>OZ038527.1:25213900-26628900 GCA_964036665.1 Gordius sp. MW1
TCCGCCATCAAAAGTTATTAAATTTATTAAATATCTTAAGGTTCTTAGGTTATCATACGCAGATTGCCACCTACAATGACCCTGGAAACATTTTTGCATCAAATTAACCCCGTTCCCCAGCATAATTATCTGAAATTCATGAAGGATACCAGGTTTATTTCTAGTTGTTATGACTACAACATTTTCTAGCTTGGGAAAAGAAAACACTTTCAA
Organism: Gordius sp. MW1; assembly: GCA_964036665.1. Classification (NCBI taxonomy): domain Eukaryota; kingdom Metazoa; phylum Nematomorpha; class Gordioida; order Gordea; family Gordiidae; genus Gordius; species Gordius sp. MW1. The sequence continues at coordinate 25,214,114 of OZ038527.1, forward strand.
TAGAGCTTACATTAATTTTGTAAATACAGATGAAATATGGCTTTTTAAGGAGAAGTTTGATGGCTATGTTTTTTTAGATGATAAAGGTAATATTGAATATTGTATTATAAAATTTTTCCTAAAATAAATTCTTAAATTAAATAATATTCCATGCATGTATAACTAGGAAATGAATATCCTGCTATTGTGGAATATGCTCCATATCAAAAAATCCCTAAAACTTCTGCCAAAAAGGACCCAAAAGCTGGAACCATAGATGAAGGTGAGAAATAAACATAGGAATAATAAACTTTACTCCTCAATCTATTTAAAGAGTTATATTTAAAAAAAAAATATTTAATTTCATATAATATTTAGACGAAGACTATAAAACGTTTTTGGAAACATTGGATAAAGATAAAAAGGTAATTGAACATCAACCTGTACCATTAGACAAATGGGTTGAAGAAATTGAATTACGGGAGCAAGAATTGAAACGTATAGCCTAATAGTTGAATTTAATATAAACATATTCACTTTAAATAAGATGCATGTAACAATTTTTTAATTTTAGGTGGATTTATTCAAAAATCAACACCCCTTATTGATTACATACATAAGAGAAGGTTAGAGAAAAAGAATGAGGCTAAAGTAATAATTTACCCCTCTCATGAAATTATACGTTTACAATATTCAAGAATAAAATTAATATGATATTAACTTTTTTAGCGTGTGAGGGAGCAAAAAGCAGCTGCAGCCTTAGAACGTAGAAAAAATAATATAGCTCGTCAACAAGCAGAGAGGAATAAGAAAAGCAAATTATTGACCCCTACCACTGAAGGCAATGCTACACAAGATGGAACCCAGTCTTGTCCTGACGATACCACAGACCCAATACCCAAAATACTGGCTTCACCTAAAAATCATCCTCAACGTCAAGCAAATAACGGTATGAATTTATATTAGATTTTCTTGTTTTTAGAGGAGTATAAAGTCAAAATTATGTTGTTTTAACAAAAGATTATTAAAAATATTGATTAACCAAATGACAAAATATTTATATTTGCACAATAAAATATTAAGAACACTCTCTTTACTTGTTTAATCACTTGAATTTCTATTTTAACCCACATTTCCCTGTCTTAAACTTAATTTTTTTAGCTTAGTTACCTTTTAGATAAACTAGGCAAGGATGGATGATAAGACATTTGCTGTACATGATCCTTTTTTGGACCAAATAAATATAACACAATTACTATAACCATGCTGAATAAGAGATTTTAAATTTTAATCTATATCTAATAATTTTATTATATTTAAATTTTTAGAATTTGCTCATACTTTTGATGTACCACGTTTTAGGAACATCTAGCAAAGAGGGCTTAAGTTTTAAGAAAGATATAGGCAAAGAAAAATTTGTGAAAAAGGGGGATCATGTTCAACAAAATGGTAATAATGCTGGGGGAAATAGGAGATATGGAGATAGAAATTTCGCTAAAAACCAACCCAAAAAGCCTTTACCACTTTCATCAATGGAATATAATGCTAAAGATGTCAATCCTAATCTTAAGTCACCCATCAAGGTTCAGTTTTTGTTAACCATATCAATAAGCAATTTGAAATATTTGATAAATTTTTTTTGAAAAGCTAATAGGACTGAATATTTTTACATTTTGGACTAAATTTATTGTTGAAACATAAATATAGCTTCTGCAAAAACCGAGGGCACCCGATGGTGACAAGAAAATTGAGGGCAAATCCAAAACAGTACCATTACTCGAGGATGCAAAATCGAATGTAAGAAACGAAAAAGCTGAAGCCCCCAAAAAGATTTTGCCTCTAGCCACAACACATCGGTAGGCTTTTTATCGAATGTAACTTTGTGAAGTCTGTAATAATTTATAGAAAAAGACTGTAAATGTTACTTTTTCAACAAATATAGCTGAAAATTAGCTAACTAGGACTTTATATTTTATTTTTTACGATAGTTTACACTTTATTTTATTATTAATCATTTATAGTAACTACTATTAACATAGCTTTAATTATTAAATGAGTTGTTTCATAAGTATATCCTTTATTTGTAGAGACCGAAAAACTGAATCTGCTCATACGACGACAGCCGGTGAAAAAAGTGGTGCCCAGGTTAGTTGACTTTTCGTTTTTTCTAAATTATTTTAATTTTTGCATTCCTTAAATTTTGTATCATTAGACCATTAATTGGCCCATTTGGGAACATACTTTTAAATATATAGAGTAAAACTTGGCTAAATATGATAAATTCCATAATTAAACTAAGCTTAATTGTTATATTTTCTAAGTGTATAAGATTTTATTGCTCTAGGTAATGTATATGAATTCTGTTAGATAGGGATCATCTGGGTTAATACGTTTTTGTTAATCATGTCCTCCTAGGTTATAAGGTTTTAATTTGCACATCATAACTCATACCTAGCTATACCCATTGGTAGTCGATGTTTTACAAACTGGCATATAGCTGGTAATTGTTGAGTAAGAACATGTGCGTAGCCAGGGGGTGGCAGGAAGTGGCGGCCGCCCCCCTTTAAATCCATAAATTCTTTAAATTAATATGATTATAATTTAAATCCTTAAGAAAGTATCATTTTGCCCCTTCCTAAAGCATTATTGCCCCCCCCCCCCTCTAGTTTCAATCCTTGTTACGTGTTTGAGGCATAAATTAACAAAAACTAAACGCAATTTCTGTGAAACTTAGGAACATAAATAATTGTGGTTCCATCCCACAATCAGACCTATTATTCTGATATAAAATTTAGCGTTGAAAATAATATGCTTCTAGTTTTTTTCCAAAACTTTGAGTTTTTAAGATAAACGAGGTTGTAGGTGCAAAAAGTGCTCATTTTAACCTTTGTTAAGGCTATATTGTCACGATTATCCTTTAGCTTTCTCATTATTCTTTCTTCCATAACCTTATCAATTTGTAACTGCACGAGTGCGCCCATCATAAAAAAATCTCTCCCAAAATGGCGCGGACTAAGTTATTAATAACGTTCATTGTCAAAATCAGCTGTTCGATGTTTTACAGAAAAATAACTCGACGGTACATCAACAAGAGGTGTCGGTTAAGTTTACCTTTACCGGTAACACCATATGCAAAGTGGTGACGACCGATAAGTTATGTCTCATATCAGCTACCAATTGCACCCAGTCCGGTTCCTCCAAAGCATCAGCTGTTTGTCACGTGGAAAAGGGTGGTAAAGGTCGTCCCTTTGATAGCGTAGAATACATGAAGAAAGCTTCCTCAGGTAATGGTAATTTTTCAGAAACCAGAAAAGCCCGGGCCGCTGCCCGACCTTGGGCTGAGCCGGGCAACTGTCGTTAATAATTCGGGCTAAATGATTTTTTTATATCGCTGATTATTTTGTTTCGTATAGTATTTTGCTACTTTTTTATTTGTTAGTGTTACAGAACTGTAATTAAAAATTTGAAAAATCATCAGTTCGGGCAGCTCTAAAGATTCGGGCAGGTGGACACTTAGTAGGGTTCGGGCGCGCCCGGGCGGGCAGTTTTGTTATAAGATGGGAGGGCCGGGTTCGGGCAGAAAAATTTTAAGAGTCTGACCTCCGGTTTTATATATATATATATATGTATTTGTTTTTAAATTGTTTGTAGCTTCAAATAAAATTAACAATTAAACAAAAAACATTTATAATAACATCGAACTGCATTTTTACCGGTCGCTCAAGATAGTTTTGAGGATTATTAACGAACTAAATGTGGATAGCGATTGTTAAAAATTTTTTTTTTTTAAATTAATTTGTTTATTTCAACTCTTAAGATATACAAAAAATTACATACACGACTTAAAAAAAATATAAAAAAGCGCTATAACTAAAAATTATCTTTTATAAAAGGTTTTGGGAAGTGAAACTCTTTAATGGGCGTCCTTTGGCTAATGAATTAAATTTCGTGTAAAATAATATATGGAGGCTTCACTATAGGGACAAATGTTGTCTAATCTGGTATTTAGACCCTACCCAAACATTGATAAAAAAAGCGTGTCTCTAGCAAAATCAGTCCCCTTACCCGCGAGACGTGGTTTAAAATTTTTGTAAAAAATCAACTTTATGAACTTATTATAACATGACCAATTCTGTCAATACCTAGATATATTGGCGCTGATGTTAATACTCTTCTCTCTTTTATCCTATTATTCAACGTTTTTAATTATGGGTGTTGGTTGGATATAAATAGTTTTGTAAAAACGGCCATGTTTTGTTTGGTCTACCTTTGGTTCGACTAAGATTCGTCCGAATATGTTTAGTCGACTAAAACCGAAGGTCGATTAAACAAAACCGAACCGTTTTTACAGGACTAGATATGGATTAGAGTTGGCATGGAATAGATGGGTTGAATGTTAATTTTTTCTATTAAGTCAACTATAATTTCATTAAAGTAAAAAAGATATTTTACAGCGATTTTTGAAATGGATAGAAATGGATTCGATAATCTTGTGAATTTGAATGATGTATAACAAAGAGCTATTGCTTTTATTGTTTAAATATTGCCTTAGATGCAAGAATAGCTAACTGTTAGTATATAGTTATAAGTCAAACCTCAGTTGAAAATGTCATTTCCCATTTTAGGCAATGAAGAGCCAAATAGCCGAGATAAAGAAAATTCGCCTAAACACGTCCCTGGGAAAAAAGTATTAATTGCTTTATTTTATGATTTATAATCCTTTCTAGGAGAGACAACCCATTCCAATTTATCAACCGGGAAAGGGAATTATTCGAACGAAAGATAGAAAACAAAATTAATTCGCACATATATTTAAATACTTTTCTAGATATAATAATTTTTTATAATTATTTTAGCTTATATTAATAAATAAATGTTTTACCCACTCTTTTTTGAATATTTTTTGTAATTGTAGCCCCATTATGAAATAGATGTTACAGGTTTTGTTATATATATCTATGAAATAAATTGCTAAATTTGACCCCACTTTATTATCATGGTATATATGTTATAATATGATTATATCTTCGTTTTAGATATTCTTGATGTTAAATGTAAAAAAGTGAATTTTCATTTAATCCTTATAATTATGGGTAAAACCTGATGACTAATTTTTCATGCTAAGCTCTTTTTAATAAAAAATAGAGTCCTTATTGCAACAGATAATTATATTTGTATAAAGGCTGTGAAATTTTTATGCAAGAACTATTAAACAATCAAGAATAGTGTAGAATAAATATGAGAATTTTTTTTAAATAGATTCTTTATTTAATATATATTATTGGATATTCTAAGATAAAATTTATTTCATGAAAATTCATTACAACATCCCCTATTTAAAACAATAATGATATATCAACAGTTATTTACATAACAAGGAGATCATGGGTGAGGTGATATATCAACTCTTATTTACATAACAAGGAGATCATGGGTAAGGTAATAAGATTAGGCGTAAATCAAGATGGCGAACAAAAAATAATATAATAAACAGCGAAAATAACAATAAACTAACAAATAGCGAAAATAACAATCATCGTGATTCCAAAATCTATTAATAATTGCGTGGCCTTGAACAGCCAAACGAGATCCATAAAATCCAAGGGTAATTTTAACTTTACAAATCAAAAGGCAAATTATTACCACGGTAATAAAAATTACTAAAAATGGCCTAATGCCACATATATAAAAAAGTATCACACGGGTAAAATACATTGGTAAATAAAATACTAATACTACAAAGGAAAACGCGTTAAAAACTAATTAGATGGCATTGATCCGTGTATGGAAATCGTGTTGGATTTGACGATTTCCATAGTGATCTTTTGCCTGATGTAGAAGAGTTCCTTAGGTTCTAAAGAAGAATTCGTCATCGCTTTATCGATTTGTTTGAGGAAAGCGAGTGCCCTTGAACCTAGGTTGCCAATAGTGGTAGCCACCACGGGAAAACTGTATTGGTGTGAGTGGAATATTTTTCGGCCTTCCTCTCTGCCTTGATTATAAGGTCGGGGGAAGAGTTTGAGGGGGCGAAGATGTCGATCGTAGTAAAATCCCTTGTGAGATTTAGACCGCGGGCCAAGGTATGAGCGTTAGCCCGTCTGGTATTTTCCCGTCGGTCAAGGCCTACAGGCTCTAGAGTATTGGGATAACCGGCTTTCCGAAGGTACATTAAATCCCATTATTTTGGATTATAAAAATAAAATAATTGTGTGTTTATTGGGTTAGATACATCAAAGTTTGTCTTAATGTTAAAGTTTGTAATAAGTTTAGGATTAAGTGCACTGGCAAATTACAATTCCTCAAGATTTGAATTCCGCGTTATATAATATTTTGAGTCTATTCTCTTAGATTGTATTAAGAAAAGACGAAATTTGTTTTAAATATTCATTTAACCCAAATTATCAATGTCTGTCAATCATAAAATAAGACCCATAATAATATATATGATACTTATCAAAATACCCATTATATCTATAATTTTATCATAATGATTTAATGTCCCAAAATGTATAAAATAAATTTTTTTATTCCTGAAATAACTTCTAATTTCAAGTTTTCACAGAAACTTGTTTTATAATTTTGTATATTTTATAGAAAATATAAAATATTGTGCTAGCTAATTTTATAAACTTTAAAATGCGTTTTTTTAATTACACCTTTAAGACATATGCTTTATAGATTGTATAGATTTTCCTCGTGGCGTTTAACCCTATTTATAATATCCTGCAATGAGCCTACACGGCCAGGTTGATTAATTTATCCGATTTAAATAAATTTATTTTAGCCTCTCATCATCGATGGTAAAGGCCATCTTTTAGGAAGATTAGCAGCTATTGTAGCAAAACATGCCTTGCAAGGTTTATTCATATTGTTTTAAATATATGATTATAGGTCAAAAAATTGTGGTTGTAAGATGCGAGAAAATTAACATTTCTGGAACCTTCATTAGAAATAAATGTAAACATAATATAATTGACCCCTAAACTCCTTTAGTAAAATATTTGGCCTTCTTAAAAAAGCGTTGCAATGTTAATCCTGCACGTGGTCCATTCCATTTTCGTGCCCCTGGCAAAATATTTCTAAGAACTGTTAGAGGTATACAAAACTTTATATATTAACAACTTATACAATTAAAGGAATGTTACCTCATAAAACACATAGAGGCAGTGATGCTTTGAAAAGAGTTAAAGCATTTGAAGGTGTCCCACCAGTCTATAATAAATGCAAAAGGAAAGTCATTCCCTCAGCTTTAAGAGTTATGAGATTGTTACCTGGTCGTAAAGTAAATATTGTTTATGGTTGAATATGATGAATAACCTCTTACCTACATTATATGAAGTCCATGATCAAAAACTTACCTGATACATTTTTATTGCATTTCTTGAAATTTAATACTATTGATTTTAGTTGTCAATCCTATTTAATAATTCTTGATGCTATTCTTATAGTATTGTGAATTAAGTCGTTTGTCTCATGAAGTTGGGTGGAAATACCAAAAAGTAGTTGAAACACTTGAAGCCAGGAGGTGTGCAAAGGGCAAATTGTATTACAATAAAAAGAAGAATGAGAAGGTAATATAAAATTTAGGTAATTGCTATTTTTTTTAGAAATTACTATCTAAGGCCAAAAAGAATGTTGCTGATAAAATTCAACCATTACAAGAAATTATTGAAGGATATGGTGGATATTGATAAATATTTATTATGAATTTGTTTAATAAAGTTTTGAATTTTGAAGTACTTGTAAACATATTTATATAAACTCATTTGTTTTTGTTTAAATCAGATTATCAACTCCACTAGTCACAATTTTTTTATTAATTTTTCTCGCCCTGTCACTAAATTGATACCAAGTTGTGTACAAGATTTTAGCCCGTTCAGGTTATATCTTTTTTGTTTTGTATTTTAATTGGAGAAAAATAGGCAATTGCACATATACAAAGTCCATTTAGTGCATTCAACCTTTTATTGCCCTTAATATATAAATATACTTTTTGAAGCTAAATATTGCCAAATAAAAAAATTAAAATACTTTTGTAAGATATAAATGATACATGAAATGTACACTTTATTCTTCAGATTCATCTAATGTTATGTGTCAGGTGTTATAAAAACGCCAGGTCTAAAAGCTGGTGGAGTATATTTAGCTTAAGGTGACCTCTTTTAATCGATTTAAAAAAGTCGATGCTTGCAAGTGCATCCTTCCATTGAATGAGGTGTGTCAAGACGCATCCTACTTTCGAGAAGGATTGGATGGTTTATCAATTATAACAAACATATAACTGCGCACAGTGAAATGATTAGGCTTTTAAAATCCCAATACCAAGTTTTACAATGAAATCTAACAAAATGTGAGCTATATAAATTATTATCTTTTCGCTATAAAAAACGAATATAGACAAATCATTCCGAAAAGTAATGCGGCCTTTCAATTAAATTTTAAAGCTTTTAGTTTATATTGACGCATAAACGATTGCATCATCTTTAACACATTACTGCTTCCAAAACCAATGCACATGCCGGTTTTTTTATGTTTCATTTTATTTAACAAGTAAAATTTATCACCGCAATCATACATGCCCCTAAATACGTTTTTCATTGGGCAGAAAATAATTATAGAAGTTGTAAAATCCATTAAAATTTAGAGCTAAGGCTCTTAGCCGGCCTATTAATTCAATATTTTTTAGCATGTATTTATAATAACGTCTGGGTTTTTCGATTAAAGCCGTTATTACAACTCGGGCCTTCGGCCCTCGTGGGAAGGGGGAGAAGGGAAGGGGGGACGACTCATCTGTACTTCGTATAAATGTATCATATTTGCTATGCAATTTATGGGCGAGAAAGGTGGGAAGGGGCGAGAATGCCTATAGGGGGGTATTAAATGCCTAATGATTAATTAATTATTTATACAAATTTTCCATTTATAGGCAAAATGTAATATAGGCAAAATTTAATATAGGCTAGGGTTAGAAGTGTTTGCATCTAGTTGCGTATTACATTAGTTTTTATGGCCTTTAGTGATTATGGGTCTAACAAACATTATATTATAAAACATCACAATGTTAAGAATTTGCAGAATTGTTGGGAGAAATTTTTTGTTAATTAAAAAAATCAAAAATTTGGCCAATGGTCATTTTTCTCTATTGGTCAGTACCAACAGATACTCTATAAGTCAATGATAGCCAAAAAAACGGAAAAAAAAATTTTGATGCTCACTTTGGCCAATGGTCATTTTTTCCATTGGTCAGCAGCCAGCACACGGTAAAAGTGGATATAAATTCATAAGAGTAAAAAAAAGAAAAAAAAAATTTCGAATTACATTTTGGCCAATGGTCATTTTTTTCCATTGGTCAGCAGCCAGGACAAGGTAAAAGTGGATATAAATTCATAATAGTCAAAAAAAAAGTTTTCGAATCACATTTTGGCCAATGGTCATTTTATTCCATTGGTCAGCAGCCAGCGGACGGCCAAAAAGTCGTAATAGCAATGGTAGGAACACAGGAACAATCATAATAGTCAAAAAAAAACGAAAAAAATAATTTCGATTCACATTTTGGCCAATGGTCATCTTTTCGGTCAGGAGCCAGCGGACGGCCAAAAAGTCATAATAGCAATGGTAGTAACAGGAACAATCATAATAGTCAAAAAAAACGAAAAAATAAACTCGGATTTACATTTTGGCCAATGGTCATTTTTTTCATTGGTCAGCAGCCAGCGGACGGCCAAAAAGTCTTATTATCAATGATAGTAACAAGAACAATCATAAGAGTCAAAAAAAACTCCGGGATTCTAACCCAAAAACTAATTAAATTGCATAGCAATTAAAAGTAAACAACCTTTATTTATGCTTATTATATAATAATTTAACGTAGCAATTAAAACCCGACCCCGCCCGAAAGCGAGGGAAAGATGAGGGGTGGGGCACCTCTTATGCATCAATTTAAAAAATAACACAGCGAGAGAGATAGAGATGAGGGGTGGGGTACCTCTTTCTCATGCATTAATTTAAAAAATCGATAATCTAATATACCCAATGCAAATAGATAGGGAGGACAACGGACAACCAAAAACGAGCCCATAAATTGCATAGCAATTAAAACTAACTTATATAATCATTGGTAAAGAAATAAATTCCCTTTAAATTTGTATAAAAATTAAATTTTTATAATGGCGAATTAGCTGCTGAGAGGACCAAAAATATTAACGAAAGATACTTTATTACAATATTTCCTATATACATACATACTAATCTACAATGAAAAGTATAAAAATCATATTATAATGGAGCAAATAAAGGCAATTCGCGAATCAATTCCGAGAATATCGAAATAATTTCGTAAAATTTGCCATTTATATTGCGATCTCATAATAAATCTTGTCTCTTGAGATCTTCGTAAGTTCTTCTATTCACAACGTTGCCTTCCGTATCCTCATATTCTTCTTCAATTTCGGGTTTCCACCTTTCGATATTCTTTTGGATTTTTAATTTTTCCCAAACTAAACCAATTTGTCATATATTTATATTCGATATTTATATATTGTAGTAAGTCAAAATTGTTAAGTTAAATAACATATAAAAATTGAGATCCAAAATATTGTAATTAAAAGCCCAATTTATAACACAACTCAAATTTCGTACACATGCCCCTACTTTACCCCTTTATTATGACTAATGTCCAATTAATTTAATATATATTGCCCTGGGATGTTATAAGGTGATATATAAAAACATAATATTATGTGTTTTACGTGCAACGGCATCTTCGATATTAGTGACATTGGCGAAATGAGCAGTATTAGGGATGCCCAAACATCTCATACCATGAGCGTGTCGCCATTCCTATCAAAATATAGGACAAAAGGTGGTTCAAAATCCAAAATGTGCACAAATAAGGAAATGGTTAATTAGTAATAAAAAATATTATACTAATTAAACTTTAAAACAGCATTTCAAAATGTATAGCATTTACAAAATTCATAAAAAAAGATGTGATATTAAAGCAAAAGTGTCATCTGCATTTCATTCTTTTATTTATTAACTAACGACAATGTTAAATTTACTTTTTATGGGGTACATTGCAGAACATGGGAGATAGTTAAATTCAAAATAGTGAATTCAATGGTACTACTATTTAAAACTTATGACATGAGCAATCTATGAAATCCATGTGTCTATTATAAGCTTGCGTTAATACAAAAAGCTGCAATTCAACGGCTGAACCTTATGAACAACATTTTATTACTAAGTTTGGATGAAAAAAGAATTAACAGCATTTTAAAATTAATTAGCAAAGCAAAAAATATCCTTGACACCAACAAATTTTTCACGTAATCTTAATCTAATAAATAAAATATTAACTGAGAAATGACGCTGGAAAGCTTTAGGTCCACGGTAGATCTGGTTGCCACAAATTTCGCAATTGTAATTGATATTTAGCCCGTGCAGCTTGTACAACCAATACGGGATCGGCTTTAGAATGTAATAAGATATAAATAAAACTTATTAACAATCATGTTTAAAGAAAATTTGAACATGTGGTTTAAGGCAAATTAAAATGGGAAAAATGATAGAGCTTTATTTATTATTACAAGACAAGACACTTTTCAAATAAATCCTAATTATTTAAAAATCATGCTATATGATATAGCATAAAGGTAACTGTTTGCCAAACCAAGCTTAAAATTGTCATTATTAAGACTTCTTTAATCAGTAATTTTCCAATGGTTTAAATTCTAAACTCAGGCCGAAGCCCTAACAAAAGACAGTCTCTTCAGAACTTCAACAATCTCAATTAAAAAAATTAACACTAAAAGGCATAGGTTTTTGATAGGGTACCCACGAAGTATGAAAGCAATTAAATATTTATAGCACTAAAAGGTAAATAAAAAAAATTATTAATTTTTCTGTGAAGGGAAGGGGGGGGGGCAAAAGGAGACCTTTCCATCCCAAGAGAGGGGCAAATTTTTTGGATTGTAGGGAATGTCGTTATCGTCATTTAAGTCATCGTCACTGCTGTTTATATCAATTTCTTCGTCGTCAGAAAGCTCTCTCTCTATTTCACCCGCCGCCATGGCTTGTTTTCTTTGCACGTTTTCTTTCGTCGAAACTTTTTGTTCCTTCATTAATTTATTTTTTTATTATAATATGTTTATTTATTTCAATTAAGTCATTATTTTTATTAAATGTATAAGTCTATGAAAACAAAATTATATTCACGACTAAAAAACTATAATAAAAATATTAAAAAACTTTGAAGCACAAATCGAATCAAAGCTGAAATTGTTAAATTATGATTCAAGCGACATTCATTTCTCAAGCAAACCTAGGATCCATAGAATTTTATTTAACCATATATATTAATTTATAACTTAATTCTTATTTCATTAATTATTTCCTATATTAAAAACTTGAATGCAAAAATGAATTTTAATCATTTAGGTGGTTGAAAAAAGTTGCAAAATAATATGTCTGGCAAGCTTTAGTTGAAAATACAATTGGAATGACTAATCCAAGCCCTTACTCAAAGACAAATCATTTCTATAAGGTCGTCGAATTTTGTCATTCAATTTTCAAGATCCGTTTAGTCAACAAATACAATATCTGGGAGATATTATTATATTTTTAACCTTTTGTATCATATTTAAAAAAATCTAGTTTCACGATATATGAACATGATAAAACTTGATGCAAATTGTTTTAACCTCAATTTGAAAGGCAACACATTGCGATGTAAATTGTTTCTAGCAACTAAGAACTAGTTTTAAATAATTTTTAAACAATTTAAATGTTCAATAAATTTATAAAAGGCCTCAAACCACTTTAAAAATGAAGTCCGTTCCAACCATGCAAAACTCTATTTTACCAATATAATTTTAAATTTTGGAAATTACAATAATATAAAATAATAACAGCATTACCCCAAACAGTTCTGAGAAGTAATACAATCTAGCTTCCAGAGATGCAATCTCCTTTTTCCTCATCTGTTCCCTAAAAACAAAATAATTTGAAATACCATAAAAAATATGTTACAAAATTATTCAACTTTTTTAACTTCATTTACTTTTAAACTAAAATTCTAATTTTTTTAAATAAAAGACAGTTTACTGATATAAATTTGGTTATAGTACAGTTTAAGATACTACAATTATATTATAATAAAATATAAATAAGTATTATGTATTAATATTCAGCTTTTAATATTGTAAGGTAGCAAAAAAATATTTTTTTAAGAAATTAAGATTTTTTACAATCTAAAATTTTAACTAATTTTGTCCTTATAAATATATTTTATATTAAATTTAAAGACATACAATTGCTTTCCCGTCATGGCTCTTTCTTTGGCTAAAAAGGAAGATGGCAACTCGTCTAATCTTTTGCCTTTGGCATCAAAAAGTCTTTTAGCCCTTTCTTCTAGCGTTCTAAAATAATATTTTTAATGATATAAAGATGACTATTTTAAATAAAATAATACAAATATAAAACAAAATTTCCTTTTCATGTATGCTCATATATTTCTATAATTATATCATAACCAAATTTAAGTATTATTGAACATAAATTTTGTTTTATTTAAATATTCAATTTTAGCATTTTTAAATGGATGATCTTAGAATTACTTTCACGTAAAACTTACCCTCCACACTTGAGGTTCATTGATTTCAAAGCATGTTTCAATCTATCTAGACCTAGGGATGCCAACTCCTGAGAATATGTAATATGTTATAAGTAATAAACAATAAAAATTATACCAATTGACAATAAATGAAATGTAAGAATATTGATTTACATAATTTAAAAAACTTTTATGGACAAATAAGATATTTAAAAAATTACAGATATTATGTTACTTCAGGTGAAGAATAGGAATCTAAATCTATAGGGGGGAAATCTTGAGGAGCCCCATTTTCTAGATCTCCAGAATCTTCTTGCTAATAAGACAACCAAACATTAATGGTTAATTTTAAATTAAATGATTAATAAATATTTAATATTCCAAACATTACAGGCCATCCTGGAAAAGTTCCCTCATTCCATGCATTTGTAAATTTTTCTTCAACGTCTTTAATTTCCTATTAATAAGAATGTAATTAACAATCAATTAAAAAAAAAATGAAAAATAAACTTACTTCATTCACATCAAGTAAAGGATATGCTTTACCACAGTATTCAGTCAAATAATTTAGCAAAAATTGTAGATATCTGTTTATAAATAAATTAATTTTTATATGAATTAGAAATAAACTTTGAATTAACGTTAAACTATCATTTAAATTTTGGTAAAGGCTTTTCAAATTTAACTCAGGACTATATAAATTATAAATTGTTCAAAGTACCTTTTATATTCAGTAGTCTTTTTTTCTTTTGGTATTTCATAAAATTTGTCAAAGTTAGTTAGATAGGAGACATAATCAATAGGCTATAAAATATAATTTGGGACTATTATATTAAATCTTTTGTCTACCTCAATCCCTTTAATATTTAGATATTTTTCAAATGCTTGATGTAAGTCCAAATACTTTCCATGACCTTCTTCATCAGTAAATTTTACTAAATCTAAGAGCATTATAATATGAAAGTCTTAATAATGTCAACCTTCAACTGGGTCTTGCAAATTTTTTTGAAGGTTTTCAAACTCAATTGACATAGGAACAGCAATCTAAAAATATTATTGTAGAAAGCTAACAAATTTACTTCTGTGGGATGAGACTTATAGAAATCCTTTATTGACTTTAATTTTGCATAAAATTGTCCAAAAGCTTTTGGACCAGACATTACTTTAATTTCCTCTCTCCTAAACCTACAGAATTTAAAGTATTATAGAAAATCTAAATTAGTATAATTCAACCAATTTACCCCTCCTTATCCTCATAAAGTTCTTTTAAATCTTTAGTAATTGTCATATAACGGTCCTGCATCAATTTAGCCCTATGATCTGAATTAGTTTGTTCTTTAACCTAGGACAATATATTGATAATTAATTATATAATAAATAAGTCAATTTAAAACAAAATAATATTGTTTACTGTTCCTTTCTTCTCAAGTAATTCATTTACAACCGATTGAATTAATCTTTCTTTTTCTTCATGAAATCTGCGTTGTTGCTCTAATACAGTATCCATGATAAATAATACCAGTAATAAAAAGTACTAAGAAGATTTAGCCGCAACTTTTAATTATGTAAGTCGCTATTTTAGAGTTTTTCTAGCAAAAATTGTAACCTAAATATTTTACAAAATTGGACTACAAAAAATAATAGCTTCTTGTTTTATAAATCATTTATTTAAGGCTATATACTGTCTAAGAGATTAGAGAGTGTTGTTGAAACTTTACCAATCTTTGACTTGTTAGACGAGTCAATTATTAGTGGTCACCTACTACACCACACTTTGTCCCGGTTAAAGCCTAAAACTGGTTAGTACATTTGTTACGCGATATTTAGAATAAGATACCAATTAACGAGGCACGGCCATTTGTCCCTCTAATAATCTTACCCCGAAGCCTAATACCCCCGCTACAACCTCCGATCTCGCTACGACCCTCCATCATGAGCATATTATCTCATCAAATCATTACACTAACGCATAAAAGTCTCACTTAGCTCATTGCCAGAGAAGTTGAAAAGAATGACTGGCATTGAACCATAGGCATAACCAGGGGTTTGAACCAGCCCAAAATAAAATCGGGTTGGTGTTCGGGTTTGGCATAAATTTTGAAATAGGGTTCGGGTTTGTGTTCGGGTTTAAGGAAATGGGTTCAGGTACAGGTTCGGGTTCAAGAAATTATATTCTACTAATAAATATCAATTATATATATAATACTTACAAATAATTCTTGATATAATTAGTATCGATTAATAAATGAAAAATGCCGGAAACATAAAAATATTGAAATTACAATCGTATGGTTTTCGTTACATTGTCACGATAGAGAAAACTGAGATATTTAATTCAAAATATATTTTTGAATTTAAAACCTGAACCCGAACCCTTTTCATCGGGTTCGGGTTTTAAAGGTATTTTTAAAAATGGGTTCGGGTTTGGGTTCGGGTTTTGTAAAACATTGGGTTTTACCCGGTTTGGGTTCAGGGGTTCGGGACGAACCCCTGGGCATAACTAGGATTTCCTCAAGGGGAAAGGCGTTATAAAATTATCAGGGTTAAATTTTTTTTAACCATTTTTTTGAATGAAAATGTTTTTCCTAAAAGTTTAAAGTGACAATAACGTAAAATAATAAAATACTATAAATAAAATTCCAACAAATATTTATTTTTATTAAATATACAATATAAAAATTATATAAATTGAAAATCATGGGAGGGGTTCTAACCCGAAAACCACCCCCTCCCTACTCCAATGCATTGAACAAAGTGGAATTAATTTATTAAAACTAAGAATCAAAGGACACCCCGCCGAGGGTCTGACTACGCGTATTTTCGTTTTAATACATGGGCCTAGTTTTGGGGTATTGTTTTTACAAAAATTATTTCGTATAAATGTAGCACATTTGCTATGCAATTTATGCGCGTTAAGGAGGAAAGGTCGAGAATGCCTATGAGGGGGAGGGGGCAATGATCAAGCAGGGAGTCAGAGAAATATGTCCATTGTTAGCCTAAAAGTTAACCATCAAAACCAATAAAACTCACACAAGAAAGCGCAAAAAACAATTACAAATAACAATTAAAAAGTTGTTGCAAAAGTTACCATTTGTTAAAAAAATTTAAAAAATTCTATTTGGCCGATAGTAGCATCGATTTTTATGACCTTAAGTGTCAAAAATATTTTTTTTTATATTAAATTTTAGCCCAAATGAAATCCATGTTTGTTACTATATAATAAATAAAAATTTTAGCGCAGAAAAACATGATTTCCGTGTTTGATTGATTGACAATTTTTTTTTATTCTATCTATTATATTTATTAACCGTTACAAATATACCCGCGCGCGCGATAGTTAATTGAATTTTCTTGTTTGAAGGTTACATTTTTCTCGTAAGTATATTCACTACTCAAAAAATAATAAAAACATCTCTAAGTGCAATAATAATCGCTTAAAAAAGGTAATAAAAATCGATAAAGGATGGGTAATTAAAAATCGTATCTATTTATATCATAGAGATACTAACAAACATGACTCAGCATAAACAAGAGTAGTAAAATTTACGCGTAATTCATTATCAATGGAGAGCAAGCACGATTATACCCTTATTTAAAGGCAAAGGAGACCCTCAAGACTGTGGCAATTACAGAGGTATCAAGCTAACTTGCCACTCCTTGTATGGAAAGGATCTTAGTAACAAGGCTGAAAAACGAGGTGGGAATATCGGCTAATCAATTCGGATTTGTGGCCGGCAAATCCACAATCGACCCAATCTTCGCTCTAAGACAAATGATGGATAAGTATGGTGAAAAGAGGAAAGACTTACATATGGTCTTTATCGACTTCGAGAAAGCTTATGACACGGTCCCCCGCGATTTAATATGGTTGTACCTGAGAAAACAAAATATCCCTGACGCAAATATACGGCTTGTGAAAAATATTTATAAACCTCAAACTCTTGCGTTAGGACGACACTTAGAGACTCTAAAACTTTTACGGTTAAAATTGGATTACATCAAGGATCTGTTTTAAGTCCCTTTTTATTTAATATAATTATAGATACGATAACGAGGGACATTCAAAGGCCATCGCCATGGTGTAATGCCATTAATATAGTACTATGCGAAGAAACAAGGGAGAAAGTATTCGAAGAAGCCGAAAAGTGGTCGAACCGCTTAGCTGGATATGGTTTAAAGGTTAACGGTCGAAAAACGGTGTACAAGCACCCCATCGCTTGATGACCCTCTAAAGTACCCAAAAGTAGACAGGTTTACATACCTTGGCTCGATGCTACATCAGGAGGGAGGTTGCGCAACAGAAGTCAATGCCCGGATGCAAAAAGGATGGCTTAAATGGCGAAGTATATCCGGTGTAATGTGCGACAAGAAAATGTCAATATGGTTGAAGAGCAAAGCTTACAAATCCATCGTAAGACCGCTGTTGCTCTATGGAAGTGAAACATGGGCATTAAACACCACGGAAGGAAAGCTATTACAAGCCACAGAGATGAGAATGATACGGTGGGGCTTGGGGTATACATACTAAGCTCGACCATATGACGAATAACTTTTTCATGACAAAAATGGGTATTCAACATATGGCGGACATGATTAACGAAATTCGGCTTTGGTATGGGCATATACTAAGAAGGGACACGGATGACGCAAATCGGAAAGTTCTGGACATGGAGGTACCGGGGAAGAGAGGAAGAGGACGACCCCGTGTCACGTGGAAGCGGCACGTCGGTAAAGCTATGAAAACTAAAGAGATTACTCAAGACATGGCACTCACCCGGTCAAGATGGAAGAAACTTATCAAAACAAACCCTACGAATGTGGGACCAAATAATTGATAAAGAAGAAGAAGAAGATACTATTGAATTTTTTTGATCTTCGATTTCTTTAAAACTGTTGTGGGCGCGCTTCTCTCCTCCCTCTCCCCCCCCCCCCCCCCCCTCTGTAAGATGCCGCGTGCTAACGCCAGCTGCGCGAGCAAGGCAAGCGAGGATTAAGAAAATCGTTGTACTGTAATTACACAATATATATTGATCTCCCCATTTTTAATCGCGTATCTGGATAACACCATCGATATTTTCAATATATATATATTTTTTTCTCGGATATGTATGCGCATCATTTTTATTCCTTTAATCTACCTTCGCGATGAATCTAATTCAGTTATAATAAAGTAAGAAAACAAATGATCTTTGTAGTTTTTATTGTTATTAAAGACAAAATTATTAACTAAAGCAATATAAACTAAAATTAGGACGACGGTAGATTGATTGTTGAGAGGGTGAAAGAAGTGTAGTAATAGTATAAAAGTAATGCAGTAGCTTCTATCATTAGAGCCCTGCAAAATGAAATATCTTCGACCCGAGCCCGACTTCTCAAATTTTATTTTGCCCGAGCCCGAAGGACCTTTGTATTTTTGACCCGAGCCCGACCCGATTTTTCAAATAAAATTTTTGAATACTCATATTTTGAAAATTAATTCACCATCTAAATATAAACTGCATTATATTGTTATTACTCGCAATTTACTATTAGGATTAGTTTGTAAAAAATCCATTTTCACTCGTTACAATTTAGCTCATAATTTAAAACTAAAAATCTAACTTTATAATATATATCTTTAACAGTTTAAAATAAAAGACTTTTTGAAATATTCATCTATCTTATTTCCAAAGTTCTAACAATTACAATGAATCTATTTAAATAGTACATCGTAAGACCGGTGTTACTCTATGGAAGTGAAACATGGGCATTAAACACCACCTTGGGGTATACTAAGCTCGACCATATGCCGAATGACTTTCTCATGACAAAAATGGGTATTTAACTTATGGCGGACATGCTTAACGAAAATCGGCTAAGGTGGTATGGGCCTATACTAAGAAGGGACACGGATGACCTAAATCGAAAAGTACTTGACATGGAGGTACCGGGGAAGAGAAAAAGAGGACGACCCCGTGTCACGTGGAACGGCAAGTCGATAAAGTTATGAAAACTAAAGAGATTAGTCAAGATAAGGCACTCGCCCGGTCAAGATGGAAGAATCTTATCAAAACAAACCCCACGAATGTGGGACCAATTAACTGATAAAGAAGAAGAAGAAGTGTATGTGTGTGTGAAGGGGGGGGGGGCGAATATATAAAATATCGGATAGCGCACACGTACGGGGGTAAAGCGTAAGGGGGTGGAGGACACCACAATAAATTAACTAACAATTAACTTACCTAAAACATTAAAATCGGAAGTTCAATTTAAAGACATTTTTTGGCGATAGAAACAAACTTTAATGTGTAAGCTTAAAAAATTTTAAATTTAGCTTATCAAATTTTAGCCAGAAAATAACTAAAATGCGGTAAGCAGATGGTATTTAGGGAAGGGAGAGGGGTGGAGAATGCCTAAAGAAAAAATATAGTGCGGGCATCAAAAAACAGTTTTCAAGGTCAGATTAATTGCTTGACTATTAATTATCATTTTGATGGAGCATGAAGGGGAGAAGGGATGTTGCTTGTCAGCCTAATAGGAGGGGGTGGAGGGCAAAGAGAGGGGAGGGGCATAGGTCGGGTCAAAAAGGAAGGTGGGGCCACAAGGGGTAGGGGGCAATGGTCAAACTCAAAGCAGGAGGTCATAGATATATATAACTTTTTGGCCTAAGCCGCACAGACCAACAAAAATGCACAAACAATTAAGATTGAAGTGAGACCCAGAAAAAAGACAAAATGGTTGATTTTTGGCCGAGGAACGGTCTTCATAAATTGATTTTTACCATATATTTGAAGATTAAATAACATAAATGCCAAAACCTGCAGGCACAAAAATAAAAATAAACTTTGCCCTTTGGCCGGGGTCAGGAGGTAAGCAAAGGTCATCATTAATTTGCAGGTAATTATTAGCCAGTTCCGTAGTCATCCGCTATAAAACAACAACCTAGACAAGTTGCCAAAGTAAACTTATATATGAAGGTAAGTCCGGTCTAATAAATAATAATGGTATTGGGGCTTGGGCGAGGTCGAAAAAATTAAAGCCAAGCGGTCATCATTATTTATTTTCAGTCAAAAAATTTTTTTTTATATTTGAAGCAAGTCAGGCACAAAATAATAATGGATTTTGGCCTTTGGCAGGAACCAGATAAAGTAGAAATAAGCAACGGTCATCATTAATTTGCAGGGAATTATTTAGCCAGTTTCGCAATCATCCGTATAAAGCAACAACCTAGACTTGACAAAAGAAATTCACAAAGCAGCAAATATATATAGCAATTAACCAGAATTTTGGCCTTTGGCCGAGGTCAGATTAAGTGGAAGTAACAACGGCCATCATTAATTTGCAGGAAATTATTTAGCCAAATATGCAATAATTTGTTATGAAGCAATAATTTAGACAAATTGGCAAAAGAAATGCACAAAGCAGCAAATATAAATATAAATTAATCCGAATTGAAGTAAGCAACGGTCAGCTTTAATTGCAGGAAATGATTTAGCCAGTTTCGCAATTATCCGATAGTTAGCAACAACCTAGACAAGTTTCCCAAAGAAATTCATTAATAATAAAAGTAATGGGGCGGGCACAAAAACAATTATAGATTTTGGGCTCGGGCGAGGTGCCATTAGCTAGTGTATTTGGGAAAGCAAAATAACCACAACCATTTAAAACCCTTATCATGCATTTATTCAAAAATTACAAATTGAACACAACAGGATAACCAAAAGCGAATCCATAAATTAGATAGCAATTAATATAAAATACTCGATTCATATTAAAATTTAAACCTGTACAAGCTATAAAGATATCTTTCGCGTAGTAATTTCTCGTGACTTACATTTTTTAAAAAATATCATGCGCCGTTAGAATTTTGGGGTGCAATTGTTTCTCATAAATGGCCCAGTACCTAAAAATATAATCGACGCCATATTTATGCCCGAGTGATTACAAGCTAAAATATTTTTTCCCTTTTATCCGTTTTCAATTATATTTATTCATTTTTTATATCTGTTCGTATTTATAATGTTTAAAACTTTTAATGAAATCTTAAAGAAAAATGAACATAATATTATTTTAACGCAAAAAAAACTAAATTTACACTTTAAACGAATTAATATGGGCTATAATATTTGAGAGCGTTTATTAATTAAATTTTAAAGTGTTATTTTTTTAGTCTTTATGATTTTAATAAAAATATTTTTTATCATTTTCAATTGAATGATTAAACGAAATTGCGTGGTAAATCATTGCATTAGTTTAACCATTTTTTGCCAGGTATCAAATTATTTGCAATAAATTACCGAAAATTAACGTACAAAACACGTTAGCATATCAATAAAATTTTTAATCTTATCATTCGCAATATTTTCAATAATAAGGTTATAAATTAAACAATCGGTTGGCCACGTTAAAATTGTAATATGGTGAAATTTTGAAAGCTTATCTAAATTACCAGGTAAACTAACCTTGAAATTTACTTCCTAATATATTGGTTTACATTGCAATTAATTAACACCAATAAGCTTATTCGTTTATCTTGAATAAATATGCAAGTTTTGCCAAAATCTGAAATCGACTTTACTATAAAAACACCGAAATTCTCAAGCTCTAGCACAATCATTTTTTGGTAAATTAATAAATACAATGCTCCTGATATTATTAATCAGTGCTATCGCCATTGCATCGGCTCAAGCAGGCTCACCGAGTATTTTTTTCAAATCATCACTCATACTTTTACATATTCATTAAAATCGAAATTGGGACTAAAGCTATGTATTTATTTAGCGGAGCATTGTGAGCCAGCTGATGTGAGACAATGCACAGATATTTGCCAAACAGTCACCTGTTTAACATTCCCTGGTGCTACGTGTGTAGTGAATAGATGCGCTAGGTGCGAAGCAGAATTTTACGTTAAAAAACGCAAAGTCCTATGCGAACAATGTAAATTATCAAGCCATTTCTACAATTTTTTTCAAGCTCAAATATCATATTAAGATTAAAATAATATAATAAATATTTAAATATGATCAGATGGTCCGGCACCAGATCAGCTGATCGATAGCACGACCTCCTCGCAAATCGATACAACTGGAGATGCCTCGAGTACGTGTGAAAACGGAGTTAGGTTAGTTAATTGCCCCATGGATCCCTGCAAACGAGCTAAATGCCCATTGTATCCCAATGCCGAATGTCGAACAAATAGATGTGGAAAATGTGTAGCTGAATTTTTCAACGATGACAACACCAAACTCGAATGTTACAAAAGTTAATGCAAAACAAAATTTTATAAGTTTTTCACAAAAAAGTTTTATGTAGTTTTCGTATTACTGATATTTTTTGAATACAAAACCACAATAATAAGCTGCTTCTAGCATTCGGTTTGCAGAGATTTTTTTAGAAATTGTCAAACAGCATTACTTTATTAAACTAAACAATAAACGTATACTTTAAAAAATGGCATGCCCTGTCTTAGTATACTGACTTTTTTTATAATTCCAAGGATCTAGTGGAAGGTGCCAACCGCCAAATTGTAGAGAAAAATGCCCGTTTGGGAGAATACGAAGTTCTGATGGTTGCGAAACGTGCATTTGTAAAAAAGCACGTAAGTTTTTAAAAAATTAAAAGATATTGTTTGAAATTATTTTAATTAACAACAATTTTTTTCAGGATTCTAGATTAAACATGAAGAAATCAGGATCATCTTTAATCAACCTATTAACCACAATAAAAATTTTTTTTATAAATATATAAAAATATTTTTCACAGATTGTCCAATGATTATTACAAAATTCAATCACAAATTTTTGTTACTATCTTTATCAAAATTTTTAAATATAGTTATTGTGATAAAGCACTTTCAATAAAAGCGTTATGAAATTTCGAAATCTCCTAGCCTTCAATTCACATGCCATAAAATATATATGGAAGTTTCTTTTCATATTATTAACTTAATATTTCGATGTCATGATAACTTTAGTATAAATTAATGTCCTTCTAACAATTTATTGATTATTTTGGTTATCACGAAATCTAATTATAAATCTACAAATCATCAAGAAAAGTGTTGAAAAAAGTAATAGGTGTGCTGCCTATGTTTATATCAAATGGAAGTTTAAAGATATTTTTGTTACCTATAGTTATTAAAGTGACAGTGTAATAATAATTAAAATAATTATTTCTAATAACTTTTCTGCCATATGAAACTATCATGCTCATTGAAGGGCAACAACTTTTTATTAACGTAAATTCAATTCTTTAATAGCAGAAATTCATAAATTAATTTATAGCACGATATAATTAAAGAATTCATGATCTTTTGCGATATCAGATATAATTAAAATTAGCTACAAACGCTACCATAAATCATAAAACTATCGTACGGCGCAATGATGGGGGGATTTTGCAACAGGCTCCTGAATGACAAAACTTATGAATAAAAAATTAATTGAATATATAAATTTAAATATAATATAGTTAAATTAAGAACAAGTAATCTTGTGTCATAGGCTAAATAGATGGCGCAAAAATTTATGCCCAACCTTTTTACAATGTTAAAAAGGAGTGTACTAATTAACGTCCTTTCAAAATTACAGAACGATGAACAGGTAAGGCTGATAAGGCACTGATATTAAGCATATGATTCAATAAATTGATACAATAGGTATTGAAATATATTTAAAAGTAAAGATTTAGAATTATTTTATACTACTTATGTTGTTCACCGTCCATTCTTGCTGACATTTCTATATATGACTCCAATTAATAACAATATGAATCAAATTTTAAAATGTTTTCTGCAAAAATCCATTATTTTTTCTTAAATTGCCATCTACGCGAAAGTCACGATAATTTTACTTAATCCTTGATGATAAACTTAAGCTTCCACTCTTTATCACACATATCTTAAACGGCACAAAAAAATTGTAAAGACGCCTTATCTTTTTTTAGATCCTCACCTTTATAAAAGAGAAGAGCTCGCTACAAAAAAGGGGTTTACAGCTGGCCAACCCCATATACAAGCAAACAAAAACAATTCGATCCTCCCTTGTTTTAAAACAAAGCCTTAATTACCGGATGAATATATATATTAGATTAATTCAAAAAAAGTCTAATGATTTTTTTATACAATAAACTAATAGTATAGATTCAACCCATGAAGGGCTAAGTTTAGCTTACAAAATCCATGGATGAGAAGTTATCAGTTAAATAATAAATTGATTGCTCATTATCTATGATTATAACAATATTAATCCGTAATTGATAGGAAATATTAGTTACAAGTGTGTCAGAACCTTGTTGTTAAATTTAGTAATAAAACATTAGCTTGATAATTGATGGAAATGGAGTATGATATAATAAAAGATTTAAAGCACCCAAGGATATTCTAATTTACCTTTAATTATTATTAAATAGAACTTTATTTGTATTCTCATTACCCCGAATCAGAAAGATTATTTAACAAAAATTAATTTAACTTTCTGGAGATACATTCGAAATCGTATAATTGCGAATCGCTGGGCCTTAATTATACATTTATGAAATCTTTTCAACTCACGCTATTTATATCAAGGTAGAGGTTCCAAAAATTACTTTTTTAAAATATAGTACATATATATAATTTATTTAAAGAAATTCAAAATTTTGAGCAAGCTTAATTTTATGCACTTTATGGTGTTAAACAGAATCAGCTGACACTTGTATCCATTGCATACATACAACAATAGACATAAATTATTAAGATAAATTATAATCATATAAAAAATACATAAATATTTATTTAATGTATATAATGTAACAATTGTGAATCTATTTATATGAATATTGTTGTATAAAAACGGTGGTTTTGGATTGATAACGTAAGTAGAGGGAAATGGAACGCGAAATGTCGGGCACTTATGACTAAACAATCAACATGGCATTGATTGGGACAACCCGACCGTTATTTACAAAGCACGATTCAACAAAGAAAGGAAATTCGTAGAAAGTGTCCTTATCGACCGCCTCAAGCCGAAAATCAACGACCAACCCGGCCAATTTCGAAGCTACAAGCACACCCATTTTCACCTACCTTCATAATATCATAACAGATAATACTCTAATTTATATAATCTCCTGTGTCGAGAGAAACAACAAAAAAACCTTGACACAAAGCCGCAAAAACGCGCGACTTACTCCGCCTTAGCCAAACTACCGTTAACAACATTGCAGATTTGGACAACCCGATTGCTCTTCACAGAGCGCGATACAACAAAGCAAGAAAGTTCGTAGAAAGCGTTTTAATCGACCGCCTCAAGCCCAAAAAACAAACAAACAAAATCAACGACTAACCCATCCAATCTCATAACCACAAGCACATACATCCACCGATATATTTATATAATTCACTATGTCTACCTACCCTTTTATTACAATACTATTGTTTGTTAATCACAGTTATTATATTTATATATTAAATACATGTGTTCCCCCTTTTCTCTATTTTCGCTTATTATTATTAGCTATTTATTTTCGCACCTTTTTCCTAACTCCATGTGTACCTATTCTATTCTTATAAAAACATCCATCCCTACAATCGCTATTGTTAATTTCGCGCTATAACCAGTTTTTGTAATTTTTTATTTTTTTATATCTATATCATCGTGTTTATACACACTTTACTTTATTTATATTTTTTGAGACCTCATCTTCTCCTTTTTTCATTTTTTTCCCCTGAAGATGGGCCATAAGTGCCCGAAATATCGCGTTTTATTTCCCTCTACTTGCATTACTAATCCAAAACCACCGTTTTTATATAACAATATTTATTTATTTAATGTATTTATTTTTGGCAAAAAAGTGTGTGATAGTGATCTTTTAATATATGATGGGCTTATTTGGCTAAAGTAAAAAATCTCATCTGTGCATCTTCTTTAGTGGTATTTCTTCAACTAATTCACACTCGTTATACTCATCAAAGGCAGGATCATCTTGACTTTCCAAATGTTTCTAAAAATATAAATTAAAATGCAAAATTAGCTATTTCCTCTATAATATCAGCATCAGTATAATCACCAAAACAGCTAAGACAATCATCATCATCATAGTTAAGTGAAACATTGGTTGTAGAAAATGAGGTGCTAACTAAGAAATCTGAGCTGCTAGAATCTTCTGTAAACACATTCAAACAACCTGCAATCCTGCTGTCATTTTGCAGATTAAGATTAACATTATAGTTTTGCTAGAGACGGCATTCCGAGATGCTTCAATCAAAAATAAAGAGTCCATTAAAGAAAAAAAATTTCAAAGTCAAGTCCATTATTTTCATAATACAGTCGAAATCGTATAAGTGAGGATAAATGATAATATTCATTAATATGTAAACAAATTTACCTTCATCAAAATGCGTTGAAAAATATTTTGCCTTGGTAAAAAGCAAAGCATTAATTGTACATCTTTTTAAACTATTTTCTGCATACCATTTTAGTGAAGCTTGTTCGGTTTCTAGATATTGTGCTAAATTAAACAGTTTTGATTTATATCAACAAGATTACTTTTCCTTTGACTTTTTTATTGAGAAATATGTTATTAGAAGCAGTTGTCTGCATTTCAGCTGCATTTTTGCAAATGTCCCTAGTCCCAATCTTTAATTATTGGCTAAAGTTGATTTGCTGGTCATAGTAAGTTAAAAATTTTTCATTCTCACTTAAACACCTAAATTTAATGTAAAAAATTAATTAAAAAAATATTATAATCTTACCACTTATCCTAAGCATTTAACCATTCTCTCTTATAATACATTTAGTGTAAATTTATAAAAATGAGTTAAAAAAATCGCGGTTATTTATCATTTATAAATATTGTCATTTATCCGATCAACACTACTTACGATGGTCCCAGGTACGTGTGCAAAAAGTGGAGGGTTGGCGTCAGGTAGGAAATCGAATAAAAACCAACTCCAAAATCATGATAGTTTCAAACAAGATTTTACAAGTAAAAGTTAGGGTGTCTCCCACAAACGACGCGCACTACATATCCCGCTATGTTAAAAAAACACTAGGGTTACTGCCCAACTCACAACAAAGGCGGTTAAGGAAGTTAGTTGTGGAAATATTGCGAATAACGTGCTGGAATGTGTGAACGTTGACGGGGAAGAGCATCGAGGTTGCACAAATGCTAAAAAGAAGAAAGATACACATGGCCTGCCTACAAGAGAGATATGGAACGGAACCAAAGCTCGGAAATTAGGAGAAGGATACAAGTTATTCTAAGTGGGTCACCAAATCGGAAACGGGGTCGGTATCGTTCTAAGCAAATCGTTCAAGGACAAGGTGCTGGAAGTGAAGCGTTGTTCCGACAAGCTAATGTGGGTGAGGATTACAGATCAAGGGGGCTTGTTATGTGCCGCGTATGCTCCCCAAATTGGGTGTATTGAATCAAAAAAAGATATCTTCTTCGATTCACTGGAAAAGGAAATACAAGGAATTTGACATGAAGAAAAACTAATAATTGGGGCAGATTTCAACGCTCACGTAGGGAAAGATCGCCTCGGATATGAACGCAATCATGGAGGCTATAGGCATGGTATGAAGAACAAAGAAGGGGGAAAACTTCTCCAAGTATCCCAAGCATATGACATGGCGATTGTTAACACCTATTTTCAAAACGAAGATCATATTGTGACCTATAGAAGTGGGAAGCATTTTAGTCAAATTTACTATTTGCTAAGGCGAAAGGACCGATGGAGTATCAAGGATTGCAAAGTAATACCGGGAGAAGAAATCGCCAGGTAACATCGTCCCCTTGTTATCGGTCTTGACAGAAGAGTTTCCCGAAAGAAGAAAGGTCTATGAGCCTCGAATTCGATACGAAAGGCTAAAGGATACGTCGACAAACAAAAAATACCATCAAAAAGCCTCCTCACTCTTGGGTGCAAGGAAGTTGCAAAGGGACGTAGACAACGATTGGGAGACGCTATTTAAAGACAAAAAGGAAACAGCGTTCGTGTTCTAGGACAGACCAAGGGAGGCAAAGCTATGAATAGGGATCTATGGTGGTGGGATCAATCGGTTAGAGATTTCATCGAAAGAAAGAAAAATCTATATAGACGATGGCATAAATCAAAAAAGTCGAGGATACGAGTATAGGGACGCAAAGAGGGCCGCAAAAAAGGCCGTTGCAATATTACGAAGAATGCCGCGTACACAGAGATGGCAAACAAGCTGGATCATAAAGGGGGCGATAGGGTTACAAATTCGCCAAGATAAGGGAGAAAAAAAGTCGCGTTTCGGAGTTCTTAAAATCAAAAACGAGAGGGGTCAGACCTTATTCAAGCCGAAGGAAGTAATGGAAAGGATATTTTAAGAACCTATGAATATTGCAAATGACAAGGATATCTATCCCAAAATTGAGCCAAATGTAAATATGGTCGAAATCTTTCAGGAGGATGAAGTTAGGACACACATGAACAAGATGCAAAGAGGAAAAGCAAATGGCCCAGATGGAATACATATGGAGGCATTGCTCGGATGTCGTGAAGAAGGAGTCACCACCATTACGAACCTTTTCAACAATATATTTGTAATTCCTAATCAATGGAGAGCAAGCACGATTATACCCTTACCCTCAAGACTGTGGCAATTACTGAGGTATCAAGCTAACTTGCCACTCCTTGAAGCGTATGGAAAGGATCTTAGTAACAAGGCTGAAAAACGAGAGAGAAATATTGGCTAACCAATTCGGATTTGTGCCCGGCAAATCCACAATTGACCCAATCTTCGCACTAAGACAAATGATGGATAAGTATGGTGAAATAGAGATCTGCACGGGCAGGCCCGGCCCGCGGGCGGGTACGGACGGGCTTTATATCATAAAAATTTTAACGGGCTCAGCCCGGACGGGCTTAACAATTAATGGAACGGGCTCGGGCAGACCTGAGATTTTTTTCACTAGCTTGAACGGGCCTGACGTTTTATAAACGGGCTTGAACGGGCCATAGATTATATAAACGGTCATGGAATTACAAAGGTCCTTAAAAGTCAAACAATCATTTAAATATATAATTTTTATTAAATATATATATTTTTAATTGCCTAATTTTTGTAAATCCTGTAGCATTTATTCCTTTTTCAAACGCTAAATTTGACTTTAAAACATTTTTATTCTATTTGCTTGAGATTTTCATTTACATAATTTAAGATTATAGCTTCGTATATTCATTTATAAGTAAGTTCAATTATTTAGTTACAATGCCCCAAAATTTTTGTGTTTAATTTTATTACAAATTTTACTGGTATAATTAAAGGCCATATAATTTAATAAATATTTTTGTTCTAATCTAAGACTTAGGTTAGGTGCATTGATATAAATTAACCAAATCAATGTAAACTGCTTATTGAAAGTTAAATATTCTCATGTAATTTTATTAGAGTATTTTAAATTAATGGTAATAATTCTAACTTCTTAAGTGTAGGTATTAACTTAAATTAATCCAATACAAGTAAATTGTTGAAAGAATATTCTCGTGTAATTTTTTATAGTAATAAAATAAAGTACTATATTTAAATTTTTTAGGCGTATTCTGCGGAATTAATTGATGATTTATTATTTTTACATGATAATTATTATTGATGTTTTATAAATATGTCATAAAATAAAATTATGCGAAATTTTTGATGAATTGGGCAAGGCGCGGAGATTTTAAAAAAAAAATTGAACGGGCTTGAGCGGGCCTGACGTTTTTCTAAACGGGTACGAACGGGCATGGAAAATTTACGGACGGGCTCGGACGGGGATAAAAAATTTACGGACGGGCCTAAAGTGTTGAAAAAAAATTCCGGGCGGGCTCGGACGGGCCTTGAAATTTTGAAAACGGGTACGGGCAGGGCGACCTTCTAAAGACGGCCCGTTGCAGATCTCTATGGTGAAATGAGGAAAGACCTACATATGATCTTATCGACTTGGAGAAAGCTTATGACACGATCCCCCGCTATTTAATATGGTGGTGTCTGAGAAAACAAATTCCTGACGCATATATACGGCTTATAAAAAATATTTATGAAGCCTTAAACTATTGAGTTAGGACGACAGTTGGAGACTTTAAATCTTTCGGGTTAAAATTGGATTACATCAAGGATCTGCTTTAAGTCCCTTTCTATTTAATATAATAATGGACACGATAACGATAGACATTTAAAAGCCAGCGCCATGGTGTATGCTATATGCCAATGATATAGTACTATGCGAAGAAACAAAGGATGAATTGTTCGAAGAAGCCGAAAAGTGGTCAAAGCGTTAAGCTGGATATGGTTTAAAAGTCAACGATCGAAAAACGGTATACATGGAAATGAACGGTACAGGCAGCCCATCGCTGGAGGACCATCTAAAGAACCCAAAAGTAGACCGGTTTACACCTCGGCTCGAAGGAAGTCAATGCCCGGATCCAAAAAGGATGGCTTAAATGGCGAAGTATATCCGGTGTAATGTGCGACAAGAAAATGTCAATATGGTTGAAGAGCAAAGCTTACAAATCCATCGTAAGACCGGTGTTACTCTATGGAAGTGAAACATGGGCATTAAACACCACGAAAGGAAAGCTATTACAAGGCACAGAGATAAGAATGATACGGTGGAACTTGGGGTATACTAAGCTCGACCATATGACGAATAACCTGCTCATGACAAAAATGGGTGGCGGACATGATTAACCAAAATTGGCTAAGGTGGTATGTGCATATACTAAGAAGGGACACGAACAACGTAAATCAAAAAGTACTAGACATGGAGGTACCGGGGAAGAGAGGAAGAGGACGACCCCGTGTTACGTGGAAAGGGTAAGTCGATAAAGTTATGAAAACAAAGAGATTAGTTAAGATATGGCACTCATCCGGTCAAAAGAAACTAATCAAAACAAACCCTACGACTGTGGTACCAAATAACTGATAAAGAAGAAGAGTCATTTATCTTATACAATTTCGACTGTATTAATATTTTATTTATTTCACCTTTTGTCTTGCATCATACACTAGTTAAACAAATGGTCGTAAAAGTTTATATATCGGGATCGTCTGGAAATAAAGCAGTATGATAATAAATAAATGAAGCTTAATTTCTAATCATAGGTTAAAGCAAATCAGCGTAAAGCGATTGACTTTTTGACAGCATTGGGAGTTAAACTGGAAATAGTTGATATTAGTCAACCAGAACTCTCTGAGGAGCGAGACTTGATGTTATCTACATCTAAACCAGGTACAGAAGATATTGGTAAATTACCTCTTTGCCCCCAATTCTTCAACGACCAGCTCTATTGTGGAGTAAGATATCAATCTCCTATTTTCATCTACTTTAAATAGGATTATGATGATTTTGATATTGCTTTGGAAAATGACACAATTACAGAATTCCTGAAATTGACTCAATCTGATATGGTTGAAGGGAAAAATTTGCCACCTCATGTAA
The DNA here is from genome assembly GCA_964036665.1 of Gordius sp. MW1. NCBI lineage: Eukaryota > Metazoa > Nematomorpha > Gordioida > Gordea > Gordiidae > Gordius > Gordius sp. MW1. The sequence continues at coordinate 25,246,113 of OZ038527.1, forward strand.
TTTAAATAAATGCATGTGACATTTAATTATAATGGTTTGCTGTGATCTTTCATACAATATTTTATTTAATGTAACTTTAGCATCGGATTCATCATTACGAAATGTCACAGGCTCCTATTCAATTAAAACAACAATAAACATAACAAAGCTAACATTGCATTTGCTTGGTTGTATTAAAACTTATTGTCATTATTGTTGAGCTGTGTATTTATGCCTAATTGTTATTTTTTCACTATCAATTTGTTTGTGATGCATTTTTCTAATCACATTCCTGCTTTATAACTTATTTGTAAAATGTTATATAAATTATTGTGATGTTTTTTATATTACAAGCTTACTAATACTTGCCAACTTTTGTTTACTTGGATTATATTAATAAATTTGGGGATATTTATAGCTTCCATTATTTTTTTGAGCTTTTAAATCATTTATAATAAATTAGACAATTATTATGAAATAACATTTTTAAAATATTTGCATGTAATTTTTTCAAATTTGTTGAAATTTTTGTATTCAAAATATATCTACAGATGTTTTTCATATTTATTTACTCCAATAGTAGGTAGTTGATATAGCCGTTTACTTTTATAAGATATAATCATAATTTTTTTTTGGTATTATAAAATGAATATTTTTATAATCAAGCCGTAGTCATCAGAAAGCTCTCATTTTAATTGTCCATTATATTTAGTTTTACTCCATTTATTTTATTATTAGATGATGATCATTTATACTTTTAAAAGATGATATTATAAAAATTGCTTTAGCTGTTTACCAGTGGCGTAGCCAGCGGGGGGGGGGGCCCGAAAAAAATATTTAATGTTCATTTTTTTTTTGATGTTGAGATTATAATACAAAAATTTTTTGGAAATTCCCCCCTCCCCCGGGAGAAAATCCTGGCTACGCGCCTGGTTTAAGCTATTTTGTATCTTAGTAAATTATTTAACAATTATTACTAAAAAATTAATACAATAGTAGCATATGAGTCTCAAGGTCAAAAACAATTTGTCAAACTTTATAAAAACAATATATATCTAATGATAAATTACAAAATATTTTCTTTAATTGCCTACCAAAAATAAATCCCATAAATTAATATGCCTTAAAATTTTGTTTTAATTATAAATAGATATAATAATAATTACCCTAAAACAAATAACTGAAAATTACTATATTGCTACTAAACAATGAACAAATCACTAGTGTTATATAGCTACTTGTGCTAAACAGGTTAAATAAGCATATAGTGCTATACTACAAGTACAACACAATCGCCCTCCCCTTTGACTTGGTTGTTTATTTGACCTATTTGCATGTCTTCCATCTAATGTAAACCACTAAAATCATTTCCCCTTTAAATGTTGAAATATTTATTATATTAAAAATAAATCATTTTTATTTTTTTACTGCTTATATTAAAACGTTTTTAATTAAAAAATTTATACACATATTTTTGGCGGAAAAATATGTGTTTCTTGAACAGATTTAAATAAAAAAATTTATGACATTTTTTTGATTGGGGAAAGTTCTGCGGTGTCATTTTAATTTGTTTTAAAACTTTATATTAAAGTTAAAAAAAAATTTGTTGAGAAATTGTTTTGAAATTAAAAAATTTCTTCTTCTATTTTATCTTGAGAGATAATGCTTGAGGAATTATACAAAGGGGTTAAATGCTTTAAAGTTATTTAACCTGATACCCTCCACCCTTTATGCACCATTTAATTTAGCATTGTCTAATTTGCTCCCCCTAACATGATTGACAGTGTTTCGAAAAATAAAGTCATAAGACATAATTACTATATTTAGTCTGAAGATCATTTATTACAAGCCCATGACACAACATTCAAAATCATATTTAAATTAATATTACAAAAAATGGTGTTTTTTACGATTTCAATAAAATGACAAATTTATTTTTTGTAAGCGATCAAATTTTTTTTATTAAATCAAAATTCTTTGGCAATTACTACTAAATTTCAATTAGTATGGTAATTTAATTTGGAGAGACTCATTAGCCTTCAATAACTAAGATCAATATATTGTTGGCACCCATATATTTCTTTATACCATATTTACTATATTTAATAAGTTCATATCATTTTTTGATATGAATCTGCCTAAATTTATATACTATAAATTTATTGGATATCTTGAATAATATGGGCGTAGCCAGGAGGGGGGAGGCAGGGGGGGGGGAATTTTTCCAATGCAAAAACTTTAAAAAATTTATTTTTTGCCCCCCTCTTATTGAACTTTTCTACGTTTTGCCCCCCCCCCCCCTTAATCCAAACCCGGGCTACGCCCATGAGAACACACAAAAGTTTAAATAAAATTGTCCCCTAATTTGTCCAGTTTTTATAGATATTTTAACATGTAAAATCAATAATGTCAATAAACTTGTTATAAAACAAAACCTTTATGATAATTTATTTGCCAATTAAATAAATCCAAATTTCGTATTCTTTTTTTGCGGTTTATTTATAGGTCAGTTATTATCCTATAAAATATGTTATTATTAAATATAAAAATATGTTTTGTTAATTTAATTTGCAAGCAATTTAAATTTAAAGAATAGAAATCAAGCTATATTACACATTGAATTAAAATAATTGCATGATCGTATGGTTTTAAGTTTATAAAAAAAGTCGTGATTAAAAATTATGAAAATCCATAATTGAAAAAGGATTGGGGCGATATCGTAAATGGAGAAATCCAGGAGGAAAAAGCAAATGAAAACGATTTGAAAGCGAAAGAAAATGGTCACCTTACTGACTCATCAAGTTCGTCGTTTGAGGAAGAATTAAATGAAAATAAGAAGGGGGAAGCTGGGGATAAGGTAGTTGCTAAAGAAATTGCAGAAGACGACCAAGCGGAAAAAGAGATAATTTCAGAAAAGAAAGTGGAAATTGAATCGAGCAAAGACGAAAAGGTAATCACTCCCGAAAAAATAGTGGCGGAAGAAGATAGTATTTCTTCTGGAAATAAGGAAAGAAGTGAATCATCTTCATCGAATACATCATCATCTTCCAATTCTTCCAGTTCGTCTTCAAGTTCATCAGAAATTGCAACACCCAAAAAATCTCCAGAACCTAGTAAAAAGCAGACAAGTGCCAAGGTTACTTCCCAAGAAAACGACAAAATTACCCCTAATCCTAATATTAAGAATACGAAAGTACCAGCTGGAGGAGCCAAAGGCGAAAACATAAATCCAACTCTTAAAAGTTCGACGGGTAATGTCAAAAAGGAAAAAGATGTTATAATTTCGACTCCTAATGTTACAAACACCAAAGAAATTACGGCAAAAAACAAAAGTGAAACGCTAGTTAAAGCGGATAATGTAAAGCAGACGACTGCGAAAGAAACTCCACCAGCAAAACCGAAAGCCAATGTGTCTACAAAAAAAGCATCGGAGACGATAGTGGGTACAAATAGGCGCGATTCAACTTCTTCGTCATCATCTAGTAGTAGTACTTCGTCGAGTTCATCTAGCAGTTCAACTACTTCTGCAACATCAACCGAATCCTAGAATATGTAAAATATTACGAATCCAAAAAGTGTTAAATGATATTTAAACACACGCAAGATGCATTTAAATTTTAATGTATCAGGTATTAGCTTTAAATTTTATCATGTAAATTATTGCACACCACATGGCCATTTTATAAAAGACAAATTTAAATGCATGTAATAAAATTTCACGATTTACGAAACAAGGGTTTTGAAACATTTTATGAGGAGTTAAAGGTATCTTTTTATTATTTTAATTATAAATCTGCTAGTTGTTAAGGCAGGGAGACGGAGGGCAGATGCACCACCCCCCCCCCCCTAAGTTCAAAAAATACCATTTGGCCTTTATAAAAGTCATTACCTAACTTCTCCTTCACCTCTAATTCACTTCAGGCTATGTCCATTTCTATGTTATCTTTTAAAGTTTTGTGATAACATTTGACAGTACAAAGCTATGACAAGCTTGATGAACCATAACCTTTACGTGACGGTCAAAAAGCATTATAAACCACAATCGCTTATGTTTTTATGAAGCTATTAATAAAACCAGAAAAAAAATTGCCAAAAAACTTTTTTACGATTGCCAAACAATACGACATAAATAGGGAATAAGATCAAGTATCAAATTTGCAATAAAATTTTACAACTTTTTTGTCTGGTCCTTACTAAAACTTCTGAACAAAATAATTTAGATTTTGAAAGTTTTTTTTTAATTTAATAAAAGCGAATTTTTGAGAAGGGGTGAGTAGAAATTTTTTTGATTGATCCGATATGTCTAATATTTCCCTGTATTCTAACACGTTACCGAGAGGGTCTCAATTCAAAAAAAATTCGTAGCTGTTATTACAATCTAAATTTTCGGAAAAGAATATGATCTTAAAAGCTAGGAAAGGATTAGATTAACTTTAATCAAGGTACCTGGGATCATTTGAAAATAATATATGCCAAAATGGCCATAAAGTAATTCGTAAATTAAGTAAGAACCATTAAAAACCTAATCGAATCTCTTACAACACCAAAATAACGAATAATTTGCAGATTCATTAGTAAAAAATGTTATAAAATGACTGTAACATAAGGACGGATGATGTAAAATAAATATTAAATAAATAATGGGGTTGCACAGTTTGAAGCAAAAGTTGAAATGAAATACTTTCAATAAGATGATTTTTAATGCCTCATATGAAAAAAAATCATAAATACGTATAAAAATGTAAGTAAGAAGTAGTTAAAATTGAATCTTGTTTGATTTTCTATCAAATTAATTAATGAGCTAGATGGCATGGGCTGGTAATATTTTGCCAACACATTCTCCAAAACCTATTCTGTAATCTTTGCCTTGACAGAACCCTTAAAAATGGTGTACAAAAGAAAAATAAAACAATGATCAAAATCATTTAAAAAATTAACGTTAGATATACCTTATTTTTCCAAAAAATTTGTTCGTATATAAATAAAAAATGTATACTTATTTAAAATTAATTTTATATTTTGCTACATAAAAAAACAATATTTTGAACAAAAATTAAAAAAATACGTAAAAAACTAACCTTTCAATATAATTTGGTCGCCATCTTGCAGAAAAGTCCTTTTTTCCCCGCTAGAAAGTTCCAGGGGTCGGGCACCTTTCCAAGATAATTCCAAAAGACTTCCAAACTCGGATTTTTCCTACTCAATTTAAATGTATTTAAAAAAATATATAGATAAAAAAAAGGTTAATAGACAAAATATACATTGCCACTAATAGTTCCAGTGCCCATAAGATCGCCCGGTCTAACGTTGCACCCATTGCTTGTGTGATGGGTTAACATTTGCTTGATATTCCAGTATAAATGCTAAAAAGACATAATAAAGGTATACATTATAGAAACATTAAAATCTGAAGAAATTTTTTAAAAATTTCAAACTTATTTATACATCACTGTTGTAAAAGCAGCCAGGGTTTTGTTTGATCGACCTTTGCTTTTAGTTGATTGGACATAAACAGACAAAAAAAATTTTGGTCTGTTTTTTTAGTCGACCTCTAAGATTAGTCGAAATTTGAAAAACAGACCACAGTCGACCATTGTCGATCCAGATCAAAACACAGCCATTTGTACAACACTAATATATACATGCACATGAATGAATCGGATTTCTCTTTTAACACAGTATTGCACAATTTAATAAGCTATGAAAATTTTCAACTATATAGTAATGATTAAAGCAAACTTACTTTACCGAAGTTAGCTTTAGAAATACATTGTGCTACTTCCATTTTGTCAGCTGTATCATTAAAAAACAAATTTTGTAATGTTATTTAGGTTAGATATTATTTGATCAATTTAAACAACAATTAATAACTTTTAAACCTCTTTTTTTTACCTAAAATCTTAATTTTAACATGTAAATTGATGTAGAAATTTAGTTTTTTTTGATTAAATAGTTAAAAATTTAAATCAATTTAATAATAACAAAATTTAAAAATTTTCCCGTGCCTTTGACCAATGGAGCATAAATGCATTTACTATTGATTAGTGTTGTAAAAAGGCTGGGTTCTGTTTGGTCGACCTTTCGTTCTAATCGACTAAACATAAACAGATCAAAGGTATTTTTGTGCGTTTTTCTTTGTCGACCTCTGTCGACCAAACAAAATCCAGCCGTTTTCACCACACTAGTATTGATGTATAATTTACTTTTATATAAAACTTCTAAATTGATGTCAAAATTAAAATTTCCAGACCCGAGCAGGTGTGGAAATGGAGTTGGATCCTAAAAAATAATAATAATAAAAAAACTAATTAAAAATCTAAAAAATATAATAATCAAGAATAATAATCAAATTAAATATAATTTAACGAAAAGTAAGTTGTTAGTATACTTGAACAATATTGGCTATCAAAAATGGTTTTAAGGCTTCAATGGTAACTATCCAGGGTGAGATGGAAGTGCAAAAACTTTTCCCCAAAAATGGACCCAATGGAAAATATTCCCATTTTTGAATATCTCGAGCTTTATTAATAGGTATATTTTTTGTTAAACGAAAATAAATATATTACGAGTTAAAAAAACATATTTTGTGAAATAAAAAATATTATTAAAACTAAAGTAATTTTTGATAAAAATGTTATATAAATTAATGAATTGTATACCACTCCAATCATTCATGAGTACGAGCCCAAAAATATGGTCTGGAGCATTTTGTATGGAAATGGGTGTGCCCAAATCATTACCAGGTCCAACAAAAAATGCCATTTCCAATTCTATGTCCAATAACTTACTTGGCCCATATATAGGAGGCTCATCTGGACAGTTATAAATTTCATAATATTTATATATATCATTCATTAAAAAGTGGTTTTTAAATTTATGGGAAAAAGTTTTAAACATATTTACCATCTTTAGGTTTGGATTGGCCATTGGGTCTTCTTACAGGTGTTCCTGAGATTACAACAGAAGAGGCTCTACCATGGTAACCAACGGGAAGATATAGCCTAATATTATTAATAAAATTGTTTGAAATAAATGATGTAAAAATCTATTTATTAATCAACATCTTCTTATAAACATAAAAATTTACCTACAAATGCAAAACTATAGATAAAAGTAATGTATTTAGTTAATAACAACAATTTGTTATGGAAATTAAACAAATAAAGAAGAGAGATTTAGGCTATAATATTGTCGTATCCCTTGATACGCGGAGATTCCCCATGTTCCCCCAACCCCTTGTAAAACATTGTATCTCATTCGATTAATTAGAAAAGTTGATTTATTGTTAGATTTCTTAACATTGTCGGGTCTTTTGATCTTATAACATCTGCCTATCAGAGGCATACTCACTGAGTAGCCCCTTTCCCTGTAACCGTAAGTTCATAAGTGATACTTTTACTTTCTATTTAATTTCAGTATGTGTGTTACTTTACCCCCCCCCCCCCACACGCGCTTATATGTATTTGTTATTTCTTCCCCATTGATTAACTTGAATACGCATCATTGAACTTGATAACGCGTTTCAATTCATTCATAATTATCATATTTTCCGTCTTAGTATATACAATAAAAATGTAACTCCTGATTCTCCCTTCTAACTACTCCCTTTGGGGAGGGGACAAGGTTTATCCCTTTACGGCCCAATATAGATTATCCTTTTACAGCCCGATATATCCCCCTATCTTTCCTTTCAATTGCCCAAATATTTATTCCTATTTCTATATCTTAAATCCCATCCTGCACAAATATAACTTTCATCTTCTTGGAAATTAAGAATTGGAAATTAAAAATAGAATAAATATAAAGGTTAAACTAAACTTGTATAAATACTATTCTATAAAACACAACCTCAAAGAAATTTAACCAAATAACAAAAAAGAATTAAGTGAATACCAATTAGGTGGAAGATCATTCTCCTTGCCTCTAAATAACATTCCCATATTATTAGCATGCCCACGGGAACAATAAAAATCTGTATAATCACCAATTTCTGCAGGTAAATGCATTGTGCAATCCATAGATTTTAAAAGTGCTGAAGTGATAAGTTGTTTTAATGAGCTATCCTGATCATTAGATGGTGTCAATAATTTTGTTATCTTAGCTCTAGCTTCAGACCATGCATGACTCCCCAAAGCCATAAATGCATTCAATGTTTCCTAGTTATATAAAAGCATAATAGTATAAAAAACTTAAGCAATACTATATGAAGCTAATTAATAGTTAACATTACTTAAATTATTTAGAAGATATTTATCATTTATATTAACTCACTACCTTTTCAAAAACATCTTTGTTTTCCTTCAAAATGGGTCCATCAAAAAGATTTTTAATTTGTTTTAAATCAAGAACATAATCACTAATTGCCACCCCTATTCTTTTGGTACTCTGAAATAAAAAAAACATTTATAAAGTAATCATTTCAGATAAAAAATAAACAAATATAAATCCTACATCAGAATTTGTTGAAAAAATTCCATATGGAAGATTTTCTATAGGAAAATCAGACCTATTATCATATGATATAATACATTTGCCCATATTCAAATTTAAATAAAAAATAGGTGTTTTTGTGATTGGATGGCCGACAAGATAGCTAAAATACTTTAAACGACTCGAAGATAATAGTCAATTTTTTTGTTTTAATTAATGATATTGGAAATATAAATGCATAATTAAATTAAATTTAGTTTAATTGACAGAATTTTTTTTACAAATTATAAGAATAGTACCAGTTTTTAAAGGTACATATAATAAACTAGAATCTTTAATCACATCAATTTGTTAATTTGATATGGTAAAACATATGATTTTCGTACAAAATAAAGCTTTAAAATACATATATTCCAAGTAATTTTAAGGTTTTTATTCGTGGCAGGCCAAAAATTTTAAGAACGTTCAGTAGTAATATATAATTTTCTTTATACCGATTTAGATATTTGAAGGGTGACAAACTCTCCTTTAAGTCTATAATACAAGCAATAATCAAATTAACCAATTATAAACTTTTCAGCACACTATTTAGAGCAAAATATTGAACCTTATCTGGGAATGTGATTGCAACTTATAAATAAACATAAATATCTTGTAAAGCAAGTTCTAATTTTATATTTAATCAGGTTTGTTAAAGTGCACGGCTGATGCAGCTGTATAATATAAAAAGCGTGCACCTATACGCTCTTAATAGACATATTTCTAACAATCAGCAGACAAAAAGTTGCTAAGCGATTTCTGAGGAAATGCTTTAAATTGGTATGGAGTTGCATCCTAAGAAAATTTAAGATTTGCCCTATATAAAGATTTCAGTCAAAAGCGACCACTCGTTTAATCTGGTTTCCTATGAAATTAAATATAACATGATAAATATTTTACAATTTTACAACAGCTATTTAATTTTTGTATCAAAAACATAAAAATATTATTATAGGTCGTTTCATTGGTGATAAAAACGAACCTTAAAAATTGAGTACAAAATAGCATAAACATTAATGAGCATGGGCGTAGCCAACGATGGGGGAGGGGGCAGGGAGAGGCGGTTGCCCCCTCTAATCCAAAAATTTGTTAAAAATTATTAAAATTATGGCTAAAATTTTAAAAAAGGATCAATTTTCCCCTCCCTAAATCATTGTTGTTCTCCTCTAATTTCAATGCTGGCTATGCCCATATTATTAAGTACACCATAGATAAATAAAACAATTATAAGAGTTGCGAAGCTAAAAACTTTTACTCACTTTTATATGGTTATAATAGTTTCCTAATAAATAATTTGTGTATATTGTGAGGATATTTAAAAAAGAGTTGTCTTAATTAAACATTAGAATGGCTATTATATATTCCTTAACAAAGTAAATTCTAGAAAATTCTAATTACTTTTACGATAGATATCATATATATTGTATTTTTAAGTATTCCCTCGGTGTTTACATGTGAGTTATAATAATAATTTATATAAAGTATCACAGTACCCTATGATTGTCCATTAAATTGCACTTGCCTATACGGAACTTTCAAGGAATCTCACAAATGTTATAAAGGTTTTCAACAAATATTGTTGAGCATATTGATTTGATAATTAAATTAGTTTACAAAACTAAATTAAGTTCTAAATTATCCTTGAATTCTACATAATTTTAATAAGCAAGTACATTAAATTTTAGCAATCAAATAGTAGGATAATTGATATCGACTCAATTTAGTAAATACAGATATTATTCTATTCCATTTAATTTTATATTTAATCCGTGATATAAGAGGCAGACCTTATAAATAGCAAGTTAAATAAAAAAGTATAAATGAATTATGGATAATGTCAATCTTTTGAAAAGTCTAGTATTTCATTTGTATCTATTTGGAGATAAAGTTTAATAGTATCTTGAGGTTATATCAGTGAATGCTCTATCAAATATCTTATCGTCATTTTATATTATAAAATAATATTAGTTGTCTTAAGGGATGATTATTCGTTAACACAGACAAATCAACAAAAAAATCTAATTATTATCCTAAAATCAAATACAAATTCATAGTGTACAATTTATAGCTAAAAAACCGGATCAAATTTGCAGAAGCGATCTTGAGTGTTCACGTTTTACAAAGCATGCTTTCTGCGACAATTTCAAATGCCGATGCCAGGATAATTTTTATTCTGAAAATGATGCCTGCTTTCCCGGTAAAAAGCAAAATCAATCTTAATAAAGTCGATTTTATAATTAATAAGTGAAGATCATTAGATAATAGAGACTGCAGTTCAATTCGATTTTGACTAATAAGCTACACAAAGATTAACTATAAAATGAGATTTTTACGTGGAGCTAACATAAACATAATTATTAATAAACCAACATTGCAAAAAACCAAATTTAACAATTAAATTTTCTACTATTCAAACGTTTAAGTTTACAAGAGCAAAAGACTTTTTTAGTTTAAGGTAAATGCATAGAGGATTTAATAGGTAACCTGAAATATAAAAGTTCTATAACTAAACTTATTTAATCTTTCCATAGCTCTGGGTAGGAAGTCCAATTGTATCGTTATTATTGGAATTCCGTTCTCGGATTTAAAGTCATTGCTAGAAATGAATCGTGACCAAAAATATATCTTTTTGAAAGGCATCGAATATAAAGTATTAACTAATGTTGAATATCTATTCCATCGCGTCATTTTGAACGAACTTTGATTTTATTTTTACCTATTGGCTTAAAATATTTTACTCTAAAAAGTATTATAAAGCTATTTCATTGGAATAAATGTGTTTAAAAGATTGATTCTGTGCTTGAAAATCAATTCCCGCATTCCTATATCTCGTTATTCCTGGATATTAAGTAAATAATTTCAACAGATGTATTTGTTTTTAAAGCTAATAGCAAACGGATTATATATCTATTTATTATTTAATAAATAGAAATAGTTTTATATTTATACATTGACGCAGAGTGCATCAAAAACCACAAAGCAGTGCTTAGTTAGTGAAATTATTTATACCCCTGTTAATTAGTTTTTACTTTTTAATAATTATTATTTTAAGAAATGGTCTATCAGATACTTAGCGGTAAGATATAAGGGAAAATATATGTTCTTTATTATGCGGTTCGTGCATTATAATAATTATAACCTTACACCAAGCGCTCGAGATCGGATCCGACATCTGATGATAATGGGCTGTGCTTGTATAGGAATTAATACGACTCAACTCGGCGTAAAGCAAACCCTGGACAACAAAGCATTAAAAAAATAATTTTTAGAACAAAAACAGCCCAATTATAAATTAATATAATGTTTATAAAACGTATGCATAATATAATAATTTATCTCCTAGCCTCTCCTTCTTAAATTTAAATATTCAAAATTACTAACTCTTCAGCAGAGCTGTTAAAGTTACTTTACCACAGTAACTAGTTAAGTTACAGTTACTTTCACAAAAAATGTAACTAATTACAGTTACAGTTACAAATTTTCAAATGTAACTGATTACAGTTCCAGTTACTTACCTGATGGAACTAGTTACACCTAAAGTTACAAATAACAATATTTTTTAATATTATTTATTTAACATTTAAATAAAAATCAGAAGGTAATAATTAATGATTCGATTTCAATAATACTTAATTTTCTATATTGTCATCTAATAAGCTGTTCGCTTTTCACTGAAAATTAATCAAGACTAAAGAGACGCTCGACGGGGGCGCTAGATGGTAGGGGTACATTGAATTTAATGAAAAGTTTCTTCAATTTAGGGAAATTATTATATATTAACAAATCATTATTATTCGAATTTATAACACTCTTGAATACTTTTCGACTTTGAGATTAAAAAAATCCAACGTATTTGGTTCCTCTGGGTCCTGTCTTTCCTCCTGGTTAAGGATCAATAAATTAATGTAATTTAGGGTGTCTTCTTTAATTCTCTTATTTTTCTCAAGACGGATCCACGGCCAACTTGTTTTAAAAATTGGATAAAGGATCGTGGCAACCAAATTATCCAAACTATATAGATCGGGAAATCTATAATATTTTAAATTTAACATGCATAGCTTTGTACCTTTTATTAATCCCTTTAATTAATGCTTCTTTTAGAGGGTTACACCACTTAATGTTTCCAATTTGTTGTAAATTTAATAAAACTTGAGAAATGATAGGAGTGTAAAATCCTTGATACATATTTGCAAGCACATGGTTTTGTTGGCAATTAAACTTAAATTTTGCCAACCACCTAAAGAAGCCAAAAGTTTGGGGCAAAAAAGAAAGCGAGGTAGACCCTTAAAGGCTAAATCAGCATTTATTGTTAAGAAATAGTAAGTTTAGATAATTTAACACTGATTATATAACAAATTTTAGGTTTTTGAAATTAAAGTTGTATCCAGCAAAATTTGTCTATTTTCCATTTTCAATTGTTAATAATTAATTTTGTGATTATATTCAAATAAAATTTTTATATTTTGCCTTTATAAAGTTTAAGATTGATAACTCTCAATAGCAAATAATACATTATAAACACAAGCATAGTAAAAAAAAACTCGGGCCTTCGGCCCTCGTGGGAAGGGGGAGAAGGAAAGGGGAAGGGGAGGAGGGGAAGGGAAGGGGGGACGACTCATCTATACTCCGTATAAATGTATCAGATTTGCTATGCAATTTATGGGCGAGAAAGGTGGGAAGGGGCGAGAATGCCTATAGGGGGGTATTAAATGCCTAATGATTAATTAATTATTTATACAAATTTTCCATTTATAGGCAAAATTTAATATAGGCAAAATGTATTATAGGCAAGGGTTAGGGTTAGATTTAGTGTTTGCATCTAGTTGCGTATTACATTAGTTTCTATGGCCTTGAGTGATTATGGGTCTAACAAACATTATATTATAAAACATCACAATGTTAAGAATTTGCAGAATTGTTGGGAGAAATTTTTTGTTAAATTTGAACAATTTTTAATTAAAAAAAATTAAAAATTTGGCCAATGGTCATTTTTTCTCCAATGGTCAGTACCAACAGATACTCTATAAGTCAATGATAGCCAAAAAAACGGAAAAAAAAATTTTGATGTTCACTTTGGCCAATGGTCATTTTTTTCCATTGGTCAGCAGCCAGCACACGGTAAAAGTGGATATAAATTAATAAGAGTAAAAAAAACGAAAAAAAAATTTTCAAAACACATTTTGGCCATTGGTCATTTTTTCCATTGGTCAGCAGCCAGGACACGGTAAAAGTGGATAAATTCATAATAGTCAAAAAAAACGAAAAAAAAATTTTCGAATCACATCTTGGCCAATGGTCATTTTATTTCATTGGTCAGCAGCCAGCGGACGGCCAAAAAGTCATAATAGCAATGGGAGGAACAGGAACAATCATAATAGTAAAAAAAAACGAAAAAAAATTTACGAATCACATTTTGGCCAATATTCATTTTTTCCATCGGTCAGGAGCCAGCGGACGGCCAAAAATTCTTATTATCAATGATAGTAACAAGAACATAAGAGTCAAAAAAAAACTCCGGGATTCTAACCCAAAAACTAGTTAAATTGCATAGCAATTAAAAGTAAACAACTTTTATTTATGTTTATTATATAACATTGGTCAGCAGCCAGCGGACGGCCAAAAAGTCATAATAGCAATGGTAGGAACATGAACAATCATAATAGTCAAAAAAAACGAAAAAAATAATTTCGATTCGCATTTTAATTAATGGTCATTTTTTCCATCGGTCAGGAGCCAGCGGACGGCCAAAAATTCTTATTATCAATGATAGTAACAAGAACAATCATAAGAGTCAAAAAAAAACTCCGGGATTCTAACTAAAAAACTAGTTAAATTGCATAGCAATTAAAAGTAAACAACTTTTATCTATGTTTATTATATAATAGATAATTTAACAAATCTTATATATAACACACCGAGGGAGATAGAGATGAGGGGTGGGGCACCTCTTATGCATTAATTTAAAAAATAACACAGCGAGGGAGATAGAGATGAGGGGTGGGGCACCTCTTTCTTTTGCATTAATTTAAAAAATCGATAACCTAATATACCCAATGCAAATAGATAGGGGGACGGACGGACGGACGGACACCAAAAAACGAGCCCATAAATTGCATAGCAATTAATTTAAGAAGGGAGAGACAGAGCATTGTAGCTTTGGAAATATAGGTCATTACTTTTCATAGCTTTTCTAATTTGCCATATTTATTTAAAGGGTGAGATGGGAGGAAAAAATTCAAGACAAGATACCTTTTAATTGATAAAAATCTAACAATCAGGTCTCCAATCTGTTTAATGTAGCCAGAATAAAAAACTATTTTAATTTCCACAAACTCAATTTAATTTTATTTTTATAAAATATTAACACGAGTATATTTTCCAAATTACTGAGCATTTTATATTTATAACTGAGCATTATTAAGTTTATTTAATGAGCATTTTTGAATTTTTTACAGCATCTAAATAACATCCATTAAAATATATTGTTATTTCAATAACATTCATTAATATTGTACTAAACTCAAATGGCTTTCAAAATTTAAATTTAGAGGTTGGGCCAAAATCATATGATATTTTAAGTTGATAAAAATTTGTTTTGCACATATATAAAAAGAACTGAACAATTGATAAGAGATAACCAATTGAAATTCATTAAATGTTCATTTCATTTTTTACCTGTTGTGTCACTTCTTTAAATTTTTGAATTACAAATTTGTATTAAAATAATATTTTATATAATATTGGTAATTTACTGATATAATAGATTATCTATTCGAAATTCAAATTTGATCCGCGAAGGAAATTTAAATTAAAGTGAAGTACACAAACTAGACGTGTAATTTGAATATTTAATTAAAAAAATTTTAATTGATAAAAAGTAACTGTAACTCTAGTTACACAGTTACTGAAATAAAGTAACTAACTACAGTTACAGTTACCCTGAAGTAAAAGTAACTGGTTACTTTACTGAAGAAAAGGAACTAGTTCCAGGAACTAGTTACTGTAACTAGTTACTTAACAGCTCTGCTCTTCAGTAATATAAGTAGATAATTCAAATGCTCTTAAAATTTAAATCGTAAAATATAGCTGATATTTTAGATTAAATATGGTTAATCAAAATGTAGTAAGATAAATTTGATATTAATCCATCGTAGGTATTGTTGTTTTCAATCACTTACTAATTCAAATTGATCTCATAATTGTTTATATAGACAGCGATTTATTTTAGGAGATATAAAAAATATGCCTTATGAAATCGGACCGGCCTCGAGTTAGAAATATATTTTATCATGTGTTTGGTCAGACTAGGACATGCAATTGTAAGCGGATAGCGCTTAACCCGATTGAGGGCACAACATGGGCGTAGTCAGGGGGTGGCAGGGAGGGGCGATAGCCCCCCTCTAAATCCAGAAATTCGTCAAAATGTAATATAATTAGGGCTTAAATTTTAAAAAATGATCATTTTGCCCTTCCAAGCTTTATTGCCCCCCCTCTACTTCCAATCCTGACTACGCCCATAGGGTATAATACAAAACAAAACATTTAGTATTGAGTCTTAAGCGTCATTAGTAAAAATATACAGTAGAAGGGCGCCATTCCTAATAGATATGCATTTTGATGCCAATTGTATTTATAGGATTCATTCTTAAAATAATATAATTTTCTAATTTTATCTTGAACATATGTCGTTCCTTTGAATTTCTTAGTGAATTTAGTAATGACATGGAGGTTTTCGTTTACCTGACCTCTGTCTCATCGGTCGTTGCATCAGAAATTGAAGATATATTCTCCGAGGATATACAACTCAAACTAAGCCCATATTTTAATACAACTCTCATGGTTCCTACGCAATCTCTACAAACTGAAAACTTTAAAGGTGCGCAAGAAACTTTTACAATTACGCAACTAAAAATGAAGATATTATGCGAATATAAGGATAAACAGAAACGTGCGTAGACTATTACAGTAGAGACTAGCTAACAGCTAATAAATGTTAAATAGAGGTGTAGGCTACCTTGTCTGAGACATATTTTAACAGACTAAACACTATTTCCCGAAAACCTAAAAAAAATTAGATGTTAAAGTTACGTACGGAAAGATAAACTATTAATGTTCTCATTATTATTTCCTCCATAATCTTACAATTTTTTTCATAAAAGCTCATATTGAGATACCCTCACCCAAAATGGTGGCCTATTTTGCCTAATAATTTGTAATGCAAAAATCAGCTGTTCGACGGCGTGTTAGTTATAAAACTTTATTCAAAGTATATTTTAATTTTAAAATATTAAAATATATTTTATAACGGTTTATATACACTACTAGTTTGTAATAACATGTACATAGTTAAACATTGCAAACATTTTATATGCACCTATTATATAAGCTTTATATAGGTGCCTGCTCGATCACGAAAAACAAAGATGTAATTTTATGGTGGTTATCTGGTTTGATGATAGTGTTAATAATCTTCCTATTCGTTTATTTTCACAAACAATTTAAAGGTATGTCTGCCATTTATAGATGCAAAAATATTTGAATAAATTTAGTTTATAAAAACAAAGTTTAACATCTTAGTATTTAAGTACGTTGAAATTAAAATTTTTATCATATAAGGTCATTACGTATCCTACCTTAAACACCCTTGGAAACAAGATGGCATGCCGGAACCATATGTGCCTTCAGATCCGGAGGAGTTATCTTACACTTTACATTACTTAAAAATTCTCCCCGATCAAGTTAATCCGTTACAATGGACCCTGACTAAGGAACAAAAAAGAGCATCACTCTATGAAAGTCCAATTGAATCTCCTTTAGATTTCGGTTGGTAGTAATATCAAAAAATAATTGATTTCACATTTTTATGGACATGGGATAAATATGGAATGATGAAAAAATGCATTAAATATAAGAAAATATACTAGAAACAGATTTTAAATACGCTATATCAGTGGTTCTTAACCTTTTTATACACGCGGCCCCCCAAATATTTTATAATTTGTTTGCGGCCCCCCATTTTTTTCATAATAATTTATATTTATTATATCATCTATAATATCTTGATTTTCTATCATTTTTTCATTTTATTATATACTAAACATAAAATACAACTTTATTATTTCATTATCTATTTAAAATTTAAATAGATAATGAAATAATAATAACATAAAAACTTCATAATTAAACATAAAAACAATGTTTAAAATAAAAAATATATGCATTCGGAAATTTAATGAGATTTCTGCTGCTGAACATCTTCAGCCAATTTGTTAATTCTTGGTTGAATTGATTGTAATGCTATCCTCATGCAGGAATCTAGTCGCAATCGATTGCGTTTTTTAGTTTTTATATCCACCATAGTTGAGAAGCCTTTTTCACACAAATATGTACTAGCGAAAGGCAGCAAATTTTGAATTGCTGCTGAAAATAATGGAGGGTTTCTGCACGAATTTGTATCCAAAATTGCGGCAAACTTTTAGTTTTAAACAAAGATTTTAAATTACAATCATTTATTAATTTAATAATGAATCTTAAGGCAACGAGTTCGAATCCCCAGGTGAGTATTTTTAAAGCTTTTCTGAATATTTTAATTTTATTATAAAAAAATTTGGCGGCCCCCCGGCAAACTTCTGGCGAACCCCTAGGGGGTTGCGACCCCCAGGTTATGAATCACTGCACTATATTATATAATAATCTTTTATTGCCTGCGTTTGCATAAGTTTAATATGGAATTGAAAATAAGGGATGCATTATTTTTTTGCTTTAATTAGAAGAAAATTGCTGCTGAAAGACATTGATTACTTGTAGAAGCGTATGAAATTCATGTTCTGTCTGAGCCAACATGCAAGGATGGTATCGAAAGTTTAAATATAGCGGCTTCAGCGTGAAAGACAAAAAATGTTCAAGACGCACAAGTTGATGAAAAAAATGGAATAATCAATTAAATAGATCAAACACTTAAAAAACGTTCGATATTATAAATGTCGATAAATCTCCACTAAAAGGAACATATACATGCTATACGACTGATAGATGAATTGACTGAAAGAGCAATTGCAGATTGATTGACCATGCGAATTATCGCTTTAAAGACCAGCACGAAAAGGAATTGTTGCATCGAATAATTATTGGAGATATTATAAACCTCAGTGTTTACAAGCATGGGTGAATTCATTCAAACATGTCTATCTTCCAAGTTGTTACCCTTTATAAGGTGAAATTAGAAAGATGCAATGCACTATAAACTCTTGGAACCTAGTCAGACAATAAATGTTGAGTTTAATAATTGATTAAAGTGAACCTTGTAACCTTAGAGGGTTATTCTTTAGCATGGCAACTGTGGCAAGATGAGGAAAGATATTTTGATTCTAATTGGCTAAAAATTACTACCCTACCTGCTGTATTCACAAAAAAAAACTCTATTACATTATTCATTGTTCCAGTCGATGCTGTCAGTATTTTTAGAAGAGCAGCGCTGTTTAATTTATTCGCTATAGTCAACAATTGACCTGATGATTAAATAACTTTAAATTCTTCACAATTATACTAAATTAATTTAGTTTAATGGTAGAAAGAGAATCGAGGTTTATAGCTTTTCAGAGATAACACTTTCACTAAAATAATATTCATTTTTATATAACTTAATAATCTTCTTCTTCTTTATCAGTTATTTCCCACAATCGTGTGGTTTGTTTTGATGAGTTTCTTCCATCTTGACCGGGTGAGTGCCATATCTTGACTAATCTCTTTTGTTTTCATTACTTTATCGAATTGCCCTTTCCACGTGACACGGGGTAGTCCTCTTCTTCTCTTGCCCAATACCTCCATGTCCAGTACTTTTCGATTTAAGTCATTCGCGTCTCTTCTTAGTATATGCCCATACCACCTTAGCCGATTTTCGTTAATCATGTCCGCCATAGGTTGAATACCCATTTTGTCATGAAAAAGTCATTCGTCATATGGTCGAGCCTAGTATACCCCAAGCTCCACCGTATCATTCTCTTCTCTGTGGCTTGTAATAGCTTTCCTTCCGAGGTGTTTAATGCCCATGTTTCACTTCCATAGAGTAACACCGGTCTTGCGATGGATTTGTAAGCTTTGCTCTTCAACCAGATTGACATTTTCTTGTCGCACGTTACACCGGATTTACTTCGCCATTTAAGCCATCCTTTTTGGATGCGGGCATTTATGTTAACCTGTCTACTTTTGGGTACTTAAGAGGGTCATCTAGCGATGGGCCGCTTGTACCGTTTATTTCCATGTATACCGTTTTCCGATCGTTGACCTTGAACCCATATCCATTTAAGCGCTTTGACCACTTTTCGGTTTCTTCGAACACTTTCTCCCTTGTTTCTTCGCATAGAACTATATCATCGGCATATAGCATGCACCGTGGCGATGGCTTCTGAATTTCCCTCGTTATCGTGTCTACAATCATATTAAATAAAAAGGGACTTAAAGCAGATCCGTGATGTAATCCAATTTTAACCCGGAAAGATTTAGAGTCTCCAACTGTCGTCCTAACGCAAGAGTTTGAGGCTTCATAAATATTTATCATAAGCCGTATGTATATATGCGTTAGGGATATTTTGTTTTCTCAGGAACCACCATATTAATCGCGGGGGACCGTGTCATAAGCTTTCTCCAAGTTGATAAAGACCATATATAGGTCTTTCCTCTTTTCACCATACTTATCCATCATTTGTCTTAGTGCGAAGATTGGGTCGATTGTGAATTTGCCGGCCACAAATCCGAATTGGTTAGCCGATATTTCAACCTCGTTTTTCAGCCTTGTAACTAAAATCCTTTCCATAAGCTTCAAGGAGTGGCAAGTTAGCTTGATACCTCTGTAATTGCCACAGTCTTGAGGGTCTCCTTTGCCTTTAAATAAGGGTATAATCGTGCTTGCTCTACAATGATTATTCGCTCTTCTACCAATATCCTGTTGAGGAGGTTCGTCATGGTGGTGACTCCTTCTTCACGGCATTCGAGCAATGCTTCCATAGGTGTTCCATCTGGGCCATTTGCTTTTCCTTTTTGCATCTTGTTCATTTGTGTCCTAACTTCATCCTCCTGAAAGAGTTCGACCATACTAATATTTGGCTCAATTTCGGGAAGGGAATCCTTGTCATTTGCAATATTCATAAGGTTCTTAAAATATCCTTTCAACCTCTTCATCACTTCCTTTGGCTTGAATAAGGTTTGACCCTTCGCGTCTTTGACTATTTTAAGAACTCCGATATCGCGGCTTTTCTTCTCCCTTATCTTGGCCAATTTGTACATAAGCCTATCGCCCCCTTTATGATCCAGTTTGATTGCCATCTCGGTGTAGGCTGCATTCTTCGCTATTGCAACGGCCTTTTTTGAGGCCCTCTTTGCGTCCCTATACTCTTGATAATCCTCCGACTTGTTTGATATATGCCAACGTCTATATAGATTTTTCTTTCTTTCGATGAAATCCCTAACCGATTGATCCCACCACCATAGTTCCCTATTCATAGCTTTGCCTCCTTTGGTCTGTCCTAGAACACAAACACTGTTTCCTTTATGTCCTTAAATAGCGTCTCCCAATCGTAGTCTACGTCCCTTTGCAACTTCCTTGCACCCAAGAGTGAGGAGGAGGCTTTTTGATGGTATTTTTTGTTTGTCGACGTATCCTTTAGCCTTTCGTATCGAATTCGAGGCTCATAGACCTATCTTCTCTCGGGAAATACTCTTCTGTCAAGATCCATAACAAGGGGACGATGTTGCCTGGCGATTTATTCTCCCAATATTACTTTGCAATCCTTGATACTCCATAAGTCCTTGCTTCCACTTCTATAGGTCACAATATGATCTTCGCGTTTTAGAAAATATGTGTTAACGATCGCCATGTCATATGCTTGGGATACTTGGAGAAGTTTTTCCCCTTCTTCTTCAGACCATGCCCATAGCCTCCATGATTTGATACCCGAGGCGATCTTTTCCTACGTCAGCGTTGAAATCGGCCTTAATAATTGCCTTTCTTCCTGTCGGATTTCTTGTATTTCCTTTTCCAATGAATCAAAGAATATGTCTTTCTCTAATTCCATACACCCAATTTGGGGAGCACACTCGCACATAACGGTTAGGAGGCCCCCTTGATCTGCAATCTTCACCCACATTAGCCTGTCGGAACAACGTTTGACTTCCACCACCTTGTCCTTTAACGATTCGCTTAGAACGATACCACCCCGTTTCTACGATTTGGTGAACCACTGTAGAAAAGCTTGTATCCTTCTCCTAATTCCCGGGCCTTCGTTCCATTCCACCTCGTCTCTTGTAGGCAAGCGATGTGTACCTTTCTTCTTTTCAGCATTTGTGCGACTTCGATGCTCTTCCCCGTCAACGTTCCCACATTCCAGCACGTTATTCGCATTCTTTCAACAACTAATTTCCTTAACCGCCTTCGTTGTGAGTTGGGCAGTAACCCTAGTGTTTTTTTCACATTGCACGGGCGGAGTATGCAGTGCGCGTCGTTTGTGGAGGACGCCTTAGCCTTTTCTTGTAAAATCTTGC
Organism: Gordius sp. MW1; assembly: GCA_964036665.1. Classification (NCBI taxonomy): domain Eukaryota; kingdom Metazoa; phylum Nematomorpha; class Gordioida; order Gordea; family Gordiidae; genus Gordius; species Gordius sp. MW1. The sequence continues at coordinate 25,268,097 of OZ038527.1, forward strand.
TTGAAACTACATAATTTTGGATGGTTTTTATAGGCGGTTTCCGACCTGACGCCAACCCTCCACTTTTTGCACACGGACTTGGGACCGTCGTAGGTAGTGTTATATAATTTAATAATAATTATTTTTAATAAAAAAAAGATGCCTATTAATTCTTATACACTAAATTATGACATTCATGGTTTATTTATTTTATATCAGACGAAGAGTCGCATCATCACATAACAAAGCTGAATGTAAATCAAATGGTTGACCTTTACTTGGAATATTACTACCATCATTACTATGATTTCGACTATCAATATCCCTACGACTTTGAATACGATTATACAATGGACGATGCTGAGAATAAAGATGATACATGGCTTAAAAGATATCAAGATGATACTTTTCACCCCCTCCCTTCGTCACCTTTAGATGTTAACTACCATTATGAATGCGACTGAGATTACGCTCTTTATATTTAACGATATTGTAATTTACCATTGTCTAAGAGCTCGTTATAAAATAGAGTGTGTATGTATTAATTTTGTAATTGAGTTGGCATAGTATTTCAAAAATGTTATGTGTTGACTAGCAGAGGTCAGATTTGTTTAAATTTTTTTGCCCGAACCCGACCCGGTTGGATTTTATGATTAAACTGCCCGCCCCGCCCACCCGAATCCTTCTAAGTGTCGGCCAGGCCCTAAGCGCAAGAGCTGCCCGAAATGCCCGCCCCAAATATTACATGTGTCCGTTGAGCCCGAATTTTTTATTCCTATAAAAATTACCCGATAAATACTAGCCAAATTTCGGAGAGATATTTAAGGGTAAATTTTGTTAGGCAATAAAATCATAACATTTACTAACTTATATTGTACAGCATTTTTAAACGGGGCACCCACGAAATTTTATCTTTAAATTCGTTTAGTTGATTAAATCAGGTTTTTAAATTAGATTTAGCTTAAACTAATGTGATTTTCTCATTTTAAATAGATTCGAGAATAAAAAAAACTTACTTGAACTTAAGATAATTTAGTCTTTCAATAATAATGTGTTAATGATCTGTTTAAAAGATAAACAATTTATAAATATAAATTACTTGATTGGAATAAATAATGAAAATTTTTGTTAGAATGAATTTGAATATGAAACTTAAATAATATTTACAAATAATATTATGTTTAAACGTGGCGCCAGCGCGACAAAATGCGAAATTTATTCTGGCAGTACAACTGACATCCACCCATCCTCTGCATCTTTTCAACGCCTTGAAAAGGACGAGGTTTTTTTACTAGGTTCTCCAATAGGCGGTCCAGAATCTTTAAGAAGATATCTTGACAATAACCTTAAAAACTTAAAATGTAAAAATGAAATTTTTAAGCTTATGCCCGCCCATCACGGATTTTATATATTAAAAAACCACTTTAATATTGCCAAAATATTATTTTGCTTCCGATCTACAAGCGCAATTTTGCATACACATATCTTTCATAATTTCGAAACCCACATAAAATCCGTAATGGAATCCACCCTCAACGATACAAACACCTGGCTACAAGCCACATTATTAACAAAATCTGGAGGCCTGGGAATTCTTTCACTAAGCTCCTTATCGTTGGCCTCATTCATATCCTCCCACCTTTCTTCAATATCCATTGTAGTAAAATTAATCCCATACCCCTCCAATGAAACATTCGTCAAGGCCCTATCCCTCTGGAACCTTAATGTTATTCCAGAAACCTCCTATCCACAAACATCCATTCAAAAGGATTGGGATGCTTGTTTGTTCGCGCTCCGTTGCTCACCTACTTACGAGCAGGGATACCAAACAACATTACAACCTTCGTTCATTGGTGTTTGATAAATCAGGCCACGAATGGCTTGAGGCTTACCCCAGTAAGTATTCAAACATGATGTAGGAGGATTCCGAGCTAACCTACAGTATAGCTCTACGCCTTGGTATCAAGTACACCAAACCATATGCTTGTAGGAATTGCGACCTGCCCGTTGACGAAGAAGCCCGTCATCTATTACATTGCAGGTTGAACAAATACAGACACGTGCGACACTCTAAAATCAACTCCATCATCCAGTCGGCCCTTAAAAAGGCTAAAATTCCCTCCATTCTTGAGCCGTCAGACCCTTCTCTGGAGGGTCGAATGCGCCCTGACGGCTCCTCACTTGTGCTTGGAGAAAACGGTCTGTTCTTAAAATCGGACTTTACATGCATTGATTTGTTTGCCCCTTCAAATCTCAATTATGACCCAATGGCTTTCGCCGAGGGGCGCAAATTAACAAAATACAAAGCCGGCATTGTCCTTTTTTAAAGAATTAGGCAGACGATCTCCTCCTTAAAAAAATATTCCCGCATTTCCACTAAAACAATCAATTGCAATTTTAATCGCTAAATTCAATTTTAAATCCTTTTGTCCTTCTTAAGAGGAAGATGTGTTAGCTACTTAATTCTCTTATTTAATTTTTTTTAATATACTAAATTTGTATTACATTTTACCGTATTATAATTAGCCATATATTAATAAACTTTTTATAAAAAAAATGTGCAGCTTTCCTATTACTATAAGTGTGGTTAAAGGTGAAGCTGTAAACTTAAGGCAATTCAATCTAGAAATTTTCAAAAATAATCCATTTTATATAAAAAGTCACACCCTAATATAATTCAATTATGCCCCAATCTTATCAAAGCGTGCCTGCCCGGGCCCACCCGAAAATTTAAATTTAAGACAGTTGCTCGGCCCACGGGCAGCGGGCCGAGCATTCTGATCTCTGTTGACTAGATTGAATATGATAGGAGAATGGAAGGAAGTAGACAATGTAACCTTTAGGCAGGCACCCAAAATCTCCTACTTAACATCACTCCCCTATGGCCTCACCTTTGACTTATATAAATTTATTTGATATATTTATTTAGCTGAATAAATTTTGGTAACAGAAGGGTGTTAACATGGGCGTAGTTAGGATTGAAACTAGAGGAGCAATAATGCTTTGACGAGGGGCAAATGATATCGTTTTGAAATTAAAGCCATGATTATATTTATTTCAAAAAATTGGTTTAGAGGGGGCATCCGCCCTTCCCTGCTTCCCCCCTGGCTACATTTATGGGTGTTTAGAAATTTTTTGCTTAGTAATACTCTACACATCTACTCTTATCCTAACTATGAAAATTCTTTTAAAAATTTAATTTTTGTTTGTATTTGGATATTTAAAGTTTGAACTTTAGCTCTCCCCTTTTTATTTATATCTTTGATATCCTAAAGGATAGATCTGATGAGCCCAGTATTTGAAACCAGTCAACTATTTACAAGTATTCAATCATTGAGATAAATATCTCAGGGCACTATTGCAAAATTGCCATATGCCTTAAAAACTTTACCCAAATTTAAATTAGAATTATTTAAACGTCTTTTTTTTTACCCATTGACCAATAGACTGTTCAATCATATTTTTTACAGTGACTCCATCTTAAAACAAAATAATGAATATTTTGATTAAAAGCGTTGAAGGTTGAACTAAACATTACCGTCTAATATAATTTATAATGAGATGGCGGAATAAACATTAACTTTATATAAAATAATTCATTCTTAAATATAATTTATTATATCCTAATATATACGGATATAGTATTCTTTTATCAAAATATGTGTTAGAAACATTTAATGCTATAATAAATATTTCCCTAACCATCTGAACATAGTTTTCGAGAATCATTAATTAAAAGCTACCACCTGTATATATAGGATTCGGGTAATATTTAATTGCCTAGACACGATTTCCTCAAGGAATTTTTTAGAACAGATTTAAACTATAAGCTAGATAATAAAAAGATTTAGCAAAATAACTACAACGTACCATCAATATAAAGTTTACAAATCTGAAATAATTAAAAAATTACTTCTAATGGTTTGATTAGAGTGAGTAGAAGCGGCTAGAGGTGTGATTATTTTAATCACTTGGTCCGTAACAGACCCGCTCCGATTTTATAGTTTTTATATCCCGCCTGAACCCTTTTGAGCGCTCGGCCATGCCCGAATCATTAAAGCTGCCCGACCCAAAATGATAATTTTTTAAGCTTTTGAAGTAATTTCGTTATATTATATAAAAAGTTTAAATTTAATTGTCGTTTTTTTGTATCGGCAATACGATAAATCGTTTGCAAGAAAAAGCTGACAAAATAATACACAAATGCATGATAATACATTAAATAAAATATAGCATTATGCCCGATGCTTGATATGGTGCCGGCTCGGCCCACCCAAAAATCTAAATTTACGACAGTTACCCGGCCCGGTCGATCTTTTCATGTCTCTAGAGGCGGTGGTAGTTATTTTAAGACGATAAAGCTATAACCTGACAATTTAGGTGCTATGTAGATTAGCCTTTCGGGTCAACATTTTTAACTTCTACAATAAAGCAATTGAGAAATTATACAATTCTGACCTCCCCTAAATTCAAAAGATCTTCCCTTAGCCTGAATTGACAATAAATTTATGAAAATGTAAAAAATAGAAAGGAAATATTTAAAAGCTTACAATCATTCTAAGCCCCTCCACTTTCTTTCACATTTTTTAAATGTCAAGCTTTAGTCTATATAACATCGTAAAATTAAATAGTATGAAAGTTTCAGTTTGACCATATCCTAGGACGGGTTTCCAAAATTAACGTATTTTTTTCAATTCGTTTATAAAACCTTTTCCTTCCCATTAAATTAATAAATTTACAATATTCAGCTACAAATTTTTTTAAACTTTAAATGTTTACCCTTACAATTTAATCGAGTTTTTTTTAAACCTTCCCTTGGCTAAGTTTTGTTATTTATATCGATATTAGAAGGGACATTTAAAGCACTAGGCCTGATGTGATCGGTTTTAAATATGGGATACTTTTTAGCTTAAATATGCAAATCACATTTTAACGTGTAAAATGTGGGGTCAGATGGACCCCATGCACATAAAATGAAGTTTGGGTTTCAAACTAATCGTAAAAGATAAGCCAGAATATATTGAAGCACTATGACATATTATTAAGATACTATGAGTTATTAAAAAAATATACAAAGGTAGATTTAAAAAGAATGTCAATTTTTTCAATACTAATCTTATACAAATTTAACCACAACTCGACCCTATCGAAATGAATTTAACCTCTATATCATAAAAATGTTAAACCACATATCATTTCTAAACTAGTTTTATTACAAATAGTTTCTAACAAACAAACTTTTCCAATCCAAATTAATATTTAAAATTTTGATAACCTGAACCCAGGCTTTATTGATTTAATCTGATTTATATCTTTTCTTTAGTTTATAAATAACAAAGAATGTAGAATAGTTATTTTAAATTTCAAAAAGAAAATATGTGAGAATAGAAGTGATAATCCTGCAAAATTTAAATCCTTAATAAAGAATAATATATGCTTAAATTGAATTAAAATTGAAGTGATATTTTGATGATGAAATAATGAATAACTCTAATTTAGAAAAAGGATAGTTGCTAGTACTCAAGCTTTATAAAAATGATATATAAGTAGGTTTAAACTATTAATTTTTAAGCTTTAGGTAATTTAAACCAAATAATCAGAATAAAAAAGTCACAAATTTCCAGGCTAAGAATATTAATTTCTATATGTTTGAAAATAACATTATCAATATTTCAAATTCTATATGTGTTTGTAAGAATAATTAACATATAAATTTATAACATATTAAAATTTTTCTTATTCACTCATTGGTTTATGTTTTTTTCAGTTTAAGATCTTTTTCCCATTCCTTTTTCCTTAGCATGTATAAAGCCATTGTAGCTTTGGCATCTTCAACCTACCATATATATGTATTTTAATGTGCTTATTTATTGCTAACATCTATATATATACACTATTTAAACAAACAATAATTACCTAAGTTTATAAACATGACCCCCTCAAATGTTTGTAGAACATATAAATTTTCTTAAAAAATATATATATCCAAAAAATTTAACGTTAAAGCTATGTTATTAAAGATAAATAGAGTCTAAAAAGCTTAAATCTGGCAATTTGAATTTATTTCATTTTTCAATATAATATATAAAGTTGGTAGGATAAAAAAGTAGTTCATTGATCAATAACATATAAACTTTGTTACACTTACAGAATCATGGATGTTTTGCTGAATATCCATATCCAAAAAAATCTTTGCTAGTTTTTTTAATGATGGATGTTTACTGTTGGCTTTTTGACAAAAATATTTATGCCTTGATGTATCTCTTATAAGTTTCTGAGGATGATTTAAGTATAAAACCTTTAAATCATTTTTTAGAGCATGACCAACTATGATTCTATCTTTAAGTAGGTCAGCAACCTCTTTTTGTACAATTTTAAAATCTTTGCCTAATTTTTAGTATTGTATAATGGCAATTGTTTATTAAGTAATAACAGGAATATAAATAAAAATTACCTTGTAGTAAATCATTTATTGAAATACCAGTTATATTTGATCTAAAATTCGTTATTTTTTCACGGGGTTTAACGTAAGTATCATAAATGCATTCACCCAATTGGTTAACGATAGATACTTTGGCTAGGTGATTATCTTGACCATTATAGCCAACTCCAACAAACTCACAATCAATGGCAAGACATTTTGTCAAATTGCTATTTATAAATAAAAGGAAATAATAATCCATACCTTGCATTGAATGAAGTGAGCTTCCTTGATTTAAAATCACATTGCTGAGGGCCTTTTTTATGTTGAGACTTTGGTGGGTTGGCTGTTATTAAATTCTAATTGTAATATGCATGCATACGAGTAAATAATTAAAAACTTTAGAAAGTGATTTCCAATTGCATGAAAATTGAGAACTATTTTTCGGACGATCAATGACTGTAACCATGTCATCCATATAATTCGAATCCGGCACATTTGCCAACTGCTCAAACGTTTTATAAAGCGCATTTTGGTACATTTTAAATATCAAATATATGAAATAAAAGTCATATAAACACATAGACTAATAAAACTATAGACTGCCGAACAGCTGTTCTGTGCATTGAAATTTATTTAGCAACTCAGGCCGCCATTACTTTAACCCACCAATATGCGCACTTGTGAAATAAAAAACGGCATAAGTGTTTATAAAATAAAGTAATCAAGTTATTTTATGGTTATTTTAATAAATCATCTTTATATGCTTTGTCTTTAATAAATACTTTGTTTTACATAATTTAAATGAACTTCAAGTTTAGTGATTATATTATTTTCTACACAAGATCATTTAGCTGATGCAATATTCAAAGCTAGTATCCCTGTATATGCCTGGAAAGGAGAAACAGACAAGATGTATTAAACAGGTATATATAGTTTTGATTTTTTATGTTTATATATTGTAGACCTTTTCAAAGTTAATTAACCTTTAAATTTTATTTTTGATGGTAATGATTGTAGATCTTGTTTTTCAAAGATCAACCTTTAAATTTAATTTTGGATGATTGTTATGATCTAACAGAGTTGGTCCATGACCATGACATATATATTTGGCAGTACATTAGCATTAAATGTTATGGCTTTAAAAACATTCAAGATATTTATATTTTAAATTTTCTACATTTAAAATAATATTTTATTGATCATAAATTAATAAAATTTATAATTTTTTTTTATTTGTTAGTTAGCACATTTCTATTTAGATGGGTTTTACAAGTCTTTATCAATCAGAAGTTTAGTTATCTGTAATTTTAAAATGGCAACTAGTTTAAACCTTAAGTTTTCATTTATATTATTTCATATGCTTTCTACTTGACAAGATTGCTATAAGGCCTCATCTTCATTTTACGTTGTTTTGAATTATATAAATTAATTCTTATTTATATAATATTTTGAAGGTGTGTGAATATGGGCAAAGGGATTGTATATAAACTGCTGCCAGGAGCAAAGAGTGCATAGCAATCTGCCAAGGCATGTTGTGATTTGTAAAGCCAGCCAATTAGAAAACCTGCATATGAATATTTATGAATACATGCATGAATTGTATTGTAATTTATTTTTATACTTATGAAATAAACTTCTAAAAAGTTCTTATACTTTTTTTAGAAATATAATACATGAATCATCAAATATTACACAAATAAAAATTTTGCTTTATAATTTTTTAAATAATTTGAACCAACAATTTAAAATTTACAAAGCAAAAATAAAATAAATAAATCTTAAGGGTAAATAATTTTTTAGATGACAATTGATTAATATTTTACTCTCGTAAAATTTATATGTAGTTAAATTTCATATCGAGAAAACCTATAATGTTAAAACTAATACTAATCTTTTCGTGTAGAAAATATAGTATAGATGGCGCTAATATTACTTTTAACGATATTATATTATTTCCTTATAAATGTAGAATTTCTACACAAATTTAAATGTTTTCAATGTGGTTTAATTTATTCTTATATAAACATGAGTTTTACTTTTTGTTTGGGCTTTTGTAAGCTTATATTAGCTTGATATAAATTTATAAAATAAATATTACAATCCAGCGAAATAAGTAGCGCTTAGATAGTTTATGAGACGAAAGTAATGGCGGATTACACCCTTACTTAAAAATTATCGACTGTTCGGCAGTCTATAGTTTTATTAGTCTATGTATAAACAACATTTTTTTTAAAATTAAAAATAATGTTTTTTATAGAACCTTATTTAAAAGTTATAATATAAGTAAGTATAGGTGTAAGAGTATAATATTATAGCATAATAATAAACGCTTATATTTTGGTTTACTCACCTAGGCTTCGATTTTATTATTTATGTAATAATAATTATAATCTATTTATATTGCAATAAGATTTTGATATCATGAAAAGTTTGTTTTGAGAAAGATTAAATATATATTTGAGTAATGAATCATCTTTCATACATTTTTTATCTTAGAAAAAGTAAAATGAGAATAAAATTGTAATGCAAATTTCACAATAACACATAAAGGAACTTTTATATTTGTTAATAGCCATATAGCTTGAGTACATTACAGTAAATGCTGAAAAGATCTAAGAAATAACTACAAGTGCACAACAAATTGTAATGCAAATTTGACAATTAAATAATGAGTCATTTATCATAGTTTTTTATATAAAAAGTTAATTTATATTTTATTCTTATTGGATAGAATTAAACTTTAACAAATGATAATAGACTAGATTTGTTTTTTGATCTAATTTAAATATACAAATATCATCTTTTTACTTTTGGAAAGCTATATATAGTTTATCATGTCTGTAAACAAATATAACAATTGCTTCTGACAAATAAATATGTGATGAAGGTGATATTGAAATTCCCTACTTGTAATTCTTACTCAATTACATTCAAAATATATGTATGATCATGTAGCTTAGCCATCTTAACTTAATGCATTTAAATGTTCTATTATTAATTATACACCTTAATTGAACATCTCATATTCATTTTATAATTATACCTTGAGGTGAAATCAAGATATATTACCTCAATATACCATAAATAGCTCCTAATGGTTAAATATTAACTCTGTTAGTTCACATTCATTACTTTAGCACATCCATTATTGTTCATAAAATGTTTAATAAAATTTAAAAATCCACATTTTGCAAAAACCTATAAACATGATTACTGGCAATATTAAATCCATAATTAGTAAGCTGTATGACATAATAGTTCCTACCATATTTAGTATGTTGTTATTATATCAACCATAGAATTAAAGTTAGCTATGTTATGAGCAAAATTAGTCACATAGAAATGCACTTTTAAAGTTAAACTGAAATGAAAGCTATTACATTTAAAAAATGAAATAATTCCAATAACTTGTTACTTAACGGCTCTACTTATAACTTACAGACTAAAATAATTTATAACATTAAGTGATGAAAATTATCAGCAATAACATATATTGGACACAATCACATAAGTTAAAAACTTTAATGCAAATTAAGACAATCCTTTTTAATAATAACAAAACATCAAAAAATAGAGTTTACAAATTGCACAATGTAAATTATGAATATTATATATTGAAAGCACAAACTATATGTAAAATGGTGGGAGGCAAGGCAGGAGCAAACTGAGAACTACCAGAGGCACAATCTATAAAGATTATAAAGTATTTTTTTCTAAACTTACAACTATGGGGAGGCTATAAGAAATAAATTAAATTCTAATAGTTAACTCTAAACTTGTTATATTTTCAATGTTGAAGGTCTGCAATGGTGAGCATGAAGAAATTTGAAAGGTTAAGTTAAGGGAAGCTATAAGAAATAGAATTAAATTTTATATCATTACTTCTATGTGGGATATCGTCATGTTGGTGTGTCAGGTCCTACATTTTTTCCCCCACTTTTATATTGACGTGAAAATCACCAAATACCAGAATTGGTTTTTGATTTGGGGATAATATAAATTCAATAGACATGGAATAAAGTGTAAAAGGAAATGTTCAAAATGCGTGGGAATTAACCAAATGTTCAAAATGCGTGGGAATTAACGATCGTTAATAAGTTATTATTAGGAGGTGTTGTGAAAATGTTTTTACTCTTAGAAGATACCCGCGCGTACGGTACGATCTTCTTTTGATGTTTATTTGAAGATCCCTTTTACCATTTGTAATACTTTTCGGGATAAGATACATTGGTTATCTATATATACTTTAAAAGTTCTGATGGAAATTTTTTGATGGAAAATTTGTGCGGCCTATAGGAAGCCTGAACTGTGAGCTACATGTTTTGACAAAGTTGCAAACTTTGTTTTATCTGTTTTAAGGGTGTGGTTGAAATTTAGTTTTGGTTTGTTAATACTTTTTATTTTTGCTATAATTACTTAAACAGGAATATCTATTGGTAAAGTAGCTAAAATTAAACAACTTTGAAAAGTTTAGATAAGAAGAGCCTAATAAGTTTGTGCCAGCATTAGCGGTTATACAAACGGTATTATATTTATTTGGTAGAAAAAAGATTACTCCAAAAAATGATTAAAAGTGAAACTTTGAGCATTTTTTGGCTGTGGGGTAAATTTAATATAGGAATTTTAAATTAAAACCAGGATTAGATACCCTGTTATTTAAGAGAAAGCAGTACCGAAGTATTATGAATTTTGAAACTTAAAAAATTTGGCGGTAGTACAAACTAATTAAAGAGTTTAGCTTATTAAACGATAATACGCGATGTACCTTGCCTTGGTTGATCTTTATGTACTGCTGTGTTTCCCTCTTAAGAAGATTTTAACGGGAGCATGAATTTATTTCATGTAAATCAAGTCAAAGTGTAGGATGCCCAGGATAAAGTGGGGCGCTATAGTTAATTTATTCAAAATAAAATGAAATTTTATTTTGAAGAAGGATTTAAAAGTAAGTAAAAGAAGTATATTTTACTGATAAAGCTCTGTACTATGCACATATCGCCCGTCATTCCCAAAAGGGACAAGTCGTAACAAAGTAGATTTTCTTGAAGGAGAGTCTTTACACTTAGCTTAATTTAGAGCAATTCACTTACACTGAAAAGGTTGACGTGTAAAATATTAAACGGTTAATGATTTATACTGTTACTGTGAAGAGTAAATACTATTATTAGTAAGTAGGGATTCCTGTTGCAACACGATATGTTAAATTATACGTTATGATAAATATACCCGAATTGACGAGAGCTAAACTAGTTAGAAAAATAAAGTTTCAAATTTATTTTAAATTACAGTTTAGAAGTTAAATGCTTTTCGTTCGTCTATAGCTGGCTGTACTATTATTTTGACTTTTAGTTAAAAGCAAATGTTATTTGCTTTAAACGTGTAAGGGTGAGCTTTACACGAAAAATTGCTACCCACAAAGCAATTTGTGTTATAATAGGGATGTTAGTTCCTTTGAGTTAGTTTGTTATAAATTAAACATCTGTTGATTTATAGTATTAGAAGCATTTTAAATTTAGTACTGAGATGAAAATTCTTATATCTACAAGTATGGCATAATAAGTAAAAATTTATTTTTTGTAAAAAATTTCTTTATGTAGAATGGTTCTTATAGTAAACTCGAAACGTAAAAGAATGTTTAACAAAAACTTAGCTAAAAGAATTTTATTTTTAGTGAAACCTGCCCAATGATAGAATGTAAATGGCCGCGGTAATTTGACCGTGCGAAGGTAGCATACCCATTTGCAATTTAATTGATTGCTAGGATGAATGGTAATTCTTTTATCTATTTGTACCTTAAAGAAAAAATTGAAATTATGTTTCAAGTGAAAACACTTGAAGTAATTAAAAGAAGGGAAGACCCCAGGAGCTTCTAATATTATATTAGTTAGTTGGGGCAACTTAGGCTAAACGTGAAACTACTTATAAGTACAAATCTTGTAGATTTTAGTATGATCCAATTTGTTTGATAGAAAGTAAAAGTTACCCTGGGGCTAACAGCGTTATAGCATAAAACAGACCTTATGATTTATGTTGTTTGCGACCTCGATGTTGAGTTATTATGTCTGGTGGAGGTAGCATTTCACTAAGATAGTCTGTTCGACTAATTAAAATAATCCATGACTTGAGTTCAGATCGGCGAGAGCCAGATCGGTTCCTATCTTTATAAAAGAAAACCTAGTACGAAAGGACCGGTTTTTGTTTAGCATCTAAAATAGCATAATTGTGCATTAAATTTAGAGTTTAGTGGTGGTGTTTATTAACACTTTTTAGATATTGAATAAACCGGTACTCTTGTGAGTGTTTTAGAGCTGAAACTTCTACGTAATAAAGTATACTAACTGGTTAAATTAGATTAAAGACCTTAAGGCCTGAAATTACTTTCAAGGTAATTGTAGTTTTAATCTTAGGATATCATGTACAAACAAATAAAAGATAAAAAATAAATAAAGCTAAATATTTGTCCTAGGGTATAAAAAGGCTCTTCTACTACTTGAGAGCCAATAAATCTAAGAAGTAAAAAGGATCTAGAAGCAATAGTTGCTATGAATTGTCGGGGTTTATTATACACGGTAGCAATTTTCTTATTTCTCAAAGTTAGAATGAGTAAGATAAAAAGACTTATAAATAAAGCAATGACACCGCCTAGCTTATTAGGTACTCTACGAAGAATGCCGTAAGCAAATAAAAAATATCATTCGGGTATGATATGCGCAGGAGTAGAAAGAGGATTAGCTTCAATGAAATTAGAGACGTCTGACAAGGAGTCTGGGGATAAAAAAGCAATTACTATTAAGCCTGTGATAGGTAAGATAAAAGCTGCAACATCTTTTCACGTATATAATACGTGAAAAGATGTTTTTATTGCTCTAGATGGAAGACCTAAAGGGTTATTGCTACCTTTGTCGTGTAATAAAATTAAGTGAGCCAAAGACAGGGCTATTAAAAGGATAGGTAAAATAAAATGTAAGGAGAAAAAACGATTTAGAGTAGGTTCACCTACTCTAAATCCTCCTCAGATTCATAAAACGATACTTTTACCTAGATAAGGAATAGCTGAAAGCATGTTAGTGATGACTGTAGCTGCTCAGAATGATATTTGTCCTCAAGGGAGAACGTAACCTAAGAAGGCTGTAACTATAGATAAAGCCAGCATTACTCAGCCTGTAAGCCAAGTGTTTGGGTTTAGAGTGTACGAGCCATAAAACAGGCTACGGAAAATATGTAAGTAGATAAATATAAATATAAAAGATGCACCTAGTGCATGGAAACTTCGAAAAGTAAACCCTTCTCATACATTATTTTCGATTATTAAGACAGATGTAAATGCTATAGTAGTGCTTGGTGTATAGTGTATAGATAAGAATAGACCTGACACGATTTGGATTACCAGAAATAAACCTGTTAAAGACCCTATATTTCATCAATAGTTTAGGTTAGGGGGTGTAGGAAGATCAATAATAAACGCGTTTATTATTGATGTAATGTTATTATTTTTTCGTATTGTTTTATATATTATTTTCATAAGAAATTGACACAGTAGATGAGAGTATGAAAAATACCCTTACGAGTGGTACTCCTGTGCAGAGCTCCATATTGGGGATGGAGCCAAACGCTAACATATAGATATAAAATTATTACCCCTCCTGTGTAGGTGATTCAAACTCCCCAAGTAAACAAGGAGGAAGGCGCATCAAAAAAGACTAATACAGAAGCTAGTAAACTTAGCAGAACCAAGCACACCCCTGCTGGCAAGGAGTGTGCTTTTACTAAAAACATTACTAATAAGATTAATATTATTAGTAAAAGCACACCCCTTGCCAGCAGGGGTGTGCTTGGTTCTGCTAAGTTTACTAGCTTCTGTATAATTTAAAGGTAGTTTAATAAAATTTAAACTTTGGGTGTTTAAGATAAGAGCGATCTTCCTTTAAAGGCTCTGGTATTTACTACTTTTTTGAATTACAAATTCAATTTATTAAATATAATACAGATCCTATATAGTAGCAGTCATAAAATGACAAGGAGGGATTTACAGTCCCGTTATTACTACTAACACAGATAGACGCTATCGATAGTAAATTCAAATTTTACTTTTTGTGTTAGAGTGGTTATGGTTTTGTGTGTATAAAGTAAGCTAGATTAAGCTTACGGGTTCATACCCCGTAGATGGTTGTTACCCTTTATTATTGGTTCTGAGTTTTCTGTATCTGCTATGGGGCTATACTATTGTGTGATGTATTAGTGCAACGAGTTTTATCTTTTTGTGACAGGGTTTTGCTTTAAATCTTGTGGTATTTATTATTGCCAGCCTCCTTTCGTCGAACGAAAGGAGGCTGGCATTCTTTGTGTATTTCACTGTACAAAGAATTGCCAGCCTCCTTTTTTTGATCTTGAGACAAAATTGGTAACCAATGCATAACTGGTTTGTCTCAAGATCAAAAAAAGGAGGCTGGCAATTCTTTGTACAGCTATCTACTCTACAAAAGCTAGCTCCTTTGTGAATTGGTATTTCACTGTACAAAGAATTGCCAGCCTCCTTTTTTTGATCTTGAGACAAACCAGTTATGCTCATAATTATTTTAGGTTTTATGTTTGGTGTCTTTTCAGCATTGCAAACGTTTAGAGTTTATGCTTATGATTTACTCTTCTTTAAGTTACTCTAGATGGTTTATCTGTAGAGGTTTAATAAGCTCAAGAATATACGCTATTTTTTTGCTACTTTATTGCTTAATCTTATGATATATTTATACGTTAGTAACAGCTGAAAATAAAATCATAATGTTTCGTATGTTGTCATTTTTTACTTTAAGAAAAAAAGTAGTCTTGGGTCTATTTTTAGCTGTTTTTCTTTTGTCAGGTTTTCCTCCTACCCCTTTATTTTTTTTGAAAGTAAATATTGTGAAGTTTTTTATGGTTAACCAGTGATGAACTTTGGGGTTTACTGTGATACTATTTTCGGTAGTTAGATATTTTTACTACTCTCGTCTTCTCATAAGCTGGTTTTTATTAAACACCTCAAAGAAATACAAACTAAATTAAAGTTTTAAGTTACGTAAACTTCGAGTCTTCAAAACCCGATACACCTATTAGGTAGACTTTAGACGATTTGATCTGTATTTCTTTGTTGCTTCAAAACAATGCTTTACATAAGCTAAAATCAATACACAAGTCACGTAGCGACAAATACACTCGATAAGAGCCCTAGAACCCTAGGGCTCTTATCGAGTGTATTTGTCGCTACGTAAAGCAGGTCTTTCTCGACAAATACACTCGATCTTATCGAGTGTATTTGTCGAGAAAGACCTGCTTCGACAAATACACTCGATAAGAGCCCTGACAAAAAAGGACTTATCATTAAAAATAAATTTATTATAAGCGGGTTGGGCTCTACTGTGTTATTACATGTAATAACAATAACTGAGACAGAGATGAGGCTAAGTACCCCAGACACAGACAAGGATACATAAAGTTTGATATTAGGGCTGGTATGAATCTCCTTTTTTAATGGCGGTGACTCAAAGTTTATTATAGAGAACAGTCGTCAAGTGTAGCCTAGTGTTATAACTATACCTAATGATATTACAAAAAATGAAAGTGAAGAAACAGGGGTAGGAGCAGCCATAGCTGCCAGCAGAAAGTTTTCTTTTGAGAAGAACGCTGTCGAAGCAGGAAGGGCTCTTAGAGCCCATAAAGATAAAAAAGAAGATTGATTAAAAAATTTTATGACGCAAGGATTGTCACGAATATCTTGGTTGCTATTATTGCTATGAAATAAAGCCCCTGCATTTATGAAGAGTCTACTTTTAAAAATGGCATGTGTAAGTATGTGAGCTAGGCATGCGTAATATATTTTCAAAAAAATTATACATAAAAGTAAAGATATTTGATTTATAGTTCTTAAAGCAATAATTTTTTTAATGTTTTTCTCTTTTCAAGCAGCTACAGATCTGAGAAACAGACCAAGACTGCTGGCAGCTATGGCTGCTCCTACCCCTGTTTCTTCACTTGTTCACTCAAGTACCCGTGCTGTGAGGATTACTCCTGCGCACACTAGGGTACTTGAGTGAACAAGTGAAGAAACAGGGGTAGGAGCAGCCATAGCTGCCAGCAGTCAACCTCTTCAAGGAAGTTGGGCAGCCTTCACTATGGCTGCTCCTACCCCTGTGACAATTCCTATTTTAATATAGGGGCTTATAAGTAAACAAGCAGCTATTCTTCTTATTGTAGCTGCTTGTTTACTTATAAGTAAACAAGCAGCTACAATAAGAAGAATGTCCCCAGCCCGATTTAAAATAAGAGTCAGATTTGCTTTTAGCATAGAGTCTTTATTTTGATAATATATAATTAACAGATATGATGTTAAACCTAAACCATCTCACCCTAGGATCAGGGTAATGAGATGGGGGGACATAGCTATTAACACTATCGAAACGATAAATATGTTTAACATGGACTTATAAAATCCTTGGTAGATATTATTTTCTATATAGTATTCAGAATAAATTAAAATTGTCACAGAAACCAATATTAACGTGATTAAAAAAGAGGCTGTAAAAGGGTCTATATAAAAATATATCTCTATGTCGTATCTTCTTTTAGGGCTAATTATAACTCTTATAATCATTCTTTCTATCTTGAGAAGTGTTAATGCGAGAACAGGCAGCAGAGCACCCCATATTAGTAATGTGAAGTTCTTGTTGTTGATATTAATCGGTATTGTGAGCAGAACATGTTCATGTTCTAACATAATTTCACATTTTATGATTATATACTCACTTTGAGGACACATGAATTTATTTTTATGTGTCTTACAAAGGATATTTTCACGCTAAGACAGAAGGGATAACAAGAAAAAGTAATACATATAAATTTGAAGGCTTGATGGTTCATTTTTTAAAAATTCAGGATTCCCGTTAGTCATACGGGAGAACATGAAAGATGAGAATCTTAAAACACACATTCTAGTAATAAATAAAGGTAGAGTTATGGAGACAGGGTTAAAACTAATTAGATTAAAAAAAATAGGAAATTCCCCTCAAAAATTGTAAGATGGGGGACAACCTGCGTTTGCTATAAAAATAAAAAATGAAACTAGCCCTAATGAGAGGCATCTTAAAGACGCAGTAGCACGAGATATTATTATATTACGTGATTTTATTCTTTTGTAGTATAGTCTAAAAATTAAAAACATGGCCGGACTAATAAAACCGTGAGATAGACTAATTAAGTAAGAGGTATTAAATGATTCAAGTGAAAAAACTATTAATCTTGAAAGAAGTATATTCATGTGAGACACACTTGATAGGGCAATAGCGATTTTTCCGTCATACATCATAAGCATGAGTAATGATGAAATACATATACCCCCTACAGAGACCATTATAGCTACTACAAAAAATGATCTGCTCACTAGGAGATGTGAGTGAATAAAAGGGGTACGCAAGATTCCATACACCCCTATTTTTAATAAAGAACCGGCGAGAATTATAGACCCTATTGTAGATGCTTCTACGTGTGCTTTAGGTAGTCATATGTGTAACCCGTACATAGGCGTTTTTACAAAAAAAGCTAAGGTTATAAGTATAATGATAAGGTTTGAATAGGAAACAAAATGTGAAAGAGTATTCGCAGTTCTTCATGTAAAACATTTTAAATGTTTTTGAGTAATAAGAATGCCCAAAAGCAGGGGCATTCTTATTACTCTAGTGTAGAGTAATAAGAATGCCCCTGCTTTTGATTTTTTGAAATTCCCCCCTCAGCCTCAGACTATAAATAGAATAGGGATCAGAGAGGTTTCATACGAAATAAAAAATAGCAATAAATCGGACAGAAGAAATCTTCTTAGTATAAGTATTGTCAGAGAAGCATTTAACGTAAGTATATGAAGTTTAAATGCTTCTCTATAATTATCGGCGACGTAGATTACCGATATGAGAGACACCCATAGAATTAGTATAGTTAATATCACAGATAAAGTATCTATACTAATGGTTATATTTACTGTAAAAATATCTTGAGAGCTCAGTGACCCAAAACAGCATAATAGCAGAACAGGGATAGCTGCAGATAATGCAACTAAAGATATGTTGAGAACTACTGTCATAATTTTGTTTCAAATTATAGGGATGAAAGATGTATATTTGATGGGTTTCTAGCTGATGTTTGACGGGCTGTGTTAATAAGTACTGTTAACCCCAGTGTTGCTTCAATTACAATAATAACTATAATAAAGATTGGGGACATAATACTATTATGTCTGTATGAAACTGTTTTTATAATAATTAAAATTAAGGACACAGACAATATTTCAATAGCGATGAGAGTTATTAAAGGTTTATTTTTTTGAATTGTAAGCTTGCTAGTAGAAGACAGCACTAGCAAGCTTACAATTCAAAAAGTTATACTACTACTCACCAGAGAGTAAAATGGTTTCTTCCATAGCATTAAATTAGCAGTTTAAATCGTTTACTCTAACCTATCGTGTTGAGTCTTTTAGGGGCATAGCAGTGCCACATTTTAAATAACAGTTAAATATTCTAATTAAATTACCTAAAAGGGTTTTACTAGAGAAGGCAACCTTCAGTTTAAGAGTCGAAATCTGGGTTTCTAGCATGTATGCGTCAGTATAACCTTTTTGTGGAGGCTGGTGTATAATCACCTAAAATTACGTGCAAAGTAATTTAAAAACCCCCTTATATACTATATTTAGTTTATTCAGGTTAAGTTTTTATACTTTCACTCAAATAGCAGTCCTACTGTAAGGATTAGCACTATTACTCCACTGATAAGCAGTTCATAATAATTAGTTATTAATGGGATAAGGATAATAATCGTGATTTCTAAGTCAAAGATAATAAATATGATGGTTAAGTATACGAATTTTAAAGGAAAAGGTGTTCGTGCAACACCTAAAGTGTCAATGCCACATTCAAAAGAAGATCTGAGGCTTCTAGGGGTACCGATCGACAAGGTGAAGATTATTCTGTATATGCAGTACAACAATAACACAATAGCTAAAGGTACAAAAAATAGTAGCATATAATTTATTAACATCTAAGGTCTTCTAATTGGAAATTAGTTGTATTCTATTTATACTAAGATGCTGTTATTCTCCTCATCAATATATACAAAGGTATAAAAATAACCACACTACATCCACAAAATGTCAGTATCAGGCCGCTAGCTCAAAATGAAGAATGTCGTTAGAGCTATTAAGGCCTGTTATTATGCGGGGCACTAAGGACGCTAAAAACAGGGATCCTACTAGAATGTGTAAGCCATGAAATCCTGTTGATATAAAAAACACACTACCATAGCAGGAGTCGTTTATAGAGAAGTTAGACGTTGTATACTCTTCCAGCTGCAAATAGGTAAAATACACGCCCAGTAAGATTGTTACAAAAGTCAAAATTAAAGTAGAGTTTTTTATTTTATTACTAAAAAAAGAATGATGTGCTCAGGTCACAGTAATCCCTCTTGTAAGTAAAATGATTGTATTTAATAAAGGTGTTTCAAAGAAAGGGATAGGGTCAATGCCTAAAGGCGGTCAATTTGTGCCAATTTCAGGATCTGGTCTTAAAGAGAAATGAAAAAAAGACCAAAAAAAGGACATAAAAAATATAATTTCCGAAGAAATGAATAAGATAAAGGAAAACTTTAAAGAATTTTCAATAGTTATAGTTATTTGACCTCTTAAAATACTTTCTCGTTGTAAGTCTTGCCCTCAAAGATAGAAAGTGTATAAAGTTATAAGAGCTGAAACACCTAGACAAAGACTTCTAAGATAAACATTTTTTATTCACAGTAATGATAAAAAAGAGGTCATGAAGGACAACCCGGAAAAAGCGGATATTAAAGGTCATCATGAGTTATTTAAGATGTACACAGGGTTAGTTATCATGAGTGGCGAGTTAGCTAGCTGATTCTCTAACATAAAGTCTTAAAAGGGATATAAAGACATAGGCTTGGATAAAGCAAACCAATGTCTCTAAAGTTATTAAAAGCATAGCAGGCCCAAAAGCCATGAAAGGGTGGGTAGCCATTAAGCCCATGCAAAGATGTATTAAAATGTGGCCACTTGTAATATTAGCTGAAAGTCGGAGGGCCAAAGTAATGGGCCGAATCAAAGTGGAAATAAGCTCAATGATAAATAAAAAAGGAACTAGAACAATAGGCGATCCCGATGGGATAAATATACATAATTTTAACCCTGTTAAAAAGTAGACTACTGAAGGGGTAAATAATGCTAGAGAAAGAGAGAGAATAATAGCTGTACTAGATGTTAAAGTGTACGTGTACGGTATTAAGCCCAAATAATTATATGACAAAATAGCTGAGAAAATACACATAGAAACTGAAACACCCACTCTTCCTACTATGAAGGGCTTAATAGTACTATTAAGCCCTTCATAGTAGGAAGAGTGGGTGTTTCAGTTTCTATGTGTATTTTCTCAGCTATTTTGTCAATGACAAAATAGCTGAGAAAATACACATAGAAACTGAAACACCCATAGGGGTCAAAAGAAGAAAATAAACTTATTATCATTAACTATAATTTAATAGGACACATAGAAACTGAAACACCCACTCTTCCTACTATGAAGGGCTTAATAGTATCAGAGGGCCCTCTGATGGACAGAATAGACGATGTAAAAATTAACGATAAGATTAGAAATGTAATAATTGACGTCACTATAGGGAAGGTTTGGGGGATGATGGGGGTCCTAATAGCTAGGTTTACCACCTTGACAAAGTGGTATAACCCCCAAGGCAGGTAAAGTTACTAGTAACTTCTTCAACTTAAGAGGTTGATGCTTCATAAAAGCTTTTTAACTGTACTATTTTGTTGTTACTCAGTTTAAAAAATTATCAGTCGATAGAGCTTCTAAACAAATAGGCATAAAAGAATGATTGACCCCGCAAATTTCGGAACACTGACCGTAAGTGATTATAGGCTTATTAGGGAGAATAAATATTTGATTTAAACGGCCCGGAATGGCATCTATTTTTATAGAAAATTGTGGCAGGGCAAATGAGTGGATGACATCATTAGACGAGATGATTAAACGTGTTATAATTTTGTAAGGTAGCACTAAATGATTGTCTGTGTCAAGTAGCCGTGTTTTATATCTGTTTAAATCTTCTTGTTGTGTCATATACGAGTCAAAGTTTAAGTTTTCAAAATCGGAGTACTCATAGTTTCAGTACCACTGAGCCCCTATTACTTTCACAGTAAGATCAGGTCAGTGAGCATCTTCGTTAGAATACAAAATTTTTACTGTAGGTAATGCTATGGCTATTAAAATCACCATAGGCAGAACTGTTCAAATAAACTCTGTTAAGTTTATATGTGCAGATTTTAGGGTATAGCTTTTTGGTGTAATGATAGTAAAAAATATAAACATGACTATCACTGTAATAGCAGTAATGTAAGCTATAGCAAATTCATGTAAAAGTAGTAAGTACTCTGATGAAGAGGATATTATGTCATTTAAAAAAACCAAATGTCATGGGTTCATTACAATCAGGATCGGATTGTTAAATTGATAAAGAGGTAATTTCGTTGTAAGTATGAGTGCTAGGAGGGAAGCCTAAAAGATACTCAGGATGAGTTCCAGCAGGTATTAGTCTTATAGTTTTGCGTTTCATAGAAAAAACATCTCATAAAACTCAAATAAACATAATAAGAGATAGAGTCGACAAGGTAGACCCTAAAGAAGAAATGGTATTTCAAAAAGTAAATCTATCGGGGTAGTCTGTATATCGACGAGGTATGCCAGCTAAGCCTAAAAAATGATGAGGAAAAAATGTTAAGTTTACTCCTATAAAAGTTAATAAAAATTGAGGAAGACTGATTTTTATTGATATTCTTAATCCTCTAATTAAGGGTATGTAATGAGTCACTCCTGCAAAAATGGAAAAAACAGCTCCTATTGAAAGAACGTAGTGAAAATGAGCTACAACATAGTAAGTGTCGTGAAGAGTGATGTCTAGTGAAGATGAACTTAAAATGATACCTGTAAGTCCTCCTACTGTAAATAAAAATAAAAATCCTATCGCCCATATTTGAGAGATAGAAAAATTATTAGGGGAACCTGATATAGTAGCCAATCAACTAAAAATTTTAATACCTGTAGGGATAGCAATAATTATCGTAGCTGAGGTGAAAAAAGCTCGGGTGTCAACATCTAAACCTACTGTGAATATATGTATCGTATTCGTGGAGAAGAGGAATACGATTTAAATAAGAAGGTCCAGAAGGGAAGAGTTATTAGGAATTAATTGGGGGAATTTAAAGGAAAATTGGGCCGTAAAACGATAAATTATTGGGGGATGGCCGGGCCGCGAACAGGCTCACGCGCGTACGCAGAAATATTTCTCAACTGTCTTTATTACATGGCATTAATATGATCACAACCAAGAAAATATATAATAATTGAAAAATCGCAATGTCAAAATCGCATACGATAAGATGCGTATATCGAAAATCACTCACGCGTAAGAAAAATAACAAATACGTATCAGCGCGTCGGGGGGGGGGGGGGGGGGGTATACGCGTACTAGAAATTAAATGTAAAAGAATAATGGTCTACGCTATGAGTGTACAACGTGTAAGATCAAAAGACTGTACCGCGTGTTGAACTCTTAACTTTAATTTTTGAATAAGATGAGATGAGGGGGGGGGGGGTGTGTGGGAAGACATCTTCATCATCGTATCTCTGGATACGCTAATTTCATTCTTCGTGTATGGGTACACGACATCTTTTCCTTTTAAAAGTCGAAGACTTAATGTATTTTCGATAGAGTTCTAAGAGCTCAGTGCAACTATCAAGGCGGCGTTATTAACATTATAAATTTCAAACATCTGGCATCGAATACCAACTCTGGCCTTTGCTCACACGACGACTGATATATGTAAAAATCAGAGATAAAAAGGCAACGTCATGACTAACGGATTTTTCTTCCAGCTCTGTGACTCACCTAGCAACAGCCTTGACAAAACTTATAATTAATATAGATTGTAAACTGCTATCTTGAAAATTATCCTTTCTTGCCCACGAGCAGACTGTCAAATACTAGTCAAAGAAACTGCGGGGGGGGGGGAATTTTAATATTGGTTAACAATATAATTTTCATATAATAAATATATGTAAATAAATCAAGTGTATAATTCTGTCTTACAATAATATTTTAGCGGATTAAGAATTTAGGCCTTGAGAATTAGTTAGGGATGATTCTGCATAATTGATATTTTGAATAAAATCAGTTTCGGGATCTTCATTCGTTCGAAGAATTCCGCCATATGTTCTCAGACATATTGGAATTTCCACTGAATTATGTTTGCGGTTTAAATTTGGTAGCCAATTGTTCGAAGGAATTGTTTTCTTCCTCCGTCTCCCAATATTTCCGAATCATGGATTGGTTCGATTGTTTTAGTAGAATAATCTTATCCGATATCCCTGCGCTGTGACGGTTGTTCATGGCAAACGGGATTGGAATAATTTTATTCAATATCCCTGCACTGTGACGATTTTTCATGGCAAACGGGATGTTCCTGGAATAATTTTATCCGAATAATTTTATCCATTCCATTCAGAAGAAGGGGCGGGGCGGCAATTTGAATTCCAAATTAATTTTTCTGTATAAATTATTTCCTTTTTCGTTTTGTAGAATAATTCCTGGTTTCCTCCATCGGGCGTGAGTAGAATATCTGACACCAAATATCGTATTCGTGGAGAAGAGGAATACGATTTAAATAAGAAGGTCCAGAAGGGAAGAGTTATTAGGAATTAATTGGGGGAATTTAAAGGAAAATTGGGCCGTAAAACGATAAATTATTGGGGGATGGCCGGGCCGCGAACAGGCTCACGCGCGTACGCAGAAATATTTCTCAACTGTCTTTATTACATGGCATTAATATGATCACAACCAAGAAAATATATAATAATTGAAAAATCGCAATGTCAAAATCGCATACGATAAGATGCGTATATCGAAAATCACTCACGCGTAAGAAAAATAACAAATACGTATCAGCGCGTCGGGGGGGGGGGGGTATACGCGTACTAGAAATTAAATGTAAAAGAATAATGGTCTACGCTATGAGTGTACAACGTGTAAGATCAAAAGACTGTACCGCGTGTTGAACTCTTAACTTTAATTTTTGAATAAGATGAGATGAGGGGGGGGGGGGGGGTGTGTGGGAAGACATCTTCATCATCGTATCTCTGGATACGCTAATTTCATTCTTCGTGTATGGGTACACGACAATATGATGTGCTCATACGATAAATCCCAAACCTCCAATACCTGCTATAGCGTAAATTATACTTAAATGACCGAAAGTGAATTTCTTATTTGCATTATCGGATAAAACGTGCGAAATTAAACCGAAGCCAGGTAAAATTAAAATGTATACTTCAGGATGTCCGAAGAATCAAAATAAATGTTGAAATAAAACAGGATCCCCTCCTCCGATTGGGTCGAAGAAAGAGGTATTGATATTCCGATCTAAGATTAGTATTGTTAGAGCACCTGCTAACACAGGTAGACTTAAAAGTAATAGGAAAGCAGTGATTAGAGATGACCATAAAAAAAGAGATAGTTTTTCTATAGGAAACCCTGCGGGTCGTAAAGTGATAATTGTAGTAATGAAGTTTATTGAGCCTAAAAGAGAGCTAATTCCAGCAATATGAAGAGACAAGATTGCTAGATCAGTAGAAGGCGAGGGATGGCCAATTAGACTAGACAAAGGGGGGTAAATTGTTCATCCTGTTGCACATCCTGATTCTGTTAGGCTACTGGTTAACAGAAGAATTAGGCTAGGAGGTAATAGTCAAAAAGATAAATTATTTATACGAGGGAAAGCTATGTCGGGGGATGACAGTATAGACGGAATTAGTCAGTTTCCAAACCCACCCACCAGAATGGGCATAATAGCAAAAAAAATTATTACTAGTGCATGGGCAGTAATAATTATATTATATGTAGACCCTCTTTTAATAAGTGAACCTGAGTGGGAGAGCTCAATCCGAATAATTATTGTTAAAGCAGTTCCTAAAAAAGCTGCTCAAAATCCGGATAAAAAGTATATAATGCCAATATCCCTGTGTGAAGTTGTTGTTAATCATCGCATATTTTTAACATTTTTATTGTCGTGAAGAGGTTTACACAATAAATTGCTGGCTGTAAACCTCTTCACGACAATAAAAATGCTAAAAGGGGCCTGCCCCTTAAAGGGGGTATGGGTGGGTGGGTGTAATAGTAAGGTAATAGTAAGGTAATATAATCTATTAACGATATAACGTTTGAGTAGTTGGCAATTGAGCATGTAGGTGATATTCAACTCGTCTCAACATATGGCATTCGCCGCGATTCGTGACTATATGCATTCCATGTAGTAATGTAATGCATGCACCGGGGGGCATATTGAGGGGTCTGCTAGAATAACATTAAGGTATAGCCACATTAGTGTTGTGAAGGGCGCGCTAGAGAGCGCGTCTTACGGTCTCCTGAGGTGGTATTGTAGTCTTAAGAAAAAGTGCCACACCCACACTGTGTCTCCTTTTCTTTTGAAGACATTTAGTGTGGGTGTGTTGAAAACCGACTACTAGTGCTTTTTTTCATAGAGATCCGATGAACCATAATATATATGCTTAGGGGGGGGGGGGGGGGGGGGGGGGGTTAGCTAGTTGTTATTGACATCTCAACACGGTGTGTACTGTTGTGCGTGGAGCCAAGTACAATACTAAGCTATCTATAAAGTTTAAACTGATGTTAACTTTTGTTAATACGATAAAAGGTACCGGACATTGAACTTTTACTCCTCTTATAACAAAAGCCAGGGGTTTAAGCAGGATTTTGATTTTTTTTTTGGGGGGGGGGGGGTTTCGAATTTCTTCTTCAATTATCAAATAAATTTTATAGTAAAATAAGAAAACTTTGCAATTTGATTAAAGATTTATATAATGTAGCATCCATATGATAATTTAGATTTTACATTCTATTGAGACTGATGTAAAGAAGATCAGAATAAAAAAAGCTATTTTGATATTAAAATTTTTAACACAGCACATTATTAGTTGACGTAAAGTCTAATTTTGTAATTGTACTACATTGGTTCGAAAAATTAAAAAACCAAATTATCTCGATTCTAAAACTAAAATGATTTTTCTCTGTTAAGTTCTTTTTCAGTTGTTTTCCCTTTAATAATAACACCTGTTTAAGCGAATTTATAGTCCTGCAAATCCACAGTGTTGTTATTTTTTAAAAGAAAGTAAATAGTACAAAGTACCCCCTCCCCCTCATGTTTTATTTGTTTCATCTATCTAATAGTTAATGTATATAGAAAATATGGCACATGTGGCGGCTCTAAAAAAACAAAAGCGCTCGCTCCATAGTACTTTTATCTACAATTTAGGATCGTGGGGGTGGGAATTAGTTAAAAAAGGGACCTTACACTAGGGAAGCGCGTCTCACGATGGACCCTTATAATGGTGATGGTATTTTAGTCTGTTTCTTTCTTTTAAAGCGCTGGTCTAAAATGACGCGCTGCAACACAACACTAAGCCACACCCACATTGTTAGCCTCCTCTGTTTTTGAACTAGTGATGCGAAAAAACCGAGAAAAATCTCGGTCTCGTCTCGTCTCGTCTCGAAAAAACGAGACGAGACGAGACGAGATTTTGAAAAATTGAGTCGAGATCGAGACGAGAATTTTGACCTCAAGACGAGACGAGATTTTATCGGCGAGATCGCGACTTTGATTTTTATCTATTAAGTCTTAATTTAGCTAATTAAGAATTTTTATTTTATGAGATTTAAATTTAGGGTATTAAATGCAAATTAATATGATTTTGAAACTTTTGATAGTAAATTACTTACGCACCCCCATAGTCTTTGGACCTAAGCTTTTAGCTATAAGGAAGGCCGACAATTCAGCCAGGCCTATCGCTATTGGCGGTGTCTTTCGAAGAATTATTTCTAAATTAAATTGTTTGGCGATCAAACCCATATTGACCCCTACTTTAATTCCGCATCAACTAGGCTTTGGGGTGAAAGGAGGGTGCGAGATAGCTACCCATGCTGCACGCTTAGCTCTGGAACACCTCCCTCTGGGTGACTCCTTTATAAAACTGGATTTTAAAAATGCTTTCAATAGTATTCGCCGCACAGCCTTCATTAACGATTTTTGCAAGCTATTTCCCCAATACAGTAACTACATCATTTTAAGTTACGGATGTCCTTCAATTTTGAAATTTGGAGAATTCTTCCTTGAATCCGCAGAAGGAAACAAGGTGACCCTCTAGACCCCCCTTGCAAGTTTGGTGTCGCGGTCCGTTGCTTACCATCTCTCGACATGCGACGCCAAACAGCATTGAAATCTTAGGTCAGTGGCTTTCGACCAATCCGGTCATGAATGGCTTGAAGCTTACCCTAGTAAGTTTTCGGGAATGTTTTTAGAGAACCCTACCCTGTCCATAGCCCTCCGCTTGGGCTGTAAATACACGTCCCCATACCCCTGACGGCTTTGTAATTCACTTGTAGATTAGGAAGCGTGTCACCCTCTGCATTGTAAATTTAACAAAAGCTGGTAAAGTAGGCACCAAAAAATAAATACACTGCTTCAAGCTGCCCTCAAACGGGCAAAAGTTCCTTCCATCCTTGAACCGTCTGATCCCTCTCTCGAAGGGCGGATGCGTCCGGCTCTGGACGGTTCGTCACTTATCCCATGGGACAAAGGCCTTTTCTTAAAATGGGACTACACCTGTATTGACCTGTTTGCCCCCTCCAGCGATACTCACGACCCCCTAGGATCTGCAGAGCATCGTAAACCCTTAAAATACCCAGCTTTATCTGAAACATCCATTTTTATTCCGATCGTCTCGTCGTGCTCAGGGACGTTTGGAAAGAGCGCATTACATTTTTTTAAAGAACTCAATAAACGCTCGCCCCCTTTTAAAATATCGAATAGTTTTTTACTAAGACAATCAATTGCCATTACGATTGCTAAATCCAATTTTTATTCTTTGATGGATTTAATGCCCATTCTTAAAGAAGAAGAAGAAACGGATTATGTGTTTAAATCTTTTTTTTTAAAATGTTTTCGTTCTTGTATCTTTTTATAAATTCCACTTTCTATTTAATACTTCATTTTTAATAAATCATGTCAATTCAAAAAAAAAATTATCCGCTTCGCGCAAATTTCAAATTTAATAAAATCTTAATAGACAACATAGTTGCAAATCCGCTTCCCTTGCAAATCCGCTCTCCTACGTCCTCGTCGTGCAGGGGGGTAACAGATTATATCTGGCTAAAGGAGAAGCGGTCCATGTCACTTAGAAAGACAAAAAAAAAAGTTTAAAGTGACACGGTTCATACCTTTCCATACTTGGATTCGTTTATATGGAAAGGTTTCAAAATGGTCCTTTAGAACTCACCCTCTAAGGAAAACGACTCAAACCCCTGTGATCTGGGGTCAGAATAGGATCCCCGCTCCTCGCGAATCGTACAAACCGACGAAGAGGTTGGCGCCAGGAAGGGCATCCGGCTGTAAAACCTGCTCCAATACCCCCTATGAATACAAAGGCGAATGGGCGGGGTACAGCCCTAAGTACCCCGTGGGTTAACTCATTGACCTACGTCAAAAAGAAAGATGAGGATCCTGGCCAAATCTTTTTGGGAACTCCGCAAGGATTTCCTCCTAATGATGGTCATCGACTTGAAAATATTCGAGGAGGCCGGTCTAAAGGCGACACGCTAAGTGTTGCTACCTGGAACATAGGGAGTATGACGGGAAGAGCGGGCGAGGTAGTGGAAGCACTCAATCGGAGAAGGATAGATATATGCTGCAAACAGGAGACAAGGTGGAAAGGAGAGGGTGCTAGGATGATGGGAGCCATTGGTGCGCGGTATAAATTCTACTGGCAAGGGCACAAGGATGGAAAAGCTGGTATAGGAATACTTGTCGCTGAGAAATGGGTGGACAAAGTTATCGATGTCAAGCGATGGAATGACCGGATCATAGTTATAAAGATGGCGATGGAAGAAAGGCTATACAACGTTATAATCGGCCTACGCCCCTCAAGTAGGAAGAAGCGATGAAGAGAAAGACATTTTCTGGGATCGTCTGATGGAAATTACTTCCCACCTTCAAGAATCTATTATTTTAGGCGGGGATCTAAACGGACATGTTGGCGCGAATATCGATGGTTATAAAGGTGTCCATGGTGGTCACAGCTACGGAACCAGGAACACGGAGGGGGAACGCATTCTGGATTTTGGGGACGCTACTCAGATGGTTATATGCAATACTTTCTTCAAGAAAGAAGACAGGAAGCTTATAACCTATGAATCGGGTACCCTCAAAAGTACTGTCGATTATATGATGGTCAAAAAATTGGACAGATGTATGGTGAAAAACGTCAAGGTTGTCCCTGGGGAAGAATGCGTGACACAACACCGTCTTATTGTTGGGGATCTCATAATGAAGGGGCTTATAAATCCAATGAAACGCTATATCCCGAGACTCAAGGTGTGGTGTTTGAAAGATGATACTCAAAAAAGGGATTTTGCCGAAGCACTTGATGGATCCTCAGTGGCGATGGCGAAGAACGTAAACGACAAATGGACGGCTATGAAGAATGCTTGGCTTCACAACATCGCGCGTTTGTGGTTGGACAAAGGGGCCCCCAAGACATAAGGAAACTTGGTGGTGGAACTCTGAGGCGGCGAAAGCTATCGAAGATAAAAGGCGTTGCAATAAAGTCTGGCATGAATCTCAACAAAGGTGCGATAAGGTTATGTATCAAGAGGCTAAAAGAATTGCAAGAAGGACCGTCGCCAGAATAAAGGAAACAAAAAGATGCGAGTTTGCTCTACGCCTTGACTCAGAGGAAGGGAAGAAAAACATGTTTCGTGTAGCCACGATGTTGTGGCGACTAAATATGTTAAAACGCCGGCGGGTAACATCATCTCCCATGGCGATGGAATCAAAAAAGTTTGGAAAGACTACATGAAACGACTCTTAAACGAAGAGAATACCTGGGACAATGACGTTGTTTGTGATAAAGTGGAGGGACCCTGCTGCTGGATTGGGACTGACGAAATTCAGCGTGCCATAAAGAAAACGAAACAAGGTAAAGCGGCAGGCCCAACAGGAATAGTGGCGGAGATGGTAAAAGCTTCTGGACATTTGGGAGTCGTTTGGCTTACACAGCTGTGTAATGCCATAATTCAGGAAGGGACTATACCTAGCGACTGGAAAAAGAGCATTCTTCTACCAATCTACAAAAGATAAGGCGACCCACTTGACTGCGGATCATATCGGGCTATTAAGCTCCTTGACCAAACTATGAAAGTTATCGAGAGGGTGCTCGAGAAAAGAATCCGGGAACAAACGAACATCGACGCAATTCAGTTCGGATTTAAACCAGGGAATGGACCACCGATGCCATCTTTATAGTACGATAGATGCAAGAAAAACACAAAGCAAAAGGGAAAAGACTATACTACGCTTTTGTAGACCTAGAGAAAGCGTTCGATCGGGTGCCGCGGGAAGTTGTAAAATGGGCTCTTAGGAAAACAGGTGTGGAAGAATGGTTGGTTACGGCTGTGATGGTTATGTCTGACGAATCTCAAACAGCAGTGAGGACCCATGATGGCAGTAGCGAAAGCTTTGAAGTGAAGGTTGGGCTACACCAAGGTTCCGTTTTAAGCCCCCTACTTTTCATACTCGTAATGGAGGTGGTGACAAAAGAACTGCGAGATGGACTCCCATGGGAACTTTTATACGCCGATGATCTCTTGATAATGGCTGAGAGTGAGGCTGATCTCTTTACTAAGATACAAAAATGGAAAAACGGAATGGAGAAAAGGGCTTAAAAGTTAACATGGGAAAAACAAAGGTGATGTTTGGCGGGAAAAGTATGAAGAGCGCCGAGACAACTTGCGCCTGGCCCTGTAGCGTATGTTACAAAGGAGTTGCTAGCAACTCTATACAATGTACAAAATGCCTAGGATGGGTCCACAAATGTAGCGGTGTTAAAGGAAGTCTTTTATTGGCAAGCCGTACTTTTAGCTGCAAGCCCTGCGTGACAGGACCTCTACCGGATAATGCCATAACCGACTTTAACATCGGTAATGGGGAGACGCTAGGAAAAGTTAACACCTTTACCTATCTCGGGGACTCTTTAAGTGCAGATGGGAATGTTGACTCGGCAGTTACAGCAAGGATACGACAAGCCTGGAAGAAGTTTAGAGAGATGGCCCCTCTTTTGACCGGAAAAGGTGTTTCACTCACTTTTAAGGGTAAAGACTACGCGGCATGTATTAGAAGTTGTCTTGTATATGGAAGCGAAACGTGGCCATTAATGTCGATATAAAAAGCCAAATAGGAAAGCACAGAAATGCGCATGATAAGATGGATGTCAAACGTGTCGCTACGGGAAAGAATAACAAGCAATAGACTCAGAGAAAGAACCGGGATCGAGCCAATCAACGAGGTCATCCGGAAAAACAGGCTAAGATGGTTTGGACATGTGGAGCGGAAGAGTGACGACGACTGGGTGAAGAGATGTACTTCCCTGGAGGTATCTGGAAAGAAACCGCGCGGGAGGCCGAAATCAACATGGGCCTCTGTTCTAGCAACCGACATGGAAGCAATGGGTCTGACAAAACAGGATTCTCATGATCGGATAAAATGGAGGAAATGCATTAGGGGAAAACAGGCTAACCCAGGAGATCCTGGAAAACGGCCTTAAAACGATGAAGAAGAAGAAGAAGATAGTGTTAGTAGCCCTTAGGGTATTTGAGAAATTAATTAAGTATTTGTTACTTATTTGTATAGCTTATATAATATAAAATTATTTAGACCTATAACGAGTTTGCGTAACAAGTTTCATCATCCAACACAAAAAAGAGCAAGCTGCTCAAACATTTCACAATATCCGAGGATGAATCAAATAAAATGGGGAAGTGTAAATTGTGCTTTAAAGGAAATTTTATATTTTAAGTTATATATGTGCAATTAACGTAAGATCTCAAAACTTTTATCTTCTTCCAACAAAAATGCCTATTTTATTGTATTTACAATATTCAGATAATTACTTGTTATAAATAATGATATCTTCAAAATTCTCTCGCATTTTTGTCATTATTTTAACGTTATTATATAAGATCTCAATAAATTCATTATGTTAAAACATGATGATATTATTAAACTTCATCCTTTTATCGAGCCTTAGCCAGGAAATGAAAGTTATTGTTTAGCAACTTTATACCTTCTAGGCAAGTAGTATATAACACCTTTAGTAATGCTTCCTACCTTAAGATACCCATCTAGCTTGTGTTTTGGGGTTTGAGATAAAAAATTGGTTCTATTATGACCAATTTATTATTATATAATAATTTATAAGAGTCAGAAAAAAATATATGGTATAATTATTTTTAAAAGTCGAGACGAGACAAGAATTCTCGTCGAGACGAGATCGAGATTTTTCTAGGGCGAGACGAGACGAGATTTTAATAATCGCGCCTGAGACGAGACGAGATTTTGCTTTCGAGACCGAGACGAGATCGCAACACTATTTTGAAGGCATTTAATGTGTGTGTGCTGCAAACAGCCCACAAGAATATTCTTTTATCATAGAGACTCAAGTGTCTTCTACTTATTCTTCTTTCTATGACTGTACCAGTTTGGCTAGTAGTCAGTCCTTTGAATATTAATTCCATTGCCCTATATTTTCATAAATCTTTATTAATCTTGTAAATTTTCATATCGTGCCTTATTTATATTTACACGGAATCTTGGGCCTTCCTCTCTTTCGTTTTCTTGCGAAATATATCTTCTCAATCTTATTCCGATGGCTTTCTTCCATTCTCTCGACATGGCCATACCATCTTAGTTTGTTTGTTAGGAGCTTTGTCTTAATAGATGTTATACTCAAATTTCTCCTATATTCTTCATTTCGTTTATATTCCTTTTTGCTTACTCCAATCCTAACATCTATTTTAGCAATCTAATCTCCATGGACGCAAGGGGCGGCTCTTCCCCTTTACGTATAGCCCATGATTCCGAAGCTTAGGGGGTGCTTAGCTCGTTATTCTTGTCAATAGCACGCTGTGCTCTGCAGTCATTTATAAATAACACAGGTCTACAAATATTGCGTTGGTGATTCTAGCCCGCAATCAGACCAATTATTCTGATAGAAATTATGCGCTTTCACTCCCGTCACCATATCTAGCCCCACACAGGTGGCGGGAGTGAAGGAGAAAGAGTTGAGAGTAAGTGAAGGGAGAGAATGATGGATTAATAAACATCGTATATGTAGTATGTACTCTTATATACTCCCTTTTTTTAGACATAATGGTACGAATATTGATAAGGGGATATCTAAATATAGAGATTAAACAAAAAATGAAATAATGGACCTATAGAAGAAATTTTAATCTAAATGAATATATAAATATTTTCAATATAAATTAAAAATGCCGTGGGAATAAAAACTCAACAAAGGTTAAAATTATCATATTTTGCACCTTCAACCTCGTTTACTTAAAAAATAGAGGATTTAGGAAAAAAACTCAAACATATTACTACAACGTAAAATTTTCGATAGGAATTATTGGTCCTAATGCGGTATAGTTTTTTTTGTAGGCCTGTGTAATTTAAGCTTCACAAATATAACTAGAAACTACGGTACATGTAGCGGTGCTATAAAATTAACAATGCTCGCCCATAGTAATTTATCCAAGATTTAGGACCAAAGGGGAGTAAATCCATAAGAAAGGGACCTCACATTAGGGAAGCGTATTTCACTCTAAAATCTTATAATGGTGATGGTAGTAAATCTGTTTACTCCTTTTAACAGCGCAGGTCTTGAATAACCCGCTGAATAATAACACTAATCGTGGTACATACTTGAAACGTATTCATATATTTGACCCTAATCCTTACCCTAAGTTAAAACTTACAAATATTTTTAACACTTAACTTAGCTCTGCATATAACTTCATATAATAAAATATTGTTGACTCTAATAACTGTAACAATTGTGTTTTGTAACATAAATTCAATTTCCTACTTCGCATCATATACACAATCAACAGAAGTTCCTGTAGGTTATATTTTGATTGTATCGCCCGCAAATATTAAATAATAAACTATGTCGCAAATGCCGGGGTTTGAACCCGCCCAAAATAAAATCGGGTTCGTGTTCGGGTTTGGCATAAATTTTGAAATCGGGTTCGGGGTCGTGTTTGGTTTTAAAAAATTGGGTTCGGGTTCGGGTACAAGTTCAGGTTCAAGAAATTATATTATATCAAGTATATATATAATACTTACAAATAATTCTTGAGATAATTAGTATCGATTAATGAATGAAAAATGCCGGAAACATAAAAATACTGAAATACAATCGGATGGTTTTCGTTACAATGTCATGATAGAGAAAACTGGAAAACAATTCACAATATATTTTTAAATTAAAAACCCGAACCCTTAGTTGTATTCATCGGGTTCGGGTTGAAGGGTATTCTTAAAAATGGGTTCGGGTTTGGGTTCGGGTTCGGGTTCTGTAAAACATCGGGTTTTACTCGGTTCGGGTTCAGGGGTTCGGGACAAACTCCTGCCCAAATGTTGTATTAAATAATAGACTTTACCAAACAGAATATCTTTGGTGTCTATATTGATCTTTGATGTATATTTTGCAATTTCAACATTGTTATATAGGCGATTTTTGGTTTTGTAAAAGAAAAAAATTACAAATATAATTTATATAAAAATATAGTGGAGCGGGGGGGGGGGAATGATTGATATCTTCTTTTTCGAAAATTCCCCTTACTTTTGTATGTATATATGTTAGATATTACTTTCTCTCTCCCTTGTGGCTGGCTCCGTTCCAGTATAAAGTGTGCTAGAGTTGTTAAATTGCTAACTTTACAATGCTAACTATGTGCTATGCTCGAGCACGAACACTAGTTGGGTAATATGCTAGTTTAACACAATGAGTGCTAGCTGTTCGGTGCAATAGTTTTAACAGTAGCATGTAAAATGCTCGAGAGGTTAGTCGAAGCAGCCAAATCTGTTAAAAAATTTAGCAAGAGCTCGAGCAGTAAATTCGATCAGATAGTAGATTGAATTGCTATTTGTTTACAATTTTAATCATATTATATATCATAAATAAATTAAGAACTTTGCCCCCCCCCCTTATTTTTTACCCTCTTTTGCCCCCTCCCTCTTATTTTTTATCTTCTTTCTCACCAGGGGGGAGAGAGGGGCGGTGTTTTGCCCCCCCCCTTATTTTTATCCTCTTTCTCACCAGGGGGGAGGGGGTGTGTTTTGCCCCCCCCCTTATTTTTTATCCTCTTTCTCAAGGGGAGAGTTGGGGGGGGGGGGGGTCTTTTGCCCCCCTCCCTTATTTTTTACCCTCTATTTTAAAAATAAGGCGGGGGGAAGGGAAGCTTTTGCCCCCCATCTCTTATTTTTTACCCTCTTTCTCACCAGAGGGGAGGGAAGGGGGGGGGGGGGGTTTGCCCCCCAACCTTATTTTTTACTCTTTTTCTTACCAGGGGGGGCACCAGTGAAAAAGAGGGATAAAAAAATAAGGGGGGCAAAACACCCCCCCCCCCCATCTCTCCTCTGGTGAGAAAGAGGATAAAAAATAGGGGGGGGGGGGCAAAACAACCCCTTTCCCATCTGGTAAGAAAGAGGGTAAAAAATAGGAAGAGGGCAAAACACCCCCCCCCCCCCCCCATCTCCCCTCTAGTGAGAAAGAGGGTAAAAAATAAGGGGAGGGGCAAAACACCCTCCCCCCCCCATCTCCCCTCTGGTAAGAAAGAGGGTAAAAAATAAGGGGGGGGGGGGCAAAGTTCTTAATTTATTTATTATATATAATATGATTAAAATTGTAATTTTAACAAATAGCAATTCAATCTATCTGCTCGAATTTACTGCTCTTGCTCCTGCTAAATTTTTTAACAGATGTGGCTGCTTTGACTAACCTCTCGAGCATTTTTACGTGCTACTGTTAAAACTATTGTACGAACAGCTAGCACTCATTGTGTTAAACTAGCATATTATCCAGCTAGTGTTCGTGCTCGCGTTTTTAGTTGAAGCTACTTAGTAATTTAAGAACTATAAAGTGTGCTTGTCGCGAGGATAGCGCACTCTCTAAAAAGGAGGATGAGGGTAGTATTTTAAAATCGTGTAAATATAATTAAGTTGTGATGGAGAGCGAAAAATGGGAAGAGCTTATGTGGCATAGTACTTACAATCTGTATGATATAAACTCAGCGGTAAGTAAAATTGAGTGTGACGATTTTATGAGGCATTGGTCTTTTATTAAAAAATGTGTCAATCTGTTGGACCCTAATTTTTTTTTTAATTATGATAATTGTTTTATATACCACAGTAAATTGAGACCAAAAATATAAAATCATAGTGTTGTCTCTTTCGATATAATCATAAGATCTACAGATAAGTAATTTTAAGGTGGATATAGGCTAATTCCTGAAAACGCAGAATCCCGAAACTACGATAATGCTAATGCTACTTTAAATTTTCATATGTTTTTAGTTTTAAAGTTTTATCACATTCCCAATAATATTATGTACTTTCAATCCATTAAATCAGGAAGCCAGATTTGGGTGCAATCCTTAAAATCTATTTTGTATGAATGATAATGAATTTGTTAAAATTTACACAATAAAACATTTATGACATTTTTAGTAAATAAATATATATAGATCACGGTATTCACATAGCATTAATTATAACTGTTTGCTAATTTAATAGATTCAAGTTTGTATCTATCTCATATTTTTTAAGAGGGCTGCAATTAATGAACACTAACTTGCAAAATTATTACAAGCAATTATAAATATAGTTTCAATTGCAGATATTAAATTCTTTAATATCATTGCAGTTTTAATTATTGCTCTTTGTTATTCACATTCTTCTTCATATTTTATAAAACAGTGTATGCAATAGAGTTTCTTGATTTACAATTTCATTATTTAAAATTTCAAAACAATCTATTTCATTTTTGTTATAACGTGATTGTAAACACCAAATCCTTTGGGTTTCAGCTTCCAGCTTTCTATGAACTTGATTTACAACATTGTTTACAGTTTTCCCTCTCCAATCTTGATATAATAAATGAGTCAGGATCATATTTCTTCTATTAGATTTATGAAACTCTAAAAATAATTTTTATATTTTAAATAACTAAGCTTACTTATATTTTCGTTGCTATCTTGATTTGCTACCTCAACCAAAAATTTGGTAAAAGCTTGATTATATTGTCTTCTTTATCAGTTATTTGGTCCCACATTCGTGGGGTTTGTTTTGATAAGTTTTTTCCATCTTGATCTGGTGAGTGCCATGTCTTGACTAATCTTCTTAGTTTTCATAAGTTTATCGACTTGATCTTTCCACGTGACACGGGGTCGTCCTCTTCCTCTCTTCTCGGGTACATTCATGTCCAGTACTTTTTGATTTACGTCATTCGTGTCCCTTCTTAGTACATGCCCATACCACCTTAGCCGATTTTTGTTAATCATGTTCGCCATAAGTTGAATACGCATTTTTGTCATGAGAAGGTCACTCGTCATATGGTCGAGCTTAGTATATCCCAAGCTCCACCGTATCATTCTTACCCTGTGGCTTGTATTAGCTTTCCTTCCGTGGTGTTTAATGCCCATGTTTCACTTCCATAGAGTAACATCGGTCTTACGATGGATTTGTAAACTTTGCTCTTCAACCATATTGGCATTTTCTTGTCGCACATTACACCGAATATACTTCGCCATTTAGGCCCTCCTTTTTGGATCCGGGCATTAACTTCCGTTGCGCAACCTCCATCTTGATGTAGCATCGAGCTGAGGTAAAACCTGTCTACTTGTGGGTACTTTAGATGGTCATCCAGCGATGGGGTGCCTGTACCGTTCACTTCCATGTATACAGTTTTTCGATCGTTGACCTTTAAACCATATCCAGCTAAGTGCTTTGACCACTTTTCAGCTTTCGAATACTTTCTCCCTTGTTTCCTCGCATAGTACTATATCATCGGCATATAGCATACACCATGGCGATGGCTTATGAATGTCTCGTTATCGTGTCTATAATTATATTAAATAAAAGGGACTTACCTTGATGTAATCCAATTTTAACCCAAAAAGGTTTAGAGTCTCCAACTGTCGTTCAACGGAAGAGTTTCAGGCTTCATAAATATATTTCATAAGCCGTTTCCTCAGGCACGACCATATTAAATCGCGGGGGACCGTGTAATAAGTTTTTTCCCAAGTGGATAAAAACCATATGTTGGTATTTCCTCTTTTCACAATATTTATCCATCATTTGTCTTAGTGCAAAGATTGAGTCGATTGTGGATTTGTTGGCCACAAATCCGAATTGATTAGCCGATAAATCCACATCGTTTTTCAGCCTTGTTACTAAGATCCTTTCCATAAGCTTTAATGAGTGGCAAATTAGCTTGATACCTCTGTAATTGCCACAGTCCTAAGGGTCTCCTTTGCCTTTAAATAAGGGTATAATCGTTCTTGCTCTCCAATGATTAGGAATTCGCTCTTCTACCAATATCTTGTTAAGGAGGTTCGTCATGGTGGTGACTCCTTCTTCACGGCATCCGAGCAATGCTTCCATAGGTATTCCATCTGGGCCATTAGCTTTTCCTTTTTGCAACTTGTTCATTTGTGTCCTACTTCATCCTCCTGAAAGAGTTCGCCATACTTATGTTTGGCTCAATTTTGGAAAGGGAATCCTTGTCATTTGCAATATTCATAAGTTTCTTAAAATATTCTTTCCACCTTTCCATCACTTCTTTCGGCTTGAATAAGGTTTGACCCTTCTCGTTTTTAACTATTCTAAGAACTCCGACATCGCGACTTTTCTTCTACCTTATCTTGGCTAATTTGTACATAAGCCTATCGCTCCCTTTACGATCCAGTTTGTTTGCCATCTCGGTGTACGCGGCATTCTTCGCTTTTGCAACGGCCTTTGTTGCTGCCCTCTTTGCGTCCCTATATTCTTAATAATCCTCCGACTTTTTTGATTTATGCCAACGTTTATATACATTTTTCTTTCTTTCGATGAAATCTCTATTGATCCCACCACCATAGTTCCCTATTCATAACTTTGCCTCCTTTGGTCTGTCCTAGAACATGAATCGCTGTTTCCTTAATGTCCTTAGATAGCGTCTCCCAATCGTCATCTACGTCCCTTTGCAACTTCCTTACACCTAAGAGTGAGGAAGCTTTTTGATGGTATTCTTCGTTCGTCGACGTATCCTTTAGCCTTTCGTATAAAATTCGGGGTTCATAGACCTTTCTTCTTTCGGGAAATACTCTTCTGTCAAGATCCATAACAAGAAGACTATGTTGCCTGGCGATTTCTTCTCCCGGTATTACTTTGCAATCCTTGATACTCCATAAGTCCTTTCGCCGTATAAATAGTCAATTTAACTACAATGCTTCCCACTTCTATAGGTCACAATATGTTCTTCGCGTTTTTGAAAATAGGTGTTAACGATCGCCATGTCATATGCTTGGAATACTTCGAGAAGTTTTTCCCCTTCCTTCTTCTTCAGACCATGCCCATAGCCTCCATGATTGCGTTCATACCCGAGGCGATCTTTCCCTACGTGAGCGTTGAAATCTGCTCCAATAATTAGCCTTTCTTCCTGTCCTATTCTGTATTTCCTTTTCCAATGAATTGAAGAATATGTCTTTCTCTGATTCCAAACACCCAATTTGGGGAGCATACGCGCACATAACGGTTAGGAGGCCCCCTTGATCTGCAATCTTCACCCACATTAGCCTGTAGGAACAACGCTTGACTTCCAACACCCTTGTCCTTGAACGATTCGCTTAGAACGATACCGACCCCGTTTCTACGATTTGGTGACCCACTGTAGAAAAGCTTGTATTCTTCTCCTAATTGCCGAGCTTTCGTTCCGTTCCACCTCGTCTCTTGTAGGTAGGCGATGTGTACCTTTCTTCTTTTTAACATTTGTGCGACCTCGATGCTCTTCCCCGTCAGTGTTCCCATATTCCAAAACGTTATTTGCATTCTTTCAACAACTAATTTCCTTAACCGCCTTCGTTGTGAGTTGGGCAGTGACCCTAGTGTATTTTTTACATTGCACGGAGGGGTATGCATTGCGCGTCGTTTGTGGAGGACGCCCTAGCCTTTTCTTGTAAAATCTTGTTTGATACTATCATAATTTTGGCGTTGGTTTTTATAGCCGGTTTCCGACCTGACGCCAACCCTCCACGATTTGGGACCGTCGTAGGTAGTGTTAAAAGCTTGATTATATGATTGCATATTGTTTAAAATATGTTAATTTGCGCCAAGTGTAGCATTAATTCGGGATTCTGCGTTTTCGGAATTGTGCCTCGCAACCCTTTCAATGCTTACACTCAGTATGTCGACGTTATTGCCTAAATTATAAATTTATGATTTGAGAATTTACACATAGACTATTAATAAAAGTTAAAAAGAGAAAGTGAATAAATTAAAAATAATCAAAAGGAAATCGAGAGAAGCATTAATTCGATAATTATTTGTTATGGCAGAGGCGTAATGAACGGTTACTTCATATGTTAAATTGATATTAAGTATATTTTACTAACGAAATTACGATATAATCGCATTTATAATCCAGAAAACAGCATGCATTAATATGAAATATCACGATAATTACGAAAAAATAAATAAAGTGATTTAAAGGGAATTCTTCCTAAATAATATAATGTCAGTGTGTTGTTTAGTCTGTGTTTATCTCCATCTGATTCAGTGGCCTAGGTAGGATTGCCTCAGGGGGGGGGGGGAGGGTTTTAAATTCGATAAATAATATTAATAAACTATAATTTATTAAAATTATACACCAATCAGAATCGCTCAGGGGGGGGGAGGGAGGAAGGGGAGCCCAACTTGGTTCTAATTAAAAAAAAATAATTAACACACGGTCGACATATTTGCCCCATCCAACTCCTCCCCCGACCTTATAGTCAGTGCAGAGAATAGGAAGACAGCCAATTCTTCCCTCGCGGACACAATATTCATTCCCATTGTGGCAACCACAATTGGAAATTTAGGCGCCGAAGCTCTCGCTCTCCTGAAACAAATTGGAAAAGCGATCTCCAGCGTCTCTTTAGATTTAAAAGAGTACTTTTTTATCAGGCAAAAGATCACAATGGAAATCGTTGAATCCAACACGATTTCCATACACGGGTATGCCATCCGTTTAGTTATAGCGCGTTTTTATATTTTTTTAATCGTGATTGTAATTTTTTGTATACCATTTAATAAGAACTTCTTCATCTTATATACATTTAATATCTACACTTGGAAAAAGCATTTAAAGTTGAATTATTTAAATTCTGTGACTGAATTTCGCCTATAATCTTTCTTCCAAAGACGCAATTTTACAAGAGTTCCTTTAAATTTTTCTTAATTAGGCAACCAGGGGCATTGCTTGTAGAGAATGCACGGGCCTTTTGAGCTTAATTGGCCAACCGATAAGAAAAATTTAACGCTCCGGACCCTACATGGGCCCGTTGAAATTATAGGCTCGAATAAAGTCCGCCAATTGTTTGCAAAGGAAGGGCACAGCCTAGACCCTTTCAAATTTTTTACAATATTTTTTTGCTTTTTAAAATGCAAATTTGTTGTCAACATTATAACATTGATTTACTTATATGTTAAAATATTCAATAGTAAACATATTAAAGCTAATATATTTGGCATGGGCACAGTTAAAATAGTAAAATTCCGGCCTGCGAATGGCCTATAAACATACGGGGCATGTATGAGATTTTTGTTTAAAAAAATACGGCCGAACATGGACAAGCTAAACCAACCTCGGGTAGGTCCTGGCTAGAAGTAGGCCAGGATCCAGCCATCAAATTACTTAAATAATGTTTGTTTT
This sequence comes from Gordius sp. MW1, assembly GCA_964036665.1. Classification (NCBI taxonomy): domain Eukaryota; kingdom Metazoa; phylum Nematomorpha; class Gordioida; order Gordea; family Gordiidae; genus Gordius; species Gordius sp. MW1. The sequence continues at coordinate 25,310,442 of OZ038527.1, forward strand.
TTGTATTTAAAATACAAGAAAGGCTGTGTTTTTATGAGGGTTTATTAAAATTTAAAATTATTCGATTTCGTAAATAATAATTTAATTAATATAAATTTCTCTTCGCCATATATTTATAGGATTCGTGATTTTTAAATTAGTGGATCCCGAAAGTTTTTACTTAAAAATTTTAAAAATTGGCAAAACTACGTTAGTTTGTTAAATAAAATCCCTTGCAGTTTTCAGTTATTGACTTAATTGATTATATGCACAAGTGCTTAGTGATATTTAAACGGCGGATCGCTTGTTGGAAGAACTGAAACCTTGTTTTTAGTTGATAATTATCTATTAAGATCATCTAAAAGTAGAATTTAAAAAATTTTTACTAAACCATGAGGAATATAAATTCTTAGCTAAATACGATCATCAAGCTCGTTGTAGATTTAAAAAATTTCTTTCAAAAGAAATGATATATTTTACAGTAAGTTTAAAAAGATGCATGCATTATTAAAGCGTACAAAATGCTTTGTAAAATTATAATCTAATTTTTAAAATTATAATCTAATTTGAGTATTATTAATGATATTTTATTATTATAATCGTCTCTAGTGGTATTAACAGTCGTAATTATAAAAAGTAATATAAATTTAGTTAAGCATGTCAAACGGTTAGAAAATCTAAAATACCAATTCTTACAAAATTTTATTTTGTATTGGCATGTTCCTCTTCTATTTTGGAAGCTGAGATAGTTTTAAAAAAAATAAATAAATATATAAATAAGATAAATTTCTTTTCATTATAAAACAAGCACAAGGGACGGAAAATGTTGGTATAATTTTAAAATTAATTTTTATCTAAAATTTAATCTCGAACTAATTAAGGTATTTAATTTTTTCCATATACGCCATGCACACTGATTGATATCATCTAGTTGTTATTTTATGACTGCATAAATTCAAATTATGTATATTGTTAGAGTTAATATATATTATTTTATGATCCATCAATCTAAAACCAATCCTTAATTAGGCCAAGTTTGTTTTAAATCGATAAGGCTTTCAGGCCACCATCTGCTATGAAGTCCTAAAAATTGAGGAGAATACCTAGAGAATCAAGAGGAGCGAGCTTCTATCTCAAGACTAGTTGTTTTAGTGTCAGGTAGTCACGAATAACACCCTAACCATCATTATAGTAAATAGTGAAAAATCTTTAGTTTAAAATTCCCTGTTTTGTTTTTTACTGACACCGTCTCCCCTCTGGTCTAAGTGATAAATGCACGTTTTCGATCATATAAATAGTTGGTCCCTCTAGCCCTTCAAGCAGAATCCTCATTTATATTATTACAGTAAAAATGATCTCAAACGATTACACTTATAAATTGATTTTGTAGACTTTATTGCTTGTTATTATTCAAAAGTCCACCACATTAGCCTTTTATGTGGACTATGCTGCACTATTCTTATGCAAATAGTTTTCAAGGGATAAGTAATTTCAATCTAAGCTGTTAATCCTTAGCTAGTGTCCAGTGGCGTAGCTAGGGGGGGGGGCCCAGGGGGCCCGGGCCTACCCAAGAGCAAAAACCGGGCCCCATGGGCCCCCCCCCCCCCAAGGGAAAAATCTTGTGCCCCGTAAGCCATTTTTTTTATTTTATCTCAATTAAGAAAAAATATAAAGATTATAATTATCTTTGAATATAACTTAATTATAATATAAAGCCTAAATATTTGTTTAATAAATGCAATTTCAACGGTTAATAGCCTTATATTAACTTTAAATGATATTAGAAATGAGGATCACTATCAAATTCTTTATAATAAGGCGAGAGATTTAGCTTCAATTTTTGATTTAGTACCTTTAAACGTATTAAAAAATCAAAAAATTATGACACTTTTTACTCTTTAGAATCTACCAATTCATTAATGGATTTCGAAATAGATTTATATTATCCTATCATCGATAGAATAATAGCAGAATTAAACCTAAGATTTTCGTAAATTTGTAATCTATCTATATAGGGCCTTAGAAAGTTTCATGGGCATAGCCAGAATTTGAATTAGAGGGAGGCAATAATGATTTATGAGGGGGCAAAATGATTATTTTTTCAAATTTCAGCCTTAATTTTAATAAATTTCAACAAAATTTTGGATTTAAAGGGGGGCGGCCGCCCCTCCCTGCCCCCCCCTGGCTAAGCCCATGGAAGGTTTAAACCATTCATCCCCTTTTTTGCGATAAGTCTCTTTTATCAGAAGTAATTAACCATTATAAATTAAAACTGCAAGATGCCGAAATAATAATGGCAAAAAATTTTGTAAATAAAATGCAATTCATTTATGAAAATTTTGCTTGCCTTCAATAGAATAATTTTAACTATCCCAATAACTTCATGCTCATGCAAAGGATCGTTCTCATTGCTAAAATGGATTAAAATTATCTTCATCACAATTGGACAAGATAGGTTATCTTCCTTAGCTTTATTGATCTTAGAACATGACTCTATAAATCTTATTCCCCCGGATGATATTATAAATTCGTTTGCAACATCGAGTAAAAGGCGTAATGAACTACTATTAAAAGACTAATTTTAATATTTAATGAAAAATTATCTGGACTTTTAAGCTTGTTTTAAACTTTTTAACACTTTTAAAATATATTAAAATATTATTAAATTTACGAAAAATCCATCCTGGATTCAATTTAATTGTACTTCTCACATGCTTATTGTTTAACATATCTTGCATATTTTTATGTACCACATGCACATATAAAGCCAGTGATTTTCCAAAAAATAGTTTGGACACCATTTTTCCCCTTTATTAGTGATATCCCATCAAAAGTTTGATAAATTAATATTAATAACAAATTCCTGAATTTTGTAGACAATAACGCATCAAAACTTTCAAAGGATAAAATTCCCCAAAAAATCCTTTTGGTGTGCCAATGGATTCAACAAAATGTACTAAGTTGTTCTGTGCATTTCGCATCTCTAATTTATCTAAAATTATAACAATAATTATTAAGTAAAATTTTGATTCATTTAATTTTGACAGAATATTTTTAAGGTTCATTTACCCGTTAAATTTATTAGTTCATTTTAATTTTTATACGGTGTAAAGGAGGGGGGGGGGTATGCAAATATATCTATAATATCATCATTCTCAAATGAATTTTATTTCATAATTAATTTTTTTTTATTTTATGTTATAATTACGCTTTTTGAGGATCTAGCCTTAAAAAAGGCTCTTAATGTTCTCATTGTTTCCCTGATATAAATGCTGCCTGAAAATGCTGCCAATGTTGCATATGTAAAATTAAAATTTGTTATATATATGGCCAAGACTTTTTGGGGTTGTGGCAATAAAATATTTTTATAAAAACTTTGTTGTATAGTTTTTTTCCACTATTTGTATTATTTTTTAAAATGTCAAAGATTTCTTGTCAATATCCCAGTTCCACTTTGTGCCCTTACAATTCATTGATACAAAACTTATTATACCAAGTGAAATTTTCTATATTGTTTGAACTACATTACTTTGCTTTATTAATGAATAAATTTTATTTATTTTATGCCTTATAAACATGAGGGTCTAAGACATACCAGTGTGATGTTATTAGAAAAAATACACAAAGTAGTAGCGGAATTTTAAGTTTGTCCAACGTTTATGAGGGAAAAATTTTTCATTTGCGTTTGACCGACCCATGGTTGTATCCAGGTTTTGGATTAGGGGGGGGGCAAAACATAATTTTGTTAATTTTTAGAGGTTTTAGTAGTTAAATTTTTTTGTCCCCCCCCCATGGCTTGACTAGCTCAGCCCCCCAAGGCAAAAAGGCTAGCTACGCCACTGAGTGTCAGGTTGTTATATATTTGTATTTGATTGCTTATTACCAATTTAAATGCCAGTTAATTATTTTTAATAATTAAATTTCAACATAACCATATCTTATTATATACAAGAATCGAGATTGTATATCCAACTACCCACACCCTTGTTTTTCCCAAGCTTAATGTGTAAATTGCAATCAAAGTCCAAAAAAGCCGGCCCGCTGCTTGGGAAATTGTCTTAAATTTTAATTTTCGAGCGGGCAGGATGATAATAATCGGGCAATACGGGTATATAAATTAAACACGTAGTATATAATTTTGTTACTTTTATTATTAAATTGTATCTCGATAATGCTTAAAATGTTAAAATAACATAATTTTGCCACCCCTTCCCAAGTTAGTTTTATAATCTTTGCCCGCTCCATTTCTTTCAGGTCCCTAGCTACATTTATGGAAAGGATTGAAATATTTATATTAATGTAGCCCTTTCATTGTTCGCAATACACGACATGTGCCGCCTAGACTTAAAACAAAGGCATCATGCCATTTTCACACAATTTATGCATATATAAGTGTTAAATTTAATTCTAATTCATTTAATTTGTTGGGACTTTTGCAGTGGATATATTTGCCAAATCTAACACCTCTCCCGACCTTATCTCTTTTACTGAGAGAAAGAAAGTTTAAAAATATAAATACCTTAGCAATATCATTTTTATCCCGGTTGTGGCCACGACCCTCGGAAATTTCGGTCCCGAGGTCACCCAATTCCTTAAACATATATCAAAAATGTAACCTGCATAACACACGATTGCAAAGAATTCTTTTACATTGAGCAGAAAATCACCATGGAAATTGTTAATACAATCTCAATCCATGACTCGATGCCAGCTCATTAATTTAATATATTTTAGCATGTAACACACACAATTATTTGGAAATAAAACTCTATTGCAATAAAAAAAATTTAACAAATAAAATTTGGTTTAACAAAGCTTCCCCAATTCGCCCTTTTTATTTCCTATATAAGCTAAAATATTTTTATAATACATAATAAATTCCCAATTCTTTTTTTGCTTCAAATAAAACTCCATTTTATTCTACAGCAAGAAGGTAATTTATGGATTAAATATAGTTTTTTTTTTATCAAAAATAGAAATAGTAAGTCTAAGTATTACTAATTGAAATAATTTTTTATTAACCTAAATGCATTGGCAATTAATTAATTAAAATTTTGTGACCTGTGAGTGGTTTTGCCAGCGATAATATATTTAAAAAAAACTTTTGCCAATTTATTTTGGAAAGACAAATACTACCATTTTTGAGCTTCAGGTATTAAAATTCAAGATTAAATGTTTTATCTAAAATAATTATATCTCATTTGACTTTTGAAAATATAGGAGATTTAATTTGTCCGTTCCAAATTTGCGAGAATGCTTTGCCTGTCCATTGGTTTTAGCTTTATATTTATCTTTTTATCATATAAAATATCGTGCTTGATCTTACCTCTTAATTAAATTTAAATTTTCAAACGCTAATAAAATATTATATTCAAACTCTGCTATTCGACTTATTCTATAATTTAAGTCTCTATATTCTAAAAATCTCTTAGTTAGAAGGGTTCGGGCATTTAACTAAAAATTGGATCGGGACGGGTTCGGGCAGTAAAATTGAAACAAATCTGACCTTTGTTTGGGATCGCATAAATTCGGCCTTAACGGGCAAATTTAATTCGGGCAATTAAGTTAAAAAATTGAATAGGGCAGGGTTGGGGCAGAAAATTACAACAAATCTAACCTATGATTGCAATGGCAATATTGATAACGAGACTTGTTTCTAAGATTTTATTTATTATCTAAGAATGATATGTACATATTGTGAGATTTCTAATATATGCATTTGTGTAATGGCTTTTTTAAAAGCTTCAGGTAAAAAACAATGAAGTTGACAACATATATTTAAAGTGTATAAAAACTTGCAATAAATAAGCTATTTTAAATTTGTTTGTTTTGCATATGTTGTTTTAAAAATACTGGTTAACCATGAAGTATCTCTTGCACATATCCAAAACAGTACAAAATTTAAATTGTATATAAATAGTAAAATAAAAGGACCAACAAGCATCATAATTTTGATGTTCCGGTTAAAAAAATTTGGACTTTTTTCAATGTGCTGGGCCCAATGTGAATTTCTTAAAAAATACAAATTTAGGCAAAGAGTGTTGTAGATACAGAGTGACAATAATGCGTGCACTACTTTTCCCTAAATAAGCAAAAAATTAATTACTTTATGTTAAAAATATAAATTTAAAAGAACCATATTAAAATTTTACTCTGGATTTAAAATACTAAGATTTGAGAAATATTAAACTTAAATAATCATGAGCATAAATTAATTGAACTGTTTATTCCATTTTTAAGGGAACGTGATTTAACATTAAATTATTTGTAAATTTTGTATTCTCAACAAATTTAAAAAATAGTTAATTTCTTATGTTAAAGGGTACATAATTTATATTGGGATCATTTGTTTTATCCATTTTAACTTTTTTATTATTTCTCCCTATATCTTATAATTCATAATATACTACAAAACTAAAACATATTTAATAATATGTATTTGCTAACTAAAAATGACTGATGTTTAGCGTATTCATCATTTAAACAGTCAATATGATTACAAAATAATATAGTTAATGAAAATTTTTTAGTTATAAAATATATCATTTTATCAATATATATATCATAGTAAATTTTACCATTTTAATAAACTGATAGGGTGTATAATTAAAAAGGATTGACTTGTAATATCGCAGAAATATTCCAAAGATGACATTGAATGCAGTAATTATTATAACAATAAGACCTGAAAGGCCATGCCATGTTGTAAAATGTTTCTTACCAGCATTTTCTTTATTTAAATAAATAACGCTAAATCCAATAAGACAACAAATCAATGTTAAGCTGTGATATAATCCATGGATAAATAATCTTAAATAATATTTTTTCATAGATATGTATTGTGAATAAGGTATATATGTTAATCTCCAAAATGAACCATTTTGATTGTTCTTAAGCAATTTAGGAGATGTGCAATACATCTGATAAACGCCTTCAAGCATAAGAACTAGATACTAGAATATATTTAAATACAAAATACATTCATTCTTACTGCTAAACCCATCATTATAGGATGCCAAGTAAAAAAACCTAATCATAAAAAGTATTAACTTTTGAGTATTACTATAATTTGGTAGAACGAGCCATAATATATAAACATAAAAAACAAGAGAAATTAATACCGTCATATAAAATATCAAAATTATCACATATGATTTACCAAATGTCATTCAATTCGTTACCTCGTGATAAAACTAAATGCTAGACGAGATCTGCAAACGGCACCCAGTCAAAGTAGCAGAAAAATAGCAGCCAAATTGGTCAGAATTCATCAAGATTAGTCAGGATTTAACATAGAATTTAAGTTTAACCTATAAATATGCAGTATAGGGTTAGGGTTAGGGTTAGCAATACATCAGAAATTCCCTCCCAATTTGAGATTTAATTCTAATATCTTGATTATCTAAAAAAATATATTTCTGCTACTTTTTCAACATTCTGCTACTTTGACGGGTATTCCTGCAAACTGTATATAACAGGCAAGTAGCCAAGGGGGCGGAGAGCGGGACATTTCATTCCCCTTGGCCAAATTTGAATTTTTTATTAATATATATATATAAATTAATAAGATTTAAAAATTGAGTTTTTTCGGATTTCTTAAAAGGACATAAATTTATATCATATTCGTCATCCCTCTAAATTATTATCAACAAATACAGATTATCATGTACTCGAGACGTTATATCCAATTTTTTTACTTTTTTCTATAATTTCATCATAACTTACCATCATATTTTTTCAAACATATTTTATAAAGGAACATAAAGATAAATGGACATATCAATATGAACATTTACAAAATTGGGTTAAAGTTAAATTAACTTTTTGTAAAATATCAAGCCTGATAATTACTGCCAACATTAAATCAGCCTAGATGGTGACTGTCGTATATACAATGACGAATGGGCCAGGGTTCTGATAAAAAATGCGCCTAAGAGGAGAAGTAGCGGTGGGCTATGACTATGGATCAATAATTGGCTCCGAAAAGTGGGCTAAGAACTTAGGAAGATTGTCGAAAATGCGAAATTGACAGGCGATAAATTAAGAGTTGGTCCGGGAAATAGAACAAAGAAGTTCCGAATCCGCGGAACTGACAGGCGATAATAAAAAGTTGAGAAGCACAGCAGAGAAGTATAAATGTCATCAGAAAATACAAAATTTTTATAAGCATTAAAACTTGGCGGGAAAAGTAGGTCAAAGAAACGCAAAGAGTTTTAAATATTGGAACCCAGCCAGTGAATGAAGGATTAAAAAGCCCCGTTGTAAGTAGAACGTTTTATGCGTTTCGCAGAGCATCATTATTTTACCCAATACTTTACACGGGAAATACTTCCCTTTATAATCATGGGAGAATATTTCCCTTCTCGAATATTTGACGTTGATACTTAACCGTGTACTGTGCGATCGTCGTTTATATTCGCAACGGAACGTTATTATTCGCATCTGAACTTCCTCCCTCCATAACCACCAATTCACCTCGAAATTGATGATATAATAATTAGAGAAATAAGGTTTAAATCGAGGAAAGTATTCTATTTGTGGAGTCGACATTAAATTCAACCTCATAGTTTATAATATAACTCCGGTGATTAAATGGAAACCCTCTAAAACGAATAAAATCCTATTCTCTCCAAGCGCCCGCTAAGCATAAAAGTCTATCAAAAAAATTGAAGAGAGGGTCTCGCATGCAATAATGACCACCCAAGTTCCCGAAGACGCGTAAGTCATCATCACAAAACCAAATTTATTTCTTCAAATTTTATGCTTCATACTGTTACGACTTGGTTTTGGTTAAGACTTTATTAAATGTATAACTTTAAATAACCATTCTGTTCAGACTGTTTTTAGTAATACAATTTTTGTATATAATATATGTGATAGTGGGGTGATACATTTAAATAGTGGGGTGATAGTGGAATGAACGCGCTTAAGTGTAGAATTTGAATATTCTAGTGCAGTCTTATGTTGGCGCTCCGCATTTTTGACTTTCGGCGGGTTTGGCTGGCACCATAACAAGTTTCAGACAATTCGGACTCAATGATGTTTTTAAACTAATGTATTATATTGTTTTAGGGTATGATTTGTCACTTTTAATTGATTGTATTATGTTTGTTGATCCTAGTTCTTATCCAATAAAAAATCGGGAATTAAAATAAAAATTTACATTAATGCTGAAAATTTTAAAACACATCCTTTCAGGCCGGGCAGTTCAGGCAGTTCAAATAATTCGGGCGGGCCTGGGCAGACACTTAGGAGGGTTTGGGCGGGGCCGGGCGGGCAATTTAGTTAAAAAATTGAACCCGGCCGGGTTCGGGCATCAAAATCCAAACAAATCTGACCTCTGGTATTCCACTCCTTCTCTTATAGGTTGCTGTTGTGTATTTTTTTTGTATAATATAGGCTCGATGCTCTTTCCCGCTAAGCTTACTTTTCGACATGCTATTCACATCCTATTCACAACTAAATTTCTTGCTACCATTGCTGCTGTTGAATCAATATTCCTATTGTATATTTTGCATCTCACACCGACGATAGATGATGTGGGCTTCGTTTGTAGATAAAGCCCTTATTTATAGTATGCTTAATTAAACTTTGAATGTAGCGAGTTAAAGACCTGACGCCTTTTAATTGGGATAGTCATAGATAAGGTTGTGATGCTTAAGTTAGCAGTATTTTAATTATAAATGTGTGTTTTTGTTTTAATAAATTGAAACTTCAGCCAATATGTGCTACTGGCAGGCTTGGCCAAAATTATAAATTAAAAGTTTCGGGTGTGTCAAGCTATGTTAAGACAGCTACGGATCGGCGCCTATTATTTTTTTTATTTTTACCGCAATAAAACTGCCCGGTCTGGACACTACAATTTCAAAACATTTAAATGGTGTTTGAATGTTAAATACTAAAACTACTTTTCTCTAGTTTGTCATCACAAAAAGCTTACCTATATTGCTGAATTATAAACTAAATGCCCAATAGTAGTATAATACCTGCAATTTCTAAAAACAAGGAGTCTAATGTAAGTTTAAATAACTAAGTTAAATACTTAGAAAAATAAAGTTATTAATTACCTTTATTACTGAAATTTGGCTTGTATTAGCATCTTCCTCATCTATTTTAGAGGTTTAGATAGTTTTTAGAGAAATAATAATGAATTAAATTATTTCTTATCTGAAAGGAGGCACTCGGGACAGAAATTTTTTGTAAAAATAGTGTTTGAATTTGTAGATTTCCATCTAAAACTAATTCTCAATTAATTTAGATAATATATTATTTCTACATGCAAACACTATCAAGACTCCTACTAATATTATTAAGTTTTTCCGTATAATATGAAGAAAAAAATTCATATTTTTCTGACAATCCCTACTGCGCTGAGCTTACTATTACAATTTTAATATTCTCATGGCTAAGTTTATTTTAATTTGCTAAATTCCTATTATTATCTAGAAAAGTTATTACCTTGACTTAAATTAATACAATAGTGTAATAGAAAGTCATTGAGCCAAGGGTCAAAGCATTAACCTGAAATCCTCATCTGCCGAAAACTAAATAATAATAACTCATGTAATATCGAATATTGACCACACAATATTGCAATATAATAATAATTAAGCCGTAAACTTTGATAGAATATGAATAGGCAAAATTAGCATTTCAATTGACTTCAACTTAAGATTAATTAATTTTTCAAAAAGTAATATAGAGAAAATAAATCAAAAATTTGTAGTAAATTAAATTATATAAAGATATTTTTAACTTACATAAAATAATATAAAAATTATAGTATTAAGACTCAAGAAAATAATATAAAAGTAAAAAAGTTGTATTTATCAATCAATCTGATTTTCATATTCATCTCCTTCATAATCAGCATCTTCTTCAATATCACTACCATCAATAATTTTGGATTCCTCTTGTTTAACATTTCCACCATATTCTGATGTCGTTGAATTTTGGGTACGCCTCAAATGGGCAGCCTCATAATCAAAAGCTATAAAATTTAATTATTTAAAAATTGCAATTAATTTAAGTGTACGATAATTTATATATTTGCTTACGTGTAAGAGTTTTCACTTCTCCGGTGTGGATCACTAGTGTTGAGCATGAAAATTATTATTATGTCATACATAAGATGAATAATTTACCCGTAGTAAATGGAGTGGGCGTCGTAGTAATTTCGGCTATAAAATAAAACAACATCAGCAATATAAATTAACCATTTTTTTAAGTATAGCTGAAATAATGAGGTTTTAATACCATCATAGAATCTACCTGGATACCAGTGTTCAATTTTTGTTCTATTTTTCGTTCTATACGCTGCATAAGTTAAGAGTGAAGATTTATTTTAAGTCATATATATGTAAATATATATATAAAATATATCCTTTTTATTATAGTTACTTGAAATGTCCCTCACAACTTAATATACAATTAAACAAAAAATATATCTATCATTTAACATATTTTTGAATTTAGATATTGAATAATATTTCAATAGCCACTGGCTTACAAATATTATAAGAAAACAAATGTGTTACTTGAGAGTGTTAGCATAAAATCAACCAAAATACTAAAAGCAAGAATAGCGAGAATAGTCTTCATTTTGGGCTAAAAAATGTGAAAAATAATTTAACGAAATTTATACCTAAATTACTCGGTGACATTGTTTACTTCGATTCGTTTACCTTCGTTTATTATTTATGTTTACTGTCCATAACGGTCTAAAGCATTCTTATTATATAATATCAATATACAAATATTGATAATAAAACTTTATTGTAAATTATTTGCACTTTAATAAAGTTGTTATTGATATAATTAATCGAAAAAATAACGAATATATTTTTGAAATTGCCTTTTAATAAAATATTCTTTTCGCTTATTTAAAAATTATGTTGAAGTATTAATGATCTAAATATAAACATAATGTTTACATTTTGGAATCACCAATCATAAGTTATTACGTGTTAAGACATACGCGTGTAACGCCATTGATATTACCTGTTAACCGGTTAAGGGGTGGATCAAAAGATGCGAGTTTGAAGTCTTTTAATCTTTGCAATTTTATAATATATTTATACGGTATTTGATATTATTATTCAAAACTAAGATGGATATAATTTAAATTTTACAAGAAATTGGGGTTTGTCCATATGCCTACAAAATAATTAAAAAAATTAAACATTTTATGATCTAAGGCCTGCCTCCCCCCGACTATGCCAATTTCGCAAAATAGGAGTTCAACTTACAACTCGTTTTAATTTGAACCTTTAGTTTGTTTACCATGTTAAATTTCGCGAAAATTATCGCAACGCTAGGGTATAGAGAGTATATTTTTATACAAATACAAAATTTGGAAGCCCATAAAATGTAAAAAACAACTATCACATCATAGGCGTAGCTAAGGGTGGGGGCAGGGAGAGGCTGCTGCCCCCCTCTAAGTCCAAAAATTTGTTGAAATTTAATAAAAATGGCTAAAATTTCGAAAAATGATATTTTTGCCCCTCTTTTAATCATTATTGCCCCCCTTTAAACCCAATGCTGGCTACGCCCATGTATGATATATAACCCAGGTTTAAGCTATGGGAGATAGGACATATTGTACCCTTTAATATCATATACTAAATTTCCTTTTTTGAAAAAATATACAATTTGAATGATAATTTAAATTTATACATAATAAAAATAATTAAAAACATTAACCATTTTATGATTTGGGGGATAGGGAGTAACCGCCCTTCCTGCCTACCCCCTACTATCTCCATTTCGTAAAATAGGAGTTCAACTTGTTCGTTATAATTTGAGCCTTTAGTTTGTTTACAATAATTTCGTGGAAGTTATGTTCAACGTTAGGGTGTAGAGAGTACATCTTTATACAAACTCGGGCCTTCGGCCCTCGTGGGAAGGGGGAGAAGGGAAGGGAAGAGGGGAAGGGAAGGGAAGAGGGAAAGGGTAGGGGGGACGACTCATCTGTACTTCGTATAAATGTATCATATTTGCTATGCAATTTATGGGCGAGAAAGGTGGGAAGGGGCGAGAATGCCTATAGGGGGGTATTAAATGCCTAATGATTAATTAATTATTTATACAAATTTTCCATAATAGGCAAAATGTAATATAGGCAAAATGTAATATAGGCAAGGGTTAGGGTTAGATTTAGTGATTGCTTCTAGTTGCGTATTACATTAGTTTTTATGGCCTTTAGTGATTATGGGTCTAACAAACATTATATTATAAAACAACACAATGTTAAATTTGCAGAATTGTTGGGAGAAATTTTTTGTTGAATTTGAACAATTTTTAATTAAAAAAATCAAAAATTTGGCCAATGGTCATTTTTTTCTCTATTGGTCAGTACCAACAGATACTCTATAAGTCAATGATGGCCAAAAAAACGGAAACGGACCCCAATTTACATCCGACGATTTTGAAAAATTTTGTAAGGATTATAATATAGTACATGTTTTGACAACCCCGTATCATCCCAAAACCAATGGATGTGCTGAAAGATGCAACATTAAAAAGCCGTTACTTGGCAACCAGAGAAGACATCAAGGATTCTGAGGATTGTATGAATGAGATTCTATCTACATACAGATTGTCCGAACATAGTTCAACAGGTAGGTCACCGTCGAAAAAGCTACTTGGTCGAAGGAACCGCACCATTATAGATTGGTCTCGGAAAAAAACCAAACAAAAAAAATGGAGTTGTCCACACTAAAGGAAGTCTTGACCCTTAATTTTTTGAGACAGAAAAGTATCTATTGTTTTAAACCCATATTTTAAATAATTTTTCTACTTCATTAAAAATTTTTATAATACAAATACATCATAGACGGTTAGATTCAAGAATATGTCTCACAGCAATAATTACCATCAATAATCTTTTGGATATAATTTATCTTTGGGGGACATAAATCCATTTCAATATGATAGCTATTTTAATTAAACACTTAAAGAATATTAATAGAGATTTATATAGCTAACAAGTAATTTATTATTTAAATTTGCAGCCTAGATAAATTACGCCTTATTGTTTCATATTTGTATTTACATTTTTTAATTTTATATCTAACTCTAAGATGATCTCCTAAATTCTTTTATAGAGTAGCGTAGGGATTAAATCCCACTGACAAAAGAAATTGGTTCTTTTCAAATATGAAGAGACTTTATGTTATTAATAGAAGTCTTGTTACTGCACATATAGAAATTCTCAAATTTTAGATAAAAATCTACTAATTCTAACATTTTGTTCATGCATGCTTCTAAAAATACTTTAAAATCTGGTTTCTTTAGAACTTGAGCATGCTGATTTTACAGTAGAAATTAATATATAAATGATAAATAAAATAAAATAATACAATTGAATGGGACGTTCTATTTAGCAATTCAATTTTATTTTAACCCGACGTTGTCCTTGAATAGGACGAAATATCATTATAAAAATTATAATTTGTTTTTAACACCCTCGACGATTCCCGATAATTTATCCATGAAGAACATCGAATATGAGGTAAAAATCTTCTAAAATATAACTTTTGATTGGTTGAAAAAAAATAAAAATCTATCAATATAAATAAAATTGCATAGCAATTAATAGAGATTGCATTGGGCAATAAAATTTTTGCCTTTTACTTACTTCATTTCGAACCTTATTTAAAGACTTAATTCTTATTTTATGTTAAAAGTAAATGCACTAATATGAATGGGATATTAGAATTTGTAAACGATTTGCTACAATCGTTAGTTGTCGATGGCATATTTCAAATTTAAAGCTTATAAAAATCATGATGCTTTATTTAGCAACTTTAATTAAAATGGGTGTATGCTTATTCAAACAAATAGACAAATATGGGATAAATTGGTTTACTATGGGCAGGCCTGGCCAGTGTTATAAGTAAAAATAAAGTTTCAGGCTCGGTGCCAAGTAAGATAAGCAAAGCATCAAGTGAAGTCGGGCAGTTAAACGAATCCGGGCCGGCGGCTTTTGTCATTATTTTGACCATACCCATGGGACTGCTCCGTTTCGATACTACAGTCTTATAACATTTAAGGTTGTAAGGGCGAAAAATCAATTTTCTCACCTTTTTAAACATTTTGATCAAATGTTTAATCACATTGCTCAAAGGGTTATTTATATTGCTCAACTTTAAACTACCCAAAGTGCAATACGTAGTATATTCATTATATGAAATTATAATTCTTTTTTTAATTACCTAACAACGCACTTTTTAAATTTAGCAAATATTTTCACAAGTATTTTTACAATTTACGTTAATTTTAATTAATGTAAGAGAACAAATTATTGTGCTCAGTTTTTTATTCAAAGTGCAAAGTTTTTTTTTGCCATTTTTTAAGTTTTTTATGCAATTTGCCAAGTTTTGAATTAAATGTTAAGTTTTTTATTAAATATAGTCAATAATTTTCAATACGTTTATATAAATTTTATTGTTAAATATACCTACGCTATGAATCCAAATCCACCGTATTTATACAATGAAATTTTTATTAAATGTTCAGATTTTTATTTATTTGCTCAGAGATTTATTACACTTGCCAAGTTTTTTTATGCAAAGTGGTTTTAATTTTTAATTAAAAACTGATAGGTGCGGGATTCGAACCTACGAGCTATTGAAGCTAGTCACACATTCAATCAACTGAGCCTTTAGACCTCAAAATATTTTTGGGATTATATCACTTATATATAGCTACACTTGTTATTTCCCGATTTTTATTATACAAATTTAGAGTAATAACTTACAACGATTATAAAAGCTCTCTAAGTTTTCCACAGATAAAAATAATTTTTATAAATAGGCAATTTAAATTAATAATTTTTAACTATTATTAAGGAGGGTTAAGGTTAGTTAGGGTTAGTAAAAAACAAACAACTGAGCATATTTTGAAAAAAACGAAATATTTTTTTGAAAAAAAACGGAACATTTTTTGAAAAAAACTGAATATTTTTTTAAAAAAAACTTAACATTTTTTGAAAAAAAACTGAATATTTTTTGAAAAATTACTGAACATTTGTTTACAAAAAAACTGAGCACTTTTTAATTAAAATCTGAGCATAAAAAAACTGAACATTTTTAATTAAAGATCTGAGCAAATTGAATTAAAAACTGAGCACAAACAACTGAGCATTATGGAATTTTTCACTATGCATTTAAATAACACCCTTAATGTAATAGCATGCAATAGAAAATTTATGGGTTAAGGTAAAAGATTAAAACTTATTTAAATTCTCAGCTGCCAACAACTAACTAATAACGCATCATGAGCACAATACATTGGCATATTAATAGTATTGTCAAAAACTATAAGAGGATAAGAATAGATCTTATTAGATTCATTTTAATATGCTTTTAACGTAAGACAAATCACTTATTAATATAAAAGCGTTTAAAAGAATATGAATAAAAGCTTCATATTTTATTAGATCACACAATTTTTCTACAAATCACAATAAAGCATCAGTAACTTTTTATGTTTAATTTGAAAAGAAAATGAAAGAAGGTAAAATATTTGTATTTATTAAATTATAGTTTATTTAACTATAAAGTTCATCGTCTTCCATGTCATTAAATTAACTATGGTCTTCATCATCCGGTGTTTGACCACTTCCACTTCCTGATGAGGAGCCTTCGTCATTAAAATTGGCTATAAAAGTTCAATTTTATAAATATTGCAGTTAATTTATGTATAAATTTACTTACGTGTTGTAGATTCGGATTCGGATCCACGTGGTTCTAAACATAAAAATATTAATATTATATGAAAAAATATTTTTTTCTGTTGTTTAGGGGCAAAAAATTGATGTAAATTGTAATTATGTCGCTAGCTTATTATCAGGGTCGGTTATAATATCTATTACATAAGATAGACTCATATGCTATAAAAGTTCAATTTTATAAATATTGTAGTTAATTTAGGTAACAGATAAATTTACTTACGAGTTGTTAAATCGGGGTTGGGTCCATTTGTTTCTAAACATAAAAATATTAATATTATATGAAAAATATTTTTTCCTGTTGTTTAGGGGCAAAAAATTGATGTAAATTGTTATTATGTCGCTAGCTTATTATCAGGGGCGGTTATAATATCTATTACATAAGATAGACTCGTAAGCTATAAAGGTTCAATTTTATAAATATTGCAGTTAATTTATGTAACCGATAAATTTACTTACGTGTTTCGGATTCGGATCCACGTGGTTCTAAACATAAAAATATTAATATTATATGAAAAAATATTTTTTCCTCTTGTATAGGGGCAAAAAATTGATATAAATTGTAATTATGTCGCTAGCTTATTATCAAGGTCGGTTATATTACATAAGATAGACTCCTATGCTATAAAAGTTCAATTTTATAAATATTGCAGTTAATTTATGTACCGATAAATTTACTTACGAGTTGCTAAATCGGGGTTGGGTCCATTTGTTTCTAAACATAAAAATATTAATATTATATGAAAAATATTTTTTCCTGTTGTTTAGGGGCAAAAAATTGATGTAAATTGTTATTATGTCGCTAGCTTATTATCAGGGGCGGTTATAATATCTATTACATAAGATAGACTCATAAGCTATAAAAGTTCAATTTTATAAATATTGCAGTTAATTTATGTAACCGATAAATTTACTTACGTGTTTCGGATTCGGATCCACGTGGTTCTAAACATAAAAATATTAATATTATATGAAAAAATATTTTTTCCTCTTGTATAGGGGCAAAAAATTGATATAAATTGTAATTATGTCGCTAGCTTATTATCAAGGTCGGTTATATTACATAAGATAGACTCCTATGCTATAAAAGTTCAATTTTATAAATATTGCAGTTAATTTATGTCCGATAAATTTACTTACGAGTTGCTAAATCGGGGTTGGGTCCATTTGTTTCTAAACATAAAAATATTAATATTCTATGAAAAATATTTTTTCCTGTTTATTATGTCGCTAGCTTATTATCAGGGTCGGTTATAATATCTATTAGATAAGATAGACTCATATGCTATAAAAGTTCAATTTTATAAATATTGCAGTTAATTTATGTAACCGATAAATTTACTTACGTTTTTCGGATTCGGATCTACGTGTTTCTAAACATAAAAATATTAATATTATATGAAAAATATTTTTTCCTGTTGTATAGGGGCAAAAAATTGATATAAATTGTAATTATGTCGCTAGCTTACCATCCGGTTTTACTATAAGATAGAATAATGATATATTTATATAATATGTATAAATATATATATATATAGTTTGCTCTTTTTCATCATAATTACCTTTAATTACACGTCCCCAATGCCAATTTTTTGATATATTTGTAAAAACATAGCAAATATTTAATATATTTCCCAATTTTATTTAATATTAATATTATATGAAAATTATTTTTTCCTGTTGTATAGGGGCAAAAAAATTGATATAAATTGTAATTATGTCGCTAGCTTACCATCGTCATCTATAAGATAGAATAATGATATATTTTATAATATGTATAAATATATATATATATATAGTTTTAATTGCTATGCAATTTATGGGATCGTTTTTTGGTGTCCGTCCGTCGTCCGTCGTCCGTCGTCCGTCGTCCGTTACCCTATCTATTTGCATTGGGTATATTAGGTTATCGCTTTTTTAAATTAATGGATGAGAAAGAGGTGCCCCACCCCTCATCTCTATCTCCCTCGCTGTGTTATTTTTAATTGCTATGCATAAGAGGTGCCCCACCCCTCATCTCTATCTCCCTCGGTGTGTTATATATAAGATTTGTTAAATTATCTATTATATAATAAACATAGATAAAAGTTGTGCTATGCAATTTAACTAGTTATATAATTAACATAAATAAAAGTTGTTTACTTTTAATTGCTATGCAATTTAACTAGTTTTGGTTATATAATAAATATAAAAGTTGTTTACTTTTAATGCTATGCAATTTAACTAGTTATAAATAAACATAAATAAAAGTTGTTTACTTTTTAATTGCTATGCAATTTAACTAGTTTTGGGGTTGGAATCCCGGAGTTTTTTTTGACTCTTATGATTGTTCTTGTTACTATCATTGATAATAAGAATTTTTGGCCGTCCGCTGGCTGCTGACCAATGAAAAAAATGACCATTGGCCAAAATGTGAATCGAAATCATTTTTTTCGTTTTTTTTGACTACTATAATTGTTCCTGTTTCTACCATTGCTATTATGACTTTTTGGCCGTCCGCTGGCTGCTGACCAATGTTATATAATAAACATAAATAAAAGTTGTTTACTTTTAATTGCTATGCAATTTAACTAGTTTTTGGGTTAGAATCCCGGAGTTTTTTTTGACTTTTATGATTGTTCTTGTTACTATCATTGATAATAAGACTTTTTGGCCGTCCGTTGGCTGCTGACCAATGAAAAAAATGACCATTGGCCAAAATGTGCATCCGAGTTTATTTTTTCGTTTTTTTTGACTATTATGATTGTTCCTGTTACTACCATTGCTATTATGACTTTTTGGCCGTCCGCTGGCTCCTGACCGATGGAAAAAATGACCATTGGCCAAAATGTGAATCGAAATTATTTTTTTCGTTTTTTTTGACTATTATGATTGTTCCTGTTCCTACCATTGCTATTATGACTTTTTGGCCGTCCGCTGGCTGCTGACCAATGGAATAAAATGACCATTGGCCAAAATGTGATTCGAAAACTTTTATTTCGTTTTTTTTGACTATTATGAATTTATATCCACTTTTATTGTGTCCTGGCTGCTGACCAATGGAAAAAAATGACCATTGGCCAAAATGTGATTCGAAAATTTTTTTTTCGTTTTTTTTACTCTTGTGAATTTATATCCACTTTTACCGTGTGCTGGCTGCTGACCAATGGAAAAAAATGACCATTGGCCAAAATGTGAATCCGAGTTTATTTTTTCGTTTTTTTTGACTATTATGATTGTTCCTGTTACTACCATTGCTATTATGACTTTTTGGCCGTCCGCTGGCTCCTGACCGATGGAAAAAATGACCATTGGCCAAAATGTGATTCGAAATTTTTTTTTTTCGTTTTTTTTGACTTATGAATTTATATCCACTTTTACCGTGTCCTGGCTGCTTACCAATGAAAAAAATGACCATTGGCCAAATTTTATATATAACCTAAAAATTTATTATAGATGGTCTAACAGACAGCCAACTATGTAATATATATTTTTAACCTTATAAATGCATATATATTTTTTTATTGGGTTAATATATTTCATTTAATTAGATTGTGATTTCATAGAAAACCTAAAAAGTAATATTTAAAAAAATAATATAGGTATTAGATTCTAATTTACGATAAAATATATCGATAGAAACTAACACAAAATTCGAAACCTCCTTCAAAGGTATAAGCATAGCCCGTTATTTCTAATTAAAGTGAATCTACTATTAAACTCAGACACGAATTGTACTTTATTAGATGGCGCGCGTAAGTTTATATAATTAGTAAAATTTTTCTACGTGTCATAGATATTACACCGCACGTGTGGCAGGGAAATGTCCGATATTTTTAAAGTGAAAAGGTATTTTAGGAATCTGAAAAGGTTATTTTACCCCCGGCCGCCCTGGGCACCTACGGGTAAAGTTTCGAGCAATCGGGCTGGTAGTTTAAGAATTTAGCCCTTTTTTAAAACTAAAAAAAAACTTTTTTTTAATTTTTTTTTTACATTAAATTAATATTTTGTTTTTGTTAATACCATTGATAATATGACTTTTTGACCGTCCGCTGGCTACTGACCGACGAAATATATTGATTTTCTAAACATAAAACACAACTTTATTATTTCATCATCTATATAAATAACATAATAACTTCTACTATTTTAAAGCCAGCATGGTATAGTGGTTATAGCGCCGGCTTGTGAACTGGAGGTGTGGGGTTCAAGTCAGTGAGGGGACAAATTTTTTTTTTAATTTTTTTAAATTAAATTAATATTTGTTCATGTTAATACCAATGATAATATGAATTTTTGACCGTCCGCTGGCTACTGACCAATAAAAAAATGACCATTGGCCAAATAAATCGAAATTTTTTTTCGTTTTTGAATTGGTTAACATTGATAATTACCCTATGTCCTCCCCTACAAGGGCCTATAACTAATTAACTAATTATTTTGCATCTAATACCCCCTATAGGTATTCTCGCCCCTTCCCACCTTTCTCGCCCATAAATTGCATAGCAAATATGCTACGTTTATACGGAGTATAGAAGAGTTCCCCCTTCCCCTCTTCCCTTCCCCTCTTCCCTTCCCCTACTCCCCTTCCCTTCTCCCCCTTCCCACGAGGGCCGAAGGCCCGAGTTTACTCTTTTTCATTATAATTACCTGTAGACAACGCATTGAATCCCCAATCTTTTGATATATTTGTAAAAACATAGCAAATATTTAATATATTTCCCAATTTTATTTAATATTTTAATTGCCATTGGCATAAACAATCTATTACCATCATGTGCCAGCATTAAATCTATCGAAATACTTAAAACAAGAATAGCGAGAATAGTCTTCATGATGGGCTTACAATTAAAAAAAAAAATTTAACGAAATATATTTTCTACTCCTCAATATATACCTAAATTATTCGCTAGCATTGTTTACGTCGATTGGTAAACATTCGTTTCTTATTATGTTTATAATTTTGTTTACAAGTTTGTTTACAAAACGATCTAAAGCATTTATCTCATAATATTTCATATAACTTTATTGTAAATTATTTAATTTTATGAAGGTTCTTAATGTTGAAAATTCGTGCAAAAATAGCTATTAATTTTGAAAGTGTCTTGCATAAAATATATGTTGAATATAAAAATTATGTTTGAATAATAATGATATTAATTATATTCTCTACCATTTTTAACAATTAAATTTTTACTTGCATTTGATGATTTACATCAAATAGGCAATGTAAAATCTTTTAGACCTTTGCTTTTATCTTATAAATTAATATATATTCTTATGTTGTTATTAAAATTTTTGATCTAAAATATATATTATAAGGTAAAATCATGGATGTAGCCAGAATTTAAATTAAGAAAAAAGGATATATGTTAATTATATAATTAAGTATTAATAAATTTATGAATTCGGGGGGGGGGGGCAATCGCCCATAACTGCCTCCCCCTGACTACTCCAATTTCCTAATTTCGTGAAATAGGAGTTTAACTTACAGCTCGCTATAATATGAACCTTTAGCTTGTTTACAATATTTATTCGTGGAAATTATGAATAAAATTTTAGGAAGGAAGGTATGTGTTTATATCAGTAAAATCGTGGCAAATAAAATGTAAAAACAAGTATGATTTACCTAGAGTTAAGGGTAGGGGAGATGGTTTATAGTGTACCTTTTGATGTTATATAATAACGCTTTAGCTACATATTTTTCTTCAAAAATAAATACACTTATTTCTTATTACACTTTTGATTCATTATTTCTAATACTTTAAATTATATATAATAAATAAAAATTAGACCATGAATAATATATTATTAATGAATTGATTAATCTTAATGATTAATTTGCCCTCGAAAATTTAGGTTATTTTAAATTCTATTAGATATTAGCGTAGGCAAGGAAAGAGGGGTATCGAGCTAGAACAATTTTTTCTCCGAATTATATCGAAAAACTCAATGATATTACTAGCAGAGGTCAGATTTGTTTGGAATTTGCTGCTCGAACCCGGCCCAATTTAAATTTTTAATTAAATTGCACGCCCGGGCCCGCCCGAATTTTCCTAAGTGTCCGCCCCGGCCCGCCCGAATCATTAAAACTGCCCGACCCGAGATGATGTGTTTTAAAATTTTCAGCATTAATGTCGTTATAATTTTTAAAAAACTTTATTTTGATTTCTGATTTGTCATTCGGTATGAACTAAGATTAACGAACATTATACAATCAAATAAAAAGTGACAAATTACACGAAAGCAATATATTACATAGATGTAAAACATCATTGAGCCCGAAATGCCCGAATCTTGTCCTGGTGCCCACCCGGGCCCGCCCGAGAGTCGAAATTTAATACAGTTGCCCGGCCCGTGGGCCGGGCGGGCAGGTTTGGGCAGCGGGCCAGGCCAGGCTTTTCTGGGCTCGGATTACTAGTGCTATTGCTAGTGTTGCGCTGGTTAAAATTTGTTAATATATAATAAATATAAAAATTTAAAGACCTATATTATTTAAACTGCATTTGATAAATTTATTAAATGTTTCATTTTATTAATCAATATTATTATTCTTTAAGTTATTAATTAAATAGCCTTCACCTTAAACTACATTAATAGTAAATTTTTTTGATAAATATTGCTTTGCTAATACTAAAGATAGGTTTATTTAACAACAAATTGCACTCGAGGGCCTAAATAAAATACATCGACAATTGGAGAGTCTACTCTTGTGGAATGAGTAGGTAACAATTAATTTCAAATAAAATAAAACTAATAACAGTTACTTCTATAAGTCAGGTCCAGATGATGGTTAAAAGGAACGATTCATATAAAATTGCTCATGTACATTTTTCTCATTTATAAGAAATTTTATTTATAAAATGGAGATGTGATTTGATTTTTATTGTATTGTCTTTAAAGGTGTCTTTTTACAAATAATAATATACCTAGACTAGCTCTTGCTTCTGACTTAGGAAAGGAGGGAACTTCAATTTCACACATGGGGTAAATAACAGCTCAAAGCTTAAACTCTAATTTTTATTAAACTTAATGGTTTAATGATCTTTCATATAATTTCTCCCCTTTAACATGTAATTCGATCTAATTCACATCGTACTTTTTGGGTTTATATTTATGTCATGTTTGCAAATCGTCTTTCCTCTTTAACCTTCGCTCATATCTTTACCCCCCCCCCCCCAAAAAAAAAAAAACAAGAAGAAAACTTTATCTTTAGCAAATTCCGAATGAATTGTATTGCATATGCATATCATTTAATTTTATGAAGGTTTTGCAATGGCTATTAATTATGAGAGTGTTCTGCTTAAAAAATACATATATCTTGCATATTTAAAAATTGCATTAGAATATTGATTATGTAAATATAACATCCTCCTTACTATTTTTAACCAATCAAAAATTATTACGCGTTTAATAATATACCTACCTATGCCTTACAAAGCGCCATTTTTATTACTAGTTAAATGGTTGAGATGGACAAATTATGCAATTTTAAAATCTGTCCCTTGCCTTTTTACATTAAATTTATCATTTTCATTTTGTTAATAAACTTGATGGGGTATCAGGATTTAAATTAGGGAAAAGGGACACACGTTTATAATATAATTAAATGAATTAACAAATTTGGGGGACGGGAGCAATCGCCCATCACTGCCTCCTAACTACGCCCATTTCGTAAAATAGGAGTTTACTTTACAGCTCGCTATAATTTGCACCTTTAGCTTGTTTACAATATAAATTCGTGGAAATTATGTGTAAAGTTAAGGTATAGAGAGTATATCCTTACACCAATACAAAAATTTGTAGCATATAAAGTATAATAAACAATTACAATATTTATCCTGGGTTTAGTATAAGGAAGAAAGGTATACTGTGCCCTATTGAAGCAATATACTAACGTATTGGCTATCACTTTTACACTCATATTTCATATTTTATAATACTTTAGTATATATAATATACATTTATGATTATAATGCACTAAAATTTATAACGTTAAATTATACAGTTTACTATAACAAATAAACAGAAAAAGACTATTGCAATTAAAATGAAATTTAGACTAAGTTATAATAAATTTACTCTTTTAAAAGCGGCTTTGCTTATATTGTATGCGTTATAAAAAGGTTTTATTTAGTTTTATAATGCAAAATTTAATTGAAAATTATTTGAAATTATTACAAACGTTAATGATGAATGTATTAAGCAATCTTTTCATTAAACACCGTTCCGATCTTAGAGCGAGGCGGGTATATATCCAAAAATTGAGATTCTATATATGAAACAATGTAAAGGCTTAAATAATCTAAACTGCAATTTTAAATCAATATATAATGAGTTATTAATTTGAATAGCTTTCACCTTAAAATGTATTAATGTCCCCCAAAGGCTAAATTATAGTATGCAAAAAATTAATTTTTTGCGAATTATTTCTTTGCTCATACTAACGTTAGGTTCATTTAGTAGCTGCTGTTGCGGGCTTACGGCCATAGATCCCAAAGGACGCTACCTAGAGCATCTGATTTAAAGCATCTATCTATGTGTTAACTCTGTTTTAGTTGGGCCATCTTAAAAACGGCTACGAATGAATTCTTAATATTTAGGTGTTTATATGTCTCGAGAGGTTGTAATAACGTATCCCTCCTTGCAAGACATCTGCACGAGTGACCCAAAACCAGATGGGACCGAACCCGAGCCCGTTTCATAGTCGGGTTGATTTGGTTCAAGGCAGAAAATTTTTTATAACTCTGAATTGGATCAGTGATGCGAAAAAACCGAGAAAATTCTACCGAGACGAGACGAGAATTCAAAAAGCTGACCCGAGATCCGAGAATTTGGATGTCGAGACGAGACGATACGAGATTTTTTCGGCGAGATCTCGACTTTTTATTGATTGTTAGATTTTAGTAAATTATTGTGTATTTTGATTTACATAATTTACATTTAAGGTATTAAGTGCAAATCAATAAGTATAAAATATATTTGATATTAAAAAAATCCTAAGTGTATTAAATATTATATATTTGTGCAAAAATTTAAAATGTGGCCATCATTTACCTAAGTATGGTTGACCCTTAGGGTATGTAAATAATTTTATAATATATTTATAACATATTTGTATACATAGCATTATTAAATATTACAAAATTTTAGGCTTAGAATGAGTTTTGATGGATAGTAAATATTACTGAAGCAGATTTAAATTTCGTAGTTACATTTACTCATCCTGCATGATGCTATTATAATAAATTGGTGGCCAATCAATTTGAATAATTATACAAGTTAAGTGAGCACCCGCTTAACGAATTCAAAAGTACAATAGAGTATTTAATGACACCGTTATAGATAAATCTTAAATCATGACTTGAAGTGTTTATGCTTCAAATAATAGTTTACCTTCGTAATTTTAAAACCTTATTAAGACATTTTGAGACTACATAGTTTTGTCATATGCATTAATTTTCACATTATATGGTGGGTTGTGGGCAGGTGTTACTATAATTTCTATAATTGAGCGATATAAAATAAATACACGAACCTATATTGTATTCGATAAATAACTATTTAATGACAAAGTTAGTTAGAATTGGAAGTTGATTATAATGACCTTTGTCATATATATGCGCACTTTAATTTAAAGTTTAATACCTTATGTTCTTAATCCTATAATAATGCTGCTTTTATTGTTGTTTCTACAACGTTTTAATATGTGCAACTAGTTATCAATTCTGTAAATAATAATATTATTATTAAAAGTCACTCGCACTTTGGGGTTTATGACGCTATTGAAAACATGAAAATAACAATGGACTATAATTGATGATGGTAATATCAATGGAATTCAATTGCCTTAAATATGTTAAGGTCTGCTTTGAAGCATTAGCCAAGATTTTTAAAGGGTCTCATTTTCTCAATTATGCAACAGTCATCTATAAGCGAATTTAAAATTTTCTAAGTCTATTTATAATTGACAGACATAGTTTTGATACAAATGTTATAATTTGCTAGAACAATATATTTTTCAAAAAATATAAAAGTTTGTCATTTGGATTTTTTAACATTTATTAAATATTTTAATAGAACAGGAGAAATTTTTATTCCGTATATAATTTTATTAAAAGTCGAGACGAAAATTCTCGTCGAGACGGGATCGAGATTTTCCTATACCGAGACGAGATTTTCATAATCGCTCCCGGGACGAGACGAGATTTTGTTATCGAGATCGAGACGAGATCGAAACACTAGGTCGGATCGCTTTCGTAATTGAAAAATTCCAACTTGGATAATAAGAAGATTATGAAATATTTTCAATATCATACTTAACGGATTAATATTAAAAAACTATTTAGTGGGAACTTTAAATAGTTCATTTGGAGGCTTTTTTAAAATAAATGACTTTTGCAAATAAAAATGATGGGCAAATGGCAAGCTTCGTTTTGTTCATATAATATATTAGCACTCCTAGCTCTAAAGTATTTCGAGTTTTCAATATCATACTTAACGGATTAATATTAAAAAACTATTTAGTGGGAACTTTAAATAGTTCATTTGGAGGCTTTTTTAAAATAAATGGGAATTAGTTAGTTTGCAGTTTATTTAAAATCAAAAGAATAATGAATAGCTATGATTTTCTCATATCATAGGCTACATAAACTGCTTATGTCATGTCATATGTTTCATAAGGTATAAAGTGTACATTAAATCCACCATTTGAATCAAACTATTTCCCATGCCTTTCTGCAGTGTACATCACTGTAAAACGGAAAAAGTGAATTTACCTTCCTTTAGTTAATAAATAAAAGTGGTTGTTAAGAAATGATTATTTAATTAAATGCAAATGGCATTAAATTCCTTAACACCGCATCATCACAGTATATTTATATAAATTTTATAAATGGTACATATTTCAAGTATTGTTTTAATGTTTGACTCATTTGATATTTTTTGTATTACGTTTTAAAAACACTATAATTAACCAAAATTACTATAATCTTTATATACTTCCTTTATTTGTGCAAACTTCAAAATGGCGGAAAAATGGTACACTCATTTAAAGTTGATGAGCAGTCTATTTAGTCTCTATGTACGCAATATACTTCCAGTTACTGACTTAAATAAACTATAGGTAAAGATTCATCACGTGAAATTTTCCGTCTATATATATAAACACCATTTTCATAGATTAAAAATTAAATTTGTTACATAAAAGTTTTAAATGCTTGTTTTTAAACCAGGATTGTCTTGTGCTAGTGCATTGTCCTTTTCGATTTTAATAGGGTTTTATTGTTTTTTCACAAGACAAAATTTCTCAAGATGAAATAGGCGCCCTACGGGGTCATGGCCAGGGACATGGTTAACCTTTTATCCTTGAGGGGAAGGGCTATATTTCACTTAAACGAGAAGGAGGTTATGGCGTATTTCTCTTGTCTACCTTAATATTAACTGCTCTATTATATATATTGCTATGCAATTTATGGGCTCACTTTCATTTGCAAGTCCCACTTTTTTTAAATCTTATTACGTTACGTGTAGATGAAAAATGGATTTTAAAAAATTGAACTACCTTATAACTAAATTATTTATAATTTTGCCAAATAGATTTTTAAAAATAATAGCGCTAAATTGGATGAAAGTAATTGTTTACATTGGGAGGTTCGTAATCTAGGGTAAAGTATTAAAATTATTTTAATCATTAGTTTTCAAATCTATTAATTGCTATGCAATTATAGGGCTCGCTTTTTGTTGTCCGTCCAAACATTTCGCTAATCAAGATAGCTATATAAAATGCACGATATTTTGCATATCATATTTATAATGTTTAAGAAAGATTGTGTCAAATTTATTTTATGGATCTTTAAATGTGGTAAACACAAATAAATACAAATCATTATTTTTTCATTTTACACATAATGTAACTTTTATTATTCGTCTTTATCTAATTATGAAGCTATATGATGTCCTGTGTTACCTCTTTTATGCCGCCATCTATTATTTGTTTTAATTTAGATTGCCGAAACTTGCTGATGTATATCTTAATTGCTGGTTCGATATCCGGAGAGGGCAAATTTTTTTTTTCAATTAAATTAATATATTGTTCTTGTTGGTGCCCTATCAACTCGCCGAAAACAATCTCGCCGAATTTAATGTCCCCAGCTTAAAATCTTCCCCCATTCAACCAATCACAAATTGGGGGACCTTTTTTAGCTGGGGGACATTAAATTCGGCGAGATTGTTTTCGGCAAGTTGACTGGCCACCGTTCTTGTTAATACCATTGATAATTGACTTTTTAGCCGTCTGGTGGCTACTGACAAATAAAAAAATGACCATTGGCCAAATTGTGATTCGAAATATTTTTCCCGTTTTTTTGCATTGCTATATTAGGTTAACATTGAGAATTACCTTATGCCCTCCCCTAGAAGGGCCTATGCCTCTACTGATATGGGTCCCTGTGCCCCCTACAAAAGCCTATGCCTCTACTGATGTGGGTTCGAATCCCGGCAAGGGCAAATTTTTAATTGCTAGTTCGATACCCGGAGAGGGCAAAAATTTTTTTTTAAATTTAATTAATATATTGTTCTTGTGAATACCATTGATAATATGACTTATTAACCGTGTCCTGGCTACTGACCAATGAAAAAATGACCATTGGCCAAAGTATAAATCGAATTTTTTTCTCGTTTTTTTTCGTCGTGTTTTTATATCCATTTTGACCGTGTCCTGGCTACTCACCAATGGAAAAAATGACCATTGACCAAATTGTGAATCAAATTTTTATCCGTTTTTCGTCTCTTATGTATTTATATCCTTTTTGACCGTGTCCTGCCTACTGACCAATAAAAAAATGGCCATTGGCCAAAGTATAAATCGAAATTTTGTTTTTGTTTTTTTTCGTCTCTTATGTATTTATATCCTTTTTGACCGTGTCCTGGCTACTGACCAATGAAAAAATAACCATTGGCCAAAGTGTAGCAAATTTTTTTATATTTAAAATAATGACTATTTGGCCGTTTGCTGGCTACTGACCAATAAAAAATATGACCAATGGCCAAAGTGATGGAAAATGACCAATGGCCAAGGTCTGATTGGAATTTTTTTTTTAATATCCTGTTAATACTATACATATGCGCATGATTTGAATAGAGTCTATAGTCATAATTCAAATTATGGGTCGCCTACACCAAATTGTTTAAATTTATACAGTATCAAAAAAACTCTAAATTGAAAGTTGTACGTCTTAGAAGGAAGACTATTGGCTTTTCCAAGGTCATACCCTTTATTTGCGTTACTTTCGTCACTTTGATTAATTTAAAAGTTGATAAATAAGAATGAATGGAAGAAAACCTATTACTCAATCATAGCATAAATTTAACCTTTTAAATATTTTTTATAAATAATTAACTAATCATTTTGCATTTTTTACCCCCCTATAGGCATTCTCGCCTCTTTTCACTTTTCTCGCCCATTATTGCACAGCGAATATGCTACGTTTATACGGAGTATAGATGAGTTTCGTTCCCCCTTCCCTCCTGCACCTCCCTCACCCCTTCCCCTACCCACGAGGGCCGAAGGCCAAAGTTTTATTTAACAATCGATAAATGTTTCAAGTGCATTTTATGTATAAACATCAGTCTCTTTATATAATTTTAATGTTAAATACCCTAACGGCTCAGTTTTTTTAAATTAAGGTATTTTTTATATCCTTTATAATAGTCACGCTAAATTTGATGTAAGTAATAGTATACAATGTGAAGTTTGGGTCTAAAATAAAAGAAGTATGTTTTAATCCTCAGCTGCAAACTAAACCCATATATTATCCAATAATTTCTAATGGAGAATTTGGCGTATTAATTAGATATTAGGAATATACCTAAATAGACTAATTCTAAATGTTTTAAACTTAATCTATTAATGAAAAAGAATTTGAATATATTTAAATTAAAAATGTATATTTTAATAGATCAATCAAGCTATTCATATAAGATACACCAGATACTTTAAATGTTTTATTTAAAAAAAATTAAATAAAGTCATAAACAGTATTTATCAAAAATTATAATTGAATATGAAGTTTATTGTCTTCCATATTATTGTCATAAACTTCATCTCTGTATTGTAGATCATTACTATATTCTGATGCTAGGGCTTCGTTATTTGGAAACAAATTATATAATATAAAAGTTCTATTTTATAAACATTATAGTTAATTAATTTTACAGATAAATCATTGAACTTTTAAATTATTAATAATACCGGTAGTAAATGGAGTGGGCGTCATAGTAACTTTTTCTATTGTATATTAGCAACCAAATTGTTAATAATTATTTTAAAAAAAAATTATAATTAATGCTGTATTACCATAAGGATCGTAATCTACTGCATATGAGATTTTATATTCCGTTCTTGTTGTTCTATCTACAGAATAACTTAAGATAAAAAATTATTCTACACTGTTGTAAGAATGACTGGATTTTGTCTGGTCGGCCTTTGACTCAACTAAGACGAACTTTATTTTTCAAATCTCGCCTAAGCCTAGAAGTCGATTAGAAAAAAGTCTAAAGTTTACGTTTTGGGCTAAGACCATAGGTCGACCAAATGAAACCCAGCCGTTTTTACAACACTAATGTATATATAATTAATTCCTTTCTATTATAATTACTTATAATCGGTCTTTGAGAAACTTTAGATGCATTATAAATATATAGTAAACATGTAACATAATTTTCGATTTATATAAATAATTTATAATTAAATGCCATTTACATATATAAATTACAGCCAAACAAATATATTACTCGTGTTTGCCAGCATTAAATACATCGATATACTCAGAACAAGAATAGCAAAAATAGTTTTCATGATGGGTTTTGAAATGTAAAAAATAATAATTAGACGATATTTGTTTTTACTCTTAAATTTATACCTAAGTTATTCGGTAGCATTGTTTACGTTGATTCGTTTATGTTCGTTCCTTTTTATATTGACGAGTTTGTTTACATCTAAGCGCCATATTTTTGTTTGTCAAAATATGCGAGTCATGGAATCAACAATTTTAGTTTAGTTACCATATGAATATGGATTAATAAGCGTAATTAAAGGATAAATATTTGTTTTACGAGCAAAAGCAAAAAAACAGATCAAAAATGTAGTGACGTTCGTATTATGACGCGGCTATGTATCTAGCTAGATTCAAAATCGCGTATTAAGACGCACCCTAAAGCATTCCTATTAAATTGGTATTAATAACTTTATTGCAAATTATTTACATCCTAGTAAGGTTTTTGTTGATTTTATAAGTTTTAAAACTAATGGCAATCAATTTTAACATAGCCGCGCATTAAAACACATATCTTTCACATTTAAGAATTATATTAAAATATTAATGATATTAGTAAAACATAATGTTATCAATTTGTAATCAACAATCCTTAGCATTACGTTTTTAGATATACTTGTCCAACGCTATTATAACTACATGTTAACTGTTTGATGGGTGGATCAAAATAAGTTAGATAATTTTTCAAACCTATGCTCAGCTCTAATAAATTTACATACGTTTTAATATTATTATTATTGTAAAAAATAAAACTTAAACGGATGTAATTAAAAATTTTGTTTTATTAAAATGTACAGGAAGAGGGAGGGGGCAATATTGATTTAGGGAGGGGCAATTTAATTTTGTAACCATATACCTATTAAAAATTAAGAATAATAAACAAATTATGAATTTGGGGGGAGTGGGTAGCCGTCCCTCCTTGCTTCCCCCAGACTAAACGCCCATTTCGTAAAATAGGAGTTCAACTTATACAATGTTATAATTTGAACCTTTAGTTTGTTTACAATATTAATTTTCGCGAATAATATGCTCAGTTAGGGCATAATCTTTTCTTATACCATTGCAAAATTGGTAGCTTGAAAAATGTGAAAACACGTTATTTACCTTGGGTGTAGGCTAGGGGATAAAGGACATATTGTACATTTTGATCGCTAAACATTTTCCTCGGGAATATATATACGCCCTTCGGGCGTAACTGGGGGCGACCCCAATGGGGGCTTCGCCCCCAAACCGGCTGCTGGGGGCTCCGCCCCCAGTCCCCCGTTTAGCCAGTGACAGTCCCTGTTTTTTATTTTTATTAATTTTTTATTATTTTTTTTAATTTTTTATTATTTTTTTTAATTACTATTTTTTTACTTATCTTTGCTTAACATCCTCGTACACATCTTTTACTCTTTTATACTATGTATAAACAAACCATATTTGATATGCAATTTATGTTGGGATTGCATAGCAAATAATTGGCAAATGCTAAATAAACTCGCCTTGACTCAATCTATAGCTATAAAGTTTTATCTTTTACTTAGGTTAACCCTGTACTAATTTATTGGCGTCAAAGAAAGTAGCATAAAACCCAGAAATTACTCAGCAAAAAGAATAGGCATGTTATATAAATTGGGATAATTGCTAAGATGGCTTAAAATCAATAAAAAAAATTGCATAGAAATTAATAATACAGTAATAAAAAGTAACAATTAATAAAATTAAAAAACTAACTTTATTAATGGAAAATTTAAAAAAGGGCCTACGACGAAACTAGCAGCGACATGCAATAGCTCCGCTATTGCCTGTTACGACCGCGCATCATAAAATGTCACAATGAGCAGCGACATGCAATAGCTCCGCTATTGCCTGTTACTACCGCGCTAAGTCACAGGTATCGTAAGTATATCCCAAAAATTTGCAGTTGCTAAATTGTTCCATTGGTCAGCAGCCAGGACACGGTAAAAGTGGATATAAATACATAAGAGTCAAAAAAAAAACGAAAAAAAAATTCGCTTCACATTTTGGCCAATGGTCATTTTTCCATTGGTCAGCAACCAGGACACGGTAAAAGTGGATATAAATTCATAAGAGTCAAAAAAACGAGAAATAAAAATTTCGCTTCACATTTTAGCCAATGGTCATTTTTTCCATTGGTCAGCAGCCAGGACACGGTAAAAGTGGATATAAATACATAAGAGTCGAAAAAAACGAAGAAAAAAAAATTCGCTTCACATTTTAGCCAATGGTCATTTTATTCCAGTGGTCAGCAGCCGGACGGCCAAAAAGCCATATTATCAATGGTATTAACAAGAACAATCATAATAGTCAAAAAAAAACGAAAAAAATAATTTCGATTCACATTTTAGCCAATGGTCATTTTTTTGATTGGTCAGCAGCAAACGGAAGGCCAAAAAGCCATATTATCAATGGTATTAACAAGAACAATCATAATAGTCAAAAAAAACGAAAAAAATCATTTCGATTCACATTTTAGCCAATGATCATTTTTTTGATTGGTCAGCAGCCAACGGACGGCAAAAAGCCATATTATCAATGGTATTAACAAGAACAATTATGATAGTCAAAAAAAACGAAAAAAATAATTTCGATTCACATTTTAGCCAATGGTCATTTTTTTGATTGGTCAGCAGCCACGGACGGCCAAAAAGCCATATTTTAATGGTATTAACAAGAACAATCAGAATAGTCAAATAAAAACGAAAAAAATAATTTCGATTCACATTTTGGCCAATGGTTATTTTATTCCAGTGGTCATCAGCCAACGGACGACCAAAAAGCCATATTATCAATGGTATTAACAAGAACAATATATTAATTTAAAAAATAAAATAAAATAAAAAATTTGGCCTCTCCGGAATTATCAGGAGAGGCATAGGCTTTTGAAGGGGGGGGGGGCACAGGGACCCATATCAGTAGAGGCATAGGCTCTTGTAAGGGGGGCACAGGTTAATTATTAATTTCAACCAAAAAAAAAAGAAAAAAAAATTTAGATTAACATTTTGGCCAATGATCATTTTTTTGATTGGTCAGCAGCCAACGGACGGCAAAAAGCCATATTATCAATAGTATTAACAAGAACAATTATGATAGTCAAAAAAAACGAAAAAAATAATTTCGATTCACATTTTAGCCAATGGTCATTTTTTTGATTGGTCAGCAGCCAACGGACGGCCAAAAAGCCATATTATCAATGGTATTAACAAGAACAATCATAATAGTCAAAAAAACGAAAAAAATAATTTCGATTCACATTTTGGCCAATGGTCATTTTATTCCAGTGGTCATCAGCCAACGGACGGCCAAAAAGCCATATTATCAATGGTATTAACAAGAACAATATATTAATTTAAAAAAAAAATAAAATAAAAAATTTGACCTCTCCGGAATTATCAGGAGAGGCATAGGCTTTTGAAGGGGGGGGGGGGGCACAGGGACCCATATCAGTAGAGGCATAGGCTCTTGTAAGGGGGGCACAGGTTAATTATTAATTTCAACCAAAAAAAAAAGAAAAAAAATTTAGATTAACATTTTGGCCAATGGTCATTTTTTCCAATGGTCAGCAGCCAGCGGACGACCTTAAAGTCATTTTATCAATGGTAGTAACCAAAACAATCATAAGAGTCAAAAAAACGAAAAAAAAAATTTCGATTCACATTTTGGACAATGGTCACTTATTCCATTGATCAGCAGCCAGCGGACGGCCAAAAAGCCATATTATCAATGGTATTAACAAGAACAATTATAATAGTAAAAAAAACGAAAAAATAATTTCGATTCACATTTTAGCCAATGATCATTTTTTTGATTGGTCAGCAGCCAACGGACGGCAAAAAGCCATATTATCAATAGTATTAACAAGAACAATTATGATAGTCAAAAAAAACGAAAAAAATAATTTCGATTCACATTTTAGCCACAGGTCATTTTTTTGATTGGTCAGCAGCCAACGGAAGGCCAAAAAGCCATATTATCAATGGTATTAACAAGAACAATCATAATAGTCAAAAAAAACGAAAAAAATAATTTCGATTCACATTTTAGCCAATGATCATTTTTTTGATTGGTCAGCAGCCAACGGACGGCAAAAAGCCATATTATCAATGGTATTAACAAGAACAATCATGATAGTCAAAAAAAACGAAAAAAATAATTTCGATTCACATTTTAGCCAATGGTCATTTTTTTGATTGGTCAGCAGCCAACGGACGGCCAAAAAGCCATATTATCAATGGTATTAACAAGAACAATCATAATAGTAAAAAAAACGAAAAAAATAATTTCGATTCACATTTTAGCCAATGATCATTTTTTTGATTGGTCAGCAGCCAACGGACGGCAAAAAGCCATATTATCAATGGTATTAACAAGAACAATCATGATAGTCAAAAAAAACAAAAAAATAATTTCGATTCACATTTTAGCCAATGGTCATTTTTTTGATTGGTCGGCAGCCAACGGACGGCCAAAAAGCCATATTATCAATGGTATTAACAAGAACAATCATAATAGTCAAAAAAAACGAAAAAAATAAATTCGATTCACATTTTGGCCAATGGTCATTTTATTCCAGTGGTCAGCAGCCAACGGACGGCCAAAAAGCCATATTATCAATGGTATTAACAAGAACAATCATAAAAGTCAAAAAAAAAACGAGAGAGAAAAAATTCGATTCACATTTTAGCCAATGGTCATTATATTCCAGTGGTCAGCAGCCAACGGACGGCCAAAAAGTCATAGCAATGGTAGTAACAAGAACAATATCTTAATTAAAAAAAAAATATAAAATAAAAAATTTGGCCTCTCCGGAATTCGAACCAACATCAGGAGATGCATAGGCTTTTGAAGGGGGGGGGCACAGGGACCCATATCAGTAGATGCATAGGCTCTTGTAAGGGGGGCACAGGTTAATCATTAATTTCAACCAAAAAAAATAAAAAAATTTCGATTAACATTTTGGCCAATGGTCATTTTTTCCAATGATCAGCAGCCAGCGGACGACCATAAAGTCATTTTATCAATGGTAGTAACCAAAACAATCATAAGAGTCAAAAAAACGAAAAAAAAATTTCGATTCACATTTTGGACAATGGTCACTTTATTCCATTGATCAGCAGCCAGCGGACGGCCAAAAAGCCATATTATCAATAGTATTAACAAGAACAATTATGATAGTCAAAAAAAACGAAAAAAATAATTTCGATTCACATTTTAGCCAATGGTCATTTTTTTGATTGGTCAGCAGCCAACGGACGGCCAAAAAGCCATATTATCAATGGTATTAACAAGAACAATCATAATAGTCAAAAAAACGAAAAAAATAATTTCGATTCACATTTTGGCCAATGGTCATTTTATTCCAGTGGTCATCAGCCAACGGACGGCCAAAAAGTCATATTAGCAATGGTAGTAACAAGAACAATATATTAATCTAAAAAAAAAATGAAATAAAAAATTTGGCCTCTCCGGAATTCGAACCAACATCAAGAGAGGCATAGGTTTTTGAAGAGGGGGGGGGGGGGCACAGGGGCCCATATCAGTAGAGGCATAGGCTCTTGTAAGGGGGGCACAGGTTAATTATTAATTTCAACCAAAAAAAAAGAAAAAAATATTTCGATTAACATTTGGCCAATGGTCATTTTTTCCATCAGCAGCCAGCGGACGACCATAAAGTCATTTTATCGATGGTAGTAACCAAAACAATCATAAGAGTCAAAAAAAACGAGAAAAAAAGTTTCGATTCACATTTTGGACAATGGTCACTTTATTCCATTGGTCAGCAGCTAGCGGACGGCCAAAAAGTCATATTATCTATGGTATTAACAAGAACAATATATAATTTAATTTAAAAAATAAAAAAAAATTTGGCCTCTCCGGTATCGAACCCCATATCTAGAGAGGCATAAGCGTTAAGCGTGGGTAGATGCGGTGCGTTACACGTTCGGTGCGTTACACGTCGTTCGGTGCGTTACATGACGGTGCGTGACACGTTCGGTGCGTGACTTCGGAAAATGGAAAGTGAGCCCATAAATTGCATAGCAATTAATAATTTGTATTTTTACTATACTATCTCATAGTTTTTTAATGATTAAAATGTATTACGGGCAAGGCCATAATATAAGTCGGGCCCGTGGTTCCAGCCGCAATTTTACATTAATGGTTTTCGAAAATTTTGACCTTTTTGTCTGGTTGAAAAATAAGCAATACAACTTTTATTAATAATTTAACGCTGAATAAGATTTTTTTAATAGCTTTTATATTCCGGAATATAAATGCCACGGGAAGTAATAAAAAATGCCAGGTCGCTTGTCGGAAGAAATGAAAACTCGTATAAGACCGAGAATTAAAAACAATATTTTAAACATTGTATATTTTAATAGATATAGATATAAAGAAATACATTTAAAAGGTAGCAACATATGAGATTTGCGGACCTGGGCCAGCACCAAGATTTGTGAAAAATTGGCAGGCCAGGCCAGGGTCTATTGTGTATAATCTTAATGGGTACCACCAGTCCGGGCTGTATAACATTTCAGGCGGGACTATAGATTGGGGATAAGACCCTTTGCAGTTTACTACTTTGAATCCTTCCTCAAAATGAGGCTACTTTGGACATATGGCTTCCAATCTATCTCAAGGCAACTTTGTCCAAAGGCTGCAATCCCAAGTTAAAATTTAGGTATGTCCGTCTAGCTGTGACATTGTAGCACCACTTCTATGTGATCTCTGAGATCGGATTGAGCTTGGTCCGGGCCTAAAATTTTAAAAGGCCTTTAGAAAGGGTCGCGTTGTGTGCGATTGAAAAAAGGTCACAAGTTTTTAACAATGATTAATTTTGAACAGGATCTAATGGAAATTGATGAGTAGTTACTTTGGCAATATAAAATATATTCAATTATAAAAACATGTGTCATTTTAGCTCTATCTAGCTAGTAAGTTTCTTGTAGAGCTGTAAAAATTTGTAATCCAAAGGAAAATTTCTGATCGCGTTATCTATAAATAATAAATGCTAATTTAAAGTTCTTTACCTAATTTTTCCGCGACTGCTAAAATACTTTATTTAAAGTGTAGAATATTATATTTTTGACTGAAATAGTGATATATTAATTGTTAAACGTGCATTTATTGCCAAATAGGAATTTTTTGAACCTAAACAAGGCTCTACCGAGGCTCTAACATTTAATTTAGGAAAGTCATCATAGATTTTATCTTTTAAGTTAGAAAAATTCTATATTCGCAATTTAAAACACTTTTTAACTTTTCTTCTGACAAAAAGTAATAAATTTATGTAGTATGCTTGCTTAATAACCTTTTCTGGCCTTTTGTATTTTAAAAAAGGAAAAGAGAGTATTGTTAAAACTAATTTTATTTACGTAGTAGGGGAAATTTGAAATTAATTAATTAGTCTATTTCTCGTTTACGATAGGTGACGAATATTGTTTGTTTGCTATATTCCCTAAAAATATATCTTTCCTTGAAATTTAAATAAATGCTTGTATATACTTCCGTAATTTAAATGCTTATAGGGGAAGCAAATATACGATTCTTCTAAGCCTGCCTAATGTGCAAACATAAATTATAAAGGGTGTTATTTAAATGCACAGTGAAAAACTCCATAATGCACAGTTGTTTGTGCTCAGTTTTTAATTCAAATTGCTCAGACTTTTAATTAAAAATGTTTACTTTTTTTATGCTCAGATTTTAATTAAAAAGTGCTCGTAAAAAATGTTCAGTAATTTTTCAAAAAAAAAAATTAGTTTTTCTTAAAAAATGTTCAGTTTTTTTTTAAAATATGTTCAGTTTTTTTCTAAAAAAATGTTTAGTTTTTTTTCCAAAATATGCTCAGTTGTTATTAAAAAAATTAACAGAAGAATGTTCAATATTTTTTGCAGCATTAAAATTTTAATTGTTTTTAATAGGCAAGTTAAAAAAAATAATATTGGGCTGTGGAAACACTAGAGAGCTTTTATAATCGTTGTAAATTATTAATTTAAATTGTATATTTATGAAAATTATTTTTATCTATGGAAACCCTAGAGAGCTTTTATAATCATTGTAAGTTATTACTCTAAATTTTTATAATAAAAATTGTTTAAATTAAGTACCTAATTTTAATCAAATGTGGGCGGGAAATGTGAAACATAGATAGAAAATATTTGCTGTGTTATAATTTTTTTTTAAATGTTTTATTGTTTATTTGAACGTAAGAATATTATAAAAAATGAAATGTTAAAATTCGAAAAATATAAGAGCGGGTATAAAACAAAATAAAAATTATAATTAAAAAGCGTGTCCATGTATCATTTAATAAAATGGTCAGCTGTCGACCAGGGATTTAAAATTGTACTTTGCTATAAAAATACCAAATTGGTATTTTTATAGCAAAGTACAATTTTAAATCCCTGGTCGACAGCTGACCATTTTATTAAATGATACATGGACACGCTTTTTAAAGTAAAAAATTTGTGGAATATTTAAAGGGCGGGCTGCGACGGCTGATATATTTAAAAAGCTTGATGGCGGAAGGACCAAAAGTCCCAGAACACAAGGCAACGAAAGGGGTAAAGATATAGAGGGTAGGAGGACCTGGTATTTTACCGTTTTGCGGTGTTCGGCAAGGGTCAGAGCGTTGTAGTTCTGGTTAGAAGGGGCGAAAATGTCTATGCAGGTGAAATCCCATTTAAGGGGTAGACCAATTTGCCAAGGGATGAGGGTAGAGCCGTCTGGTCGCATCCTTCCCTCCAACGAAGGGTCTGACAAAACGGACGGAATATTGGCTTTTTTAAAAGCGGCTTGGATAAGGCTATTCACCATTTCGTGCGCTATGTATTTAAGTTTATTGTAAAGGCAGTGTAGGGGGTGCCTTGCATAAATGCTGAGGGCGATGGAGTATGCTAGCTCTGGATCCTCCAACATCAATACAGAAAGTGAACTAGGATAAGCTTCTAGCCACTCGTGACCCGATCCGTCAAAAACCAAAGATTTAAGGTTGAAGTGCTGGCGGGCGGCGCAACTCGATATATATATAAGTAATATAATCCATGACATATTTTGAGGTCTTGAGGCTTAGTGGATTGAATGTATGACTGTCATAATACCTCGTAGGTTCGAATCCCGCACCTTTCCTTTTTTATTTGAAGATTAAAACCACTCTGCATAAAAAAAATTGGCAAATGTGATAAATTTCTAAGCAAATAAATAAAAATCTTAACATTGAATAAAAAATATAAACTTGGCAAATTGAATAAAAAACTTACAAAATGGCAAAAAAAACTTTGCACTTTGAATATAAAAAACTATTCAAAATAATTTGTTGCCAAATTAAAGTCCGCTAAATACGCAGAACTTAATTCCACACTGCTTTTCTCCCCTATAGTGACCACTACCCTTACAACAATAGGTCCTAAAACCCAAGCCCTTCTGAAAGAATTGGGACGCTGTATAGCTGCCAATACCCTTGACAATAGGGAAACTTTTTTCATTAAACAGAAAATCGGAATCATTATTTGTCATTTCAACGCTATCGCAAATTTTCGAATGTTTACCTCGCATATGATTTTTATAATTTATTATAGTTTCATTTAATAAAAAATGCCTCTTAAAAAAATTATTAATAAGATGTAACTAAAGTTTACAATGGAAATCGTTAAATCAAACGCGGTTTCCATACAAGAATTAATGCCATCCGTTTAGTTTTAGCGCTAGTTTTTTAGTCGTGAATGTATTTTTTTATACCATTCTAGTAAATAAATAAAAAAAAGGATATAGATCGTTGACGCCAACCAGCAAAATAACTTTAATAACTTAAAATTTTCAATCATCTTGAGCTACGATCTAAATTATTCAATCTTTTAATACATGTAGGAGTATCAATTTGTGCATATCGCTTCCAAATATATTTACAAGATTAAAGTCCAAGTTGCTTAGATATTTTTATTCAGTAATATATATTAAATCACCTAGAAAGTGTGGGAATCCTAAATGCTTGTATAATTTTAGGTCACAAACAAAAGAGTTGAGTATATATAACAAATTTTGTCTTATTAAAAATTGCCCCTAGATTACTTTAATTAGAGTTCGACAACATTTCATATACCGACTAATATATTGGGTTTCTTTTTGCTAATATTTAACATTTTATAGTATGGTCTAGAGACCTGCAACGGGCCTGTTTAGGTCAGTCGGCCCGCCCGTAATAAAAATTTTAAAGCCCGGGCCTGGCCCGTCAAAATATTAAATTATAAGCCAGGGCCCGGCCCGCTAATTTTATACAGAGCCTGAGCCCGGCCCGGGCCCGTAAAATTTTTGTATTTTTATTTTTTGTTTAATTTTTTATCGATATGGTAAAATATGTATATGTTAAAATGTTAATAAAAATATAGTAAAAATAATAAATAGGTAATTCCCGGTCAGTCGAGTTTTTCTATCTTTTAAGAAACGATCTATGGAAATTTTTTTTTACAAATGGCACTTTGGGATATATCTTATATATAAAAATGAAACTATGTATGTGTGTGTGTGCCGCCACCAATTTTGGAAAACTACCAGACCGATTTGGCTCAAAATTTTACAGTTTATTTCTGACACTCCAGAGCATGTTTTAAAAAATTTGTTCGAGCCAAATCTGTCCAGTAGTTTTTAAGTTTGTTTCATACGTTTTGACGTTTAATAAAATGTAAATCAAACGCAACCTCTTCGTGTTCTTTGAAATTTGAATATACAGTTCTTTAGTAAAAGTGTATCACTTATAGCATTTTCTAAAACGTCATCTTTTTTTAACGGTAACACAAATTTTTTTTTATTAATATGATTGTCCCTATTCAACACGGGTGTCGCAATTTCCCTAGGCTTTTAATAAAGGTAAAAATTTTTAAATCCCGATACTAATCGTACCTTAATCACAGATTTATCAATTTCTGGGTGTTTCTTAATTGAAATTACATTTTATAATGATATGAGACAGTCATCCAACGTTGATTATTCTGAGTAAATGCTATTTAGTATTGCAATATATGTAAATGTCATTATTTATCTATTATTATTTTTTTACCACAGATTAGTTGCAAATTTTATCACTTATACCTTGGAATGAAATTTTAATTCTCTTATGCAAATGTCATTCTTTGGAAGGATAAGAATATTATAAAAGTTTTACATTTAAAATTAATTTAATTATTTTTTTATATTTTAACAAATTTGATTTATTTGTGACAAACAGCTATTGGAAATTTTTTTTTATTGCGTTATGTTGTATTCGTACACGTTGCACTATATACGGAAATAGAACAATAGAAGTAGAACATATAGACATCAAACTTTATTTTTACTTCAATAACCGCTTTATCATCTTAAATGCCTTAAAATTCCAATATAATTTAATACACCCGGGTAAATGGCAAAACAACGTTTGTCGGGTTCATCTAGTAAAACCATATAAGCTAAATAAACTTAAAACCCTTACTTAAGGTTAGAATGTTTTTAATAAAATTACTTAGTTTCTTTGCTTTTCCACTATTTAAATAATTAGGTTATTGATATTAAATGATAAAACAGTGATATTTTACAAAAGTAAATTGAATAAATAAATTTTAAAAATTGCTTTTAAATTTGTTTGATAATAAGTATATAATTTTTCGCATTTGGTCGGGGTCAGATAAAGTAGATGTAAGCAACAGTCAGTATTAATTTAATGGGAATCATAACCAGTTTCACAATTATCCGATATATAGAAACAACTTAGATAGGTTGCCCAAAGAAATTCATTAATAAAGTCATCAGTGGGAACATAAACAATAATGGGATTTGAGCTCGGGCGAGGTCGAAAAAAGTTAAGCCAATCAGCGGGTTTTGTCCATGGCCATTAAAAAC
Source organism: Gordius sp. MW1 (assembly GCA_964036665.1). Lineage (NCBI taxonomy): Eukaryota > Metazoa > Nematomorpha > Gordioida > Gordea > Gordiidae > Gordius > Gordius sp. MW1. The sequence continues at coordinate 25,353,837 of OZ038527.1, forward strand.
CAGTATAAGTTTCCACGGCAATTATTATAAAATTTTAAGTTGCACAGGACAGGACGGACAACCAAAAGTCAACCCATAAATGGCATAGCAATTAATATAAATAATCTTATATAATATTAAATTAATTCACTCAACATTGCTAGGGGGTATAAATGGGGAGGCAAGGATGGGCAGCTGCCCCCCTCCAAATCCAAAAATCCTATATGTAAAAAACATTTTTTGCTCAATCTAAACTACGCCCCTCTAATTTAAATTAGCTCCGCCCTTGGGATCACGTGTATAAATTATTAACATTTAAAATGCGGGTTGAGATACTGATGAATTAATGAACTAAGATGGAAATAAAATAACTTTTTATGTTAATTTAATATGCATTATAATCATAAATTAAAACATTATTAAAACACTTTCTTTTATACTAAATATAATTGATTTTGAAATGGGCTTTTAACGGGCCTTAAGTATAACTAGGCCCGGCCCGAGCCCGTTAGGTTATATAACGGCCCGTCCAGGCTCGGTACGTTGTTTTATTTTCAAGCAAAAGCCCGTCCAAACCCGGCCCGTGTAGGTCTTTAGTATGGTATATTTAAAAGGAATATCCCATTCACGACTCTATTTAAAAATTCCAAGGGAATGTTAATATCAACGTCAATCCTACCCATGCCCCCCTTGGTATTCCATATGGTCAAATCAAAAGCTTTACCTTTCTGCCCTCATAGTACCCTGACATCCTCTTGAAAGAGCAACCAAATTTATATTTGACTTTAGAAAGATAAATAAATTTTTGTCATTTGCATGATAAGTTTTTAAATATTCTTTCCACCTATTCATCACGTCTTCGGATTAAACAAGGTTTAAACATTCTCATTTTAACATTTTTGAGGATTTCAACATGGTCTCGGCAAATATTTATAGTAGCTTTACTCCCTATCTAAACCAGTTTCCTCCTCGAAGCACCATTGACCTTCTTTACAATTATCTCAGCCGCTTGATTACCTGATAAGTCTCTAACTTTTCAATCAATACCTTCATATAGTTAAACAAGCTCAGAAATGTTCAATCCATTGTTTAAAAAAGTTTTTTTAATGGTCTCGTCGGGCTGGTAAAGAAAGTAGAAGAAAAAGGTTTCCAATAGTTTGGGCTTCATTCTCGAGGTAGTGTAAAGGTTAAAATTATAGCATAATAAGGGAAGAGGAAAGATAACGCACACTTATAAAGAAGTAACTAGACCAGTTGATAGAACCTGTTATGGAAAAATAGCCAATAATAAATATAATTAACAGAGTTCTCTTGCTATCGATGAACTCTACAATCAATTGGTCCCACCGCCATATTTATTCAAAGCTTTACTTCCTTCGATGTACAAAAATTTTTATCACCGTTTTCTTTGTTCGCAGTCAGCGTCTGCTCCAACTAGATGTTACTCGATAGTGTGGAGATTTTCAGGTGGTATTTATCACCTGTTGACATATTTTTATTTCAAACCATGCATAGTCTCCATTATTTCGTTCACACCCGAGGCGATCTTTGCCTACGTGGGCGTTGAAGTCCGGCTGGATAGTTTTTTGCTGTCGTATTCCTTGTTCCTTTCACAATAAATTGAAGAACATGTCTTTCTCTGATTCCATATGCATAGGCGCACCTTTCTACAATCTTTACCCACGAAAATTGTCTTAATAACACTTGACTATAATCACTTTGTCATTGAGCGATTGGTTTAGAACGTTACCGACCCCGCTCCTACTATTTAATGATCCAGTGTAGAATAGTTTGTATCCTTCTCCTAGCTTCCGAGCTTTAATTCCGTTCCACCTCGTCTCTTATATCAGGCGATGTGCACCTTAATTCTTTTGGCATTTGTGCGACCTCAATGCTCTTTACCGTCAACGTGCACACATTCCAGGATGTTATTCGCATTCTATCCACAACCAAATTGCCTAACCGCCTCCTTTGAGTGTCAGACGGTAACTCAAGTGTATCTTTACATTGCACGGGCGGGATGTGCAGTGCGCGTCGTTTGTGGACGAAGCTCTACCTTTCTATTGTATAATTTTTGTTTAAAGCTATCATGATTTTAGAGTAGGTTTTATAACCGGTTTCGGACCTGACGCCAACCCATCACTGTTTGCACGCGGACGGACCGTCGTAGAGAGTGTTATACAATAAATCGACATTAATTAAAATATTTTCGACGTTATATATAAGAATAACATTTTAAAGTTAATCTGAAATTAAAATATACTTTTATATGTGTTTTACAGCTTTAAAAATATGTTACTTATAAAACAAATTATGATAAATAGATATTTATGGCAAAAAGTTAGACCTAAGGTATATAATTAATAAAATTTGCCCTGTAATATATATTAGGAACTTCTTTTGAACCAAATATTCTAAAATGCATATCGTTGGTTGTGTCCGAGAAGTTGAAATGTCATTCTGTCTATTATATTATTAATTTTTTTCTTATTATTCGCCTAATTGGGGTTTAGAGATTGCTATTAATGGTAATATCAAAAAGCTACAACTTCGTTATATAGTTGCTTGTCGAAATGTGCATTTAAACCGCAAGTCATGATAAACCCCCGCTTTCCTTTGAATAAAGTGTGCTTTTATTCAATTAAAAACGCACACAGAGGACAAAAGAGCCCCGACAGATAATTTGCACTAGCATGAATATATAATTTATACGTATTTCATTAATTATAATTAACAAGCGTGCTAATTGCAAAATTAAACATAAAGCTTATCTATATTTGGTCACGTTATATTTCTGCAAATATATATAGGTTTTTCACCCACATCTAATATTCAAATTTATCGATTTATTAGCCATGCTTCTAGCACTTAACCACGTAAAAATTGACCTTGCACCCTATTAAACCTGAGTTTAGTGGATAAAAATGATCTCTCTAACCCTAATTAAATTTAACGCTTTTTATATATCATTACCATTCAAAACGTCATGCGGATGCTTATTTATATAAAAACATACATTAACATTTGCCAATCCGGCTCAAACGTCAAAATACTTAAGATTTATATGCCACATACTTGAAAATAAAACAAGATATGAACTCAAAATAGATACCAACTGAAAAATTTATTTAATGTATAATATGAGTAACATTTATTAAACATTTGAAATCCATATAAATCGATCAAACATTTAATTAAATACATGAGACAAAAACAGAGACATTAAAGGAAGTTTCATAAATTAATTTATTAATTGTTATTTAGAAAATCGGAGATACTCTTGTTTTCATAAAATCAAATGCATTTATCCTATAAAATTTATTGAACATTAAGTTAATGTAAAAAGTGCAGGACACATAGATAGACTGTAGAAGTAACATAAAGATGTAAATCATGGCTAAATTCCTATGTTGAAATTTGGAGGGCCACCAATTCATTAAGCTTTGATTCACAGAAACGGGTAAGAGTAAAATGAAAAATTCTACAGTTAAAACAACGAATGTTCTCTTATGTTGTAATGTTTCTGCTAATTTCCTGTCCAGTTTATTTCCTGTCTCATTAACTTGACCAGTATTAATTGCATTTGCCGTCAGATTTTCATTATTTGATTGACTTTTGCGTATAGCAATCCATTCTGCCATTTTACGGCTCCAAAGCAAAACCATGAATTTGGAAATTAAAACTATTACAAATGGAATTATTAAAACAAAAAGTTCACGGAATATTTGATATAAATGCCAACGCTTTCCTCTAGGCCAATCGTACGTATTGGCTCTATAGGTATAAACTTTCGCAAATGTTTGGTTAACACCTGGAATCCTCAAGATGTTATAATATTGTTGACCTGACTCACTAGTGTTAAGACACATTTTGAATTTGAACGTTTGGAACCAGTGATAAATTGGTATAAACCACGCGGCCGAATATATAAAGCAAATGCCTACAGCAATGTTGATACGATTCGTAGTGACTATGTGACGATATTGAAAGGGTCGGATTACTGCGATCATCTGGTTGGCAAAGTAAAGGACGTAAATCAAAAATCCAAAACACACCATTGATTTGCTGATTAGATAATGGACATGTGCGATGTAATTCATCCAAGATAACGTTTTCCAATGTAGATTTAAACTTTCATCCACATTTAATTCAATCACTGGTGAGGGTATTAGGAACAAGGTATTAAATAAGTTGACACCAAAAAACCATGCTAATAAATATTCGTTATATGAAAGCTTTTTTCTCGTTACATTTGCCACAGTGGTTGGGCCATCAGTTGTGGCTAGCGCTGTAGCTGGACGTCCATTTTCCAATCTCGGCTTCATAGCTCTAATGGCTAAATGAAGACCAAGTCCGTTTCCTATAACGCCTAGCAGTACTAATATAATAGAAAACACGCGATTAAATAAATTCATAAGATTTTCTCGAAAAAGGACAATTTGTTCAAACGGTACACAAGAGCCTAAAGCCTCATTTGGTCCTTGGCGATTACCTAATTCGCGCGAAACGCTAAAGTTATATTCCATGTGATTTATAAGATTATATGCAACTTTGCATATAGTTGTAAAATTGTAGGCAGATTTAAATTAAGTGAAGCGGATGAATCATAATACATCAAAATTAATTAGATTAATAATGCCCTTTACGCTAGATAAATCCGCTTTTATCGATAATAATAGAGGATAATCCTAATTGTCCTCATTGATTTAAATCAGTTATGATAAAAAGAAGAGTGTTGTCAATTTATATAATCAAAAAAATCGCCTCTAAATCCTACCTAATATTCTCTCCGATATTTTTACAGAAGTTGGTGGTGTCGTATCCGGAGATACTCTAGATACTCATATATTTAAATTCCCCCATGTTCCCCCAACCCTTTGTAAAACAGTGTATCTCATTCGATTAATTACAAAAGTTCATTTATTGTTAGATTTTTAACATTGTCGGGTCTTTTGTTCTTATAACATCTGCCTATCAGAGGCATACTCACTGAGTAACCCCTTTTCCTGTAACCTTAAGTAGTGAAACTTTTCCTTTCCATTTAATTTCAGTACGTGTGTTACTTTATCCCCCCCCCACGCGCTTATACGTATTTGTTATTTCTTCCCCAAGGTGTCGTATCCGGAGATACTTATATATTTAAATTCCCCCATGTTCCCCCAACCCCTTGTAAAACAGTGTATCTCATTCGATTAATTACAAAAGTTCATTTATTGTTAGATTTCTAACATCGGGTCTTTTGTTCTTATAACATCTGCCTATCAGAGGCATACTCACTGAGTAACCCCTTTTCCTGTAACCTTAAGTTCCTAGTGATACTTTTCCTTTCCATTTAATTTCAGTACGTGTGTTACTTTATCCCCCCCCCTCCCACGCGCTTATACGTATTTGTTATTTCTTCCCCGTTGATCAACATGAACACGCATCATTGATTTTTATACACAACATAGTATCGAGAGTTGTTTGAGTATTCATTCATATTTATTTATAATATTTCCTAGTTAGTATTCTGATATATAAATAAATGGACTATAGAACCATGTAAACGAGATTGGTAAGTTAATAACGTGCAGGCGGTAAAGTATGGTTTTGTCCACCGTCCGGCCCTTATATTCCAATATATCCCCTTATTCCTATTCCTCATATTTCAAATCCCATCCCGAACAAATATAAAGATTTCATGCTCATGTTTTAAAGATAGAGTAGGTGGTAATTTGACATCTTTACGCAACGCTCACATTTTGTCTAACTTTGAATTTGTTGCCTTTAATAATGTATGGTAAATCACATACAATAGTTATTAAAAATTATGATTTTTAACTAAGGTCAACTATATCTAAGATTTTATGAATTTTAATGAACTATAAGTTTGTTTTTATCATATGACACTTATATTTTAGAAAAAACATTTTATTATAACATCACTGATTCTAGGGTTTTTACTTAATTATTAAGTTGCATTTTCTGTTTTAACTATATTATATAATAAACCAACACACTAGTTTATTTGAAATAGTCTTGACCTTTTAAAGGTAATTCAATTTAGTCAAATATATTTTAGGGTTATTGTTGATCTTTAACATTAGTATTCAGTATATTGATTAAGACAATGTATATACATCATAAATATTGTGGGTGGCCAATTTGTACTTTTAACTATAATGGGTAGGTAGTAGTAATAAAATTGTGTTCTATTATACAATACCAAGCTACATATAGTCCAATTAACATTAATAATTGGTTCATTAATTTCTAAGGTACTTAACTTCCTCATTAAAATAAAGCTTTCGCGGAATTATTATAAAGTGTCGTGACTAAGAAAAATAACGTAAAGCGCGCTATATTATTATTAATTCAGTGTTGACAGAAAATCATAACCAATAAAAGAGACAAGCAGAGACGAGTTGCAACAACAACATAATGATTTCGAGCTATATCTTAAAATTTACACAATCCTTGCTTATGGGAAAAGGTGAAGAGTAATATAAATTTTATTATTTGCATGAAAATAATTTGAAAAAACTTAACTGTTAGTTGTGGATCCCTTCTGTCTTAATTTTATATTGACATTGAATTAAATTATCCTCATGAGTTTTTTTTTATACAAATTTAACCAAGAAGATAGAAATTAAATACATATCCTTGTTGATTTGTTTATTGGCGTTAACTTAAATGGGCCTATATATTGATATAAGTTTATACATACGTATAAAAAACACCGAATTTTTATATTATTGGTAGACAAGATTAAGCTTTCAATAAATTTTTTTAAAATATCAATGACACTATACAAAATTGGTCGTAGAAGGTGTATAGACAAAAATATATTAAAATTTATTATACAAATTTTAACGTATAATATGACTTAAACACATCAAAACATAACACACAATAGAGTAATATTTTATGAATCAATATCGCGTGATTTAATCATTGGACATCTCAATTCACTCATTACATAACTTCGATAAAATGTGTTAAATATCAAATTGATGTAAAAAGTGCAAGTAACATAGATAGATTGAAAAACGATCAAGAATATGTATGACTTAGCTAAATGCGAATGATCGTACACAAAAGGCCACCAATTCTTTAGACTCTGATTAATCGAAATTGGAAGGGTTAATACAAAAAACTCTCTCGTTAATACGATGAACGTTTTCTTACGCTGTTGACTTCTAGCTTTATTCCAAGAAGATTGAAGGTTGTTGTTCCTCTTTCATTAATCACTCCATTGATACTTCCTGTTATGCTTTCGAATTTAGGTGAGGGATTAGCGCCCATGTGCTTGCTCCGATGTAGAACCAAGAATTTACAAAGGAGAACTATAAGAAAAGGAATTATCAGGACTAAAAGCTCTCGAATTATTTGATATAACTGCCAAGCTTTGGCACTTTCCCATTCGTAAGCATAAGCTCTGTATGTATAAACTGTAGTATAATTTAGATTAGCATCTCCCTACAGGTTACTAAAAGATTCTCCATCCTTTGGCAAGCACATTTTAATTTTTAAAATATTGAAACATCGATAGGTGGGATATCAAAGTGTCGCGTATATGAAGCAGAATGCTACTACCATCTTAATACGAGACTCTGTTATTATATGACGATATTTGAAAGGCCATAAGATCGCGATCATTTGGTTAGCGAAATAGGCAACATATATTAAAAATCCGAACGCTAACATATCTTTTGTTGGCGTGTAATGTACGTTGGACACGAACACTATCCATGAATACCTTTTCCATATTAAATTAGGACTTCTGTCCACTTTTATCTCAATAATCGGAATTATAATAAGAAACAGGGTGTTTATTATGTTAATTCCAAAAAACCAAGCTAAAAGGTATTCATTATTTGACAATTTTTGCTTAGACACGCTTGGCATTCTAGCAATTGAGTTCCTTGGAAATCCTCCTATTGTTGATCGCCATTGGGTTGATCGCTTTCAACGCCAGAAACAAACCAGTTCCGTTACCTAGAATCTCAAGAATGATAGAAAAGACTCGGCTAAAAGCATTTATAGGGTTTTGACCGTATAGAAGTATTTTTTCAAATTGAATACACGATTCAGACATCTAAATGGGAGATAATTAATCTTTAAATTTCTGGAATGAGTAAAGTTTAGGTTTAAAATTAAATCCTATTATCGTATCCCTTGATACGTGGATTCCCATTTCCCCCAACCCCTCGTAAAACAGTGTATTTCATTCGATTAATTACAACATTTATTGTTAGATTTCTTAACATTGTCGGATCTTTTGATCTTATCTTATACGACTGAGTAACCCCTTTTCCTGTAACCTTAAGTTCATAGTAATACTTTTACTTTCTATTCAATTTCAATACGTGTGTTACTTTACCCCCCCCCCCCCGACGCGCTTATACGTATTTGTTATTTCTATCAATACGCTTCATTGATTTTTACACACTGGAGAGTTGCTTGATTTTATTCATTAATTTATTCTATTCTGGAGTTGGATATAAATAAATAAATTAGAGACGATATGCAGTAAACCTTATACCATACGATTACCGGGGAAAGGGTTTTCCCTTGTCCAATATATTCCTTGATCCTAAATAACCTATCCCCCTTTCTTAAATTATCCCAATAGATTCTTTCAAAGAGATACACTTCGTATTTTTTACTTACTTGGATTTGAATAAAGAAAAAACTAGAAATTGCGTTACGAAAATAGAGATTGCGTTACAAAAATGGTGTCAGAAGTGGGATCTGAACCCACAGGGAAAACTAAATCGTACTCAAGCGTCAGCCATGTTAGTGCGAATAAAGCTATAGATAAGGTCGGATCTGTGCCTATGACCATAATTGTTAAGGAAGCGGGTGTCTCCTTAATTTTCAGATGAGGGCAAGAGTTCCTCATGTATGGAGGTAAAGGCATATACAAATGCTGAGAATTCCTCATTTAAATGGATCGTAGGACAAGAGTATCCGATAACAAATGGCAAGACGCACCGATTAAAGGATTATTCGTATTTAATATTACGCGAGGTTAATTTTTATAAGTATAATATTGTTGATATGTTATATTATGGCGATGATAATATGGTTTAATATTGTAAGTCTGTCGAATTTAGCAGATAGGTTTTTGTCTATAAATATCCCTAACCCTGGCCCTAATTTTTGGGAAAAGGGAAGGTATCGTATCCCTTGATACGTGGATTCCCCATTTCCCCCAACCCCTCGTAAAACAGTGCATTTCATTCGATTAATTACAACATTTATTGTTAGATTTCTTAACATTGTGGGATCTTTTGATCTTATACGACTGAGTAACCCCTTTTCCTGTAACCTTAAGTTCATAGTAATACTTTTACTTTCTATTTAATTTCAATAAGTGTGTTACTTTACCCCCCCCCCCCCCCCCCGACGCGTTTATATGTATTTGTTATTTCTATCAATACGCTTCATTGATTTTTACACACTGGAGAGTTGCTTGATTTTATTCATTAATTTATTCTATTCTGGAGTTGGATATAAATAAATAAATTAGAGACGATATGCAGTAAACCTTATACCATACGATTACCGGGGAAAGGGTTTTCCCCGGTCCAATATATTCCTTGATCCTAAAAAACCTATCCCCCTTTCTTAAATTATCCCAATAGATTCTTTCAAAGAGATACACTTCGTATTTTTTACATACTTGGATTTGAATAAAGAAAAAACTAGAAATTGCTTTACGAAAATAGAGATTGCGTTACAAAACCTATATTTAATAAACCACGGTATTATAATTAGGTAATTATGAGAATCGATATTATAACCTGAAAATACACAATTCTCTTAAACTTTAATAAAAATATAGAATTTTAATATAAATAGGATTATATATGGTTACCCTTTCTTACTAAACGTTCTAATTATATCAATTAAAAGGCTATAATAGCATAAAAGCTGGAGAGCTTACAATACAAGGTACAAAGCTTTAATTGGTTTTATATTTTTTAGCCACGAACAATTAACTTTCTCTTTTTTATGTAAGATTCTTGTCAAAAAGCGATTTCAACCAAATAGGACAAAATTTGAAATGAAAAGCAGAAACAAACCTGTTATTTTAGTTTCATTGCACTACTGTTTTAAAGTTTCAATTTGTAGCTAAAGTTCTACACTCAGGTATTTGTGTTAAACCTTTTCAATGGCTCAGATACTTAAGGTTTTCACTATTTTATCGTCATTAATATTTAAAGTTCTGAATTTAAGCTATAAAAATATTGGCATATAATTATTGCTAAAATTATAATAAAAAAAAGTAGTTTTGCATTACAAGCTACAGTAAAATATAGGAAATACGATAATGTTTATTTGAACGAAAGGCACTCTTGTTTATCAAGAATTTGGTCCTACAGTCATGGGGTTTATTATAATGAGTTTCTTCCATCTTGATCGAGTAAGTGCCATGTCTTGATTAATCTTCTTAAATTTAATAACTTTGACGACTTGTCCTTTCCACGTGACACGAGATCGCTCTCTTCCTCTCTTCCCCGGTACCTCCATGAGTACATTTCGATTTACATCATTCGTCTCCCTTCTTAGTATATACCTAGATCACCTTAGCCCATTTTCATTAATCATGTCCGGCATAAATTGAATATCCCTTTTTTCATGAGAAAGTCATTCGTCATATGGTCGAGCTTAGGATATCCCAAGCTACACCATATCTTCTCATCTCCGTAGCATGTAATAGCTTTTCTTCCGTGGTGTTTAATACCCACGTTTAACTTTCATAGAGTGAAATTGGTCTTACGATGGAATTATAAGCTTTGCTCTTCAACTATATTGCCATTTTCTCGTCGCATTACGCAGGATATATTTCGCCATCCGGGCATTGACTTCTACTGCGCAACGTCACTCTTGATGTACATCAAGCCGAGGTATGTAAACCTGTTTACTTTTAAGTATTTTAGATGGTCATCTAACGATGGGGTGCCTGTAACGTTCATTTTCATGTACACCGTTTTTAGAGCATTGACCTTTAAACCATAACCAGCTAAGCGCTTTCACAACTTTTGGCTTCTTTAAATACTTTCTCATTTGACTCTTCGCATAGTACTATATCATCGACATATAACATACACCAGGGATGACCTTTGAATGTCTCTAGTTCATTCAGTAGTTATATTTAATAAAAACAATTTCAACCCGAAAAGGTTCAGAGTCTTCAAATGTCAGGGCGCGAATTTGAGTATTAGTATATATTTATGCGTCAGGGATATTTTGTTTTTTCGGGCACCACCATATTAAATCGCGAGGAACCATGTCATTTCTCTTTCCATAATTTGTCTTAATGGAATGGAGTCGGTTAACCGATATTACCCCCCTCTGGGTGAGTGAGAGGGTAAAATAAGGGTGGGGGACAAATTACCCCCTGGTCAGAAAGAGGGTAAAAAGCCCCCCGGGCGAGAAAAAGGGTTAAAAGGGGTGGGGGCAAAGTTCTTAATTTATTTATGATTAATATGAGCAAATATTTAAAGTTACTAACTCGTAGCAATTGCTTCTATTATATCTGCTATCTGCTCGAGTTTCTGCTCGGGCAATTTGCTCAATGCTTGAACAGATTTCGCTGTTTCGACTCGCTGCTTGAGCATTTTTATATGCTACTGTTCTGTTTAGTGCACCGAACAGCGGCACACATTGTGCTAACGCGCATATTAAACAGCTAAGTGTGCGTGCTCGAGCAAATTGCTCACGCGAGCAATTTAACAACTCTAGTCTCATATAAGCAGGCGATGTGTAACTCTCTCTTTTTTAGTATTTGTACGACCTCGATGCTCTTTCCCGTCAACGTTCCATTCCAGCACGTTATTTGCATTCTTTCAACAACTAATTTCCCTTGTTGTGAGTCGGGCAGTAACCCTGGTGCCTTTTTCAATCGGGCGGGGTATGCAGCGCGCGTAGTTTGTGAAAGACTCCCAGCTTTGAGTTGTAAAGTTTTGTTAGAAACTATCATGATTTTGGAGTTGTTTTTATAGCAGGTTTCAGACCTGACGCTTACCCTCCACCTTTTGCAAACGGACTTAGGACCGTCGTAGCAACACTCTAATGGCTATTAATTGAAATAAAAGTAGTACAATTGCAATGCAATTTATGGGCTCAATATCTAGCAAAAATGTAGTGATTTAAGAGTTGTCCAAATATTAATTTCTATAATAGATAACTATGATTCCAAAAGTTTTTTTCTATCTACCAATAAAAACCCATAATGATCGCTGTTTAAGTTTAATTGGACTAATCCGGCAAGAGGCCAAATTTTATTTTTTAGGCCATAGTTGATCACCTATGTAAATCTCAAATGATTTTTAGGACTGTCCCACTTGATTTTTATAGTACAAAATTAGAAACTAAATTTTTGTCTAAAAATAAATGATGACCATTGTTGCATTTGATATATCTGACCTCGGCCAGATAAGCGATCTAATTTTTGGACCCGACATGCTTATTGTCTAAAAATTTTACAAACCCCTCCTCCTTTACCGCTAAATTAGCGTGGGCGCCTTGAACCCTCCGCCCCCCCCCTACTGTGGCGCTCAACTAGCTCTTACCCTTTCAACCTTGCCTCCTCTTAGGCCTCATAACCCCTCCTTAAATTGCATAGAATATAAACTGCTTTGATACGAAGTGTAGAAGAGCCTAGGGTAAAGGCTCAACATAAACAACCATAGACTGCTCATCTCTTATATATTCACGCATCAAAAGTGTTGCAAAAAACGACCGTTATTTTGATAAGTAAAGTTTGTATAGCGATGAATTGTATTGGACAATAAGCATTGATCTCATACCATGAAACAACCCATTTTAAATTTTTATAGCGATCTTAAAAATTCATCACACCATATGAATTGGCCAAAATTCATGTTTCACTTTTCAAAATGGATGCCAAAATTGGAACACTTTTTAAAAGGGAATGAGCAGTCTAATAGTCTATGTAAACAACACGGAGCCCGGGGCGCTAGCGAGGTGTGACACAAAACTAACATACATTACAATTGGGGGTAAGACTGACCCAATCTTAAATTGAATAGCAAATGAAATGCATCAATACCAAGTGTAGCAAAGCCTCTGAGAGCACTGAGTCTAGTTTTTATTTACTTAAGGGAAAAGACCACAATGGAAATCGTTAAATCCAACACGATTTTCATACACGGATCAATGCCATCCGTTTAGTTATAGCGCGTTTTTATATTTTTTTAGTCGTGAATGTAATTTTTTGTAATCCATCTAATAATTTTGTACACTAAAAAATTTATTTTGATTAGAAAAGTAAATGATTTTTTGCTATCCGCCCCCCTTCCTCCTTACAAAAGTTTAACACCCTTGTATCGGTACAAGATTGGAATAATACCAAAAATCAGCTCCCACTCCATCCAATTTCTCACGCTTGTTGCACGTTAAATATATTAAAGTATCACACAAACTTGTTAAAATGAAAAACACAACAAATTATTTGCTAAGTATTTTATTCAAATTGCTAAATATTTTTAGCGTCATTGCTAAGTATTTTTTTCATTTGCTAAGTTTTTAAATTAATGCTAAGCTTTAAATTCAAATGCTAAGTATTTAAATAAATTTTGCTAAATATTTTATTGTTTTGCTAAGTATTTTATTTATTTGCTAAGTATTTTATTTATTTTCTATTTTATTTATTTGCTAAGTATTTAAATTATACGCTAAGTATTTAAATAAATTATGCTAAGTATTTAAATTATTGCTAGTATTTAAATAAAGTGTGTCAAATATTAAAATTATTTGCTAAGTATTTAAATAAATTATGCTAAGTATTTAATTATATGCTGGGTTTATAAATATATTATGCTAAGTATTTAAAAGATTGGCGAAGTCGTCAAAATTATCGTTTGTAGAGCTAAATATATTCTCTAAATGAAAATTAGTGAGCTAGATATATGAAAATAAAATTAAGAACTTTGCCCCCCTCCCTTTTTTTGTCCCCTTGGTTTCCCCTCCCCCTTATTTCTTACCCATTTCTCACCAGGGGTGAGGGGGAAGGGTGATTTGCCCCCCCCCATTTTTTACACTCTTTCTCATCCGGGGGGGGCCTATTTTTTGCCCTCTTTTTTTTTTTTTGGGGGGGGGGAGTGATTTGACCCTCCCCTTTGTTTCACATCTTCCCTTATTTTTTACCCTCTTTCTCATCGGGGGGGGGGGGGGGTGATTTGCCTCCCCTTCTTTTTTACCTCCCCCCTTATTATTAGCCCTCTTTCTCACCCGAAGGGCCGGCCCGGGTGAAAAGGAGGGCCCAAATCATCCTCCCACCCGGGTGAAAAAAGGGCTAAAAAATAAGGAGAGATGTGAAAAAAAGGGGAAGAGGCAAATCACCCTCTCCCCCCCCCCCGGGTAAGAGAGAGGGCAAAAAATAGGCCCCCCCCCGAATGTGAAGAATGTAAAAAAATAGAAGGGGGGGGGGGGCCGGTGAGAAAACGGGTAAAAAAGAAGGGGGGCAATTACCCCACCCCCTGGAGAAAGAAGGTAAAAAAATAAGGGGGGGGCAAACCACCCCCTCCCCCCAGGTGAGAAAGAGGGTAAAAATAAGGGGGGGGGGGGGGGAAAGGGAGGGGGGCAAAGTTCTTAATTTATAAAAAAAAATTGTATACCAATTAAAATATTATTTATAAAATATAAGCGCAAAATAAATTAATATCACAAATTATGAATTTTTATTACTAAACATTTTAGCAAAATTACGCATTGTTAATTTAAAGCTGAACATTTTAAAGTTAATTTACTGAGCAATTTTGAATTTTTAACTGGGCACTTTAATAAAATACTGAGCACATTTTAGTGAGCATTTTTTAATTTATTATAGAGCATTTAAATAACATCCAAATAAAACTTTCAATTAAAAAACTTAGTAATTTAAAGTAATAACTTAGTTCGAAATAGAAAATGCAGCATTATAAAATTAAATACCTACATTTTTAAATATTTAACATTTTCTTTGAAACAAAAACTTTGCCCTTTTTAGCTTTTTTTATATTATTTATTATCTTATATTTTTTAATACTCGCATTTGATTAAAATTTAGCATTTTAGTAAAAACTTTGCATATCAAAATAAATACCTAACATATCAAAATAAAAACTTAGCAATTTAAAACAAAAAACTTAGCATTTAAAAATAAAAACTTAGCATTTAAAAATAAAATATTTAGCATTTCCTTTAAAATACTTAGCATTTCCTTTAAAATACTTAGCATTTCCTTTAAAATACTTAGCATTTCCTTTAAAATACTTAGCATTTCCTTTAAAATACTTATCATAAAATACTTAGCGTTTTTTAATAAAATACTCAGCACTTTAATTAAAATACTTAGCATAAATTACTTAGCAATTTGTAATTATTTACTTAGCAGTTAAATAACACCCAATGAAAAATAGTTTAATTGCAATACTAATCTTCAATTCTTTGTCGATAGCTGGCTGCTCGTTTTCAATTATAATATATTTGTTCTCTCATTTACAGCTTTTCTATATTAATTTTTGTGGGTTTATTTTATTTCTAAATTTAGATAAATCAATTTATCAAAAACTCTTTAGATCTAACAAAATAGGTAATAAGCTTTTTATAAATCAAATTACATTTATTAACACATATATAATTATCAAAAATGTTTGTATTGTTCAAAAAATTTTATTACAATTATATATCTTTAATAATATCACCAATTTCTTGCCGACTTAGTTTATGATAAAGTTTTTCTTTAGTTATCATAGCAATCTAAAAAAAAAATTTTAATTTTATAAATTTGAATTTAATGTACCTCAACATTTGTATCATTTGGTTTTTCTTCCATAACCTGTTTTAAAATAACTAGAGCTTCCCTTATCGCTTGTTTCAAAGTCATATCCTTACATATAAAAATTATATTGATTCATGTCCATACAAGAAAATATTTTCCCATAATTATCATTAAAAATATTTATTAAAAAACAAAAAAAATTTAATAAATTATAAATAAGTCCAATGTAAAATAATAATATAACAAAAAAACTAACTGTATCATAAATTTCTTGCAAAAACTGTTGGGCTCCCTCAGAGCCAGACCCAATTGCCTTGGCTCCACAATCAGTATAAGTACCAGAAGGATCCATATGATATCTTAATTAAAACATTTATAGTAATATTCAAAAAAAATATTAACTTACAATATAGGTGTGTTTTTATCTATTCCCCCAAATAGCAAGGCAACACCAAATGGTCTACTCTAATAATTTGCAAAATATTAAAAAAAAAATACAAAACATTTTATTGCCATTATAACAGAATATGCTTAATGTTTAAATATCTAAAAATAAATGTACCATAAAGCTTGCTTGTGCATCATCATCTCCAAACTGTATGGCTAAGGCAGAAACACATTGGGTTAGACTTTCTGTACTTATTCGCTCATTGTATACAAACCAGTGATTCTTTTAACAAAGTAATTAAACTATTAGTTTTTATCTATTGCAAAACATAATAGTGTAGTTAAAAAATGTATTTTTTCTCACAATTAATATGGTCCATAATAAAAATTGATATTCAATATTATATAGTATATAATTAGTGAAATGTTATACTTGAGATTCAACTCTAGCCTTATCAATTAAAGTTCGTGAATCAGACATTAAGCCACTAACTGCTAAGCCTAAATAAATATATATTGTAGATTTATGATTAGATAATATATAATGCAAATTTGTTTTACCAATATGTTCATCCACTTGGACTATTTTTTCAATGCTATCAGGCTCAATTAAACTTGAAGTTAACCTTTTTTCCACTGCTAATACGACACCTTCATTAGTTTTAATTCCAATAGCTGTAGAACCTAGCTAATAATTAAAGATAAACAGATATTAAATTAGTAATTACTTTAATTGCTTCTATAGCATATTCAATCTGTAACAAACGTCCTTCAGGAGAAAATGTATTAACACCCCTATCATATTCCGATCTTGTAAGAAACATGAGATTATCAAAGCTAAATTGAGAATCAGGCTAAACATTCTCCACTTTTGGGTGACATTTTTCCTATCGTAAAAACGCGTTGCTTAAACGTTCTCCTACCGAACGAAAATAAACAACGCATCCGCGTTCGTAAGTTTTTGCTTGTCTGATTACAAATAAACAAACAACAATGTGCCATTTTTTAATTTTATTCCCATTTTAGTTTTACCCATATCATTTTTTTGCTCAATTTAGTTATTGAGCTGGGCAATGGTAAAAGAACTATTACACATATTTTAAATATTTTTTAGATACAATTTAGATGTTATAAGCCTCAATAAAACTTTTGATGGTGGAACTGTGAAAAATATTATCTTGCCTCTAAAATTTAAGAGAAGGTCAGGTTACAACAGAATAGAAAGTGCTATTTTGCTCATCGGTAAGAACTATTATATGTATAATCAAGATTTTTACATAAAATTCTAGAGAAGGAATTTTTTGATAAATTTCCCCTTGCAAAGCGAGAATATGAAGATAGTGTTTACTCAAATTAATATATATTTACCAATTAATTGTATTTTTTAACATCAAGATAGCAAATTTATATATACCTTTTTTGTACTAATAAAGTATTTCATGATTCATGTCTACATTTTTATATTATTCAAATTCTATTTTAAGTATCCTGACATATGGGAAAAACAAATTGTTGGTAATTACATTTAATGCTGCATTAATTTTATATTTTAGAATACATACAAACCTTAATTTAAAAGTAATATAAAAATTATACTCATTATTAATAAAATAATTTTAAATTGTGTCCACATTTTAATATCTATTTAAATGTCTTTGTTTATATAAGATTATACATATGTCAGCATGAGCATAGCCAGGGGAGGACGACTGCCACCCTCTAAATCTAAAAAAATGCAAGAATTTTACAAAAACACAGCTAAAATTGTAAAAAGTTTCTAAATAGCTTTTGCCCCCTCTAATATAAATGCTGGCTACGCCCATGTTTATCAGCTATAGAAAGGTCAGATAAGAGTTTAAAAGAAATCAATTGTCAGTTACATTAATTTTAAACTAAATATATACTTGTTAATAAAAAAGTAGTACTTAAAATTGTGTCACACTCATTTAAACAACTTATTGCTATGCAATTTTAGGTTATTGTACTTATTAATAACAATGTAGCATAATAATGATTTATAAAACCTTTTTTGTAATTATCAATTTATATCTGTGTTTTAATGTCTATTGACCCTATTTTTAGTGGGCTTGCTTATAAGATTCAGAGCTTATAGAACCTTTATAAATTATATTTTTAATAATTTCCATGTTTGAACTAACAAATAATGATAACAATTAGTTTATTCTATATAAAAAATACATCATTTTAAATAAGTTGAAATTCAAAACACGTGGTAGAGATTTGTTCACAGGAGATATTGTATGAGGCTCTTGTGTTTTTTGGTTCAATATGTGATTATTCCCTAAGTACAAAATAAATTTACAAAATATTATTATTACTTTCTATTCTGTTGTAACCTGAACTTCTCTTAAATCTATTCTGTTGTAACCTGAACTTCTCTTAAATCTATTCTGTTGTAACTTGAACTTCTCTTAAATTTTAGAGGCAATATAATATTTTTCACATTTCCACCATCAAAAGTTCCAATGAGGCTTATAATATCTATATTGTATATAAGAAATATTTAAAATATGTATAATTGTTCTTACCATTGCACAGCTCAATAACTAAATTGAGCAAAAAAATGATATGGGTGAAACTAAAATGGGAATAAAAAAATGGCGCATTGTTGTTTGTTTATTTGAAATCAAGCAAGTAAAAATTTACGAACGCGGATGCGTTGTTTATTTTCGTTCGGTAGGAGAACGTTTAAGCAACACGTACTTACGATATGAAAAATGTCACCCAAAAGCGGAGAATGTTTAGCCTGATTCGCAAATTGAGTACCTGTAATTTTACTAATAAACCATAGAATGCCGAATAGATGATTTTCCCTATAAAATTTATCAGACACCATTATAGTATGTTGGAAATACTCAACAACAGGTATTTTTATATATTCTCCACCATTTAATAATTTTTACAAATACATTTTTTATAATACATATATGTTTGATAGAGTATTGAACAATGAAAAAGGAAAAGATTACAATTTTTATTTAAAAGTTTGGCTAGTAATGTTAATCTATTGTTTGATGTAGAGCCAACCTTTGAAGTATTAATAAGTGATATTGCTAGTGCAAGCGCGTAGCCAGGATTTTCTCAAAGGGGTAGAAAATTTCCAATTTTTAAAAACATTTTTATTTCAATAATATAAATACAAAAGTGGTGTATAAAAATAGTCGCGATTTTATTTCTTTTTCCAAAAGATAAGACATCAAGAATTTTATCAGGAGTTGGGGCTAACTCCCGAGAATCGTTAAAAGCGCCAAACCATTTAATCGATTTGGCATGGAATTCCGTAAGTAGGTCTTAAGTCTTCTCAAAGTTGAGAAAATTCTCTATTTTGTGCATGTAGTAATGGGGAGACAACTAATAAATAAAATAAAGTCTAATTTGGTTTTGTGATTTAGCAAAGCATCCAAGGCATTCTTGGGACGCAATTCTTCTGGCATCTGAGACAACGACATATACCAAATATCACATTCTGTTTTAACGTCAACATTTGTACCATTCAAGTCATTAAAATAAAACTCCGCTAAGTGATTTATTTTCATCTGAGCTGCAGGCGAAACTTTCGAATCTTGAGGAAACAAAACTTGAAAATTTGCAATAATTTCTTTCTTCTCTAAAAACCTTTCATTGAGTTGAACAATAAAAGAATCAAGTAATGGTATAGAAATAGTGATTTTAAAATTTTCCCCAACGGAGTCTGTTGGAGTATTACCTCCAAAAGTTTGTTTACTAGCACATCTAAGTTTTTCAATAACAAACTGGTATAAGTTTGCCTTAGCTTGGGCCACTAAAAAAATTTGATAAAATTCTTCATCAACATTATTTCTCAACAATTTTATATGATCAACAGTGTTTTGGGCCAACTCGGTGAATTGCTGTAGATCTTAAATTTTTTTTACAATTGCCTGCAAATAATAGATGTACAACTGAAAAGTTTATGAAGACATAAAAGGGACATTATATAGTCTGATTGCCGCAAAGAAGACAGCAAAGTTGCAACCTCTGCGGCATCGCGATCATACCAGGTAGAAATTTTTTCTAAAGCTGGATAAATTGCATCTTGAAGTTTTTTCATTGTAATGCAAGTGAATAAATGTTAACGGAAAAATAGAATAATGGTTAATTGGCTTTTTGTCAAAATTTAATTCAAAAATAAAAAAGTATATATCGGTATTTATTTATAAATGTCATTTTGAGTCAGTTACACAGCTATATAATAAAAACTTTCAATCTAAAATAAGTTATTATTTAATAAAAAAAAAATTACTAATTTTTGCCAAGGGGGTACAATTTCCCGTTCCCCCCCCCCCCTCTGTACGCATATGGGCTAATGCTTTTAAAAGTTATATGTAAACAAGATTATTGTAGTGTGTTGGGCACATGTAGAAAGAAATGTGTTTAAAAAGGTGCCAATCAATCCTCACCAATGGTATAAAGGAATTTGTGGTTGCCCAGAATTTTTCAAGCAATATTTATATGTATGTGGTAGAAATTTCAATAAAGCGTAAACTAAGCAAGCCTCTTAAAAAACCAAAAAATGTATTAATCATTATCGCATGTATTATACATAATTATTTGCAAATAAACCGCTATTAGTTAAAAATAAATTATGGACAATTAAAATAAGATATTGGGTTGTTATAAATTTTAATGTATTTTATTAAAGGATAACTGGTAAAACTAACTTTATCTAAAATTTAAGCATCATTTTGTTTGATTTAAATATAGTTAGATAAAAATTAAGTACTTAATAAAATCATATTTCTATTTTTTTCTATTTTTTTCTCTATAGCTGTTTGTCATATTTAGTGGTCAGCTCCTTCAAGTAGGTTCTCCATGTATTCCTTCACTTACACCAGCTTCGCTTTAGCTCGTACCTTCTCAAGTCCATATCAACTTTATGCTTCCATGTAAGTTTAGGCCTCCCTTTCTTTCGCTTACCTTCGACTTGCACTTTCTTGATACGATTTGCCAAGTGACTTTCCTCCCGTCTCTCCAAATGGCCATACCATCTCAATCTTCTTACCACCAACTTTCTCTAAATCGGAACTACATTTAGTTTATCCTTTATGTCTTAATTCATCGTATGGTCCTTTTTGCTTATTCCCAAGATCCATCTCAACATTCGCATCTCCATTGTAGCCAAGCTTTGCTCCTCTTTTGCCTTAATTGCCCAGGTTTCCGCTCCATACAATACCGTGGGTACAATAACGGTGTTATACAACCGTCCTTTTAATTTGAGTGGTATGTGCTTGTCACATAGGACATCACTCAACTCCCCGAATTTTAGCCAGCCTGCGTTTATTCTTGCCTTAATTTCGTTTTCCACACTTCCATCACATTGTACCCTAGAACCAAGATATTTGAATTCTTTCTTGCTGCTTAAACACCAGTCATCGATTTGCAGGTTTGCTTCTTTGTATTCATTCCTCGACTTCAAGCATACATATTCCGTTTTATCTCGGTTGACTCTAAGGCCTTTGCTTTCAATTCGTTTCATCCACACTTTTACCTGCTCTGCTAATTCCAGGTTTGAGCCTGCGCACAGGACGATATCATCCGCAAAGAGCATTGCCCAAGGTGATTCACGTTTCAGGTTCTTCGTTATCGAATCTATTGTTGTTATGAAGAGCAATGGACTCAGGGCCGATCCTTGATGCACACCGACATTTAGACTGAATCCCTTTGATGTACCACTGGATGTCCGTAAGTTTTTGCGTTTCTATACATATCATTTATTAACATTATGTAAGCCTCGGGTACACAAATGGAACTCAGGCTATCCCATATCAACTGCCTTGGCACATTATCAAGCTTTCTCAAGGATGAAACACATATGAAGATCCTTTTGTTTTTCCTTATATACTTCCATAAGTCTCCTAAGACCTTGTATTGCATCTGAAGTCGACTTTCCAGGTATGAACCCAAATTGTCGTTCATCTATTGATATTATTTTTCGAAGTCTAGCATCTATAACCTTTTCCCACACCTTCATTACGTGACTGGTAACTTTATCCCTCGATAGTTGTTGCATTCTTGTACATCTCCTTTCAATTAATAAATAGGTATAACATAGCTTTCCATCCACTCATCAGGCATCATACCACTTGCAAGTATTTTGTTGAACAGCTTTGCAAGTAGATGTACACCTAAGGGTCCCAGCATTTTGAAAGCTTCCACAGGTATATTATCAGTCCCACCGCTCTACCCATGGTCATATTTTTAAGCACCTGGTCAACCTCTTCTTCTGTCACTTCTAACTCTGGGTCATATTCATAGTTCTTGCTATCACAGTAGTCCGAAAACCCATTTTCACTGTTTTATAATTCTTTATAGTATTCTTCCCAACGATCTATGATTTGATGGTCCAGAGTTAGAGTGATGCCATTTTTGCTCTTTATGGTTTTTACGTTTGCCACATCCTTTGAGTTCCTTGCCCTGCTTTGCGATTTTGTAGGTCATTCTTTCCCTTTCTTTACAGGTTAACTTGGCACTCAAATTCTCGTAGACCTCTATTATAGCCTAGGCTACACAACGTTTTGCCTCTTTTCAGCTTTCACATATGCCAATCATGTTTCCTCATCTCTATTGCCTGACCATAATTTGTAAAGCTTTCTTTTCAACTTGACCAGGCGTTGCACGTCTTCGTTCCACCACCATGTCTCCTTATCTTTTTATATAACTGGTTTACCTTCTCCTAGAACACACCTCGCTACTGATCGTATGTAAGCTATGTTATTCCACATATCGCTAGCATTCTGCTGATCATCTATTTGCAGCCGTTCAACTATTTGATCATTGTAAATATCTTTCAATTTTGGTAGCCGGAACCATTTGATTTTCCCATTTAATCTCTTAGGCTTTTGTGTTTTCGCCTTAGAGATGGTATAGTCCATCACAACAAGTCTATGCTGGGCTGCAATAGCCTCACTTGGTATCACCTTACAATCTCGTACATTCTTTAATTCCTTTCTTGATATTAGGAGGAAGTCAATCTGCGAAGATCGATTTCCACTTTTGTACGTTATTAGGTGATTTACATTCTTTTCGAAGAAGGTATTTGTGATGGCCAAATTAAATGCTACGGCTATTTTCAATATTTCGTCGCCTTCATCGTTTCTCGCTCCGTATCCATTTCACCATGGTACCGTTCAAATCCTCCTCTTGTTTTGCCTACGTGACCATTCTTTATTTTTATAAATATACAAATTTAGAGTATTAACGTACAATGAGAAGTAAATTATAGTTCTCTAGGTTTTACACAACCCAATTATCATTTTTAAAAAAAAAAGCCTTTTTGTCCTTACAATTGAAATATTAACTCTGCAATAAATACTGAACATTCTTAAATAAATAATTAAGATTCTAACAAAACTGTTGAAACAACTATTTTCAATAAAAACTGAGTATATTTAAAAAAGGCTGAGTATAACTACTAAGCATATGGAATCTCTCACTGCATTTAAATAACACCCATAAAAAACAATTATATGAGGAATCAATCTCTGGACAACTTAATTAAGCTTATATAATTGTATGGATTGACAATTGGTTAATGTAATACAGGTGCCCTTTATTGTTTTATGTAAAATTGTAACTCCAATTAAAAAATTAATATTACATTTATTGCGTAAATAAAATATACTATAATGGCGCTATTTCTATATTTATCTTAATCATTTATTTCTATAATATAAATTTTCATAAATTATAGTACATATTTAAGTCTAGTTATCGTGTTCTGGCGGAATAATATATCGGTGGGATCCGATTTACGATTTGAGGGAATAGGATTTTTATTAGAGGGGAATTCTGTTCGGTCAGTAGTGGTGAGAAAAGCTTTTTTAAAATGTCGGGTTTTTAAAATACCTGATTCTAAACCTTATTAGGTTAGGCTTAGGTTGTTCAAACCAGAGACCAGATTGCCCGGCCCATGGGCCGGGTCGAGGCGGGCAAATGTCCTAATTTTATTTTCGGGGAGCGCACGATGATAGGATTTGGGCAATTCGGGCTTAATGAAATTCTTTAGATAATGTATTATTTGGTTACCTTTTTATTTGATTGTATATGAAAATGCTAAACGTTAAGAAACTTAATTTTGCCATCCGTCTCCATGTTATTTATATTATTTTTGCCCGAACCACTCTAGTTCCATCAAGTCCCTATCCCTAGCTGCGTTCATGGAATGGATTGAAATAATTATATTTATGTAACCTTTCAATGTTCGTAATTCACATGTGCCGTCTATACTAATACAAAAGCCTCATGCCCAAATTGACACAAAGCATGCAAGTGTTTAATTTCATTCTAATATCATTGAATTTTTTTAACAAATCTTATTTGGAACAAAGCTGCCCCAATTCGCCTTTATTATTCCCTTATCACTCATTGCTATCGCTAAGCTATTACTTAATTTTACAATAATAAATTTCTATACCTTTCTTTTTTTGCTTAAATTAAAAAAATTTCCATAAATTACATTTGAATTCTATTGATAAATTATTGTTTTTTTATACAAAATAAGTAAGTTCTAAGAGCATACATTGACTAATTGAACTAATTTTATTCATTAAGAAGTTTTTATAGGGTAGGGGCTTAAACGGGTTAGCTCAAAAAGGGAGTATAATTTTGTTTATTGATTATTTAAAAAATATGTGTACTTTAAACTTAATTAAAAATTGCTGCATAAATATTTTCATGGACATCGGCTGCATTTAATTGACATTTTGCTGTTATATGATTTGTAAACGTTCTAACATATTTGTACCTAAATTCTTTAGCAATTAATATATTAAAATTGTGACCTATAGCTGTTTTGCCAGTGATAACAATATTTTAAAGAATCTCTAGTTAAATATTTTAAAAGTACCAAATACTAAGCTTTTTTGACTTATTAGGATTAAAATTAAAGATCAAAAGTTTTATTTAAAAAATCATTCGACTTTTAAATAATATAGGAAACTAAATTTTATCCGGGATAATAAAATATTGCTATATTTGTTTTATTCAATATATATTCCATTAATTAAATGCTTATTTTTTAATAGTGGTTGAAAGAATTTGTGATCGCAAAATTTCGGGCCTAACAGGCAAATTTAATATTTCGGGCCGGGCATTTCGGTCTGCTCTAATGTTTCGGGGCGGGCCAGAGCCGACACCTAGAAGGTTCGGGCGGGCTCGGGCAGGCAATGAGGTTAAGAAATTGAATCGGGCCGGGTTCGGGCATAAATTTCCAAACAAATCTGACCTCTAGTTCAAACACCTAAGGTTTTTTTAATACATCAACCTAAAATTTTGGGCTATATTTAAACTCTAGCCCAAAACCTTTGGAAGGAATCCCAAGCCCTATCCTTTAGGTTGGGTCAAGTCACCTTGGGGTTTGCATACATATGGTATCGTTACTTATATCAAAATATTGTTACAGAAATACAGTCGCTAAACGATTTGTTATTAGATTATTATTTATCAATTATTTAAATTTAAAAAATTTAAAAAATATATTATTTTAAATCAATATATAAAAATTTTAATTTCAAATAAATAATCTCTTTTACCACAATTATAAATGCAAATGTTATAGATTAAGGCCATCTGTAAATAATTTTAATTTATATGAACATACTAGCTGTGTCCGGCAAAGCGTTGCTTTGGCTTAATCCCTAATTAGCTAAATAAATAGTACAAATTAATAGAAAATATATAAAAAAAACTTTAAGTCATCTGTAGGAGAGTTTATGATGTAAAAAATATAAAGCTATATTAGGTAAATAAATATTACCTAATTTAATAATAGGAGAGGCCATATTTATTTAAGATTAAATAGATTTATAACAGATGTAAATACTTTAGGCATTTTTTAATTTATAGGATATTAAGTGGTGCGATGTTTATCGATTATATGCATAATTGGGTGACTTGTGTATACAAGTGTGTAATAATGTTCGACAATGTAGAGAAGAAATTTGAGTACAGCGTTTATAAAAGTGTTATGTCCATAGACTAATAAAACCATAGACTACCGAACAGCTGATAATTTCTCAGCAAGTAAAATATTGTGTTACCAAAAGGTTTGAGGTTTCCGCAAATTTTGCAATGACCGATTAAGAGCTTCGAGCGATTTTTTATCAGTCATTGTGCATTCATTGCAAATAAGTTTGCACTTCTGTAATACTTTAATTATCCCAGATGTTCCGGAAATATTGCACACTTTAATGAACGTTTAAGGGCAATAAGGCGAAATGAGCAGTTCTTCCACCAGGCAAAACAATGTGGCAGCTATTCCGGAAGACGTTAGAGCGACGGCTATATCATTGAGAACGAATGTCAGGAGCAATGTCAGTAGGACAGTTATACCAGTTCCTCATCGAGCATCTAAGAAGAAGACTTTTCCATAACCTTTATTGACAGCAAGTAAAATCTTATCGTAAATGGCTTTTTGTTGCGTCGTTAGCTTTGGAACATTAAATCGCACATAAGACATTAGACCACCTTGGCTGTAAATTTGTTCGCGATGTAAAATGAAATGGAGCAGCAAATCAAATTGGTACAGGCATAGCCAATTAATTCTAAGCTTTGTTTCCTATTTGTTAGCATAAATCTACAGGAATGATTAAAATTTCGTTATAGTGTTGTAGCATTTGATCCATATTAATATTAGAATGTGCATGACTATTACGATGAATGATATCCTCTGCCATGCTTTTTATTTATTCCATAACTCGGTAGGTCATGACGGAGAGCAGGAGGTCAATGTAATTGCGTACAATGTATGAATTTGTTTTGGATGTGAAGTATGGCACGCGTCACTAATGCATTCATCCCAATGATTATCATGCCCTAATAAATGCATAGCTTGACATGCACTGCGGAAAGTGGAACGTGCAACGCCGTTGACCACCTTTAACTGCTGGAAACACGTTGGTCCGTGAACGTTAACTAAAAGCATGCGAAGAAAGAAACATTCATCTTGATTGTGATGAATAGTGGATAGTCGGCATATCACATTAGCTTTGAATATGTCAGGTCGTCCGGCAACTGTTTTCCCGTTTACGACGTTCAAAGGAGGTGGTGCGCGAATTTCATGTGTAATACCTAGGCACTTCGAATATGTAGCGTTTGCGCAAAATCATCACTAGCTTGAAGAAAGCTGTCAACGTTGTATCTGGTGGATTTAAGGCTATTTGTTTTACATTTGCATTTGTAAAATAAACGCGTTTCATTTTCTAGATGTACAACTAAGTGAACCACAGCAGGACAGCGTTCATGTATAGGAAAAGATAAAATACCCCATATAGCTTCGTTGCTGCTTATGTATCTGACAGCCTGATACTGTGCGATTTCATCGGTGTGAAGGCTCGGTATATTCGCAGTGCTATCTGGTTGAACGGTAAAAACTGCCATGTCAATGCCTTTATTAACGTACCTAATAGATTTACAAAGTTACAATATTCAACGTTAATGTGTGGTTTGTATAATTTAGTAACAAAGGACAATGTAGAACAACC
The DNA here is from genome assembly GCA_964036665.1 of Gordius sp. MW1. NCBI lineage: Eukaryota > Metazoa > Nematomorpha > Gordioida > Gordea > Gordiidae > Gordius > Gordius sp. MW1. The sequence continues at coordinate 25,381,497 of OZ038527.1, forward strand.
CAGCGGTTATCTACCTAAACGATTGCATTCTGCAGTTGAATGATTGCCACGTGTCCACCATTGTCTGTTGATCTTCTTTTGTACAAAGGATTTCCATCACTGCCCGTAATTGTGTTGCATACCAAGCCTCAAGGATATCGCTTTAAGCATTTACCGTCCATCATGCATGGCGATTTTGGATTGAGCGTTCTGCAAAGACAGTGTAATCTATTTCCGTAACAATTTCGTACAAGTCTTTATCTAGTTTGGGATCAGGTATTTCAGCAGATATTGCAGCGCCGATTTCGTTAGAGGTGATCTATGGGCATGGGGTAAACCTCTCTTTGCCATTCCCCAGAGTACATCCAGCAACGCACAGAGCCAAATACCATATGCTTAACTAGAGTCCTGCATGTGCCAGTAAACCCATCAACCCTCTCAGCCCAGCCCATGATGGGTTGGGCTGGGTCGAGGAAAATAAAAATTTGAATGGGCTGGGTTAAGTAAATAATATATTTTAATGGGCTGGGTTGGGCCTAAATAAATTTGATGGGCTGGGCTGAGAATTGTTGAATATAAAAATTTAATTTTAAAATTAATATATTAATTCAAATTCTATTAAGTTTTGCAATTCTAAATTTTAATTAGCATCCGTAGCTTCGCATTTTACTAATTTTTTTATTCTATTAACATGTTAAAACCGCCCACTTTTAAATATATTGATAACGATAATGCTAAAAAATAAAACAATTCTGGGGAATAATGCTAAAAAGCTTTGTATGTCTAATGATGTACAATTGAATGATTTTTCTATGTTTGAAGAAGAAGAACCAGCATTTTCAGAAGAACTTGATGAGGTTCAAAAATATATTGATTTGAAATATACATCATTTCTTCAACCTCAAATGATGATAATGATCTTACATGGTGGAAAACCACACCTGTGAATTTTTTTATCTTAGTAAGCTAGCTACTCAATACTTAGCTACCCTAGCCTCCTCTGGAAGTAGTGAAAGAACTTTTTCAGCTGCCGACCGAGTTTTAGGAGAAAGGAGGTCACGGTTGAGCCCGGAAAATCTAGAATCCATACTATAAATCTATCATGATCTAAAACCAGGGGGTATTTAAAAATTTTATAAAGCTATATACTTTTAATTATTTTAAAAGTGAACCAATGGAATTGAATTATTAAAAGATGGAATTGACACAGATGATTAATTTATATCTTTTATTGTATTTTAATATATATCTAATATGAAATAATATTTATACATTGTAAAGTGTGAATTAAATTTAGGAAGAAAAAATATTTAAGATGGCTGGGCTGGGTTTTGTTAGGCATGGGCTGGGCTTAAAAAAAAAGTTTGTGAGCATGGGCTGGGTTGGGCTGGGCCGGCAAAAACCGGCCCATGCAGGACTCTATGCTTAACAATGAGATTAATTGATTTAAGTTTCTGGCGGCAAACACGTGCTGGCGTCATGCCTATCGACTGGTAAGCCATGAAATAAGAGCTCCTGTGCATCGCGCCAAGCAGGATTGCATGTAAATGTAATGAATAGATCTGGGCGACCGTAGTTAGAAACATACGCAATTGAATCTTTTCATGCATATTGCGGACTTCCGGTGTATGAAGAGGGCAAAAAGGATAGTCTCCTAACGTTAATTGTATTAGCGTCGTTATAAACTGCATCTCTCAATTAGGCATATTCTTCTTGTAACGAAGTGGCCGGCCGGTATATAGCCTAAACTCCCGTATTCTAGGCTCCCGTATAACACTAACTCCGATTTTAAACCAAGAGACTAAGTCAAAAGACAAAGACTGTTTTATTAGGTGGATAAGGCTTTATATACACATTAGCGAAGGACATATATAAAAGTAGTAATCAATTAAGAGATAAAGTACGGTGTAAACTAAGGTGTATTCAAATGACTACGCGTATATTCAAATATCTGTGACCGCGCTAAAGTATATTCAAATTAAGCTACACTACATTACTCCACCCTTTAAGCGAAACCTTGAGGGTAGATAGTGGGCACCGATACTCATACGGACGTCTAACCATACATCATGCTATTTCCTTGTTGTTCCTAAAGGTGCTAAGACTAAGAACATTTCTTGAAAAAGTATTATAATTATTAAGTCAAATTCCTAGTTGGATAATTTTTATCCCGATGTAATTTATTTATATCCTCTGGATGAATTTGACTTTAAATTTACTGAGGTGGGTCGTGCCTATATAAGCTAGCAACACAAATTTTCTAAAATCTCCGTCAATTTTTCTAAAACGAAAGATTAATTCTAATTAATATAAATAATCAATATTTTTTGTTGAATCATATGGTGTAATATCTCTAACCCAACCAAGGGAATTTCCAGAATCTGATTCGAATTTTGAATCCACATCGGGCTTCTTCTTGGTCATTTTGATTAACAAAGGCTAGCGGCACTCATAATGGAGCATCCCATCCTCGTCGCCAAATGTAACGAAGTGGCCGGCCGGTATATAGCCTAAACTCCCGTATTCTAGGCTCCCGTATAACACTAACTCCGATTTTAAACCAAGAGACTAAGTCAAAAGACAAAGACTGTTTTATTAGGTGGATAAGGCTTTATATACACATAGCGAAGAACATATATAAAAGTAGTAATTAAATAAGAGATAAAGTACGGTGTAAACTAAGGTGTACAAATTACTACGCGTATATTCAAATATCTGTGACCGCGCTAAAGTATATTCAAATTAAGCTACACTACACTTCTGAGCGCAGTTTGGTCTGATTTAAACGGAGTTAGAGCAGACGTTTTAACTCAATTATGTACATATTACGATGTATTAATGGAATAATTGGCGGCATTTTAAAATATGATTTACTTCGTGCTCTCGAAGCATTATTCTGTATGAAATATAGCTCATATAACTGCATTTTAAGTTTGTCGGTTCAACCATTCTCTGCATTTATGGTTTTAACGTTAAAGTAATGCTTTTGTTCTTGTAATAACCGAACGAATAGTGGGGATGTTTAAAAAAGCGCGCGTTATTTTTATTAAAGAAAACGGTGATATTTTAGGGCATTGAAAATATTTATTTGTCACAGGTTATATTGTAAAGAAAACTGACGTAGTTGAGTAAAAGATTGATACACAAATGATACCTTAAGATTAGAAAAGAGTTTAAGGCAATAAGTAGCACCATAACAAAAAACTAAGAATAAAAACATTGTATCTTTCGTCCGCTAGATGGCGGTAAGCACTACCAAAAAACAGGGTTACAGCTGTCGCAGGTCTATAAAAGTATATATAAACCATCTAGGATGCTAAGGCAATGATCTGGCCAAAGGTGGCAATCGGTTTAGAACTTTAGGAGTTATTAGAGGACAAAGAAAACCGAGTTACATTTTTTTATATATATAAAAGTTTTATCAAATATTTTTATTCGCCGAAGCTAAAGCTAATTTATATAGTTTGGGATCTACAAAAACTTCGATTTGTCAAGAGGCAAAATTTTCGTAGTAATATTTCAACTGAATCCATTGAGATTTTATATAAATTCTCCAGCTTGATTCCTTGATTAATGATTAAATAAACGGGTTTCAATAAAAAAAACAAGTTTGTTAATCTTGTTACCGCGAAATCCGTAAACTATGTAAGACTCAAGGAAAAAATTGGCCAACTCTATTGATTTAAATGGCACAAAAATGCTCTTAAAATAAAAAAAAATTGATGTATTTGTTTCAAACTCAAAAGACCTATCGTTCAAGCATGCTTTCGACACCCTAAAAGGTATTTAAATTATATACCCTCTACTACATGAACTCTGTTAGAATAATTTTTTTTGTAAACTAGATTTTTTATTTGTCTTGATACTATTAATAATTTTATAGGTCCCTTTTTTAAAATTTTTTAAATATTTTAGAAGATGAACGGTATGTAGATTTAAATACACATTATGCAATTAAGGGTACAAATTTCAATTTTTCCACAATAATTTTTATTATACTCTAAACTATAAATATGTATAATTTCATATAAATAAACACATATTAAATGTTTGAACATTTTAATTTTCATGAAAATCTATAAAACAATTATTTGTGGGCGTAAAACAACACCGCATTTTTTGGAAGATACTTTTGTAATCCCTCTTTGAACGAGTACGACTTGCAAATTTGGTGAACAAAACCAGTTTTCAAAAAATAATTTATAATTAATTTGCTGCGGTATATAAGAAATTAAACCTAGCACAGCATTGCTTCGAAAAATCGGGTCGGGCTAGGGTCGGGCCTAAATAAAAAAAGTCTTTCGGGCTCGGGCCGGGCAAAATAAAAATCGATAAGTCGGGCTCGGGCCGGGCTCGGACAGAAGAAATTTTATTTTGCAGGGCTCTAGGTATGGTACCACGCTTCATAATTCTAAAAATATAAAACTCAAATAAAATACCTTATGTGCATAATGTGTCTTTAAAGCAACATATGATTATTACAAAATGTAATTATCAAAAATAATAAATATATATAAAATAATTACATAAACATTAATTTTAACCTTTTATTTATCGAATTTTAATGTTTTGAAATTTGTCAAATATATTATGTACCCTTATAACATGTGTAGAAAATAGAGAACTTAAATTTTATAAAAAATCGCCATTATGTAAAATCGGGTTTTAATAAAATGCGATATTAAAAATATATAATAGGTCTCGTGGGTCATATTAACATTCGAATCAAGATATGGATTGTAGCTTCAAATACACACCATGCACTTGATCTAAAATTTATTTATATAATATTTATTATAAAATTTGTGGTATATGTATTGAGATATACAATATGCAGTAGAGAAAGCCATTGCAATTTATAACCACACTTTTTTCCTTTTCAACACCACATGCACCAATGAGTCAAGTTTCTCCATACTCAGGTGAAATTCTTATTTAAGTAATAGTATGTCAAAATATCAAATGAATTAATTGGTATTATTAACAAATAATTGGGAATGTTCCCACCTTAAATCAGATCGACAATCACTGGGGAAAAGAAAAATTAAATGATTATTTCATTATAACGCTCTATTTTCTATACATAAAATTTATATCTTTATCATAGGTCGATTTGTTTTTATTTTTGTGCATGAACCTAGCCGGGTTCGATGTATAACTGAATTGTCTGCCCGTCCTCGCCCGAACTTCTATTAGGTCACCCGGCCATGCCCAAATCATCCGAGCTACCCGATGCGCCATGCCAGAAATTATGATTTAAAAATTTTTAGCAGTAATTTTGTTATATTTTTGGATTTTTTTAAATTTAATTTTTGATTTTTTTATAAGAGTTACGATGAATTACTAGAGTATTTCTGAAAATAAAAAGGTACAGGGATTTAAAATTCAAGTGTAAGGAAATGTTGCAGGCTATAAATACCACAAGAAAGCCTTTCTTTAGGTAAAATGAAATTGGAGAAAAAGGGACGCTAACTGCAAGCATAATAAAGTACTAGATATTAAGGCCTGCCTTCTTCATATATTTTCTTCTTATTTTTACTGGTGTATTTGGTCTCACGGTGGTGGAATTTGTCTTGTTTAATCCATCTTATAAGTAAGATGCCCGATTTTTCAAATAATTTATCATATTTTTGTCCACTTGCCTTTTCTACTTAAACACGAGTTCGTCATCTTCTTCTTATCCTCGGTACATCCATGTTTATTACTTTTTTTTTTATTTAATGTTAAAATGCTTTTATTAGGTAAAAATGATACATGAAATATACAATAAACGAGCATAAAATAATGTTATAAATAAAAAAAAAATTATTCATCACATTCGTCAATAGCCAACACAGGCCATGTATCAGATAAAGATTTGTAATTATATTTAGCTATCAAAATGCCGATTTTTTGGCGTAAAATAAAGCTGGGTAAGAATTTAGTTTTGGGGGATCTGTTTCCTATCGATTTAAAAAAAGCTAACTTTTTTGCCAAAAGTAGCCGAACAGGAAGCTACTATTGGAATAAAAATCTTAGAATGAGCAATGGCTCGGTATTTGAATGTTTTACGATCTTCGGCGAAAGAAAGCGGGTTATAATTATTAATAGTTGGCGCAAAGATATCTATGCTGGTAAAGTCCCAAGCTACTTTTTACCTAGGTCGCTTATCGTTTGTCATGAGCCTTAGGCTAAATACCCATTTGCCTCTAAGACAGTTTTTCTGTTGGAGGTCGAGCTTAGTAACCCAAGTTGCTCTAGACTACCATTCTCATCTCCGTGGCTTGCAATAACTTTTATCAGTAGAGTTAAATGCCCATTTGTAACTTTCATAGAGTAACACCGGCTTAGGCAGACCAAAGGAAGCATTTCTTTAAATAAGGATCTATGGAGTTGGGATCAATGGATTAGAGAGTTCACCGATATAAAAAAACCAATACGAAAAAGTAGGAAGAATATCAGAAGACAAAGAGATATGTGAAGAAGGCCGTTGCAATAGTGAAGGCTACTGCTTACAACTATATGACAACAAATGTATAAGAGTGGGTCTATATAATGAAGAGGAAACGTCGTATGGGCCCTGTGAAGGAACATTTAATGGAACTTAGTGTATAGATGTGGTTGAACCCTTTTAAAAATAATAAGTTAGAATACAAATGAAGAGTATGTTTAAGACGGGAATAGGAGACAAGGCCATGACACTTCTTTAACAAGATATATTACCAAATTAATAACCAATTTTAATTTTCCCCTAGATGACATTAGTAAAATTAAATTTTTATTCGATTCGCACACTCACAAAATGTGTTTATGTTTGCTTGCTATGAACATTTATTACCAAAATTTATTTATGTAAACTTCTATATAGTTTCTGTGAGAATAATGCCATAGAGTACGGACTATTGTTTTGATAAACATGATTTTTGATTTAATATTCATGAAAAACCAAATATTTACTAATTATAATTTATGTAAATTAAAAACATTTAACACTTATAAATTTGACAATTGTATGTATTTAGACTTTTATAGTAAATAGCTTACTAAATTTTTTTTATTATAGACTTGCATAATAATTACAATAATATATAAATTTTAACTCAAATCAAAAAATTATTTGCGTTCACACAATCTGAATACAGTTTTTGACGAAGTCCTTATGTGTATTCTAGAATATAGAAATAATGTTGCTATATGGCATACAAATAATTAATATTTTTATTTATAAAGATTTTTAAATAATGTAAATTATTTGTAGCATATATTTCCAATGGCTTATACATCCGGGGGAAATGGAGATTCTTATATTGTTAAGGATACCATAGTTAATATTGAGGAAAGTTGCCGGGCTATGAGACAAGCTGTTCAAGCAATGAACTATTTGAGTAACCCGAATACGGGTAATTTAATATTGTACAATATTATAAATGAATAAAATAAATTAATTTATTTTTCTATACTACTTTTATATTCGAATTTTATTTATTATTAAATCATTAATCCAACACTGTTAATTTTAAAGTATTTTTTTAATTTTTATATGCTCTTAAATCACCTGGAATATTAATTTTTTACTTTATATTAGTGCCACCATCACAGTTTCTAAATGACTTAGATGTCAAAAGTCAATCCTCTCCCTTAACCAGGGCTGCACTGAATGTAATAAATAAAATTTATACCTAAAATAATTGATTATTTAACAAGTCTATCCATGAGTTAAGTTTACTTTATAGACTTATATTTTTTTATACGTATTTAAATATGTAATATAATAAATTCCCAAAGAAAATTTATAAATTTTTCATATTTTTACATTTTATTTCATTAAAAAAATTTTTTTTAGGATATCAAAGATGAGAATCTAATGGCAATGTTTAGAAAAGTATCTAACGCGAGGCCCGACATGAGTACTCAAGAGGCTATGAAGCTAGCACAGGAATTGCAACATAAGCTACAAGTTGATCCAGGTGCTAAACGCTTTTTCGCAATATAAATTATCAATACTACCAAACTATATAAATTGGCTAAAATTATATTTAAATGTTCAGATGTTAATCAGAGATTGGTCAGTGAAATTATAAAAGATATGGAAAAGGTCCCACGCGTAGGAGATAACCTTCTTAAAAGTTCCATTAGACTAGCTTCTCAAACATCACTACCCGGTGCCATGCAGGTACGAAATACTAAAGTTTAAATTATTGTAATCCCTTATAGAAAGCTGTAGAGAAGGCTGTAGCTTTAAGACTCACCAAATATCCCGCCATGTCTCGCCAAACTCTTTTGTCGTTGATTTATGATTTGTACGAAAAATTATCGGATCCCCTAACTGCCGATCAAGTTGAAGACCAACTGAGAAGTATCGCGACATCTGATGTCTTCGTTAAATCTGCAAAAGGCTCTTTAGTTCCTTTACTTCAAGGGGGTGACGCTAAGAAATCGGCACACCAGATTATGTTGGAGGATGCTTTTAACCAGAGGATTAGTGCAAAAGGTGTGAAAATTATATAATTGTTAACCGGCTATATTATTATTTTGCTAAGCTCAAAATTGGTTTTCAATAAATAGTAGTGATAAAAAGCATAAAATTAATGTCCTGCCTAAACTAGATGGGCGCAGATTTTGGTTTAGCTTTAAAAAGACTAAGACTTACTGAAATAAAATCTCCACAACCAAAGCCCGATGTTTCTAAATTGTTCGAGCCTGGCCCTAAATCCTTTTAATTTTTTGGCCCTAACCCGGCACTCAATTTTAACTTTTGTAGCAAATTACACATTTTAAATTTTTCTCTAAAAATTGTGTAAAGATTAATTATTGCTAATTTGTAATTAAAAACATAAAGGATACATTTTCCAGCGCTATACTATATAATAATCAACTTAACGTTTTTAATCTAATATTATATTCAAAATAAAATTCTTCAATTAACGGTTAGAAAAGGGAGCAAATATTTTTGTACATCAAAATTTAAAATTTTAATATTAAAAAAAACTTGAAAATCTTTTTACATTTTGGTCAAAACACACATAGACAAGGAGGAGGCTTGGGTTCAAAAGCTATTTAATAAACGCTAGATAGAGAATGGGTCTTTATTCCACCCCTGAAATCTTTTGAGGATGGCCCGTATAGGGCTTAAGGAGACCGACTTAACCTGGCAAAAAATTTGTAAGATTTTTACAAAATTATTAACCAGCATAACTCATTTATTTAAATAGGAAATAGAGTTAAGCAGGAGTCAAATCTTGAAATTGCCGTGAAAGAGGATTTTACCTATTTTATAACTTAATCAGATTTGCAATATACCATGTTTAACCAATGTAATGGCCTAAAAGCCGAAACTTCTTAATCACAAATCGGATTATCGCGAAAATATTTTAATCGCGAAGTTAGCCGCCATTTTGTTTTTTTTTAAACGTTAATATTAACAAAAATATCGTTTATTGACAAATCGCCTAATAGTACAATATCGGATATTCAACATTTTCGAGTCCTTAAATCAACCAGATAATTATATAAAATATCGTTTTATTGCGAAGCGTAAGAAATGAATATTTAAATGTACATATACTGTTATTTGCATCGTTTAATCGCGAAATATCGGTTAATCCCGATTTTTTTCTCAGGCCCGAGGCTTCGCAATTAAACGGTTTTGACTGTAGATTATTTCTAATTTACATTTTATGCAAATATACACATTATGTAAGGGATAATTTAATATTTGTAGAAACGTTAATGAACCGAGACAAAATAAATATGGTTGTGCTCGAAAAGGTACGTGATTATGCAATGTAAATTATAAATAAATAATTTATAACTATGACGACGTTTTAAAAGTAATCCTGTTTTAAATTTAGACGATCCGATTTATGACGAGACTTAAAGGCATCTACCCTGATTGGAGTAATGAACGCCTTTTGTTAAAACTTTCCGAAATCTATACTACATTGAGCACCGGTGTCAAAAGTTATCAACAATGGGAAGCAGAAATACCTCCTTCAACCGCTCCTATTTACCAAAAGTCATCGTAATATTTGAATTTTTCCTATTTTATTGTTTTTCTTATATTTTATAAATTTTCACAAAAAAAGGTTTCCAAAGCAATCGCTGCCATTGCTATTAGATGATGTTCCGAGAGCGAGCATGTTCAATGCAAATTTGGGAAGCGCCGTTGATCCATACCTTTTGGATATAGCTCAGGCCATAATGGAGGCAGTCAGAGCTATTAGGGGTGGTATTGGTCAATTACAAAATACTGTGGAAGGTAGGTTTTAACCATAGTATGTTCCTATAGAATTATAACAATGATTAAAAAGATTAAGTATAGTTTTATCTTAATTGACTAGACGTAAAAGTGATTGATGAAGCACTTAAAAACATACCATCACCCGATCTGACCAAGCTCATTGAAAAGACGGAAAAAGCAAGAATAAAAGTAAATCGCTTTTCTCAGTTGATTTTTTTATAGTTATTTAATCTTAATAAGTATAGATGGATAAGATGAAAATACAATCTTCCACCGATGAAAGGAGTCCAAAGATAGAACCAAGTAAGTAACATATTAAAATTATTTTCACTAGCCATTTAATTAAGAAGAAAAAGAAAAGATTCTATATCTTCCTTTTAATGTTTAGAGAAGAAAGTTGGTACGAAGGGAAAAGACAGTAAGAGCCAATTAAAAGGAGCGTCTAGTGAGGAATATACGGATACGAGCGTTCTGGACAGTACTTATTCCAAAGAAATTAAAAGTAATAAAATTCAAAAGTCAAAAAAGAAATCCAAAAAGTCGAAAGATGCATATGAAACGGATGCTTCTTCCTACACGGAAAAGGATAAAAAGAAATCCAAAAACCGCAAAAAGGGAACTGAGACTTCAAGTACGGACGTAGCAGTCAGTAAGAATAAAAAGTCAAAGACCGACGTTAAAGGTAAGCCCACATCTAAAGAGCCACCAAAGGAAGAGGGTAAAAAAAGTGAAAGCGGTATAGATAAAAATGTAAAAACACCAGATAAGTCACCTGCTGGCGTTAATACAGTAGTAAAGGCGATAGCCCCAGGAGACAATAAAAATCAGTCGCCATCCTCGCCTATATCTCCACAAGTCCCTAATATTAGGCCACCACCAAATCAATCACCCGTTATAAGGCCTCCTCCTCCATCTGCTCCTCGACCTATGCCTCCACCTGGGCCATCGCCACCTCCTAGACCCCAAGTTCGTTATTTATATATATATATATATCGAATTCGCAAATATTTAATAATTTATCTAATTGTAAAATAAACCGCTAGATACGTTATATCGGTTGGCAGGTATTTTGGGTCTATATTCCAAACTCTTTTTAAGCTAATTGGCATAATAAGTTCTGACAAATTTACACCAACTAAATATTAAATTTTTTTAATTTTATACCCGTTTATGGCCTTTCAATATTTATTAATGCTGATAGCCGATACAAGGAGTAGGACAAAGGGGTGGTCCACCACCTCGTCCAGGAATTCCTGTTTCTCGACCTCAAAGAATGTCTCCTCCCATGCCACCCAGACCACCTCCAGGGGTGAGACCAGGTCCTCAATCCCCTCGACTTCCTGGAAGCCCTATACCCATTAATCAACAAGGACCGAGAATGGTTCCCCTCTCTCCACCGGGACAACCACGGCCACCAGGACCAATGTTACAAAGTCCACAACGCCCACCACCGCCTATGAGGCCATCTCCACCAGTAGGAGCTGTTCGCAGCAGTAAATACTTATATAAGGGGAATATATATATAAGGCCTTGCTTAAACATAGAGTTCGGATAAAATGTTTTGATCAATAAGTGATGCTATCTTATTTTATAATTATATTGGACTATTTTTATGTTATAAAAGGCCCTCAACAAAACATTGCGACTATACCCAGGGCTCCACTTATGCCACCAGGATATAGAGGACCACCTAATCAAATGATGCCAGGAAGAGGACAAGCACCTCTAATGATGCAGCCTAATATGATGAATCGTGGCCCAACACCTCCTCAAAGCATGCCACCATCTCCTCCCATTGCTAGAATGCCTCCACCCCCTCCTAATCAACGAATGATAACACCTAGGGCACCACCTTCTACCCCTAGAGCTAGATGAAAGTTGGCATGAAATAGAATGTTATATGTTTTGCGTTATGATTTTGAGCGTATACTTTTTATCAAAATTTAATTATTTACAAATTTGGCTTGAATGAAATAGAATAAAAATATCTGGTAAGAAATTGGACTAAAGTTTATTATATTTTCTATAATACATAATAATTAATGCTTAAAGAATTAAGTACCGGAATTTTCAGGGAACGACTTTTAGTAAAAGGGGTTGGAATATATTTTATTAAGGGGAAATAATAACAATGGTTACGAATCTATAAATCGCGAGTATATATAGCAATAGATCGATAAACATTCAAATAAACGTTGACTCTGTTCGTGTATTCTTTCTCTTTTCACCTTGGGCGTATCACACCAAATCACTTTCAAGGTAAATTTGTTTCCCTAAAGATACTCCCCTTCTAATAAGAAAAAGAGAATAATTTGTAGGGTGAAAATTTTGTTTAGTGATGATGGTTTTGTAAGTGATGGTGTAGAGATGCATTGTCTTGCCAAAATTGTTAGTGTAGTCAACAGATGAATTTGTTTCACTACAGACTTTTGTTTTATAACAAAAGTGCCTACAGCCCAGTTATGATTCTTCATTGAAGTGTAGGCATTACACAAAACTTAAAATTAAGTATTAGTAGTATAGATAATTCCACTTGATTTTATTATTTAAAATGTATAAAAAGACGTTGTTTTGGCAAAACTCCTATGCCTAGCCAAAGAACGCTTAACCAGAACAAAAACGTTTTTAAGCCACTCAAGTAGGCAAGGATGATTGCTATTTGATTAGGAAGCTTAGACTATACCAAACTTAGGCATTTATTGGTATTGTATACATTATTATTAAAATTAAATATCATATAGGATCTAAATAATTTGCCACCATATGTTACTACTTCCGATATGCAAAAAATAAAGCTCTGTATAGCTTAACTTTGGGGCATTAGTAGTTGTCTATAAAACATGTCCACAAAAAAATAAAGTTGATTTTATGTCTTTGATCTGTCTGTAGGCAAATATAATTTTAAAAATAGTCGTATGAGTTTCAACATTATAATCAAAATTCTCGTATATAATATTTGGTAAAAGGTATGTTTAAAGAAATTGTTGTATTTAAATAATAAAGTTGAGCTTAAAATTTATAACTTTTTCATTTTTTTACATTGATAAACTACAAAGTACTTAACTAAATTTGTTTAAAAATATAATGATATGATATACATCTTTTCAACTAAAGTTTAAAATCAAAAATCGATAAATACAATATGTAACTACCAGATTTTAGCTACCATTATCTGGTTTAAAATTTCTAATGCTACTAAATAATTATATCTTAAAAGGTTTAACATTATAACTTAATGTTCAACATCTTCATATTTTGTATATAACACTATAATCTTTTACAATTGAAATGTCTAGGAGTAGCTTTAATTAGAACTTCAGTATACCCTATCTCTTAAAACTATTTCGGTGAATTCGAATTTCTAATTTTACACATTACCCACACTAAAATCCGTGTCAACCATGTGACACCATCATTGATAAACGGGTTATCAAACAACAAACGTTATAGATCAAAAGTAGGTATAGTTTTCTGAAACACGAGGATACACAAAAGCCAAAGCATTGTGTAAAAATACATATTAGTTTCCTACCTTAACTTAGTAGCATAACCAGTTTATTGGATTACATATGAATATAATTGTGTTATTTTTATAATAAAAGATTAACATAAACTAAAAAAAGTACTGCAATACAAAGTTTAGAGGTTGTACCTTGTGCGATTAATGATTATTAATAATGCTTTTGTACAAAGCCTTTAAAACAAATCTATAGTATTGAGGTTATTTCCTTCTTATTAAACTAGCAATATTTAAATAACATTTTATTGAAAAAAGTCCCATTGGACGAGTAATTAGTGCTACTTACAAAATATTTAATTTTAAAAAGTCGCTTTTAAAATATTGTTGCTAATTTATTCTTTAAGACGATCGAGGAGAGAAGATATTTGATAACTTTCATCCATAATTGGTTCGTATGACACATCTATAATGTCAGGGGCTAATTTTTCTTCAAATACCACAATTTCGTTCAATCCATCTTGCAGGTATGACCTAGGGCAAAATAAGGTTTGCTGTGGTCCAACATGATCATATTTGCCTAAAACGTGTCCATTTAACATAACATACCCTGAATACCAATCTATCATATGTAAGTATAGGGGTTTATAGGCATAAATATGAGAATCGTATTTGAAAGAAGCCCAGTAAAAGGCAGGTCCTGGGGCCGTTGCAAGTGTGTAAGTTGAAGCAGGCAATATCTTAGCCTTTTTATCAGCACTTGCATCGCGTTCGTATTTAGCCCCTTCACTTACATCCTCGAATAAGATTGAATCCAAGTGTATTTGGTAAACCTCCCAATCAGTTATAGCATCACCTCCATCGGTTGTTATCTCAGCCTCTAAGCCCTTTGCCAGATGTGCTCTTTGACGGCGCAAGTCTCTTGGTCTGCGAACATCTACGTTCAGTCCCATATTTTCTACTATTAATAACAGTTCGACTATCTCGCGGTTTTGACTCCATGTTTTTCCGTTCAATTTGCTTGCTTCTTTCAAGTTAATGATATGGTTTTGGGGACTTTCTTTAACTCTTTTAGAATTACTTTCAATTTTCATCACTAGTCGTCGATTTATTATGACTATCAAGGCATCTCTTATGGTTCCATTGAAATGTAAAGATTCAAATCGTGGTTTGTTCAGTATTTTAGCATAAACTATGTATGGCGATGAGATGTGATAATTTAAATCTTCCATATTCATTAACAATTTAGGAGAAGTTTGTTCTCGATATTCACCATTGCGTTTCATCGTTTTGAGCAAAGCACTTAAAGTAATGACCTTTTGAATTACTATTAAGTTCAAAATATCAACCAACAAAGGGAAAGGTTCTGGCCTAATTTGGCATCGCCGGGACATTGTATCTTTCATATGTTTAGTTTTAAAGGAAGACATTTTCGAGCTAGATTCCTCCCTTATTATTTGGCACAATGGGCTTAGAATTCCAGATTCTGACATCATCCCACCGTCGTGCTGGTTAGTAGTCAATTGCCTAAAGCTATCGCCATCGGTCACATACTTTGTACCTGATAGAGTCTTTTTAGCTGTACCCTGACGTAGGTTCTCAAAGCTCATAGATGATCCTTTACCTATTAAAAATTTAACCATTTTTTCAAGCTTTACGAGCTTTTTGATATATGCGTCTTCATCATCTTTATCCGGTGTATCCCCCCATCGCATGGGTTCCTTTTTAAGTTTATCATCTGTCATGTGCATCGGGTTGACGGGAATGTTTCGAAGCATTAAAGGTTGCCGATTCTTCAAAATCAGAGACAATTCGTTTAGTACTACCTCATTTTCGCCTAGATATTTAGAATACAATATGACGGTGGGATCTTGCAAAATATTGAGAACTTTATCGTTTTGAGGTGTTGTGATTTCTTTAGGAGACATCAAGCTCTCCCCAATCGATCTGAATATAGCTGGTGTTAAGGGAAATAGAATAGCTTCCTTTATGTCAAAAATGTTAAAGGCATTTTTTAACTGTCTCAAGTATGTGTGCGGGTTATCGAATAATCCCATACAATCCGGATCTGTAAGAAATGCTATTAAGGGGCCATCAATGGATTGCGACGCTAATACATCAGCGTGAGCGAGTGTCGTGAGAATATTTATCCAATGGTCGGTTAGTTTTCGTGTTTGACCAAAGTCACTAGGCCACCAATTATATAGATGATTTTTCGAGACTTTTAGCAAATCCAGCGGTAGACCAGATAGTTCCAAGTCATGGCTACATATTGTTGGTCCCAAGTTTACAATTACTTTTAAGCCTAGATTGCGACATAATTTTATCAATGCAGGGAAATCGTATTCATCCCTATTAATAGTATAGTTATCAGTTGATAAAGATTTGTTTTGGTAAAGATTCCAAGGAATTTCAATTTCGATAGTATTTAAATTACAGCAATCTTTTAATGATGCAAGAGTAGAATTCCATTCTGTACTAGGAATTTGATAGTATTTATATAATCCAGCCCTGATGGTCCAAGGTTTACCATTTAAATTGATATTTCCGTCTCCAACTGTCAGGGAACTTAGTTTAGTTACATTGTTCCAATGGAAAGAGGAGGTCAGCACCGTTTCGATAATTAAATTGATTATAATATTAAACCAAATTATACGGCAAGTTTTAAACATTTTTGTCAAATATGCTATATATGCGAACTTTTAGAATGAAATTATTTACGATAATTGAGCTGGAGGGCACGACCCTCATAAAAGGACTGTGACCCCTTATATAAGTAATTAATTGCCTTATTCCCCCCTTAAAACTTCAAAATATGTGAAATGCGTACACTTTTTAGTGGTATTTAAATGAATCATGGATGCGTACTTAATGTAAAATTGCCTAAAAAATTAATATGACCGTTTTGCTTTGAATATTAAATAGTTTTATCGCATTAAATTTCTAAAACAAACCAAAGCCGATTATAATTCTTCATTGTTATTTAAATCCCTTTTTTGCTCTTTAAAAAGACACTTTAAACTTAAAAGGAATGTTTAAATAATTTTAAATATAATAAGTTTTCTAAGTTTATAACTTTTTTGCGTAGCCCTGCTAAACAAAGCATAAAACATGATCAATGCTGGAATACTGATTTTCAAATTTCAATTTTTTTAAAAATATTAATCTATATTTAATTTTCTAACACAAACCATAGTAGAGTATATTATTAGTGGAATAAATATATTAACCTGACACAGGTCTATGTGCATAGTCAGGGGGAGGCAAGGAGAGGCGACTGCCCTCCTTTCATTTGCATCCAAAAATAATTTAATATTTTTTGAAATCTTGGTTAAAATCAGAAAGGCTGACTCTTTATATTATTAAAACTGAATAAACTCATACACAGATCAATAAGCTATCTAATTAGTTTTTGATGATAAAAGCATGGGCGTAGCCAGGCCAGGGGGGCAGGGGGGCGGCCCCCCCCCTTAAATGGCAAAAAAAATTCAATGCAAAAACCCTTAAAAATTAAAAAAAATTACGTTCCCCCCCCCCTAATTGAACTTTTGAACGTTTTGCCCCCCCCCCTAATCCAAAACTGGCTACGCCCATGGATAGAAGTCAAATTGTTTTTAACGTCATTTATATGTGTATATCTATGTCATTGGTTATATGGGTTAATAACATGTCAGCACCGCAAACCTGCAAAACTTGGACACTATTTAGCACATTAATTTGCTTATTTAGGCGTCAATACGTTCATCATCCATGGATATTCCAGGTAGATTTATTAGTTAACTACAAAAACTATCAACTTTATTCAAATTTCAAATAATTAAATATACCATAATTTTGTTTTAACGATTAATTTACAAATATTTTAATTAAAGCTTTATAAATATAGTATATTTTTATAGATACATCGTCTATACGCTATGTAAAACGCTTGAATGACACAGAATGGTTTGCCGCGGGACTTTCCTCTAATTTAACTGAAGAATTATTTAATCAAGTAACATAACTTATACAGACTCTCTCATTTTATTTAATATTTTTAGATCATTATTGTATTTTCATATTAAAAACTAAATTAAATAACTTTAAAAAAATAATAATTTTTATTTTAAAATCGACAAATTTTCTGGAACGTTTTAGACCTCTTTGCTGCACTTCGGAATTCACGAAGGTCTACTTATTAACCACTGGAAAACAAAAACGGTTACAGGTGATTTTTTATTTAAATTCATAAAAATAATATCTTAAAATAAGAAAATAGTTAAATTTCATCTTATAGATTTTGTGTTCACATGCATAATGGTTTGTGCGCTCGCCTTTGTCTTCGAAAGTATAAAAGCTGCCCGAATCGTATTGCGGGCCAAATACCTATTTAGAGAACCAAAATACAAGCGAAGCCGTTCCCGACCCAAGAGTGTTTTTGATATTGATCCGAGTGCTACTCTAAAATCTCATTCTATAAGTGGAGGTAGTTATTGCAATTATTTAGCCACTGGGGACAGACATCCATCTATCGTTAATTCAACTAGTCCACAACAGCATGGGTTCGACAGGAGGGCATCAAGTCTCGCAACTGATTACAAAAAATTAACGTATACTCTTTCCTCATAAACTTATATAATACGATAGACAGGCGATCAGTTATGAATCTTAAGGGCTTGTCTGAATATCGGATTTTGCTGCGCAACAAAAATCGTCGTGCGGGTTATAAAATAGCCGTATCTCAACTTCGCTTCACAGCAGATTAACATTTCAGACGCATAAATAACAACGATTTTGTAAGATGCAAAATTTTTCATAAGCTTAAATGTTGTATGTTTTTAAATTTTTAGGTATCAACAAAGTTTAGATTTAATCTCAAGAGTTGAAATAAACAAAAAAAACATTTTTAATTATCAAAAAACAAATTATTAATAATTACAACCGAGTTTGACCCATGAAATTAAATTGGATATATACACAATGATAAATTCGCGCTATTTGAATCTGAATCCGATATTAAGACAAGCCCAATGCAAAAAACAGCTAACCAGTTTACGTTATTTCTACCTGTTTTAATTGCTATGCAATTTATGGGCTCGTTTTTTGGTGTCCGTCCGTCCGTCCATCCCTATCTATTTGCATTGGGTATATTAGGTTATCGATTTTTTAAATTAATGCATAATAAAGAGGTGCCCCACCCCTCATCTCTATCTCCCTCGCTGTGTTATTTTTTAAATTAATGCATAAGAGGTGCCCCACCCCTCATTTTTAGCGATATAAATTATTTTTTTGTCTTATATTTCAATTATAACCAGTCGAACCATTGTGTGGATGAACTTATTTCTTCAAAGTTTGGTGTATGTGGTGCAATGCTTCCTAGGTTATCTCCTAATCATGATAGTTCTAACTTACAACGCCTGGTTTTGCATGTCACTTTTGTGTGGTCTCTTTTTTGGTCATCTCTGTTTTGGCTGGAGCAAATTAGCATGGAATTCTACCTTATACAACCAATAAAAACTTGAATTATGTATCATCATTTATAAATCATGCACAAACTTGTGGATAATATGTAGTCCACATTTATAATAATTGAGCCTTTTTGTAATTATATAAATATTAATATTTATTCAATATATAGTGTGGAAATATTGAATAGATAAAGTAAAGTTTTAGACTTTTTTTATTGAATAGTCTCCAGGACATTAATATTTTTTCAAACGGCAGAATATCAAAAGGATTAAGCTAGGTAACTGCGAATTGATATGTTCACTTTTGTCTTTATTAGCATTTAACAATTAGAATTTTTCGTCAAATTTTTTAAAGCTATTTATGGCAAACGATTGGATTAAGATTAATTAATTTAATCGAAACTACCATCCAATTCCTCGTCTATCGTATCACACAAAAATATTGGGCCAAGACTATCTGCCTTGATATTATTATATGTAGATAAAGGGCATTCACTCCTTTAATATTACCCAGAATATCTAGGATTCTAACGAATAGTTATCAATTGTAACATAAAGGGTAAAACACAAGACTAATAACACACAAAGACATTTTTATTAAATAAATACCGCTTTATATAGAAAATATTTAAGTGTTCATAATAACGAAATATACATAATTTTTTTCCTATAGCTGTTTGTCACATTTAGTGGTCAGCTCCTTCAAGTACGTTCTCCATGTATTACTGCACTTACACCAGCTTCGCTTTAGCTCGTACCTTCTCAAGTCCATATCTATCTTAAGCTTCCATGTCAGTTTAGGCCATAGACTAATAAAACCACAGACTGCCGAACAGCTGATAATTTTTCAGCAAATATAGCAGGCGCCATATTGTGGGAAATTGCAACCAAACAATAGAATTCAGCATAATTTATTGTTCTAATTTACTTAATTTTTTTAATTTATAAATTAAGATATTAGTCTTATTTATTTTTTAAAATATTTTATCGTGGAGAAGTATAAATATACCTATTTTTGAGTTTTTCCTACAACATGACAGCTATTTTGGTGTCTGAATGATTTTAATAGTAAAAATCAGCTGTTCGGCAGTCTTGGTGTTATTAGTGTATGGTTTAGGCCTCCCTCTCTTTCGCTTACCTTCGACTTGCACTTTCTTGATACGATTTGCCAAGTGACTCTCCTCCCGTCTCTCCAAATGGCCATACCATCTCAATCTTCTTACCACCAACTTTCTCTGAATCAGACCTACATTTAGTTTATCCCTTATGTCTTGATTCCTTATATGGTCCTTTTCGCTTGTTCCCAAGATCCATCTTAACATTCGCATCTCCATTGTAACCAAGCTTTGTACATAATATTGTTTTCAAATTGGTAACAATCGTTATACAGTCAAAACCGTTTAATTGCAAAGCCTTGGGCCTGAAAAAATTTGCGATTAACCGATATTTCGCGATTAAACGATGGAAATAAAAGTATATGTACATTAAATTAAATATTCATTTCTTACGCTTCGCAATAAAACGATAGTTTATATAATTATCTGGTTGATTTAAGGACTCGAAAATGTTTGTAAATATCCGATATTGTACTATTAAGCGATTTGTCAATAAACGATGTTTTTGTTATTATTATCGTTTAAAAAAAAACAAAGTGGCGGCTAGCTTCGCGATTAAAAGATTTACGCGATAATCCGATTTGCGATTAAGAAGTTTCGTCTGTACTTCCGTCTCAGACTCGAGTGTATATTCAAATTAGATAAACCGTGAACATTTTATTATGCACACACACATTTAAATCTTAAAACTAACTTAAAGTTCTAATCTCTAGTATCTGAAAGACTCTAATAACTATTTTTAATTGTATTTAATATACATTAATAATTTAGGCTTGACATGAATCACAATAAAGACAAAAATAACTTGTCATAAATGAGTTTGTGTATTCTCGTATTTAAAGAAGTTATATTCCTAGCCAACAACAACTTTGGCTTATTGACATGCTCCTTAGAAAGGGTCAGATGGCCTTTTTAAGGAGATTACTGTATACTTAGATTTTAGGTAACAATACGAGTTCTAACACAAAAGTTGGCAGCAAAAATTTGATGGCAATAAAATGAAGATACTCCAGCATTCAAATCAAACTTAGTTCCGTCAGGTTCAGAATGACGAGAACGAGAAATCAAAACTCCCTCACTTCAATTAACCTAAAATGTGTTGCAAGTTGCAACAAATAAAAACAGCATGGAAAGTCTTTATGATCTTATTAAAGGTTACGAAATTTATATTTTTCGGCTATATAATAAACCCATTGACGAAATGATTTAATATATATTTTTTTTGATAATTTTGAATAAAACAATTTTTTTGATTGATCCTAAAGCAATGAAAAAACTATTGTTATCAAAAATCGTCAATTGTCTACAAAAATACCTCAGTTTTTTAAACCCCTAGCAAAATTTTAAAGATAAAATTTATCCTAATTCTATTTATTATGGCGAATGTGACTATTATATTTTATTTATATTTGTGCCATCGATGTTAATTTATTAGCAGTGATTCTTAACCTGGGGGTCGCGAGAAGTTTGCCGGGGGGCCGCCAAATTTTTTTAGAATAAAATAAAAATATTCAGAAAAGCTTTAGAAAAAATACTCACCAGGGGATTCAAACTCGTTGCCTTAAGATTCATTATTAGAATTAATAAATGATTGTAATTTAAAATCTTTGTTTAAAACTAAAAGTTTGCCGCAATTTTGGATACAAATTCGTGCAGAATATCCTCCATTATTTTCAGCAGCAATTCAAGATTTGCTGCCTTTCGCTAGTACATATTTGTGTGAAAAAGGCTTCTCAACTATGGTGGATATAAAAACTAAAAACGCAATCGATTGCGACTAGATTCCTGCATTAGGATAGCATTACAATCAATTGAACCAAGAATTAACAGATTTGCAGAAGATGTTCAGCAGCACAAATCTCATTAAATATATTTCCGAATGCATATATTTTTTATTTTAAACATTGTTTTTATGTTTATTTATGAAGTTTTTATGTTATTATTATTTCATTATCTATTTAAATTTTAAATAGATAATGAAATAGTCGTGTATATGGTTTTCCTTACAAAATATCTCAAGAGTTAAAATAATAAGACTTTTAGCGTTAATTTATCACATTTTATTCCATCTAGCAGGGAAATATGATGCATATTTTCAATTTTATGTTTGATTATTTTTATTAAATATTAAACTATCAGTAATCTTAACCCTGTCGAGTATCTCTTTAAAATATGAGAACTAATATGAATAAAAATTCAAATTGTACGACTATTAAATTTATAATTTAAATTGCTGTATTTTAATATTCTTTACTTAGGCATTCAACAAAAATGTTGAGCTTTAACATTTCTAAGTCTTACATAGATCACCATATCTTATAAAAGACTATAATTATACATTTAATTATAAAAGAATATATTAATTTAAGATTCGCAAATGTCGTCTCTTTTAAAGGATATTTATTTATAGTTAAAATTTTGGTGGAAGCACATAATTATGGTTAACACTTTTCTTCTGAATATCAAAATAGAATAAAAATTTGTTTTATATAACTTTTTGAATAATTTTGGTATTTTAAACTTACCCCATTTAATTTGTATGTTAATATAATATTTTTAGTTTTCTTGAATAATAAATTAAGTCAACTCGATGTTATGCCTCTTTAACACCTTACACGGTCGATAATCATAAAACATAAAAGGATCCAGCAAAATAATTTCAAAAATTAAAATTATGTAAACACTTTTGTAATTGCATATCCATTCTTCTATTTTTTAAATAACAACTCAATACTTTCTTCCGATACAAATATACACGCGTAATTATATATATATTAACATTTAAATCTAATTTTCCAAGCATAAATCTAAAGTCTCGTGTGTGCGGGGGTTGGAATGACGGCAAAACAAATAAAATCATTCGCTCGGCAATATAATGCTATTATTATAGGATTTATAAAGGAGTTTTAATTGATCTTTACAAACCCAACGCATAAATTATGCCCATATATTACAATATTTTTAAAATCATTTTAAAAATTTAATTTAATAACAGCGGGATTATGATTTTGCGATGTGAATATTTAAGAGGAATTAGGCAGTGCATCCATCCTGCCTTCGTTAGGTCTCATTTTGTAGCGGCAAGCGTAGGTATCGTGTCCAAAAGCTACCAAATATTAAACAAAAAATGATTTAATAATATTTTTTCTATAAAAAATCTAACTTATACAATTTTTCAACGAATTTTACTTAATTTTTCTATGATAATGGCTTAGCTATAATGAAATTTTTTATTAAACTGTGACAGCTATAAAGAAACTCGGGTTCAAAAGCTACCAAATATTAAACAAAAAATGCAACACTTTTATTCTTGAAAAAAATCAAAATTATACAACTTTTCGAAAAATTTTACCTAAGTTTTTTTTACATTTTTCTACGATTATTGCTTGTCTATAATGAAATATTTTATAAAACTGATAATGACAGCAATAAAGAAACTTGGGAGTTGGGACCACTTAACCGTTCATGACAACCATAGTTTTATAAAACTTTATAACCACGAAATCGCCATTTAAAACGGCGACTTTGAATAAATTGCCTTAAATTTAAATTGCCAGGGAATCAAATTGCCCAGTCCTTACCCAAGCAATTTTCGCAATATAAATCCCCTTGGAAGGGTAATGTTAGACGAAGTTCATTTTTGCTATAAGGAACAGCAATTTCTTCGCTATCGATACGTGGACAATTCATTGTATCGTGAAGGTCAAATTCTTGACAATTGTCGCAATATTCGCGCTTCCTAGCATAAGATTTCGCCTTATTCCTACAATTAGATAATAAAAATCGACGTAAAAAATTAGTTTAAAAATGTTTTTTAAACAAATTGATATAAAATTACATTACAAATTAATAAATTAAAAACCTAATTTAGGTATTAAAAATTGTCAACAAAGATGTCTGGAATGAAGCAATATAAACAATAAAATCGACACTCTCGCACACGGTAGATTCAAATTAAAGCTTAAATTGGAACATTTATATTTCTAATGTGAAATTTATGTAACACAAAACTTAAAATTTGATAAAATTGTTATACTCCCTTCAAAAAGTGGGGGAATTGGGATTCGATCTCCGCAACAGATAGCTTTAGCGGGTTTTATATCTTCGCGCATGAGTACCGACCCCCTTATCTCTGCCATGACATCCCTCCCAGACCCGCACCTCCAGGAGGCTCTACACAGGTGGGACGCGGACAAGCTCGAGTCAGCCGAGCGACCACTTGGTGTGACCCAAAAGGAATGGGATCTTCCCCTAATAGCACGTTGCGTAGCTTTTCTTTCTTCGAACGAACTATCTCAGGGAAAACTCCTTTTCAATTGGGCCTCTTCCAAGAGCGGTTACGAATGGCTCGAAGCTATCCCGAGCAGGAATTTGGGACACCATATGTCTGGGGAGGAGTTACGCATAGCAATAGGCCTCCGTCTCGGATGTGACATAGTATCCCCTTTCGTATGCGATCTCTGCAAGCAGCAGGTCCAACCCAATGGCCATCATCCCCTCCATTGCAAATACAGCAAAGGCCGTAACCCCAGGCACACGGCTATCAACAAAATCATCGGCCAGTACCTTAGGAAGGCTGGCTACCCAAACACCCTGGAGCCCGTCGGCCTTAGCACCACCGATGGGAAAAGACCGGACGGGGTCACACTCATCCCATGGTCTCGTGGACTGAATCTCACTTGGGACTTCACCACGGTCGACATATTTGCCCCATCCAACTCCTCTCCCGACCTTATAGTCAGTGCAGAGAATAGGAAGACAGCCAAATATTCTTCCCTCGCGGACACAATATTCATTCCCTTAGTGGAACCACAATTGGAAATTTAGGCGCTGAAGCTCTCGCTCTCCTGAAACAAATTGGAAAAGCGATCTCCAGCGTCTCTTTAGATTTGAAAGAGTCTTTTATATCAGGCAAAAGATCACAATGGAAATCGTTAAATCCAACACGATTTCCATACACGGATCAATGCCATCCGTTTAGTTATAGCGCGTTTTTATATTTTTTTAGCCGTGTATGTAATTTTTTGTATATCATCTAAAATTATCAAATAAATTAAATATTGAAAAAAAAAAAAATTATGTTGAGCGCTAAAAAAAAAAAATTTACATATGGGAAAGTATTAAAAGTCATTACATTCTCAAATTCAATCTCATAGCTATTCAAATGATGCTCACTGTTTATAATTTCGTTGGCATTTCTTAATAATATTATTTCTCCACGCAAATCATTAAAAAAACTAAAAACATTTTAACATAAATTTCTATCCTCGTACCATGGAGCCGGAGGTGTTGGTCTATGATTTTTAGCCAAATCAGCTGTTCGGGCCCAAGCCAAATATTGGGCCGGAGTTTGTATAACACCACCGTCCTCATCACTGGGCGTGAAGCACGTTGAATCGGGCGGACTCAATTCTGGTGCATCTTGTAAATCAGAGACGCGTTTGTGCAGCACTTCCAATTGCTTGTTCATGTCCACAATGACCGAATTCAAAAATTGTTGCTTAATAAATAATGTATAATGGGAATTAAAATTTAAGAGCTTGTAGCATCTTAAATGGGTAAAAAAAGTTTATCAACCTCAAATTTTTCTAATATAGTGCTTAAGTTAAAAATACATATTTAGATGATGATAAATAAATAAAAAAGCAATTAAGTATTATAAATATTTGGAAAACACATCGATATGGTTATTAAATTTAATTATAAATAGTAATGCCGATTTTCTGTCATAAAAAAATTCGCGATTATCATAAGATAGCAAAAAAAATTGTTTTTTTAAAGATAATTTTAAGCCTTGGGGGGGGGGGGGGTGAGAGTGGTTGTCTCAATGGGACAAAAAATTAATGTTTAGTTAAGTTCCGAGTATTTTGGAATTTTTAGAGGCTCGGCTGAAGAGAGAGGATCTTTGTTTTGGTTAGAAGGGGCGAATACGTCGTACAAAATAATATTAAATGTAGTTTTAAAATGCACTAAATACATATTCATGACATATACATACATCTTTATATCGAACTTTAGTGTCGGTTGTATTATATTAAGACGTAATGTAACTTCACTCCCCACTAAATATTCTCCAGCATTTTTATGTAGCTACCATAGACTAATAGACTGCTCATCATATATTCACGCATCAAAAGTGTTGCGCCAAAAATGACAGGCATTTTGATAAGTGAAGTAGAGTTTGTATAGCGATGGATTGTATTGGACAATAATCATTGATCTTATAACATGAAACAACCCATTTTAATCGTTATAGCGATTTTAATAATTCATCAAACCATATAAATTGGTCAAAATTCATGTTGCACTTTTCAAAATGGCTGCCAAAATGTGGAACACTTTATAAAAGGGAATGAGCAGTCTATTAGTCTATGATAGCTACTCATATAACGTTTTTTCATATTATATAATAAAATGAGTATGTATTATGATCCGATATATATCAATAAAAACAAAAAAAATTTAGAAATTGCATACAGAGCTTATTCAATTTCAAAAATTAGAATTAATTTGAGCGTAAATTTGATATACGCAGCGACTACTAATAAACATCAGACTGCCAACCAACTGATTGCTGTAATAAAATTTATCAAGTAACTAAGGGCCACATTTTAGGTGAGTTTTTTCATGTGCATATGCATTATAAATTGCTAAAGTTAAGGAAGGAAAAATAACCTTGGGTGAGGTTAACATTTCATTATTCAACAAAATGTGAATTGCTTCCAGTTCGTGAAAATATTTCTGAAACATGGCGATCTACATGCATAGCTTAATAAAAATCACCTGTTCCCCAAGTGTATTGTAATATTAGCAGTTTATGGGCGTAGCCAGGGGGCAGGGAGGGGCGGCTGCCCCCTCTAAGTCCAAAAATTTGTTGAAATTTATCATAATCATGGCATTTAAATTAAGGATAAAAATCATTTTGCCCCTCCCTAAATGACTATTGTCCCCCTCTAATTCCGATGCTGGCTACGCCCAAGGTGCTAGTCTGTGTTTATTCAAAATTTACGTGCAAACTAACTCCACTAATTGATTTTAGAGATCTCGCAGTATAATCTTAGTGAAAAATCGGAATTTAATTTAGGTTCATCTAGTCCAAACATATATATTGGATATTTAAATAATTAGGCAAGCGTTATATAAACTCAAGATTCTCAAAAAGTGGCGTAGAAAAGCAAATGTAATTTGATTTAAATAAACTGTATGATATATATCTACCGTTTGAAGGCAATCTAGATGCATATCACGCACCATGGTCCCACAATCGTCATCTAAGCCAAATTAAAAAAAATACATGAAAATTAAATAAGAAAATATCTCAAAAATAATTTTAAATTCAAACATACACATATATATTTTTTATAATGTCTTGTGTGATAAAAAGAAGAAATTTGTTAATTTTATCGCTCCTAGCACATAGAATTATCTCGTACATAACTAAAAAGATTTAATATTTATATTAAATTACAAATACAGTAATAAATATTATAAATCTTATCTCATGTGCGTTGTCAAAGATGACTAAAACTTTTAACATTATATTGGCCTTGTTAAAGTTATAACACGGTTTTAAGCTCATAATATTTTAACTTTACTAAGTAAGAGTGTTTATCAATAACGTCCGCAATGTACCGCCTGTCTGTATGTCTGTCTTGTCTTCCTTTATTGTATTTTTCTAATTGTTTTCCCATATTATTTATAGACTGTTTGGGGTCACAGGACACCCCATCAAATCCCAGTACCATGGCAAAATATTAATCCCTTAAAAGAGATTTTAAATGTATAGACAGTATTTAACCAATATGTCTTCTTTATTTTATGTTTGTATATGGGACTTCGTCTTAATAGCACAAATAAACTTTTAATTGGTAAAATGATTTTCAAAATTTAAAAAATTTCGAGCATTTTTTAAACTGGCTACGATGAAAGCATAATACATTGCTCAAGTTTATCCATATAAGGGAGTGGCTCCGGGGCAGGCTGGTCCTGTAATAATTGGCCAGTTTGGGCGCCATTTTGAAGATGGCACTTTTCACGGATTGCTAATTTGTCCAAGGCCGATTCAAAATTTAGCTTGAGCGCTTCGTTAGTTTCTCGCGCTTTTCGCAATTCTTTGGCCTGTTCATTCTAAAAATCAATGTGGAAACATTGGAAAAATTTATTTAAATTTAATCATAAGTATGTTAATGCATAGACGCTTAATTTATAATCACGGTAAGAAATATCTAACATTCTTAAATAATTTACATTAAAAAAAAATTCGAAATTTATTTAGTTTTTATAAATTAGTTAAATTTATAATGTCAAACATTAAAATATTTACAGTATCAAGCGAATTGAAGAGCATTTTATTAAAAAAATTATTGAATTTTATGGGAAATCCCTTTAAAATTTCCTAGTTATTTTGAATCGGGCTCGTAATTCATAAAATATTTTGAAAAAATCTAATGAAAACTAGACATTTATTAACAAACAATGCATTTAAAAGAATATTTTTGTACCTTAGATGCTAAAACTGCTTCCAACTCGACTTCAACTTGAATTAGTTTGCCTTGAATTCTATCCATATCGCCACCAGCTTTGTTACTATTACGCAAAAATAAAATTTAATATTGGAATTTTCATTTAGTTTTCAAATTTTTATTGATACAACTTTTAAAAAATGCCTGAAAATTTAAAATTTTGAAGCTTAAAAATTACTGAATAAGTTATTATAAGATAAATCTAATTCAAACTACAAATTAAAAATATCAAACTCCATAAAAAGAAGTTAAAAAATCGAAAATATTGCAATTTCGAGATTCTTGTATATTCTTTTAGAATTTAGGTAATAAAAATGATGGTCAAAGTTATTTTAAAAACTTTAAAAATTTATTTTTTTATATTCATAAGCTTTTGATAACCATCTATCTTCACTAGCCGCAAACGCTTGCTGCAAATTTGCGTTTTCGGCCTTTATAGCTTCAACCAATTTGCTTCTATTCTCCAATTTTTGCGACAACTCTTGCATCTAGATTCAAATTAATAGTAAAAAATGCAACAACAAAATTATTTTACAGAATTTATTCCAATTGTATTATTAAAATCCACAAAAAAGGCATACTTTATCCTAAAATATTGTTTTAAAAAATTTATTTTGACAAATAAATCAATTTTATAACCGATACAACTAAAAGTTAATTTAAAAATTCATTTTATTTATTTAGAGAAAAAGTTATAATTCCCCCTAAAAATTTATAGATTTTACAAATAATTTCACCAAAAGTTAATTTTCTGTAAACACAAAAAAAATTATAATTTTCCCTAAAAAACATATATTCTTAAAATAATTTTATTTTAATAAATTACAGATTTTTCAACTGATTTCACTAAGTATTTTTTAAAATTTACTTTAGTCTGGGCCGCGTTATACTGATTGGTCATGGCTTGAAGGGCTAGTTGGGCTTCTAAAGAACCGCTTTCTTTAGCTTCAAGGCGATTCAAAACTTCTTCGAGCCTAGCTTCAAGCTACACATTTTTAAATTTCAAAAACTTATTAAAATATTTTAAAAAAAAAATTTAAAATACAAAAATATAAGAAATATTTTTAAAACTTCGATTAACATATTTAAATTCCAAAATTTTATTCATATCTTTATACAAAAAAAAATTTAAAAAACAAAAAAATTTTAAAACTTCTCCAGCTATATATTAATAAATTTCAAAACTGTATAAAAATCTCGATACAAAAAAAATCGAAAAAACAAAAAAACAAAATTTTTTAAAACTTCTTCGACTAACATATTCAAATTCCAAAATTTTGTTAAAATCTATAAACAAAAAAACTAAAAAAAATAAAATTTTTTGAAACTTCTCCGATTTGTCGTTGATAAAACTGCGATTCGACGGCACGCGATTCAGAAATTTTAGCCGATTCTTCAGCCAATTTCTTTTCCAGTTCGCGCATAAAATTTTTCTTGAGGCCCTCGACTCTCTCTTCATGCTCTCCCTGTAGCGTCTAAGAGAAATAAAACTAAGTTAGACAGGACAATAAACTTGATAGACTGCTCATCAACTTTATATGAGTGTCCCTTTTTCCGCCATTTTGAAATGTGCACAAATAAGGGAAGGACATATAGATTATACTATTTTTATTTAATTAAAGTGTTTTTAAAACGTAATGCAAAAAAATATTGAACTAGTTAAAGATTAAAAACAAGCATTTAAAAATATATATATCTTTTACAAAATTCATAAAAATAAAAATACTGTGATGATGTGATGTTAAAGCAATTTAATGCCATCCGCATTTTGTTAAATAATCATTTATTAACACTCCTTTTTATTTATTAACTAATGAGGAGAAGGTAAATTCATTTTTTCTATTTTAACAATGGGTTACACTGCTGAAAGACATGGGAGATGGTTAAATTCAAAATGGTGGAGTGATTTGGACCCATAATATATAATGGACATAATATCAAATATATTTCCCAAACTAAATCTAACCCTTGCCTATATTACATTTTGCCAATATTACATGTTGCAAACATCAGAATTTAAGGATTTAATAATCATATTTTTAATATATTGGACCAAAAATATTAGTCATTTTGGGAACTGTTTGAAACGGTGTATAAATACACGCTAACCGGCTATATTTTTAAAGGTTCTGATTGGTTTATATATTTTGGCCATTATATATTTTGACCCAAAGTGGGTGGAGTATTTAATGGTTTTACCATATGAAACATATGACATGAGAGTCTATGGACATGACGGGACAAGACGAACACTTATTCTAGATAACTTATCTGGAAAAAAACAACGACGATTTATGCATGATTTTTTTCACATTTCGTTAAAATTGGTATATAAATATAAATTTTTTTTTAATTAAGCCATTAAAACGTGAAAAAACGCACCTTTTTTTCTAATTCCAACTCTTGAACACGATGTTTAAGTTCGAAACTTTCCCTAACGTGTGCGCTAGTTAATTTCTCCATTCTCGCCTGTAATTCAACAATTTCTTCGGCTTTTCCTAAGATTTGCGACTCCTAAAATTGCACAAAATAAAAAATAGTAGTATCAATTATTTTATTAATTTATTATATTTTTAATTTATAATTTTCAAAATGTCTCCAAAAAGTTGTAAAAATTTTGGATTTTTCAATGTGATGTTGAATTTTGTCTTAAAAACACAATGAAAAAAAAAACACAACAAACAATGATCAACTATTTAAAAAATTTAATATATTTTTGGCTCTAAATTTCAAAATTCCGCCCAAAACTTTTTAAAAATTATAATTTTTCAATGTGATTAAGTTAATTTTGCCAAAATTCTGTGTCGCCACGTACTAAAGTGTCCAAAGCCCGAGATTTGGACGAAGCTATACTTTCCAATTCTTCGGCTCTTTTACTAATCCCAGACAATTTTTCCAAGGTATCATCGTGCGTTTTCTGCAATTGCTCAGTAAATTCGTCTTTAATCTTACCCGTTTCTTCGTGCATTTTCACTGACTCTTCCTATATTTGAAATAAATAATAAATAAATAATCTTTAATTTTATATTTCTGCTTAGATAATTAATTTGTATTAATTCTTCCCCCCAGCACTTACTTTTTAATTATCTCAAGATCATTGGTAAATTCAAAATATTTCAGATTTAAAATTGTGATAATTTTTGCATATCTATTGATTTTCTAAGCAGCTAATCGATATTTTCAATACTTAAGTCAATATTTTAGACAAATTAATATGTAATCGCTAATTTAGATAATTTATAAAGTATTTAAAGCTTTATATATAAAGTTATCTCTTAAAACAGGCAATTTTATAAATCATTATTTTAAATATAAAAAAACAAAAAGAGTATTTAAAAAAATACCAAAAAATTCAGACGATCTAGCTTTTGTACTACCAAATCTTGACTCATTTCCAATTGCTTTTTCAATTCACATATTTCTCCCGCATTTTTTGCTTCCAGATCTTCAACACTTTTTGATTTCGCGTTTTCCCCAACCTAATATAAACAAATTTTTAGAAATAAAAACATAAATTTTTGATGTATTTTAATTTTAAATTAAAGAAGTTATTAGTTGAGAATTAATTATACCGATTGGGCTATAGTATGTTCGAGTTCTTGGATTTTATTTTCGGTCAAAGCTAATTTTTCCATCAGTTGTCGTTTTTCTAGATCAAATTGCTCCCTTTCATCTTGAACAAATAACAATTTCCCTTTGATTTCTTCTAATTCATCGGTAAAACCTTTCAATTTTTCTTCCTAACAAAAAAATATCTTAAAAAATACAAAATTTGAACACTAACAAAAATAATTTCAAAAATCACATATTTCATATTAAATCGAACAAAAAAATCAATTTTAATTCATTTTTTCTTAATAAATTTATACGCATTTTTCGCTACAAAGCGAAAAATATATTCTAAAAATTACCAATTTTTCATTGATACCCGCTAGCACTTCTTTATCCTTATTCAAGGTGATCCATTCCATTTCGAGAACTTGGCAAATACATAATAAAAATCAGGCATAAAAATATATTTTTCCAAAAAAAAGATAAATACATAAATTTTACGCGTTTAACAACAACAAAATTAAATGAAATTTACCTTCTAATCTAGCCTGTAATTTTTCCTTTTCATTCCGCAATTCCGATATTTCTGCATCTAAATACGAGTTTAAGATTCATGTCAGATTCAAGATTTAATAAATGATTTAAAAATAACCACTTAGCTAAACAAAATAAGTGGGGTAGGGCTCTAGTCGGGCCAAAAATAAAAAAGGATTTTGGCCTCAGGCCGGGCTAAGTTTTTGTATTAATTTTATTTGTAAGAAATCATAAAGTATTAAAAATGTAGATTTTTATAAAAAAAGAAAAAGAAGTTAAACAGGAAAAGGACGTGGCAGGACATTTTTAAATGCGAGGGTCGGCTTAGGAAATTGCATAGCAATCAATATGATAGGTAATAAATCAAAATTTACTTTTTTCCGCTAGTTCTATCTTGGTATCACCTTCTAATGTTAAACTCTCCAAATCGCCCTAAAAATCCAATTAAACTCTTAATATATTTAATTTCGTATAGTATTCCTCACAATTATTATTAATTAATACAAAATGAAACCTCTACGATCAAATCTTTGTTAATCGCCACTTCTTCCAATTGAAATTGCAGTTCTTCCGTTTTCCTATATTAAAAAAAACAGACAAACAAAAAATAATCAATTATCACCAATTAAAATTACGAGCCACTGGCACTATTTTTGCACCTAAATTTATTAACTAGTGCTGTAAAAACAGCTGGGTTTTGTTTGGTCGACTTCAAACCAAAATTTTTTGGTCTTTTTTTATTAGTCGACCTCTAGACTTAGTCGAAATCTGAAAAACAAGCCAGAGTCGAGGTCGACCAAACAAAACCCAGCCGTTTTTACAACCCTAATTTTTATTACGATTAAAGCTTTAAGAAAAAAATTAAATTCCAAAAAAATGAATATAACGCTTACCTTGCTATTCGCCGATCTATGGCATTTTAATAGATAAAATTCGCAAAAAAGATGACAAAACAAAACAAAAAATTTAACAACAAAAAAAATCAAATTTTTTTATAATTTACAATTTTTCTTCTTTTAATCGAGCTTCTAACTCTTCATTTTGCTTTTCAAATTCCTCAACTTGCGTTCTGAGATCGGAAATATCCGACTCCATTTTCCGCTTGAAACTTTCTTGTTCGTTCGTCATAAAACTAATTTCTTCACATTTCTATACAATTTAAAAAACATAAAAAACTCAAAATTTTGTATATAAAAATTAAAATTAAATCATTTTCTCACGAATAAGATTTAATATTAATAAAAAAATTCGCAAAATAAATGTGAAAAGTCTGTCTATATAAATAAAATTAATGTAGATGGGGTGAAAAATACTTCTTGAAGCATCTTGGAAACTCTTTCAATTTCATCCTTTTGATCTCTATTTTCTTGGAGCCAACGCTGAATCTCTTGATTTTTTGCTGCTTTGACCTGCGCGCAAAACTAAAAAATACAAACTTAAAATATAAATAAAATGACAAAAAATTAAAAAAAAACAAACCATTTTTCAGTCTTAATTTAAATGCGCAAAATTAAAAAATACAAACTTAAAATATAAATAAAATCACAAAAAATTAAAAAATAAAATATTTTTAAGTCTTAATTAAAATCTACAAAATTAAAATAAAAGTAAACTTTAAGAGCTTCATATTTGTAGTTTTACAATTTGTTTTATTTACTGTGTTGTAAAAAACACTGGGTTTTGTTAAGTCGACCTTTAATTAAACTAAGGGCTGAATTGACAAAAACAGACCAAATTCTTCTGGTCTGTTTTTCAAATTTGGGCTAAGTCTAGAGGTCGATAACGTAAATCTTATTATATACATAAATCCAAACTTAAAACTGAAACCCTTAAAAAACGGCTTAAATATTAGAAATAATCTATTTCTAAACACTACAATTATATAACTTAAAAGTAAAAAATAAACAAAAAATTGAAAAATCAATAGTCGGGAGAGGGATTCGAACCTCCGAAGCTAAGGGTATTTTGGAGGCGGTTTGGGCCTCTTTCAGGCTGGGCCTCGAGACAGGGCCATTTGGAATTTTCCTCTGTTGAGAGGCATTAGATCGTAAACTAACGAAAGAGCATTCGGACCTCAAAGATTCTTGACTCCCGACTCGACTTAGAGATGAATAAGTCGAGTACTTTCGCGGTCCAAGTACTTTCTCGGTGGCAAGCCGAGGACCAGCTGACGCAGGAGTCGACGCTTCCGATTGGCTGGCCAAAAATTGCGCCAACGCTCCTGATTGGCTAAGTTTTCGCGGACCCGCCGAAATTTTACGCACGTTTTTGGCTAGCGTGAATAGCCCGTAGTTAGGTTTGCATTTAAAATATCTAGAATTTGAGAAAATATATATTATTTAAAATTTAAACATTTTAAATTTTAATCGGGCAATAAAAAAAACTAACAAAAACGTTAACATAAAAATGGTTGTTTTTAAATTGAACTTGATAACCTAGAACTACGCAAACTAACCCGCCATGTTTTTCAAAACGCTCGTTAAAAAATATAAAGTTTCTCAGTATTAATTTATTTTAACGTCTATATTTTATAGGAACTATTCGAAGAAGAATACTTTAGGTCTCTTAAAGCTTTATCCTCGAAAAAAACTAAATTTCAGTCGTTAATTAAAATCACTTGTGTAAACCGCTTTATGAAGGGACTAGTGAAAGAGGGATAACATGTATTTCGCTTTATTGCCTAAATTTTAAAAACCAAGTCTATTTAAGTCAGTAAAAAATGAACAACTACACTGAACAGCGTTAAATACAAAACTGAGGGAAAAATGAACAAATTACTGAGCATTTAAATATTCCACCGGCACATCAATTTATTCTTTCCAAAAATGCTATGCGACGAGCTTTAATGTAAAAATAAAAAAGCTTTGTAGGTGGTACAAATAAAATTTATGTATGCGGTAGTGTTATAAAAACGGCTCGGTCTTGTTTGGTCGACCCTTCGTTTTAGTCGACTAAACATAAACGAACCAAAAATTTTATGGTCGCGGTTTTGCCTAGTCGACCTCTAGGCTTGGTCAAAATTTGAAAGCCAGACCAGAATCGACCGTGTTAATCTTAGTTGAACCACAGGTCGATCAAACAAAGCCCAGCCCCGTTTTTACAACACTAGTACGTGGTACATAAATTATTCGAGCTAACCTGAAGCCTCTCACGGACCCATCATTTTTCCCGAGGTTCTGGTCGAGTTCGATGCCAGCCCAGAGGCCGGGCGAAAATTTGGTTTCGCCCAAAAATTTAAGGAGGCCCGTGCGAGACGGGGCAACCAGGACGCGATCTCCCATGGCTATATCGGGGTCGCCCCCGGCTTGAGAGGCCGTTGTGGCCGCGCGGGACGAACAAAGGGAAACCCCGTCGTCGTCATCTAAGGGAAATGTAGATTCATATAATACAATTTAAGTAACCTAGGTGCCGCCATCTTGCGTGAGATTTTTTAATGTAAAACGTCTACGTTTGAATGAATGAGTCATAGCCTTTAACAGCTGATTTAAGTAACCTAGGCGCACACATGGGCGTAGCCAGCATTGGGATTAGATGGGGGCAAAATGATTTAGGGAGGGGCAAAATGATCATTTTTTGATATTTGAACCATAATTTAAATAGATTTAAACAAATTTTTGGATTTAGAGCGGGGCAGCAGCCCGCAGCAGCCCCTCCCTGCTGCCCCTGGATACGCTCATGCGCAGCCATTTTACACGCTGTTTTAACGTCTACACAATAGTGGTAAACAGCTCATTTAAGAAACTTATTGACGGCAATCTTGGGTGAGATTTTTTAAAATGGATGCAATTAAAAACGTTTATGAATGAGGGAACGAGTGAGTCCATGAATGAAAGAATTATATACTAAAAATGCAAAGCTCTGGCGCAAAGAGCTGATTTAAATAACTT
Source organism: Gordius sp. MW1 (assembly GCA_964036665.1). Lineage (NCBI taxonomy): Eukaryota > Metazoa > Nematomorpha > Gordioida > Gordea > Gordiidae > Gordius > Gordius sp. MW1. Next base: position 25,418,209 of record OZ038527.1, read on the forward strand.
AAGCGTCGCTATTTTAGGGGAGATTTTTCACATTACGCGCATTTGCGCAATGAAGACTTACAAAACTTAGCTGAAGAAGGAATAATGAAAACGGCAAAGGATAATCTTTCCTTACGTAATTACTTAACAACAATCAGCTGTTCTTTGAATGAATGAACTAATGAGCTCGCCGCACAAATGAATGATTATGCATGAAACCTTCCAAGGGGAGTAAGTCCGCTAATACATGCCTGAAACATGACGACCTACACAACTTAGTTACCAACAATCAGCTGTTCTTATCAGTCTATGAATAAATGAACTAATGAGCCCGCACGAACGAATGTATGTATGTATGTATGTATGTATGACTATGAATAACCTTCAAAGGGGAGCATGTCCGAGGATGTTTGTAGTAGAGTATCGTCGTCCCCGTGGGAGAAAGACATGGTTCGAGAGCATTCGGAAACCTTTCTAAAATAGCCACGGCCGGGCTCGCAAGTAAAAAAGCGTTTTCCCTTGTAAGTTCCGTCATTTAAGGCTTGTCCTCCTCCCCTAACGTTTGTATGGAAGGCCGGGGGTGGACTTTTGTATTCGGGGTCTAAAACTAGGCCCACCCTTAAGCTAGAGGCCGTAACACCAACTTGACCATAATATTGTATCTGACCATTCAAATTTAGGGTACAAACAAAAATTTAATAAATTATACTAGTGTTGTAAAAACGGCGGATGGGTCTTGTTTGTTCGACCTGTGGTTTTACAAGACTAACTAAAGGTCGAATCTGGACGGCTTTTCAAATTTTGACTAAGCTTAGAGGTCGACTAAAAAATGTAGACACCAAAGAATATTTGGTCTATTTTTGTTTAGTCGACTAAAACCAAATGTCGACCAAACAAACCCCATCCATTTTTACAACACTAAATTGAACAAATACAAAGTTTTAACAACCGACTTTTGTTACAAAGTATTAGCAATAAAAATTTTAGAACGTTTTTTCGTCGGAGTTTGAAAAATAATGAGCTATGTGAGTCAATTTCAAACAAATAATATCCAGTCTGTCCTGTCCTTTCCAACTTTTTTTTAGTAAACTCATCAAAATAAAAAAAACATAAGTTAACAAGGTGGGGTAGTGTATGTTTATGGTTTCAAGTCTGGTCGTAGCCAGGATTGGATTTAGAGGGGGGCAATAATGATTTAGGAAGGGCCAAATTATAATTTTTTGCAAATTTTATGCAATATTTATATTAAATTTGAAAAAAATTTGGATTTAAAAGGAGGGCAGCCGCCCCTCCCTGCCACCCCCTGGTTACGCCCATGGTTTCAAGTTCCACTGATAAAAAATTTAAATTTTTTTGCAAATTGTTACCCGTCCACTAACGGTACCAAGGTCGGGATGGTTGAACCAAAGCCTGTCTCCGATCTTTAATTCAGCTTCGGAGGGTCGACATTTTTCAACGCTGTTTTCTTTCGCATCTAAATCAATTTCAAAAAATAATTTTTATTACTTAAACCTTTTTCCACCAAATTTGGCTCTTTGGCTCTAAATACTTATCGGCAAAAGCAATTATGAAAATCAAAGTTATACACATAGACTAATAAAACTATAGACTGCCGAACAGCTGATTTTTACTATTAAAATCATTCAGACACCATAATAGCTTCCGTCTAGAAGGAAAAGTTCAACAACAGGTATATTTATATTCCTACACGATATAATAGTTAAGAAAAATATAAAACTATTAGCTTAATTTATAAAATTAAAATAAAATAACAATACAGAACGGTAAATTATGTTGATTTCCATTGTTTGGTTTCCCTCAAAATGGCGCTTTCTATACTTGCTGCAAAATTATCAGCTGTTTGGCGATCTATGGTTTTATTAGTCTATGGTTATACATTTCAAATCGTAAAAATAGAAATTTTAAGATGTGGAGTTTGTGTAAAAATTAAACGTTATTTTTAATAAAGCCATATCTTATAAAAATCTGGACGTTCTTCGAAATATTTGAAATGATATAAATTAAAATCGAGATAGAGCAAAATTTAATTTAAAAATTGGGTCTCGGCCTAGGGTTGGGCCCGAAGGGCAATGGGACAGCCCGACCTTAGGCCCGGGCTTGAGCTGATTTATCCCAAGTTAACTACTACCCATTTATAAAATAAATATTTTCGTAGAGCATACTTACTATACTTTCAACCCCTCCCCCCTCTCTATATTATTTTTACAACCAATTTCGCATATCTTATATTAATATACATCCATAATAACTATTAAAACTTTAAAAAATTATAAACTGTTAAACTAATTTTATAAGGTTAGATCATTACATTAATTCATAAGTTTAATAAATTGTGGGAAGAGAAATTGGATGATTCTTCATTCAAAACTTATCCTAGTTGTGAATTAAAAATAATAACAATCAAATTAATTTTATACAAGTGTAAAATTATTTATTAAAAAAATGGACTGGGGTCGAGTCGGGACAAAAAACATTTCCGAGTCAGGCTCGGGCCAAAAAAATATTTTCGAGTCAGAAGGGCTCTACATAAGCGAGAGTCAAGCAAAGCCATAGATAGTGTACCCTTTATCCGCCATATTGAAATGTGCACTTTTGAAAGGGTAAAAGCTCAGCTGTTCAAAGTTATTAAGAGTGGTTCAAAGGGTTAAAATTTCGATAATAATTAATAAAAACGGGTCAGTCGAGCAAATTTTGGGCTGGGTCGTTAATTACCGTTCAGATAAAAAATTTGTCGGCCCACGAGGAATGATGCGGGAATTAAAATCCATTTCAGGTCGGGGGGCCGCCCCTTCCTCAAACGGTACATTCGCGTTTGGATACGAGACAAAATAAAGGTCCCCTCCCCCAAGTCCCCTTCCAACTTTGTGACCAATTGACACCTCATCCACGACAACGAATGAATGAATGAATCAAAGAACCCCAATGATTAAATGAATCACTGCAAACGTCTCTTCTTTCAAAGATAAAGGAATCGCGAAAATAATAATAATTTATCTAAACTTAATTTCTCGATATATAAATCATATAAAAAGACGGCAACTCCTCTACTGTTGTTTGCCGAATCAAGGATGAAGGGGGTGTGGGGTAATATGATACCCATCGCGCTAAATACTTTAGAGGTCAGGTAGAATCATTCGAAAAACTTATACATATATATACAAATCAAGGACAGGACAGACAAGACAGGACATATTAGCGTAATTTAAATTTAAAATTAGTTTTAAATAATATTTAAAAAAACTCAAACTTAGATTGAAATAAGGACAAAAGAGGCGAATCACGAAATTTAAAAGTGAAAAGGAGATAGAAATTTTTGGTGACACGAGCATCTTCGGGTTGGTTCGGGTTCTGGTTAGAAATATTATAAAATGCTTTCGGGTTCGGTTTGAAGTGCAGACTACTAATGAAAGGCCACTTATCCATGGATGCCCATAATTAGTTTTTAGACAAGATTTTTCAATAATCGTTATTTCATTGAATGAAGAAATCTTTTTGAATTTAGGAAGAGAGTAGGGAATCAGCCCCCACTTGTCCCCTCTCCCCAATGTCTTCGGGTCGGGTTCGGGTTGAAAAGTTTAAAATGCTTTCGGGTCGGGTCGGGTTCTGGTTGAAAAGCTTTCGGCTCGGCGCCGGGTTCGGACTAAAATGCTTTCGGGTCGGGTAGGGTTGGGGTAAAAAAAATTTGAACGCTTTTGGGTCGGTTAGGGTTCGGGTTAAAAAAAGTGACTTTGCGGGACTCTAAGTGAACCCCATTGTTAAAACAGAAAAAGTGAATTTACCTTCCTCATTAGTTAATAAATAAAGACGAATGTTAATAAATGATTATTTAATAAAATGCAGATGGCACTAAATTGCAGGGACATCACATCATCACAGTATTTTTATGAATTTTGTAAATAAATTAAAATGCTATTTTTAATGTTTAATTTGTTCAATATTTTTTTCATTTCCTTTTTAAAAACACTTTAGAGTAACCAAAATCATTATAATCTATATAACCTTTCCTTGCTTGTGCACATTTCAAAATGGCGGAAAAAACGGTACACTTATTTAACGTTGATGAGCAGTCTATCTAGTCTATGATTAAATTAGCACACACAAAAAAATGTAGTAATAATTAAGGCTTGGGCGCGTGTAAAAATTATTTTGTAAAACAGTACTCCGGGATTTGAATATGGCCTTAAAAAATTGATTATTTAATTTTGAGTTCCCAGGCGAAATAGTATAAGTTATAATTTAATTTTTTTTTATAATGCAGATTGAACCTTAAAATTTAAGCCCAGGCCCGGCCTATATAAATCTTAATTATTACGACATCTTTTAAAATATTTTTAAAAAAAATATTAAAAATTCAAATTTCATCAATTCAAAATTTCAAAATTCAATATTTATACGAAAATTGAAATTAATTATAAATTTAATATCACAAAAAAAAACACGTTTTGGTTCGTTTAAAAAATTTCCCATCCCAAGTCACGAACCATACAGAAAAGTAGTTGAAATTTTTTCAAACCAAAAAAATTAAAAGCTATAATTATACAGTTAATTTCATATAGTAATATTATTCAAAGGATTTTAATTTTTAATTCAATTTAAAATTAAAATTATAAATTTAAAAAATGAGGGGAAAAAGTAAATTACAAAAATTTAAAGTGAAAATGAAAAACAAAAATTTAGCGAATTTGAGCAATAAACTATTAAATAATTATTATAAAACATACACAACAATATAAACGCAACAATTATTAATATTAATTGCTATTTAATTTATGTTTTATTTTATTAATTAATTATTTATTTATTAATTTATTTATACATTTTATTTATTTATTATTTTTAAAAATTAAATCCAAAAAATAAACCTGGAACACGATTTTCTGCTGTAGTATCTTTTAAGGAATCTTCATAAGGGGCAAAATCAGAGGCCATATTTAATTGTGTTTGGGATGAGTTTCTTTCTATTGCTGCTATCTCATTCAAACCAATACGTTTCTAAATCTAATTTTTTGATTTTTGTAAAATAAAAACTTTATATAAACAATTATAAATTTTGTCAAAACCTTTCAAAACAATTCTAAACGTAAATAGAAAGTTTTATTCTATTTCGTTTTACATCATTAAAAACAACAAAAAATTATATTCATAAAAATATATTTAAAAATTCTTTCATATTATTACAAAAAATATCGTAAAAAAACAATCTAATTATGATATTTCAATTAAAAAAAACCTTAATCTCATCTAACTTCATTTCATCTAAACACTTTAAATTATTTTTAAATCTAAAAATTTGGTAAATTTTTTCATATCAAAAGATTAAAATAAATAGCAAATTCCACTTTAAAGTATTTTAAATGTGTTTTTTATGAGTTAATCTATTTTAAAATGAAGGTAAGTGGAAAAAGAAGGTCAATAATGATAGGTTAGCCCTTTGTGTCCCCATAACCTTGAAGCCATCAAATAAAATAGACATGGCGTGTCTGTTTATGATAATAATAATAAGAGAATAATTATCCTCTTTTCACATTATAAAATAATCATCATTACATAAATCTCCCATCAACTATGGTTACCTACTCAACTTGAAAGCAGAAGTTGTAATAAAGCTTGTTCGTTTAAAATAAAGAAATTCTTTAATCATACTTATAATCGCAGATTAAAGTAATTTTTCCGCCATTTTGAAATGTGCAGGATGTATAGATTTTGGTAATTTTGGTTAAAGTGTTTTTTAAAACGTATTGAAAAAAATATTGAACTCGTTAACCCTCGAGAGTACTTATGGGGTGTGAGGAACCCCACGAAAGTTTTGATTTAATTTCACTTAAACAGTTTTAGATTTAGCACTTTGGTTTTTTTCAGTATTTTAATAATTTAGCAAAAGCTATACTTCCTGAAAATTTCGTGTGTTTTGCCACATAAATTTTGGTGATCGAAGCGTTTGGGGTTGCACCCCATAAGGTCAATTAACAAAGTTCTTTTTCTGATAAATATTTTTTTATTTTTAATTTAAAAAAGTAATTTAGGCAAAAAGATTATTGTTACTATATTTTTTTATTTTAATAGATATTTAAACTTTTGTGAGACTATTTTTAGTAATTTTTGTAATTAGCTATTGACTGCTTCTATCAGACCTATAGACAATACATTTCAAACAAGCCTAATATATAAGGCCTCAAAATTTATTTTCTTGTGGTTGCAAAAACTTTTTATACATTTAACTTAGAATTATATGCACGTTTTCAGCCAAAATGTCCTTTTAACATTAATAGCGAGTCTAAAAACAGACCATTTTTTAAATACTCTATTTTTTACACATAATCATTTTATTGTAAATGCATGCTTTTTACATTTTTTAAGCCTTCTTTAACTAAACATTTGCCTTGTAAAATTTTAAAAGTTGTATCGTGTTCTTGACAAAAATAAACATAGCATTTTGATTTTTATAAAAAATCTTTGGGTTTAGTAAATTGCATATATTCTTTACTATTTACGATCAAATTATTTCTCCAAGAACTTATACGAGGCTTTAATAAAATTTCATTTAAAAGGAAGTGTTTATATATTGGTCTTAAAGTTATGATAATTTTAAGGTTTAATATTCCCATAAGTCTGCCCAGGATTAAGATTCCCATAATTACTCTCAAGAGTTAAGTACCTTAAAAACAGCATTTTGAAATATATATTATTTACACAATACATAAGAATAATTTGTTGATGTGATGTTAAAGCAATTTAATGCCATGCGCATTTTAATTATTAATAATTATTCATTAAGGTTTTTAATTATTAATTAATGAGGAAGGTAAATTCCCTATTTATGTTTTAACAATGGGGTACACTGCAGATAGACATGGTAGATAGTTAAATTCAAAATGGTGGATTTAATGTTTAAAACTTTACAATATATAACGTATGGAGATGAGCAGTTTAGGTGTTCTAAGAATTATATTAAAAAATTTGCAAAAGTTCTTTAATAATGACTTAAAATAAAGCTGGGAAACGACTAATTTTTGCATTGAATTTTATTAAGTAGCTTGGATGGTCATTTTGGGTAAAATTTTTTACATATACATGAGCAGTCCCAAATTATGAAAGTTATGGAAATTAAGAATAATAAAAATTTTAAGGCTCAACTTTCCACGTCTAATTTAAAATTTAAAATGAATGACGTGTAGGTTGTTAAATATGTCTCTAGGCAGCCTATATACCCTAACTTAATAATTACCAGTTGTTTGCCAGTATTTAAATTCTTTATGCATTTTTTGTTGTTAAACTAAATTTTAAAAATAAAGCTTTTCACATTAAAGTCTTGCTGTTTTTAATTGAATCTAGTGAGAAAGATACAATCTTAATTAATTTTTGTGACTTTATATAAGAAAAACTTATTAAAAAACTAATATTTGTTAACAAAGTGAATTAGAAATCATCAAATGATTTTTTCCATTATTAAATGAATTAAAAAATAAACCGTATTTTGGTAAGGTAAAATTTCATATATATCATATTCATATCTATAAGAGAAGGACAGTGTAATTAAAGTTTTATATGTTTTTTGTTAGAGATTTAATCTAAGCAAAACTTTATATACAAATTAGACAAGAACTTTTACAGGAGATGGTTTGTAATTAAAAGTTTCAAACAAAAATTAGGATATTAAAACTATTATTAATGATAAAGTTTGCTTAAAAATTTTGAAGAATCTTATACATGTAATCGCTTTCTTTTAAAGAAAGTATAGAAAACTAAAATTCTTAAAGGTTATTGATTTTACTTGCTTACCATTTATGTTATTTTAATATGAAAAAATCTTAACATTCTATATGTTTTATTTAAATTTTGTATTAACATAATTTTTCTTAATATAATTATTATTTAGAGGCATGAACAAAATGTAAATAATTTTATAACCAATCAATTTTAAATGAGTATAAAGCTATTAAAGACGGAAACATCTTGCTTTCTTTTAGTTGTAATCAATGGCCATTTATATATACAAATCTAATACAAAGCATGACTTTGATTGATATCCATTGTAGAATACATGCAATTCATAGTTAACCTTAACTTATGTTAAATTGGTAGTTACTGATTAATAGAAAGATACAAAAGCATAGCCAGAGGGAGACAAAAAGAGGCATGTACAGTTCCCAATTAATAAAAAAAAGTCATATATTAATATGAAAATATTTTTTTAACATGATTTCTTCCAGACCAAAAAAACCTTGCATTCCTACTAACAAAAACTCGTCTACCCATGGATACATAAATAAAGATATAAATGAGTTCAAATGCGATCTATATTTTCAAAAAAAAATAATAAAATCATACCCTCACATTTGCAATTTTAGGCATTCACAGCTGATAATGGATACCAGGTATATCGACATATAGCGACGAAATATCGAGAAAGTAGTGATGGTTAGTGTTTCGATCTCGTCTCGTCTCGGTCTCGAAAACAAAATCTCGTCTCGTCTCGGGAGCGATTATAAAAATCTCGATCTCGTCTCGTCTCGGTCTAGAAAAATCTCGTTCTCGTCTCGTCTCGACGAGAATTCTCGTCTCGTCTCGACTTTTTAAAAAATATACACGAAATAAATTTTTTTCTCTCATTTTATAAAGAATATTAAATAAGTGTTAAAAAATCCAAATGGCAAACTTTTTTATTTTTTAAAAAACTTCAACACACACTTTTTAAAGACTTAGCGAGACACGATATCTCATTGACAATATAAAGATATGAAATAATTCATAAAGATAACATTTTCTATGAAAAGTGCAGATTGAAAAAAGTATAAATTAATTTGAAGTATAAAAAATTAAATTTTACTGTTCTAGCAAATTATAACATTTGTATCAAATTCACTGTGTTTGTCAACTCTAAATAGACTGATAAAATTATAATTTCGCTTATAGTTACTTAGTTGCACAATTGAGCAAACTGAGACCCTTTATTAACCCTGGCTAAAGCTTCAAAGTAAACTTTATCATAAGGCAAACGTTTAAGTCCATTGATATTACCATCACTAATAGTGTTTATTGCATGTTTACTATAGCGTTATAAACCAAAGTGCGAGTAACTTAAAAAGATAGTTTTATTATTTACAGAATTGATAACTAGTTGCACATATTAGAAGGTTGTAAAAACAGCAATAAAAGCAGCATTTTATAGGATTAAGAACATAAGATGAGATGTTAAACTTTAAAATAAAGTGCACGTATTTAAATTTATGACAAAAATCATTATAATCAAATTTATATTTTAAATAATTACATTCCAATTCTAACTAACTTTGGCATTAAATAGTTATTTATCGAATACAGTATTATTTATTTTATATTGCACAATCATAGAAATTAGTGAATTTGAATGCACCTTCAAACCCAGCTTATAATGTAAAAAGTAATGCATATGACAAAACTATGTATTCACATAATGTCTTAATAAAATTCAAAAATTTGGAAGGTGCTATATTAGTTGAAGCATAAAAACTTCATATGTGATAAATATATTTTAAGTTATTCACATACACTAAGGGTAAACCATACTTAGGTGAATGATTGCCAAATTTTAAATTTTTTGCAAAAATATATAATATTTACTACACTTAGAAATTTTTTTAATATCAAATTTATTCCATACATATTGATTACACCTAATACCTTAAATGTAAATCACGCAAATTAAAATACACAATAATTTACTATAATCTAACGATCAATAAAAAGTCGAGATCTCGCCTAAAAAATCTCGTATCGTCTCGTCTCGACATCAAAATTCTCGTCTCGATCTCGACTCCATTTTTCAAATTCTCGTCTCGTCTCGTCTCGTCTCGGTTTTTCGAGACGAGACGAGACGAGACCGAGATTTTTCTCGGTTTTTCCGCATCACTAGTGATGGTGAAACGCTTAGGACTATCGCGATTAGCGCCTCCCCGCTAATCGCTTGGATGCGCTATAAGCTATAGTGTTAGTCACATAAGGCGCTATAAGCTATAGCACATAGGCACTTGGAGGCGCTAGAGCTATAGCACTAAGTCACATAAGGCGCTACAGCTATAGCACATAGTCACGGAGGCGCTTAAGCTATAGCACATAGTCACTTGGAGGCGCTAGAGCTATAGCGCATAGTCAATTAAATCGCCAGACTAGAGTTATAGCGTGGCACAATAATTGTTAAAAATTTTATTGTTAAGTTGCATAATTATATTATACAACTTAGAAATTAATTTTAGCTTTACCGCCCCTGAGCGACTATGTGATATAGCTCTAGCGCCTTATGTGACAATGTGCTATAGCTCTAGCGCCTCCAAGTGACTATTTTAAAAAAAGATTTTTGCACCTCCGTATAACACTGCATCTTACTTTTATAATAATTTGATTAAACTTTGATTTTTCATTCCCTTAATTGAAAAATTCTGTCCTAGCTACTATTTTTATTCACGCCCCCCCCCAAATCCCTTACAAAGATTGCACGTAAAATTAACAAAGTTATAAAAAATGAAACTTAATTTATAAGGCATTAATTTTAGCTCTCCGGCTTGCTTGATTTATCTTAAAGGGTCTTCGGGTGTTTTCAATGCCGTGTTTGTGCAATTTGTTATTAATATCGTCGAATCTGGTGCAAAATGTATGAGTGCCAAAATGTAATAAGAACTACATATTATCAAATAAATCATTAAATCTAACCCTAACCCTTGCCTATATTACATTTTGTTTATATTACATGAAACTTACAAATTAAACAATAATAATCTTCAAAATAAACGATAATAACATTGGAAAACTTACCCAACGCGGAGGTTTATAAATGCGCATGCGCATAAGCGATTCTTGCCTGTATTACATTTTAGCACTCGTACATTTTGCAAAGAAGTGATATCGTCTCGTGTTTACCTAATTCTTACTAATTATTAAAGGTAGCATTTTAAATAATTCAACTAATACTGTGCGATTGATACAGTCGTTACATCTGCGTGACGAGCTATTCCATTTTTTACATACAAACATATACATATGACGATGGTGTATGGTTACCTAGGCAAAAACTTAATTTGAATATATTAACTCGATCATCGGTTACCTAGGCAAAAATTTAACCTTTACTATTCAAGTATTCACGCACCCTATTCATAAAAGTGAATACATTCAAGTATTTGAATGTCTCGTAATTCACCATTATTATTAACACAAATAACCTCCCTAGTGTGTATATAAACACGATGTTTTAACTAAAATTTATTCACTTGAATCACTTTTCTTTTGGGTTATATTAAAATAGAAATTTAATCTTCTACAAATGGTGACCCCGCATTTTCGGGGGAGCCGAATTTTTTTCCCTCCCCCCTATAACCCAAGTCCACCTTGACCCCGACTTTCGGGAAAGACATATTTTTCTATCCCATAACAGTTCCTTTAGTAATGGCGTTTGGTTTTCTTAGTTAAAATAAAACAATTCAGATATAGGGCATTATCTTTTCAATCCGGCGTACAATCGAGCTGCAACAAACAATTTGACCTTAATACTAAACTCGAAATATGTGGCTGCTGTGAAAGATACAAACTACCTACCTACCGATTGTTAATACGAAGAAAACCATGTTACCATAATACACCTCTACACATGCAACAACATCGTCTACCGAACGTCAAAATGGTCCACTGCCCTGCCAATGGCCCAACTGTAAAACATATCTCAAAATAACCAACATCACATGGCCTCTTGCAACGAGCAAAGACGGCGTTCGGCAAAGCAATAACACTTACTACTACCACTACCAAGGCTCTAACCACGACCGATTTAACTGAGGGAAGGATGCGATTCTAAAATAGATATGTCTGCTCCGACAAATCTACTAATATATTGGATAGCACATCCACTTCCAATCATCACTTACACCTCGGTCACCACACCAGCAAACACTAGTGCAAACACTAACTATTGACCAACTAAGCAACTGAGTATTTTAACTTTCATTTTTAGCACTCCTTGCAATAGGAGGGGGAATTATATGGTTACCTAAGCAAAAACTTAATTTGAATTTAGCAACTCGATCATCGGTTACCTAGGCAAAAACTTAACCTTTACTATTCAAGTATTCACGCACCCTATTCCTAAAAGTCAATACATTCAAGTATTTGAATGTCTCGTAATTCACCATTATTATTCACACAAATAACCTCGTTGGATGTGTATATAAACACGATGTTTTAACTAAAATTTATTCACTTAAATCACTTTTCTTTTGGGTTTATAATAAAGTAGAAATTTAATCTTATACAGGTGTTATCAAATAAACAAAATTAGCATAAGAACTAATTGTGTGTCGTCTCACTTGACAAAATAGATAATCGCTCAATATGTTAGATAAGGGTTTGTAGTTGTTTCCGGTGTCATGTTTATGCAATTTGTAAATAATACTGTCATCATATTAATAACATAACAAACTCAGGTTTCTGAAAGACCTTCGAGGGATATATTTGGCACTGTTTTTTGCCCTCAAAGCTATAAAAGTCTATACTTCAACCCCGAGAAAAACCAAAAAAATTCATAATACCCCAGAAAATTTAGACTTATTACTTTTGTCAATAACATTAGAACATTTTAATAACGTCCATCTGGGGATATTAAAGAGCCAGTATTAATTTTACAAAATATTCTGAAATTTAAATATCGTGCCTAATTGTTAATAATTTGTAATCATGTAACATACTTATAAGTTTTATAATAGATTTACTTGGAAACTATGACGTTTTATAGTTAAATTTTAATTTTTAGAACTAGGGTAAAATAATTAAAAATGCTTAAAATAGAAAAAAATTATTTAATGATAATAGATTTAAAAAACTTGTTTGTAGATCGATTGAAATTATGTTATTTTTTAACTTAAGATTTTTTGAATATATAAATGTATCTTCAGACCAGATTCTGTTTATTTATATGCCTGCGTCTCTCATACTTAATTTTGGTTACTTATTTATAGCACTTAGTTCAAACCACATGAATAATGCAATTTAAAAATTTTTATAACAATTTAGCGCCACGCTATAGCTCTAGCGCATCCAAGTGATTATGTGCTATAGCTCTAGCGCCTTATGTGACTATGTGCTATAGCTTTAGCGCTTCCAAGTGACTAAGTGCTATAGCTTTACCGCCCCTGAGCGACTATGTGCTATAGCTCTAGCGCCTTATGTGACAATGTGCTATAGCCTAGCGCCTCCAAGTGACTATGTGCTAAGGTTTTAGCGCCTATCAAACGCTATTTCACCATCACTACGAGAAAGCATGGGCGATAATATTAAGTAGAGAATTTTTGATCTAAATGTGCAATTTTTATTGGTTCTTTTATTATATACTTTTAGTTGTATCAAGTACTTTGTCTCACAGTAGTAAATTTCTATTATTTATAATTCATTTTGATCAAGTACTCTTGATCAAATATAATTGTAATTTTGGCGTAGGTTTTTTAAAACTCTGATTCTACACCAAGCTCCCACTTTAGCATACGGATAAATAATCATAATGCCCATAGTTCATAGCTTGTTTATATGTCTTTAAATAGTCACCAAAAATGTTATGGTTTTAGTAAAAATGCATCGTCACTAAATAGGCGTGACATGTATTTAGCGCTTGTATCCAGTGTGTTAATTTTAAAAAAGTTACAAGGATTAAAAACAAATTATCATAAAGGAAAAATAAAATTTGCTGTTTAAATACATTCTACACGTAATATCGTAATAAAATCTTTTTAACATCCAATCACACAAATCACGAAGTTATGACATAAATTGAAATAGGTGATAGAGCATACAAATACCACAATAAATTTTTTATATTTAGATATGTTGTGAATTCTCGTAGAGGCGAGAACGAAATTTTTCTAGTCCGAGACGAGAGCGAGATTTTCTTAATCGAGCCCGAGACGAGGCGAGATTTTGCTTCCGCTGAGAAGAGATCATAATATTATGTATTAGTTTCTTCTTGCAGCACATTTAGTCGATATGCAATTTAGCCACTCTGTATGAATCCTTGCATTAACTTCCTTTGAGTAGCATTCCTCTGTGGCATCGACACGATGTACTTATTTAGGAGTACCTCATGTGGTCAGCCAGTGAAGGGGGGGCGACTTCTAAATGTATCTTGTTATCGTGTCTACAGTATTTTAAATAGAAAGGGCTTAGACAGATCCTTGATGTAATCCAACTTAAACCGAAGTCGTTTTATTGCAAAAATTTGAAGCCTTAATAGTTTTTTTATCGCATATAGCATCAAGCATATTTTTGTTTTCTCACGTCATGCACCTTTTCAAATCGCATATTACCGTGTCATAAATTTGTCCAATTCAAAGAAGATCTGTGTAGATTTCTTCTCATTTCTCCCTAATTATTTATTATTTGTCTTAGTGCGAATATTGGTTCAATTGTGGATTTACAAGCCATAACCCCGGAATGGTTAGCCGATATGTGCAACTCGTTTATCATTCTTGTTACGATTTTTTTGAGGATAGCTTGATTCCTCTGTAATTTTCACACTACCTTTCAACGACAGTTTAATCATGTCTGCTCTATGTATTATGTAAAAGGTTATTAATCAAAACTCCTTCCACCATACTCCCCATGCTATAAGAATTCTATCGGGTCCAATATATATTTCGCGTTTTATTTATTTGTATCCAAACATCATTCTCCTGAATAAGTGCTATCATATTTATGTTTGGAGGATCTATGCCATTTATAATATTCATAAGTTCCTATAAGTATCTTTTCCACCTTACAACCACTCTTTTGGCTTTGATTCTCCTCCTTATGAATACTTTTAGGATCTCGACAGCGCAACTTTTCTTCCCCTTCATATTTATTATACATCCGTTACACACTTTACGATCCAGTTTGTCGGTCCTTTCGTTGAAAGCAGTTTAGTAAAAGGGTTGGAATATATTTTATTAAAAGGGAAATTATAACAGTGGTAACGATTCTATAAATCGCGAGTTTATATACCAATAGATAACGATAAACATTCAGATTAAAGTTAATTTTTTAGGTGTTGGAATATATTTTATTTAAAGGGAATTTATAACAGTGGTAACGAATCTATAAATCGCGAGTTTAGATACCAATAGATAACGAAACATTCAGCTTAAAGTTAAATCTCTTCGTGTATTCTTTCTTTTATAACCTTGTGCGTTTCTGTCCCAAATTCCTTTCAATGTAAATGAATTTGTTTCTCTACAGCAGCCTTTCGCTACCGCAGCGGCCTTTTTTACAGCATCTCTATATACCTGATAATCTCCGACTTATCAGTTCCACCGTTCCTGTAGAATTTTTTTATCGATGCAATTTGTAATCGACTGATTCCACCATCGTAGATCCTTATTATATTTACTTTTGGTCTGTTCTAAAACAAGTCTCTAAATCATCTCTAACATTCTGTCGCAACCATAGATTTATACTATAGACTGAGGAGCACCTGAAAATTTTGAGGAAGGGTTATTTCATCATGTTAGAACATTTAATTTGGTAAATCATATATATATATAAATGAAACTATGTGTGTGTGTATATATGCGGCCACCAATTTTGGAAAACCACCAAACCGATTTGGGTCAAAATTTCACAGTTTATTCCTGACACTCCGGAGCATGTTTTAAGATTTGTTTGAGCCAAATCGGTCCAGTAGTTTTCGAGTATTCATACGCGTTGCACTGTATACGTAAATAGAACAATAGAAGTAGACATATAGACATCAAACTTTATTTTTACTTCAATAATCGCTTTATCATCATATATGCCCTAAAATTCCAACACAATTTAATACACCCGGGTAAATGGCAAAACAACGTTTGCCGGGTCATTCATCTAGTTTTAATGATATTTTTAAAAAAAATTATGTCAAACAAAGATAATTAATATTCTTTGGACACTGGGAAGTATTTAAAGTCACTAGACAAATAGTGCAAATAAAAAAAATTCTTTAGGACATATACCCTACCAAAAGCCCTTAACAAAGAAAAAAACAAAAGTTATTGAAAAAAATTGAGGACCTACATTATAAAGATTTAGAATTGTGTTTATGGCATTCACATATTATGATATTAGCGCCATCTATAATTTATTATAAATATTTCTAAATTTAAAAATAAATACATTTAAGTGTTAACCAAATAAAAAGAAATAATTTTTCAAATACTATTATTACTTGTGCAAATAGTCATTGCCTAAATGAGCGTAACAAATGTATCTCTCTTAAATCGGTGATAAGTTGCTTAATAAATTTAAATGCAAAATTGTCCGTTATTCTATAGCATTGAGTCTATGATTAAGTGAATAGGATCATAATTAAACCTAGGAGATGGAAACAAATTTGGGATGCTTTTTAAGGAGGTATAAAAGAGTAATATTTTATAGAGTGTTGGTGTTTTATCGGCTACTAACTCGATGCTTGCCTTTTCATAAGGTGAAGGCATATTAATTAATATCATGCATGGGCGTAGCCGGTGCGGGGGGGGGGGCAACCGCCTTTCCCCTCCCCCCCCCCCCCCCCCCTTAAATGACAACAACAAAAAAATTCAATACATTAACCCTTAAAAATTAAAAAAAAATATGTTTTGCCCCCCCCCCCCCTAATTCAACTTAAACAACATTCGCCCCCTCCTAATCCAAAGGCTGGCTACGCCAATGATAGCATGATACATTTTATGGAAATGCCTTTAAGTTTTTCCATTAAATCTTTGCTAGATAAAAAATGACTATTTCATCATAAATCTTATGCGAATTTTTTAACATAACGATTTTTGAGTTTCACCAGTTTGTTGTTTGGATAAAGTTTTTTTTATCATAAGTGCATTTTTTTGTTTCAATATTATAATTAGAGTATAAAGTAAAATAATTCAAATTTGTTGACTTTTTAAAGGCCAAGCCCTGCCCGCACTTTTTTTATTGCTCTACGCGGGCCGCGGGCTGGCCCGGCTTAGGCAGACCTCTACCTCCTTGTACAATGAATCGAAGAAAATGTCTTATTCAATTTTCATACTTCCAAATTGTACATAACACGCATAAGATAAGAAGGCCTCATTAAATCTTAACCTATATTAATTGCCGGAACATCGTTTGACTTCCACCAGAATGTTCTTGGACAATTCGCTTTTATATCGACTCCGTTCCAACGATTTGGTGCCCCACTATAGAATAGCTTATATTCTCTTAACTCCACAGCTTTTGACACAGTCACTTAGTTTCTCAGCTAGGCGATGTTTATCGTTTTTCCTTTTTGTACAACTTCGATGCTTTCTATCATCAATGTGCTTAATAACAGCATCTTCTCGCATCCCACAATTAATTTTCTTAACCGCCTTTTTTGTGAGTCCGGCAATAAGCCTTGTGTCCATAGTGCATTCCACTGACCGAAGATGCACTGCACGTCATTTATAGAGGATGCCCCATTATATCTTAAGTTGTCATTATTTTATGAGGGTTTGTACTGCCTGCTTCTAACCTTATCACGAACTCGGGACACTCATAGCAAGTGTTTGTCCAAATATCATCTTTCAGCTTAAATAAAATTTGACCCATCTAGTTTTTGACTACCAAGAATCCCAAAGATCACGATCTTTTTCTCTTTTATATTGGTCAATTTTTACATACACCTGTTACCCTTAATAAGAGTTTGTTAGCCATCTCGATGTGTGCAGAAATCTCGCTATTGCAACGGCCTTTTCAACTCTCTTTGCCTCCTCATATTACTGATACTGACCGACTTTTGGATTTATATCACAGCAGGTAGTGTATGATAACTATCTATAAGTGCGAACAAGCAATGTTAACAAATACCTTTACAACTGCACCCAGCAGTTTATCTAATGCTATTACAACTAAAAACGACTCATTATATTTATATGTTGTGTGGATTTGCCAAACTATTAATGTAGTTTCTGTCACATCCTTATGCACCCAAAAACTTAAGTTTTTTTAAATATCATATATATTTCAGTTACACTGGCAAACCAAGAAAGGCTAATTCTAGTCAACTACCCACACCACCAATCCATATATGTATTACTTAAAAATTCGTTACAAAAATCTTTTATAACTACCTGATCCATTATCGGTAATGTTCTAAGATCTAACCCAAAGTACAGCATATGGAAATATTGCTTCAAATCATTTGCCTTAAATGTTTTAATAACCACAAATTTTGATAAAAAGTAAAAATAAATATATTCATTATTAATATATATCTACATGCCAGATCATTAAATTATTAAAATTAAAATTATTTTTATTATAAACCATGTCACTTCCGGCAAAACAACCAATCACAAATTACAGAGTTGGATAGGTGCCATAAATTTGGTGAGATGTTTTAATATAGTTAACAAAAAATAATAAATATGATGCTACTTAGATGAAATAAACCAATTTTGTATTCACCTTCAATATATATAATTCAAAAATAAATTAAAAATTTCATGTTTTTCAAAATTTATAAAACTTATGAAATAAGAAGGAACTTAAAAATATTCTAAATGTTTTTTGATAACTAATATTTTTAAAAGCTGTGCTTATCTATTTTCAAACCTATAATACCCTTTTTAGAGCATTATCAAATGATTATATATATAGAATAGCTTTGCGCTAATTTATGCTATTTGACTAGTTTTTGTTTTATTTTTATGCTAGCTTATTTGGAGATATAACTGACGTGATTTTCTTGATTAAAAATAAGTATAAAAATAAGTATCCCCTTATTATAAGGAAAAAATATATATGATAATTTTTAATAAATTTTGATTTTATGGTCATCAGCTGAACCTTTACTCGCTAAAATGATTAAAAATACATTTGCTGTGTCTAGCACATATAATGGCTTACCCTTTAAGAAGTAAAACAGCAATTTCAGGATTTTCCTTGCCTTATGTAAGTTTATTTTGCTTTTTTATATAATTATATATATATTTATAGGAGGATATTGGTTCGATGAAAAAGGTTAATAAAGGTAAATCTATATATATATAGATAATTATTTATATATATCAGGGCGTTTAGCAAGGAATAAGATAACATGTCATGAATGTTTTGAAGGCTTTACTTCAGATTTTGATTATGATGCTCATACCCAAATATGCCAAATAAAATATATTCAAAAAGTTAAGGAGCAAGAAGCTATATACGAGAATCATTTAAAAAGAATTTCTCAGGACACTCCCTGTTTCTTATCTGCGATGAAATTAATTCCAAACTCAGATGATGGTCTAAATAATATCAAGGGGATGAACAACCAACATGTTGAATCTCAACTTCCATATGATAACAGTAATCATACAATTACCTCTTTGTCTAATCATCCAAAATTCTTCCATGAATTTAAAAAAATAAATTGCTTACTTAAAAGATCTATATGTTACCCACCAATTGAAGGGGTTAGAGAAAAGGCTGCCTTAAATGTGCTAACAGATTTTCCACCTTCTCCACTTTGGTTGTCGAATCATAATGCTCAAGCTGTTTTAGCTGAAAAATATAAAACAAGGTTTTCAAGTCGACACTTAAAAATTATCAAAAGCATATGTGTTACAAACTCCATTAAAGAACCAAGATATTATAATAATATAAATCTTACCTCATTGTTATGTCAACAATCATTTGATAAATATGTTAAGTTCTTTGAAAAACAGATCAATTATGTGGATGAACAAAAATTTGAATTAACATCTTATGATGATAAGGTAGATTATATGGAGACAACCTGTACAAACGTGATTTGTAACAGTGTACATGCCTTTAAAAAGCCAATCATGTATTTAAAAACCCCAAAATATGAAAAATATTGTGAGAGATATGAGTACACACCATATGGACATCAAAATGGCAAAAATATTAGAGAACAAGATGCCCTAGTCCTCACCAAATCAGACGATAAATTGAGTCTTTCATCATTTTTGGATTATCCTGATAAGTTGAAAACAAAACAAGGATCAAATTTTAAGATCAATGGCCTAATTAATAAAATGAGAAAAGTGGTTGAGGATGATAATGGCACCATCTTGACCAGGGATTTTTTATTTTCAGCCTTATATGACTCCGTATTTTCACAGTTAGTGTATAAGAAATATTTGCCCTGTTTAAACCTGCAGAATTTGAATTTAAGGTTTCACCATGCTGAAAAGACATTGTCAACATCCCAAGAACTAAGGCAACAAATTCTCGAAGATTCCATCAAATTAAGATCCAGCTTAAACAACCAAATGACTATGTTTTCCGAATATTACATCCAACATCTGTTCCGACTCCAACCTCCAACGTATATTCCACCCTACTCTATATGCACTTGTTGCTTTTACCAAGTCAAATCTAGCGATTCACAGCAATCGCACGCGCTAAATATATCTCAATCTCTTTTGAAATATGCAAAATCTAAGACACAAACCACGAAGTCGTTGGCGATCAAGAAAAAATATTCTCCCCTTCACAAGAAAAAGGCTAAATTCAACGCGGCAAAATTATCTCCCGTTAAACCTAGAGAAATCGTCGTTACCCAGCCCAAACTAAGTCCACGGAAGTTAAATGTCATCGGAGGGAAATCGATATTAATTGATCTTACCGACGAAGAAGTTATTTCCCAATCGGCAAGTATATCTTCTCAATTGTCCCCCAAATTCAAATCTTACGCACGTCACGAGTCAGAACCTCGCGACAATGTGATGCTCGTTGACCTAACCTTAGATTCGGATACGGAGACCCTTTCTTGCAAATCTTACGCTTCACAGTCCTCGGCAACCTCAACATTGACCGTGAGTGTAAATAGTAGCGCGGAAGAGCTACGTAATAACAGTAAAACTGAAACTCAGGTGAATATTAGGGACGTCAGCGATCGAGTCGCGTCTCCGAGATTAAAGCGAACCATTAGAGCACCTCTGTGTTGCTCGACTGAAGAAGGACCTTGCTCCAGCCCCGGACACAAAGCTAAGAGGTCTAAACTTAGAAGTAAACCAAAGTCCATACTCGATTCTAAGGTTCAGCACGCCCATCACAACTCCCCTCCTCTTCAAGCGAAATTACTAAACGGTCATCAAACTAATGATCGAGCTTACTTTAAGCCGCGAAAGAAATCTAAAATGAGTTGCGACAAAGTTAGCCCGATCAAAAGTAAAACGATGACACAATATCCCCGTGACAAGTTGGATTCTAAAAATATGGCAAACGGTCATATTGGAGGTTCGAATGTCGGGAACATCTTACCCAAATGTAAATTATTGCTCCATTGTCACCTTTGTGCACATAAAGAATCGTTTCAGTCTCAAGAAGACATCCAAATGAAGATAGCTTACCATTGTTCCAACTATCACAAAAATGTTCAATTTTACATTGACATGTCTGAAACACACGACTTCGAAACGGGTTACGACGTAACACTCGTCGAATGTCGCCCTAGTTAGCAATAGCGAATGTTAAACTCCCTATACTTCCAATCAAATATTTCCTATTTACGCACCCCCATCTGGTGTTAGCTATTTATTTAAACTGTACAAATATACCCTCACCGCATGCTAATTGTGTTTAATTACCGATCCCATATAATAACAGCTTTTCTCTTACACACACACGTATGTATAATATCAATAAAATTACATTTTCCAACCCTAAAAATTACAATTTGTTCATTTAATTTATTTGTCAAAGCATAAAATCTGTTAATAGGTTGAATAATTTAAGCTTTATATTTTAGCTACTCATCTTGAAAAAATGGGTAAAAAGTTGAATAAAGGTTTTGAATGGATTTTTTGTCATAGGATTTGTTGAGAGTTAGAAATATCAACGCATGTTTAGTTGCAGAGAAGCACCTCTTTTTTTCTTGTATAAGCTTTTGTTAAATTTATATCCACTTAAAATTTTTAATTTTAGCAATTTTGGCATATTCAGTAAAATATGAGTGGCCCTTAGGACATTTGCATAATTTTTAAATATATTTATTACATATTTATATCCTTAGAAAATAAAAACCTACATACTAGATGAGTTCTGATGAAATAGTAACTACTATTAAGCATCTTCAAATTATGCCAGTGGTGTTTTTACACGGTTATATGTGAGCAATTAATCAGTTATTGTTGAGAATTGAAAGATTTTGAGATTGTGTGTAATGTTTCGATTGATTTGTTTTATATTTTTCGTTTCTTGTGATGTGCTGTTGGGTTTGTATTTCTTCCTAATTTAAATACATCGCGTAAACTGTGAGCTGAGCGGAAAAACATAATGTAAAGTTGTAATCGCGATTCGTCCTTCCTTTCCTTCCCTAATAAATCGTTTCCTTCTTTCTTCAACATTCCTTCTTCAAAAATTTGGCGCCATGAGTAGGATTTGAACCTACATGGAATCATATAAATTAGGAGATTTGATTGAATTTTTTCTATTGCAGTTTGAAGCTCATATCATAAGTCAAACAATTAGAAGACATGCAAGCTGCTGAGTTGTCTATTAACTGAAGCCTTTCGGGTGCAGAGGATGCCATTCCAGACAACCCTACCGAATGGGCACGAGGAATTAATGAGCTGGTTAAAAAAGATATCAAAGGAGAAATTGCCCCCTGAAGATTTGGTTTAGAAAACATCAGACAAATGGATGGGGACTCGATAATGCAATTCGTACGTAGACTGAAATCCGCATCAAGGGATTGCAATTTCACAAGCGGGGAGTTACTCAACAAACTGATGGACAAATTCATTCTGGGATTGCAGGACGGTTCAAGCCAGATTGATAGCTGAGGGTGACCTATAATAGGACAGGGCCATCGAGTTAGCCGGGATGGAAGCGATCGAAGAGAAGCTATTAACGGTGCACGTGCAGTAGAATAAGCATTCGCGGTGGATAAATCAAGAGCGGGCCATAACTTGACCAGGTTCACCCTTGCTTTAGATATTTTGACTATCGATTTGCATATTAATAATAATTTGGTTCAATTTTTATTGGACACGGGGTCTGCAGTTACGATTGTGCGGAGCAAGCTTGGAGGGAACCGCTATCAACCATGACAGAACCCACGTCGATTGTATACGGATAGGATGACAGAAAAATAAAGATAGTCGCCGACTTAAAAGCCGAGGCCCGGCTAGGCCAGATGCAGGAAATCCTGCCACTGTGGCAGACCTAAGTTGACTGCCTTTGCTTGTTATAATTGGATAAAAGAGATCGGTGAAGATATATGGGAACAGGCGAGTTGGAATCCGAGAAGAGCCATCGAGCGCTATTACGTAAACTTCGTCGACCATCAAAATGCCCGGGGGACAGAGACAAATGAGGTTGTAGATACTGGCAAAAAATGATCCACAAGAATTAGGTGCCACAGGCGGTATGGGGCATTGAAGTCGACGCACCAATGGAAAAGGGGACCAAGCCGCTATCGTCCCCGCACGACGCGTTTTCTTAGCGAAAAGTTGCAAGACTTGCGACTTCACGACCGCATTATCAAAAAGAAAGCATTCGGTCAGGCGTGAACCAAGTATAAAATTGAACATAAGTCTTAAATGAAGCCATAGTTCTACGATGGATGGAGGCAGGAAGAGCGCGGTAGTTTAACGTTGGAGACACAGTGTGGACGGGCATGTTTTTGGATCCGCATAAATGGGTGAAGGGGACAATAGCAGCCAAGCGCGGAACGCGTTCTTACGATGTGTGGGCGCTAGGTAGACGACACCATCGCAACGTGGAACTCTTAAGGGAAAGATAAACTTGGAATTAGAGGAGGGAGGACATGAAAACGGGTGGTCAAAACCGATCCGGTGGAGATCACGTCCCCCTAATCCGCCCGATTCTAAAGCTTCTCCGATAGCGACACAACGACACATCAGGATAGCGTGGAATCCTCGCTACAAGAACCTTATCTACAGCAGAAACGACATTCCAGAATATCTAAAGCATCCTACTTGTGAAAAAGGGGAGAGTGTTGAGGGTTAAAAAATTGTGAAATTACATGTGTCTAATGTTTCGATTGATTTGTTATATAAATTTTGTTATTCCTCCTGATGTGATGTTAAGGTTGTATTTTATCTTAATTTGAATACGGAAAAATGATATTGTAAAGTTGGAATCGCGATTCCTCCTTCCTTTCCTTTCCTTCCCTAGAAAATCGTTTCCTTCCTTCTTGAACATCCTCCTTCAACAATTATGTTATAAATAATGATAAGAAGTATTCTGTCATAACTTTGCGGCATCTTCATGCAATAAACTTTTTAGGAACCTAATGTTGTAAATCAGAGGGCTAAAACTCTTGTCTTAGATTTTAATTGGAAAAAGCATTATTATGAAAAATAAAGGTATAATGACACATAGTAAAAAGATATAAAAACAAGTGTAATTATAAAGAGAATGATTAAATGGCATAGTCAGTTTTTTTTATCTTCTTTGAGAATGGGCATTGAATCACTCAAGGGTTATAAATTAGATTTATAATAGAAATGATTGATTGTCAAATAAATAACTATTAGAAATTTTCTAGGGAGGTCAGCGTTTATTAAGTTTAAAGCACTCATTCATCATGACGAAACGATGGAAATATAAATGAAGAATCCTAATTAAGCACATGGCAAGGGTCCCAGCTAGTTGCAATATATAACTATTAAAATTAATATAGGTAAACATATAATTAAATGTGTCAATCTATATCTAGCATTCACGAGTTTTAATACAAAAATTTGATATTTTCTTAAAATTTACCTTATTATCTTTATGAATTAATAACAATACTGTCTAGAAATAAAGTAATTTTTTATGGTATAAACAAATTCTAAAAGTTGATGACGAGATTTCTCGTCGAGACGAGGCTGATATTATCCTGTGACGACACGGATTTGAGTTTTTATTACTCTCACCCGAGACGATATTTTGCCTTCGAGACCGAGACTAGATCGAAACACTTCCAGTTTGGGTACACCAATAAAATAAATTTACCAAACAGAATCAATTAAGCATATTTCATTATAAAATTTAATCTGAAATATAGATGGCGCTAAATTCTCTATTATTGTGTTAGTTAAAATAGGGTAATGAAAGGCAATAAAAGGAAAGGATACTTAATGTTAATGTTACGCATACATAAATTAAACTAATTTGTTTCATAAACACTCATATTTCGATATTTGAAATTATAATGGCAGTTCGCGAATATGCGGATGGAGAAGCACATTAAGTAAATAATTGAATTATTTCTATGAAATACAGTAGATTCTCTGAATCGTAGAATGTTAGTGTGAAATTTTTTTATTAATAAGTTTATTAAAAGGTATATGGCTAAACTTTGGTCTTCAATTGTTTCAAGAAAATATTATAATAAGATTAGGGTGGGCAGTTTGATTGCTAGGGAGCGAGAGAAAGGGTGATAGCGTTTTTCTTTAACTTTGAACATCTTGACTCCACTCCCGCACACTAGTAGGAGACAAAAGGGTGATCAATCATAGCTTTTAAAAAGAGAACGCTCTTTCCCTCTCCTTACTTCGCTTCGCATGCAACTTACTCCCTCTACCATGTATATGTTTTGCCACTATTGCAATGACTTCACACCTTCTTATAATTTTGTGCTTTTGTCAGAAATTTGTCAATTTTTGCCAAATTTTTAATAAAAAAACTTGGCCAAAATTTTAAAATTATTGCTTGGAATTTTGAATTAAATTATTGTTATTTTTTAAGTTTATAAATATAGGATTTTTGATAATAACGTATAAATTACAAAATTGTTAAGAAATTTTAATGAATTGATTTAGAAAGTAATTTAGTTAAAAATGAAATTGGAAAAAATTAGAATAAACAATTTTGAAAGCTTATTTACTAAATAATCAGGTAAATATTTTAATTTAAACCTTAAAAATATTATTTTAAATTTTTTACAAACTCTATATTTTGAAATTTCGACCGAGTTTTTTTTGCTTTATTTTAATTGTTGGTCCCTTAAAAATTTAGCAAAAAAATCGACAAATTTTGACAAAAACCACCAAATTGCAAAAAATTATATAATATTAAACTTACAAAAATAACTGTTTTTTAATTTAAAATTTTACGCAATAATTTGAAACGGCACGTTTTTTTTATCAAATAATTTGGCAAAAAAACCAATTTCTGACCAAAATCACCAAATTATAAAAAGGTGCAAAGCCAATTGCAAGAGTGGTAAAACATATACATGGTAAGGAAATGAATAAATTGCATGCGAAGTAAGGAGAGGAAAGGAGCCCTCTAAGCTATGATTGATCACCCTTTTCTGTCCTACTAGTGTGCGAGAGGGGAGTCTAGATGTTCAAAGTTAATGAAAAACGCTGTATATCCAGTTCAAATTTTAATTTAAGCTTATTCAGTGAAGTAGCCCTTAGCTTAGGGCAAGTAAATAACTTTCAAATACATTTATTACATATTTATAAGGAGATTAGATGAAGTAGTAAATATTTAAGGCATTTTCAAATTATTCCAGTATCAATACTATTAAAAATGGTGTTTTTACAAGGTTTCAATGTGTGCAACTTCCCTTTTGTTATAAATAATGATAAGAATTATTCACACATATCTTTGTGGCTTTAAACATAAAATCATGTAATAAATTCTTGAAAAACTAACGGATGATGGTTATATCAAAGGGCTAGAACTTTGTGTTAGTTTATTTATTGTAAAAGCTATGAAAATCTAAATATATAATGACATTTAGTAAAAAGATGTAAAAACAAAAATAATTATAAATAGAATGATCAAAGACATAGTTACTTTCTTCATCTTCTTTAAGAATGGGCATTGAATCCATCGAGGAATAAAAATTATTTTGTAATAGCAATGGCGATTGATTGTCTGAGTAAAGAATTATTAGAAATTTTCAAGGGAGGTGAGCCTATTTTAAGTATTTTAAAAATATTAAAGCACTCTTCCTGAAAGTCATTTAAATGACGATCTATGGGAATAAATAGAAAAATCCCAACAAAGCAGTGTTTATCTAATACTCCATATGTTTGCTAGTGCTAACTTAGGGTCTACTTAGTTAAAATGTATAACTACACTAGTTAAATATAAGTAAACATTAAATGTGTCAAATATCTCGAGGATACGAGTTTTAATACAAAATTGGATATTTTTTAAATTTACCTTGTTATCTTTATGAATTAATAATTATACTATCTAGTAAAGTAGTTACAGGCGATATTAATAACATGTTTACTAAAGAAAAAAATAAATTTTTTATATGTAGTATAATAAAATTCTAAAAGTTGAGACATGTAAAGATTTCTCGTCGAGACCCATATTATTCTGAGACGACACAAAATGGCGTTTTTCATAATTCTATCCGAGATGAGATTTTGCCTTCGAGACCGAGAATAGATCGAAACACTTTCAGTGTAGGTATACCAATAAAATAAATTTACCAAATAGAATGAATTAATATATAACATACAATTATAACTATATTTGAATTCATCAATAAATAATAAAGTTTACATTCTAATATATACAATTAGTAATATTATAATGTCTAAACTTAAAAAAAGTAATTAATATTAATAATTATTCAAAAAACTTTAAATATTTATTATTTATCTTAAATTAAATGTTGATTCTGACATATTGGCTTTGCTCCTGCAAAGTTTGTTGAACATATCCTTAAAGGTATAGGATATCATTATAAATGATGGATATGTAAAATATTATATAAAAATGCTATATTTATAATGTGGAAGTGATTAACATTCAATTACATAACATACAATTATAACTTTATTTCAATTCATCAATAAATAATAAATTTACATTCTAAAGTTTCATTTAATAAATAATGCCTCTTAAAATCAAAAAAAAAAGTAATATTATAATATTTAAACTTAAAAAAAGATAATGTGGAAATGATTAACATTCAATTATATAACATACAATTATAACTTTATTTCAATTCATCAATAAATAATAAAGTTTACGTTCTAATATATACAATTAGGAATATTATAATGTCTAAACTTAAAAAAAGTTCTTAACATTCCAAAAAACTTCAAATATTCATTATTTATTTTAAATTTATTTTGAAATTTTACCTCTCATTTTGATTCGGTTATCTTAGAATTTAAATAGATAATGTTTGTTATGATGTATTAAGACTATTTTACAGTGGCGTAGACAGGGGGGGGGGGGGGGGGGAAACGGGAAATTCCCCCCCCCCGGATTTTTTTTTGTAAAAATTGGAAAAAATTAGTGTTTCGCTCCCCCCTAATTGAAATTAAGTTTTATGTTGGTTGAAAATTTTATTTCACGACCTTTTGACGCAAATTTAAATTATATAATAATTAAATATTGAGATAAGTGGTAGCGTTTGTGTTAGTTCCTTTCCTTCATACATTCGTTTTCATTCCCACCCAATTCAAAATTCAAATTATGGATATTCGTAATTTCTTTACAAAACTCAGTAAGTAAACTTCATTTTTTAATTTTTTTTATTAATATAAAATAATATTAAAAAATTATTATTTTTCTGACCTTTTTTTCTTAACTTAATATAACATCTAAATGTCTCTCTTATTTGTGTTCAACATCATATCATATATATACCATGGATTTTTTAAGTTGAGGTTTATTTTATAATATATATTTATATTAACAATTTATTTAGCAAATGAAAGAAATAATAAAAAGATTGTTACTAATAAATCAGTGGAGGAGTTTGAATTGATAGAAGTTGACAAAGTTTCAAGTTTAGGTAAAATAAATTAAATTAATGTTGAATTTATTTTTTATATTACTTAACTTTATTATTGTTTTTGTGGAGGGAGTGTATTAGCTCAACATGTTTTATGTTTTTATGACATTCAAGATTTATTTCATATTTATTATTAAAAATTTATTTAGCAAATGAAAGAAATAATAAAAAGATTGTTACTAATAAATCAGTGGAGGAGTTTAAATTGATAGAAGTTGACAAAGTTTCAAGTTTAGGTAAAATAAATTAAATTAATGTTGAATTTATTTTTTATATTACTTAACTTTATTTTTGTTTTTGTGGAGGGAGTGTATTAGCTCAACATGTTTTATGTTTTTATGACATTCAAGATTTATTTCATATTTATTATTAAAAATTTATTTAGCAAATGAAAGAAATAATAAAAAGATTGTTACTAATAAATCAGTGGAGGAGTTTAAATTGATAGAAGTTGACAAAGTTTCAAGTTTAGGTAAAATAAATTAAATTAATGTTGAATTTATTTTTTATATTACTTAACTTTATTTTTGTTTTTGTGGAGGGAGTGTATTAGCTCAACATGTTTTATGTTTTTATGACATTCAAGATTTATTTCATATTTATTATTAAAAATTTATTTAGCAAATGAAAGAAATAATAAAAAGATTGTTACTAATAAATCAGTGGAGGAGTTTAAATTGATAGAAGTTGACAAAGTTTCAAGTTTAGGTAAAATAAATTAAATTAATGTTGAATTTATTTTTTATATTACTTAACTTTATTTTTGTTTTTGTGGAGGGAGTGTATTAGCTCAACATGTTTTATGTTTTTATGACATTCAAGATTTATTTCATATTTATTATTAAAAATTTATTTAGCAAATGAAAGAAATAATAAAAAGATTGTTACTAATGAATCAGTGGAGGAGTTTGACTCGATAGAAGTTGACGAAATTTCAAGTTTAGGTAAAATAAATTAAATTAATGTTGAATTTATTTTTTTATATTACTTAACTTTATTTTTGTTTTTGTGGAGGGAGTGTATTAGCTCAACATGTTTTATGTTTTTATGACATTCAAGATTTATTTCATATTTATTATTAAAAATTTATTTAGCAAATGAAAGAAATAATAAAAAGATTGTTACTAATAAATCAGTGGAGGAGTTTAAATTGATAGAAGTTGACAAAGTTTCAAGTTTAGGTAAAATAAATTAAATTAATGTTGAATTTATTTTTTATATTACTTAACTTTATTTTTGTTTTTGTGGAGGGAGTGTATTAGCTCAACATGTTTTATGTTTTTATGACATTCAAGATTTATTTCATATTTATTATTAAAAATTTATTTAGCAAATGAAAGAAATAATAAAAAGATTGTTACTAATAAATCAGTGGAGGAGTTTAAATTGATAGAAGTTGACAAAGTTTCAAGTTTAGGTAAAATAAATTAAATTAATGTTGAATTTATTTTTTATATTACTTAACTTTATTTTTGTTTTTGTGGAGGGAGTGTATTAGCTCAACATGTTTTATGTTTTTATGACATTCAAGATTTATTTCATATTTATTATTAAAAATCTATTTAGCAAATGAAAGAAATAATAAAAAGATTGTTACTAATGAAACAGTGGAGGAGTTTGAATCGATAGAAGTTGACGAAGTTTCAAGTTTAGGTAAAATAAATTAATGTTTATAATTTTAAATATAACATTTATTTCAAAGTTTTTAAATTATATTTGAATTTTTTGATTAAAGGGAATCGAAGAAAAAAAACAAGAGATTTTGAAGAAGACGATAAACCAGTTATAGGACCTTATGAAGGTGAAATTTTAAGCCTAAATAAAATATTTAAATATTGTCAATAAGTTAAACGTTTTAATACTCATTTTAAAATTTTTATTGCAGCATTTAAAAAAAAAAATAGTGAAGTGGGTCGATTAGATATTGAGTCTGAAAGTGATAATTCGAGTTTAGGTAAAAAAAAATAGATTAATGTTTTTAATCTAATTTTGAATTTTAAATATAACTGTTATTTCAAATTTTGTATTGAATTAAATTTTGTTAAATTTCTAATTGCAGGAAGAAGTGTAAACAAAGATAAAGAAATTGTACCTATACCTTCATTAACCAATGGTATAATAAGTTTTAATTATACATATTCTTTATCTTTAAATTAATGTAGAGTTGATTTTCTAATTTAATTTTTTTAAATAAAATTAATTATTTTAGATTCAAGTGACCCATTCCCCTATCCCTATGACATATGTTTATATTTAAATAATCAAAATATTGAGGAGGAAGATGATAAGCTATCGTTACATGATAAGATTTACCAACCTCCTATTTCGTTCAATTTTCCTCGGGATGCTTTATCTAAAAAACTTAAATTTCAACACTCCTGGTTCCAGAGATGGAGCTGGCTCGCATATTCCCCAAAGGAAAACGGGGCATTTTGCAAAGCATGTGTACTTTTTGGTCCAAGATTTGGTGGAATAAATGGAAACCAAAAGCTAAAGGCTCTAGTTGCCAAGCCATTTCGAAGATGGAAGGATGCTAGTGAATGTTTTAATATTCACCAAAGGAATTTATATCACGTGGGTTCATTGAAAACAATTTTATCTTTAACACAAATTAGAACCGGGAAAAAACTTTGCGTCATTAATCAGTTGGATACACAAAGAAAAATTCAGGCTGAAGAAAATCGTAGAAAGTTAGCTCCAATCATTGAAGCGATTTTGGCCTTGGGAATTCAAGGATTGGCATTAAGAGGCCACAAAGACTCTGGAGCGCTTGATTTAGATGTGCATGATAATAATGATGGCAATTTTAGGGCTATTTTAAGGTACCGTGCTAATGGTGACCCACTACTTTTTGATTATTTGAAAAACCCCCCAAAAATGCCCTTTACTTAAGTCCTCACTTTCAAAATGAGGTTATATCGATTTGTAATGACCTAATTGTTAAAAAAAATAGTCAATCAAATAAACAAATCTCCCTTCTTCACAATTCTTTGTGATGAATCTACTGATATATCAGGGATTCAACAGATGTCCCTGTGTGCTCGATATATTGACTCTTCTACATTAACAATGAAAGAAGATTTTTTACAGTTTGTGCCAGTTTATGATACGACTGGAAGAGGGCTAGGCGACTTAATTATAAAGAGCATAAAAGATTTTAATATAAATATAAATTTGTTAAGAGGTCAGGGATATGATGGAGCCAGAAATATGAGTGGAAAATTCAACGGCGTCCAGGCCTATATTTTGAAAACATACCCAACGGCATTGTATGTACATTGTGCTTCACATTCATTAAATTTGGCACTTTCAGATGCCTGTACCCTTCCTACTATACGGAATTGCATGGGTATTGTTTCCAAAGTATATGATCTGTTTAAATATTCTAAACGTCATCAAGTTTTAATTGAAATGTTGTCAGAAATGGAAGATAAACCCAATATAGAGAAATTAAAGCAAGTGTGTGTCACCCGTTGGGCATCACGGCACGAAGCTGTTTCCACACACATTTTGCTTCAAGATGCCATATATCCAGCATTGGAAAAGATATCTACATGGTATGATCACGATGCTGCAACAGAAGCTGCAACTTTGCTCACTGCATTACGACAAAGTGAATTTATTATTTCCCTTCTATGCCTAAATAAACTCTTTGGCTATACGTCCTTATTATGCAAGCAATTGCAAAAAAAGGACCTAGATCTACAGCAAGTCACACAGTTAGCCGAAGCTTTAGTAAATCAAATGAAATTAATAAGAAACAACGTTGATGAAGAGTTTCGGGAAATTTTTTTAGTAGCCGAAGCTAAGGCTAAGTTGTATGATTTTGACCTTAAGAAACCTCGATATGCAAAGAAGCAAACTTGTCGAAGTAATATTTTAACTGAATCCATTGAGGATTATTACAAAATAACTATTTTTATACCTTTGCTCGATATGTTCATTCTACAACTCAATGAACGGTTCGTGGACAAGAAACAAGTTTTGGGAAATTTCCAAATATTATTTCCTTCAAATTCTTTGATTGTTTCGCCAGAAACGCGGATGAAAATAAACTTTCTATGGGAGTTTTATTCCAATGATCTCCAAGGGACTAATGAAGATCTCATAGCAGAATTCAACATCTGGTATATGGCGTTGTCTCAGACGTCAGAAAAGTTTCGTCCAAAGAATTCCTTGGACGCCCTATCAGGTTATAAAATATTGGAACCTTCACCCAACATCACAACTCTTCTTTACCTGTTAGCTTGTCTTCCTATCACTACATGCACCAATGAAAGAAGTTTCTCAACATTGAGGAGGCTTAAAACGTATATAAGAAATACTATGTCGAAAAATAGATTAAATGGATTGGCCCTTTTAGCGATTCATCGGGAATTAGCTCCCACTCCAGATGAAGTTCTTGAGATATTTTCGCTGGGAAAAAGGAAATATAAAATTATTTTATAATAACTTTCTTTATTTAATTTTAATGTTGAAAGGAAAATGTTATAAAAAGGGCCAATCTATTTCATCTATTTTTTGACATAGTATTTCTTATATAAAAGCTAATAGGTAAAGAAGAGTTGGACGAAATCCTTCTATAATTTATTTTCATTCGCGTTTCTGGCAAGATTCAGAGGTAATATTATTTAAAAATTTGCCAAAACTTGTTTCTTAAGTTCAAAATCATACAACTTAGCCTTAGGTTCGACTACTAATACTAAAGTTTCTGCTAATTGTCTAACTTGCTGAAGATCTAAGTGCTTTGAAGTTGCAGCTTCTGTTGCAACATCGTGATCATACCAGCTTGCTTCAATTTCTCTTTATTTGATTTATCTTAAATTTCTGACAACATTTCAACTCATATTTCTGGCTCCATCATATCCCTGACCTCTTAACAAATTTATATTTATATTAAGATCTTTTATGCTCTTTATAATTAAGTCGCCTAGCCCTCTTCCAGTCGTATCACAAACTGTAAAAAATCTTCTTTTATTGTTAATGTAGAAGAGTCAATATATCGAGCACACATGGACATTTGTTAAATCCCAGATTCATCACAAAGAATTGTGAAGAAGGGAGATTTGTTTATTTGATTGACTATTTTTTTTTAACAATTAGGTCATTACAAATCGATATAACCTCATTTTGAAAGTGAGGACTTAAGTAGAGGGCATTTTTGGGACGGTCCGGCGATCTACACGAATCCGAAAACCTATAGAAAGATATGGAATAACTTAAGGGGTAGGAGATGTTATAAACTGCATACTGCGCGGTCGTATTCAAATTCTAATCAACATCACGCGTATCACCCCACCATCACGCGATCTTACCCTATATACACAAAATCGCTCTTAGTTATTTAGTTTAGTCTTTTCGTGTTTTTGTAATCGGAGTTTCAACAATATATATTTAAGCTTCAACACAGATGACGCTGGGAAAAAGAAAATATTAAATTATTTATCATGACTTTCTTTATGTTTTATACCAAATTTTATAATTTTAATGTTGAAATAAAAATGTTATAAATTTTTGGAAATTTCCCCCCCCCCCCCAAAAAAAATTTTTGGAAATTTTTTTCCCCCCCCTCCGGAGAAAATCCTGGCTACGCGCCTGTATTTTATTTTGTTTGGAAATGGTATAGGATATCATTATATACAATAAATTATGCAAAAAATATTGTATTAAAATGGTATATATATATAATCCGGATGTGATTCACATACAATTATAGAACACTCAATTATGAATGTATTTTAGTTTATCAATTTTTAATAAAGTGTGGTAGTTAGGTAGTTTTTAAGTTTATTTGGTTACTGCGGCAGCCGTGGTTAGGTTGTTAACTCTTTGGCTAATCTATGCTAATGAGATAGCGTCGGGAATAAAATATAATGTAGTTTGTTATGGGATTGGGAATAGATGTGCACTAATTAGAAGCAGACGTCGAACGGTCGGCATCCCTCATGCAAATTGAGGAGCGCATCGACAAGGTTTAAATAGCGAGAATTTGACCATGATAGTGAGTTATTTAATTTATTATTTAGTCCTGCTAGAGGAGATATTTATTTTGCGTTCAGGACACGTTAGTCCTGCTGAGGGGAGATGTTTATTCTTCATTTTAGACACGTGGGTCCAGCGGCAATTATCCAACAAGAGCCAGACGTTTCTTAATCCGATACATTCCTTTCTCCGTAGACGGAATCGTATTCTTCTCTTCTTCACTGCTAGTAACTGCGATTGTCCACGAAGTAACAAACGGACCTAACTCAATACCTTATTTGTTAACCGTTGACGTCCCTCATTCTAACCGATTGGTTATGAACACAGCTTCTCCACGGCCATCGTCCATTCCATACTTTTATATATATCGAGAATCTTTATCTGATTCCTTATTGACTTATAATGTATAACCTAATCGTACAATTTGACTTATTAAAATAAAGGATTCAAAACGAGAAGTTGCGTTTATAAAATAAAGTTTACATTTAAATTTAAACTTAGATGCTAAATATATAAATAGTAATACTACAATGTATTAATATTAAAAATTACTTATTGTTAATTGTTATTCAAAAAACTTTAAATAATCATTATTTATTGTAAATATAGAATTTAAGTTTTTATGTCTTGTTTGTAATTCAGTTATTTTGAAATTTTACCTCTCATTTTGATTGGGTTATCTTAGAAAAATTTTGATTGGGTTATTTTTGTGTCGGACGGTTGCCTAAAAACCTAATTCATTATAATATTTAATTTTAAATATAGAGGGCGCTAAATTTTCTATAATTGTAGTCCTAATATAGGGCATTAATGAAAGACAATTAGAGAAAAGGATATTAAATGTTGATGTTAGGCAAAATTGCATAAATTTAATAAAAAATTTCCCAAAAATATTTCTATTTAAATTTATGTTCGCGAATGTTCGCCGCGAATAAAGCATGTTAACTAGACGAAGCACTTAATGTGAACAACTGAATTACAGCCTTTACCCAAACTTTTGCACTTCGGATTCCTCTCCTGCACTGCACACCAGTAGGAGAGAAAAGGGGTAATCCATCATAAAGCTATGATCGAGGGAAGCATAAGGTTTTCTTTCTGAATCATAATAGTGTGAATTTTTTTAATCATACAAATAAGTTTATTTAAATATACACTGTTTAAACTTTTTTGGCCTTCAATTGTTTTGAAATATTGTTACAAAAACAATATTAAACTGAGATTAGAATGAGGAGGGCAGATTGATTAATGAGAGGGTGAAATAAGTGTAATGTAGGTAGTGTTGTAAAAACGGGAGTTTTGTTTGGTCACTAAACATAAACAGACCATAGGTTTTAACAAAAAAATTTTGGCCTGTTTATGCGACTATGAAACATCGACTAAAAACCTTTAGTCTGTTTATGTTTAGTCGACTAAAACCAGACGTCGACCAAACAAAACCCATCCGTTCATACAACACCAGTATTATTAGTATGAAGAAATGTAGTAGCTCCTATCCAGAGCTGTTAAAGTTACCTTACTACAGTAACTAGTTAAGTTACAGTTACTTTCACAAAAAATGTAACCAATTACAGTTACAGATTTTCAAATGTAACTGATTACAGTTCCAGTTACTTACCTGATGGAACTAGTTACACCTAAAGTTACAAAAAACAACATTTTTTGATATTATTTATTTAAACATTTATATAAAAATCAGAAGGTAATAAATGATGATTCGATTTCAATAATACGTTATTTTTTATATTGTCATCTAATAAGCTAGTTCGCTTTTCACTGAAAATTAATTTACCAAGACTAAAAAGACACTCGACGGGGGCGCTAGATGGTAGGGGTACATTGAATTTAATGAAAAGTTTTTTCAATTTAGGGAAATTATTATATATTAACGAATCACTATTATTCGAATTTATAAATGTGTGAATGCACTCTTGAATACTTTTCGACTTTGAAAGATTAAAAAAATCCAACGTATTTGGTTCCTCTAGGTCCTGTCTTTCCTTCTGGTTAGGGATCAATGAATTAATGTAATTTAAGGTGTCTTCTTTAATTATCTTATTTTTCTCAAGATGGATTCACGGCCAACTTGTTTTAAAAGTTGGATGGAGGATCGTTGCAACCAAATTATCCAAACTATATAGATCGGGAAATGTATAATATTTTAAATACATGCGTAGCTTTGTACCTTTTATTAATCCCTTTAATTAATGCTTCTTTTAGAGGGTTACACCACTTAAGGTTTCCAATTTGTTGTAAATTTAATAGAACTATACTCCAAAAAAATTGTCAAAACCTATGAAAAATTTGAAGCTATGGACAGAAGGTTATGAATTTGCAAGAAATAATATATAGCCTGCCAAAAAACATCTTGATATAACTGAGTATTGTATACTAGCAAGAAGTATTATGATTAGTGAAAATAACATTAGCAATGTCAAAGAATTTTTGGCTTTGGCTATGTGAATTTCCAAATGATTGTGAAAAATGCTTTAAAGGCAAGTGTAGTTGTTGCTTTTTATACAATATATTTGCAAGCATGTGGTTTTGTTGGCAATTAAACTTAAATTTTGCCAATCACCTAAAGAAGCCAAAAGTTTGGGGCAAAAAAGAAAGACCCTTAAAGGCTAAATCAGCATTTATTGCTAAGTAATAGTAAGTTTAGATAATTTTAATTTTGGGTTTTTGAAATAAAAGTTGTATCCAGCAAAATTTGATTTTTTTTCAATTGTTAATAATTATTTTGTGATTACATTTAAACAAAAATTTTATATTTTGCCTTTATAAAGTTTAAGATTGATAACTCTCAATAAATTTGCAAATAAATACATTATAAACACAAGCATAAATTTAAGAAGGGAGAGACAGAGCATTTTAGAATGGGAAATATAGGTCATTACTTTTCATAGCTTTTCTAATTTGCCATATTTATTTGAAGGGTGAGAAGGGAGGAAAAAATTCAAGACACTAAGATACCTTCTAATTGATAAAAATTTAACAATCAGGTCTATAACCTGTTTAATGTAGCCAGAATAAAAAACTATTTTAATTTCCATAAACTCATTTTAACTTTGTTTTTATAAAATATTAACGCTAAATAATAGATTAATATTGAGTATTGTTAATTAAAATTACTGAGCATTTTTTTGAAATTACTAAGCATTTTAAATATATAACCGAGCATTATTAAGTTTATTTACTGAGCATTTTTGAATTTTTTACTGAGCATTTAAATAACATCCATTAAAATATATTTAACATTCATTAATATTGTACTAAAGTAATTTATCAAATGGCTTTCAAAATTTAAATTTAGAGGTTGGGCCAAAATCATAAGATATATTAAGTTGATAAAAATTTGTTTTGCACATATATAAAAAGAACTGAACAATTGATAAGAGATAACCAATTAAAATTTATTAAATGTTCATTACATTTTTTACCTGTTGTGTCACTTCTTTAAATTTTTGGAATACAAATTCGTACTAAAATAATATTTTATATAATATTGGTAATTTACTAATAAAATAAATTATCTATTCGAAATTCAAATTTTCAAATTTTATCCGCGAAGGAAATTTAAATTAAAGTTAAGTACACAAACTAGACGTGTAATTTGAATTTTTAATTAAAAATTAATTTATAAAAAGTAACTGTAACTTTAGTGACACAGTTACTGAAATAAAGTAACTAACTACAATTACAGTTACCCTGAAGTAAAAGTAACTGGTTACAGTTACTTTACTGAAGAAAAGGAACTAGTTCCAGAAACTAGTTACATGTAACTAGTTACTTAACAGCTCTGCTCCTATCCTACACAATAATATACCAACAGCACATAGGGTCTTTGCATGCTTGTATTTACATAGAAACCAATGAAATTGGAGAGGGAGGGGATTAAAAGTCTAGAGCGATTTTGCGATTAAATTTAAGGAGTAACAAAATTTTATAAATTACTAACTAATTAGCCTAGGTGAAAAAATGTTTTGTGCAAAATTCCTTTATATTTGTTTTACCACCAAAAAATATTTGTTTTTCCGTTATACACCTCAAATCGTGGCAAAAACGCTCATTTTCGCAAATTAACTCAAATATTTTTTTATATTCGTGTTTACCACAAAAAACTCTATTAAAATATGTTAGCCGTTTCCCTGTTGATTAATACTCACCACAATCGTTAAGATATACATTAGTTGGACTTTTTATAATATAATTGCATAATAAACTTGAAGATAACAGGCTATACTAGTGAGACAGACTCACAAAGACGTTTATTGCACTTAAATTTACGACTCACCACTGTTGCAAATCAAGATGGGTTAGTAGAAATGAATAATTTAAATTGAGCAGGTATATCATAGGTGCGACGTGCGAGTAAGATAAATAACGTTTTCTTTACCAATAATATTGTTATTCCAGCATTTAATGAGTTATCTATGTTACTTTAGATGGTCCTGCTACCTAGAGTCCTGCACGGGTTTGCCAAAGTCCACTAGCCAAAGTGTAAGAGGGTTTCGGGTCGGACTCGGACAAAAATAAATAAAATGATTGGACCTCATGTGGGCCTGTAGGTTTACTGAACATTAATTTTGAAACCAATGTACTCATAAATTTGACTTTTTATAAAATGATAGCAGAAAAAATATGTTCATACTAAATGTTAGTCAGCGAAATAAGTATATGATTCCTAATTTCTGTAGCCTTTCCTCACTGGCAAAATTTGTATATAACATTTTAATTTTACAATGATAAAAAACGCTTAATGACAAAATTTATTATAAATTATAGCTTTGTCCAAGGGAGACAAGCCCTTTACTAAACCAAAAGTCTATAATAATATGGGCGTGACCAGAATTGTAACTTGAGGGGTGGGGTAATTATGATTTAAGGAGGAGCAAAATGACACCTTTTTAAAATTCTAGCCATCTTTATATAAAATTTTAAAGAATTTATGGATTTAGAGGGAAGCAGCCATCCCTCCCTACCTCCCTCTGGCTGAGCCTATGTATAATAATATATTAGCGATGTGGTTTTAACTTTAAGTATTTAATATTTAGCCATTTCCTATTTTTTAATGTTATGTCAAAATGTTTAATAATTAAAATTTAATATCACAGTGTTTCCCATAAAAGGTTATAGTGACATCTGCTTTTTCTAGAAATGACGTGAATTTATTATGTATAAAGTTTAATTTGTAAAAATTTGAAAATATGAAAAAGATTTTGCATATGACTAATAGAGTTTAACCCTTTCAATTAACTGATGGGATCCTATGCATGTAGATTGTATTTGTCAATACTCATTGTTATTATAATATTATATTACTGACCATTGTATGTATAATTATATATTCAATTCACAAAACATATAAATTTGGCATATTATTGCAAAATATTATTTAATATAGATGGCGTTATTTTATTTATATATGCAACTTTATCACTAACTCGGTATTTTAATTTTAAAAGTTGTAGTAGGCTTTATCATTCTCGCATTCATTGATATTTGGATTTATTATATATATATTGTAATTGATTCAAGTTTAAAAAACAGCCATCTTATATTTAATTAATTTTTATTATTAACAAGTAAATTTGTTTATAAGTCTTCATTATATCATGCCACTTACTCCCCTTATTCTCACGCTAAACATAACTGCGTGCTCAAGACAGAAATGCTACTATTATTTATAATTTTTATTCATTTTAAATGTAAATTAATTTTATTTAGAGCTTATTTAAAATAAAATAAGTTTTGACAACTTTTCCGCTTCCGATGTTTATGTTTTTATTTTTTACCCCCTACCCCCTCCCCTTTGATTGTATTCTCTAAGTGCAAGACAAGAAATAGCTACTCTATATTAAACAAATTTATTATTCTCCTGCTTAACGCTCCCGGAAGAAATCTGGCGTCACTACCCAAATAAGAATTTAAAAATAAGTCGGAAGCATACTGGCGCCCTCTTATAGATACATAATATATTTCCCCACCCCTCTACAAATGAGGTGTTTATATTTATAATAATAAACAAGAAAAGTAGGCTCATTAAGTATATATAGATTATTATGGGCTTTATTTAAGTTATGGTTAGAGGTAATATGCTATTATGCTTACAGTTCATCCTTGATACTAGGATCATAAATTCTAGGGCAATTTAGCTTATGACTTTGATTTAAGATAAGGTCAACACTAAACATCTACAATTTAGATGGTACTAATGGTCCTGCTTATAAGTATACACAGCAAGATGGCACAAAATGCCTCAGGTCTTTGATGAAAGTTTATTTAGGATTTTTGGAGTCACTATAATTCCTTTACATGTTTTATTAAGGATAAGTAATATTATCTTCAGCATTAGAACTCACTTATAATATATATTCTTGTGTCTGAAATATAATCAGGAATTGTTGTCATATATGGTGTTTTAGGACTGTAAGTTTGAACTTACTTGATAAACCCCCCAAATGCTTATAACAAAGTTCGTAATTCGCTCGCCACTTGTCTCATTCCCTTAAATATAAACGCCCTTATTAATATTAAAATTGCTTAGCTTGAATAATAAGACCACCCACTTTAGTTTTGCCTGGTGTCGTTGTTCTAAAAATAAGAGAACGTCTTTGCTTCCATCTTAATATTATCGTTATTGCTGTTGACCCGGTCTTTCCGTTCCCCTCCACGTCTATTTCTTAAGAGCAGTCATAAAGCTACTTTATTTTGAACAAATATATTATTCTCCTGCTCAATGCTCCCGGAAGAGATCTGCTTCAATACTAATACACACTAAAAATACTAGAGGGAAGCAGATTGGCGCCCTCCTTAAAAGGAAAAGTCTATCCCCTCCCCTCTTCAAAAAAAGGTCTTATTTATATCCAGTAATTCAATTACATTCTCACTTCTAAATTTTTAACAATATACGAAACACAACTACGCTTGATTCTAATAATTTTCAAATCTGCTAGTTTACTAAGGAATTAAAATTTATTGTTAAATCCGTTCCATTCCCCCCCCCCCGACTTTCAAACTCTTATCCTTAAATTATAATGATATTAAAACTTGCATCTTTAAATACCCGAACGCTAAGAGAATCAGGATCCTTGCAGGCCCTTACTTTATTTGCCTCCCTCCACAGCATTCACATTTTCTGCGTTCAACAAACAAGATACTCACATCGCAAAGTCCTCCCCGTTAACGAATATATTTTTTTACGCTACCGATTCGGGCCAAGAACCTGCAACGGGTGTGGGTATATTTATCAAACGCGACCTTAAGGTTATTAGCGTTGACTATGTAACCATAGACTTTTAATCATTCACCTACAAATAAAAAATCGGTGTGTATCAATTTTTAACAAATACGCTCCCCCCTCTTCCAAAAATTTTCAATCGATGGAATCCTCCTGCAAAACATCACAGATAAATTTAAAGCTAAACATATTAATATCCTCGTTGGTGACTTCAATGCCTCCGTCCAACGATCATTGGGTGATAATAAATTGGTAATTGGCCCTAATTCTATAGGTCCGACGAACCGAAACGGCAAACTGCTCAAAAAATTCTGCTACAAACACAAACTAAAGATAACCACTACTTTTTCCGACCTTCCTCTAGTTAACCTAATCACTTACCAAAAAAATGAAAATCACCGAGGTACCCAAATTGATCATATAATATGCCAACTAAGAAACCACAAAATGATAAAGAACTTCCAGACCATTCAGCCTATCTTAAAAACTGATCATTTTGTAATCTCAGCAGATCTCTTTATTAATCCCTCCTCTCTCCACACGTCTAAAAAACTTAAAAAATACCCATCCGGAGCTAACATAATCAGAGACATCTCTCAACTTGAGTCCACATTACAAACAGACTCGAAGGCACTTGGTGATCTTGCCCCCCTCTCAGTCAATGACCACAATGACTTATTAGCAAAAAATTTTACCCCAGCCCAGAGTAACCACCTCCATGTCAACATCAAATCCTGGTTCTCCATCAATACCATTAATTTACTCGAGTCCCTGTATAACGTTTTAAGGATAAGACACTTATAAATAAAAAAGCATGGGTCCAACAACTCACAAAAAAGATCAAAGCTGCAATAAAAAAAGGACAAGGCTAACTACTTATCAGGCAAACTAAAAGAAGCAGAATCTGCTGCTCGCACAAACAATACACACATCCTTTACAAAATTCTCAAGAACATCACCGCAAAAATTGCCGATAAACATAACTACAACACAATACAAAACGAACATAGCTCCAACGATTCTTTGATCCAAACCGAGGCTTGGGAGAACTTCGTTCCATTTCGCCCTTACTCAATCCCCTGTTCCGACATATTCCTTGACTTCATTAAAACTTTAAAACACCGACCACCCCTTGTATCAGAGTTGAACCACCCTCCATGAATGAAATAAAATACGTTTTAAAATCCCTCAAACTTCATAAAGCTCCCGATGCAGACAAAATCACAGCTGAAGCCCTTAAGGCTGATTACACCCTGTCTAGCGAACTCTTGCATCAACTCTTCACAAAAATCTGGCAACAAGAGATCATCCCCTACGCTTGGTCTACCGGTCTACTTAGTAAAATCTATAAAAAAGGAGACCCATCCCTTCCCGACAATTATAGAGGGATCACAATTATAAATAACATTTCCAAGGTTTTTATAAAAATAATATACAGGAGGATATATTTATTCATTGAGGACAACTTAAAAAGTAACCAAGCCGGCTTTCGTAAGTCTAAAACCACAATTGAACACATCCTTACCCTTAAAAATATTATTGACATCTCCTCTAAATCTAAATCACCTTTAGTCCTAACATTTGTCGACATTCAAAAAGCTTTCGACTCCCATTCCCATCTTTACATATGGGAATCTTTATGCCTACTAGGAATTCCCAAAAAAATTATTAGACTTAACTTATTCTCTACAAGGATATGAAAGTGGTCATAAAACATCTACACCACCGCTCAAACCCAATTCACGGCAATTTGGGAGTTAGACAGGGATGTCCACTATCTCCTCTACTATTCATCACGGCAATGGATCTCATAATAAAAAGATCCACCCTGCCTTACGACGGTTTCCACATGAACGACATCAAAGTGTCTTCACTGCTATTTGCTGACGATTTATGCATCGTATAGATTCAATTCTCAAAACGAACTTTGCCGATAGATTCGTCTTAGAGTCCAAGAAAGCAGGTTTAATAATTAACCCAAGCAAGTCTAACATGCTATCTATTAAACCCCACCAAAATACTACCCTGACTATCAACAACACATTAGTCCCCTTTTCAGAATCAATAAACTACTTAGGAGTGTCCCTTTCTTCAGACTCATATTCCCACCAAGATGTCTCTAATAATTATCTAAAGCACTAAAGAGATTTTATTCCTGCTATTCGATCTGGAAATCTCACGAACTGGCTCTACCAACCCGCCTTCCCTATTCAAAACCACCATACTACCTGTATTCCTCTATGGATGCCAAACATGGTCCCTAAAAGGCCCGACTCTCAAAGCTGCTCAAACTAAACAAAATGCTAAGAATAATTTGTAAAATATTCTACCCAGAGGTAATTAGCAACCCAAACCTTTGGACCCTTTGCGAATTCACAAAACTTTTTCTGAACTCCGCTCTCTTAACCACGAGTGGAATACTGTAATCCCCATAATCCTAAACAGATCCGATTGGAAAACCTTCTCTTCCTCCAATTTCCCCACAAAGTACCCCCTCCCAACCGCCTCAACTTCGAGTAGTCTCTCAACTCAACAACATACCAAATAGTAACTTCTTTTTTTTTTAAATAATTTTGTCTATCCGTGAGCCCGAGTTTGACGCCCAAACTAGTTGACCATGGAGAGCCTTCTAGGCCTTTTACCACAATCTGAATGGAGAATTGGTAGCCCCTCAAACCAACCACATCGTAAAAAGACTTTCTTTCCACACCATAAATCCGTGAGCCCGAGTCCGATGCTCTAGCAAACAATGGAAAACCTTCAAGTCCTCTCACCACAATCTCAAGGAAGTGTCGTATCCTTAATATTTATATGCTTATATTAGTCTCGCGCATGCTCTGCTTTTTGCTTTTACTTTAATGCTTCACTAACAATACTGATCTTTGCTTTAGCATACTAACAAACTAACCACTAACCTACTAACAACTGAACACGTAACCTTTGGTTAGCGTGGCCCGAGATGCACCAATGGTGTCAGATGGGACACTT
Organism: Gordius sp. MW1; assembly: GCA_964036665.1. Taxonomy (NCBI): domain Eukaryota; kingdom Metazoa; phylum Nematomorpha; class Gordioida; order Gordea; family Gordiidae; genus Gordius; species Gordius sp. MW1. Next base: position 25,463,115 of record OZ038527.1, read on the forward strand.
AGCTTGCCGATTTAGCTAAGCTCTTGTTTGTCATCGGGGCTTATACATACATACATACCTCTCAGTTGGGCGCCAATTATAAATACATATAGAAGAAGTATTTGTATGATGATCATAATAATCTAATCAGAAGTAAAACATGATCAATAACTAAATAAAAAATAAGACGAAGGGTAATTATAAAAAGAAGGAATTCAATGCTGGAATCTAAGGAGGAAAAGGGAAAATTAAGTCAATGGAAAAACACATTATTCAATGTACCCCTATTTCAATAGTAAATTATCTCATGATGTTGAAGGCATCTAATTCACAGTGCAGGGATATTTTAAAATAAATTGTTCCTCTTTTACAGAGCGGGGAGGAGACCTCCCACAGTCCATAAATTAGGTAACTCAAGAAATCCCGTATGCCATGAACAACCTAATCCTTCAAATGCAAAAACCACGTATCAATTCAACCCCTTGAACTAGCTTCCCCAGAATTCACTTTGCTATATCTTCACCTTCAACACTCCATATATTCATAACTGACATTTTCCACCTAATCTCACATTCACAGCTAGCCCACTAAGCTGCTTCATTATTTTATTGAATGTTACACATTGTTGATGGAGGACATGAGAATGTCCAAGAACAATATCAGATAGAGCCTTAAATTTTTTTTCAAGGGAAAGATGTCGTAACTTTTATTTGTATATCATTTTGTACAGATTACATTATTGCTATGATTATATATTTTAATATTGTAAGCAAAAGCCGAGTTTGTAAATACCAGATTTTTTTTATTATATTAAATTCTTTTGTTCATTAGATTTCCCCTCCCTGGCCCTATTAGTTAATAGAGATTCGTTACAATTATCCTACTTCTTTTTAATAGATTTGATCATATTATTATTATCATCATTCATACTAACATATACTTCTTATATTTCCTTATGTATTTAAAATTAATGATGCAGCCGGCGAACGTAGGGATTGGGGACAATTACAAATGGTTTGGGGAAAAAGTACAAAGATTGGGGAAAATTTACAAAGATAAAAATCCTGATGTGAGATTTTAAATTTAAAGGTGTTGAAAAACCCCTGGGTGGTGGGCTTGATTGAACGACCATTTTACTGGAAATCTTTAGGGGCTGTGCGATGAATAGCAGATGTTGCTACGTTAAAATAAAAATAAAAAGTATTAAAAAAAAGAGCGTCAAAGAAACTTAGCCACTTCCGCGTCTAGGTTAACCGGCGGTAAATATGCCTTTCTTTGACAAATTTTTTTTTTTAATTACAAGGATTGCATAACCATTCTTTAACCCTTTTACGTTACAAATAATAAAAAAGATATAAGTAAGATCAAAATATACCGCGATCATTAAAACGTGGTATACACGTATACCACACCTTTGGACACAATTGTTATATTATGTTCGAATTTTTTCTATAGAGTTTTGGCCAATGTATGCTAATTAAATTTTTTTATGATATCATGTTAAACAAATAAACATTTCCCTTCTCAAAAATGACTTAAATAACTGCACGGTAGACTGCAAAGTCACTTTTTTTCAACCCGAACCCAACCCGATCCGAAATCATTTTCAAATTTTCTACCCGAACCCGACCCGACCCGAAAAATCATTAAAACAAATTACTTTTGAGCGCGAAAATTGCGGTGTGTAAAATTAAATCGACAAATAAAAGTGCTATTTTAATTCTTACCTCCTCCAGATCCTCTGCTATTACACAATGTAAAATTATATATAAGGTTCTCCATGATGATTTGTATTCCTTAAAGGGGATGGTGAAAAAAACTCCTGTTTATTTATCTATATTTAGTTTCCTAATATCAAGTAAACTGCACATACGACTATTTAAAATCCATTTATTGTTATTATGAAAGCATTATTAAATAGCTGATTAAAATCAACATAGTAAATATGATGAAATTTATAGTGACTGTTCAAACGTTTTAAGTTTGAAGTGCAATTTAAGATAAATTCAGTTGATATGAAACTTAAAAATAATTATAAGTTATTATAAAAAAATATTATTTAATTATAAATTTGCAAATGAAACATTTATAAAATTTTAACTTACTTTTGGCTTTTGAATATGTATTAAATGTAATTTAAATTAACGATGAGGATTAGCTAATGCTTGTGTGTTCCAGTTTTTATTAATATAAAGCTTGTAAATAAATTTATAGTTTGACCGCCGAAGCTCAAGTCCCGCAATCGCAGATCGAGCCAAAAAATCCGAAAATCCGTAATCTCTTGCAAAAATGGCGATGCGTGTGGTTGTTGGCCATTGATAGGCAAGGCAAACTCGTCGATTACCTGAATTATTTGAAGGAAGTCGAGAGGCTTAAAGATTTTCAATTTAAAGAATGGCGCAAAAGGTAACACATCCATCATTCGCTTATACAGTTATTAAATCAAACGTCTTTTATGATCTCTAAGCTTACGAACCATTTGACTTTTGCTGTTTAGTAATGCCTCAATATCTATGTTATTGCTTCGCTTCTCTGATCTTTTAATAAATGACAATCTCTTAAAATTCCCTTCCCCCTACTCATTTAATCATTATCAACCCTTAGATTTGTATGTATCTAAATAAAACGGCTATTATATGAAGAAAATTTTCGAGGAGTTCTAATAGGACCGAATAATTTCGAGTCACATGCTAAAAAAAGATAAAAATATCTTTAAATTAGTATATAATTAAAATCGCCCCTAGATGGCAGTGTTTAATTGGCGGCACTCTTACATCAGGTTTAGAAAAAACTTTATAACGTTATTACATTTTGATATTTTTAACGATTTTGTATCAGTACATGTCCTGGATGAACCACAACAAAAGTCGGGTCATGGATTTTTCCGAAGTCGACAAGGACGGAGACGGAAGAATCCCCGTGCAAGATTTCATCGAAGGCATTCTAGCAACTCGCTTTCAACCTTCCCGGCCCGAGATAAACACGTAGCCGCCGTGTTTGACGCCAATTCCGACGGGCTCTTAGATTACAAGGAATACGTGGCAGCACTCAGGGCTCCCGCAAAAGATGATGGTCAACACCCTATGACTGACGTGGAAAAAGTGAAGGACGAAGTGCAGAGGCAAGCTTCTCTGCGAATGTAACAGCAAATACAAGGTTGACCACGTCGGCGAAGGCAAATATCGAGTAAATTCAATGTCGCGTTTCCTGAGTGACCTTCTTATTTTAATCCATTTCTGCTATTTATTTTAAGCTAATTTCATACCTAGGGGCAACAATAATGCTTTAGTGAGGGGCGAAATGATAATTTTATAAATTTAAGTCGTAATTATGTTAATTTTTGCAAGAATCTATGGGTTAAGAGAGAATAGCCGCCCTACCTACTTTACCCCATGTCTGAGTTTGGGATGAGCAGGTTAAGTTTGATGTCGTATTAAATTAAGATCATGTACCAAGAATGTTTTGCAAGTCCCTAACTAAACGATTTTTAATGTAATGTTCTTTGAAGTTTAATTTTAAATGACATTTTCTTTTTATTCTCGCAAAAATTTTTAATCTGAAAGCAAGGTTTGATTATGGAATTCCCTCAAAATTTAACTGTTTTATTTCTTTTCCTATCAAGTTTGGCGAATCCCAAAAACTACGCTTGGTTCGAATCCTCCGGAGTACTATCATGGTCCGAGTGGGAGGAGGCTGGGTCGCTCTCGAAGAATTTCTCGTTAAAAATGACCCCTGTCGAGGTAGGTTTTAGCTATCATAATAATATTAACGCTAAAAATTTAATAAATTTTGCCTTTTTGTAAGGGTTAATAAGACTACTACATTGATTAATATAGGATTTTATACTTTAAATTCCGATAATATTTAGAATTAAATGATTTAAACTAAAAAATTTAATAAAAAATTCGATTTTTCCTAAGAAAAGTGTTTGAGACCGTCTATTTAGTGTTATGGTTAATTCCATTCATATTGCAACGATATATGAATGTGATTTATAATTAAATTAAACCACAGAGATTGGGTGGCTCTTGAAGAATTTCTTCTTAAAAATGACCCCTTTTGAGTTGTTAAATTTATATTGACGCGCTAAAACATTAGCAACATTTGCCCTTTTTAAGTCCTTTGACTATATATAAAAGACTTTAATGTATGAAGAAATAAAGGTTACAATTTAAATCTCGATTTCGACTAAGAAATTGAGGCAGTATCTAGGATATCAATCATGTAAAAATGTGTTTCATTATTGTGTTTGACATCTAAATTTATACGGCATAGCCAAAGGTCGTACCAATATAGAGCTACGCGAACCCTTCATATTGGCTCCGGGACTTAGCCAGGGGATGGCCCCTTTCAAATCCAAATCCCCCAGCAGTACCCCCCAAACTCCCGCCTCTTTTTTATCGTCTTTAGGCTTGAGTAACAGCTCTACCGGCCCCATAACCAAGGCATTTAGCAGATTTTAGTAGTGTTGTAAAAAGACCTGTCTCTGTTTTTCTTAGTTGACCATTAGGATTAGTCGAAATTTGAAAAACAGACCAGTCTCGACCCTTAGTTTTAGTTGAATTAAAGGTCGACCAAACACTACTCACGTCTTTTACAACAGTAGACTATTAGAAATAGCATGGCGGGTAGTGTTTATTACAATTCTTAAGTTTACCATTGGGTCGATATTCAAATTGCCCTGAACTCAAAATTTAAACATTATAACAGAGTAAATGTTTGGGCTGAAAATCCTTTATAAAAAGTATATTTCTGCGACCAAGAATCATTTTTACATGTATTTTAATAAAAATAAAACAAATTTGTAGTCATCTGAAAATTAGGAGACATGTAAAATGATTTATGGTTTGGATTTGGGTTACAACGGTATAAAGTGCTAAATGAAATTAGTTACCGACAAACCTTTGTAATAATATTCGTTGTTTAAAAGTTTAAACAAAGTGCTAAAATATCTTTAAACCACACACTGTTTTTTAAAGATCCATTATTTTTATAAAATGAAAATTGTATTTCAGATTCGAAAAAAAACGCCGCGAACAACACCCTGGCGTATCAACTCCTCGACAAGCCACACACCAGTAAGGAGAAAAACACCTGGTACCCCTTCCACACCTCCCTACCAATATTCCGTTTATTACGATAGCGCTGCAGCTTCTCGCATCCCTAGGAAATGTAGTGACGGTAAAATTAATATTATATTATCTTGTTTTTGTAATTTAAGAAATGTTTTTAACTTGTTACATGAACGTAACCAAGGTGCCCCCCCCCTTCTAAATCAAAAAACATGTTGAAGTTGGTTAAAATTATGGGTGAAATATTGAAAAATGTTTATTTTGCCCCTCCCTAAATCATTAATGCCCCTCTCTAATTCCAATGCTGGCTACGCGCCCATGTCTTGTTATCTGTATTTGTCAAAGGGATGACTATTCTTTAAATTGTTGTAAAAGCTTTAAATGGTTTTAGAGTAAGAAAACACAATTTATATACAATTTACCGTATTCTTTTAAACGCATCATTATAAATATAAAGGCTAGTTAATGAGCCGGCATAGACATGGGCGTAGCCAGCATTAAAATTGGAGGGGGGCAATAATGATTTAGGGAGGGGCAAAATGATCATTTTTTGAAATTTTAGCCATAACTTTAATGAATTTTAACAAATTTTTGGATTTAGAGGGGGGCAGCCGCCCCCTGCCCTCTTTTGGCAACGCCCGTGGGCATAGATCTTGTATGGATTAGTACATTTTAATAAATGCTTCACTTTAGAACATAATAATCAGATTGAGGTTGAGCGTTGAACGTAATATTTAATTGTTATCAATATTGCTCTCAGGTACCGGTAGCAGAGCTAGTAGCAAATCGGGCAGCAAAGCTCCTTCCCGCATAGGCAGTCGACCACAATCGCCGGCCCCCGCCTTAGCATCCTTGCCCATCAGGTAGTAATGACGAGTATTAAAAAAATTTATTAGGTTTGCCTTTGCCAACTTCGCTAAATTGAAATTTAATAACTCTGTTTACGATATAAGGAAATTACCTCATCTGCTTAAGGACTTTGATCGTTCAAATGTGATATAGCTCAATTATTTAGTCGATAAGTCACATTCGTCAAACTTTAACTTGACAACCTTAATTTATATCTTTTCCCAAAATTTATTAGGTAAAAATGATACATAAGAGATACAATAAACGAGGGTAAAATAATACAAATAAAAAACTATTCTTCAGATAGCATGGGTATAGCAAGGATTGAAATAGGGGGGCAATAATGATACAGGGAGGGGCAAAAAGTTAATTTTTAGCCATAATTATAATTTGAAGAATTTTTTGGATTTAAAGGGGGGGCAGCTGCCCCTCTCTGCTACCCCCTGGCTACGCCATGTCAGATAGTCAAGAGGCAAAGGCCATGTGTCACATAAAGATTTATAATTGTATTTCGCTATCTAAATACCGTCGTTTTGTAATCTTACCCCTCTCAGGTCTCACACGCCAACCACGCACGTAGTATCTAGCGGTTACGGACAATTAACACCCACGCCTAAGCATCAATCCCCGAAAACTAGTGAAGTTTTTAAAAACGGAGCTAAAACAACCCCTAGCACGGCCAACTGTATCAAAGGAAAGGGTGTATAAACTACCCCAAACCCTCCCTCCTTCCACTCTTAGTTCTTCCGAAAAGTGATTAAACAGCAGCAGCACACCTTCGTCTAAATGAAGATCCTATCGGCCTTAAAGGGCTCTTTGTTTTATTGCACTGTCGCTCAACTATTTTTTTGCATATTAGTAATCGCTTGCATGGCACTTTGATTTTTTGCATAATCATGAAAATTATATTACGCGCACGAAAAAATTATTATTTTATAATTAATTGATCACGGTACAGGCGATTTATAAGAAATTTTAGCTTAGGCGTATATGATTCGGCTATATAAATTTACGTTTGTAATTACTATTATTATTTGTGAATTTTATTTAAACAAACAATTTTATAATGTCTTTCATGTAATTTTATGGCATTCCATATTTTATACAGACACCTGTAATTTTAGCAATTCTACACTACTAATGATGTAATGCTTCAAAATAAATGCATTTATTATGCAAGTTGTACAAAAAAATTTATATTTATTAATAGAGGTGTGAAAGTTGATTTAAATTACTAATTTTACTTAAGTCTGAATGTTTAATATAGTTAATAATACATATTTTATGGAGATGAAGGAAATAAATAAAAAAGTTAAACATTATAAATATCTGAAAAACATTTTGATATTGCTATTAAAAAATATTTATAAATAGTAATGCCGACTTTTCTTTCATATGGAAGAAGTTAGCGATTATGGGAAAGAAACTTGGTTCCCTCTTTTTTAAAATAATTTATCCGCCTTGGGGGCCAAAGGTTAAAAGAGTGGTTGTCGCAATGTGACAAAAACTTATAGTTTTGTTAAGTTCGGAGTATTTTAAAATTTTTGGAGACTCGGGTGAAGAGAGAGAATCTTTGTTTTGGTTAGATTGGGCGAATACGTCGGTAATGTATAGTCCCAAGCAAAACAAAATCCATTTATCAATGTGATAGAATTTGACCATCGGGCATGGGCGTAGCCAGTGGAATTAGAGGGGGGGGGGGGGGGTAAAAATGATTTAGGGGGGGGAGGTAAAAATGATTTGGGGGGGGGGGCAGCCGCTCCTCCCTGCGCCCGAGCCATCGGGTCTTTATAAAGGCACATGTGCGTAGCCAGGGTTGTGGAGCGAGAGGCATAATAATGATTTTGATATTTTGACTCCAGTTTTACACAATATTTTTTTAATTTAAGGGGGAGGGGGAGACAGCCTCCCTGGCTACACCCACGTATAGGCGTCTTATATTTAACCTTTTGTATATGATCAACTCAAATTATAAATGTCCTTATAAATTTTATAATGTAGGGGAGACCGGGGCTATACGTAGCTCGGGGCTATACTTATCTTCTCAAATAATTTTCAAGTTATTTATTTGTACCCAGTCAAATTTATATACAAAATGTACTTTATAAAGGCGCATTTCAGACTTAAAAAATTTTTGGAAAAAATTATATAGGGAAAAAGTTAGATAGAAAATAAGGTTTTTCGGGGCTAAAAGCCCCTTTTTCTAAATTTTCTATTTTGCTAATAACTTTAAAACTATTTAATCTCTAAGCTCGAAACTAATTTTAGGTAAAAACGTATGAGTTTTTCTATAAAAATCTACTCGGAATAAATAATTTTGTTAGATGACTATTTTACAACAACTCGCAAAAAAATATTTTAGTCGTGGGGCTATTGAGAGCGGGGCTATAATTATCTCTAATTCATTCATACATTAAAAATGGTGCAAACTTACAAATGTAAAACAAATTTGTACGAGATAATGAAATGAAAATAAACAAGTATTTTATTATTATATGGTCAAATTTGTTAAGGTTAGGTATTTGGCTTATCAAATGCAGGACAATTTAATTTATCAATGCCTAATTCATGGGTAAAATATGAATAAGCAGGTGCTGATTGGTTTTCATCTTTTATTCAAAGACCTGATTTCATTAAGGACTCTAGAACCAACATGATATTATATTTATATGCAATAAATTTAATTCCATTTCATGATTGTCAAGTTTATGTGACATTTTTATATTAATAAAGCATTTAAATCAATGATTTCAACATAACAATATCTGTAAAAACACATTACCTTATAATTTGTTTATGAGGCTTTATAAGCTATAAAAGACAAACTTAATATTTAACATTATTATAAATTATCATATGAAACTTTATAAGCTATAAAAGACAAACTTTTAATATCTAGCAATATTATAAATAGCAATATTATAATTTATTATATAAAACTTTATAGCTTTAAAAAACAAACTTCTAATATTATAGCAATTATAAATTATTGTATGAAACTATATATGTTATGAAAGATAAACTTTTACTATTTTAGCAATTATAAATTATTATATGATAATTACTATTATAGCAATTATAAATTATTATATGATAATAATCAAGATAATAAAAACACCTTTCAGGGGTGCCGCAATTAAATTAAAATTTTTCTCTAATTAGCGCCATCTATAGGCAATTTTAATTAGAGACTAATTTGAACTATAAATATCCTTATTATTATCTTCTGATTATTATCAAAAAACCCGCAATTTATTATCTAATTTCTAATATAATAAAAACAAAATAATTATTACTACCATAATTATGGTTATTTCTTAGCTACCATAGGAATGGGTTAAATCTAATTTGTGCATTATATATACCTATCTCGCTTAGTGTGTGATTAGAAAATTAACTATGGCATACTGATGAGCTCTAATAAGAGCGAAAACGTTATATGTCTGTTATCATTTTCGAGTCAAATGCTAAAAAAGATAGGGATATATATATATTTCAAATTAGTCTCTAATTAAAATTGCCTATAGATGGCGCTAAATAGAGAAAAACTTTTAATTTAATTGCGGCACTCCTGAAAGGGGTTATTATTATCTTCTGATTATTATCAAAAAAACCCGCAATTTATTATCTAATTTCTAATATTATATGATAGTTGATATACTATTCAAAACAATTCAATTACAAAAGTTAAAAAGGGAATTAATTTGTCTAAAGATAGTTGCATAATTTGTGCCAAAGACTATAAGAAAAATCATCAGAACGAAGATTGGTTTGCATGTAGAAGTTGCTCCATGTGGGCACATGGATCATGTTACAATAATGATGTTTTTTTATATGTCACAATTGTAAACAATAAAAAAGTATTTTAAACAATATGTGTTGGTTATTTTTTTGTTATTTTAGTAGTTGTATTTGTATAAATCAAAGGCTTAAAGATTTTAAAAACAAAATAACACAAAGGATAATATAGCCCCCCTTATGGATATGAATAACCCCGGACATTTTTTTAATTTCTAGAAATTGCATTTTTTTAAACTATCTGGCCTAAAAAGTATTGATCGTTATGGTATAAAAAAAAATTTCAACATAGAATTAGTGAATAAGAACATATTTATGATAGTTTTTTTTGAAAAATGCTTAAACTTAGTTACCTAAGGGCAATTGATTTTTTATAGCTACGATAGCCCCGGTCTCCCCTACTATTTCCTTTATATTAGTTGCTAAGTTTAAGTTCATTTTTAAGGAGTACCTAATTTAATTCCAAACTGAACGAATTAATTCCAATTCAAAATAATTTTATAAGGGCACACTAGCTCATTTTAAACTTGCTTTTAACAACTCTCTGTGTGAATTAAGTTTTTAAAATTGTTCTTTTTCTAATATTATTTAACAAAGTATTAATTTCGTTTACCTTTCTGTTCGCTTAAAGTTATGAAATGAAAACAAAACACATGGATTGGGTTAAAAATTTTTGTACGCTAAAACCTGATCTTAAACCCATTTTATTTTAATAGCTCAATCCAGAGCAAAAATATAAAACATTGACCTTAAAGATAAATTTTATATTGTTCCAAATATAAGGGAGACCCACATTTTGTATATATTGCTAAAGTTAAATTTTAGTAAGGTTGGAAGGCGAGGAAATTTACATTAGGAAACAAGGGCTTTTTGAGTCCCTTCTCATTATGGGTTTACCTAGAAAGGCGGTCAAGCTTAAGCGGCTCAAACCAAAATTAATAAAAAAAAATATTTGCGCATTGGGCTCGGGGCCTGATGGTTGAGATTCGAACCCGAGGCTCGAGCCCAACTCAAAGCAAATCGCCAACGAATTATTTATAAAATCAATTAACCCAACCATATTTTAAAGAATATAGCTCTACAAATCAAAACCCCTCCTCACTATTAATGATCATTTTTTAGTCAAAATTGAATTTTATTATTCTTTTTTAATATATATACGAATAAAAACATCAAAAAAAATATATCTAAATAACTGAAAGAGCTGCTTTATTTTAAATCGAAAAATTTACAATTATTAATTAAAAAGAGATCTTTATATAAAAATTAGTTATAAGTTATAGCAAGATACATTTGATACTTCGCTATTATTAAATTAAGGTTGTTCATGTTTTAGAGCAGCTACTAGCTATCAATTTCACTCATAAATATTAACTATATAATTTATTTAAAAGATACGATTCAAAAAAAATGTCTAACATGGCCTGGGCTCAGATTATAATTGAAAAACGTAATACCTCCTCGAGTCACACTCAAATTGTGCAAAAATTTCGAACTCGGGTCGAGCTAGGCCAAATAAAAAACAAAAACAAAAACTACTATTAAATAAAATATTGCAAAATAATTTATTCGATCGAATTTATAATATCTTGAGACTCAATAATTCTCTTGGTATGCTTTTTGTTATCTTTTCTCTTTTCAACGACTTCTACTTTAACATTAGCTTTTTTCGAGGTTTCGCTTATTTTATTGTATTTCGTCGCCGAACTTGATTCCGTATAATTTTCATCTTCAATTTCTTCATCTTCATTAGTTTTACCTCTAATCCACATACTACTTCTTATATCTGGTATTCTGGCCCTCTTATCAATATCCGATTCTAGCAATTTATAAATTAGTTCTTTCACTTCGGTAGAAGGTTTTTTTGATCTCGAGAATCCAACTCTTTTCTCAGTTTGTTCTTTAATCATCTTTTTGATATTAGAATCATCGTAAGGCATTGAACCACAAACCTAGTGCACAACGGTTTTTTTATTTTAAATAACAGCCAAGTTCTTTAGTCTAGGCTAAGTCAAGGATAAAATGATAAAAAAGAGTCTAAACGATTTGTACATAATATATTGACAAACAAATAAATCCTCTATTTTATTATTTTTATTAGAAATGATTCGAGTCTAATAAATTAATAAAAATTACATTAAAAAAATTATTGTAATATTCTAAATAGTGTTATTAATACTTTTGGTTGCCTAAAATATATGCACTCATGGGCGTAGCCAGCATTGGAATTAGAGGGGTGCAATAATGATTTTGGGATGGGCAAAATGATTATTATTTAAAAATAATTATAATAAATTTCAACAAATTTTTGGATTTATAGGGGGCAGCCGCCGCTATCTGCCCCGCCCCCCCCCCCTTGGCTACGCCCATGTTTGCACTTATTCGCAACAGGTTAGCCCAAAAAATTGTTTTAAAGGAGCAATGAACATCCAGATCAACTATTCATTAAAAAACAATAGTTGGTCGAGTTTAGATACAAGATAAAAACATTCTTATTTGTTTATAATCTTACCATAATATATAAAATAACTCCCATACTCCATAGGTCATATAACGGGCACACATCGGGATTGCCTTGTAATATTTCAGGGGCAGCATAAGCGGCGCTCCGCAATAAGTTTTGCTTAGGTCGTTTCCTTTGTAGAGAATAAAGCTTCTGTTACTTTAATATAACCCAAAAGGTAAGTGATTCAAGTGAATGAATACTTTATTGTAATATATCGTGTTTATATACATCTAGTAAGGTTACTTGTGTGAATAATAATAAAAGATTTAAATTATAATGAGTGGTCAAATAAAAATTTATGAATAGTGAGGGTTGTGAATGCTCGAATAGTAAAGGTTAAATTCTTTCCTAGGTAACGATATACTTCCAAGTTGGTACATCTTAAAAAGAAAAAAAAGAAGAAGAAGAAGAAGAAAAAAAAGAAAAAAAAGAAGAAGAAGAAGAAGAAGAAAAAAAAAAGAAAAAAAAAGAAAAAAAAAGAAAAAAAAAGAAGAAGAAACAAAAGAAAAAAAAGAAGAAGAAGAAGAAGAAGAAGAAAAAGAGAAAAAAAGAAGAAGAAGAAGAAAAAAAAGAAAAAAAAAGAAGAAGAAGAAAAAAAAAAGAAAAAAAGAAGAAGATCTACCAACCTAGAAGTATATCGTTACCTAGGAAAGAATTTAACCTTTACTATTCGAGCATTCACAACCCTTACTATTCAAAAATCTTTATTTGACCACTCATTATAATTTAAATCTCTCATTATTATTCACACAAGTAACCTTACTAGATGTATATAAACACGATATGTTACAATAAAATATTCATAATCACTTAACTTTTGGGTTATATTAAAGTAAGTATGGTTAGTTACCATACCTTCGTAGTATCTAGCAAATCCAAAATCCGATATTTTGATACTATTATTGATGTTCAGCAACAAATTTTCACACTTCAAGTCCCTAAGTTATAATATTGGCATAAAGATAACATAATTATAGTTTTCGAGATTGTACCTATGAACTATATTATTTTGGTGTAGGTATGAAATGCCGTTCGTCAGTTCTATAACATGCGCCTGGCCCGTCTTTCATCGAGCGCACCTTTGAGTTTTATGTATTGTAATAAATCGTGACCCGCCAATTCCATTACAACATACATTTTTAAAATGAAAATGAAGAGTTTTCAAAGTAAGGAGCATTAAGCCTAAATCATATATAAGTCGCGTCATAATCGACATGGGAGTAGCCAAGAAGAGGGGGGTGGCAGGGAGGGGTGGCTGCCCACTCTAAATCTAAAAATTTGTTAAAATTTATTAAAATGATGGCTAAAATTTCAAAAAATGATTATTTTATTCCTTCCTAAATCATTATTGCCCCCCTCTAATTTCAATGCTGGCTACGCCCATGGCTATTATATTACTCCAAAATTATAACCTATGCTCTATATATCAACATTGAAAAATTTATGTATCTCTGTATAGGAGAAAATGATTTGTTATAGTTATTTATTGTTATTAATTAAAGCTATGATAAAGTTTAAATATATAATAGCTAATGCTGAAGACTTTTAAGAATAAGACAACAAAAATTTTATAATATACTCAGTAGATTAGATAGTCTTTAATAAATTAACTTCCATACTCAACTCTTTAATATAAGAACTCATGAATTTATACAAACTATGCAAAATTTTTGAAGAAGCTTATTAGACAAATGATAAGATATAGTGTTAATATTCGTGTGTAATATGGGTTATTGGTATTATAGTAAAGTACAATTTTAAATCTCTGGCCGGTAGCTGGCCACTTATAATAGATGACACATGCGACGCTTTTGAATTATTATTTCTTATTTTGTTTTATACCCGCTCTTATATTTTTTTATAACACTAAATAAACAAATAATAATATTAGAAAAAAATTAAAGACTTTCAAAACAAGGCGAATATCAAATAGGTAAAAATATAGCTAATATTTGATGTTTGGACATTTTTTTAGTATGTTGTTTTTAATTAAAAGAATCAGCCAATTATTAGTTGTATCGTCCCCGTGGGTTTATTGGAATCGCTATACAATTTTAACAGGATAGATGTTGTTTAAATGCTATAGTTGTCGCAAAAAACACTTTTTTAATAAAATATACTAAATTTAAAAAAATTATAGTTAATTTGTTGTTAGATTTACTAAGTTATTAAAAATGCTGGATTTTTAAAATATTTGATTGAATGTATCCTATTTCTGTAATCAATAATGCGACCTCTATGAGAATATTGCATTCCTTAATAATTTAAAAGCAATGATAGAAAAGGGTTGTGTATTTTTGGGGACACCATTATTGACATAATTTAATCATTTACTATTGGATGGTTCCTATCAGGTAGTGTTGTAAAAACGCTGGTTTTTTTGGTCGACCTTTGGTGTAAATTTCGATAATATTAGATTTCTTTTACAATTTTCATCGGAGTGTCTCTTGGATAATGTGTATTCCCCAGCACGTTCCGTAGGAATTTCCTGCTTGTTTTTGCCTTCCAACAAGGCTCTCAGCTTAGCGCCTATTATAACGTTGTCATCTTCTTGCTCCTCCACACGACCAGTTGGGATCTTGCTTCCATTGGTCGCCTTGGATCCAAGTTTTTTCTTATGCTCAATATCTCGATCATTGATAGGGTTGCAAGGGAGAGCAGCTTTATCACAAGAATCCCCGCAATCCATTCTCTCGATATGTTTTTTTAACTTTAGCATATGAACCTTCCCCAAGCGTGGAAACTAGATAGTAACCACGTTTTTTCAACTCGGTATCATCGTCTACATTAACGATCTCTCTAGCGCTATTTCCCGTCCCCTTGAAATCTGTAAGAGCCAAGTTTTCTGGAATTTCTGCTTAATCTTGCTCTAACTATAGATCGTTACACATCAATGTTTGCTTGAAAATTTATGGATGGGTTTTGGGGCTTTAATAGGAATTAAGTCATTTTAGAATGGGAAGGTTAGAAGAGTGAGATGGCAGGAGAAAATCATTAAGAAAGTGACGTGAAAAAGAAGAATATAAAGAATGTGACGAAGTTTCAATACCAATCACCAAATCATTACGTGTTTTATAAGAAATAGGTATAAAATGCGACATTGATTGTTATGTAATATTGCAAAAAATATTAAAATATTACAACAAGTATATTTAAATATTAAATACTGTTTTTTTAATTACAATTTATTTTAAAATTCTCAATTTCATAAGTCATACTATGGTTCTAGGCATGGGCGTAGCCAGTATTGGAATTAGAGAGTGGCAATAATGATTTAGTGAGGGGCAAAATGATCATTTTTTAAAATACTAGCCATAGATTGAGTAAATGTCAACAAATTTTTGGATTTAGAAGGGGGGCAGCAGCCCCTATCTGCCCCCCCCTTGGCTACGCCCATGGTTCTATGTTACATTTTAATTAAATATGTGTATTAAATGTGCTTAAAAAGCCCAATCAATCAATTATCTAGGTTAAATTAAATAGGTTGTTGTCCTATAATTAATACCTACCGTTAACAATGTAATGGATTTTACGGATAAAAGTCAGGCAATGCCGTTTTTTCTATAGTTCGGTTCTTACCCGACTAAAAGTATAACGCGCAACGCTACTTATAACCAAATTACGCGCTTTATTCAAAGCTATATGGGCGTAGCCAAGGGATGGCAGGGAGGGGCGACTACCCCCCTCTAAATACAAATATTCTTTAAAATTTAACATAATTATGACTAAAATTACTAAAAAGTATTATTTTGCTCCTCCCTTAGTCATTATTGCCCCCCCCTCTAAATCCAATCCTGACTATGCCCATGCAATGCTACATTATTAAAAATTCTTAATTTTTGTATTATTATTCTGATAATGAAAAGACGCGTGTGCCTTTTGCCAAATACCAAATGCATCCCATTAATGGTTTTAGATAATTTTGTAGTAAAAATTATATGCGAGGTAAACATTCAAAAATTGCGATCGCGTTGAAATGACAAATTATAATTATTTTCTGTTTTAAAAAAAAAGTTTCCCTTTTGTCAAGGGTATTGGCAGCTATACGGCGCCCCAATTCTTTTAGGAGGGCTTGGGTTTTAGGCCCTATTGTTGTAAGGGTAGTGGTCACTATAGGGCAGAAAAAGAGTGAGGGATTAAGTTCTGCGTATTTAGCTGACTTTATTCTTTCAGAATCGATAAGGGGGTCTTTGTTATGGTTTGAGGGTGCAAAGGCATCCGGACAACTGTAGTCCCATGCTAGGCATAGCCCTTTTGCCCATGAAATGAGGGTCTGTCCATCAAGACTTTTCTTGTCGCTAAGGCAAAGACCATTAGACTCTGGGAGGGAAAGCCCGCCTTTTTGAATGTCTTCTGTAGAAGAGCATTTGTGTGCCGTAGAAATCTGGCCTTATTAAATTTGCAATGCAGGCCGTGGTGACCTTTTGTACCAACAGATGAGCCACATAAGTTGCATTGATGAGAGGCAACTATATCACATCATAGGCGAAGCCCTGTTGCAATCCTGAACTCGTTGTTGGAGAGTTGAAGGTCATGAGTCCGACTAGGGATAGCCTCCAACCACTCGTGGCCGGACCTTGATGCAAAACTTCTTAAAGCTGGTAACTCCTCAAACGATGCGCCCGAAATAAGAGTTTTAAGGGCATGGTCTTAGAGAGGAGTGTTCCAATTTTTTGAGAGTTTATGGTAGGGAATAGAGTGTTAGGGTCGGACAAAGAGCTCCACATGTCGAGAGCGATTTGGGTGGAGGGATCTGGTTGATCGATTATTTTGTCGATGATTGGTATGGCTGAAAGTCGACTCGAGATGAAGGCCGACAAAGCTACTAGAGGGGGTGATCTCAGGCCCAAACCACCATATTTTGTGGGGAGACACGCTTGTTTCCATTGGGACCCTGTAAA
The DNA here is from genome assembly GCA_964036665.1 of Gordius sp. MW1. Classification (NCBI taxonomy): domain Eukaryota; kingdom Metazoa; phylum Nematomorpha; class Gordioida; order Gordea; family Gordiidae; genus Gordius; species Gordius sp. MW1. The sequence continues at coordinate 25,480,220 of OZ038527.1, forward strand.
AGAAAGGTTTGTGATTTCCTCGACTACATCTTTGAGTTTTTGGTCGAATAGAGCACTGGGATTTAAAAATGAGGTGGATGACCTGAAGATATAATTTATCTTAGGTAAAGAATAGCAGTTTTTAATTAAAAAGAAAGCCTGGTGGGCTGGCAAGTAAGAAAGGAGGGGTTTGATTTCTACTAGTTTTTGTATTGTCTCTGTTAATGACTTATTACAAGGGTGTGAGCCACCTACGGGAGATCCTAAGTGCGTTAGTTCGTTAGGGTGAATATGTTTGAAAGCGTCAAAGTATGGGTCTAGGCCTAAAGAGTCAGTATTGTTTTTGCAAACCTCGGTCTTGCTATGATTTAGATGGAGACCAATTTTTGAAGCCTCGACTTCTAGATAAGAGAGGGCTTCTTTGACGTCTTCGGGATTTCCCTTGATGGTACCATCGTCTAGGTACCACAAGTTGAGTGATAGATTATATTTAGAGGCTAGGTCTTCAGTCAGGGACTTTATACCTAGGCAGAATAGTAGGGGGCCTAGCGGGTCTCCTTGTTAAATGCTGTCACTCGATGCAATTATTTTGGAATTAAAGTTGAGCATGGAAGTAGGAGCGTAGCACGCGTTAAGGAAAATGGAGTACTCGGGAAGAGATTTGTAAGCCTCGGTTAAGAAGTGTGACCTGTAGATCGTGTTAAATGCGTTTTTGAAGTCAATCTTAGCTAGGATCGAATGGTCGGGATGGGCTAGGGCTATGCGAACAGCGTGAGAGGCGATTTCAGAACCATCCCTTGGTTCCGAAACCTAGTTGGATAGGAGCTAATTGATCTGCAATGTCGGATTTTACTCGTGCAATAATAAATTTGCAGCATATGCGTCTAAAAATTGAACCCATGGCAATTGGACGAAGGCCACCATCAGGTTTGGTAAGAGATATTAAGGTGGCCCCAAAAAAATAGGGAGAGATCGCGTAACAAAGACCCCCTTATCGATTCTGAAAGAATAAAGTCAGCTAAATACGCAGAACTTAATTCCTCACTCCTTTTCTGCCCTATAGTGACCACTACCCTTACAATAATAGGGCCTAAAACCCAAGCCCTCCTGAAAGAATTGGGGCGCCGTATAGCTGCCAATACCCTTGACAAAAGGGAAACTTTTTTTTTAAAACAGAAAATTGGAATTATAATTTGTCATTTCAACGCGATCGCAATTTTTGAATGTTTACCTCGCATATAATTTTTATAGTATATATAGTTTCATTTAATAAAAGAAATCATTGAAAAAAAAAAAAAATTTGTAGTAATAGTAGCTCTATGTGTCTTGCTCGTTGTTAGCTTATAAAATTTTGCCCATTTAATAAATTCTTAAAGCATTCATAATCAATTAATTAACTCGCTAGAGATTTAATGGATTTAAAAAGTTAAACTTTTATTTAATAATTTCTCATAATTCAGGCTTTCAAGACATTTATAAAAAGTGTATACACTAAAATCTTTGTAAAGACATATAATTTTCAATTAAATTCAACAATACTTAAGTAATACACATTTGTTAGACTTTTTGATAAGTCATAATAATTGTGTTTTAGATAAACAATTTTCGCTCACATTAATATTTTTGGTACAAATATGGGATTTTTAGTAATATTTATCTGCGTAGAAAAATCCGATTTTAAGACACGCCCTTGAAATAATATTTAGAACATTTAAAATAATCGTTATATATATCTATAAATAAACATTGCCTATAAAGCAAGAATAAAAATCCCATATTATATTTAGTTTAGACTTAAATAATTGTTTGCAACACAATTATAAAATTATTTATTACATATCATAATATTATTGCACGATGAGTTAAATCCATTTGTCTAAGGGAATGTAAGCGTAGTGCACATCAGGACTGAGCTTTAAAATAGAACGTGCTTTTAGTGATGGGAAAACCCGGGGTTTTCTAAACCCAAGCCTGAGGTTTTAGGTTAGGTTGTTTTAAAACCTCGAGGTTTAAACCAACCTAACTTAAAACCTTTTAGGCTTAGCATGGGTTTTGCATCCATCTAAAGATTCCCCAACGTCCCAAACTAAAATTTTGGGGCAAGATTCAAACTCTAGCCCAAAACATTAGGTCGGAACGAAATGCAAAACCCCGAGAAGAGAAACCCTAAGGTCAGGTCACCTTGGGGGAATCGGGGTCAAAGTCGCAGAAAAAAAGCAGCAGAATTGGTCAGAACTGGTCAGATCAAGATTTTAGATAATCAATAATTAGAATTAAATCTCAAATGGGGAAGGAATTTGATGTGCATCTAACCCTAACCCAAACCTTAAACGCTGACCTAAAACACTAACCCTAACCCTCCTGACCAATCTTGATCTGACCAGTTCTGACCAATTCTGCTGCTTTTTTCTGCGACTTTGACCAATTCCCCCTTGGGGTTTCCATTCATAAGGTCACTAAGCAATTTTATAAAATAAATTCTTAATTATCATTTGTTTTGATTTAAAAAATAAATTAAAATGATATTGTATCCTAATATCAATATATAAAATAATAATATCAAATAAATACTCTACTATATTGTAATAATAAATGTAAATGTATTATAGCGGTTTTGGCCATCTGTAAAAGATTTTAATTTAGATTAACACATTATATCCTTATCTTATACCACGCATGTAGTAGTAGCACAGCACCATACGATATAACTTCCCCCCCCCCTTCTCTTTATCTTCTCACACAACCCAGCTTATAATGCGAGCATGGGGATACCTTTGCTCCAAAATATTCACACCCAAAGAGCAAGGCGAATCATGTGCAACGTCAAGATATTTTATCCTCTAGACACCATTAACAAATTAGACAATATATCTAAGGCATAAAATTAATACTAAAAAATAATTGTATGTAATAATTTAATTTAATACAATAACATAAAACGTTAGTATTATAATAAATATATAATAATTATCTAGATAGAATTTTTAATAACAATAATTTCATAATGAATAGTTGGCTATCAAATCTATACCACATGAGTACTTAATATTTGATAGTACTAAATACTAATTAGTAAGTATATATTAGTTTGTTATAACCACAGCTACAACAATAATTATATACTATTTTTTTATAATAACTTATAATTATGTATTATTGCATCTCAAACTTAAAACATATGAACAGTCACTATAAATTTCATCATATGCATTATATTGATTATAATCAGCTATATAATAATGGTTTCATAATAACAATAAATTGACGTTAAATAGTTGTCTCTCACGATAGCATATAAACAGTTTAATTGAACTAAATATAGATAAACAAATATGAGTTTATATAAAACATTACTTTGCAACAGTACCCTCGGATTTCCAAGGAGCCACTCTTTTCACACTTTCTCTGGAGCTCCTTGAATAGCGGATTTTAAAATACAACTCAGATAATGAACACTACTTTGTCAAATGTTCATCTGTGAGCCAAAAAAATGGATTGAATAAAATTAATTTAAATGATATAAGTTGAATATCTAATATGTTAAAATGAAATTAACCCTTCTCGCTGCTTCCAAAGTGCGGGTTCATCCTACACCCCTTCTAAAAATTCTTATATATTCTGCGGCATTCTAAACTTTTCTGACAAGGGTTAATATTTTATTAGGAGCACTTGATCAGCATAAAACAATTTTATAAATGCACCAATAATCATTTTTCACCATCCCCTTTAAATAATGCAAAACCTAGGAATTTCCTCAAATCACAAGGTCTATGAATAATTAAAATTAAACAATTGCATCTCAAACTTTTAATGAAGAGTCATTTTAAATTAATTATACCTAAAATTATAAATAAATATGTATTTTTATGAATTAAATATTATAAATTAGATATATATAGAAAACAATTGTAATTTTATACCTAAAACATGTAGACAAAATGCTTAATATCATGGAGAACCTTATATTATCTGTGTAGGCAGTGGCTTATCAAAATTCTCATAAACCTATTATTATCTCAACCTTAAATATGCTTGTAATTATATAATTTTACATTGTGTTATAGCAGAGGATCTGGAGAAGGTAAGAAACAAAATAACAGTTAAAAATAATATAATCTTTATGGAAAAGATCTTTGAGGAAGCATTTACAATAAGCACCTTAGGTGATTAAAAAAAACCTTCTAAAAATATTTACATTTTCTGATCAGTTGAATTGATTAAAAGATATTCACAAATCTAACTTAAACGATGAAGAAAAAATATGTTTTTTAGAAAATGTTTATTTTAATCATCTATAACAATCATATTCAAAGTAATCACTTGTGATGAATAAAAATATAATATTAGGGCCTACAACAATCTTCTCTGATTTTTAGGTCTTGTCCTTTATGGATCTATTGATAATGCTCAGGTTTCTCAACCTCTACAAACATTATACATCTTGCAAAGAGAGAATATGAAGATAGTGTTTACTCAAATTAATATATAATTACCAATTATTTGTACTTTTTAACAACAATATAGCAAATTTATATCTACCTGTTTTGTACTAATAAAATATTTCAATATTCATGTCTACATTTTTATATTATTCAAATTCTATTTTAAGTATGCTGACATATATAATTTAAAAAAATTAGATGTCAGATTCATTACCTATAAAAAAGCTAGATTTGAGATGGGAAAAACAAATTTTTGGTATTTACATTCAATGCATTAATTTTATATTTTAGAATACATACAAACCTTAATTTAAAAGTAATATAAAAATTATACCCATTTTCAACAAATTTTTTAACCTTTATAAATTATACAGTTTTAATAATTTCCATTTTATTCTATATATAAAATATAATACATTAAATTTAAATCTCAACTTCTCTTAAATTTTCGAGGCAAGAAAATATTTTTCACACCAACATCAAAAATTCCATTGAGGCTTATAATATCTATATTGTATAATAACTCATAACCAGAATATATTACTTTTACGTGCATTAGGATTAATTCAACTTATTTCTTCACAAATATCATTTACATTTTCATCACCTAAAAATGTTTAAAAAGAGTATACTTATAGGGTACTTCTAAGTTTCTGGTTCTTTGAGAATGTGTAGGAATTGTGGTTATAGGATTAGTTTTTCTCCACCTATGATGACATAAATCCAGATCTAACCTTATAACCCATTTCACTTGACAAATGCATTTTCATTAACATTTATTTGTTTCAGATTGGTAATATAAAATAAAAATGGATCTATTTTTTATTTGTTTCAGATTGGTAATATAAAATAAAAATGGATCTATTTTGTTATAAAATGAAGTTATCTAACTTTTATGTTATGACACTTACTGTTAGTGTTATGACATTACTTGGAGCAAATATTTGGATTAATTTGATTGGTCGTTGTGACGATGGAAAATCTAGACGTTGTGCAGGTTCGAGCAAGGCTAGTCGCCTTGCTCCAACCCTGCTCTACTCCGGGCCATCCCTGTTCCCAACCCCATTCCACCCCGCTCCAACCATACATAACCCAAATATTATTTTGTATGGGAGGCGATGCGCTATTATGCTATGACGCATACATATCCATGTGCATAAGTTTAGAGAGGGAGGGAAGGGTAGGGGATAGTGCGTACTGTGCTGCTAAAGCCTGTCCAAAACATCTATTAACATGGATTAAAATCTCTATAATATGCAAGGGCGTTGTCAGGATTGGAATTGGGGGGGGGGGGGGAGGCAATAATACTTTAGGAAAAGGCCCCATGCTAATTTTTGAAATTTAAGCGATAATTAAATAAAAAAAAATTTCGAATTTTTGGATTTCTCCTGGCTACGCCCATAATAATATGCATAGCAATATAGATTACATAGGCTTTTAAGTTTTTATTAAATTTAGAAATTATTCATGTACATATTTAGAGTTAGAATAATTTTTATTGTTTGTGAAATAAGAAACATGATAATTAAATAATCGAATTAAAACTTAAGATGAAACGAGACAAATAAAAATGGGCTTAAAATTTTATCTCCATCTATTGTTCTTTTATACATGTTTTTGAAACTCTTTAATTAAACAAATACTAGCAAACCCTTAAACTTATAGCCAAGGTCTCTAGGAGAACTTCACCTAGCACCTTTATCGACATCTCGGTCCCATTAAACTCCTATTCCCACGGTGGCTACATTAATTAATAAAACCTTTCGCTTTCTTCAGATAGATTAGAAAAGCAATCCCTAATTTCTCCATGGACATTAAGAAATTACATCTGGCAAAAGAATACGATAAAAATCGTTAGATTCTAACATGATCTTCATACAAGGAGCTAGAGAACTGCAAGTTCTTTTTTTTAACCCGAACCCGACCCAACCCAAAAGTTTTCAAAATTTTCAACCCATACCCGATGCGAATGCATTTTTAATTTTCTAACCAGAACCCGAACCTGACCAGACCAGAAAGTGTGAAAAAAATTTTAGCCGAATCCCTCCCGAACGGGTTTCAAATTTTGGTATCCGACGCAAGAGTAAGAAAAATTGTGGTGTGTAAAAAAATTTAATCGACAAATTAAAGTGCGATTTATGAAACTAATTGATTTAAAAAGATGTATAAACATGATAGCATCTTCAGGATCGGTCGCAATTAATTTGAAATATTTAGTTTTGCAAATGAACCATTTAACAAATTAAAACTTACTTAAATTTTGGGATTATAATAATATCATTGTGTAGTGTAAAATTAATATGAACTAGCACTTCACATTATTTAGATACAATTTTAAAATATAATTTTGTTTTTTACCTTTCTCGAGTCAAATTTAAATTTTCGTCCAATGAAACAATCATGGGCGTAGCCAGCAATGGAATTAGAGGGGGGAAATAAAAATTTAGGGAGGGGCAAAATAAACCTTTTTTTAATTCAGCCATAATTTTAATAAATTTCAACAATTTTTTGGATTTAGAGGGCGACAGCCGGCCGTCCCTGCCCCCCCCCCCTTGGCTACGCCCGTGGAAACAATCCAAAAGGATTAATTAACTGAATGAATGATCTTCAATTATACATTTCGTAATTAATTAAAATTTGATAGATATAGCATTAATTTAAAAGATATGTCCCGTGTATTTTACGATGTAGATTCATAACCTATGACCCGACACTTTAAATCAAACCCAACTCGACCCGAAAGCATTTAAATATTTTCAACCCGATGCCGGGTCCGGGTCGGATCCGGGCCGGGCTTCAGGTCACCCGTGCTTGTCTCTACTCAAGGAGCCGTCGAGTTTAAACGTGTATTATTTATAGTACCGTCAATATATTCTTTTTTTATACACATTTTACTTAAAAATAAGATAAGACAAAAATAATAGAATTGAATTGATTATTATAAACTAACTCGGGCCTCGTGGAATGGGGGAGGGGGAAAGGGGAGGAGGGGAAGGGAAGGGGGGGGGGAAGGTAAAAGGGAACGAAACTCATTTATACTCCGTATAGAAGTAGCATATTTGCTATGCAATTTATGGACGAGAAAGGTGGGAAGGGGCGAGAATGCCTATAGGGGGTATTAAATGCAAAATGATTAGTTAATTATTAATACAAATTTTCCATCACTTTGGCCAGTGGTGATCTTTTCTAATGGTTAGCAGATAGCCAAATAACTAGCCTATAATTATTTTTCAGTTTTCTTATGGGGTTGAATAAAGAATTTAGTCTTTTAATCGAATTTATATATTCCTTTATTAATTCAAACACCACGGATATAAATATGAACTAGGGCGAAATGTAGGAAACAGGGAAAAATGGGGGTTTGGGGATTTTATAATGTCTTTATTGCGTAACCATCCTTTTGGAAAAAGTGAGTAAATAAGTGTGCGAGAGTGAGAGTGAGAGTGTGTGTGTTTTTACATTCTTCCCCTTGGCCTTTTATACCTTTCATTTCTTGGCCCCGTTAACCTGGCTTGGCCTCCCTTATCGTTCTAGATCTGTCATCTTTAAGGTTTTCTGGCTTCTATGACCCCTTTTCGTTCCAAACCCTTTCTGAATTCTAATTTATGGCCCCAAGTTTCTTCGATATTCCCAAGGACTAATTCCTTATAAGAAGAGCCTCTCTCTGTTCCAATAAATACTTCCAAGGCCCAATTCCCTATACGTCCCGTGCCCTCATACTCTTAGCGTTTTCTTCTAATAGTTCTGGGAGGTTTAGGAGGTAATAAAACTCTGGCTTGGGATTGTATCCAATACGACAATTATAATCAAGAAAAAAAATTGATTTTAATCTCACTTTGGCCAATGGTAATTTTTTCCATTGGTCAGCAGCCAGCGGACGGTCAAAAAGCCAGATTATCAAGGGTATTAACAAAAACAAATTAATTTGACGGCCAAAAAGCCATATTATCAAGGGTATTATTAACAAAAACAATATATTTGAAAAAAACGAAAAAAAAAAATTTCGATTCACAATTTGGCCAATTGTCATTTTTTTAATTGGTCAGTAGCCAGCAGAAGGTCAAAAAGTCATATTATTATTGGTAACTAGAACAAAATATTAATCTAATTTAAAAAAATAAAAAAATTCGTCCTCTCCCGGGATTGAACTCGAACCTCCAGGTCAGAAAGCTGGCGCCAAAAAATGCTGCGCGAGGAAAAAAATCGATATTTATGTGTGTGTGTATGCATAGCTGCCGATATTAATTAATAATTTCCCTCTCTCCCCTTTTAATCTATATATATAAAATCACGTGAAACGGTGTTAGGCATTAAACTCCTCCGAAACGGCTGGACCGATTTATATGGAAATTTCCGCGAATGATTGGTAGGTCTGAGAATAGGTTTTTAACTATATTCCAAATTTCTAAGTCATAAGACGGTCAAGTTATTTAGCTTTATACGTTTTGACTTTTACTAAAATGTCACTTAAACGCCACCTCATGACGTATCTCCGTATCTATCGTGTTGTAAATGTGTTCTTCCGCACGCAGTATTTGCAAAATATTTGTTATACATAGCAAAAAAGATATTTGTTATTTGATTAAGATGGATTGTACTTCGCTGACCTCATCTTTATAAGAACTTTTAATATATTCAATTTAGAAGGCTTATCGAAGTAAATTCCAAAATAATTTTTTTAGGTTCACAAAAATTTGCAAATGTCTTTATTGGTTTATGGTTTTTTATTTCCAAAAAAGTTTCATACGGACCAATGTACAACCTAACAAGTCAAATACATTTATCAAGAGAGGGAATATAAATTATATCCTGAAGACGATTTCTATCAGCATGCTCTTAATGCATGAAGAATATAAGAAATATTTGGATTTCCATACATTTGCTACTTAAATGGAGGAGGGTACTCCTTAATCATCTTAAATTAAGCTAAGTAATTTTGAAATTTATATTTATAAAAGTTATATGAAATGCTGTTACAATTTATTTTTGTATTGATCATAAGTTTATTATTTCTTTAACTACCTATTTTTCTAAAAGCTTAAGTGAATTTACAATATATAGAATGTCAAACAACATGTGTTTTTTTTAATTATTTTCTTTAACTGCTTTATTGTGTCATTTATATTTATTGTTTGTTAATTCATTAGATAATTAATATAAATTCTTTACTCAATATTGTTAAAGATGAAATTACTCCCACTTAATCTTGCTACTTAGATGACTATCATATAAGGTTATTATTAAGTTTTAAAAGTAAGGTATATTATTATAATCGGTTTGCATTAAGAAATATTAGAAGAAATTTTATTGGTAAGGGAATGGTTTTTAGAATATATTTCTCTAAATCCCACATCATATCTTATATTGTTAAAGATGAAATTACTCCCACTTAATCTTGCTACTGGCATTTAAGATGACTATCATATAAGTTTATTATTAAGTTTTAAAAGTAAGGTATATTATTATAATCGGTTTGCATTAAGAAATATTAGAAGATATTTTATTGGTAAGGGAATGGTTTTTAGAATATATTTCTCTAAATCCCACATCTTATCTTATATCATGGGCGTAGCCAGGTTTTGGATTAGGGGGGGGGGGGGCAAAACGGGTAAAAGTTCATTTAGGGGGGGGGCAAAACATAAATTTTTTTAATTTTTCAATGTTTTTGCATTGAAAATTTTTTTTTTTCATAAATTAGGGGGGGGGGGGGGGGGGCAAAGATGAAATCACTCCCACTTAATCTTACTAATGGCTTTTAAGATGACTATCATATAAGTTTATTATTAAGTTTTAAAAGTAAGGTATATTATTATAATCGGTTTGCATTAAGAAATATTAGAAGAAATTTTATTGGTAAGGGAATGGTTTTTAGAATATATTTCTCTAAATCCCAAATCTTATCTTATATTAATGGCCCAACTACTGCTAATGCACAACCTGTCATCCTTTCTCCCACATATTAAGGATAGAGCCCTATAATTCTCATTAAAGAGTTTTTGCTACAATTAAATTTATATATAGTTTTTTTATGATCTAGCCCCCCCCCCCGGGAGAAAATTCTGGCTACGCGTCTGATTGACCTTGAGCCTTATTAATTGTCAATGCGAATGCCAATCTAATTGGAAATTGAATAGTTGAAAAAATATCATTTTACCCTTCCCTAAAATCAATATATATAAGCACATGAATATTCATGAAATTAAAATATAATTTATATATACCCAGTAAATAATATATTTAAAAAGGAAAATGTCTCAAAAGATATCTTAAAAGAAAGATGTACCTTTTGCCTAATAATAATGTAAGATAGAATGTCATCCAAAAAATGCAATTTTTTATTTATTGCTGAGGGGCTGAAAATCAACAAATACAAAGCCTTTTTAACTCTAAAATTTTTTATCCCTTTGGTCGCTTCGTGTTTGGGCACCTTTGGTAAACAGGTTTTAACCTATTTTATGTATTTTTTTTATATTTCCGCAACTATTTTTATATTCGAACTCCTCCCTCCCCTGAGACCAATCGCACATATAATCCCTTACAATTCTAAGGATCCTTCTCAAGTGGACTACGCCGATTTATAATCAACATACGTATCCTCGGTTCTTTGGTGTTAGGTAGTGCCCCCGGGCCCCGTGTTGTTTTTTTGAGCATTTAACCTAAACTCTTCTACACTTCGTTGAAAAACATTTCATTTGCTGTGAAATTTAAGCAGGGGAGAAAACGGACCTTTATGTTTTAGGGCTTGGCTACGCATGCTTATACCGGTTGATTCAAGTTTTAATTAATTATCTGAGTACACTGATAGCTTATTGACTAAAGTAAGGTTTGTGGGCAATTTTAAACAAACAAAAAAGATCTGCTTAGGAAGTTAGGGGATATTCGCATGTTTCGGAAATAACCGAGATTAATGATGTTGCTCCAGGCTCGATTCGGGCGCATAAATAAAAATGGCTTTTTGCCTCGGGCCGGACTACTCATACAAATTAACGTAAGACAGTGGTCATTTTGTGGAGCATTTTAAACCTGGACTGTGGATTATTAAAATAATTAGATAAAGATAGAATACATGTGAACAACAAAGTGAGTTAAAAAAAACCTTATTTTTTGTCGAACTTGACATTATGAAAATAAATTAATTAGGAATTAAAAATTGATTTAAGAATGGGCATTAAACACCAGGGAAGTAAAGCTTATAAAAGCCACAGAGATGAGAATTCTACGGTGGAGCTTGGCGTAAACTAAGCTCGACCGACTTTCTCATGTCAAAAATGAATATTCAACCTATGGCGGACATGATTAACGAAAATCGATTAAGGTGTTATGAAGATATACTAAGGGGGACACGAATGACCTAAATCGAAAAGTGCTGGACATGGAGGTGCCGGAAAAGTGAGGAAGAGGACGACCCCGTGTCACATTGAAGGGGCAAGGCGATTGTTATGAAAACTAAAGAATAGTCAAGACATGGCACTCATCAGGTCAAGATGAAAAAAACTTATCAAAACAAACCCCACGACTGTGGGACTAAATAACTGATAAAGAAGAGGAAGATTCAAACAAAGGCTTCACACCTGTACCTTGGTGGGGCTGCCCCTCTAAACCTTAAACCCCTGTCTACTTGCTGTCTTTGTGTCGCCTTATTAGGGTCTTCTAAATTCGTATGGGAGCATTCATTTGCTATGCAATTTAAGCACGAGAAAAAATTAACGGAGAGGGAATTGAGGGTATAGGGTCGGGCTACGTCTATAATGGTACCTGTTGCCCTAAACTACACAATATATCAGCAAAACATGATAACAATGAGACCTTATTGCAATAAAGCTCGGTTGGCGGCCATTGATATACCTAAAGTTTCTAAGCTGATGTAAGCAGAATTGTAGTTTGCCCAAATAAGTGAAAAGCTGGACGCGCTTAAATATGTTCAGGCGCAAAAATAAAACAGATTTTCAGGACGGGTTGGGGTTTTGATTGAAGTCCGAAAACGGTCATTTTCCAGAATCGTGATTTTGCGGTAGGACCAAAAAAGGTTTTTAGCACCTTTAAAAAAACAAACCTGTGGCAATTTACAAATTAAATAATTCTTTAGATATGTATGAATTTATTTGACAGTATATTTATATAGGCAAAATGTGTAAAGCAAAGCAATAAAAAATTTGATGTTAAGTACTTTGCTTTATGTGTTTATATTTTGTATTTAGCGTGTTAATTCTTTCTACATTAAGTTCGTGAGTTATTTCCCGTAGGACAATTACATTTTAATCGCTCATTATATGATCGAGGCAAAACGATGAGCATGCACATCACTTATAGTATTTTCAAGAAATAATGTATATTGCAAAACAACGTTTGCCGGGTCAGCTAGTTGCTATATAATATAGGCGCGGTAGAGTAAACCCCAAAATTAATCGATACCGCATATACCGAGGGTATGGCTCATTATTTCGGGTCGCAAATTGCCGATTCATGGCAAACCTAAACTCCACCCCTACTCTTTATAGTCGACTAAACACAAACAAATTAAAGTTTCTTTGATCTATTTTCCTTAGTCAACCTCTAGGCTTAGTCGAAATTTGAAAATCAGACTTGAGTCTACCGTTAGTCCTAGGTAAACTAAAGGTCGACAAAACAAAACCCAGCCGTTTTTACAACGCTATTAATTTATCTGAATTGTTATGCAAAAGGCCCCACTTTCTATACTCTTATAATTCCTCAAATTGGAAACATAATTAAAAAATATAATTCCAATTTCAAACTGTTGTAGAACCCATTTAGACCTACCGTTTTATCATACGCAAAATAGACCATTTTTAGCCTAAAAATTTTAATACTTAATGGCCCTTAGATATTATCAAACATAGTTTTTATTGAAGCTTAAAATGTGATCTACCTTCCTGGTGGATCATTTTTATTGTGTTTCCTTATTCAATGCCTTCTTTAACTCGTAAAAGCAAGTGTAATTCTAGAAATTTGAAAAAACAGAATCTTCCGTAAGTATTTGTTAATAAAGTTTTATATAAACAATATTTAATTAATTTAATTTGATATATTATTAAACTATAAAAATTTCTCTTTAAAATGATATGTTTTTTATATAAAATTTATAAGACTTTAATATTAAAATATGTCTTTAAAATTGAGTGTCGTATATATCATACCGTAGGCCTTTGAATACAGAAGAAGTGCTTACTCTATTGGAATCTAATACTACCTTATTGAGCAATGTTCAACAAATTGATCTGGCCTTGGTTCCACCTCCAGACTATCTTGATTCTGATAAAGATGAAATTTCAGAGGATGAAAATGAAGTTTTGATTAATGATCCTCATAAGTTAGGACCTGGGGTCCTATCAAGAAAAGCTGAAGTTTTAATAAGAGATATAGATAATGAAGTAATTCAATTAACTACAGAAATGTTATTAGAAATTCCTATCCCAAATTATAAAAATGACAATCCTTCAAAAAAACAAAAACTCTTATCTTGGAGTCCAATAAATCTTATGCCAGAAACTAATGAACATACAAAATTTAAAATTCAAAATATTAAAGAAAATGTTCCAAACATATTGACTTTTATACAAAAAGATGCCCTGACACCTTTACAAGTGTTCCAACTATTTTGGGATCCAAGTTTAATAGAGATTATATGTAGAGAAAGTGAAAAATATGCTAAATATAAGTATAGTGATGAAACTTTTAATGTTTCATGTGATGAAATTTACAAACTGCTAGGTGTGTTGTTATTATCAGGGTATTGTAAGTTGCCACAAAAGCGACTATATTGGCAGACTCAGGCAGATGTTAATAATAGTGCCATTGTTAATTGTATGGCAAGAGATAGGTTCAATACTATTTTTAAGTATTTACACTTTTCTGATAACAATAATAACAGGGAACTTGGAAGCATAAAAAAAGTTAATGTTTTAATGAACCATATCAACAACAATTTTGAAAAATATATTGCGCCTAATCCGATGATATATTTTTTAGATGAGGCCATGGAGCCCTACTATGGTAGATTTCATTTGAAACAATTTATCCGTGGTAAGCCCATAAGATTTGGGTTGAGGTGTGGGGTTTGTCACAAGTCTGTGAAATTTATATGCACAAAATGCAACGTGGGACTTCACATAAATTGTTTTATTCAATATCATACTTTATAACTTTTACAATATTATTTCATATTTTCTGTGATTATTTTTTATAAATCTTGAAATAAACTTTAAAACAATTTATCTCCAGCTATGCTTTTACAGAAAGTAGAGTAGTTATAGGGTTAAAAGTTCGTTTTATACAGCCATAAAGACAGCATGTCCTACCGTATGATATATACGACACCTTAAAAATGGCAGTAAACAAGTTTTTTTTTCAATTTTTTTTTAATTTGTTTTCTTGGTGCAAAATCACCTATTTTATGAAAATCTGTTGAGGATATCTATGGTCCGGTCTTAATGGGTTAACCGTTGCAATGTTTTTTAACATAATTTTAAACCCCTATAACCATTGAATTTTGATTAAGTTTATTAATTAACACTTTGTGGGTCAAAAATTCTAACACGGATGGTATTTAGGGTTATAATAACCCGAAACTTTAAATAGCTATAACCTCCATATTTTATAATATAAACTTGTTAAAATTTGCAAGAATAATATTTCAACACTTATACGTTCATTAATATATTAATTTGGCTATTTGATCAAGTGGTTTAAATTTTATACCTATAATTAGAGCGAACCCCAAAAATTTTACAGCATTTTTAAACGGCTTGGGGTCATTATTACCCCACCCGACTATCTTTAAATTCCTACAATTAATTATTTTTAAGAAATTTATCAATAATTTCAAAACTAAAATGGCATATAAACATTGGATTTTGCGCTATGCTTTTTTATTTTTAAAATATGGGAAATCGATTTAATAATAGATAGCCAGGACACGGTCAAAAAGGATATAAATACATAAGAGACGAAAAAAAAACGAAAAAAAAAATTTCAAATCACAATTTGACCAATGGTCATTTTTTCCATTGGTCAAGAGACGGTTTATAACGAGTCAAAAAAAACGAAAAAAAAATTTCGATTCACACTTTGGCCAATGGTAATTTTTTTCCATTAGTCAGCAGTTAGCGGACGGCCAAAAAGCCATATTACCAATTGTATTAACAAAAACAATATATTAATTAAATTTAAAAAAATTCGAACCAGCAATTAAGAATTTGCCTTCACTGGGATTTGAACCCACATCAGTAGAGGCATAGGCTTTTGTAGGGGCACAGGGACCCATATCAATAGAGGCATAGGCCCTTGTAGGGAAGGGCATAGGGTAATTATCAATGTTAACCTAATATACCCAATTCAAAAACGAAAAAAAAAAATTTCGATTTATTAATGGTCATTTTTTTCATTGGTCAGTAGCTAGCAGACGGTCAAAAATTTATATTATCAATGGTATTAACAAGAACAACATATTAATTTAATTTAAAAAAATTAAAAAAAAATCGTCCTCTCCTGGGCTTGAACCCGAACCTCCAGGTCACAAAGTTGGCGCCAATAACTTGAAGGGTAACGGACAATGGACGGACAACAAAAAACGAGCCCATAAATAGCATAGCAATTAAAAGTTGTGTTTTATATTTATTAGCATGGGCGTAGCCAGCTTTGGAATTAGAGGGGGGCAATAATGATTTATGGTTGTTTAGGGAGGGGCAAAATGAATATTTTTAGCCATAGAGGGGGGCAGCCGCTCCTCCCTGCCCCCCCCCTTGGCTCGCCCATGTAACGTTATAAAATACATTTTTTTGTTTAGAATTAGCTTTAGTAATAGTTTAAGGAGTAAAAGAATGCAACTCAAACAATATGTTCAAACAGCTTACTAATTAAGTTTTATTTAATAGGGGTTGCCAAATTCCAAAAATAAAAATACAACTAGAAAGGACGGTGGGTCCTACCATCTATGTAATGTGGATGTCTGATTACACAAGATCTTTTTCATTTTATGTACAGACAAATCAAGAGATGGTACATAAAAATGCGATGTTGAACAAATTACAAAAAAAATCATCTTAGTATTAACTTTCAAGATCAAGATGTAAAATTGAGTACAACCCTTAAAAATTCCACCAATTAATTTTTTATTTATTAAAATGTTTTTATTAGATAAATATGATTCATAAAATATACAATAAACGAGCATAAAATAATAAAAAACTATTTATCCTATTGGTCAAGAGTCAACAAGGGCCATGTGTCAGATAAAGATTTATAACTATAAACGCCAATTTTTTGGCGTAATATAAAGCTGGGGGAGTATTTGGCTTTGGGGGATCTCTTTCATATCAATTTATAAAACGCCCAAGTTTTTTTCCCAAAAGTGACGGAACAGGAAGCTACTATGGGAATAAAACTTTTAGATTGAGTAATATCTCGGTATTTAGGTGTTTTACAAAAGTGTGTTAAAACTCTTATTAGATGACGCGAAGATATCAACACAAACCCCAAGCGAGGAACTTACCATCCTTCCAGGAGATTATAGAAGCTCCGTCGGTACGCATCTTACCTTCTAGAGAAGGATCGGATGGTTCACGGATGGAAGGAATCCCGGCTTCTTTTAAAGCCGATTGAATTATAAGGTTTATCTGTTGATGACGGATAAAGCGATATTTGTTGAACTTGCAATGGCGCGGGTGATGAGCCCGAATATCTCTTCCCTTGTTCCAGTTTTTGCAGGGAGATTCTGTGGTAACTTTAATGCCTAGTCGGAAGGCTATTGCATACTAAACTTTTTAATTTGAAAGTAGACCTGAGTATTTACTTAGGATACATTCAAGTCATTGAGACCTGAGTCGGTGGTAAGTAACGTGAGACTAAAATGCCGCACATTATTACAACTAGAAAGTAGGGAAGAGACCGAGCGGCAATCTCGTTGTTTGGCCGACTCTAATATGCTTAACAGTTTTAGTAGATATAGCGGTTTTACGATGCATTAAGCTTCTAACAATAAAGAAGCGGGAGGAATCGTATCGGACGTCCCTGGAGGTGTGGTCGACGCAGAGTCATGATTCAGACTATACCAATCTTCGCCGGTTCAAGCTTGAGGGGTCTTGGCTCCTCAGTGGTAAATGGTTACGACGGCCGCTGAGTATAGCACTTATGGCAAAAAGGATCCAAGCTATTTTGGCCTAGGCTATTTTGTCAGCGCTTTAGAAAGGTGTTGTGACGTCCTGTTCATCATCGGGCTTTAGACTCCCTGCCCTGAGAGAGGGGGCTGGCAACGATGGTCAAATCCGCTTCGGCGGAGCTGGCTCAAGGTTCTATCTGCTATACTGGTTCTTGTTATGACGTCTCATGCCAAGACGATATGATCAATTCCGTTAAAAATCTTGTAATTAAGAGGTGGCTGCCCCCCTCTAAATCCAAATATTTGTTAAAATTTATAAAAATAAGGGCAAAAATTTTAAAAATTATTATTTTACCCTTCCCTAAATCATTATTTTCCCCCCCCCCCCCCTCTAATCCCAATGTTGGCTATCCACATGATAAAGACACATGGGAAATAGGCAATGGGGACTTAATTTTTAAGCCCCCCCCCCCACATTTTAGTTAGATGGCTTGCGGCAAGTTTATATTATAAAGGTAGATTTAAAATTAAATTCTAGAATATTTATAATTGTAGATTCATATTTTTGTAAATATCTGTGTGTAAAAAAGCGGCAGCTGATCTAAAACAATGAAAGATGTAATGGTATAAAAGATCAAACTTAATGCCAAAAGGGTTAAATGCTTGTTTAAAAAGTCTTGCAAACAAGGAGATCCGCCTATAGGCGAACCGAGTATTGAAAGATTTTCTTCATTCACAGTCAAATATGGTTTAAATAAAGATAATTGATCAAATTTAAGGGGCTGTAAAACTTAGTATTTGGCATCGTTGAGTGTAAAACTAAAGGGTGTGCAATACAGTCAAAACCGTTTAATTGCAAAGCCTTGGGCCTGAAAAAAAATCGCGATTAACCGATATTTCGCGATTAAACGATGAAAATAAAAGTATATGTACATTATATTAAATATTCATTTCTTACGCATCGCAATAAAACGATATTTTATATAATTATCTGGTTGATTTAAGGACTCATAAGTTTGTGAATATCCGATATTGTACTATTAAGCGATTTGTCAATAAACGATGTTTTTGTTAATATTATCGTTTAAAAAAAACAAAATGGCGGTTAACTTCGCGATTAAAAGATTTACGCGATAATCCGATTTGCGATTAAGAAGTTTCGACTGTAGTCTTTAAATGTGCTAATGGCTTTGACAATTGCTCATGAAACTTTTACGAGCAATATCAGTGAAATAGCAAGTAATCAGTGCTCCATACATTTTTGATTTTGTAATGTGCTGGGCGCCCTACTGGGCTAATATTGGTGGTGGGAGGGGAGCTGGACCTAAAAAGCCTGGATAAAAATACGGAAGGGCTTGGGGGGGGGGGCTTAAAACTTTTCAAGTCTGATAAATCAAAATACATGTATAAGTTAAGGATTAGAAATAATAAATAAGTCTTCTTACCCATTAAATGTTGTATTTTTCGAAAAATCATTTTAGCCTCATACCCGAGCGCTTAATTCTATGATTCTGATTTTCGATTTGAGTTGTATTCCCTTACTTTCATTGGATCCTAGATTTCATGGCTCTCTTGCCTACCATTAACACTCGCCCTATTCCTTACTAAGGTTGGGTAAATCGTATCGAACTCCTTCTTATGCCTCGATCTTGATATATTTTTTCTTCCAGATTGCATCCTCCATTATACCTCTCAAGTCAGGTCTTAAAAGATTTACGATTATAGTAATCCGTCTCATTATCATTAATTCGCAAAAAACCTCATCCGTCGTTGAATGAGGGTGTTTCAATAAATCATTAAAATCTGTGATTTTTTAACTCGTTTTTATTTAGTCCTTAGGTTAGCGCAAATTTATTCAAAAAGAAACAAACCAATTTTTTTTTATCAATATATTATCTTCTCGATTAATTAGTGGGTTACGTATATAAAAATACTCTGACTTAAAGTTTCTCATAACATTAAATTTTTTTGAAAATACACTTTTATAAACCCCGAATTATTTTTTAGGATTTAGAGAAGGACCAGGAAGACAAACCTAAAAAGTAATATGGGTCCGAATCGTGAAATGCAGTAAATTAATAAATTGGGTAAATCACTAAGTTTAAAAACGGGTATATGTGCCAAAATTCAAAAATATTTAAAATTAGGCGTGTAACAAACATTATATTATAAAACATCACAACGTTAAGATTTTGCAGAATTGTTGGGAGAAATTTTTTGTTGAATTTGAACAATTTTTAATTAAAAAAATCAGAACAAAATTTTAACAGCAATAGAAGATTTTAATATACATGCCATTATTAATATAAGTATATAAAAGTGAGATAATCGTTAAATATCATTGATTAAGCCTTTAATAAGTGTAGAGACACAGGGACCCATATCAGTAAAGGCATAGGGTTCTGTAGGGGGTGGGGCACAGGGTAATTATCAATGTTAACAAATTCAAAAACGAAAATTTAAATTTCGATTCACAATTTAGTCAATGGTCATTTTTTTCCAATGGGCAGTTCCAACAGATGGTCTATAAATCATGTTAGCCAATAAAAACGAAAAAAAAAATTTTTCACATTTTGGCCAATGGTCATTTTTTTCCATTGGTCAGTAGCCCGTACACGTTAAAAGTCGATATAAAACATAAGAGTCAAAACAAAAATGAAAAAAAAAATCACCATTGGTCAGCAGCCAACGGACGGCCAAAAAGTCATAATAGCAATGGTAGTAACAGGAACAATCATAATAGGCGAAAAAAACGGAAAAAATAAACTTGGATTCACATTTTGGCCAATGGTCATTTTTTCCATCGGACAGCAGTCAGCGGACGGCTAAAAAGTCATAATAGCAATGGTAGTAACAGGAACAATCATAATAGGCGAAAAATCGGAAAAATAAACTTGGATTCAAATTTTGGCCAATGGTCATTTTTTCTATCGGACAGCAGTCAGCGGACGGCTAAAAAGTCATAATAGTAATGGTATTAACAGAAACAATCATAATAGTCAGAAAAAAAAATTTTCGATTCACATTTTGACCAATGGTCAATATTTTTATTGGTCAGCACCCAACGGACGGCCAAAAAGTCTTATTATCAATGGTAGTAACAAGAACAATCATAATAGTCGGAAAAAAACGAAAAAATAAACTTGGATTTACATTTTGGCCAATGGTCATTTTTTCCATCGGTCAGCAGCCAACGGACGGCCAAAAAGTCTTATTATATGGTATAACAAGAACAATCATAATAGTCGAAAAAAAAAATAAACTTGAATTCACATTTTGGCCAATGGTCATTTTTTTCATTGGTCAGCACCCAACGGACGGCCAAAAAGTCATAATAGCAATGGTAGTAACAGGAACAATCATAATAGTCAAAAAAAAACCGGGATTCGAACCCAAAAACTGGTTAAATTAACAAAAATTAAAAGTAAACAAAACAAGACATTCGGTGCTCATTTTTTTTATTGGTCAGCACCCAACGGACGGCCAAAACGTCTTATTATCAATGGTAGTAACAAGAACAATCATAATAGTCGGAAAAAAACGAAAAAATAAACTTGGATTCACATTTTGGCCAATGGTCATTTTTTCCATCGGTCAGCAGCCAACGGACGGCCAAAAAGTCTTATTGTCAATGGTAGTAACAAGAACAATCATAAAGTCGAAAAAAAACGAAAAAATAAACTTGGATTCACATAGGTCATTATTTTCATTGGTCAGCACCCAACGGACGGCCAAAAAGTCATAATAGCAGTGGTAGTAACAGGAACAATCATAATAGTCAAAAAAAACCCGGGATTCGAACCCAAAAACTGGTTAAATTAACAAAAATTAAAAGTAAACAAAACAAGACATTCGGTGCGTGACATCCACGTTCGGTGCGCACGCCGAATAGCGGACGCCGAATAGCAAGACACAACAAAATGGAAAGTGAGCCCATAAATTGCATAGCAATTAATTATTTTTTAATTTAATAAAAAGATACGTTATAACTATAAAATGAAAATAATACCTCTACAATTATCTCATATACATATTTTGCAATTTTGTTTTCTAATATTTACTCACCTAATTTGTTTACTTAAACATAATTTATTTTCTTTAATAGCCTGGCTTTCAAGCCATGAACTCAAAAAGACACATCTCTAATCTTGAAGATGACACGAACTATTTCCTGTATATACTCTCTCTCTCTCTCATCAATTACAAAAATGACAATGAATCTAAGCCTCCCCCCTCCCCCTTACTCCATTCACCTTTGTCACAGCTTATATCCATGTCAAAACGTATAAACTTTGATTGACATTTTTAAAACTAAATTTTACAAATAAATATATTTATTTAAAGGTCTTTTTTAAATAAATACTTATATAAATCAAATTTTCCAGTAATAGTCCTTTTTCGCACTTTTTCAATTTTTCATACACGTTTTGTGAAATCATTATAAAAAACACATACTAAATTATTTAATTAGCCGGCATAGAATCATAGATCAAATTGGATTTTAAAATATTTTATAATATGAGGGCTAACAAATTTCTTTAAATAATTAAATAATAAATATGATTAAAAAGTACTTTATTTAGTTTTTATATAATTTAATTTATTTTAGGAATCTTAGAATCTTTTGCTAGTTTGTCATAAATATCAAAAATTGTATATTCTTTAAATTATACGTTGTGTCTAAGTAGTTGAACGTCTCTCTGGCCTGCACTTTGACAGAAAAAGGAATTACATTATTATCTCGATACTTTATTTCTCACGCTAAAAGCATTCAATGAGAATAAAAAGTTTTACTACTTACAGTGGCAGGCATGGGGGGGGGGGGGGGGGGGGTCAATATGGAGATAAGAGATAGGGGGAATTATTACCGGGGAAGTATTACCCCCTTTCGACATGGATATATATGGTCAGAAGGGGGCAAGGCAAGGTTGTCAAAATTGTCAAGGAAGTGATATATGTTTATTGTAACACCTTCTACGGAGAAGAAGACCATGGGAAAATAAATTTATTAAAATTTCGTTATAAAATTTATCAAATCCAATATTTAATTGTATTTTTATAATTTATTAATTATATTGAAATCTTAAATTAATTAATAAAATAATAGTTTGTTTTAATTACAATCATTATTGAAGAAAATATATGACTATCCATCCAGGAGGAAATTATTACTTTTACCCCTACCTCTGGCTTATATCAAAGGTCACATAGGATGGATTCATAAAGCTATGTACATTCATTCAAAAATTATAAAATTTTGCAAAAAGAGACGCTAAAACCGACGCTAATATCATAATAATAACTAACGGTAAAACAGGTGTCAAATATAAGCGAATCACCTATAATTATCGTAGTCCGCTAATTTTTATCTTCCTTTTTCGCAAAGAAATTGTAAAATATAATTTAAATTTATTTTGAAATCCTAGTGAATTTTACATATATCATGACTTTATCAATTCCGGTTGTTCCCAATTACAGTAGCGTGAGAAACGTATGGAAATCGCCTCAAAAATCCCAAATTACATCGATCAATCAGCTGACAGATAAAATGCCATGTTTGGTCAAATTAATCAATAATTTTGACCAATCGATCGATTTTGGGAATAATTCGGAAATCAATAAATCAGCTATAGATTTTTCACGCCCCCTATTCCTTTACAAATCAATTGGGTATAGTAAAGTTAGGGCTAAATGCTTTACCCAAAGTCCGTTTATCAATCCCATCTACCAAGATGTCATCATTCCCCAATCTTACAATGGTAATACCTATTAATTTTTATTTCAATTTTAAACTTATTTTTACTATTAAGGTCATTAAAAATAATTTTGAGGATGTAAAATATCATTTTAAATGTGTTAAGGGGCCAGAAAATATGTAATTTTGTTTAAAACTTAGTCAATAATTTTGTAAAATGGATTAAATTTTATAATTTTGATTCAAATTGTTATTAGGTTGGTTTAGGTTTCAACGAGAAGATGGACAATCGGCAGTTTGCCTAAACACGGTGGAACAATTAGCTTTGATTGATCCGAAATATATTCTTTGCGATTCTGACGTATGTGGATATTATCATGAAGAAAGCTTAATTTCAACCATGATACAAGAGGTCACACCACTAGCAAAACTGAAAAATTCTCATAAAAATCATCGTGCTTGTCAAACAGCTTGTTTGGGTGACCAATTTTTAGATTGCAAACTAGCTCAAATTATATACCAAAATGCGATTACCAATAGCAATGAATCTACTAACACCCAAGAATTTGAGTCTAGATATGTGCAAGGCAGCCAAAGCATTGATTATGCTAGAATGCGTGCTTTGAAACACAATCTTCGCACGGGTATATTAGGGGTTGGAATAGCTGGCCAAGAATCAGAACAAAACGTAGACAATACTTATGGCACTAGCTCAGGTCCCCTACCCAAAATATACGTTAAAAGATGTGTGCCTCGAGGTACCCTGCTAAAAAATTTGGGAATCTACAGCGAAACTTGGGCTACAAAAACCAAAGAAAACCATAACAGAAAATCTCCTGTTCCCGAACAATTAAAGGCTTCTAGGTATAGCGAAAATTTAGAGAGTAAATGCGACGGCCCGAAATATTTCAAATGTCTCGTAGTTAGTAAGGGGGATTTAGAGCAAAGGGGCACGGTCACCACTGCTTCTAAAATAGTTTTCCTGCCATTTCATCGCAAAGGTCGATTTTATGTAGTCGGACCCGCATCTTGTAGCAGTGTCAATTGTGTGTACCCCATATCAACCATAGTACGGAGAATAGATAAACCGGTGGTTGTTAAACATGTGTGTGGGCCACTGCCCAAAACCCTTACTACCCCCTTATCAAGCATCGTTCCTTTTGAGAAAGAGACCGTTCCTTGTTCCCGAGTTAAAGAGCAAGATCTCACTTTTCTCATATATCCTCAAGAACCATGCTACGGTTCTCAAACAGTTATAGCATGCGCCCTAGACCGAGACTATAAGGGGACCTCTCTGTTTGAGCTGGACGTGGCCCAAATTGATTTCCGCAATACTGACTTACACCTCCTATTAGATGGGAAATCAGTAGGCCATGCCGATCCCACTCTTGTCCGAGCTTACGACAATTGCCTGGAATTTTGTCACAAATTTGCGAACCCCTTCGCGAAATCCATTAAAATCATGCACTTCGTAGATGAACAAAACGATCGAAATTGACATATATTCGTTATTTCTTTATTTTATTTAATGTAATTACTTCGGTTAAATTAAAAAAATTTAAACAGCTCTTTGTCACAATAAAGTGGTCAGCTTCTTTGGTGAGGCTCGCTTATCCTGGCCTGACAGCAGTGTTGACTCTCTGATATTTTTTACATCTTTTGAAAAAAAGTGCCAAGAGCGGGATTTGAACTCGCAAACTCTTGTTCAATGACAAAGCCTACCAACTAGGCCCCCACGCCCAATTACTTCGATTAAATGTGATCTGTTATTGCTTTGACCTCGAATATACTAATAAACTATTCAATTATTGTGTTTATTAGTTGCACTTGCAGCCACTCCTATTTCACATTTTGTATATACATGGGCATAGCCGATTGGATATATAGGGAGGCAATAATGATTTAAAGAGGGGCAAAATTAGTAATTTTAGCCAAAAATATTAAATTTCGAAGATTTATTGGATTTAGAGGGGGCAACCACCCCCTGGCAACGCCCATTTGTATATATATAATAAAGAAAAATTTTGATTTTTGAAATGAATTTAATTAATTTTGGCTATAAGGTAGGGGCTGTTAGAGTTCTTAACCAAGCTTTTAACAATTCTATTTTTTTAAGAACATTACAAAATATTATGATTGTTGAATTTAAAAAGTATGAAACAAACTGTGCGAGTAGTATCTAATGAAAAGAGTTTTTAATGTCTTTAAATCAAAAGTTAATTTCTCAAACGCCGACCATCTATTACAGCTTGGGTATAAATCCAACTTTTTATAAATGTCCATTTTGCACGGCCCAAGGTTCTACAAGAATTCAATTAGTTTCAACTGTTCCAGAATATTTTGTAAGATTTTTTGAACTTTTTTGATTTTAAAAATAAATAATTAATTATATAAATATTTATTTTTTTAATAATTTATTTTAAGGTGCGAATAATGTGCTCGATATTTTGTTGCTGCCCCAAAATGATTAAAATTTTATTGAGGCGTTTGGATGTCAACCACTTTTGCCGTTCCTGTGATCGATTTATAGGAACTTACGTTTTATGACATGTTAACTTTTGTAATTATGTGAATAAAAATTTGCTAAAATATAAGATTTTGTTTTATTTTAAGATTAAATATTGCTACTGCTTAATAATATACCACAAATGGCTAATCGATTTAAACTCTAAAAAAACTAAAAACTATAAACATTTACATGTTTTAATAAGAATAGGTTGTTAAGATATCAATCCAATAATAATTTTTATATATAATATATAATAATTGAAAAATCCTTATAAAGGTGTTATTAAATTACTTTTTTCATTATTTTTCGTATGCAGGATTTCGTTTAATTTTTTTAAATATATTTGTAAATGTCATAGAGGTGATAAAATTTTTGCATCTTTAATGGTAAGTATTCGTCGTGAGTTTGGCCAGCCGTATTTAGAAAGTTTTACATTCTATTGACGCTGGTGTAACGGAAACGTCAAACAGCTGGGTTTTGCTAGATCAACCATCAACCTTTGATTAGTCAACTAAACATAAACAGATCGAAGGTTTTTTTGGTTTGTTTTTCTTAGTCGACCTCTAAGCTTAGTCGAAATTAAAAAAAAAGACCAGACTCGACCGTAGTCTTAGTTAAATCAAAGGTTGACCAAACAAAACCCAGCAGTTATTACAACTATAGTTCTAGAAATCACCAAAAATATATTTGTTTTATAATTAACGACTTTAAAATTTCTTCAATAAAATCTATTTACTACCTTTGCAACTCCATATCATTTAATGCTTGCGATAGGTCTAGGACGATTTATAAATGAGTTCCAATGTTCTGAAAAACACCTGCTTAAATTATTTAAACCCTCGCTAAATATATTTTGAATTCCAAATATCTCATATACGATAAAATTAATTCATATCATAAAACCAGAAAAATTTGGATTGATTAATTGAAAATTTTAATTATTTTCCAGCGATTATAAATCATTTTTATAATATTTCCAATTTTTATTAAAATACTTTATTTTTTTAGTAAAATTTTTAAACCATTGTATATTTCAAAAAAAACTTGTTTAAATTGTTTACTTTTAATAAATAATGATCATAGATAGCATACTATGTAAGCTCAAAAAAATAAATTTTTTAAAAATGATTTCGGTAGTTAGAATTGTTTTTAAAGGGTTTATTATCGGGTAGAACTAGTATCAAACTCATTTCATCTAGCCATAGACTGCTCATGTCATATGTTTTATATGGTAAAATGTGTGCTATTAAATCCACCAATTTTAATTTAACTACCTCCCATTTCTTTTTCCAATGTACCCCATTGTAAAAACAGAAAAAGTGAATTTTCATTCCTCTTTAGTTAATAAATAAAAAAGAATAAATGATTATTTAATAAAATAAAATGTAGATGGCAACATGGCATCATCACAGTTTATTTTTCATTTTTATGGATTTTGTAAATGATACATATTTTTTTAAATGCTGTTTCTAATGTTTAATTAGTTTATTATTATTTTTATTAAGATTTAAAAACACTTGAATTAACCAAAATTAGACCAATGTTACACGATCCAAATTCTTGTACTGTATAAGCGATCTGACATTCCATTTTCTTATTCGATCCAAAAAATAACGAAGCGCCCATTTGTGTTTTTCGCATTTGGAAAAACACAAATCGTAAGAAATAAACAAAATTTCTTACTCACGTTTTCATATTGTGATTTCGGTCTCGCAAGGGCACGTTTTGTAGGGTTAGGGTTAGGGTTAAGTCATTTTAGGTTCAAGATACATAATTAATTTTTTTGGATCGAATAAGAAAATGGAATGTCAGTTCGCTTATACAGGACAAGAATTTGGATCGTGTAACATTGGCCCCAAAATTACTTCCTTCATTATTTATGAACATCTGAAGATGACAAAATGGTATATTTATTTAAAGATGATGATCAGTCTATCAAGTCTAAGATTTTAGTAGAATTGGCCTTCTCAAGCCCTAAGGCATCAAAATAGATTTTCTTATTTTTTATAATCAATTGTTAATTATAAATATTGTAAGTCACTCGAACTAAAATTTATCAGGTTTCTCGTTAATTTGAGTGAAAAGATATAAAAATCTTCAAAAAAAAGTATGATAGAACAAAAGTTATATATTTAGAAAGGTTACCTAGTCATTTATCAATTATTCAAACTGCAATTTGAGGTTATTTGTTTTAAAATTTATCACATTTTAGAGTGGTGGAGAATTTAATTTTTGTTATTGTTAATACATTTTAGCGCTATGAGTTCATTAAATCTGGCCATTTCTTTTCGGGCAGCGAGAGATCGTTTTCGATTGTTTAGCCAATTTTAGGAGAAAGACCAGTGTAGTGAGCCGAAAATGTGAATAATAGTTCAATTAATATAGTAGTAAAAATTTGTAGGATCAAGTACCTTCTTAAAGCTGACACTTAGTAAAAATCTATGGCATCAATTAGTTTTTTAAGGCTGATATCAACTTGTCGAAAAACTTTAGAGAGCTTATTTTTTAACTTTCGGGTCGGGTGGGTTCGTTGAAAATTCTATAACGCTTTCGGGTTGGATTCGGGGTTAAACAATTTTCGGGCTAATAGATAAGCTTTGGGGTCGAATCGGGTTCGGGTTAAAAATCTTAACCTTGCAGGTTTCAATCTAAGGACAAAAAATACATGGAGCAACGAAGTTGGTAAATTAGACCTAGATAAGTAAAAAAAATTAGAAATTATATCAAACAATATAAATAGAATGCTTTTTTGGACAAAAGAATATGGAACTGATCAATTTCGTATACCATATTAATATTGAGTCGAACACTCATGAAGAAATTTGTATTCAATTGAAAGGTTATTCATATATATAATAATTGTATAAAAATTTAAAGCCCAATAAAGACGAGAAATGAGATATTTTTATAGGTCTTTTAAAATCATAGTGATAAAATAACAAAATTATAACATTTATAGATAAGTTAGCGCCATCTACATTTTATTTTAAATGTTATAATCAATTCTTCTTTTCTGTTTTGTGACTTTGTTACGTCTACATCGGATAGAATGAATAATATAATAATATAGTTCAATGAATATTGACCAATAAAATCCATACGTATGGATTATTTATTTTTAAAATGGCGGTTGTTTTTTGAAACACATTAGTTATGCTAATAAATAAAGGTTCGATTTATTATTTGTAAATGGTTTGGCTATATTTGAAGCATAATTAAAAAATTTCTATTCAAAAATCTGCAATAATGTAACTAGAGTTTTACCCTAGGGGTGGGGCTAAGCCATGGGCGTAGCCAACATTGGGAGGGCATTAATGATTTAGGGAGGGGCATTTTTTGAAATTTTAGCCATAATTTTAATAAATTTTTGGATTTAGAGGGGGGCAGCCGCCCCTCCCTGCCCCACCTCTACGCCCATGCCCTTAAACGCAGCATGTTCATGATTTAGGTTTTTGAGCCATAATTACATCACACACACCCTGGCAACAATCTTGGACGTAGCCAGGATTAGAAAGGGGCAATAATTAAGCATTATATTAAATTTTAAAAGATTTTTGGATATAGAGGGGGCAGCCACCTCTTTCTGTCACTCCCTGGCTACGCCCCTGGCAGCCTTTAAACTCCCGTAATCTGAGACTGAAATGTGAGATTATATAAATATTAATTAAATGATGTTATTTCAATATTGAAATATTATCTGAATTAAAATTTATTGATGTAGTAAATTATATTATTTACGCTTTATTCCTAAAGCATAGGCATAGCCAGGATTGCCTCATGGGGGGGGGGGGGGGGGGGGGTTCCAAATTTTTTTTTTATATAATACTATTAAACAAAAATTTGTTTTGCTTATATACAGTAGTGACGGAGGTAGGACTATTTAATTAAGGGGGGGGGGGGGGGGGGGGGGTAAATTTTGTGTAAAAGAATTTTGATTAAACAAAAACTTATTAAAATTATATAAAATTAATATCTACGATAAGTTTTTGGTGAAAAATGCATTAATAATATCTTCAGAGAGGCAAATTTCAAAAAGCTCTTTCCAACTTTTCTAATTGCGCTAATTAGGGCCATTGTTTGAACTAAACACTTGCATAGACCTTTTAGGGTCAAATTTCCCACCAGTACCGATAATTTTTTTTTTTGAATTGACATGCTTTATTAAAAAAAAGTATTAAATATAAAGTGGAATTAATAAAAAGAGAAAGAAAACATTTATAAAAAAAATGATTAAAACATAATTGTCTCGCCCCGGGACCGTTTAAATGAAATTATAAGCCCAAGTTCGCCCGACTGATTTTTGCAAAGCACAGGTCCGGCCTACACCATTCCAAAAAATTGTTTCCGCGGCTTTTATTTTTTGTCGGTAACAATCATTTTTTTATATTGAAAATGTTCAATATTAATCATGTTAGATATCAGTCTTAAACAGGTTTTTGTTTCTTCCAACAAGTAACGCGCCGTTTTTTCACTAGTAGCACTTAAAGCTGCATAAAACCATTTATGATAATTAAAACTCTATGCAAGGCTAATTTTATATAACTAAAAATATACCTATTTTTGTTAATATTTTCTCCCCTTATTAATAAATTAAAACTTTTGGAATCTAATTATTTAAAAAACAAAAGTTCTATGAATAAATAACAAACAATAATTAATATAGATTAATTACATGTATAGTAAAGTTAAATAATAAAATTTGATAAACATCATCAAAAAACACCATTTTTATATATTAAAATAAAAGGTTTTGCCCTTAATAATAGCTAGGCCCGTCCCGAGCCCGTTTAATTATCATAATGCTCGTTCAAGCCCGGCCCGCAATTTTTAACAAAAAGCTTATTCATGCCCGGTTTTGGCGGTGCCACTTTAAAAAAATTAGCCATATCATGATCATTAAAAATTAAACTTTAAAAAATGAAATTACTAAACCCTAAGGGATATTAATTTTAAGTTAAATTTTCACATCAATTTCTACTGTAGAATTAGCACGCACAATTTCTAAAGATATTAGATTTTAAAGTATGAATAAAATGAAGCATGCATGAATGAAATGTGCAAAACGCTTTGTTAAATTATTATTTACATTGAGTGTTTATTATATTTGTATTATATTATTATACTCTTCCCTACTAGTAGTAAACCCGCAATTTCTATAAACAAGGAACTAATGTATGTTTAAATAACCATGTTAAATACTTAGAAAAATAAAATTATTAATTCCTTTTATAACTAAAATTTGGCTTGCATCAGCATCTTCCTCGTTTAATTTAAAGGTTGAGATTTTTAGAGAAATAATCAAGAATTAAATTTCTTCTTATTAGAAAACAGGCACTCGGGACAGAAATTTTTGCTAAATAATGTCAGAATTACTAGATTTCATCTAAAATTAAATATCAAATTAATTAAGATAATTTATTATTTATATATGCGCAACATACACAAGACTCCTATTAATATTTTTTCCGTATAGTTTCAAAAATAATTCAATTTTTTTTGTCAATGGTATAACAAAGATTGTAAGAAAAAAAAATTATGTTAGGTAAAAAAAATTTAAAATTTTATAATAGAAATTCAAAATTATGTAGAAAATCCGCATTTTTGTGGAGATTTTAATGTCATCACTAGTAACATTAGCGCGATCTTTTAAAGCTATAAAAGTTTAAAAAATCCTCACTTAAATGGCGCCGGCTTAATAAATTTAAGTACAAAAATCAGCTGTCAACAGTCTTTAGTATTATTAATCTATGGTGATGACTTAATTTAACGTCACCACAGATCAAAGAACAAAATCTTAAAATTCCTATATAATTTGAAATAATTCTTTTATTTTTAATATGCTGACACACAAAATCATTCAACAATATACTATTCCAAATGTTTCAAAGCTTATGTGTGTTTCAACCGCTGTCATGAATATATTTAAATTTAAAAGGTCACAACCCTTTGGTTTCGCAAATCTTTTATCTATCTTAAAATATAGGTGTAGGATTAACGATTAGTATAAGAAGCTTTTCAAAACTCTCCAATCCAAGATGGCCACCAGAATCGGTAGCAAATTAAAAAAGGGGCTGCGAGTCTAATAGTTTATTCACAAAAATTTCATATTATTTTTAGTAATATAGTCATTTAAAATTTTATTTGAAACCCTATATAATATTATTAATAGATTCTCAATTGTTTTATTTAAAATTATCGAACAAGAAATTTTTTTTATAAATTAAACTGTCAATGATTTGCTAACCTCTTCTCATTTTATAACTTGTAGTTATATATTTGAGCATCAAATATGTGATATATAGAAACCTGCAAAGTCGATATTTTTACGGCCCGGCCCGAGCCCGGCCCGGAATTTTAGTAATTGCAGAAACTTAACCAAACCTAATTTTGGTAAAAAACTTTATTAAATAATAAAACGTACATAAAAAATTATAAATCGATAATATAACTATTTTGATGCAAAAAACACAGGCATCAAAAATTTCCGTGTTTAAATGTTCTCCGCTCTTCATATATGCGGCCCGCTGAGCTGACAAAAACACCTCTCACTCGGGGCAAAAGCAGGTTTCGGAAAAATCTTACAAACAAGAGGGCTAAGCGCTAGAAATTCCCACTGTGGTCTTTCCACCAATCCGATAATTATATTTTATTTCGTTGATTTTAACTTTGTGTTGGTGTCAACTTCATTTTCCTCTACGTCTTTCTTCACAAAAGATCCATTCCACAAAAATGGGCTATTGAGGATATGAGATCTTTTTTGATTGGCTCGTAAATTTTGTTGAAAGTGGCTTGCATAGGTAATTGTCCAATTTTTCGTTTTCTGGACTTTTTTACAGCATTTATGCCTTTGGGGATGAGTGTTCCATATTAAGCATTATCAAAACTAACATAAATAATTACCTGCTGAGCAGGAATTATAGGATAACCCATTCTTGAAAATCTTACAAAAAACAAAATCTATTTTCTTATAATCTCCATACTTCATTTTTTTAAGACTTTCCTTTACTTTATGAAACTGAATATTTTCAGCTATTAGCAGTCGATTTTTTTTGCTCCATACTTAATTGTTTGTATATTAGGACAAGCGTGAAATGAATAAATAAGTGTTTAATAGATTCAATAACTTGTACTTAATTTTTGAAATTTTATAGATTGTTTTAAACAAAATAAAAAACTACTTCGGCTCTTCTAAATTATTCCGGACTGGATCTATAATTTATAGATTAGGCCCGGCCCGGAATTTTAAAGCCTCAAAATTTGAGGCCCGAGCCCCGCCCGGGTCCGTTTGGGCCCGGGCTTTTCCGGGCCGGAACTCGGGCCGCCAGTGCAGGTCTCTAGTAATATATAATTCACGGGCATAGTCAAAGCTAAGATCCCACTCTTAAGACACGAGTTGAACATCAATACTTATATAAATAATTCCTAACGTTTAAATTATAAACACTTACATACATCATAAGATTATGCTTAAGCACCATTTCTTCGTCCTCAATTTGCCTTATAAGGATTTATTGCTTAAAAACATTAGATATATTAATTATTTTCAAATAAAAAAGTTTTATTGTCGGCACCAATTGTCTAGTTAGTATAAACATATTGTTAATTATTTTACCTATGTTACGAATATTTGAATTATCCATAATAACAACAATTGTTCAATTCTTAAGCTAATGAAACAACTTGAGTTACAAAGGCAAAGCAAAGTCAAATTATGAAGTAAATAGGTTATTAAGGCAAGCTTAAAACAAATTAAAATATCAATATCAAAGAATACATATTAGAAGCTAATAATATTTCATGATGGAATGTTATGCCAAGTACGAGATTTATAAATGGCTGGGCGAAGACGAGGATATATTTCTGTGGATTAAGCTTGATTAGGAATGATCACATATCGCCAAATATGCCAGCAAACGTTTTTCTCAAGTTTCCCATAGTATCTCCAACGATATCTTTACTATCAATCCTTTCTACCATACCCATACCAGAGCCAGTCCGAGGCGGTTGAGGATGTCTAGCTTCAGGTTCATTATATTGCTCTCGATTAGTAGCATTAGGAGGGGGTTGATAACCGTGTGTAGCTGTCCTCGGATCTACAGAACTTGCGGGACGAGAGTCGTAATGATCTCTTGACTCTAGTGGTGACTGGGTCCTCATTTGCGTTCCCCCGGCACTTTGTCTTCCCACTAGAACTTGACTCTGAGCTCTCATTGGACTCTGACCAGGATATCTAAATGCCGCCTGATTCGAGCCGACAGGAAGTTGCGCAGGTGGGCCTTGTGTTCCACCACTAAACACAGATGGGGTCAAAATAGGGGCCGGTCCATGTTGTTGGCCCGGGTAACGTTGTGAAGCTTGAGACTGAGAAGCGTTATAAGGAGGGGCATTTTGTGGAGTTAAACTAGTGGAAGAGTGAGCTCGACTACTAGCGCCCACTTTAGGATGCGGTGGTACCGGAGGTGGTTGTCTACCCGCAGCCTGAGGTGACACATCTTCAACCGAGTTATATGAAGTAGGAATGGTTTTTTTATTGGTTGTTCCCGCTTTAAACGAGGTTCCGGATTTAATTGAAGACGCGGGCGTCATGTTATCAGACGAGGAATCTGATAAATCACCTACGGGTATAATGGCAGATTTCGCCATTTCTCTACTCGTATAAGTCATGCCCCCATCCGAATCGACTCTCGATGGTAAGTCTTGAGTACTGGATTGCTTGAGAGTTTGTTGATGCGGCAAAGAATATCTAGGATCTCTGATCTTGCTAGAACCACTAGATCCTTTGCGTTTATCAGCAGCACCCACTTCAGAACACAGAGAATCCCTATAAAAGATTTACTAATGAGCTGCTTATAATCTTTAAAAAAATGTGTGCATTTTTGAGCGCCAATTGAATAAAAGATTTTTTAAATATAATTTCTACTAATAAAACAATTTTGTTATAAATTTGTATTAAACGTAAACAATATAATTAAAAAAAGCTTTGTTTAAGCAATACGAAATTGATTGAAGGTCTGTCTATAAAAATATTTTGAAATAATATATAACTAACATGGTTAAATGAAATGAAATATATTAGTTTAAACGCTATGCTTGGTTTTATATTTTGAAATTTATGATAATAATGGCCCTTTTAAATTTAACTTTTATTTAATAAAGATTTATAATCAAGGTGATCAAAATAATCCATCAGAAAACTTACTTTAATTTTCCTAAAACCTATAAACGGTTGATTAATTAAAACGCAACCGTAATAAATGAAACTAAAGTTTTCCCAAATAATCGACACGTTTATTTTTGATATTTACCCCATTAAATATAAGAGCAAGAAAATATTTTATCACATTTTTGTATATTAACAAACAATTTCATTTCTTAACAATTCGCGTATTGTTAATCAAACTTAAAATCATATACTCTTAATAAATTAAATAAAAAATATATTATTTTTAGAAACATTATTCAGTGTTGGTTTACAATCTTTTATAAATTATGTTATTTTTTCATATAAAAGATTCAAAATTATAATAATAAAACCAAATATAGATGGCGCTCAAATTACAAAAGTTTATTTTATTAAACTAATGTTTGTGTTATTAACTATTTTATTATTTTAATACTTATACCATAAGCTTAGGATTTTTTATAGCTTAAACATTGCTTTTTATTATATAGTACGTTTAATAAAATTAATACAATGAGATTGTTACATAAATATAAATTATGTATGGATTACCATTATAAAATTAGAGTAATATATCACTTTTAAATCGGCTATATTTGATACCGTATTATTAATGAATGTATGTATGTTCAATAAACAGTCTATTAACAATTTTTTATCAATAATTTTTAAAATTATTCAATGCATAAATTCTATGTCAAGGTTGTTTTAAAATGGCCGTTATAAGCTGTCGACTAAAGATTTATATTTTTTGTTTATATTATTTTACACTCGTTTACTGTATATTTTGTGATGGTTTTTACCTTATGAAAGTTGTTTGAAAGAAAAATTTACAAAAATATTGAAACATTGATAATAATTAGTACATTTTTAAGAATATTATCATGGGCGTAGCCAGCATTGGGATTCAAGGAAAGCATTAATGATTTAGGGAGGGGCAATATGACCATTTTTTGAAATTTTAACTATAATTATAATAAACTTAACAAATTTTTTGGATTTAGAGGGGGGCAGCTGCCCCCCCCCCCTGGCTAGGCCCATGGCGCCATTAGTTGCTTAATAAATTTAAGTAGAGAAATCAGCTGATAAATGGTCTCACCTTTTTGTTTGGTCAAATAACTCTTCCATTTTCTCTATAGTCAAGTCGGCTATATGTTGCCTATTCTCTTCTTGGGATTCTCCCAAAAGGTTCATGGCTGAATCATTTACCTAGATAATTTATTTAAATAAATAAATAAACAAATAAATAAAATATAATATTACTTGAAATATGATTTCTCTACCATCTTTAGATTTCAACGCCTCTACTGCCACTATATCCAAACCTCCGTAAAGTTTTGCACATTCATCAACCCATAATTTATACCTCAAAACGTTTATTAAAATAAAAAGATTAATTGTAAAAAATACAGCAACATATTCAAATGATAGCATAAAAATGTAAAAAATATTACTTTTCGTTAACTGGTATTTCTTCGAGCATAGATGACCCCATGTTAGCTTTCCAATTTCCCGTTATTGATTTACGCCTATTGAATATCATTTATTTCATTATTCCATTATTAATATATAATAATTTAAAACGAAATTTAATTTTTATTCATTTTTCAAAACTAAATATTTTGTGTTTTATTGTATTAATTGTGAAACATGAAAGCTTTGTAATGTGTTCCAATCTTTTGTATGTGAATATCGTATTTGCTGTCAACAAAGGATTCGATAACCGAGTAGCAATTGGTTACAGCTATAATGCTCGTTATGTCTTGAAAATCGTAATGATTGTCTATTTTTATCTAACATATACAAATATTAAAAATAAATATTAAAATAAAATTAAAAAGGGTTTTTATAGGCCACTTAAAAATATTTAATGCTTGATCAAATAGATACTAATAATAGTAAGAGATCTCATATTTATAGATTTTAAAACTTTAATTGTATTTTTACTAAAAAGACGCTGTTTGTTAATTATAATTATTGATATTTTTTAATCTTATTAATATATAATTGGAAATTAAAATTTTTAAATTTTTTTCAATATTTACATTTTAATGAATGAATTTCTTAAAACTTCCAATCTTGGACTATAGAAGACGTTTTTTAAAAACTTTACAATATTTTTTAAAAGTTAATAACTATTTAATTATAAAATTTGAGAAAAATTAGAAAATTTAAAATATCTTTATATAATTTAGTATTTATTTAAATAAAGGTCCCTTAAACTATGATGGGAAATTGTCCAAAGTAAATATTACATTAGTGTGCAACCAGTAAGCAATTAAATAAAATTATTTTCACATTGAAAGAAGAAGAACCAGCAAAAGGCATCTTTTCAAAGAGAGGTCAAACCATTTAAATTATATTATCTTGTTTAAAATACTTGCGCACTGTCCAAGATACATCAACTTTCAAGAAAAAAAGTAGAGAAAATTTTTATTAGAATATCTGATAATTTATTTTTAATATATCTATATAAAAAATAACAATGAATCTTACATGTTCTTATTAGTAATTTTTAAGTAATTTTTCATTTTTTATTAATTTTAAAAATAATTTATTATTGTATATTTACCTTCCCGTTTCCTGAATGAGAATGCCCAATTTTGACGACGATCGGGAATTTTGGAGTTATCATCTATATAAGTTTATGTTTAATTTCTAAAATTAAATTACATTTTAAATTTTATTAATTGCTATGCAATTTCAAATTAATTGTTTATAAGAGTTTTTTTTTTAATTAAGAAAGGATTTAAATGAAGGTATTCATGTGTAAATAATAATCGATAAATAGTTATTATTTATAATGTTTTGTTCTTGTAATAATTTTA
The DNA here is from genome assembly GCA_964036665.1 of Gordius sp. MW1. Classification (NCBI taxonomy): domain Eukaryota; kingdom Metazoa; phylum Nematomorpha; class Gordioida; order Gordea; family Gordiidae; genus Gordius; species Gordius sp. MW1. The sequence goes on from OZ038527.1 coordinate 25,517,968, forward strand.
TTATTGGAAAAAATTATCTTTAAAAAAATATTTAAAATTAAATCTTAGGTCAAATTATTTATTAATATTCAGGATTGAATGAAACTTTAAAATCATATCATTTAAGCAAATTATATACTATTAAATTTATTAAATTTTAAAGAAACGTTAAAATTTTAACAATTTCTCAATTTAAAATGATTTATTAATTAAATATTAAAAATAAATTTCAAAATTAATTGATTTTGATCCCATTGTATGAATAATTCCCATTTTAAATATAATATAACATTAGCTAATGACTTAATTTAATAATAACAAAAACTATTATTTAGGTAAGGTTGGGGCCGAAACCCAACCAAAGATGTGACCTTATTACTCACTAATTGCGAGAATAAAGGCTTAAATAAATATATTAGTGGGGAAAAAACTTTTGTATCTATCCTTCAAAGAATCTATTTCTATCGTTTTTTAAGCGCTTTTGCTGGGATTTTAACAAATTCTTTTTAGCGTCAGGTGTTGTTTTTTAAGGGATTTGCCTTAAAAATTACTTTAAGTTTTCGCTATTGCAATTTTTATGATTTTTTTTGGATTGCAATTGCTTAGCTTTAAAACAACCTTAAATCATAGGGGCCTTTGAAATTTGCTAATTTTATTATTTCAAAACTCTACCATGGGCGTAGCCAGCATTAGGATTAGAGGGGGGGGCAAAAATGATTTAGGGAGGAACAAAATGATAATTTTTTGAAATTTTAGCCATAATTTAATAAATTTTTGGGGATTTAAACGGGGGCAGCCGCCCCTACCTGCCCCCCCCCTTGGCTATGCCCATGACGTCTACGATCTCTATAAAACAAATTTGTTACACCAAGGGGGGTGTAGATGGGGTGGGAAAGTAGCAGTCAGGTGCCATAAAAAAATAAACAATTTTTACACTACGGTACGGAGGTAATGAAAAGCGTGAAATGCCATTAATAAGATTTATGTGCGTCTTCACTTGAAAGACTTTCTTTCATAGACAAAGCAGCTTTAAATAACTATGTGTGACACCCAGGAATTACTAAATTATGTGTTAAAATAAATAAAAATATGCCTTGTAAAAGATGTCCGTCCTGTCCCGTCCAAAAAACAGAACCCTCCGGGGTTATACGCATTTAACTACTCTCACTAACCTACTCGAAAGGAGAATAAGGTATCTCATAATACATATATAAAACTCCATATTATGCGAATTATGATGACATTAAGTTTACATAACATACATACACACTAGCATATCGTTAAATAAAGATTGATAAGTGTAATAGTAGTCTAATTCTTGGGCCACGCAACTTATAGTTTATACATAACATACTTTGTGTCAAATAGAATTTTAATAGACTACTACTAATACCCCTCACTCCCTCTACTTCGTAAAAAATAATTTTCTCTTTGTGCTGACTGGCAGTGGCACTCTTAAAGGGGGTAATTATATCACCCCTCGCACCCCAAGTCCGACCTCAAAACTCAGCATGAGCTATCCTTCGGGACCTAGCCACACTTCTACATTTCCAATACTACTTACTCTATTAATTTTATAATTTGGCGATAATAGGAGGGTAGTAGCCGCCATTTAATAAATCATCTCATTATTGTTATCATTATTTTTTGTTATTTATTTCAACACTCCCTCTCCCACCCCAAGAAAGATATTCTAGCACACATTAGGGCAGCTCTCACCTTCTGTTAGAAATTCATCAGATCCTTACCACCTCTCCCCTTCCCATCATTTCTCGCACTCTGAGTAATTATTCGGTAATTTAGGAGCAATGGATTGGATGTCGATTGTGGTGAGATTGGTGACGACGATTTTGATCAGTTTACCCGACCCGACCCATTTACACTTTGTAACGAATCGTACGAAATCAGCTGATCAACCCACCGCCGCTGGCGCCAAACCTCGTAAATTAACCGCGACGCGAATTTCGACGAATATCACAAGTCATAATCAACATAAACATTATCATTCCTATTGCACTTCCAACAAACATCCCCAACACCACGCGTGCACCGATGATTTCGGTATGAATTTAATTTCGAAAAATTATTTTAATCAAATTTTAAATCAAACTCTAAAATGTATTTTTTTTGCTCGCTTTCACTTCCTGAATAATAAATTGCCCCTTCTTCCCTAATTTTATTTAAAATAGAACGGTAGGGGGGAATGGAGGGGTAGTCTCCCCCCCCCCTTGGTTGTCCAAAGTCATGGTTATTTTTGGCCCGAGAAGTTTAAACAGGGAGCTTTTTGAAATTTTCTGCTCTAAAAACATGGGCGGCTGCCCCCCCCCCTTTAAATCCAAAAATTTGTTTAAATTTAATAGAATTATAGCTCAAATTTCAAAAAAAAATTATTTTGCCCCTCCTTGAATCAATATTGCCCCCCTCTAATACTAATGCCGGCTACGCCCATATCTAGCTAGATACATTAGCTAACAAAAACATTTTATAAACTTCAAGTTTTCTAAACATTTTGATAAAAGTTCAAGTTTTTTCTATTTAACATCACTTAGTAGATTAAAAAGAGTAATTTAAGTTAAATGGATATTTTTTTATTGTTGTTCCATCCATTCCCTAAACATTAACTTTTAAAATAAAAAATTGCATGTATTATTTCTTAAATTATGAAGTGCAGTTTATTAATAAAACCATATTTGATGATAAAGAGCAAGGCAAATATTATCTTTTAATCTTTCTCAACGTCAAAAAGTAACGGTTCTTACACACGAGACGAGATATATCATTTTATATTTGATTTAGGTAAAACTTCAAAATCATGAGAAATTACTTCACAAAAACAACTGTTTTATGTTTAAAAGCAAATTATAAAACTTAAAAAAATATAATTTATAACAAAAAAACTTTATTTTATTTGAAAATTTTTTTTATAAACTAACTAACAAAATTTTAGAAGGCAGACTTATAGTCTCTATCTAAGAAGAGGGGGAGAGTTCAATGCAGAAATATGATACATGGTAAATCTTTCTGCCACGCGTTTAAATTTTTTAATTCTTACGAAGAAGGGGGGTCAAATCAACAAAAACGACATTTGCAACAAATTGACAACGAGTTATCTTCTATTTAGGTTTCGAATTACTCACTCAGTTACTCATTTGTGTCACAAAAAAATAAAGTTGCTTGCCCTCAAATTAGTACAAATTTGTCATAACATCAAAAAAAAATATGTATTAGCGCATCTGTTAAGAAATCGAACCCGGTTCCTTAAAAGCATTTATACACCTTTGCCCCCCCCCCTTTAATCGGATTACTACATTTAAATCAAGGGGGGGGGGGGGGTAAAGGGGGTAATATGCCCCCCCCCCCCCGATGTCATATTAAAATGAAAATAGTGACCTGCAGAGTCAATTAAGACACTGGACACTATAATTAAATCATTAGGCCATAACATTTAATTACTCTTATTATATGGCATCGCAGAGTTTAGTTTTTTATATTTTAATTTTTTTCAAATACATTTATGGTTAAATTTTTAATTTTTTTTTCAAACAAAAAAATAGTTATCAACTAAAATGTGGAAGAAATTAAACACAAAAAATGAAATGCGATATAGAATTTCTGATAATGATGGTAACATGATATTCATTTCCTAGGCAAATGCGAGATCGATAGGCTTAGCAGAAGGGGGGCAGGAAGGGGCCGCTGCCCCCTCTTTCCTAAATGCAAAATTTTAATTTTTTGAAAATTTGTTAAAATTTAATTATAATCCTGTAAAGCCCATGCCAACCCTCCCCCCACAGGTGATTTTTTAATTTTTTTTTAATTTTTTTTAAATAAATAACTAATTTTTGTATTTATCAATAATTTCAGTTATTATGGCACGAATCAAGAAAAAAATGGTGGATGAAAGGGGACGCCTTTATTACCGCATCGAAACGAAGCGTATCTATAAAGTAAATTTAGCTTCAACTATCTTAATTAAAAAAATTTATTGTATTAAAATTTTATAAATTACTATTTTTCTCGTATTATATTGGTATTTTAACGATTTATTTTTTACAAAAAATAATTTTTTGTTTTGTTACTAAAAGTGTGAAAAATTGTATTTTTTTTTGGGGGGGGGGGGCTGGCTAGACGTTAAAAATTGCGAATTCGCATTTAAATCTGGGAGTCTTGGTGTAAATTGCTAGTTTGAAATGCGTGTCTCTGTTAGGTCTCTGAGTATAGACAATTCTAAGGAACTTTTGCTTTCTGCAGCAAAAAAAGGGCTTAGAAAATATATGATTTATCTACCTAAGCACATAGATTTAGCAAGCATAAGAGTAATGTTGATAAATTAGTTTTAACAGTTCAGGGCTACTAGCAATACCACCCAGGAATGAGGAGAAAAAAAGATTAAAAGGCAATATAACATATGTGTTGGCTCGTTAACGATTTGTTACATCTTACAATCGCTACCAATCGATCATTAACAGAACAATTAAAACTCTAAAAAAAATTTCAGATTACCCCCCCCCCCCCCCCCCCAATGATAATTTTTATAGTTATTTTTGTTGTTTTTTTGCTAAATATCAAAAGAATTAAAGTTGAGGGTAAAAAAGATTTTTACGACTTTCCCCATTAACACATTGTTATTAGAGGGGTTTTATAACACACACATAATATTACTTTTTTTTGGTATATTATATTTTGGGTTAAACTCTTTTCCTTTCTCTCTTTCATTATAATAGTCATAAAATTTTTATGAGCTTGAGCGATTTCTTAATGTGAGTCAAAATCATTAAAAAACACTTTTCAAGGTTAATCATTGATATTTTATTATTTTAGAAAAAAAATAAATTTAATTAGATTTTTTCAACGAGTTTATTTAGAAGAGGTGGGGGGGGGGGTTTAATTAAAACCGGACCCCCCCCCCAAGCTTAGTGGGTTCTCAAACCCCTTTCCCCCCCCCCCCCCCCTCGGGTTTTTAATGGCTGTGGACTTATGATTCTGTAAAAGACTTATTTTGCTTTCGCAAATAGACTAGCTAATGACCGCTGGTTGACTTTCATTTTTTCGACCTCGCCCGAGCCCAAGTTCCATTAATATTTTGTGCCCGACTGATTGATTACCTTTATTTATAATTTTTTTTAGCAACTTTTCTAGGTTGTTGTTGTTGCTTTATAACGGATAATTGTGAAACTGGCTCAATAATTCCCTCTAAATTAATGCTGACCGTTGCTTACTTCTACCTAGTCTGACCCCGGCCAGAGGCCAAACTCCTTGTTAATTGCTATTTATTTTTTGCTTTATAAATTTCCTTTTGGCAACTTGTTTATTATTAATTAATTGTCAATTAAATTTTTCAATATATGTGTTTGGCAAGACACAATCAATATTTTTTATAGGCGAGCTAAGAGATATTTTTTAATTAAATTTTGATTATAATTTTACAAAAAATTACTTTGCCCCTGTCCCCATAAGGACAGTTAAAAGATGTGTATGGATGAGAAAAACAAAGTTAGGAATTTTTGTAATTTTTTACCAAATTAACTAAGATTAAAACTTTTTTTAGATTCTATATTAGGCCAATGTTTAAAATTTATATGAAAAAAACATTTTTCATGTACTTAGCTACTTTAAAGCCGCCGTATTGAAACAATGATGATATTAGATTTTGTAATGGCGACCATAGACTTTTATCTTGAATTGGTAGAGTCAATTTGTTATTTTGTTCAAATAAATTTATGTTTTAACACTTCAGAGGTCGGGTTTTAAAAATGCTGTACAAAATAAACTAGTGAATATTACAATTTAATTTTTTCAGTAGCTTAACAAAATTTACCCTAGAATATCTCTTCAAATTTTGGCTACTTTTTATCCATTAGTTTTTAAGATAGAGAGTGTTTTAGATGCCCGGGGTCTTCCATGACCCCACCTTCCATAAAATAAAAATTCCAACATTTTTTTTTGAAATATATTATTAAAACACATTATTGTAAACCCATTTGTGAAGAAATTTTTTGTATACATATCTTTTTATTTTAAATATTCAAATTTTAAACCTTAATTTTAACATAATAAATTATCCTCGTGGTATTTTAAGGTGCTTATTTATGTGATTTTTCCTGCATTTTTTGATTTTTAATAAGTCTAATATTAAAAAGTGCAGTTTTTTTATAGTTCTTCGTCTGAAAATGGTATATGAACATAACAGTTATAACATTTTATCAAGTTCTTGATGATTCTATGATTACGTATACTAGAGTAATCATGAAACTGTGAGTGAGTTAACAGGAGATTAACAAAAATTATACAATCAAATAAAAGCGTAACAAATTAATACGCGAAAACAGTATAATACATGATTTGAAAATATCATTGAGCCCGAATTATCCCAATTTTATAATGGTACCCGCCCGGGCCCGCCTGAAAATCTAAATTTATGACAGCTGCCCAGCCCGGCCGGTGGGCCGCCGGTCAAATTCAGACAGCGGGCCGGGTCGGGCTCTTCTAGTCTCTGGCAGAAATAGTGAATAAATCTAGGCGTTTCCTATTAGCTTGTCTTTAAAAATTCTTTAACTTTTAATCATTTGAATAGGCAAATGTTACATAAGGTTTACAATAATATAATTAGTTTTAATTTTTGTAAAAAGCATTTAATCTCGCATGTGCTAATAAGTTATAGTTATAATTAATCAATTTTCAAAAAGTTTTACCAATAGAATACTAATCTCTCTTTTAGGCTCATGCGGCCTAGGCAATATATAAGGAAGGGGGCAGGGACCCCTTCGTCTCCCTGTAGAAAACTTAAAGTAATTTAATATCATAACTATTAATTAAAATTTATAAATTTTAATTTAACAAATATTTATTACAACAGGACGCAAAAAATATTGCAATATTCGACAAAGTATACGCTGATCCCTATTACATCGAGCTTTGCTGGGAAGCAAATTTTCAAATTGATACAAAATATCTATTAACGGGTAAACAACACATTTTTCATCATATTTCATATTTAAAAATATTTAATAAACTTTAAAAAATCAAAAAAATTATCACAAAAAATACACACAACAAATTTTACATAGATATGTTAAATTAAATGATTCAAAGGTATCCTTTATAAACAACATAACATACTACCGAGGTCAATGCTATAAAAAAATATTAAATCGATATCTGGAACATTATAAAAACACCATTAACTCTAGGTTAAAAGATGATAAAACTGATTCTTTTCCTTGTTTATTACCCTTTTCTCATAATAATTAAAATTAAAACCTTTATTCTGGTAAAATAAAAAACATTTAACATCATAGCAGCAAAAATTACTATAAAATTTTATAAAAAAAACAATAAATATAAAATAAAATTATCGAATTTTAAATAAATTTAAACTCTTTTTTAATTAAAATTTTTTAATTTATGTTAGGGAAAGTAAAGTTAGATTCGAATTCTCAATCCATAGCAATCATAGACGCATCTAGTTATATCAAACCGTGGCAATACGTAACGGTTAGACAAAGGAAAGGCTTCCACAAGTCCTACCATCCAAATTGCCCTTGCAAAGTCCATCATTTTATATTTGTTTTAAAAATAAAATATCCTAAAATTATTTATTTTTTTAAATTTTTTTTACAATATAATATAATTTTTATACATATTTATTAATATTATAGGTAAAGAGATGTAAATTAGAGATCTGGAACCATTGTAGTAAACCGGGATCGGATGTTCAAATTGATAAAATATGTCGATATTACCGTATACTATCGCCCAAATTAATTAAATCCTGTGAAAATGAATGGTCTTACTGTGAAATAGACCTTAAAAATCCACAGGCTTGCCGATGGAATTCTAATGAATATTACTTCAGTTGTTTAGAGAAAGCTCTCATCACAAGCACTAATAGATTTCTTATCCCCTCCTCTGCTACGCCCAAAATTTCAAATAAAATTTTTTGAAATTAATGTTTTGAAGAAGTACGTCGGCTCTGGTTTGTTTTTCAAATTTCGACCAAGCCTAGAGGTCGACTAAGAAAAACAGACCAAGTCGACTAAAACCAAAAGTCGACCTAACAAAACCTAGATCTTTTTACAACACAAGAAGAAATTTTGAAATTGAAAATGTATGATTTCATTCAATTAATATATCAAGTCAATTAAAATATATCCGTCTCACGCCCATCCTATGAGAATTATGCAATTATTGCCATAAAAGTTATATAGTCAACGTTTGTACATATACTATACGTTCGCGTATGTGTAAAAAATATTTATATATTATTTGTAATAAGTGTAATGTCTTTTTTTCCAAAAAGAAATGTAAATTTAATAAAAATGAAAATATATTTAACCATTTCTTTGTAGTTTGGGTAATAGGCTTGATCAATCAAGGGGAATTGCTCCTTACCAATCTTCTTTTGAATTTTAATTAGATCGGCAAACTAAGAATTAAAAAAATTATTAAATTGTTTGTTATTTTGTACCCTAGAAAGAAAACAATTGAATATGTTTATGATTTCTCGCATATTAGTTAATGTAAGCTGCAAGGAATTTGTATCTAAATCATGGGCGTAGCCAGCATTGGAAGGGGGGCAATAATGATTTAGGGAGGGGCAAAATGATCATTTTTCGAAATTATAGCCGTAATTTTAATAAATTTCAACTATTTTTATGGATTTAGAGGGAGACAGCCGCCCCTCCCTGCCCTCCCCCCCCCCTTGGCTACGCCTAATAGTACAGCACTGGTGAACAGCTGACTTTTCCATTATCAAGTAACTTTGGTCGCCATTTTTGGTGGGATTCTTTAATATGTGTATATGAGGAGGGGAAAAAATAAAAAAAATGGCGGCTGCTCCATCGCAATTACGAATGAATGAATGTCATCTTACTACGCGTGGTTTATTTTGGAAATTGTAGATGGATTCGAGCGAGTTAAGGGAAGGCACGTTTCCATAAATGAGTCCGAGCAATATATTGGTCCAATCGTCTCGGGCATCTTTAACGTATTGCCGTATCAATACGAAATCTGGCTTAAAAGATCTAACAAAAAAATGATTTTTTATTTTAAAATTAAAATTATTACATCTAAAAAAAGATTTGTGGTAGTGTTTGGATTAATAAACCTGACCACTCTGGTGCCATTTTTAGTTAATTGCATGTCTACTATGGCGCCTTCGTCGGTATAGGCAGCTAAATTGATCTCCTTAAACTCGGCCTTTAAAAGTAAATTAAAATTTTATAATCAAAAAATTTAAAATTCATTATTACTTGTTCCAGCCGTATATCCCATTCATTGTTAAGTCGACGTCCTTTAAAATATTTCGACCTTAAAATACAAAATATCAAATATTTTCGATAACCTTTAAAACATTTTATATTAGAATCTTTAATTTTTTTCTCAAAAAAATCGTAAATTTGAGGTTTTAATAGAAAAGTTTTGACTAATATATGGTTAGCAAAATAATCACAGTTATTTAAAGCAAAATCCTTTCACTTGAAAATATTTTCTTTCACAATTTAAAACATGAATTTAAAAATTAGACCAATTACACTTCTCATTAACAATAATATAAATGGCGTGACTAATTGTCAAAAAATTTAAAAAAACCTAAAAATTTAGTATTATTTAAGATTTTGAACAATATAAACCATTTGCTTCTACAAATTAATATCGAACTTAAGCTTGTAAAACATGAGCAAAAATAACGTGCATACATAAAATAATTTTAAAATTATAAAAAATTAAATCATATATGTACCAATCTGTGTGAGGTTCATCAATGATTAAGAGCGTTTTACACTTATCCCTAGAGCTAGAATTGCTTCGCCGTGACGCTCCTACGATATTCCCACTAGTTCTTCTCAGCCCAGGGGCGTTAAATTGCGCGCTAGCGTTTTGATAAGCACCGCTCATAGCTGAGCTCGGACTCGAAACAGAACCCATATATTGTGCTGCCGAAGTTAAGCTTGATAGACTGCCCGAAAAAAGTCCTTTTAAGTTTTCGGTGAAATTAGACAGGGCCATAGAGCCAGGAGCGGCACCGCTCAAACTTAAAGCGTCAACGCTCGTACCTACTTCTGGCTGCATAAGCTTGCCCGGGCTAGCGGGAGCGCTGTGTAAATTGGTGACGCTCTGACTCTGACTTCTCAAATGACTCCGTTGAGGACGTCTTTCTTTAACGCCGCCCGGCTTAGGTGGGGCATTTGCCCCCCTAGCAGGTCCCGTCCCATCAGTAGTATAATCGGATGATTCGGGGGTGGGGGTAGTACTATTAGGGGGTGAGCTGCCCCGTCTAAGATGTTCCATGACCGTTATATTATTGTTACTACTATCGTTATTATTGTTCGTTATAGTTTCGTGACCTGTTAGCTGCTCTCGGGTCGGATCGTTACTTGACGAGAGTTCATCTTCATCTTGATCTGTGGAGAAACGCCTCCTCAGAGAAGTCACTTTCTCCGAGAAGCTGCTACGCAATTGTTGGGTAAACGAAATTTTTGCTCCGGAATACTATGAGAATTAAATCTTCGGAATTTAAAAAATGTCTTTCATCGTTTTTAAGTTATTACTTATTATTATAGGAGACCGATAGGATGATGGTAATAGCTGGTGGGGGGGGGTGTGTGAGGTAAAGCTATAAAGCCCAAAATGGTTTTATTGATTTTTAGTGAAGATTCCTTACGGCTCTCACTAGCCCACAACTTTTATAAACGTGGAAGGGGGGGGGGAGGTCATTTTCTAAACGCTTTAGTGATTTTAAATTATCCGATCGAGAAATAAAATTTTAGGGTACATCACTAAATTTGCGGTAATAATAATAAATAAATGGGATTAAACATTTATGGATTAATATTTTATTTGATCGATCGAAATTCCGATGGCATCAGTGCGTGCTTGGGTTTTGATGACAAAAAATCAATAAATTTTTCCTCTCTCCCCATTGTCTCTCCCTTACACACATAGTTAAGTGACCATTATCTACTTTCCACATCATACGTCTAACATCACGCATCTCTAATTAATGCCTGCAATCATGGGCATAGCCAAGGGGGGGAGGGGGCAGGAAGGGGCGGCTGCCCCCCCCCCCCCTCTAAATCCGAAAGTTTGTTAAAATTTATTAAAATTATGGCTAAAATTTCAAAAAATGTTCATTTTGCCCCTCTCTAAATTATTATTACCCCCCCCCCCTCTAATTCCAATGCTGGTTACGCCCATGACTGCAATTATAATTATTCATTTTCCAAAATTTATTATTTTTTTTAATGAATAGACTTTGCAAAAATTAATTATATATATGTGGCGACTTTATCTGTTTTTTGTTGAGTTTCATAGTGTCTTCTTTAATACGTATAGAAGCAGTAGCTTAGTTTGCAATACCTGGATTGGATAGTGTTATAAAAACGGCTGGGTTTTGTTTGGTCGACCTTTAATTGTATTCGACTCAACCTAAACGGACCACAGCTGTTTTGGTCTGTTTTTCTTAGTCGACCTCAAGCTTAGTCGAGAAAAACCTTGGACAGACAAAATAGGAAAGCCCGCGATAGTATATTTCCTAGGAGGGGGGGGGGATAGGTATTGGCGATATACCACGGGAAATAAATGTAATTTTCTTATATATATTTATAATTATAGGAAATAATCCACTCTCTCCTGAATAAATTTTATATGATTTTTTAAATGATAAATTCGTTTAAAAAATATAGATTTGAATTTTAAGGCAAATTTTTTTGAGAAAAAAGCTTACACTTTTCCCATATAATTCAATTATATCGCGTTATTGTGTTAGAAGATTGGTTGGAAAAGTTTAATTTTGGAAAAGTCAAGAAGCCAAGATAATGAATGAAATGTACACAAGAAAGATAAATCAATAACAATAAAAATTGATCTCAAAAAATCAATAAATAATCAATTAAAATTATTTTCTTCATGATATTTCATCTGTTCCCTATGCTTTTATAAAATTTTTGAAAAATATTAGTAAAAAATCTCAATCTATAAGTTTTAAACAATATTTATTATCATAGGCGTAGGCAGGGGGGGCGCCCCCCCCCCCTATATGACAAAAAAAAATTTCAACGCAAAAACTATTAAAAATTAAAAAAATTGTTTTGCCCCCCCCCCCTAAATGAATGTTTAAACGATTCTCGCCCCCCCCCAAACCAAAACCTGGCTACGCTCATGTTTATTGCAAATATTATTATATTTTATACAAGTTTTCATTATTAAATGACAATATAATTATTAGGAAATAGTAGAGCAATTATTTAAATCGCTACAAAATCAACACAATCATTATAAATAATTGATTTTGTAATTGAAGAACAACTTTAATATACTTTCAAAACGTGGTTTTATTTAATTGAATTAAATAATGGTTTGGATGTATAGTTTAATTGGCAAAAACTATTAATAAATATTATTATTATTGGAAATTATTACATCATTTGTATCATGGAAATAAAGCAATTTACCAGTTACATATTAAACTTTTTTTTTAATGGACACATAAAAGATAACAATGTCGTAGGCTACGAAATCAATTTTTTAACTTAGATTAATGTAAAGGACAACAAACTTCACAGAGATGAGAATGATACGGTGGAGCTTGGGGTATGCTAAACACAACAGTCTCAAGGCAAAATTGAGTATTAAACCTTAAGGTTAGATTTTTTTATCTATTTATACCCCGGCCCGATCAGATTATATAGCTTAATTACCCCCCCCCCCCCGTGCCCGTCCAAACCATATTAAGCGTCAGCCCTATTATTTATGAATCATTAGAGCTCAAACTGCCCCGCCCAAAATGTAATTTTTTAAATGCTTACCAAAGATTTTTTTAGACTTTTCCCAAAAATTTAAAATTTCATTTTCGTTTTTTCAATAAATATTATAATATCCAACAAAAAGTGACGAGATAATAGGCGAAAGCTAAATAATACATTATCAAAATAACTTATATTAAGCCCAAATAATATTATGGTGCCAGCCCAAAAAACTAAATTTACGAATTCTGGTTTCTGATTCAACCTATGGCGAACATGATTAACGAAAATCGGCTAAAGTGGTATGGGGGGGGGCATATCCTAAGAAGGGACACGAATACCGTAAGTCTCGGAAAGTACTGGACATGAAGGTACACCAGGGAAGAGAGGTAGAGGGACCTCGTGTCACGTGGAAAGGGCAGTAAGTGGACAAAGTTATGAAAACTAAGAAAATTAATCAAGACATGCCCCCCCCCCCTTACCCGATCAAGATGAAAGAAACATTAAAACAAACCCCACGACGACTGTAGAAAAAGATAGAACCACCGAAAGGACTGTGATTTTAAGTCAATTATAAATGCATTTTTATTTTTATAGTGGTAGAGCTTTGATAACACCTTTATAATAAATAAATATTGTAGAATTATCTTATTAATAATATTGTAAGCCAGGTGCTAGGAAGTCACAATTTAAGCAGATCAAGGCGAACTAATGTTATATTTCACGGCAAATTACAAAAAATTTGGTTGAGATTTGGTTATAGCAGGCGGTAACAGTTGATATAATTATATTTTTAAACTTTTATTGGATCTTCTTTATTTTCAGATTCAAAATCAATTACAAAAATTAATAAATTTAGATGGCTAATTTCTCAATTTTTTAAATGCTTAGTATTTATAGCTAATTAAGCTATTTTTAGTGTAACATTTCTAAATTAAAACTTGACTTCAAGTCTAATAACGATATATCAAATCGCAAATAATAAGCGTATATTATGTGCATTTATATAAAGTACTGTAAATAATCAACTTTTTGAATAATATACATAATGCGTTATTTATTTCAATGATAAAAAGGTACAAAGAGCGGTCATATTCGAAAGCTTTAAAATTCAAATATACCCGATATGACAAAGTTTATACAAAAAGGCAATGTTTTAATAAATTAATAGATAATTGAGCTTGGGTTTGACTGGTCCGTATCGCAAAATAATCGCAATTTACGAAATGTCGCGTTATATTTTCAACTGTTAGCAAATTAAACTGAGTGATTTCGGGCTAAATAACCACTTTAAAAACCTGTATACTGCTGAAATTGTACATTTTTGCAAATTAAAGTATTGACTAAATTTTTAACAAATTTTTCCGTTGTTTTAGCCACAAAATAAAGCCTTAATCCCCTATTCTTTCGGCTCGGGTTCGACGTAAGTTTTGAGATCCTGTATGAGTAACTCGAGTCGGCCAACCAACTCGGTTATATTTTGGTTTTCGGCCCGACCGACGACCCGGTCCGTTGGTCTTCGCTGCTTGTCCTGAGCCTCGCGGTACTTCGCTCTCAATAACTCCAAGTGCCGGGCACTGCAAAGGGGCATATTAATGGGGACCGTGAGGTGAAATGCGGAATAGTCAACGTTATAATCCCCGTCCTCTCGCACGAAGGTTATGAGCTTTTGGAAACGATGGCCCCAAGCTATTTCGTCTAGCCATAAAACATACGTACACGCAAAGTTATTATACGTTGTAAAAATGGTAAAGCAATTTATAGGCTCGCTTTTAGTTGTCCTGTCCTGTCCGTCCGTCTTGTCCTGTCCAACTTGTAATTTTTTTATCGATTACTTTGGAGATTTATAAGGGGTTTTAGTGGCTGTGGACTTATGCTTTTGTAAAAAACTTTTATTTTGCTTTTTAATAAACATATAGTGAGTGACAAAGGTTGACCATACAGAACCCAGCCGTTTTTTCACATTACTATGGAATGTATGGACTAATTTTTGGCTAAAAATATCCTGTCCCGAAGTGTCCAGTCCATCTTGTTGGTTTATAATAAAAAACCGAATCTTCACATCCGATTCAAAGGCCAAAATCAAAAAAAAATAAGTCAAGTTGGATCGGTTAGAAATACTTTATTTTGCAGAATACCAATTTGATTCTAGTTTTAAATTGAATTAAAGTAATAGGACAATACAATAGTGGATTTCTAAGTTGATCTTACATTAAATAAAAGGAATGGGACATTTGGCTTATAGAGGGTAGGCGGGGCATATAAACTGCATTTAATAATAGTTCAGTAGATAGTTATATAAATGCTTAGACACAAATAATGTTGGGGCGGGCTCTAGTTGGGCCGAAAAAGGAAAAGAAGATTTCAAGGCCTCGGGCCTGGGCCAGACAAATTAAATTCAAACAGCGTTCATCATTTATTTTAAGGCAAAACTTTTGGCAGAATTGTAGTTTTTTATTATAAACCACCAAGATGGACTGGATCCTTCAGGACAAGATTATTTAGAGTCAAAAAGAGGCCATACATTGCATAGTAATGTTGTAAAAACGGCTGGGTTCTGTATGGTCAACCTTTAGTTTTAGGCAACTAAACATAAACAGACCAAAAGGTTTTGGTCTGTTTTTCTTTGTCGACCTCAAGGCTTGGTTCAAATTTGTAAAAAAGACCAGAATCGACCGTTAGTTTTAGTTAATTTAAGGTCAACCAAACAAAACCCAGCCGTTTTTACAGCACCATTGCTTAGCGATTAATAATCTCTGGCTTAAATAAATCAAAAATAATGAAGGTGGGACAAACATCATTTTTTATTTTAATAATTGATTATACTGCCATCTAGATACAATTAATATATTTTTTTATAACACTAATTCTTACACATCTCGTAGCCCGCCCCAAACTATTGACGATTGAAATATGATAATGGGTCATAAAGAGGTGCACATTGTGAAATTGGTGATTCCATGTCGAGTCGAAATAAATTTTTATGATTTTTAACTACTTTGACCACAGAATTAACTGCAAAAGTTTACGGTTTTTTTTGTTACATGATTTAAATAGAAAATTTTTGAAGAAACAAAATACACTAAAATTCAAAATGATCGCGCCAATACTTTCAAAAGCATGAGAAAAATAGTAAAATCAATAAAACGCGCCTGAGCGTGATTTTAGCCTTTTGAACGTCCATAACTTAATTAGTATTGACCCGAAATGGCTAAAATATTTTAAAAATATTACTGTAATATATGAGGCCATGGGCGTAGCCAGCATTGGAATTAGAGGGGGGCAATAATGTTTAGGGAGGGGCAATAATCATTTTTTGAAGTTTTAACTAATTAATAAATTTTTGGGTTTAGAGGGGGGCAGTCGCCCCTCCCAACCGCCCTCCCTTGGCTACGCCCATGTATGAGGCCTACGCCCGCACCAAAAATTATCCAAATCTGAGATGGTCGGTCGAAAACATTTTTTTTTGTCCTGGATGTGAAAGTCAATTAGACATTTTTATAACTGAGGCAACTAGTTGCCAATAACTATTAAATTTTGCCTTATTGCCAAAAAGCATTTATAACGAGTTAATATATATGCATAGTTTACCATATCCACAAACAATCTATTTTATGCAAAAGTTACCACGAGCAAGGTATTAAAATTTTAAAACAGATTTTATTAAATAAATACTCATAGTGAGAAACTCAAGAATATCCCATGTTTTAAAACGTAATATACGCGTGATTTGCGAGAATTATTCTGAGACTTATTAATTTCCATGTAAATTACGGGCTCGTTTTTGGTTGTCCGTCCTGTCCAACTTGTAATTTTTAAAAAAATTGCTGTGGAAACATATACGGGATTTTAATGGCTGTGGACTTATGCCTCTATAAAAACTTTAATTTTGCTCTCACATATAGATAGACTAGCTAATGACCGCCGGTTGGCTTTAATTATTTCGACTTTGCCCGATCCAAATTCCCCATTATTGTTTTTTGCCCGATTGATTACCAAATCTCTTTTGAAAATTTGTCTAGGTTGTCGTTTTATAACGGATAATTCCGGAACTGGCTCACTATTAACGATGACCATTGCTTAATTCCACTTTGTCTGACCCTAGCCCCAGGCCAAAATCCTTGTTAATTGCTATTTTTATTTTTGCTGCTTATTTTGGCTCATAAATTTCTTTTTGCAATTTGTTTATATCTACTTTAAAATCAATCAAGTTAACAAACCTAAATTATACATAAATTGCATAGCAATTAAAACGTTTCGAACATTAAAAATTGTATTCAAATTATGATTAGTAAAATTAAATGTGGGGTCTATATGACCCAATCTTTAAATTAACCTTGAAACCAGTAAAACTTCACTCGACGCCAAAAGAAGTCCTTAAAAATGTCACAAAATTTGTGGTGCCGTAAGGTGGGGAGAAGGCATATAAGGTCAGGAATGTGGTAGAAAATTGAGGGGGAAAAATTAACATAAATTTCAGCAATGTCACACCATGTGTATGAATGGCAAACAATTTTTTGCAATATTTTCGACAAAATTTTACAAAATATAAGACAGCTATTTACACATTATAATAAAGAGTAACCTCGGGCAGAATGCGATTAGTTTTGCTTTCAAAATACGTAGTAGTATAGTATAAACTATGAGTATAAAAAAAACAAATAATATCCCCTAGTTTACAACTTTCAATTGCTATGCAATTTATGGGCTCCTTTTTGGTTGGCCGTCCATCCTTCCTGTCCAACTCGTAATTTTTTTACAGTATTTTATACAACAACGTGGAAATAACAAAATAAAAACAAAATTTATTTTAAAACTAGCTTATTGATTTTTTTTGCACGTTTAATGCCTCAAATTTTTTCATAATATACCAATTACGTCAAATCAAGTAAAATGTTTTCGCTTCCTTTGGTTATTGTAAATGTTTATAGAAAGCTCATTGAAAATTAAAATCCATATTTATTAAAAGCGAATCTTACATTAACAGCAAATTTCGATTTTCGTGAAAATCTTAAAATAATAATTTTTGGAAATTTTAATTTCTCGATGTCTAAAAATTCTTTAGGTCAGTAAGTCACCGTTTAACATAAAATAAATGTCGCAAATAGCTCTTTAAAGTGACAATAAAGGGGAAAAGCAAAAATGCCTAGGGGGCTTTTACACATTTGAGTAGTCCAAAAGTATTATTTTGGCCAAGCAAGAAAATAAGTTTAAGTCTAGAAATGAATTTTTAAATGTATTAATTAATTAATTTATAAATAAAATATTTGTTGAAAGATAAATAATATAAATAAGAAAAAAATTAAGTGTGTTTTAGATTTTTGAAAAACATTTTTAATACAGTGTTTTAATAAAAATTAATGAAGAGCATATATAATAATAAATTGCCATCTCTATATACACCCCTGCACGGGCATTTTCAAAATATTGTTGCTATTAATAGTTTAAATAAAAGTCGGTTTAAATAAAGAATTGCTAAATTTAATATTTATCTCGTTTTTAGGAAATAAAAGTTGATATTTGATTATTTTGGTGGTAAGGTTGGGTTCAAAAAACTGAATTTAACTTGTTAAAATTTCAAACAAAAATGAAAAAAAAACCTTCAAAGAAAATTTCGTCGTTACGAAGGGTAAAGTCGAAATATCAGCTAATGTAACGAATTTCAAAGAGCCTTACGAGGTAGGTAAGAAGTTCGGGCTTGCATAGACATCCCAGAGGCTTCGATCATACCCTCGAGGATAACGACGATTTCAAATTTCTCTTCGGCCAAGTCCCGGGCTCCTAGTGGATAAAGGGGTGAGTGAGCATCTATCCTATGTACCAATATGCTGGGCCAAGCCAAAAATATTCGATCCGTACCCGATGGACCTACATAGTAAAAATAGATCATAAAATTTTACACTTTTAAAACGCAATTTCCAAATATTTGATCTGTTTATGTCTAGTCGACCAAACAAAACCCAGCAGTATTCAAAACACTACTCAATAGTGTTGTAATGAGTTGAGCCTAACTCTTATGATCGACCACCAAAAGCTAATATACTAACTACCTTTCTAAGGCTTAGCCTTACTACTTTACATTCTAAACCTACAATGGAGTAATGTGGTAAAAAAACATGGGACTTGTTAAGTCGACCGTTGGTTTAACTAAGGGTGCGTCTTAATACGCGATTATGAATCTAGATTCAAAAAGCGAATACATGTTAAAACATAGCCGCGTCGTCTTAATACGAGCGTCACTTCATTTTTGTTCTGCTTTTGTGTTTCTGCTCATAAAACAAATATTTATCCTTGAATTACGCTTATTAATGCATATATTCATATGGTAACTTAACTAAAATGATTTTATGACATGTATATCGCATATTTAGACAAATAAAAATATGGCGTCATGAAGTAGAATCTTATATTCTAACGGTCGGCAATGGTCTGCTTTTCAAAATTATGACTAAGCCTAGAGGTTGACTAAGAAAAATAGACCAAAAAAACTTTGCCCTGCTTGGGTTTAGTCGACTAAAACCAAGGTCGACCAAACGAAACCCAGCCGCCGTTCTTACAACACTACCATGTAGATCTTAAATCCAATAGTGGGATAGTAACTTATATCGCAGCCAAAATTGTACACACATAGAAGGTGTGTAAAACTAGCCTGAAGGATGGGGCGGATCGAAAGCGAGGGGCATGTGGTGTGGGTGGAGCGGTATGACTTCGCCCTCGAGCGTCACTTTTTTACGAAATAGGTAGGCACGCGTACGAGCGTCAATGATGTGAGAGCGTCTCATGTCCCCGATGCGGACTAGGAGACAGGGATCTCCGTCCCGCGTGCAAATTACGGCCGTGCGACTGAACATGAGCGTCACGGCGCGTTTCTTGGGGCGCGATAACTTGGAAAATATTAGCCCTATCACGAAACCCTGGCAAAATCGTAATTTATTTTAATAAAGTAATCGTACATTAGTACATGAACCTCTTTTTCCTTATATAAATTGGCCTATAGAAAAAATTAATGGGCTTCTCTTAGAATCAAAGGGGCCAAGTAACAGGTGTTTTCTTGGCCCGATGTTTACATGGAAGCGTTTTAGTAAAAAATTAGCGGTCATTTTAGATTTGCGATCGTACCCATTCTATGGGTACGCATTTACACTTTGAGAAAGTTCAAGGACTTTAAGCCAACTTATTCATAATAAAACCATAGACTAAAATAAAACATTCAAAGATGGCAAAAGCTGAAGGTAAAGTTTTTGATACCTTAAAACCCCATTTATAAGATCTCATAAATTCTTAACTCGCTTTAGCAGAAATAATTTATCTAACATACCAGAATGAATCATAAAAAGAGCAAAAAAATAGCGAGTCCAAAAGTGATTTGATTTGGTTTCTATTGGAGAAATTATAAGTCTCTTAAGAATTGTCACATATGATCGCGCAGGGATGGGCTCAACCTGTATCATGGCACCGGTTATGGATTGTATGACGAAGAGTAGCACACCCTCCGGACATTCTTCCGTAATGTGCCGGTAGCCGTAGCCTATGGTGTGTTGGGTTTCGATGGAAAACAGAAAAGCGGAGGTGAAAGTGTAAGCGTTTTTGAAGCAGGGGCGCCAGGAAGGGTCGGACGCGTGCTCGAAATCGCCGTGAGAAAAACATATGAGCCACCAGACAACGCTAAACAGGGTCCAGGAGAGAAGGAAACCGAGTGCGAATATGAGAACCGACCAGCGCCACCTGCTATCCAACATCGTGGTGTAGATGTCAGATAGGAAATGTTGCTTTCGGTTACTTATATTGGATTGCACCACGTTCGTTGAGCCGTACTTATTCACGAGGCGTTTACGAACGCGTTTGAAAACTAGAGGCTGAGTTTTTTTCCCATCTCGACCTCCCCCCAACCCTCCTCCACCGCCTCGAGGATCGAAGTGATTAGGGTTCTCGAGGGGATTTCCGGTTTTAAGGAAATCCTTTTCATCTATGACTGCTTCGGGATATTTGTAATGAACGGGTGGCCACCTCGGGGAACAACCATCTATGTTAACCTCACCTCCGAGCGGTTCCATAGCTTTGTAATCCAACTCGTCAACTGGCTCTGAGCTGAATTGTCTCTTGCTGCCTTGGATTGAGGTCGACATACTGTGAGGCACATTAGCACCCCCACCTAACTCGTAGTTATTGGGGTCTAAGTCAACCGATACTTCCTTACTAGAAGGGTCTTCAAATCGAACGTAATCCATCGCTGTTTGGTGGTCCTGTGCGGTAGTTGAAAGTTGGTCTTCCGTTTGAGAGGGTAGGTAATGCTTGCGCAGGC
This sequence comes from Gordius sp. MW1, assembly GCA_964036665.1. NCBI lineage: Eukaryota > Metazoa > Nematomorpha > Gordioida > Gordea > Gordiidae > Gordius > Gordius sp. MW1. The sequence goes on from OZ038527.1 coordinate 25,538,992, forward strand.
TGATGTCCAATTTTTTGCTGCTATGGCTTAGCCTGGTCATGAGTTGGTTCACAAAATTACGCGGGACCTGAAGGCTAGAATAATCGTCCTCTGGCCTGCCCAAAGTGTTAGTAGACTCGACGTTAAATGCTTCTGAAGTGCGATAGATAGAATTTTCGAAATCGGGTGCAAAGAGGTCACCATTGATGGTTCCAACTCCTCTAGGGAGTGTTTTGAGTAGAGGGGCATTACTGGTAGTCAATCGACTGATATCTATGAGATTGAGCTTACACGCTTCGAAGGTATCCAAGGTATCGTAATTATCAAATTCTGGAGTGGCTATGTTGTCAACTGTAGAAGAAGAGACGCGAATTTGGCAATCACCTATATTAAGAATACCAGCCATAGCCTGGGGCTCTCCATTCCTTGTGGTGGAATGTGAGGGTGGGCCAAAATTAATTACCTTATTAGTTGTGGGGAATGAAGTATTAACAGTTGTATAAATTTGGGTGTTGTTAATATTTGTGTAGGCCTCACCCGGAAGTAATGATGAATTCCATGAGTTAGGAAGGGGCAATGCATTAGCACCATTAGAGGCAGCTTTGTGATATGGACCTTTTTTAAGAATTTCCCTCACTCTATTAAAATCAGCTTTTGATATGTGATCACAATCCATAATCATGCGCATATTATTAAAGTTGTTGGCCCCTATATTATTATTAGTTGAAGAATTAGGGAAAAGTTCTGATTCAACTTTATTAGACAAATGTCTTTGCCTTATCTTTAAAGGCCAACAAGTTTTATTCTCTTTTTCCATTTTCTGTGAAAATATAAACATTTATTGGCATAAAATTAGAGGTAATTGTTTATGAATATAGTTCAATGTGTCAATATTAAAACAAATATAATTTGTTCATGACAACTATATTCAATATCGTCAAAAATTAGTTACAAGATTAAACGCATAGATTAAGCACTATTTAAAATGAGACAGCTATATGAAATGAGAATACTTACAGAGATATTCCAGAATCAATTTTGTGAGCATTTTTGTAAGATAAAATTAAAAGTTTATAAAACAGGTGAATTAATAGGTTACCATAAATTGGTTACAAATTATTCGCAGCAAAATTTAGCTTAGCATGTCACGCTTTTATGGGCCAGGCGCTCAATCGATATTAAAAAATCTACAATTTGAACTATATTAGGGATGTGAAAATAAGAATACTTATTCAGCCCAAATATAATGATGTGTTACTTGTTGTTTTCGTAATGGGAAAGACTCAATAGTATATTAATTTACGACTTTTATAATTTTAAAAATGATATTGTGTTATTCTGCACCCCCTTACGCCTCATTCCTTTACGTGTGTGCTAACCAAAAATTTATAAATGTATATATTCGCTTTCCCCCCACGCACATATACACATACGCGTAAATTTTACTCCGGTTTATGATGAGTCACGATTGTTAGTATTTTTATGATATAAATAGATACGATTTTTATTACCCCTTTAACGATTTTTATTGCCTCTCTTACTTATATATATTTTTTTCTTTAGATTTTAATTTTTTTTAGTCCCGAGTAGAGATGTTTAATTGCTAACTTTCTTCAAACTCCAGACGCGAGCACGCACACTGAGTTGCTTAATATGCGCGTTAGCACAATATGTGCTCGCTGTTTGGTGCACTAGGCAGAATAGTAGCATATAAAAATGCTCGAGGGCCGAGCAGAAACTCGAGCAGATGGCAGCTGGAGTTGAAGAAAGTTAGCAATTTAACAACTCTAGGCCCGAGAAAAATGTAACTGCGAATAAAAGATTATAATATATATTATCGCAATACCTACGCGCGGACGCGGACAATTCTCTTTATCTTAAATAGTTCCTGAATTCTTCGGACATTGTCGTGAAATAAATTTGAGTACGGATTTATCGCTGAAATTTTAAATTAATGACTAAATTATTTTACGGGCATTTTTTGCAATACTACTACGTCGAATTCAACTATTTCAAATTCGACAGATATATATAATTTTCACACACAATTGCAAGGTATACGATTTTAAAATATCGTATATTTATATTTTTAAGACTGTAACTTAAAGAAACACATTTAAGTCGTGGGATGAACTGGTGGAAGCCTAAGAGAAATACAAGAAATCCGTGTTAAAAACTTATTTTATATCATCCTTTATTTTAATACTTTCTTTCAGATCTCAACATAATATCATTTAAACGTACTCGTAGATACCAAACAATTAAAAAGATGGGCAATTAAGCATTAGTCTTGATTATTAAGGCCCCTAAAGTTGTTTAGATATTTATCCAATTCTGCACGTGAAGAAAATATGAGGGATGTAAATTGTAAATTTTATTAAATTTTAACATTGATATGTTTTCGAAAATAACAAACCAACACCTGTCAATATGTAATCAATACAAATATCCTGATTTTATTTACTTATAATTTTTAATATTTATTTATAATACAATAAAAGTTGATCTTTTTTTGATGTGTACTATACTTTAGTCAAGAGCTTAAAAGATTTGTAATTATGATAGAAAAAAATTAATTTAATTTAGAATAAGCGATTCAATATAAGTTATTATCATCAAAACTTCAAAGATAAAATTAATTACTTTGATAATAACAATTATAATATAAAATTCTATTCAATTTTATAAAACCTATGATAATTAAAAATAATATTAACATTCAAATTATGTATCTTTTAGTAAGATTACTTAAGCTTTATATTTTTAATGGTTAATATGTAATAGACAAGTGTTATACATCAATCTATTTTAATTACTTCAGATTTCAACTTAATATTATTCATAGTTTGACATATTTTATGAAAATTCCAATTATTATCTTCTTTACTAGTGTTTCGATCTCGTCTCGTCTCGGTCAAACAAAATCTCGTCTCGTCTCGGGAGCGATTAAGAAAATCTCTATCTCGTCTCGTCTCGGTCTAGAAAAATCTCGGTCTCGTCTCGTCTCGACGAGAATTCTCGTCTCGTCTCGACTTTAAAAAAAAAAAAATTTCTCTTGTTTTGTTAAAAATATAAATAAGTGTTCAAAAATCCAAATGGCAAATTTTATATTTTTCCAAAAACTTCAATACACAAACTTTTTAAAGATTTAGCGGGACACGACATCTCATTGACAATATAAAGATATGAATTAACTCATAAAGATAACATTTTCTATAAAAAGTGCAGACTAAAAAAACTATAAATAGATTTGAAATATAAAAAATTAAATTTTATTGTTCTAGCAAATTATAATATTTGTATTAAATTCACTGTGTCTGTCAACTATAAATGGACTTTGAAAATTATAAGTTCGCTTATAGTTGATTTAGTTGCATAATTGAGCAAAATGAGACCCTTTATTAACCTTTGCTAATGCTTCAAAGTAGACCTTAACATATTTAAGGCAAATGTTTAAGTCCATTAATATAACCATCATTAATTTAGCCCATAGTGTTTATTGCATGTTTACTATAGCGCTATAAACCACAAAGTGCGAGTGACATTTAATGATGTTATTATTATTTACAGAATTGATAACTAGTTGCACAAATTAAAACGTTGTAAAAACAACAATAAAAGCAGCATTATTATAGAATTAAGAACATAAGGTTTAAACTTTAAATTAATGATTTAAATGTATGACAAAAATCAACCACACTTAGGTAAATGATTGCCAAATTTTAATTTTTTTGCAAAAATATATAATATTTACTACACTTGGGATTTTTTTTAATATCAAATATATTCCATACATATTGATTTACACTTAATACCTTAAATGTAAATTAAAATACACAATAATTTACTAAAATCTAACGATCAATAAAAAGTCGAGATCTCGCCGAGAAAATCTCGTATCGTCTCGTCTCGACCTCAAAATTCTCGTCTCGATCTCTACTCCATTTTTCAAATTCTCGTCTCGTCTCGTCTCGGTTTTTCGAGACGAGACGAGACGAGACCGAGATTTTTCTCGGTTTTTCCGCATCACTATTCTTTACTTCATTTTTGAACAAGCTATAATTTGAACTAGTAAAGTTGTATACGTCAATTATGTAGATTATTTTATTAGTGTTACTTTCGCTACTAATTACGATAACTTAGGAACTTATTAAACAAATTCCCTCGAAAAATAATAAACAACACTTCTTCTTTTTTTGAACTGAATCGCAATTGCAGATCGCTAATATAGTCCAAAATTTTAAATCGTGTAACAGTGACCCAGCAGCTTTGTCTTAGCCACCTTTACCATGTGTGCCCTAAGATTAGAAGTTAGGTCATCTTTAATTGGGTTAGCTAGAATTCAAAATAGGTATATTAAAAAATCGTGCAAAATTGTTATTTGTGGATCTAGGCCCTATCTAACCCGATTTTATCTAATTTAAACTCCTTACAAACCAGATTTTTTTAAAATTTGGCCTTACCCGAGCCTAAGCCCGACAATTTTCAAAATAGTTGGTTACTGGATATTACATTAAAACTTATTTTATAAAAGGTATTAAATTGATTTCTGTTAATAAGAATCTTAGTCATGGGTAAGAATAGTAAATAAAAAATAAGATCAGGTTTGGTATAATCAATCCTACTAAATATTTATGTTGCCACAAATAACTTGCTACATATGTACAACTATAAAAATTCAGAATAAATTTTTTAATTATCGAAACCATGGTAAGGCTGGAGTTAGTTATAGATAGTTAGGTCAGTATGTGTTGATCGAAAAGTGTAGGGTAATGGGTGTTAGTACGGGTAGAGCCCGTCACCTGTTTATATTCAATTTTGCACTAGCCCGGCCCTAAATCCGAATTTTATGGGCACGAAGGTTTACGGTAAATATATATTAAGGTATAGGGTTACAATTCAAAGCGGGTATTTATGATCATTTCATAAGACAAGAAATGGCCTTTACAAATATGATATTTTAAATAAAGTAATTATATTCAACACAAGATTTAATTATACATACCAAGGTAATGATATTAAGGCATATAAAAAAATTTAAGTTAAGATTCGAGAAAATTTTACAAACAAAAATATTTTGCTAATATTTTATTTTAGCAATTATAATTTAGTTATAGTTGTTTATAAATAATTACGATTGAAGATTTGAAGAAGTAAGAGATCATGAAAGCACAGTGGAAAAGCTTACGGACTTGATTGATTAGCAACGTAAGGTAGAATTCAGGTACTGATGAGTTCGACCTTGATTAACCGTTTTAACAAGATTTTTTTAGACGAGACATTTCCCGTCTAATTGAGAGATCACGAAAGTCTTCATTTAAAATGACAAATCAACCCTCAGGAGTGTAGCAATTATAGAGTGTTTTATATACGGATTCCCCCCTCTCCCTATAGTCGTATATACGGATTCCCCCCTTCTCCCTATAAACATAAGCAGTATATAGGGATCCCTATAAACATAAGCAGTATATACGGATTCCCCCCTCTCCCTATGGTCGTATATACGGATTCCCCCTTCTTCCTCTAAACATAAATTGTTGCCGTATATACGGATCCCCCTCATTAGTGTTGCAAAAACCGTTGGGTTTTGTTTCGTAGACCTTTGGTTTAACCTAAACAAACGCTCGACTCTGGTCCGTTTTTCAACTTTCGACTAAGCCTAGTGGTCGACTAAAAAAATAGGCCAAAAATTTCTTGATCCGTTTAAGTTAAGTCGACTAAAGCCAAAAACCGACCAAACGAAACCAAGCCGATTTTACAACACTACCCATCCCTCTCCATATACACAGAAATTGTTATACCGCGTATCTCATATATACTTAACCGACCCCCCCTTCTTCCTTTATACATAATTGTAATTACGCATGGCGTTCATTGTTTATTACCCAGGCACTAGCGGCTAATGTACCACATAACCCTTTTGATCTTATTCGCAATAATTAATGAAACTCTCCATTCATCTTCAAAACTTAACAAAAACATCTGCTCTCATACAACATAAAAAAAATGTTAGTTACCTTATATATAATTTTGTTCTCAATAAAAATGCGCATAAAAATCCTTATAAAACACCAAATAGAGGAAACAAATTTAAAAATTACAGTTTAAATTGTTGGATAGGAAATCTCCAACGCTCATATCGGATTAAGACGAATTCGTAAGCGGGGAAAAATTAAATTTATGCACGGTACTTCGCGATTTGGGTTGGTGTTTTAAAAGTTAATTATACGTAATAATAGGTATAAATAATATTCTTACGTTAAAGTGAGATTCTGGGAGGTTTAGTATTAAATAAAAAATGATTGTCAACTTTCTGTTTAAATTCATATCAATTAAATATGTATATACAAATTAAGGTGATTTTTAAGACATCTCTTTGTTGTATGCTATTTGCCGAAAATACAACGGAAGTTAAGGCAAGAGCTTAAAAGGGAAAGCTAGAATCGTATAGCTTCTCTCATGTAATAAGCGACATGAGGATGCGACTTTAGTTAAGAAATAAAGCTTTAAATAGAAACGTGGTAAAAAAACAACTGAGGCTATATGGATTACTAAGAAGGGATGAGGATAACATAAATCAAAAAGTTTTGTAAATGAAGAAGCCGAAGAAGATAAGATGATGAATTCGTGCTACATGGAAAGTACAAATTTAGATGTATATATATGGTAAATCGAAGGATATATTTAAGATCTCCTTCATTCGATCAAATTAATTAAACTCATTTTAACAAACCGCACGACAAAATACAGTGTAGGATAAAAAAGGCAAATAATTTTAGTATAAACAAAAGTTATAAGCTAAAGGCCTTCTGTCTGTTCTTTAGAAAGTCTACTATAAATGGCGTATTTGTCTCTCTCACAAGTTTATAAACATAATTTGTTTTTTAAGGTTATGTTGGTTGACAAAAGGCTGTCTACATTTGTTACAAAGCTTCTATAATAAGAAATATCTTTATTCAAATTCCAAAAACATCTGATTAAAATAATGCGCAATTCATTACATTGTCACGTGTTAATGCCATGTTGTTTTATATAAATATGTTTAGGTAATAACATTGTAGAATCATTTATTACATTTCCCTTCGCTAATTTTAGTTTGAACTAAATTTCTTGAATAAGCCGCCTAAGAGGATGTATTTCTCGATTTGACCTTCGAGGCCCTGTACTTTCTGTAACGATATCTTCAACGCCTTCGTCATCGCAATTTATATCGTCATCGCTCTCTTCTCTAACATTCTTGGTTGGCTGGTATCGTTCCCTTAGCTGGTCACTATGCTTTTTCACGGTTCTATTCATCGTATCGACCACGTAGGCATGAGTTTGATCTTAAAAGGTTTGATGAATAACTATTTTTGTTTAAACATGCTTTGTTCCCAACTGTTTTAATGTAACTTTTTGGTAATAATTTAGATGAAGATATATGAAAATCATATCAAAAACTTCTAAAATTAAACCCTAACATCAAAAAATATGCCGAATTAGATGGTTGGGATTATTATCATCCTGTTACTGGTTAGCTTAGTACTCAAATGATCGTCAGCTGATGGATGATGGACTCTTGGGAAATTTTTGAAATTAATGATTTTACAGATTCTTCCGACTTTGAAAAGTAATTAATAGACATATTTATATATTTAATGTGACTTAAGATTTGTTTCGTTTCTTGGCAAATGCTTCAAAGAATGGGCCACGGACTTCCAAGAATATAATAACATATATTTCCTAGAAGTAATTTTTTTATTTTATATTAGAGGTTTTTAAAAGAATCCAGAATGTCAATGGTACAAACGTGAGCAAGCATTAAATTTTTGTGAAGAACAATATATTCTCACCCTTCACACGTCAAGAAGAGGTATATAAAATTGTTTGACAAATATTAATTATCATCTAGGGAACTTAAATGAATTTGGATGGCATTCTCATACACATTTTTTAGCCAATTGGTAATCAATTATATAATGTATAATATAAGAATTCGTTTTTCAATGCTATTTCAATCAATACAAAAGCTCATTAAAATATTAATAAATATATTTCATAAAATATTTGGGGCATTTATTTGATAATAATTCATTATTAGTGATTTTTTTTGTGTACATTAATTTATAATTATATGCTCTAGAGCTTAATATACCGATTGCATTTTACACAAACTTTTTTAAACAATGTTTTTATAGGTTTGATTGCAACAATTTCATAATTTTAAAGAAGCTATCACCTAAAACAAATGGAAACATTCATAAAAATTATCCCGAAAAACATTTGTTATCTAACATTCCTTTATCAGCAAATCAAACCTACACACTATTGAGTGCTTTATCTCTAGCCATTCAAAACCATAAAACAGAACAAAATAAAAAAAATGTAATGACCAAAGCAAACGAAAATGATGAAAATTCATTTTTATTTCCAGACACACCATTTTTTGTCTGCATAAATGAAAGTGCCAATTTATATGAAGGCTTTTCATTAATTAAAACATCAATCAGACAAAAGAAGCAAGATTGTATAGTTAGTTTTAAATTTAAAAAATATTTTTTTTATCAAAAACCAAAAAGAACTTTAATAACTATAACTTTTAGGTCTGGCGTAGAGCAAATTATCGTATGATATATTTTACGCAACCTTTAAGTGGACTAGCTTATTACGATTACCTTGCAGATCTGTATGATAATTTATCATCTCATACTTCCAACACTGAACAAGTAAACAAATTTTACTTTTTTCAAATTTATTTAGAAAAATATTTTTAAAATATTCATTTTTTTCTTTTAAAAGGCAAAAAGTTTGAAGCAAGAAGTTACAGAACCTAGTCCCGTTAAACTAAGCTTTGTATTCCTAGCCCGACCCCTCGATCGCGGGAAAGGTTTTCATTGGTCATTTCAAAATACTTACTCGACCAATAGTATTTCGAAGATTTTAAACACACCTGGGTGGGCCTTAGGAACACGAAAACATCCTTTGGAAAAATTAGAAATTTTCATTTGTTTTGAAACTCAAACTTTCGACGAAATAGGAAAATTATTGCGAGAAAACGAAAATGAGGGTTGCAATATATTAAATTTCGACGAAAGTCGAGAGAAATCATTTACTTGCACCCTAACAGGACAACCCACTCAGCTAACTCTAAACGATTGCTCTCTAAGTATATTTATTGATTTCAATAACTATATAAATTTAAAGGGGGAGGGGCTGGGCGTAGCCAAGGGGGACAGGTAGGGGCGGCTGCCCCCTCTAAATCCAAAATTTTCTTCAAATTCAATATATTTATGGATACTATTTCAAAAAATTTCATTTTGCCCCTCCTAAATCATTGCCCCCCCCCCATCAAATTCCATTTCTGGCTACGCCCATGTTTATAACTGGGTGATTTATTAACTTTGATTAATTTTCTTAAACGCTATATGGGCTAAACTATATTAAATCGTTAAAAAAAAAGTGATTTTTGATTGACCATCTCGGAATTGGATAATTTTTTGGTGTGGGTGTGGGTTTCATATAATGTAGTAATTTCCCAAAAATTTTAGCCATTTTGGACCAACGCTTTTGACGTTATAAACGTTTAAAGGTCCAAAATTTGGGGCGCGTTTTATTGATTTCGCTATTTATGACATAATTTATAAAAGGCATTGGCTTTGCTTTCTTAAATTTTAGTACTTTCTAAGGTTCCTTTAAAATGTTTATTAATATAATTTAGTCAAAAAGCCTAAAACTCTTGCGGGTTATTTATTGCGTTAAGTTAAATTCATGAAAAATCATTCTGAAAATTACCAACTTTATAATGTGTATAATTATTATTAAATGAACCGTAAATGTTTGAGATAATAAAAAGCATAGATTTTTTAAATTTTTATTTAGCTATTAGCAAAAAATGCTTTATATTATTTAGTGGCGTTATATTGTTTTTTTTTCAATATAAACATAGTTTATTAACATATACCTAGGGCCCTGCATAATGAAATTTCTCTGGCCCGAGCCCGGCCCGACTTCTCAATTTATTTTGCCCGAGCCCCAGAGACATTTTTCTATTTGGCCCGACTCTAGCCCGAACCGATTTTTGAAATAAAACTTTTGCAACAGTTATTTTCACCATCTCAATATAAAATGCATTCATTAGATTATTATTATCTTAATTTACAATTAGGATAAGTTTGAAATAAAAAATCCATTTTCACTCGTTACAAGTTCTAATAATTTTAAACTAAAAATTTAACTTTATAAAATATATTTATTTAACAGTTCTAAATAATTTTTTTTTAAATCTTTACCTTTCTTATTTTTAAAATTCTAACAGCTACTATGAGTATATTGAGATTTTGCTATTCAAGTCAATTATATTATAATAGACAGAGGGGAAAAGCTGTAGTTTGGAACCTATATTATGTACGCTGTGCGAAGATAATTATTTAATATCGAGTTGAGTTTATTTAAATCATATTTTAAAAAGATTAGTTTGCTTTGGTTCAATTGGGGCCGGGCTCGGGCCTCATGTCTGGCCGCCTCATCAGGCCCAACCCTAGCGTGAGGCCCGATCGGGCAGGGTCGAGCTTCGGGCGGCCCGTGCTGGGCTCTAAGGATAAGCCCATATCACCTTAGTCGATCGTTGCTTGTTATAATATAATGTATTTAATATTCCTTTAGCTTCCAAAATGATAAGGTTGATTGAATTGGTGAGAACCTACGAATTCGGTTATAGCTCAGACCCTCAAGAACCATTTTTGGATCCGAATTATTACATGAAGGGTGATAATTTTGAAATAAATTCGCCCTCTTCTAACCTAGCTCGGCAGGGGGAGGGGGAAGATTTACAAAAAGTTTTGGAACGTTTGATTGAAAAAAGTTCGACGAAAGGCAAATTAGTTTCGACGGATGGCAGTCCTAACGAAAATTTTCGATCGCGGGCCGCCATACCGGACGCCATTATGGATGAGATATTTTGGTTCATCTTTCCCGATTCTACCCCCAACCCAACCCCCAAATTAAAGGTTTACTTTATAATTTATTAATTGCTATGCAATTTATGGGCTCGTTTTTTGTTGTCCGTCCGTCCTTCCGTCCGTACATCCCTATCTATTTGCATTGGGTATATTAGGTTATCGCTTTTTTAAATTAAGGCATGAGAAAGAGGTGCCCCACGCCCCTCATCTCTATCTCCCTCGCTGTGTTATTTTTTAAATTAATGCATAAGAGGTGGCCCACCCCTCATCTCTATCTCCCTCGGTGTGTTATATATAAGATTTGTTAAATTATCTATTATATAATAAACATAAATAAAAGTTGTTTACTTTTAATTGCTATGCAATTTAACTAGCTAGTTATATAATAAACATAAATAAATGTTGTTTACTTTTAATTGCCATGCAATTTAACTAGTTTTTGTTATATAATAAACATAGATAAAAGTTGTTTACTTTTAATGCTATGCAATTTAACTAGTTGTATAATAAACATAAATAAAAGTTGTTTACTTTTTAATTGCTATGCATTTTAACTAGTTTTGGGGTTAGAATCTTGGAGTTTTTTTGACTCTTATGATTGTTCTTGTTACTATCATTGATAATAAGAATTTTTGGCCGTCCGCTGGCTGCTGACCAATGAAAAAAATGACCATTGGCCAAAATGTGAATCGAAATTATTTTTTTCGTTTTTTTTGACTATTATGATTGTTCCTGTTTCTACCATTGCTATTATGACTTTTTGGCCGTCCGCTGGCTGCTGACCAATGTTATATAATAAACATAAATAAAAGTTGTTTACTTTTAATTGCTATGCAATTTAACTAGTTTTTGGGTTAGAATCCCGGTTTTTTTTGACTCTTATGATTGTTCTTGTTACTATCATTGATAATAAGACTTTTTGGCCGTCCGTTGGCTGCTGACCAATGAAAAAAATGACCATTGGCCAAAATGTGAATCCGAGTTTATTTTTTGGTTTTTTGTGACTATTATGATTGTTCCTGTTACTACCATTTCTATTATGACTTTTTGGCCGTCCGCTGGCTCCTGACCGATTGAAAAAATGACCATTGGCCTAAATGTGAATCGAAATTATTTTTTTTGTTTTTTTTGACTATTATGATTGTTCCTGTTTCTACCATTGCTATTATGACTTTTTGGCCGTCCGCTGGCTGCTGACCAATGGAATAAAAAGACCATTTGCCAAAATGTGATTCGAAAACTTTTTTTTCGTTTTTTTTTGACTATTATGAGTTTATATCCACTTTTACCGTGTCCTGGCTGCTGACCAATGGAAAAAAATGACCATTGGCCAAAATGTGATTCGAAATTTTTTTTTTCGTTTTTTTTACTCTTATGAATTTATATCCACTTTTACCGTGTGGGCTGCTGACCAATAAAAAAAAATGACCATTGGCCAAAGTGAGCATCAAAATTTTTTTTTCCGTTTTTTTGGCTATCATTGACTTATAGAGTATCTGTTGGTACTGACCAATAGAGAAAAAGTGACCATTGGCCAAATTTTTGATTTTTTTAATTAAAAATTGATCAAATTCAACAAAAAAATTTCTCCCCACAATTCTGCAAATTCTTAACATTGTGTTGTTTTATAATATAATGTTTGTTAGACCCATAATCACTAAAGGCCATAAAAACTAATGTAATACGCAACTAGATGCAAACACTAAATCTAACCCTAACCCTTGCCTATATTACATTTTGCCTTTATTACATTTTGCCTATAATGGAAAATTTGTATAAATAATTAATTAATCATTAGGCATTTAATACCCCCCTATAGGCATTCTCGCCCCTTCCCACCTTTCTCGCCCATAAATTGCATAGCAAATATGATACATTTATACGAAGTACAGATGAGTCGTCCCCCCTTCCCTGGCCTTCGTATTTTATTATTTATTTATTATGTTTAGATTTCGCCCCTTATCAACTCTGATATAAACAAAATACCTCTGGGCAGAAAGCTGAAAGTATATATATATACATATAAATAAATAATATATTTATTAATTTTATTATAACAAATTTTTACTTGTTTACAAAGAAGCATATTTAAATTTTCTTAATGTTGGATTCTTTTTTTAAGTTAGGGCCAGAAAGTGGATTGGTTGATAGGTTGGCTCACGTTATTTATTATTTAACCAATGGCAACGCGACACCTCAGTCCGAAAACGACGTCTACGGCGGGGACACAAGGGTACCGACGCGTGACGGTACGCAACCTCTTGACCAAGATGGCGAAGCGATGCGTCGCTTGAAGGAATTTTGGAAGGAATTCGTCCTAGAATTGCGATATCGATGGGATCGTACCATCCCGCTCCCCCTGTAAATTAATCAGCTGATTTTCAGTCAGCTGATCATTAATTTATTGCAGTGGTTTTAATCTAGATTAATTATTTATAACCATATGAATTGAGGTTCTTCAAATAAGACAGTAGTATATTTATGGAAATTGTATTTTACTTTTATTTTGGAACTTTTAGTTTATTTTAATTTAAATTTCCAACTTTTGTAAGTCATATAAAGTTTCTTATTTTGTTGATTATTTCTAGTTTTTTAAAAGACTTAAAATTATTTTTGGTGACTAATGTTATTTTTTTGTTTAAAGATTGGAAGATGGCAAGCCTAATTTTCACTACGATCTTATCTACCAGAAACTTCAAGTTAGTTCCTTTAGTATTTATTTTATTTAATATTTGGTTATCTTCTCATTTCTGCATTGCGTTTTAAGCTATTTTAATACAATGTTTTAGTTTGTATGTTTATTTTTTAGGAAATCATCTTTTAAAATTGTTAAATTTTACCAGATTTTTGAGCTAACTCTTAATTTTATTTCCTGTCGTAGGCTTTATGTATGTAAAATAAAAGCGTTTCTTAAAATCTTAAATAAGCGGCACTTATACTTTACCTGATCGTGATACATTATTTTTTTTGTAATTGACATTTTAAATACTTTGGTGTTTTCTAATTTTTACTTTTAATTTAATAATAAATGTTTTAGGTTCATTTTTCGTTTGTTTAGATGTTGAATTGTTGCATTGCTTTGAAACATAAAAGGAATCAAAGCAAGCCTAGCCCCTCTAAATCGGAGGAAGAGTTATTTTACGAATGTCGCTCATCGCCATGTCACGAATTGTCACCGTCTCTTACAGCCATCCCTACCTTTGAGGGCAGGAGCCACGCCCTCGGGGAAAATATAATGCTTTTTAATCAAACCGATTTGCTTTACGTCCCTCTAACTCAAGTGATATTACAACGACTTAGTATTTTTTGTTTTAAAATATAATTATAAAAACTTGATCAAATAACCAAAATAATATTTCAAATTTAGGGATAAAATGCTTTTAGAATTTGAAAAGTTTATATAACAATGAATAATATAATTAAGTTATAGCTATTTGGGGTCATCATGACCCTTTTGACCATCCGTGTTAGCATTTTTGACCTGACCAACAGTCTAAAGCTTTCTATGAGTTATGGCTGGAAATTAGCGTAAACATAATGCCTTAACACTACGTTGGTTAGGTGTGGGGTCTATAAGACCCCAAGTTTTACGTAGTAAAATTTAACTTTTGTGCGACAAATTTTAAAAATTAGCCTTTTTTAATTACTCTAAGCTATAAAAAAAGTCCCCTCTAGAGACCACCTCTTAAAATAATATGCAATTTACGGGCTCGTTTTTGGTTGTCCGTCCTGTCCTGTCCAACTTGTATTGCGGTGGATACTTATACGAACTTTTAATGGACTTATACTTCTGCAAAAGACTTTTATTTTGCTTCCGCTAATAACTAACTAATGACTCCTGGTTGGCTTTAATTTTTTCGACCCCGCCGAGCCCAAGTTCAATTTTTTTAGTTTTTGAGCTCGACTGATTATCGTTATAATGAATTTCTTTTGGCTATTTGTCTAGGCTGTGGTTTCATAACTGATAATTGCGGAACTGGCTAAATTATTCTCTACAAATTAATGATGACCGTTGCTTACTTCTACTTTGTCTGACCCTGGCCCGAGGCCAAAATCCTTGTTAATTGCAATTTATATAATTTCACATTTTTATATTGCATTCGGTATATTTTTATTTAATTCGTGACGTGTTTTTTATATCTAGGAAGCTCCTTTTATGACGGAAGACCAGATGGAATTGCATTTGAAAGTACTGACGGACACTGATGCACCAAATGGTGTCGGGGGAAGCTTGGGGACTAAACGGAGAGCCGAGCTACAGAGTTGTACGCTGAAATCCGATATGCGCGCTTTTAAAGCTGCCAATCCATCTTGCGGAGATGATATCAAGGATTTTTTGCGTTGGTATTCTCCCGCCGATTTAATATGGGAGGATGGAGATCGAGGTTTATATATAAATTGCATAGCAATTAAAAATTAACGAAATGATTTTATTTTGTTTTTTCTAAGAGAGTTATCTGCTAAAATGATACATGAGTAAGATATAAATAAATATTTGATATGTTATTTTACTGTAAATTCGTTGTAATATAATTGGAGTTTAGATAATACAATAAATAAAGCTGTTTTACGAATTTTCTGAGGGTCAAAGCCCATCAGGAAAGCTTTATCGTTTTGACGTCAAATAAAGGATGTGTTTCAGAATATCTCTCTAAACTTAATAATTTATAGGGTTTTAATTGCTCCATAGTTTTGCGGTGTGATGAAATTGTTTGGATTTCCTTTCGATAGCATTTCACCCTTTTTTAAATTATTTGATTTGTAAAAGTTTTTCATTAATAGTTGGAAATAAAAGTTCCACGTTTTCCAATTTTTTAAACCAATGGATTTGTGACTGATTTCGTAAATGATTGATAGTTATTTGAAGCAATTTTGGTCATCATAATACTATTCAATGATAGATTTTAGATGAAGTTTCATTTTTTGATTCGAATTAAATTAAACTCGGGCCTTCGGCCCTCGTGGGAAGGGGGAGAAGGGAAGGGGAGTAGGGGAAGGGAAGAGGGGAAGGGAAGAGGGGAAGGGGGAACTCTTCTATACTCCGTATAAACGTAGCATATTTGCTATGCAATTTATGGGCGAGAAAGGTGGGAAGGGGCGAGAATGCCTATAGGGGGTATTAGGTGCAAAATAATTAGTTAATTAGTTATAGGCCCTTGTAGGGGAGGACATAGGGTAATTATCAATGTTAACCAATTCAAAAACGAAAAAAAATTTCGATTTATTTGGCTAATGGTCATTTTTTTATTGGTCAGTAGCCAGCGGACGGTCAAAAATTCATATTATCATTGGTATTAACATGAACAAATATTAATTTAATTTAAAAAAATTAAAAAAAAAATTTGTCCCCTCCCTGACTTGAACCCTACACATCCAGTTCACAAGCCTGCGCTATAACCACTATACCATGCTAACTTTAAAATAGTAGAAGTTATTATGTTATTTATATAGATGATGAAATAATAAAGTTGTGTTTTATGTTTAGAAAATCAATATATTTCGTCGGTCAGTAGCCAGCGGACGGTCAAAAAGTCATATTATCAATGGTATTAACAAAAACAAAATATTAATTTAATGTAAAAAAAAAAATTAAAAAAAAAATTTTTTTTAGTTTTAAAAAAGGGCTAAATTCTTAAACTACCAACCCGATTCGCTCGAAACTTTACCCGTAGGTGCCCAGGGCGGCCGGGGGTAAAATAACCTTTTCAGATTCCTAAAATACCTTTTCATTTTAAAAATATCGGACATTTCCCTGCCACACGTGCGGTGTAATATCTATGACACGTAGAAAAATTTTACTAATTATATAAACTTACGCGCGCCATCTAATAAAGTACAATTCGTGTTTGAGTTTAATAGTAGATTCAATTTAATTAGAAATAACGGGCTATGCTTATACCTTTGAAGGAGGTTTCGAATTTTGTGTTAGTTTCTATCGATATATTTTATCGTAAATTAGAATCTAATACCTATATTATTTTTTTAAATATTACTTTTTAGGTTTTCTATGAAATCACAATCTAATTAAATGAAATATATTAACCCAATAAAAAAATATATATGCATTTATAAGGGTAAAAATATATATTACATAGTTGGCTGTCTGTTAGACCATCTATAATAAATTTTTAGGTTATATATAAAATTTAGCCAATGGTCATTTTTTTTCATTGGTAAGCAGCCAGGACACGGTAAAAGTGGATATAAATTCATAAGTCAAAAAAAAACGAAAAAAAAAATTTTCGAATCACATTTTGGCCAATGGTCATTTTTTCCATCGGTCAGGAGCCAGCGGACGGCCAAAAAGTCATAATAGCAATGGTAGTAACAGGAACAATCATAATAGTCAAAAAAAACGAAAAAATAAACTCGGATTCACATTTTGGCCAATGGTCATTTTTTTCCATTGGTCAGCAGCCAGCACACGGTAAAAGTGGATATAAATTCACAAGAGTAAAAAAAACGAAAAAAAAATTTTCGAATCACATTTTGGCCAATGGTCATTTTTTTCCATTGGTCAGCAGCCAGGACACAATAAAAGTGGATATAAATTCATAATAGTCAAAAAAAACGAAATAAAAGTTTTCGAATCACATTTTGGCCAATGGTCATTTTATTTCATTGGTCAGCAGCCAGCGGACGGCCAAAAAGTCATAATAGCAATGGTAGGAACAGGAACAATCATAATAGTCAAAAAAAACGAAAAAAATAATTTCGATCCACATTTTGGCCAATGGTCATTTTTTTCCATCGGTCAGGAGCCAGCGGACGGCCAAAAAGTCATAATAGCAATGGTAGTAACAGGAACAATCATAATAGTCAAAAAAAACGAAAAAATAAACTCGGATTCACATTTTGGCCAATGGTCATTTTTTTCATTGGTCAGCAGCCAACGGACGGCCAAAAAGTCTTATTATCAATGATAGTAACAAGAACAATCATAAAAGTCAAAAAAAACTCCGGGATTCTAACCCAAAAACTAGTTAAATTGCATAGCAATTAAAAGTAAACAACTTTTATTTATGTTTATTATATAACATTGGTCAGCAGCCAGCGGACGGCCAAAAAGTCATAATAGCAATGGTAGAAACAGGAACAATCATAATAGTCAAAAAAAACGAAAAAAATAATTTCGATTCACATTTTGGCCAATGGTCATTTTTTTCATTGGTCAGCAGCCAGCGGACGGCCAAAAATTCTTATTATCAATGATAGTAACAAGAACAATCATAAGAGTCAAAAAAAACTCCGGGATTCCAACCCCAAAACTAGTTAAATTGCATAGCAATTAAAAGTAAACAACTTTTATTTATGTTTATTATATAACTAGTTAAATTGCATAGCATTAAAAGTAAACAACTTTTATCTATATTTATTATATAACCAATTTATTTATGTTTATTATATAACTAGTTAAATTGCATAGCATTAAAAGTAAACAACTTTTATCTATGTTTATTATATAAAACAAAAACTAGTTAAATTGCATAGCAATTAAAAGTAAACAACTTTTATTTATGTTTATTATATAATAGATAATTTAACAAATCTTATATATAACACACCGAGAGAGATAGAGATGAGGGGTGGGGCACCTCTTATGCATTAATTCAAAAAATAACACAGCGAGGGAGATAGAGATGAGGGGTGGGGCACCTCTTTCTCATCCATTAATTTAAAAAAAGCGATAACCTAATATACCCAATGCAAATAGATAGGGAGGGTAACGGACGGACGACGGACGGACACCAAAAAACGATCCCATAAATTGCATAGCAATTAATAGGCGGAATAAGTTAGATTTTATTTTTGTGAATGATTTTTAATTGCTATGCAATTTATATTTTATGTGATTGGTTTTCGGTTTCGGTTTTATTGATGCATATATTTTGATGATTTTAAAATTCTCTAACACTTTATAAATATTTTATCGAAATAACTCACAGACGCCTCACAATGCAAATTGAGCCTGCGCATGCTAACGGGTCGATCGGCGTCGACGTGCAAAGATATGGATCCGCAATCATCAGCTGATCCCGCATCAGCTGATAGCAGCCCAAACATATGGACGCGGTTGTGGGAGAGGGAAACGCCGTCTGCCCCAATTGCTCGACAAAAACCCCTTTTCGACGAGACGCTGCAAGGCGAAAATGTTCTCCACCACCTGGCGCATCTATCCTTTCGTCAGCTGATTTGCAATTTGGTCCTACCCTACACACTACGGTATGCTCTCAAATTACAGACACAGCTCATCGAAGAAAATACTACCTCAGGTTTTAATTATTGTATTTTATATTAATTTCGCTTATTATTTTGCCTTTTTGGGGGCAAATTTTTTATATTTAATACTTTGTTGATCAGCGAGTCATTTAAAATTTGGGGATAATGTAATTAACGTTAAATTTATACGGCAATATATGTGCCTATAAAAGTTACTCTTTAAAACCTAGTATAGCTATGTAAAATTGTTGACTTTAGGGCACTTTTAGCCATCTGCATTATTATTTTCATACGTTTTTGATGGCCTTCTTATTATTTAACTCGAAATATTATAGTCATTTTGGGCTATTGTCCAAGGTTGTTTTAGTGTTTACACGCGTTGTTTCCTTTTGAGGACAAAATGTTTGTTACTTCAATGATTTATGAAATTGGCATTCATAGTGAAAGACTTTAATGCGTTTTGGCAAAACCTAGTGTTATTATATGCTCAGGTGAACGTTGCTCACAACGTGTTTCGCCTTAGCGTGCCCATTGAATTCTTTAATAAGCGTTTTTAATTATATTTTTCGTTTTATCTTTAATCATAACCAACCCTTTCTCTTAAACGCTTTAAATTGTAATAAGTTAAACATTTCACTTCTAATATGCCTAATATCCTGTAAATAATTATTAATCATTAAATTATTATATTTTTCTTATTAGAAAAGTCACACGAGTTAGAGCTGGAAAAGATTGCACAAAAATTGCTAAATTCTTTGGGAAATTGGCTTTCAGGCCACGGTGGATATTCTCAAGAATTTTTAGAGGATCCCTTACTTATCTATCAAAATCGAATAATACCACAACTCCAAGAGTTTGAAATAACTTGGGCCGGTCTCGTCTTTTCGCATAATTTCGTTCAGCGCTATTTCCCTAAAATATCACGTAAAAAAGATTCATTTGCTGTGTGTTTTTTGTTTTGTTTTAACATCTAGATTTTGAGGCAAATAGAAAATATGAATTTTAAGATAAATTATGAATATATTACCTCTGACAAATTATACTTAATTTACTCTTATAACATGACTTAAACTTGTGGTGTTTATGTAAAAATTTTATTTTATTATAACTATAGCTAAACATTGTTCGTAAGCCCTGACTTAGTTTTTTTGTATAATTTTTTTTGTTACTTACATACCTCGCATATTTTTCAAAATTATAAAAAGACTCTGTTATAAAATAATATTTTAAGGTTATTCAAGTATGCTAATAAATGTTGGTATTAAGTTTGTAATATAATCTGTACCAAAAAATTACCATATAAAATACAATTTACTTTGTCATAATATATGTTTTTGGTTAAATCCCTAAATCAAAGTTTAGGTTTCCTTTCAAGACTCATCTGAATATAATTACACTATTTGAAATATTTATACTTAAAATTTTAGGTGATAGAGCATCTGTTAGTACTAACTTATTGCGAGACAAATGTATATCATTCGAAGTACGTCACGAAGATTCTCTACTACTGAACGAAATAATAAACTCGGGCTGCAATTTTTTGGGACCATCAAATCTAAAACTTTTAATAGAGCCCGAAGATTTATCTAAATATTCCACTTATGGAGATTTCAAATGTTATCCAATATACGAAAAATCCCTCATAATTGGTCTACTCACTAAAGAATATAAAATAACGAGATCTAACAATATGTCAATAATATCAAATACCTCCAAAAATCCGTTGAAAGGGAGTTCATCCACGTTAAAATTATATGCTTTGGTGGGGAAAAATGAATTTAGAGTGGCTAAAATAGATATTTAAAATTAATCACTAAGTAATTTTAATTTTGCACTTGAAATTTCCAAAAGACCAAACAAACTTCCATGCCTCAACAGCTCAATTGATCGTCTGCTTTATTTGAAATGAATGAATGTGGCAATCTGACATCCTTACTTGTTATTATATGCAATTTGTTACACTTTGACATCGTAAATTATTGTAACATTTGTTTATATTTAAATGGATATTATACAAAAATGCGTGACCTTATGTTTTAACGTTATACGATTGCAAATAGAGGACCTAAATAAATTATATACATTCACTTGGGATGTTTTATTGAAATTCATGAAATTACTTACGTTTAAAAATACTATGCTCGAAGTGTGAATAGCTTATGAAGATAAACAGGTCATAGCATGGGCGTAGCGAGGGGGTGGCAGGGAGGGTCGGCTGCCCCCCTCTAAATTCAAAAATTCTTCAAAGTTTAATATAACTATGGGTAAAATTACTAAAAATTATCATTCACTCCTAAAATCATTATTGCCTCTCCCCTCTATATCCAACCCTGGCTTAACCAATTCATAATAATAGTCTATAAATCTTGGGCATAATTTCTAAAGGCATTTTATAAATTATATTATCTAGTTGTACTACCCTTGATAAATATCTCAAATTTCTTTTCAAATTCTTAACATTTGCTTTCTATCATAGCGAACGAATACAATGGACCAGGAGCCTTACTTTTTTCAGCTAGAAGAGCTCATATATAAAACTGCATTCTACTTTGCTTATTTTTTTGAACTAATCATTTATTATTTTTATAAAATTCATATTTTATGAAGATGAAAGAAAAAAAATATATCCTTGGCACCTCTTAAATACTGCCATTATACGAAGCAATCTTTTTAACAATATTCAAGTTCAACCAAAAAGACAAAATTTTAAATTGTAATACCAAGAGCGGTTATTTTATGAATCCATATCTATCAATCAATGTTCTTATGCCATTGGGTTGTACATATAGTAACTATTAGATCAAATACACACACATTATGATATTTGGTAACTATGGCAACGTGGGATTTTGGTGACACAAATATGCGCTATTATTATGACAATCATTTAAAATCTATTGGAATTATTATTTAATTCACTGGTTATTAAAAATATACGTAAATATATATTATAAATAAATTTTCTCATTAAACACCAATACATTTGACCTCAGGGTAGGGGGAGGGAGATACCTGATTGAGATGAACAAAAGACAAGTCTTACAAAAAATATGAGGAAAAATAATAATTAAAACACGAAATAAACGTCAAATATCACATTTTTAGTAAAGATATTTAAAAAAAAATTATTTTAAGATAGAGGAAGAGAGAATTGGTTAAGATTAAAGGAAAGATATTTGCTATGAAGAATGGTGATGAATGTATTTGAATTGTTCCCGCTCTAATATACAACAACAAGGGCCGGGCCCGTCCATCCAATCGGATTCGACGGAACGCGCGGCAACGATCGTGATGGTCCGTCAAATGGCCAATCCGAACACGTTAACGATGCAATACATTGTTTTATTCTCCCACCTCACAGTACAGCTTCCTGCATATTTCAAAAATATATTTAATTATTTTACAAAATTAACCAAAAACAGGTATTTTTTCGATTGATATAAATTTACAAAAATTCATTGTCAAATTAAATAAAAAATTTATTAATAACTTTAAATTATCTTTTAAATCTGATTTTTAATAAAATAACAAAAATAGGTAAATTTTATTTTTCAAAAAAAATATTTGTTTTTGTAAAAGGAATAAATTAAACTAACCATCTGTGGTATTGTCCCAGTAACAAGAACTGGCTGTGTGGAGGCCGGCGCCATTTTTTTGCATTATGACGCACGTTACTAGTATAAGGGGTGCAACAAAGGAAAGGGGTCAAAACAAAAACTGGAAACACATTTTAAACGAAAAGGGCCAAAATAACATATTATTAAAAACGCTGATTTTAGAAAATAAGAATTAACCTAGGAGCTAAAATAAATGTGTACATTACATTTTTAAGTTGAATACTAAAAAAACTTATTATTTCAAGTTTAAATTCAGTTTTTTATTTAAAAACGACCTCTACATGGTAGAGTTATAAAAACGGCTGTGTTTTGCGAACTATGATTCAACCAAAACTAACGGTCGACTCTGAGCCTAGTGGTCTGTTTATGTTTAGTCGACTAAAACCAAAGGTAGCCCAAACAAAACCCGGCCCTTTTTACAACACCACTACTACTAGACGGTACTGAAAAATAGGGAAAAATAGTTAAAAATCTTGTAATTTTTTGTTCAGAAAAATAAATTTTAAATATATGCTTTATACCGATATATTTGAAAGGTTTTCCCAGTTTAGTTAGCTGGGCCAGACAATTTTCTACCACGCTAGAGGTCCATTGATTAACCTTACCCGGTTGATAAGTATTGCCACCTATGATATTTTCAACGCCCTAGCCCCCAAAAAATCCAAAATAAACAAAAAAATAAAATATAATTTTAATCATTTATATGCAAAAATAAATCTTTTATATTAAGCAAAAGTAATTTCATGGGCGTAGCCAAGGGGGGGGGCAGGGATGGGCGGCTGCCCCCCTCTAAATCCAAAAATTTGTTAGATTTTAATAAAACTTTGGTTAAAATTTCAAAAAATGTTCATTTTGCCCCTCCCAAAATCATTATTGCCCCCCCCCTTAATCCCAATGCTGGCTACGCCCATGATTTTAGTGTTCATATAAACATCATTTTATCTTAATTTATTCTCTCGCAAGGAAAAATTTTTTTAATATGCCTTGAATCCTGTAAAATTATTTTTTACTTTACATATTTTAAAAAATAATTTTACTGATAGAGGTTTATATTTAAATCATGTGTATGATACATGCTAATACATATTTGGATTGGATTTTACAAATTCCGTAGTGATTATTTGCTTAAATATAATAAAATTCGTAGGGGTCTTGTGTGTAATTAAGTTAATAAATTTTGATATTTGTTTAAGGAATTGGCTGGCCACCTAATTTACCGAGGGTCCTGGCCACTAATGGAACGAAAATGAAATTGTAGAGGTAATTGTATTTTTCCGAAATGAGGTCGGGGGGGGGGGTCTGTTAGATTTGGCAAATATATCCACGGTTTAGAAGTCCCAAATAATTAATATTTATTACGAAATATCGAAAAACCTACCGAAAAAAGAAATCACCAAATTAGGTGCCTTGCCATTAAAATGTCGATGAAATCTAATAATATGATTTGCAAATTTGAACCCCAAAACACGGATATTATTTGATGACCCGATCTCAAATATTTTATAATCGAAAAAGTTATTTTGAGCGAGAGGGTTGGGGGTGGAGAGGGGGCAGGGTTTGATTGACGTGAAAACACTGAATTAAAAGATTGCCTGCCACCTAACCCCGAGGTATTAGTATTTTACGACTTCCTAGGTTATGTAAATATACTTTGTAGTCCTTTGCTAGAGTTTAATAGTATAATAATGAACCAAAGCGAATTGCATTTACTTTTTTTCCCTAATTGCTTACACCAACTCCTTCCATTTATATATCACTTAACTAATGTCTTTTTTACATTAAATTTTAAAAATGATTCTTTATTTTTACAATTTTAATATTATAATTAAATTAAAAAAACTCAAAAACCGTTTTCTTCGTTAACTAGTTTCTTCGACAACTCACTTTGTGTCAAATGTTTTAAGAAAGAAGACATATAGTAATTTGACAGTAATCTAATTTCGGACAGGCCAAAATGTCACCAAAGATAAATATTTCGATTGAATCAGCTTCAAAAATTTCAAATCCTCCACTATTCCAACAAATCCCATGTCAAAATCGCAAAAAACGAGGACAAAATCAATAGCCTCAAATAAATCACTGTTTAAAACTTCATGTTTTCCAAAAAATTTTTATCGATAGTAGACCTGAGAATAAGTCAAATTTCTGATCAGTTGGGCAGTGGTTAAAAAAGAAAAGCTAAGCACCTAACTGAAATTATTACAGAAATTGGAGCCCAAAGAACTCAGGAGATAGAAAGAGAGAGAGAGAGGAGTTAATTAAA
Organism: Gordius sp. MW1; assembly: GCA_964036665.1. Classification (NCBI taxonomy): domain Eukaryota; kingdom Metazoa; phylum Nematomorpha; class Gordioida; order Gordea; family Gordiidae; genus Gordius; species Gordius sp. MW1. The sequence goes on from OZ038527.1 coordinate 25,564,008, forward strand.
GTTACGCACGCATCTTCGATAATAGATAAGAAGGCAGTTTAGATTAATTAGATTATTACCTATACATACAGAAAAACTAAAACTCTGGCAAAAAAGTAGCAGCAAAAGTTGAGTTCCTTAGAATATTTCCTATCATGGGAAGGGGGTTCATTAAACTAGGTCAACGAATTAAAAGCTAAAATTACTATTAATAGTAAACGCGAACGGGCTAGGGATCAATTAACCAAACTCTGAAAATTCCATATAGACTCCACATCCCTCTCCCCTCTAAATCCATATATTCTTTAAAATTTAAATATAATTATGGATCAAAAATAATAAAAAATTGTATTTTGCCCCTCCCCCTAAATCATAATTGCCCCCCCCCCTCAAGTTCCAATCCTAGCTACGCCCGTGTTCAGCCTTTATTCTATGTTGGGGGGGGGGCAAATTTTAAATTCAAGCATAATCTACAAAGGATTTATAGATTTTAAATGTCATTAGTAAAATAATGCATATTATAGTAAATGTATCATTTTCATCAATTTTGTTTTGTTTATATATTAAATTCGAAAAATCTCGAAAAATCAACCCGAATTCATATTTATCTAATACAAAATAAGCTTAAATATCATTTTGAAGAAATTACAACTTGGGCCCGATTAATAAAATAATTTGGCGGAAAGCTATAATTTAAAATTTATTACATAAAAATGAAAAAAATCCGTTCAAAAATCTTTGCAAGAAACCAACATTTTCGCTAAAATAATTTTTAAATAATGAAATTTTATGTTAAACAACCAATATATATGCAAAACAGAGTACGAGAGGTGACAAAAACTTATTTATTATCCAAACTTTCGAGGATCCAACCAAATGCCTAAAAATTTCCACAGATATCATAAAAGGCGGTTGGAAAATACCACGATATGCACCGTTGAGATTTTTAACCGTCACTACACACAGCGTGACTTTTCCTTTAATTTATTCGGGATCGTGGCTAAATGTATGAAATATGAATAAGCACGTGTTATAAGGGGGCTCAAACCAGCCCCATATCACTTATTTTCAAATAAAACACGCATATTGCTTCAGAAATTTGGCGTTTTAAGATTTCCCCCAAAAATCACAAACCATATCCTCTAAACTTAAATCAGTGACCCGTAAATTAATGTTATTAACGCATTCAATTTGGAACAGTCTGTTAAACTAAGGCATCGAAACAAAACAAAAAAACCCTAAATTAAATTAGTCTCTAGCATTAGGAAGAGCAAAGCTTACAAATCCATCTTAAGACCGGTGTGTTACTCTATGGAAGTGAAACATGGGCATTAAACACCACGGAAGAAAAGCTATAGGGGGGGGGGCTGCCCCCTCTAAATCCAAAGTATTGTTAAAATTTATTATAATTATGGCTAAAATTTCCAAAAATTATCATTTTGCCACTCCCTAAATTATTATTGCCCCCCCTCTAATTCCAATGCTGGCTCAAGCAAGCCACAGAGATGAGAATAATATTGTGGAGCTTGGGGTGTACTAAGCTCGACCATATGACGAATGACTTGCGACAAAAATGGGTGGTATTCAACCTATGACGGACCTGATTAAGGAAAATCGGCTAAGGTGGTATGGGGGGGGCATATACTAAGAAGGGAGACGAATGACATAAATCGAAAAGTACTGGACATGAAGGTACCGGGGGGGGGGGGGGGAGAGAGGAAGAGGACGACCGCGTGTCACGTGGTAAGGGCGGCAAGTGGACAAAGTTATGAAATTTAAGAAGATTAATCAAGACATGGCCCCCTTACCCGATCAATTTGGAAGAAACTCTTCAAAACAAACATGGGCGTAGCCAGGATTTGAATTGAAGGGGGGGGGGGAGCAAAATGATTAATTTGTTGAAATTTTAGCTATAAGTATATCCATTCGCAAGGATTTTTTGGATTTAGAGAGGGGGGGCAGCCGCCCCTCCCCGCCACACCTATACATGATGAAGAAGAAGAGTAGCATTAGAAATAAAACATAAACTAAATTTGTGATTCAATCTTTACAACGCAAAGGGCTTGTCTTAATATCGGATTCAGATTCACGCGCGAATTATATTTGTCTAAATATCAGATTCAATTTCATGGGTCAAGTTCCGTTATAATTATTAATATTTTGTTTTTTGATAGTTAAAAACGTTTTTGTTGTTGTTTATTTCAACTCTTGAGATTAAATCCAAATTTTGCTCATACCTAAAAATTTATAAATATACACCATTTACGCTTAGGAAAAATGTAGCATCTTACAAATCGCTGTAATGTTATGCGTCTGAAATGTAAATCTGCTGTGAATTCGAAGTTAGGACACGGCTATGTTGTAACCCGTAAGACGATTTTTGAAGCGCAGCAAAATCCGATATAAAGACATGCCCAAACTCCCTCAAGGAACAAGCAAGCCTAAAACTCTATTATTAAAAATAACTTCCCCCCCCCCAAAAAAAAAAGCATAATAAATTGTAATCCCAAAAATAATATTTTTCAAAAGCTATCATATATTTTATGTAATAGGGGGGAAAATAGCCTAGGAGGCGGGGGGGGGGGTGTCTTATCACAAAAATGCCATGGTCCAGAACAGTAAATTGATAATATTATGGGGAAGATATGCCAGATTAAATTTATCTTAATCCTATTATTAACCAATAATACAATTACACTATCAAAGAGTTAACAGCCAGGACATCAAGGCCATCCTTATAAGGGATGGGGTGACATATTGCATATATTGTCGCAAATAAAAGATTCCAAAACATTTAGGTTTTAAATATAACCATATCAACAATTTTAAAATATATATTTATATTAGGAGATAAAAGTTAAATATATTTTTTAAATAAACTAAAAGAAATTCTTTTCATTTTTCCAAGCCTCTATTTGAAATACTGGAAAAAGTCCATGGTTTTTGCATTTTATATAGCCTTTCAGCTTAGTGTATCTAAAAAACTTCTTATTTTTTTTTGAAAAACGTAACTACTAAATTTCGGGAAAAATCCGATGAAATTGGTTTTAGATAAATTGTCGAGCGATTATTTATCGATTAATGGCGAGGACCGAAATTTAACATACAACTAACTGCATATTTATATGTCCCTTCCTCATATATATAAAGACCTTGAAAATCCAAGGCTCTTTATGCCCCCTCTTTAAACATTTTGGTACAATATTATATAAGAAAATATTTAAATAATATAAGTAAACACATAGATTTTATGAAATTTATTTTTGATTTTGCAAGTTTTAAAAGGTTTAATACGAAAATATAAACCAATGTAACTATTTTGTAATAAAAATAAAATCTTGTTTTAAATAGATAAATATATAGCAAATTTATTTGTTAAATTATTATTGGTGTGGGGTAGGGGGCTATATGACCTTGTTTTACTGATATATAATAAAAGCAAACAAGAGATAAGAAAAAAAATTGATTTTTTATACCAATTAAGGTGTTAAAATATATATGTCCCCAATGGGAATTCCAAGGTCAATGGAGAATCAGCAGTTTGTGCACAAATAAATTAATCTTTAAATTATAATTAATTAATTTATACACTTTGGCAAAAGGTTTTATCTTTTATCTATTAATTAGGTGATAACAATATGTTTTGATTAAAATTTAATTTATATGCTAACCATACATTATATTTAAATTTACTGCATCTAATGTGAATATCTAAATTTAACATATTAATATTGAAAAATAATTTAATTTAAATATGTATGAAAGGTATTTGGCAATGTTTTTTATTGATAAAACTTATTAAAAAAATATTTTCCTAAAAGCCTGTGGCTTAAAGCAGTGTAAAGGAATAAATCAAATTTTTAAATTCCTTTACCGGGATTTAAAAAGGGCTATTAGTTAATGCTTAAATAAAAACTGGTCATCATGTTTAATTAACAATGTTCATATAATATAAATAAATCTACAATATATTAAATTATATAAGACATATATATATATGACTCAAGCTTTTATAGAATAAGAAGTAATGAAATTTTAATATTAATTTAAAAATTTATCAAATGTAAAAAATAATATTATACAAAAATTTACAAACAAATTTTTGAAAATTACAATATTTATATATATTGGTACCTCTTTAATTATTGTACTGACTTCTTCAACAACGAATTGATTCTACATAATTGAATAGATTAAAAAAACAAAAAATTTATATACTTCTTCTGATCTTCCTTCCATATCGATTATAACATCGCGAATATTTAAAAAACAACAATTAGGCGATTTGTTACTTTGCTGCTAGGTTAAAAAAGGCTTAAATTGTTAATTTAACAGCCTCAATGAAGAACTTATAACATCTTTAATCTAAGGGTTGGAACATAATCATGCTAAATAAAGTTTACCAAATAGCATATAACAAATAAATACAATATGAAAATTGTTCCATAATTGATGATAAAAGAGTGATTAATGGCGTAATAATATAGTAGAAAATAATTCGTAACAATTATAATTTAGAGACTGTTAGACCCTACTATAGGTGCCTTTATAACTTAATAAAAAGGCATTCGGACGTTCTAGTTTTATTTTTTTTTAATTTGACCCATAGAGAAAATTATAATTTAAATTATTCATATAACTTTATCACATTTTTATTCATTGAATTTTTAATAACGCCTTATTTTCGGGCAAGTTATTTTGATTAACATATCTATAACTATATTAATTCAAGTTATTTAACCGTGAATTATTATAATCCTACTTTCCCACATCTATATATAGCTCTATACAATTCTATAAAAGTCTCGTATAGTTATTAGTAAACATTGTGCTTTCAACAGTGGTGAGCCCGCTTTTCCAGGAGGAGGGGTATTTTTTGACTCTCCGTAGACTTTTCTTAATACCCGCATCATAGATCATGCAGAGCTACAATTATCAGGCTAAACACCGGCAAAGTCACGATTGAGGTGCGATACCAGAACTCCTTCGACTTCCATACGGCTGGCCTCGGGCAAAGCGGGCTCGAATTCCGTGAACGGCTCTACACTAGCTGCCTTCTTACTAGGTTGTAATTGCGATGACGCCCTGCAACATTTCAATTGCAATATGTGCCCGACCTCTAGAAAATTCTCCACTATTCCGTAAATGGTCGCCATCATCTTATATTTTATCTATTTGGTTCCACAGTCCTGGTTTATTTTATTAATTTCTTCTATCTTGATAAAGTAAGAGCCATTTCCGGATTTATTGAATAAAATCAATAAACACCTACATTGCCTCCTACAATCAGGCTTGCTCTAAACTAATTTTAAAATTTTATGGTAGCTGTTAGCCTGGAGTGAAAAAAGACGTACACGTTCGGAGAACGCAATGCATTCAAAACCATAAGTTTAAGAACAACGAGCAGGTCGTATTGGTTCCAGGGAAGTTTGCTGAACCCTATGCAAGGCTTAGTCATATACATTTGGACCTTGTTGAACCTCTGCCTATACACACTTTAGGTATATAATTCCTTAAATTTGGGAAAATAATAATAATGCAATGAGAGACATAAAATAAGAAATAATGACGTTTAGGAAAAGTTTCTGACCACAGAAGCTCCAAGGCAACTGACACCGACAAATTACTAAATTGGTTTGAATTAGTATAGCGTGCGCGTCACTGGGGTTAGGTATTAAATTTATTTATTAGATTTTTCATCTAATTTTGGTAATATAATTAATTAAAGTGCTAATAAAATTGATAAAAATGATGCGGAAAATCCGAGAAAAATCACGATCGAAATGAATGAAAAATTAAGTCGAGATCGAGACGAAAATTCTGACATTGAGACCAGACGATATTTTATAAGCGAGATCTAAGCTTTAAAATTCTTTATTGACCATCATTACCATAACATAGTAAAATTACTAGTGCATTTTTAATATTGTGATTTACAGCTAGGCTGTTAAATGTAAATTGATAAAATTGGAACCCCTTTGGTTGAATAATTTACACACCCAAATAGCGGTTTAAAATTCAAAATTAAAGAATTTTTGCTTGTTGAATAATTATAAATGACCCTTAGGGCATAAATATATTTATTGCATAATATATAACATAATCATACAGATTTAGTTAGATGAATTCAACAATTACATTATCCTGTCCGATATAATGATATTTTAAATGGGTGGTTTATTAATCAAAATATTTTTTAATCGCCTATCTATAATGGCTAAGTTTCTTGAGCATTCCGATGACTTGTGTGCCTGAACATTATATAAAATCATGAGTCTAACAGAGTTTCTAATGCTTGAACTCATGGTGCACTTCTGAAAATCGCAAGCTATAAATCACATGATGATTTGTTTTGCCATTTTTATTACCTTTCAAGTTAAACAGGTGGAGTTGGGAGGTGAACTCTAATCCATGGAATTTTCTGTGCGATTTTGGGATAGTTTTTTTTAATAAATAATGATTTTATGGCGGATTTATTTATAAAATGGACCTAGTATAAATTTTGGGGCATGAAATGGAGTATTAAACTTTAAAAGAAAGATATGATTAGATTTGTTAGGAACCCCTAGATTTCTATGTTCCTATTCTAATATCAATGCAATTTTATTGGTGTTTTTACATGTTGTAATGTGTGCAACTAAGAACTTATATATTGAATAGTAGCAAAAAGGATAATAAAAACATCCTTAAAAGCTATTTGTCAGAATTGGTAAGCTTCTTCACAAATTGAATGCAGGATACATTAGGGTATCCAGCCCTGACAGCCATGTTGACGTTGTGATATATTAATTTTTCTTTCGAAAATTTGAGCTCTTGTTTCAAGTGAGAATGTTTACTCTTCCGAAGAAGATACCCACGTTAAATCGCAACACAACCATCAAAACATAAAAAATTAAAATAGTTAAATACTCCTTTATAAAGATTACAGCAAAATATCCAGAATAATACTCTGTATTAAACCCCGATACCAACTCAGATTCACCCTTTGTGAAGTCGTACGGCGTGCGATTAGTTTCCGCCAAACTGCAAATCATAAAACTAACAAACATGATTCTAAACACAACGATTATAGAAAAAATACACGTCTCAAAATCAGTGAATAACATTCTCATAACATCGAAAGCCACAAGTAAAATAATAATAGGAAAAAGAGTACAGCTCGAGCCGATGCTCGCATGGCTCCTAATATTGAATACTTTTTATTAGAACTTCATCCTGATAAGATTAAAACATACAGCCCCAGCCCTATCAAACCAAGCAAAGCTACTAATAAAATCTCCGCTTCTTGAGCGGAAGATGCTTGACTCCAGTACAAACTCTAAAAGGACCGAATAAAGTACTAGTGATCGAACTGCCATCAAGCTGTTCTCCAAAGTGCATTTAAGCATTGAACAGCTCCCCCTTGTGAACTGTTATAAAGATAATAGATTTAATGTCATTATGACTATTTCAAAGGGGTACCAAGTGTTCGTGGGCGTACACAAGACATAGAAAAAATGACTACAGATTTATGTAAAATAGTAAGACTACTTTGGCATTATAATGCTTTGTGTTTTTTGAATTACATTTTTAGGTTCTTACCAACTAAGCTTATATTTTTACATTCTCTTTAATAACAATTCCCTTACACCGGCGTCATTAGAATGCAAAACTAACTATATTTGGCTGGACAAACTCACGACAATGTTACATATGCGTATAGATCTTTGATTAAAGTTTTAAAATATTATTTTCATCACATATAGTTTAATTTGCTCTACCCGAGCCAGAGAACCTTTGGAAAGTTTTATATTTAAAACCTATTTTAAAATATAATTGTTATTATTCGTAATTTAAAACAAAGATAAGTTTGGAATATTAACCATATCTTGCTACAATATTTCAACTAATAAAATTATAACAGATTAAAATAAATATAATTTTTTGTTTTTAAAGTTTTAATCGCTACAATGGATCTATAAACAAAAATGAAATTTGCAATTTTGATCAACACCTATTATAGTAGGGAGGAGGGCTAGAGTTTAAAAGCTATAATGTTTACGCTACCTGAAGATTATAATTTAAATCGAGCTGAGTTTATTTAAATCATATGTTATAAATGGTTATCTTGGGTCGGGCCGATGTCAAAATTTTTACTTTAATATCTTTGTTTAAATATAAATATCATTGCTATTATTAATATTTTGATTTTAAAATTATTTTTAAATTCCATCGGGCATTTCTCAACTGCAAATGGCAATAAATTAGGAAAAAATATAAGAATTAATTATAAAATACACATTTTTAGCCTTCATATATTTATCAAGTTTTTAATAAATTATTGTTCATCCTTTTTAACGAATTATGATAAGGTCCTGGCAAAAATGTAAATTTTATCATAGTAGGGCTCCGGAGATTATATTTAACAAAATTACTTGAAGAAGGGGGGGGGGCGCAGGTCTAGGTGTTTGACAGAGGAGGAGATCTCCCCCCCCCCCTATCTCCGGACTTCTCATAGTTATAGTTAATTTGTTGATATAATGCTGTGCTAAGCAAATTAAGCTTTAAATTAGTCAATTAACATTTGCCTTTGGCATTTTTCTTGATCCTCCATTACCTTAACTAAGTCCCATTAATCATATAATATGCCAATCATTAAAATGAAGTGCTATAAAAGCAAATGTTATCAAATTGTTTTATTATTTTTTCCGTAAAACTAAATTTATTTAGCATGAATTTCAAATTGGTCTTCATCGTGGCTACTTTCATTTTGTGTGATGGTTAGTTTTTAATATATCTTAAAATTTATAATGAAAAAAACTTGTTATGAAACTTTTAAATTATAATTTTGTTTCTATAGCTGCCCATAGGAATAGGAGAATAGTCTTTCCAAATGTGCTAGCCAATTTCGTATTCGTGTTCGATAGTAACAGTTACGTGAATCATTATGAGTGGGAGTGTGCCTTAAACGATGCCAAGGTAAGATTTTTTGTGAAAATTTATTTATATTTTTAAATTTTGATAAAATATTGCTGAAACATTTATTTCTTTTTCTATCCTATATATATATATACATTAACAAGAATTTGGTTGAAGATTTGCACCTCAAAAATCCGATAACACCAACAGGCACCCGATTTGGCATAGTAACATATGACAAATATGCCTACGTCGATTTAGAATTGACTGCAGGCACCTCTCTCCCAGCAGTTCGTCATGCCCTACAATATCTCAAGCCTAGAAGTAACTTAACTATAGTACTTATAGCATTAACTTAAAAACCAATTTTTTCACATTTACCTACTTAGGTGGTGCAAATAATAGAGAAGAAGGGCTGGAAAAAGCTTACGAAATTCTTAAGCTCAATAAAAAGCCAGGTGCTTACCAGGCTATCATAGTATACGTTCACGACCCGGCCCAATACGATAGCACATTGGAGGTTGCTCAGAAAATTTTGGGTGCCGACATCGTGGTATTAGTAGTTGCTTATGGACCAGATTATGACCGTGCTGAAGCTTTGACATTAGTCGCTAATGATGATTCTCTCTTGAGTGTAATTGATTGTTCCTCCCCCAGAATCACCACTCCTAGAGATACTAGAACTCGGGCCACAACTCGTAGAATTACTACTGCTAGGACTACTCCTAGGGCTACCACCAGGGAAACCCGCACCCGTCGCCCCCTTTATTATTTTGATTGAAATTTAGTAAATGTGTCGTGATTTGTTAACTTTTTACATTATTACCTTTGTTTTGTGTTACAACTTTCTGTTAAATTTCTCGTGATTGAGTATAATAAAATTTAATGAAGCTGTTTAAGTAAATAATGATGTATTTACACATCTTGTGGAATATTAAACATTTAAGACATTGTGAGGAGGAAAGCACGAGGGATAGGGACGGACTTTTACTCTTAAAATAATACGCAGGGCCTAGCTATACCTATAGGAGTAAAATCCCATTCCAAAATTAAGATTTTTTTTGTGTATTATAAAGTTGAACTTGAAACAAAGGTGACTTTTAAAATGTTTTATTAATTTATAAATATTTATTGTTTATTTAATTAGCGAGGATAATTAAATTATATATTCTTTTCCTCTACCCATTTATTAATAGCTCCAACATTTCAAATTTATAAGTTTCGATTTAAGATTATATATAAAATACAACACATAAAATACTCAATTTAAACTCTCTAGCAACATTAAAGGAAATTAAAACAAAATTCACATAAGCTTTATTACAAGTTTATGTAAGGTTTTATACAAATAAACTTATTTAAAATTTAAAATTATATATCATTTTCATTCCATACCATAACTGAACATGGGCGTATCCAGCATTTAAATTAGAGGGGGGCAATAATGATTTAGGGAGGGGCAAAATGATTATTTTTTTAAATTTCAGCCATAATTTTAATAAATTTTAACAAATTTTTGGATTTAGAGTGGGGGGCCCTTGGCTACGCCCATGGAAGGTTTAAACCCTTCATCCCCTTTTTTGTGATAAATCTCTTTTATCAGAAGTAATTAACCATTATGAATAAAACTGCAAGATGCTTAAATAATAATGGCAAAAAATTATGTAATATACTATAATTCTTTACCTCGAATAAAATAAAATGCAAATGATATTTTTTCACTTATTACAATTTCGCCCTCAATAGTGTTTCCAAATTTTATTATTTTAATTAAAAAAATTTTAACTATCCCATTAACTTCATGTTCATGCAAAGGATCGTTCTCATTGCTAAAATGGATTAAAACTATCTTCGTTCCACAATTGGACAAGATAGGTTATCTTAACTGCAAGATGCTTAAATAATAATGGCAAAAAATTATGTGATATATTATAATTCTTTACCTCGAATAAAATAAAATGCAAATGATATTTTTTCACTTATTACAATTTCGCCCTCAATAGTGTTTCCAAATTTTATTATTTTAATTAAAATAATTTTAACTATCCCAATAACTTCATGTTCATGCGAAGGATCGTTCTCATTGCTAAATTGGATTAAAACTATCTTCGTTCCACAATTGGACAAGATAGATTATCTTCTTTAGCTTTATTGAGCTTAGAACATGACTTTATTAATGTTATTCCCCCGGATGTTATTATAAAATCGTTTGCAACATCGAGTAAAAGGCGTAATGAATTACTATTAAAAGACTAATTTTAAATTTAACATTTAATGAAAAATTATCTGGGCTTTTAAACTTGTCTTAAATTTTTTAACACTTTCAAAATATATTAAAATATTACTAAATTTACGAAAATTCCATCCTGGATTCAATTTAAGTACCACATGCACATATAAAACCAATGATTTTCTAAAAAATAGTTTGTACACCATATTTTCCCCTTTATTAGTGATATCCCATCAAAAGTTTGATAAATTAATATTAATAACAAATTCCTGAATCTTATAGACGTTAATGCATCTAAACTTTCAAGGGATAAAAATCCCAAAAATTTTTTATTGGTGTGCCATTGGATTCAACAAAATGTACACAAACGCTAAGCTGTTCTGTGCATCTCACCTAAAATTATTAAGTAAAATTTTAATTCATTTAATTTTGACAGAATATATTTAAGGTTCATTTAGCCGTTAAATTTGTGAGTTCATTTTAATTTTTAGATGGTGTAAGGAGGGGGGGGGGGTATGCAAATATATCTATAATATCATCAGGGGCAATAACTTCTAAATATTCATTCTCAAACGAATCTTAATTTCATAATTAATTTTTTTTATATTTTATGTTATTATTACGCCTTTTGAGGATCTAGCCTTAAAAAAGGCTTTTAAATGTCTCATTGTTTTCCTAATATAAATGCTGGCTGAAAACCAATATTGCATATTTAATATTAAAATTTGTTATATATATGGCAAAGATTTTTTGGGGTTATGGCAATAAAATATTTTTATAAAAACTTTGTTGTATATTTTTTTTACTATTTGTATTATTTTTAAAAATGTCAACGATTTCTGTCAATATCCACGTTCCACTTTGTGCCCTTACAATTCATTTAAACAATAACTTATTATACCAAGTGAAATTTTCTATTTATATTTTTTCACATCATAAACTCTATTACAAATTAATTTGTACTAATTATTTAACTAATTAGGGACTAAGCCAAAGCAACGCTTGGCCGATCTCAGCTAGTAATGGTAAAAGTAGCGAAGTAAATTGATGAATAACGAATTGATGAATTGCTGAATTAAATGATGGTTGATGATTGGATTGATGATTGAAAATGCTGAGAGTATATTTCCGTTAATAATCAGCTGTATATTCGATACATCTATCTTGTCAACTCGCCGAAATATCCTACAAATAGTCCCCTTCGTAGACGTGGAGCGTTACATAAAATTGAAAAACTTCTTGGGCCAATGAACATGACGGCCGGACTTGGTGGTAATTGGTGTAAAAGTGATTTCGGTTGGTGGAGAAGAAGAATTATTTGCTTTGGGAGGAGTGAACACAGCGGGTTGTATGGTAGGTTTGCTTAAGGTAGGTTGGCTTGGAGGGGAGGGATATGGATTTGGGTAATTCGGATCTCGGTTCAAAGAAGGCTGGCTTCAAACGATCAATTGAAGCGGTGTCTTTTTTCCATTGTGGTAAATACGTCAGTGGCTGTAACTAAATTGTCGGTAATCTGTTGTTTGATATTTGATGGTCTGGTGGGTGTGAAACGAACGTGATCAAACTGCTTCTGAAGTCGTTGGATGTAATCAGCGGCATTTATGTCGCAATTCGAAGGTTGCAAAAAATCTCCTGGCAGTCTCAAAGAGGGCCGTATACCAGTTCAGCGCTTGAACAGGATAAGTCTTCTTTAACGGTGCTTCGGATACCTAGAAGTACTAGGGGATTTGATCAGACCAATTGGTAGTGTCTCCTTTTGCGGTAATCGAACGTTTTAGCTGTCGATGAAATCGCTCTACCATATCATTGGCTTGTGGATGGTAAGCTATAAGGGTTATATGATGGTAACCTATTAAAGTAGATAAGTGTTTAAATAGGGCAGATTGTATTTGGGGCCCTCGATCTGTGGTTAATGTAGCGGGTACCCCGTAGTTAACTATCCAATGCGTCAAAAATGTTCGGGCTACAATTTTAGCTGATGCATCGTTGATTGGGATTGCCACGGGCCATCGGGTAAAACGATCGACTGCGGTAAAAATGTAAATGTGTCCATTAGAAGGCGGTAATAGGCCCACGAGGTCCAAATAGACATGACTGAATTTTTCGTCCGGTTTTGCGAAAGTGGCTGGGACTGTGATGGTGTGTCTATTGACCTTGCATTTTTGGCATGGAACGCAATGTTTCGTCCAATCTCGTACATATTTTTCATTCCAGGCCAGACGGAACTTTTGGAAATCAATTTTAGTGTTGGCCGGAAGGCTGGATGCGACAGACCATGTAGGTGCTCAAAAACTTGGCGCCGTAGGCTCTTGGGTACTACGGGTCTCGGTATTGTGGTGGAAGTATCACAGGTATGGGTTAAACTCGTACCTGGAATTGAACATTGCTCCAATTTAAGGGATCCAAGCTCTTCGGTTGAGTTTTGTTCTCGTTTTTGTGACATAGCTATCTTTTCCGTGATTGTGGTATTTGTAAGTTGTATGGAATCTATCTCTGTTCGCGAAAGAGCGTCAGCCACGATATTTGTCCTACCTTTAATGAACTGAATGTCGGATGTAATTTGTGATAAGTAATCCAGCTGTCGTATTTCCCGTGGTGAGTATTTGTCAGACTTATTAGTTAATGCATAGGTCAGAGGTTTGTGATCTGTATAAACTGTGAAGTCTCGCCCTTCCAAAAAATGTCGATAACGTTTTATAGAGAGGTAAATAGCAAGTAATTCTCTACCAAATGTGCTGTAGCGCGTCTGGGCCTTATTTAATTTAAGCGAAAAAAATGATAGGGGACTACTTTTTCCATTTATTGATTGGTGCAGGACGGCGCCGATGACGGTGTTTGACGAGTCGGTTGTTAATGAGAGAGTGCCGCTTTCTACTAGGTGATTCAGGGTCGTGATCTCGTCAAGCGCTTTCTTAGTCTTGTTGAATGCATCATGTGCGTCTTGCGTTAAAACGAGGGGCTTTTGAGTCATTGAGCAGATCAGTTAATGGCTGGAGGAGGAGTGCGCAGCTAGGTATAAAACGTCGGTAAAATTTTACCATACCTACGAAGCAACGAAATTGCGTCATGGTTGTTGGGGTGGCAAAACTTTTGATAGCTGAGATTCTGTCTGGTACCGGAGTTAGACCTTGTTGTGATACATGGTGTCCTAGGAAGTCAATTGCAGATTGTCCCCATTCGCATTTGCTTACATTAATCTTGAGATCGAACTCACGTAAGCGTTGGAAAACATGACGGAGTTGCTCTAAATGTTGGGTGACTGATGAGCTTGCGATTTAGATATTTTCTAGATAGGCAAATGTAAAGTTTAGGCCTCGAAAGGCTTGGTCGATAAACCGTTGAAAGGTTTGAGCGAAGTTGCGTAGTCCAAAGGCATACGTGAATATTCGAATAGACCGAAGGTGTGGTAATTGCTGTCTTTTTGATGTCTTCGGGGGCGACGGGGATTTGGTGGTAGGCTATCGATCTGGTACGGTTTAAGTGTAAGGGCTCTGTAATCACCGCATGGTCGCCAATCTCCGGGTACTTTCTTTGGGACCACATGCAGAGAAGATGCCCAGGGACTGTGCGAAGGTTGGATTATACCCAATTCAAGCATATGAGTAAATTCTTGTTTATTCTCAATTTAACGGGGTCCAGGCGCCTAGGAACCTTAAGTGTTCATGTGATGGACAACGTGATGCTTTAAGTTAACTTTGTAATTAGGGGGGGGGGGGTATAAATTTCAGGGATTTTTTTGTAATAAGTTTAAAAAATAAGGCGAATCCACTTTAATGGCGAATTGTACATTATACATATTCTAGCTAGTAAAATGGCCAACACTAGGTCTATCCACGTGTAGATTGAAGTTGTTTAAGAAATCCGCTCCGATGATCGGCGTTTTTACGTCAGCAACTGTGAATACCCATTGGAAGTTCCTGCGCAAACCAAGGTCCAGTGCCAAGGATTTTTGACCATAAGTCTTGATGGTGCTGGTGTTAGCTGCTTGCAGGCAGATGTGTGAGGGTTTAAGGGGATGGTTGGGCGGAACGGTATTACACTATTTCAGCCCCAGTATCTATAAGGAAACGCAGTCTAGTAAATTTATCAAAAATAAAAAATAAGTGACTCTAGTAGGTCTAGACCAGGAGTCGCAGTTCCTGGCTGGCCGATTGGTTTGACGCTGCGGCCATTGTGTAGTTACACGGTGATTCGCATTTGGAGGCTTTGTGCCTGAAATGCTGATGATACCAGCACTAGTCGGGGGAACATCAGTGGGGGGTCTGAAAGGTGACTGAGAACGTCTAGGCGAAGATCTGTCTTTTGCTAAGAGTCGTTTTTGTTGGTCAAGATCCTGGCGTAGAGTGTCAATGCTCAGATTAAGTTTTTCAACCAAGCCACGGAGCAATTCCATTTCATTGTTCGCTTTTGGAGTGATGTTTGATAATTGAGGGGTGCGGTATGTCTCGGCGATCCTATCGGCTGTTTCCGCTAGCTTGGATAGAGTCTGATCACCTGCGCAAATGGCAAAAATGTTAGTCATATTGCTGTTTAGCCTCATCCATTTTAGCTGTACCTAGGAGTGCCTTCATGTGTCTATAAAGTTGGGACGGCTTACGGTCATCCAATTCTACGTTAGTAATGCTGAGTCTGACCTGGTTGTAGTCTAAAATAGCCGCTCGAATTGTAGGTTAGGAAGATTCCACTGGTATGTTTTCCAAAAAGTCTTGGATCTCAGTGGTCAATTCCTGTGGAAGAGATTTAACCACATATGCATACCTGTATGATTTAGACTTTTTTTCTATAAATGCTACTTGTTTTAATATTGCTTTGTGCAAAATATCGGAAAATAAATGAATTGACCCAATTTAAAGATTATGACAGGTTTTGTCTGACCACAAATTTTATACAACTTATATACGTCTTAGAATAAGCCAAAATGTAGATTAAACCTAACTCCTCAAAACTTCCAATATATATTTTTTTCATGTTTAAAACTTGTTTTAGTCATATACTGAATAAATTTCCAAAAAAATATTCATTTCAATAGATATTAAAGATTTTGGAATTTGTCACCTGTTTCACATTGAACAGGTGAAAAAATATTATTTTTATGTTTAAAACTTGTTTTAGTCATATAATGAACCAATTTCCAAAAAAATATTCATTTCAATAGATAATAAAGATTTTAGAATTTGTCACCTGTTTCACATTGAACAGGTGAAAAAATATTTTTTTCGAGTCTAAAAATTGCCTTAGTCATATATTCAACCAATTTCAAAAAAAAAATATTCATTTCAATAGATATTAAAGATTTTGACATGTGTCACCTGTTTCACATTGAATAGGTGAAAAAATATTTTTTCCTAGTTTAAAAATTGTTTTACTCATATATTCAACCAATTTCCAAAAAAAATATTCATTTCAATAGATATTAAAGATTTTGACATTTGTCACCTGTTTCACATTGAACAGGTGAAAAAATATTTTTTTCGAGTCTAAAAATTGCTTTAGTCATATATTCAACCAATTTCCAAAAAAAAATATTCATTTCAATAGATAATAAAGATTTTGGAATTTGTCACCTGTTCCACATTTAACAGGTGAAAAAATATTATTTTCGAGTTTAAAACTTGTTTTAGTCATACAATGAACCAATTTCCAAAAAAAATATTCATCTCAATAGATATTAAAGATTTTGACATTTGTCACCTGTTTCACATTGAACAGGTGAAAAAATATTTTTTTCGAGTCTAAAAATTGCTTTAGTCATATATTCAACCAATTTCAAAAAAAAAATATTCATTTCAATAGATATTAAAGATTTTGACATGTGTCACCTGTTTCACATTGAACAGGTGAAAAAATATTTTTTCCTAGTTTAAAAATTGTTTTACTCATATATTCAACCAATTTCCAAAAAAAATATTCATTTCAATAGATAATAAAGATTTTGGAATTTGTCACCTGTTTCACATTGAACAGGTGAAAAAATATTTTTTTCGAGTCTAAAAATTGCCTTAGTCATATATTCAACCAATTTCAAAAAAAAAATATTCATTTCAATAGATATTAAAGATTTTGACATGTGTCACCTGTTTCACATTGAACAGGTGAAAAAATATTTTTTCCTAGTTTAAAAATTGTTTTACTCATATATTCAACCAATTTCCAAAAAAAATATTCATTTCAATAGATATTAAAGATCTGACATTTGTCACCTGTTTCACATTGAACAGGTGAAAAAATATTATTTTCGAGTTTAGAACTTGTTTTAGTCATATAATGAACCAATTTCCAAAAAAAAATATTCATTTCAATAGATATTAAAGATTCTGACATTTGTCACCTGTTTCACATTGAACAGGTGAAAAAATATTATTTTCGAGTTTAGAACTTGTTTTAGTCATATAATGAACCAATTTCCAAAAAAAAATATTCATTTCAATAGATATTAAAGATTCTGACATTTGTCACCTGTTTCACATTAAACAGGTTAAAAAATATTATTTTCGAGTGTAAAACTTCATTTAGTCATATAATGAACCAATTTTCAAAAAAAATATTCATTTCAATAGATATTAAAGATTTTTTGTCACCTGTTTCACATTGAACAGGTGAAAAAACATTATTTTCGAGTGTAAAACTTGATTTAGTCATATAATGAACCAATTTCCAAAAAAAAAATATTCATTTCAATAGAGTATAAAGATTCTGACATTTGTCACCTGTTTCACATTGAACAGGTGAAAAAATATTATTTTCGAGTTTAAAACTTGCTTTAGTCATATAATGAACCAATTTCCAAAAAAAATATTCATTAGATTCTGACATTTGTCCCTGTTTCACATTGAACAGGTGAAAAAATATTATTTTCGAGTGTAAAACTTCATTTAGTCATATAATGAACCAATTTCCAAAAAAAATATTCATTTCAATAGATATTAAAGATCCTGACATTTGTCACCTGTTTCACATTGAACAGGTGAAAAAATATTATTTTCGAGTCTAAAAATTGCCTTAGTCATATATTCAACCAATTTCAAAAAAAAAATATTCATTTCAATAGATATTAAAGATTTTGACATGTGTCACCTGTTTCACATTGAATAGGTGAAAAAATATTTTTTCCTAGTTTAAAAATTGTTTTACTCATATATTCAACCAATTTCCAAAAAAAATATTCATTTCAATAGATATTAAAGATTTTGACATTTGTCACCTGTTTCACATTGAACAGGTGAAAAAATATTTTTTTCGAGTCTAAAAATTGCTTTAGTCATATATTCAACCAATTTCCAAAAAAAAATATTCATTTCAATAGATAATAAAGATTTTGGAATTTGTCACCTGTTCCACATTTAACAGGTGAAAAAATATTTTCATAATACACCTTTAATGATCTGCATGAATGATGCATCGCATACCAATTGGAACAAATTATAGGTTGATTATAACTAGCAAGTATGATACTTTCCACTTAGTGACGTCATTTCATATTTCCCATCAATAAAAGTTCATTACAAAAATAAATAACTAATAAATACAAAAATTATAAAAACTTCACATATTTCCATACACAACCCAAACCGACCAAAACCAAACCAAAAGGTTACCAAAGGTGTATGGGTGTGAAAGGCGCCAATACACCAAGGGTGAACCAAAAAATTTCACCCAAACACCCTTGGTGTATGGGTGTGAAAAGCGCCAATAAACCAAGGGTGAACCAAAAAATTTCACCCAAACACCCTTGGTGTATGGGTGTGAAAAGCGCCAATACACCAAGGGTGAACCAAAAAATTTCACCCAAACACCCTTGGTGTATGGGTGTGAAAAGCGCCAATAAACCAAGGGTGAACCAAAAAATTTCACCCAAACACCCTTGGTGTATGGGTGTGAAAAGCGCCAATACACCAAGGGTGAACTAAAAAATTTCACCCAAACACTCTTGGTGTATGGGTGTAAAAAGCGCCAAACACCAAGGGTGAACCAAAAAAATTCACCTAACACTGAAAGGGTTTGGCGTAATTTATACACCAATTACCAAGCTTGGCAACACGCTGGGAAAAATCAGCCAGCCGTTTTTACAACACTAGTACATACTAAGAAAGAACATATATTAGAAACTTTTAGAAATTAAATTCTTTACGATTAAGTGGCCTTCACCTTTACAAATTCCTTAATTTCTAATATCTTTTTTCATTAAAAATTCAAGCGTTTATTAATTGAAGCTTAATATGCGATTTTGAAACTAAGCCCTGCTGTATCATCTTTCAATTACAAGAGTAGTGTCGTCCAGAACTAGCGGAAATAAGCCACCGTCGTTTTAGATAAGCTATTTCAAAAATAAGTTACCACTAAATTTTAAAGTCTAACGTCGCTTTTGACAAATCTCATTTCAGGTATCTCTAAAGATCTAGGGATTTAAAGCCATATACAATAAATTGTGATAAACGATATAAGACAAAAAATGGATATTTTCTTAAGCAAATGTAGAAACAGCAGCAGTCATATTGAGAAGATAAAAATGCGCCTAACGGCGTTCGTGATGACGCGCGAAGCGAAAAAAAGCGAAGTGAATATTTGGTCTAATTTATCAAACTCTTCATTTTTTTTCTTAATATTTTTATAGTTATGGTGAAATTTATCATATATCACCAAAATAACAATTGTAAATAGGAGGCGTTCATAGTGAAACCTCAGACGATTACTTTTGCCCCCCCGCGGCAAAAAGCGAACGAAAATAAGATACAAATCATTTTGTACTTTTCGCGTTATGGTTAAAAAATTGAATTTTTTAAAATAATATTATATGTAGAGATGCACCGATACCAAGTATCGGCATGGTGTCGGCGCCGATACCTTGCCAAAAGAATCGGCCCGATACTTTGCTAGTATCGGCAATTACCAAGCCGATACCTTTTTCAATATGAAACTCAAAAAATAATATTTATAGTATCTCCTACCATTAAAAAATAGAGGACTTTTTAAATTTTTTGAAAATTGTTTCATTTGAATGGCTATAAATATTTCTTTACAATTGTTTTATCGTCAAAATTCTGATCTACCAAAATTTGGATGTGACTTAATTTATAATATTTAATTTGCATATAATTTTTAGTATAAAATTTTTTTTTATTATAAGTATCGGCATGGTATCGGTATCGGCAAAAAAATCTTAAGTATCGGCTGGTATCGGTATCGGCATAAAATAGTGGTATCGGTGCATCTCTAATTATATGTTTATCGACTAAGTACGATCTTATCAATGAATACCATTGATATATGAGAAATTTCACGGGGAATATAAAGATATTAAGAAAGAGAATGAAGAGTGTGATAAATTAGCCCAAATATTCACTTCCCTTTTTCGCTTCGCGCGTTATCACGAACTTATTTCATAAATAACATCGAGTATGTCATTAACAACAATAAATGAGGATCATTAAAATCTATATAAAAATACTCATACAACAAGAAGCTGGATTTGTAAGGATTGAATAAATAGTTAGCAGGATTATAAATTTTGTGGCAGAATTCATGTAACACTAAGATAGCCGTGAAGCCGAAGAATTAATGATAAAAATATAAAATATCACTCAAGGGCTTGAAATTTTTGCATTATTTTAATATTCCAAGTGAGTTGAACAGTGACAATAGACGCTAAAAATTTTTGCATAACTTTAATATTCCAAGTGAGATGAACAGTGACGATAGTCGGTAGAAATTTTTGCATAAATTTAATATTCCAAGTGAGATGAACAGTGACGATAGTCGGTAGAAATTTTTGCATTATTTTAATATTCCAAGTGAGTTGAACAGTGACGATAGTCGGTAGAAATTTTTGCATGAATCTAATATTCCAAGTTTGTTGAACGACAAGAGTCGGTAGAAATTTTTGCATTAATTTAATATTCCAAGTTCGTTGAATAGTGACAATAGTCATGACCTCAATCAACATCATTGTACTGGCTTGAAACAACGGGCATGGTGAGATGTGTCGTTTACCTGTCCAGTGATAAAAAGTTTTAATATGCGTTGTCATTTGCTATGTGGGTCATACAGTAATGTTTGAGTGTATCAAAATGTATACCCACAAATATGGCTAACTTTACTATTTTAAAATGTAGGAAGTGCTCTTCAGAGCATAGGCGTACAAAAGGGGGCGGAAAACGGGAAATTCAACCCCCTTGGCAAAAATAAATAATATTTTTTAGCTGTGTAACTGACTCAAAATGACATTTATAAATAAATACCGATAGATACTTTTTTTATTTTTAAATTTAATTTCGACAAAAAGCCAATTAACCATTATTCTCTTTTTCCGCTATCATTCACTTGCATTATAATGAAAAAATTTGGAGCATTATTTCCCTATGAAATTATCCGATCCTTCTACATCTAAATTAAACTTGGCCCTTTCATATACATCGACCCTTCCTACCATAATAAATTGCATGGGTATTAATTAAACATAATATTATGATAATTTTTTTAAATAGGTATTGTTTCTAAAGTCTATGATATGTTTAAATACTCCAAACGGCAAGATGTTTTATTAGAAGTCTTGTCAAAAATGGACAATAAACCGGTAATGCAAAAATTAAAACAAGTTTGCGTGACCCGTTGGTCATCACGGCACGAAGCTGTTGCAACGCATATAAAACTCTAAAATGCGATTTATCCAGCTTTAGATAAAATTTCTGCCTGGTATGATCGCGATGCCGCATCAGAGGCTGCAACTATGTCTTCTTTGCGGCAATCGGACTATATAATATCGCTATTATGTCTTCATAAACTTTTTTGTTACACATCCATTCTTTGCAGGCAATTGCAAAAAAAAGTTTAGACCTACAGCAGGTCACCGAGTTGGCCCAAAACATTGTTGATCAGATGAAATTGTTGAGAAATAATGTTGATGAAGAATTTCAACAAGTTTTTTTAGTGGCCGAAGCCAAGGCAACTTTATACCAGTTTGATCTTGTAAAACCCAGAGGGGCTAGAAAACAAACTTTCCGAAGTAATATTCCAACAGGCTCCGTTGAGGAATATTATAAAATCACTATTTTTATACCATCACTTGATTCTTTTATTGTTCAACTTAATGAAAGGTTTTTAGACAAAATAGAAAATATTGCAAATTTTTAAGTTTTGTTTCCTCAAGATTCGAAAGTTTCGCCTGCAACTCAGATGAAAATAAATCACTTAGCGCAGTTTTATTTTAATGACTTGAATGGTACAAATGTTGACGTTAAAACAGAATTTGATATTTGGTATATGTCGTTGTCTCAGATGCCAGAAGAATTGCGTCTTAAGAATGCCTTGGATGCTTTGCTAAATCACAAAACCAAATTAGAATGCTTCCCTAACCTTACAACTTTATTTTATTTATTAGTTATCTCCCCATTACTACATGCACAAATGAGAGACGTTTCTCAACTTTGAGAAGACTTAAGACCTTCTTACGGAATACCATGTCAAACAATAGATTATGGTTTGGCGCTTTTAACGATTCATCTGGAGTTAGCCCCAACTCCAAAGAAAATTCTTGATGTCTTATCTTTAGAAAACTAAATATTGTTTTATAGCGACTATTTTTATACACCGCTTTTGTATTTATATTATTGAAATAAAAATGTTTTTAAAAAATTTGGAAATTTTTTACCCCCTTGACAAAATCCTGGCTACGCGCCTGCTTCAGAGCTTAATGATTTGTAGTTTATCTTGTAACATATAAATTGAAATGTTACATATTATTTAATTTCAATTAAATCTATTACCATTGTTTCTTACGTTTTAATTAAAACTGTTGCTTAGATATTATAAAATCAGGCCCAGAGCTTGAATTTTCTTGAGGGGGGAGTTGGCAAAAAAATTTTTAAACAATTTTATTTTTAATTTAAAATAAAAAGGGTGGGCCCTCTCGGCCTATGGGCCGGGCGCAACCGTCGAATTTAGATTATCAAGGGAGTCTGGGCGGGCACCATAACAAGATTGGGGTAATGCCGGTTTAATGAGTTTTATATAGTTTACTGTTTATTTGTCACTTTTTTATTTGAAAAATTTTAGAATTGAATCAAAATTTTCGAACATATGACAAAATTAAGGCTTGAATTTAAAATCATCATTTTGGGCCCTGCTGTTCGGACAGCTCTAGTGTTTTAGGCATGGCCGAACGGAGTAGATAGGTTGGGTATATCCTGCCCGGCAATTTAATTATCAGACCGTTATGGGTTCTGGCACAAAATTTTAGACAAATGTGATCAATGATAAAGGTATTAATTCTGTGTTTCAGTTTAGTTTTACTATATCGTACACCTTGCTCGTTGCTTTTGCTACGAATTTTTTAGTCGATCTTTTAGCTACTTGGTAAGCTTGCTTATCATTATTATCCTTGCTTTTATACCAAACTTTGTACAATCTCTTCTTTTCTTGATACATTTTTGCACTTCTTCATTCCACCACCACGTCTCCTTGAGAATTCTTTTAGTGGGCTTGCGTTCACCCAGTATTTGTCGTCCCGCTTTTTGCATTGTGGCAGCTATACCATTCCATTGATCCTCACATGAAGTATTTTCTTTAAATTCAGCATGATTAATTACTTGTTTCTGAAAATGTTGAATATTATCCTTTAGTTTCCTCCATTGTATAGTAGCCGCTACTCTTTCTACCTTTTGGTCTTTAGTGCCTTTTAATATAAAGTCCATCACCAACAGCTTGTGTTGGCAGGCCAATATTTCACTAGGTATTACCTTAACATTTTGAACATACTTTAAATGCGCTCTGTTGACTAGAAAGCATTCTATCTGAGTGGTCTGCTTTTGTACGTTATAAGATGTTCCTGTCCCTTTTTGAAGAAGGTATTTCCCATTGATAGGTCAAAAGCTTGAGCAATTTCTAGAATTTCAGAACCACCTTCATTTCTTAGGCCGTAACCCCGACCACCGTGATTTCTTTCAAATCCTCCCCATGATTTGCCCACGTGTTCATTGAGGTCAGCGATAATTTTTAGTCCCTCTTTACCGAATAGGGATAGAACATCTTCAAGCTCCTTCCAAAACACTATTTTTCCGCCTCTGAGCATCCACTATGAGGGGTGTATGCTGATATAACGTTTAACGTAGTGGATTCATAACAAAGCTGTATCGCCATAATTCTGTCATTAATTTTTTTAACGTCGACCACAGTTTGCTGAAATTCTTCCGATAGCGCTATACCGACGCCATTCAGATGAGTTTCTGTACCGTATAAATATAATTTGTATCCGTCACCTATGTATTTTTTTTGGCCCTTCCATTTGGTCTCTTGTATAAAAGCGATATCGATTTTTCTCCTCCTTAGAACGTCTGCCAATTCTCTGCTCTTGCTAGTCATTGTACCAATACTTCATGACCCAAACTTTATCCTACGCAAACTAATATCTTTAACAGCTTCCGTTTGTTGAGGGAGCGGTAGCCTTCGTTTAATTCCCACACATTCCAGGCGAAGAATGCGCGCGTCGCTTAAGGGGGACGTCCTAGCTTGGTTTTCATGCTGCTTCTTTGTTGTAGTATATATTTTGTTTATATGGAATGAGGGAGTTTTGATATCTCGGCCTTCCAAACCTGACGGAACTATGTTAGATTTTGGCGCTTGACTCTTTATGATACCGTCATTTTAATGAATTAAACTTTTCTTTAGACCACTCGTATTGATAGGCATAATCTAGCACTTCCATTTCACTAGTACTCCCTCACCCAGAAATTTTAGTCTGACCCTTCACTAATAACCTTGCCAATAGGGTGACCCCACCAGTAACAAACACAAAAATTGTGTTTGGCTATCAAAGGTATACCTTCTTGGATTACGAGAGTACACAAGCTCAATCACTACTACAAGGTATTTCTGGCTCGGTTGAATTATAATAAAGAAAAAAAAATTCGATATACACTTTAGCATTGGGCATTTTTTTAATGGTCAGCAGTTGGCAGGTCAAAAAGCGCAAAAATACATAAGGGCCAAATATAAAAAAAAAAGGAAAAATTTTCCAAATACACTTTGGCCAGTGGTCATTTTTTCCGTTGGTCAGTAGCCAGCAGACAGCCAAATATCCGATATTGTACTATTAAGAGATTTGTCAATAAACGATGTTTCTGTTAATCGTTTAAAAAAAACAAAATGGCGGTTAACTTCGCGATTAAAAGATTTCCGCGATAATCCGATTTGCGATTAAGAAGTTTCGACTGTATATATCAGTTAAACTAACTCATAAAGGAAATTTTGGTTTTAACTATTCCTGAATTCTAGAACATTAAGTAGCGATGGGGCAAATAAATGCTAGATATATTAATTAAAAGATTTTTATCATCTATTCAAAATTAAATATAACTTTGAAAAAACATTTATAATTATTGCGAATTTGAAAATTGAAAAAACTTCTACGACCTAATCCTAATAATATATTCGTTTTTTTAATAGAGTTAAAAAAAATTACCGATTCAAAATTTCACATTGTTCCTTACCTAGGAGTCCTTTTAATTCGCGTCCTTGTGAATGTAAATATCTACTTGAAACCATTGAAATTTTGCAAATAAAATTTAACTTGAATAAAAAAAATATCTATAGACGCTATGCCATAATTTTCTTTTAAAAGGGGTCGCTGTGTCACCGATGTCGTCATATGACCCATGGGCGTAGCCAGGTTTTGGATAAGGGGGGGGGGCGAAAGCGTTAAAAGTTCAATTAGGGGGGGGGGGGGGCAAAACATAATTTTTTTTAATTTTTAAGGGTTTTTGTATTGAATTTTTTTTTGTTGTCATTTAGGGAAGGGGGCGGCCGCCGCCCCTGCCCCCCCCCCCTGGCTACGCCCATAAAATTGAATGTTCTAAAATTGTTGAAAGGCAAAGAAGCCAAGTACCTTTGATTTTCTGACCTTAAATCTGCTTTTCCTAATATCTTAATTGGCATCTAAAAACGCCACCATTGAAAAAATAATTTCACCTATAGATCGTTTCTTATTAGAAAATTTGAAACATGATAAACATTTGAAAGTAAAACATTTCGATAAATCATTGAAATCTAAAATCAAAAAAAAAAGTTTAACGAGCAGGTCGATTGACATATACTGGCCCGTTGAAGGTGTCTATTATGATAAATGTCACACCAAATAACTATTTTTTAATACTTAATATAGCTCCAGCCTATATAAAATCCCTAATCGATTGATCCACCACCAGAGTTCCCTTTTTAAAGTTTTGCCTCCTTTGGTCTGACCTAGAACCCGAATCACTGTTTCCCTTGTGTCCGCAGTTAGCGTCTCCCAATCGTCGTCTACGTTCCTTAGCAACTTCCTTGCACCCAAGAGTGTGGAGACTTTTTAATGATATTTATGATTTGTCGACGTATCCTTTAGCGGTTTGAAGCGAATTCAAGGTTCATAAACCTTCCTTCATTCGAGAAATACTTCTCTTTAAAGATCGATAACAAGGACACGACGATGTTGCTTAGCTATTTGTTCTCTCTGTATTACTTTGCAATCTTTGATCCTCCATAAAGCCTTTCGCCATATGAGCAAAGTCAAATCGACTAAAATGCCTTTCACGTCTAAAGGTCATAATATAATCTTCACACGATCGCCATCTCGTATGTTTGAGATACTTGGAGAAGTTTTAACCCTCCCTTGTTCTTCAAGGCCATGCTCATAGCCTCCATGATTTCGTTCATACCCGAGACGATCTTTCTCTACGTGGGCGTTGAAATCCCTAATAGTTATATTTTCTTCCTAATCTATTTGTTGTAGTTCCTTTTCCAATAAATCAAATAATATACCTTTCTCTGATTCCATACACTGAATTTGCGCACATAACGGTTAAGAGGTACCTTGATCTAAAATATTCACCCACACACACACCTACCTGTCTGAAGAACACTTGACTTTACCAACTTGTTCCTCAACTTTTTTTTACATTTCTGCCACCTCGATGCTTAGCCGACATACGAAGTAGTTAAACATAAAAAAATATACAAACACATAAATTTTAATTTCAATCATAGTTTAAAATGTGTGGCCACCTCTTTTCCTGAAGATGGGCTATAATTGCCCGAAATATCGCGTTCCTTTTCCATCTACCTATCTAATCCATCCACCCCACCTATTTTAAACAAAAATTTATCACATCCATGTTAACTTATTTAAATTAATTTAAATTTCGTAATTGAAAGGATTAATAAATAGTCACTTGTTATAAATTATTCAAGATATGTAACCTCAATGACGCATAAGCTTTTCTAATTCAGACCGATACAAATTGCCATCGTCGGTTGCCTTGGAGATTAACTGTCTTTAGGTCAGAAATTTTAATAATGTAACAAGTCACTTTATCAATTTCATTGAATCTTTAATATATAAAACTCGGGCCTTCGGCCCTCGTGGGAAGGGGGAGGGGAGAAGGGGAGGGGAGAAGGGAAGGGGGGACGACTCATCTTTACTTCGTATAAATGTATCATATTTGCTATGCAATTTATGGGCGAGAAAGGTGGGAAGGGGCGAGAATGCCTATAGGGGGGTATTAAATGCCTAATGATTAATTAGTTATTTATACAAATTTTCCATTTATAGGCAAAATGTAATAAAGGCAAAATGTAATATAGGCAAGGGTTAGGGTTAGATTTAGTGTTTGCATCTAGTTGCGTATTACAATAGTTTTTATGGCCTTTAGTGATTATGGGTCTAACAAACATTATATTATAAAACATCACAATGTTAAGAATTTGCAGAATTGTTGGGAGAAATTTTTTGTTGAATTTGAACAATTTTTAATTAAAAAAATCAAAAATTTGGCGAATGGTCATTTTTTCTCCATTGGTCAGTACCAACAGATACTCTATAAGTCAATGATAGCCAAAAAAACGGGAAAAAAATTTGATGCTCACTTTGGCCAATGGTCATTTTTTTTCCATCGGTCAGCAGCCAGCACACGGTAAAAATGGATATAAATTCATAAGAGTAAAAAAAACGAAAAAAAATTTTCGAATCACATTTTGGCCAATGGTCATTTTATTCCATTGGTCAGCAGCCAGGACACGGTAAAAGTGAATATAAATTCATAATAGTCAAAAAAATACGAAAAAAAATTTTCGAATCACATTTTGGCCAATGGTCATTTTATTCCATTGGTCAGCAGCCAGCGGACGGCCAAAAAGTCATAATAGCAATGGTAGGAACAGGAACAATCATAATAGTCAAAAAAACGAAAAAAATAATTTCGATTCACATTTTGGCCAATGGTCATTTTTTCCATCGGTCAGGAGCCAGCGGACGGCCAAAAAGTCATAATAGCAATGGTAGTAACAGGAATAATCATAATAGTCAAAAATAAACAAAAAAATAAACTCGGATTCACATTTTGGCCAATGGTCATTTTTTTCATTGGTCAGCAGCCAGCGGACGGCCAAAATGTCTTATTATCAATGATAGTAACAAGAACAATCGTAATAGTCAAAACTAAGACGAAAAAAAAACTTGGAATCACATTTTGGCCAATGGTCATTTTTTCCATCGGTCAGCAGCCAGCGGACGGCCAAAAAGTCATAATAGCAATGGTAGTAACAGGAACAATCATAATAGTCAAAAAAAACGAAAAAATAAACTTGGATTCACATTTTGGCCAATGGTCATTTTTTTCATTGGTCAGCAGCAGACGGGCAAAAAGTCATAATAGCAATGGTAGTAACAGGAACAATCATAATAGTCAAAAAAAAAACGAAAAAATAAACTTGGATTCACATTTTGGCCAATGGTCATTTTTTCTTTGGTCAGCAGCCAGTGGACGGCCGAAAAGTCGTATTAGCAATGGTAGTAACAGGAACAATCATAATAGTCAAAAAAAAAAGAAAAAATAAGCAATTAATATCAATGTTACCCAATTCAAAAACGAATAGATATACTTATGCACTAATTTAACGTAGCAATTAAAACCCGACCCCGCCCGAAAGCGAGGGAGATAGAGATGAGGAATGGGGCACCTCTTAATTTAAAAAATAACACAGCGAGGGAGATAGAGATGAGGGGTGGGGCACCTCTTTCTCATGCATTAATTTAAAAAATCGATAACCTAATATACCCAATGCAAATAGATAGGGATGGACGGACATGGACGGACGGACAAACGGACGGACAACCAAAAACGAGCCCATAAATTGCATAGCAATTAAAAATGTGTTAAGAAATTTTAAAACTTAACATATCTTATAATTAATATATACGATATATCCAACAGCTGCTTGTGACATTGAGGTGGTCAACAGCTTCTTTAGATATTTAGATGAGGGGTGATGCTCGGTGCCATCCAGGCCTGACACATGTTAACGATGTGATCTTTTTTAAATCTTTTGAAAGAATGTGCCTAAAGCGGGATTTGAACCCGCGGGCTCTTATTTAAATACAAAGCCTATACCAACCATGCCCCCACGCCCCTTATATATGCGATATATACTAAAGTTAATTGTCATAATTAGTAATTAAGATTGGTGCTCTATCAACTCACCGAAAACCATCTTGCCGAATTTAGTGTCCGAAGGTTAAAAATGCCCCCTAATTTAAAAATGTCCCCCATTCAACCAATCAAAAAATGTCCCAGGGTGAATTCGGCGAGATGGTTTTCGGCGAGTTGACGGGCCACCATTAAGATTAAGGGTGCTCCAGTTAAAAATGACATATTATACGTTATATCAAAACTTCTTTGACCACTTGACTTGGCGTCTAGACTTACTAATAAATGCTGGACTTTCTATTGTATCCTTTGTGCCGAGGGTCTATGTGATATCCTGGTAGGTATTACCAAAACCTTGTATCCGATCAAGGCTTTAAATTTAATAGTCGTTACTAAGGAGTATGAGTGGGATTTTGGATATCACCATTTGCCGGGATGAAAATTTTTAATAAACTGTATGATCGCTCTTCTAGCCCAGTTGCATGGAGGCCAAACAACGTAGACGTATGTGGTAGTGATCATATAAGTAAATAAACGGTGGGATTATTATAGCTGAGAGCAGCATTGAAATTAGAGGGGGGAGCAAAAATGATTTAAGATTTTTTAAAATTTTAGCCATAATTTTCATATATATCAACAAAATTTTGGATTTAGAGGGGGTAGTTCCATCCCTGCCCCCCCCCTTGGCTACGCACATGGCTTGTGACGATACAATGTGTTTTAGGCACGATGGGCATAGCTAACAATGTTTTGAATGTATCATAAGAGAACATTATTGGATTCGATAAAGATTCGATCAGTTTAGAATACTAGTGAAGCTAGTCGATGTGTTTTTGGTGCACGGTATCCTAGGCCTTAGAGCATCTCACCGGGGGCAAGGTATCAGCGTGGTCTCGCCGTTCAGCTGCCAGACGTAGACAACCACCGTGTCCCATAAGATGTAGGATGAGAGCTTATCCACATGCTGTCAAAGCTATATCAATACTGAAAGATCAATTGACCACAGAGCTCATCTTAGAGTTACAATTTTATCACAATCTCCTCTGTTTTACATGTATCTCGCTCTATGAATTCTCAGTGTAAATAGCTTCATTCAATTTTATTAAACCCAACGAAATTTAACAGAATTTAACAGAACAAAAGAATGTAACGCATAACAAAGGCTAGAAGATAACAAATCACAACAAATTAATTCTATCGAAATAATAAACGGGGCGACGGGTGCGGGTTTCCCTAGTGGTAATCCTAGGAGTAGTCCTAGGAGTAGTCCTAATTCTACGAGTTGTGGCCCGAGTTCTAGTATCTCTAGGAGTGGTGATTCTGGGAGAGGAACAATCGATTACACTCAAGAGAGAATTATCATTAGCGACTAATGTCAAAGCTTCGGCACGATCATAATCTGGTCCATAAGCAACTACTAATACTACGATATTGGCATCCAATATTTTCTGAGCAACCTCCAATGTGCTACCGTATTGGGCCGGGTCGTGAACGTATACTATGATAGCCTGGTAAGTACCTGGCTTTTTATTGAGCTTAAGAATTTCGTAAGCTTTTTCCAGCCCTTCTTCTCTATTATTTGCACCACCTAAGTAGGTAAATGTAAAAAAAAGGGGTTTTTATATTAATGCTATGAAGTAGTGTTGTAAAAACGGCTAGGTTAGTCGACCTTTGATTTGACTAGACTAACGGTCAACTGTGGTCTGTTTTTTAAATTTCGACTAAGAAAATCAGACCAAAAAACCTTTGTCAAAACCAGCCATGAAGTGCTATTGTAGCTATTACCTCTAGGCTGTAGATTTTGTAGAGCATGATGAACGGCTGGGAGAGAGGTGCCTGCAGTCAATTCTAAATCGACGTAGGCATATTTGTCATATGTTATTATGCCAAATCGGCTGCCTGTTGGAGTTATCGGATTTTTAAGGTGTATATCTTCGGCCAAATTCTTTCATAAATTTATAAGGAATTAAAAAACAATGAAAGGTTTTAGCAAATTCTTATAAAATTATTAATATTACCTTGGCATCGTTTAAGGCACACTCCCATTCATAATGATTAACGTAACTGTTACTATCGAACACGAATACGAAATTGGCTAGCACATTTGGAAAGACTATTCTCCTATTCCTATGCGAAGCTATGGAAAGAAAATTATAATTTAAGAGTTAGTAACAAGTAATTTTCAATCAAAATTTTGAGAATAACAAAAACTAACCATCACACAAAATGAAAGTAGCCACCAAGAAGACCAATTTGAAATTCATAACAATCAGTTTTACAAAAAAATATTAAAACTTTTGATTATATTTGCTTTTATAGCACTTCAATTAAATGATTGGCATATTATATGATTAATGGGACTTAGTTAAGGTAATGGACGATCAAGACAAATGCCAAAGGCAAATGTTAATTGACTAATTTAAGGTTTAATTTGCTTAGCACAACTTCAAATCAACAATTTTAGTATAACTACCTAAAGTCCGGAGAGGGGGGGGGGAAGATTAACCCCTCAGTTTTAAAAAACACACCAACCTGTCCCCCCCCCAAAAAAAATCTTTGTCGGGGCCCTATCATAACTCGTTTAAAAGGATGAACATTAACTGATTTAAAGCTTGTGTAGTGTATAAAACAGGCTAAAATAGTTGCTAAAATTCCAATATCTTTTTTATTTTTAACAATTTTATAGCGATTTGCAATAGAGAAATGCCTGATGGAATTTTAAAGTTTAAATTTAAAATCACCTATTTTGAAATAAACAAAAAATTAGATATAGCCCGACCCGAGGCCCGAGCTCGGCCCGAATTAAACCCATGTCAACTCATTTTGTAAAATATGATTTAATTTAACATTACTCGATTTAAATTAAGCCCCCCCCTGTCTATAATAATTTATTGATCAAAATTGCAAATTTTATTTTAGTTTTAGATCTGTTTTAGCTATTAAAACTTTAAAACTAAAATAAGCAAACAACTTAAAGGCTTTTTTATTTTAAACTGTTAAATAAAATTTATTTTAGTAAATTGAGATTGTTAAGTTTAAATTTTATAAGTTAAAAAATTGTAGCGAGAGAAAGTCTTTATTCCAAACTATGCCTTGTTTAAAATTACGAATAATAACAATCAAATTTATTTGATATTATCAAATAATTTTTGAATATAAAATTTGCCCAAAGGTTACTAAAAATTGGGGCCCGGGTTTGGGCTCGGATTGGGCCAAAAACTAAAAAGTATCCCAGGCTCGGGTCGGGCAAATAAAAAATGTGTAGATTTTGTAGGGCTCTATATGTGACAAAAATAATATTTTACATCTTTAATAAAAGATTTACACGCATATGTAACGTGAGTTTGCCAAGATAGTTTAACATTCTATTGACGCTGGTGTAGGGGGAAAATAGAAGAGACTCTAAATATATGAGCTAAGAAAGGGAAAACATGTCATCCTAAAAATGTAATTTAAAAAATCCAACACAAAACATTATTAAGCCTACGTGGTTTCTGTTACATTAATGCTATAATTTTTATTCAAAATCCTGTGTATGCCCATGGACACAAGCACCCCTTTGAAATAATCATAATGACATTAAATCTATTATCTATTTTACTTTTCAAACTCGCACTTTCTATCAACAGATGAAAAATGTATCACAACGGCGACAGGATGCCAGGCCGAATAGCCGAGTGTCAATTTAATCTGTGAAGACGCTGACCACTAAGTGTGAAACAGCTTATAAGGAATTATATATTGTATATTCAATACATTATTGCGTATTTCTTTGTAGGAAATCGGTGGGTTTGGATTGTTAAAGTATAGGTAGAGGGGAATGGAACTTTCGGGTAATTATAGTACATTAAGGATTTTTTTATTGCATTTCGTGTAGGTGGGTTGACAGATGCTTTCTTATTCACTAAATATATAAATGTGCCCATTTTGCATTGCACTTAATAGAAGTTAGATGGGTTTTAAATTTTTGGTCTGCCCGAACCCAGCTGACCCGATTTTAAAACTATAAAGCCCCTCTGGCCATCCCCGAATCATCTGCACAAATGACCCGTCTGAAATGTTAAATTTGTAAATTTTAGTAAATGTTTTGTCATATTTTCCAAAATATTTTAATTTCGATTTTTTTGTATATTTTAACTATGATTTATAAATAATATGTATTCAAATAAAGATCAACAAAATAATACATGTAAACAATATTATAAAAAATATAATACAATTCAAATGTCATAAAGCCGGATTGCCCGATTCCTGTTATGTTGCCTGCCCAGGCCAGTCAAAAATCTAAATTTACGACCGTGCCCGTGGCCGGCAAGGTCGGGCAGCGGGCCGAGCTTTTCTGTTCTCTGGCACTTATATATATAAGCAATAAGGATAAAGTAAAGATCTTGACTTTACATCGGGTTTACACTATAATAGAATCTTTTATTTTCATAATGCTATAATATCTTTTATACAAATATATACGTGCAATTTATACAATCTAAAGACATTTATGTTTCTTTTTCAGTAACAATGATATCATTTTTTTATATTTTCCAACATTTTAATGTTTACAACTAAGTTCTTAGATAATATTTGGCGCATAAGCAAACATGCATATTATGCTTATAATTCTTTCTTTAAATTATTTAACCAAATGCATTACTTTTTATTTTCGAGAGTGCTAATAAAGGGTTCCAACTAGCCCAAATTTGTAATCGTGGGCAAGGGGAAGTAAGAGGGATTATATGGCCGCTGAAAATTTTTCACTATGTCTATACTAATTAATGGTAACTGCTGTTAACTCATTCAACCCAAATACCTGTACAGTCATCAAATATGTTTTAACTCGCACCTTTAAATCCCATAGCAATATTATGTTTCCTAATCTTTGCCATTGACTTTTATATTAAGAGAAAAAATATTTACCTCCAGCACAATAAAGCTTAAAATTAAGATGCTAATATGTGTATCTAGGCACGGAGACTTTAACACAAATAACATGATATTTTTTTAAATGCCCTTTCATAAAACTTGATTTTGCAATTGTCAAATACCTTTACAGTCGAGTGAAATAATGAATAGTTATATTAATGACGTTTTGTATATTAAGGCTGTGTTAACTGGAATAATGGTATGTCATTTGAGTTTTACCGTATTCATATAATAAATATAACATAAAAGAAATCAATTTAGTATGATATATGCTTTACAAGACAAGTAAATTATTCCTAAGCTGCGATGAGATATTCAGAAGCCGAGAGAGACCAAGATTCTCAAAACGCATTCTAGATATATTTTGCTACCGGGATTGAGACGAGATTGAAGCTTCTTGAGTTTGATTCAAGCCGAGTTCAATCCTCGGGTCTAGCTGGCTCATCATACTCAACTAATCATTTTTCAATATATAAAATGTGACATTTAATTAGTTTCTAAATTAAATTTTATACCATATAACTGCAATTAGAGGAACAATAAACTTTTATTAGCGAACCTAAGACCGTGGGAAGAAAGTTTTGACCTTTTTATTATAATTTCATGGCTCAATTAACAAGGGTATATAAATGTACCATAAATTTAACTTTATGTTATAATGAATGTTAAGAAAAAAGAATTATCTGCATTGGTATTTTTAGTCAAAAATGATTTCCAATGTAAAGAGAGCAAATTATATTAAATCCTTTAAAATCCACGAGAAGATCAAAACCAAACGGTGCACAGGCGCGCAAAATTTTTATAGTATTACCTAATTAGAACATTGGTACCTTTATAATTTGGATTTCGATCATTCACACCCCTCACTATTCATATATATATATCTTAACCTTATTATTTGAATATACAAGGGACATTGAAGTTGATTTAACAATTTAACAATGTTATTCATTTAAACTCTGTACAATTATATATGAACGCATGGGCGTACGCAGGGGGGGGGGGCGGCTGCCCCCTCCCCCCAATTTACGAAAAAAAAAATTTTCAATGCAAAAGCATTGAAAAATTAAAAAAAAATTATGTTTTGCCTCCCTCTAAATGAACTTTTAAACGTTTTGGCCCCCCCCCCCCCCTAATTCAAAATCTGGGGACGCCCATGTATGAACTAATGCTTAACAATAATACAACACTCTAACTATGGTTATAATAAACTTACTCTTTAGTAATAAAGTAGACTTAAACCTCTACATGTTCATTATATAACCAAATAATAGAGTCAAACGTAGTGTAAAATATTCTAGGTCTCTTATTTGTGTTTAGAAATAAGGTGACTTGATTGCATAATCTATTCTATATAGACTTGATAAAAGGTTTAGATTTTAGTTTTGTGATGGTAACTACAGGTAGTACGCCATAGAAAGATCCATTTTTATAATATATTTTGATTTCCTAATAACCATTAGACTAGCAGCTTTTTCTTCAATTACTATTAAATTATGTACAAAGATATAAATCTTTTAAAGATTCTGCCAATAATTTAAATTTACAAAAGATAGACATTGCATAAACCGTCAGTATTTATATGTTTTGGATGACAATGCAAAATCAGCTGGCATTTTTAAAATCAATTTTCAATAGCAATGATGAAGGCTTGGCAATTACCAAATTACAAATCCCTACTGCAGTTAAATAATCTAAAAATACCATACATTAAAGCACCGGATGATATCTTAGTGAAAATTAAAGCTGCTAGTATAAATCCTATTGATTGTGAAATGAAAGGTATGTAAAACTTTATTAACCATTTGCTTATTACTCAGATGGATACGGCAAGAGATCTATAGAGCTGGTGCGCAGGGTTTTAACCTTCTCGCTGCAAAATAGTAGCCCATTTCCTCTAATATTGGGAAGAGATTTTTCTGGTGTAGTGAAAGAAGTGGGATCAAATGTTAAGATGTACAAGCCAGGTGATGAAGTATATTGATAAATTTTAAATATATATTGCTCTTAATTTTTGAAAAATTAAATTTTATATTGTAAATTAGGTATGGGGGGCACTTGGGGTTCAAAGGCAAGGTACTCATGCTGAATACTGTGTAGCATCAAAACTTAGTCTCTCACATAAGCCCAAAAATATTAATCATTTAGAAGCTGCCTCCATACCATATGTTGCAATGACTGTTTTGTCTTCTTTGTTTTACTTTTCTCCAAAATTTTTGCCAAATATATATGATAAAAATGTTTTGGTAAGAGGAGCAGCTGGTGGAATTGGGACATTCACAATTCAAGTATTTTTTAATCAATAATTTCCAGTATTATTTATTTATTCTCTTTTGTATAGTTAATGAAAGCTCTGGGAGCACGAAATATTGTTGCAACATGTAATCCCGATTCATCTGAACTAGTTAAATCATTAGGGGCAGATGAAGTTTTTGATTATAAAAGTCCAACCATATATCAAATGTTGAAGCAAATGGGACAGTAAATAATCTTTATTTTTAAATGATTACTAAATGTTTAGATTTGATATTGTATATGATCCCATTGGTGGCCCTGAAATCAATAATTATTTAGAACTTTTAAAACCATGGTCAAAATCAAGATACATTTGCCTATCGACACCCCTTTTAAGCTATACCGATAATTATGGAATTATTCCAGGGTTTGCTGCATCTACCCTTAATTTTAGTTTAAAAGCCTTTCAAGTACTATTATTAATAATTAGATTAAAAAAAATATATATTTATAGGCTCTTTCTAGAGGAAGTCTGTTTACATATGGCTATTTTGCCCCTAATAAGGAAGCCCTAAAGCTAGTTAAAAAGTTGGTTGAAGATGGCATGGTATATATGAGCTTGATTATTATCTTTTAAAAAATATTTTTTAAGCTGATAAAATTTTATTTTTATCATTGTATATTATACACACAAAAATACATCAGATAAATGATCAAAATTGTATTGGATTTTACAATTTTCTGCTTAATATGGAAAAATTATTTATAAATTTGTTTAGATTACTTTAAATTCTTAATATTTCTTTGTATTTTAATTAGATATGCCCTGTTTTGGAAGAAATTGTAGATTTTGAAAAGGTTCCAGAAGCATATGATAAGGTCAAAATGCGAAGAGGAAGAGGAAAAACTGTAATACATATGCCATAAAATTATTATGAAAAAATTTATAGTTTTTCAAAGCCTCACAATTTTTAGGTTTCTCATGTAAAATTTAATACATTTGGCTTTAGAAATATTTGTGGAAAATATAAATTGTTTAGATCATGAATAAAAATTAAGAACCTAGACATCTAATGTAAAATATTATTGACTAGTAGGTTTATAAATTGATTAATAGGAATATTTTTGCCAAAAGAAATTTGTTTGCTAATTTTCTTTTATTAGAAATGGGAATTAAAATAGGTTACAATTTTTCAAATTTCACCTTTTAATTGCATCGGCTATTTGTTGTTTTAAGTTAGTGTCAAAAATTAATAGATTTAAATATAGTTAAAGCTAGTAAAATTTATTATTTGGCGATTCAAATTATTTCAATTTTTCAACTCTTAGCGTGTCCCTAAACAGGACAACACGTCTAAACTTAATTTATTAGTTTTGAAGTGTAAATGCAATGTATTAAATTGTAATGCATATTCCTTTTCCACTTCCTCATTTATGATTAATAAACTCTTGCACATCCAAAACAGTGGTGTTAAAATCATAGGCTTAGACAATATATGTAGAAATTTACAAAAAAAGTTATTAGAGATTAGATGTATAACTTAAATAGTTTAATTTGATAGATTTTTACAAAGCATTTTCAGAATCAGACAAATATGCTTGCTCCACCCCAAGACAAACGACACTATTCATAGCATAATATTGGGGCATGGGGGTACAGCTTAAGACTAGGAATACGGGACCTAAACACATTGGTGTAGCCAAGGGGGGGGGGGGCGGAGGCACAAAGGGGCGGCTGCCCCCCTCAAATCTAAAAAATTTAATATAATTATGGCTAAAACTTCAAAAAATGATCAGACTGCTCTCCCTAAATCGTTATTGGCCCCTTCTAATTCCAATGCTGGCTAGGCCCATGCCTAAACACACACAACTTTTGATACTCCTAAGCTACGGGTTAGAAGATTGAGTTTTGGTTGCAACCACCACAACAGCTTTTTTCTCCTATTTAATCACAAAATCAATCTCGAAACAAATTAACCTTTTCCTCTGCTTGTAATCGTAATAATTTATAACTATTCAAAACAAATAAGAAATAATTGTATGAAAATAGAGGGGGTGTTTGTAAATAAAAAAACTAAATGGTATCAAGAATAAATCGACGTATAATGTGTGGTCCTGTGCTGTGTATAAAATGGTGAATATTTTCATGTAGTAGATTAACAAGAGTGTTAAATAAAGACGAAATTTGTTATATAAAAAATAGATAATGAAGTAAAATGAAATGGGAATGTACATTAGATACTACTAATACCATCATAACATCTTTAGTATTTTCATTGAATGACCGTGACTGAAATAGCTGTAAAATAAACAATCTTCTCGGGAATTCTTGTAGGAATAGTTTATAGGTCGAAAGGGTTTTGGGGAATTTGCCGTTTTATCATTAGCCGAACAACGTGTTCTCCACTCTTCATCAATTCAAGCGCCTCGTTATGTGTCAAATTATCCGCTTTTACCCCGTTGATTTCCACTATTTCATCACCTACCTATGGATAAAGAGCAAAAATGCTTTGAGTAATAAAACGCGAAAAATTAATTTAGCAAGCGAAACCTTATGTTAGCTTTAGAAGGGCACGGCATTCGAAACAAATCTAAAGTATACCGTTTATCCTAGGAAAACTTAGAGACTGTTTATTAAATTTGCACTAATAATTACCTCAAATTTTGCTGTAAACTATACATCTAGAGCAGTGATTCTTGACCTGGGGGTCGCCAATATTTTTAAAATAAAATAAAAATATTCAGAAAAGCTTTAGAAAAAATACTCACCAGGGGATTCGAACTCGTTGCCTTAAGATTCATTATTAGAATTAATAAATGATTGTAATTTAAAATCTTTGTTTAAAACTAAAAGTTTGCCGCAATTTTGGATACAAATTCGTGCAGAATATCCTCCATTATTTTCAGCAGCAATTCAAAATTTGCTGCCTTTCGCTAGTACATATTTGTGTGAAAAAGGCTTCTCAACGTCCTCAACTATGGTGGATATAAAAACTAAAAAACGCAATCGATTGCGACTAGATTCCTGCATGAGGATAGCATTACAATCAATTGAACCAGGAATTAACAAATTGGCTGAAGATGTTCAGCAGCAGAAATCTCATTAATATTTCCGAATGCATCTATTTTTTATTTTAAACATTGTTTTTATGTTATTATTATTTCATTATCGATTTAAATTTTAAATAGATAATGAAATAATAAAGTTGTGTTTTATGTTTATTATATAATAAAATGAAAAAATAATAGAAAATCAATATATTATAGATAATAAAACAAATATAAATTATTATGAAAAAATGGGGGGTCGCAAACAAATTACAAAATATTTGAGGGGTCGCGTTTATAAAAAGGTTAAGAACCACTGATCTAGAGCATTCCAGTGGCGCAATGAGCCAGAATTTGTATTGAGAGAGGAGTATAATGTTTTAGAACGGAGAATAATTATAATTTTTGAAAATTTTTACATTACTTAATTTTCTAGCTTATTTTAAAGGAGACTCATCTAAGACACCTTATTTCTAAAGATTACAATGCAGATCCTAAATCCAACACAAAATCCAACTTAAACACAAAACATTTTTCGACCTTTAACATTTTTTAATTGTTAAACTTGTTTGCCCTCATTAAAAGATTCAATTTTTGTGGTACATTCGCTAACAAAAAATTTATAAAAAACCAATAATTATAACCTTCTAATATCGATCAATCCCCCTTTAAGCTTAACGTGTATTAATTTAAATTTTCGTTTTAATTTAAATTAATTGCTATGCAATTTTTTTTTAAATCGCTATGTAATTTATGGGCTCGCTTTTGGTTGTCCACCTTGTCCTGTCCAACTTGTAATTCACTATTTATACTTTAATTCGTCCATCTCTGGAAGCTGGACCACCTTCGGCTATGCGATAAACGTAAAGGGGCATGCGTTGAAATTCCGTTCCTCCCCTAATGCTAAATCCAAATCCGCGGGTCCCTTTAAATAGTTCGACTCCCACGTATTCACATTCAACCTCATTTTCCATTTCCCCTATTACCTCACTCTACCAATCAAATATTTCATGTGAATTATAACTTAACTTTCATCGTAAAAACTTTGTTGAGACAAAATCATCCATGGAATAATAACATGATATGCTGACGAACAGCTGATTTGCATTAAAGTCAATGAAGCAACTCAGGCCGCGCCATCTTGAGTGAGGTTTTTTCGATATGCGCAGCACTTGTGCGGTGAAAAATTGCAAAAGTTAGGGATTAAAGAATGATTCGAACATTAATGGCGACCTACATCTTTACTTATACTAATAATCAGCTGTTCGCTAGTCTATGTGTTGGTTTTATTAGATTATGGTTGAGGCAATACAATCACAATATATATTAATAAAAGAGGATGCAAAAAAATTTAAGGTAGGGGTGGCTTAAAAATTACATATTAATATAAAAATTGATGTTGCATGTTGTTTTTACCTTTTCTTCGTATAGGGGAGAAGATAAACAGCTATCTTTGCAAACTCCGTTTGCTAAATAACGCAAAAAAACATGGAATTAATTCATTTTAAAACAAAAATTGTCTAATATATACAAATTTCATTTCCAATAATCACAAAAATTTAAGCAAATAACAAAACGCATCTTAATTCTAGAATAAAATAATGCAAAAAAAAACATGGATTTAATTTATTTTAAAACAAAAATTGTCTAATATATACAAATTTCATTTCCAATAATCACAAAAATTTAAGCAAATAACAAAGCGCATCTTAATTCTAAAATAAAATAATGCAAAAAAAAACATGGATTTAATTTATTTTAAAACAAAAATTGTATAATATGTACAAATTTCATTTCCAATAATCACAAAAATTTAAGCAAATAACAAAGCGCATCTTAATTCTAGAATAAAATAACGCAAAAAAACATGGATTTAATTCATTTTAAAAAATTGTCCAAAGCCTACAATTTTCATATCCAATAATCACTAAAATTTAAGCAAATAACAAAGCGCATCTCAATGCTAAGATAAAATTTCACTTTGGGTCGTATCAGCGCTAGGATTGGCCGGTTGTGCTAGTATGAGGTGTAATGTTAGACCACTCCGTTTAACCAATTCTACAATTTGCCCGTGTACGAGGGATAAAGGGTCGGGCTGACTATGATAATTGTCATCTTTGGTAGTGGCAGGACTTTGGCTCGATGATAAAGAGCTCACATCTATCCCGTTAACGGCTAAAATGCGTTGTCCAACGCGCAAGGCAGAACATTTGTCAGCCGGGCTATCCGGGATTATTTTATCTATCAAAGAATCAATATTTACGTTATCGATAAAGTAGTGTCGTAAAAATGGCTGGGTTTTGTTAGGACGCCCTTTAGTTTTAGACGACTAAACATAAACAGACCAATGGTTTGACCAATAAATCTCTGCCCTGCTTTTATGCGACTAAGAGAAATCCAAAAAACCTTAATCAAAGGTCGATAAACAAAACCCAGCCGTTTTAAGAACTCTACGATAAAGTAGTAGTGATAACAATATTTCAAACTAATCATCAATGATGACAACTCCATGCTAGTGTTGTAAAAAAGATCTTGGTTTTGTTTGATCGACCTTTGATTCAACTCAACATAACGGGTCTGTTTTTCAAATATCGGCTAAGCCTAGAGGTTCGACTGAACTTAAAGAGACCAAAAAATCTTTGTTTTAATGTTTAAACGACTAAAACCAAAGCTAGTCAAAACCCAGGTCTTTTTACAACACTACTCTACACTTCTAAATTTTACTTTTTATAGGTGAACTAAAAACCTATCTAGGTCATTTTACATAATTCGCCAAAATATTTTGTAAAAAAGATCAACTTAAAAGCTGAATAATATTAATAAAAATAAAAATATTCACTAATGTAAGAGCCAGATCTGCCGTCGAGTGCTGATAAAATTATAAATCCGAATCCTTCGTTGAGGAATGAGCGTTGCAGTGTGCAGGCAAAAATCGTTAATTCTTCTTCAGTTCCATTCTGCCTCGAATTCCCATTCAAATGCGAAGCTTTAAATGCAAAAAAAACAATGAATAAAAAATGTTTTACAGGCAGAGTGAGTGCAGTTTTTCAGGCATGGGCGTTGCCGGGGGGGGGGGGGCTGCCCCCCTTCTAAATTCAAAAATTTTGAACAAATTATAGCTAAAATTACAAAAATTATCATTTTGCCTCTCCCTAAATTATCATTGCCCCCCTCTAATTCCAATTCTGGCTACGCCCCCATGCTTTCAAATATAATTATATTAAATTAGCCTCTCTTTGAAAGGTGTCAATCTTATATATCATATGTTAGCTACAACTTTGGTTAAACTATGACTAACGGCCCACCCTGGTCTGTCTTTCAAATTTCGACTAAGCCTTGAGGTCGCCTTAACTTAAACAAACCAAAGGTTGACCAAACAAAACCCAGCCGTTTTTACAACACTAGCCACAACAACAAAACCCTAAAATTAAGTTAAACTATTCGATTTGCTATTGATTTTTAATTGCTATTATGTTTTACAAGAAACTATTATTAACTCTCTTTCATGCACACTTTCGCAGACCCGTTGTTAATAACAGAGCCAAAAGTATACTTAGATTTCATCAACAGATCACCCATAAAGACTAGTGTTGTAAAAACGGCTGGATTTTGTTTGGTCGACCAAACGAAACCCAGTCGTTTTGCTAACACTCATAAATACAACTCACTGTGAAACACGTTAAGCAACGCAACAGCCAGCCTTATTATTAAATCTCAAAAATATATCAATAATCAAATCCTCATAGTATACCCGTGTCTTGGGGCAGAACGACCCTTCTAATACCCATTTTAACGTATAACTTTCCGGCGGCTCGGGCTTTTTGCAATAGGTGCAAGGCCTGAAATTTGGCAGCTTTAAGCACTGACATTCCTTCCAAACTTAGAATAACGTCACCGGAGTGTAGTAAAGGGCGATGTAGGGGGTCGTTGTAGCAATAATTTCGCGTTATTTTGATGCAACTCCCATCTATTTCCGCCCCACCAGTAAGGCCTAAATGGTCTTCTACGGGCGAGGCATCGAGCGGGTGATACAAGGGCAGATCTAGGATTAAATCTTTAACGCTCGCGGGCGAGAAGGTTGAACCTTGGTGGCAACGGGCTTGTGGAATGAAAAGATTTATAACATATTTTAGAAATATTTTCTTTTTTATACTCTTTTATTTTGGCAAAAATCAAAGTTTTTATAAAGGATGGGGGGAGGGGTGGGGGTGAGACTTAATAGACGTAACCAGGGGGGGGGGCAGGGAGGGGCGGCTGTCCCCCTTTAAATCAAATAATTTGTTGAAATTTATTAAAATTATGGCTAAAATTTCAAAAATTAACGTTTTGTCCCTCCCCAAATTATTATCGCCACCCTCTAATTCCAATGCTGGTTACGCCCATGGTTTCTAAGTAGTAGTGTTGTAAAAAGACCTGGGTTTTGTATATTTTTGTAATTCATTTTACCAAATCTTAGCCCTCCTATCTAATTCTAATCCTAGCTAGACTGAAGGAAATGCATTTACGCAATTTTTAAGGCATAAATTTGGCATACATTTTGTCCATAAAATTCTATAAAGGGTTCAACGTACGTTATCAATTAAGAATAGGTGTCACAAATAGAGGCCTACATGGGAGAACTCAAGTTCGGGTCGAAAAATTTTAAAACGCTTTCAGGTTGGGTCGGGTTCGGGGTTAGAAAAGTGACATTTCAAGCCTCTAGTCACAAGGTACCACAAACGCAACCTACTCTCACTAACATCCAGTTCTTACAACTGCAACAAAAACAGCTCTTTCATTTAGAGCCCTGCAAAGTCACTTTTAAAAACCCGAACCCAACCCAAAAGCATTTTAAAATTTTCAACCCGAACTGGGTCGGGTTGGGGTCACCC
This sequence comes from Gordius sp. MW1, assembly GCA_964036665.1. Taxonomy (NCBI): domain Eukaryota; kingdom Metazoa; phylum Nematomorpha; class Gordioida; order Gordea; family Gordiidae; genus Gordius; species Gordius sp. MW1. Next base: position 25,608,635 of record OZ038527.1, read on the forward strand.
GTGCAGGGCTCTACTTTTATTATGCTATACCGGAGGTGTTGTTGAGTGAAGTTATGGAGGTAAATCGAGTTGCATGCTTATTGAGTGCAACTCCATTTTGTACGTGCTGAAATTCCTTAGAATAACTATTTCCATCATTTGTGGTGGGGTTAGATGCGTGTAGGCGGGGTGCTTGATAAGGGTATTTGACTGGCGTATGCGAATTTAGATGTGAAATGTTCGATTGCGGAAAAGCTATTTAAGATAGATTTGACATTAGTTAATGCCTTATATATTAATGCAAGCATTAACGTAGCCAGGGGGTGGCAAGGAGAGGCGACTGCCCCCCCCCCTCTAAATCCAAAAATTTGTTGAAATCTATCAAATTTATGGCTAAAATTTCAAAAAAAGATCATTTCGCCCTACACTAAATCACTATTGCTCCCCTCTAATTCAAATGCTGGCTACCCACGATGTTTTAAGGAAACGTTCTCTCAATTCAATATTAATTTTTCAAAAATATATAAACTGACTTTCGCCATTTTTGGAGGGTAGGGGTAGGTTGGGAGGTCGATCGCGGGGTCTTTGGCTAACAGCTGCCGTTTTACGATCAGCTGATTGAGGGGGGCTTGTCGTAGACGAATCGTGACCACTACGACATACGATTAATTGAACGATACTCCCAACCGGGATACCCCTAAACATGTCCAGGATGTCGCTATGCGAATATCCCAATACGCAAGAGTCGTTGACGTATACCAATATATCACCTGCCACCACAACAAAAGTAAACAAAATTGTAAAATTGTTTACTTAAGTTTAAGATAAATTTAATATAAAGCCTAAAATATTCGAAAATTTTAACAGGCGGTTTAAGAGACTTGGGGTCTCAGGGACCCCAACCAATATACGGAATTTAAGAAGAACAGGTAAGAGCTTTTAAGTAATAGTGTAGGCTGCCACGTTTGAGGAATTCTTTCTCATTATTCCTTTTCTTTCTCCCATAACTTTTGCAATTTTGCGCTGCACGAGTGCGCAGAGTGAGAAAAGCTCACTCAAAATGGCGGCCCAAGTTACTTAACAATTTTTATTGCAAAAATTGGCAATTCGTCAATGAGTGAAGTGTTAGTAGGCATCACATAAGTTCTTTGTACTAGTGTTTTAAAAAGGGCTGGGTTTTGTTTGGTCGATCTTTGGGTCGACTAAACATAAACCGACCAAGGGTTTTTCGGTCTGTTTATGTTTAGTCGACCTCAAGGCTTAGTCGAAATTTGAAAAACAGACCATAGTCGACCGTTAGTCTTAGATGAACCAAAGTGTTGACGAAACAAAACCCACCCCTTTTTACAACACTACTCTGTGTCTTTACTCTCATACACTATTTTCCCATACAATAATGGGGGGAATGTTAAGGAGGGTTATAGGGTTCAAAACTTCGCGGATAAACCAGAGAGTAGAGGTGTAACTAAAAAAATTAACTCATGGTCCTGTAGATCAATAAATCGTCTGTAAGATTATAAAAGTATAATTAAAGATAAATTCAAAATGGCGTGGGAATATAGCCACAAAAAACGATTAAAAAAGCCATTTTCGCACCTATAACCTCATTGATCTCAAAATCTGGACGACTTAGGGGAAAAGTATCAAAATTATTTGCAAGATCACAAGATTAAATCACAAAATTAAAAGTTGCAGCGTGTTATTAGTGAGCGTGTGACAAATGAACGCAAAACCTCTTTGTAAATTTCCATCTAGAGAGGCTGGAGAATTTGGGAATATTTTGTTGACGTACAGGAAATCCTTATCACGTTCACTACTGCCCAAAATGGTGAATCCAAAACCGGTGTCTCCTTTGCACAAATGGAATCCCAACAAATTATGACTGAGGTCTAGGGGATTTTTGGAAAACGTGATTTCGCCTATTCCCCAAATTCACAAAAATTATAATCTAAGAATTTTTTTTGGTTTTCTTCTGTGATTTTTCTCATTTATTTTTAAATTATAATCATATTTAAACGTTTTTAAATTTCTTTTTTTTTAAATATATATATATAAACTTACTTGGCCTCTTCGTGGTGAGGTTTTCCGAGTTCAGAGAGAGGTTGAGGACGCTGTGTAAAAAATCACATTGAAAACTTTCAAAATATTTTTATAAATAATCTCATATCCAGACAAATATCTCCTACTAGTTCAAGTAAAATTGTTGGATAAAACTATTATTTGTAAACTAACTAATGCATGACCTTGAGTTTTCAATGAATTTCATATATTTTCGTTAACGTTAGTTTTTGTTTAATAAAATATACGATATTTCATTTTAAAACTACTTATCGCGAATAGATCATTTTTTGGATAATTTAATTTTAAAATCTTCTGCTTAATTATTCAAATCGTACCCTTCGGAAACATCCGGTCCACGAGGGATGGCGGCGAATGCGGGAGTCGATTGCGATTTTTGTATCCTTCCGCCCCGATGGTAGCCATTTTGTTTTGCCATTTGTTCCGAACTTTTTGGAAGGCGGGCGAAGGAAGAGGGCGGCGAAGGAGTCGGCGTATGTCCCACGGTCACGGGTTCGTAATGTCCGCCACCCCCGGACGAAGGACCCGCACCCCTAAGGGAAAGGGGCGGAGGCGTGTAGGAGGTAGTGACGACGACGACGGCATTCAGGGACGAAGCTTTAAGCGACGCAGATTGTGATGGTTGATGCGGTACCGTAACGTCGACGTCATCGGTCGTCACCGAAGATATACCCGAATCGACGCCACCGATCAGCTGATCAACCCCCACCCCACGCCCAAAAGAAGAGGGGGGTGAGGGAGATGGCGTAGCGGAACCGCCCCCTTCGCTAGTATTCTCAAGGGAGCAACTTGGTCGGGGGGTGCCGTACAAATTTCCTAACAGACCGTAGAATCATTTAGTTAATAGAATTTTAAAAAAATTAAAATCGACCCTCTGCTAAAGGTATAAGTCTATTATAGCCATCTTAGATTTTGAATGGGGTTATTATAAATTATTAAATTTATATCAGAATCTTATCTAAAAATATCATTAAGTTTATTAATCAATCACATTTGACATTACCATCCACCTTAGGTAGATTGTCCATCTGTATATTGGGTCTATATGGTATTAGTGAACTATTGATCCAAAATTCACAAAAAACGTGTACGAATATTCTTATGATAATTTTTTCAAAGTTATTGAATTATTCAAATATCCAAACCTAAAAACTTTAGATTTTTATGATACGTTGAAATACAGGTGTCCGTCATAATGATCCGAAAAGGTAACGAGGCGTTCAAAAAAACCAAACGATTTTTAATACGGTCACGTGATGCCCTTAATTTGATCATATCGCAAACTTAAACTAAAAAGACCTAATAATCTTCAAGATAAAATACATTTCATAAATTTTATATAAAATTAAAATAATACTGTTAGATGTACAAATTAAAATTTCGAAATTTATATCACTATTATTCAAAACTCACCTTCGAAAACGCCGAATTCAATGAGCTGATCCGTTTTCTGCAAATGACAAAACGTTTCCAGGGAAACGAAGCAATAATCAACCCCGTCTATTTCCCCAGCCCTGGGTGCTCTTGTCGTACCTAAGTAAAAAGTAAATTTTTATAATAAATTTCATATATTTTACAAGTTATTTTTTATATAGAAGATACTTAATTTCGATAAATATTAATAGATTCATTTAAACAATAAAGTTTACCTATTTAAAATATAAAATGTCATAAATCAGCGTTGTTGCAAAACTTTTTCATAAAAACCTTTATTAAAGGAATATTAGTAAATAATTTTTGTTAATATTTTTCTGGTGGTCACGCTTTGTTAGTGGGAAACATGATGAAGACATAATAAGTAAGGCATAGGCAAGTTCAGTGAAGTAAAAAATGTTTTATGCTATGAACAACTTTTAGTTGACCCCCAACCTCGGGCTATGCAAATTAAAGCTTACAAAATTAGCTAATGACACTACAACTTTTTTATCTAATACTTCCTCAATTATTATCAATTAAAACAAAGAAGTTTTTGTCAATAATAAAATGTCAAACAATCGTCATTATTAAAATAAATAATTGTCAAAATTCTGCAAATATACAAAATCATATATTTGGGATTAAAAAAATTGCACAAGATTTTAATCTTTTAAATAAACTATAAATTAACATTGAAACATTTAGCATAAATAATTTTGAGTAACTAAAAATATTTTATCCTTCTAACCTTAAAAATAGGAATAGAATTTTACGGACAAAATTTGCGTGGTGTGAAGCAAACTGTGTATAGTATAGGAAAATGACTGGCCGCACGACAAATCCCATAACGAAGCCAAAATTTTAAAATGACCCGTCACTCAAAATATAAAAAGGAGGGGGGGGGGAGACAGGGAGGGGCAGTTGTCCCCATCCCCTCCCTCTTAAATCCTAAAATATTTAATAATATTATAACTTCAAAAAATTATCATTTTGACCCCCACCATTTAAATTTGGTTAGGCCCATAATAACTAAAATTAACGTTTTCTTTATGAATCACCATTGCCGCATGTAGACATTAAATAGAGTGGGGGGGGGCAACCAACCCTACTTGCCCCCCCCCCTTTAATATTATGCACACAAATGGTTTCATTTAAATTAATTTTTATTTAAGTAAATAAACAAATTTACGCCTTTATTTATGATTATTATTAGTCAGATATAAATGTAAACCTAAATTTTTCACTTCAGAATTGATAAAAAACAACAAATTTTTAATTGCATAATATGATGTGTTTGTACTTTGGCTTGGTCTACCCGTCACCTAAAAACATGTTATTTTAACCCTAGACCTAGGTGTAGGAGGGGTTATGGGTAAATAACCTCTCTTATATTAATATAAAAAATTAAACCTTTTCTCGTCGATAAGTAAAATTTACTTTGAACAAAAAAAAGAAAGAAATAAATAATTTATTTTACATAACCCATAAATTAAATCTAAATTGAATAAAGCCTGAATAGCTGATGATAGGGAATGCAGTTAAATTAGATGATTTATGGTTCCATTGTTTTGAGGCAGGCTGATAGCCAAAATTTATTGCTAGCAAATTTAAAACTTAAACAGAAATTTTCCTTTTAAAACATATTAATAAATGCGTTTTAAACAAAATTTTGTAGAAATAGGCTTTTAAAAATTGAAAAAACGATATCAATTTTTTATAAATAAATAAAAATCATAACTAAATGAGGTATGGAAAAAGTGTTTTTTGGTTTTTTAGATAAGAGGCAAATTTGGTCGAGTGTCGTAATCCCTTTTACCAGCTTAATTCATTAATATCTCAAGGTCTCTTACGTCAACTATATTTATATTGAGAAAGATAAAAATCTATTTGTTCAATAAAATTAAATTTAAACTTATTTTTTTGAGATAATTTAAGGTTTTTATGCAAGTTAGCAGCAAGTTTTGGAGTCAGAACTATATAAAAACGGCCATAAAACTATTAAAAATAAAACTATTTGGGATACAAAACATAAAATATGGGTGAGTTTTTAAATTTGTTTTTCAATATTAAATTGTTTGAAATTTATAATTATTGTTTGCAAAACCTTTAACGTTTCGATTTTTTTACCCAAAGTTCTAATAAAATTCGGCCATCTCAAAATTTAACAAACGCTCATTTATTTTGACCGATTAACAACCACTATTGGTGCGCGATAAAATATAGTTCATTTTATAGATTCAAAATTTAACTCACCAAATAATTTATATTTAAACGATATTAAAAGTGGATTGCAAAAATTATTAAATGCTATGTATCATCAAAATTATAATCAGATATCGCTGGACAAAAGAGGAAGTAAAAAAGTGGGCCAGAAGAAATTCTTTATGTTTACTAAGGGCTTTAGCTCAAGGTGAATATTGAAGTTCATTCGAGCAATAAGTAAGTATAATATACCTAGTAATTACCCATATAATAGGCATTTCTCCCACGCCATTTATTTCCAACTTACACAAACAAGTAAGCTCCCTAAATCTTAAAATCCAAACTACTCTTTCTACACTTAAAATACCTTTTAAAACTCTCATAATCTTACATATTTTATTTTTCATAATTTAAATTAACTCGATAAGGCAAATCTTAAAATGCTATGAAAATATATGAAAGAACAACGTTCACTTTAAATAAAGTTAACTTTTTAGTAAATTTTCATTAAAATTAAAAGATTAAATCTTACATGGGACGGTCCGCAAGTACAGATTTTCTCGTATGATTTGTTGTAATTCGTGTTCCGGACTTTCCTTCCCAAATCTCAGCCCGAGGTAGGTTCTAAGATCTCGTGGAAAATTATTACCTAGGCATAAGATAAAAAGTTAAATAAAAATTCTCAAAGATAACGTTGAACTTTATAAATATTTTTAAAATTTAATTTAAAGATAAAAGAAATAAGTTCAGAAAATAACGTCAAAGACTTTAAATTGTGAAATTTGACGGTTAAAACGAATTTTATTTTTTGAAATTTGGTTGAGAAGCAAATTGAAACCATATACATTCTCCATAGAACCCTTCGTTTTAAATTCATCAAAAGGCCCCCCAGATGGTTTGTTAAATATAAAAATAAAGGAAGCTAAATAACAATTTCTTATCTCCAATTTAAAACACTTTCTTTTCAAAAGTCTGGAAAAAGTTTCAGGCCAAATAACGCAGACGATAAACATTCCTTAAATATATTTTATTTTATTATTTATTTTTAAGAGAAAGAAAATGTTTAAACGAATATAAATTCATCTATTCAGGCCTAGAGGCGACATGTGAACAATAAATATGTAAATAAGGGCATTAGCCAACTGCTGTGTTGACAATAAGATAAATTCCAATTTATTTTCATCACAATGCTTGAAGTAATATCAGTTTAATTATTATTTGATTAATTCTAGACAGTTGAGAAATGAATTAAATAAGGTCAGAGCCATAATTACATGAGCTTTATGACAAATTAAAAACTAATAAAATTACAATCAAAATCGTGACGACTTGGCAATAAAATTATATAAAGTAGCACACACTTGTTTTTTCTAAGTAAATCGTGCTAAAAGCCCATAGCAATTTTATTAGTGTTGTAAAAACGGCTGGGCTTTGGTTCAACCTTTGGTTATACTTACACTTAGTCTGTATTTCAAATATCGACTGTAAACAAACCTTGCCATTTTTACAACACTAAATTTTATTTAGTGGGTTAAGTTTGAGAGTAACTCATTCGATGGTGAGAAACATTTTATTTTATTAAAAAATTTATAACCTTAAACTACAAAATTTCTAAATTTAATGAGGGGGCCCTGCCCTCCCGGCAAACTCATAATATTACACGTCATGGGCGTAGCCAGCATTGGAATTAGAGGGTGGGGTAATAATGATTTAGGGAGGGGCAAACAGAACATTTTTTGTAATTTTAGCCATAATTTCAACAAATTTTTATATTTAGAGGGGGGAAGCCGCCCCTCTCGCCCCCCCCCGGCTACGCCCATGTATTACACGTATACAAATCAGTCACTTTGCTTATGATCATATAGATCATGTTTATTACTAGTTAGTACTAGTAGTAGTTAATGCAATTTGAGTCTAGCTAGCGGGGAGGAGAGGCAATTATCGAATTAGGTTATATAAGCAAAGCCCCCCCCCACACCCAGCCAACGAACCACAAAGAAGGCAAGCCATGCCAAGCTGCTCAGCTAACTCTCTTCAGTCTCTGCCTACACACCTCTAGCTCAGCAGCAGTAAAACAAGTTTGCTAATATAATAACGCTCAACAGCAGGTACGAGCTGCTTTAGTTCACACCCCCCCCCCCACCCTATCCTATAATAAATTTTTTAAATAGTCCATGGGCGTAGCCATGGGGGGGGACAGGGTTGCCCCCGTCGAAATCCAAAAAATTTGTTGAAATTTATTAAAATTAGGTCTACAATTTGAAAAAATGATCATTTTGTCCCTCACCAAATCATGATTGCCCCCCTGTAATCCCAATGCTGCCTACGCCCATGAAATGGGTGGGTTTGGATAGACCAATCAGAGACCAGAAAAGCCAGGCCCGCTGCTCGGCCCACGGTAAAATAAGACTTTCGGGCGGGCACAATAACAAGATTCGGGGAATCGGAGTTAATAAGATTTTATTTTATAGTGTATTCTTTTATAACTTTTGTGATTGTACTAGATTTATCAATCGTAATTGTAATCCAAAATCGAGAATTGAATTTAAGATTACGAGTATACAACAAAATTACTGCTAAAAATTTGAAGAATTAACATTTCGGGCAGGGGAATTAGGGCCCCTCTAATATTTCGGGCTCGGTCGAGAGCACACATTAAACGATTCGGGTGGCCCGGGGGGGGAGGGCAAATTAGCTAAAAAATCGAACTGGGCCGGGTTCGGGTAGAATGAACAAATCTGACCTCTGTCTACTATTACAAAATACAAAATAACCGATATAATCATGTGGCTAGCCAACTGTAACTAGAGGGGGCAATAATAATGTAGGTAGGAGCAAAAAGAAAATTTGTTGAAATGTTAGCCATAATTTTAATAAATTTCACCAATTGGATTTAGAGAGGGGCAGCCGCCCCTTCCTGCCCCCCCCCCCTTGGCTAAGCCCCTGCGAGTAGGGATTCATAGCTAATAAAGCTTAATGTGTGCATAGCCAGGACAAATTAATCCTTCTTTTAAATGGTGTTGAAGTATTAATATCATCACAATATCGATTTTCCCATTCAAAATAATCCAGCGGTGGGCCCATACTTTGTGTTATAAACTTTGTCAAAAGGATTCCATTACACGTCCGTTAAAATCAACTAATGGGGTCAAATTGACCCCAAATACCACCTTAAATCGCGATGACAACGTTGTTCCATCATTTAAAGGGGATTTTTAATTAAACAGATAAACTTATTAGGTTTGGAATTTTATTTAAAAGTCAAGATTCTTATATTATGGATTTACTTATTAAGTGAAAGAGATTTTTCTAATTAATTATTTTGCGAAACATTAAGGTAGGGGGGGCACATGACCCTTTTTGTCCCCCCCCCTCCCCCCCCCCCCCTGTTGGGCCCTTGGGACTTCGAAAATCCAACTAGAACCCAGCGTACTTAAGATTTCTTCTTCTAACTCTCAAAATAGCACGCGTAATAAAATAATGGAGCACAATTATAATGATTTGACAGGGAAAAATTAATTAGATTTAAAGAGAGAGGAGAGAGATTGAAAGAGAGAAAGAGTAAACTGGGCTAAACTTATAAATGGGGAGGAATGCATTGAGAACGACAATGGTGAAAAGAAAATTACAATGGCAAATTTGGGTCACATCAACAGACAAGCACCCATTATTAATACTACTACTACTCTATTCTGCACGCACTCATATATATATTTTATTTACGTATATATATATAATTGAAAAATATGAAAGAAAAACAGTAAAACATATGAAAAGGATTGAAAATAAAATTTTAAAATAAGGTAGATAAGGGCATATTTCAATAATAAATTTCCAAGGGCGTAGCCGGGGGGGCAGGGAGGGGCTGCTGCTCAACTCTAAATTAAGAATTGTGTTGAAATTTATTAAAATTATGGCTAAAATTTAAAAAAATGTTCATTTTGCCCCCCCCCTTTAATTCCAATGCTGGCTACGCCCATGAAGATAGGTATATATTATAAAAAAAGGAAATGAAAACATTAAAACATCGACAAAAGATTAAAAAAAACAATTTCTGAAAAAGGGAGATAAGAAGGGGATATTTCAAAAAGATATTTCAATTTAAGATTAGAAGATGAAATAGCTATTTTAGAGATACAACAACCACTTTTGGATAAATATTAAAAAATACGCACGCAAAAAACGGTTAAATATAAAATTACTAAGAGCTAATAGATTTAAGAGGGGGAAAAAGTAATTTAAATAACGTTTAAATGCGTTTAACTTAGAATGGGGAAGCGCGGGTTTGAAAAGTTTACTGACCGCTCCCTGCAGCAACAAAAACTCCCAAAAAATCTCTTAAATGATTACCTCCCACAAAAAAAGTTTAAGTAATTTTGTAATCAATAATCATTTTAAACAAAATTGGATCTCAAAAAGGGTTTGGTTAACACAAAATACTCCCGAAAAATCTAATTTAAAAGACTAAAAACCGTTTACAGATTCTATTTTTTTTAAATTTCAATACAATTTATGGGCTCGATTTTGTCTGTCCTTGTAATTTGTCAATAATTGCTGTGGAAACTTATACGAGTTGTTCAATCACAAAAGGGCGGCATGGGCTTAACCAAGTTTTGGATTAGGGGGGGGGGGCCAAACGTTTAAAAATTCAATTAGAGGGGGGCAAAACATAAAATTTTTAAATTTTTCAAATTTTTACATAGAAAATTTTTATTTTTGTAATTTAGGGCCCCCCCCTGGCTACGCCCATGAAGGGCGGCGTTTATAATTAGAGTTTAAATCTTGTGCAAAGTAAGAATCTACTAATATACTTGACATCGTTTTACTATACAACAATCGCAAAGCATAAAATTTAAAAGGAAGGGGGGGGGGGGGGGCGGAGGTTAAAAAAGAAAAAAAAGTTATTAATTAATTCTCGACAAAAACCCCGTGTTTACGTGTTGCTTTTGTAAAAAAGCCGCGAGGGAAATAATAAAAAATTTTTAATTAATAAATGATTTGTCAGGATTGTAGCACTGCTATTTTAGTAGTATCAATCATAAAGGGAACAATGCCACTTTTGTCACACAGGGTGTGAGGGGAAAAATTGTTATACTAATGGCCTAAAGCTCGCTCCTTATTATTATGCTTAAAAATCTTTTTTTTAACCCAAACCCAACCCGAAAGCATTTCCAAATTTTAAACCCGAACCCGACCAAAAGTTCGGGTCTGGTCTGGTTTCTGGTCACCCGTGTACGTCTCTATTTCTCACCAAATAATCGAAAAGTTTAATCGTTTTAATGTATGGATAACAACGATAATCTACATTTTAAAATAAAAAAACATTGACCATAAATTACAGGATTTATATATAAGATTCATTCATGTTTAAATAGTAAATTTCATGAAAAAATTCACATTTTTAATAAGAGATAAAATTATAAAATTAAAAAGTGCAAAATTTTATCCATAAGAGACTTGGGGGAGGGGGGGGGCGAAATAGTTTAAAAAAATTAAAATATAAGATCCAAACTTCGCTAAAGAGATAGGGGGGGGGGGGGATAAAATACTGATAAGAAATGCACCTTCTGCCTACCTAAGGTCTCTTCTCTCTCTCTCCATAAGAAATGAATAACCCATTCATGCACGCACAAGGGGGGGGGGGGCCATCTTAGGGTATGATGTTTTGTGAAAGTAATATAAAAAAGATAAAGTGACTTTGTCACCAAATTGTCAAACTGTCCTGCCTGTGCCCCCCCCACTAAGTCAGTATAAAGGTCAAATATATAGCGATTACTTCCACGAGGAAGAATATTATATTACACCAGCCCAGCTCCTCCCCCCCCCCCCTTTGCCCCCCCCCTCGTGTCTTTGACTATAAATAAGTATGATGTTGCATTCATTCAATGTCTTAGTTCTCGAGTACGTCTTTCTGAGGTGCATCTTGCTGCGTAAATAGATAACAGATGGATGCCCCAGTATCTTTATTTTCTCTTTATGGAAACTTCCCCAAAATATATAGAAATAAAGTCACTTTTAATATTTTTCTATTTTGTACTAACAATTATAAACAAATATTAATAATATAAAAATACTTCAAATGTAACAATAGAGTAGTGTTATAAAAAGACATGGCTTTGGTTCACCTAAGACTAACGGCCGACTCTTGTTTGTTTTTTTGAAATTTTGACTAAGCCTAGAGTTCGACTAAGAAAAACAGACCAAAAAACCTTTGGGTCGACCAAACACAACCCAGCCGTTTTTACGAAACTAGATTAGAGTAATGAAAAATAGATTTTCTTAGGCCTGAGCCCGGCCCGACGCATTAATTTTAATTTGGGCGAGACCGAGGCAGCTCGACCAGAGCCGAACCGAAACGGTCTTGGGTGGGGCGGCCATGCAAGGCTCTACATCTGACCTGTGTTCAAGGGATATAATATATTAGGCTCAAATTAGGGCAAAATATATACTATCATATAGAAAGGGGAAGTAACCCTAACTACTTTATGCACTTAAAATTTCCAAACACTTAATCAATTGGAGTTGATAAGGCCATACATGGGCGTAGCCAAGATTGGATTTAGAGGGGGGGGGCAATAATGCAAAATGATAATTTTTTTGAAATTTTAGCCATAATTATATTTAATTCTAACAAATTTCTGGATTAAGAGGGGGGCAGCCGCCCGTCCCTGCCACAACCTGACCACACTTATCAGATAGTCTATTACAAAATAAAGTAATAACAAATTTTTATTATATAATATTTATAAATTTTCAATTGGTTTAGACCCTCCCACTTCTCTATAACCTACCTTCTGTTGATAATGGCTAAGATTATTACTGACAAAAGAAATCTCCTTTTGACTGCAGGTGTCCATTATTTATATATTAAATATACATTATGGTACGGCATTGTATATAATAGTGGCCTCATGCCATACGATAGGTCATTGTTATTCAATTGAATTGATAAATCAATAGTTGTTTTAATGTACTCAATTAATCAATAAATTAACATTAAATATTTATATGTAAAGCAAGTAATAATACCCAATTGATGTATAAAATATAAATGATTATAAAAAATTTCCAACTAAAAGCTATAATAGATTATATTTATGCATTAGTTATGGGTCTAAAGTTTGATGGGTATAAAAATGAAGAATTAATTAAAGTGTTGCCTTGGTAATATGAGAATTCAACATTTGTTATAACAGATTTACAAAAGATAAAAGATGGTAAATATTATATTTTCACAAGATATTAAGGAGCTAATTAATTTATTTCTGAGTTTTATAATAAAACATTTATATAAATAAAACTTATTCGAAAAAGGGAGCACCATATATTATGCTAATCTAGCACAACATTAAAAAAATGACTAAATACAAACAAATTGACGTAATCTAATCAACATATAATCATTATCAATGTATATAGTAATTAAATTTAAACAAAAATTATTGTAATTACCATTATGAATTAGTTTCAAGTGAATGATATCATGGGTTTTTTGTAGGGCAGATAATAAGTCTTTAACATCCTTAAGTCTATAACCAGATATTGGGGTTTCTTCTATTTTAATTAATATATTATCTTGAAGTGATTTGTTCCTATATGATATATCATCTGGTATTTTTTCTATAAAAACAAATTGTCCTTCCTCGGAGCCTCCATAAAATTGAATATTTTGCGTCTGAACAGAGCTTATATTAATAGAATTTATTTCACAATTCAGTATAGTTTCGCTTAAGCTAGGCATTTTAAGGCAACAATTTATATGCAAATCTGATAAAATACATTTTAAAAACCGCAGAAGTTAAAAAACAGATGAACCTTTATGAACGAATGTCTTACATACGGCATATTTAAACTTTGGAATCCCATTCATAATGCCAATCATCCACAATGCCAATGACTGTATTATTTTTAAGTAATAGCTCATTATACAGTTAATTCTATTATAATGATTATATTATATCCATGTGTACTAATTGTACTTATAATATTCCCTAACCCTAGCCCTAACACTAACCCTAACCCTACCCCTTAATTTTGATTGGTTAAGCCATTGGCGGTCTAAAGCATTGGCATTATGGACGATTGGCATTGTGAACAGAAGCGAAACTTTGCCTAACAAAAACATGATTTATTAATTTACAAGTTTGGCATTAAATAAAAACTCACTGAATTTTAAGTATCCTTTTTTAAAATAATTTATTACTATGATTGAAATATTCTTTGAATATAAAATAAAGTTGCTGTGATAGCAAAATATACACTCTTAGGAGATTTTACCCTCGTAAAGAATATTTTTTAAAGAATTTTTTTAAAGGGTGTTAAAAATAAATTATAATTAATATCATATTGCGGGACATCTTCAGATAAATAAAAATAAAATATATATAAATAAAATAGAATGGAATAGGAATTTAAAAAATATTAGGATGCTAGGTTTGTGTGTAACTAAGAGTAAAGGGGTACCATCCTTATTTAAAGTAGAAGTCTTCTAATAAAGAATGACTCCAACATCTTCCTTGAAAAGTACGATTTTGAGGTAAGTAAAATTGAGCATTTAGGATTGGAGATATGATATTTTAGTAAGCTGGAGACTGCTGTTGGTACAGCGGTTTAAAGACAACATATGTACGCTTGTTAGGCTTAAATATATATATATATATATATATATATAACTGATTCTCGCATTATTTATTATATTTATAATATTGTATTAAATTCGCAGAATGAATAAACAATACATTAATTATCCATGCTCCTTTATATTGAGACAGCGATTTTAATTAACCTAATAAATACGGAATTAAAGAGTGGAATATATAGAATAGAATATGATAATTATAATGAGATGAGTAATATATATAATGATAATGAAGGATTCTTTATATAATATATATTTGTATGGTATTGAAATTATAGAGAATAAATGATAGCATATGATGGTGATAATGGTAATATGATGGGCCAAAAATAATAATATATTTTTTATATAATTTAATTAGCTGGGGAGGGCCAGAGAACAGTTATAGCAATAATATGATCTGTCGATAATAATATTTTAAATGATAATTATAATAAATTAAACTATTCTTGTATCATCTATTTACATATATGACATCTTCCCCTTTAAAAACCCTGAAGGCTTTATCTGATTTTGTTGATATTCTCATGTGCTCCATAAGCCATGCGTAGTGTCCAATGAGCATTGTCCTTGTCAGTCCAATTTATAATGTTCAAGTAATCATAGTGAAGCAGCTTGGTGGGCGAGTTGGGAAGGTGAGATGGGGTGGAATGACGGAGGGTTTGAGGACGAAGAAGAAGCGAAGGGAATTATGGGAAAGGCTAGTGCCAATGGCTGAATTGATTCAAATACTGTGGGTTCGATGTAAGGAGCCCGCACTGTAAATCAGAGAGAAAATTGTCGTTATTGGCAAACGCGACTTCCCTAGTTAACTAATTCATGGACTATGGATTCGATAGAAGCCCGCATTATAAATCAGAAAGGTAGGAAATTAACTCTGCACTGTGAACAACCAAGCTATCTTCGACCTCATGGGCTTAGTGAATCTAAAGGAATTAGATTTATTAAAAACCATTGAAATTAAAGTCCAATTATCCTAAGCTAAGATCAGCCTATTATGTTACTCATGTCTAACTGTCAATTATACTTGAATTTTTAATTTATGGGCTCGTTGTTGGTTGTCCGTCCGTCCAACCTGCCCATCCGTGTCCTGTCCAACTTATAATTTTTCAATGATTGCTGTAAAAACTTATTAATATTTCTTTTTATCCTTGTCCATAATTTGTTTAGCTTTCCTCTTTTTGTTCAACACCATTTTGTCTGACATCATTAATAAACATGGAATTAAAGAAAGGAATAGATAGAATAGAATATGATAAACCATTATTTTCTTTGAATAGTTGTTAATATAATATCGACTTTCGGTGGCCCATTGGCAAAAGATATTACTTTTCTTTAGAGTTATATTGAAAAACTTAATAATAATTAATAGGATTTTTAGTGTTGCCTTGGTAGAAATAATTAATTACTTGTTGGTAGATGAATACAAATTATAAGAAGGTTAATAAAAAAAATTTCCGTCCTTTGTGCCTATAATGTGTACCATTGACACCATTTTGAATTTGGCAACCTCCTATATCGTTCTTCAGTGTCCCTCATTGTTCAAACAGAAAAAGTGAATTTACCTTCCTCATTAATTGATAAATAAAAGAGAATGTTGATAAATGATTAGTTTTATAAAATGCAGATGGTACTAAAACAGTGGCGTAGCCAAAGGGGGGGCGTTCCCCCCCCCCCCCCCGAAAAAAAAAGATCTAAAGTTTATATTTTATAGTTGTGCAACGTAACTGACCAAATTAATTATTTATAATGAATTTCTTTATGTTTTATACCAGATTTTATAATTTTAATGTTGAAATAAAAATGTTACACACAAATTTTTGCAATTTCCCCCCCCCCCCGGGAGAAAATCCTGGCTACGCGCCTGCACTAAAATGCTTTAACATCACATCATCACAGTATTTTTATATTTATGAATTGTGTAAATGATATATATTTTAAAATGCTGTTTTTAATGTTTAAATAGTTTTACAAAAGGTTTATTACGTTTAAAATAATTCTAATTAACCTAAAATTTCTATTACCCATATAGCTTTCCATATTTGTGCACATTCAGAACTGGCGGGAAAAGGGTAGCGGTAATTGGAGACTAAATAGCCATAAAAAAATTAAATTACGTTTCAAAATAATTAAAAAAAATTTTTATTTTTTTATTGGAATATATTTTTATAGTTTATTTCTATCGTAGAAATTTTTTTTAGAAAAACACATATAGTTATTTTATTAGTTTGTAATAAATAAATCCTCAAAAGGGATAAAGTATTTATTGAAGTTAAAAGGGTATGGCGATGAATTTATTTGCAAATTATAATTTTAAAATACCAAAAAATCAACTCCAACTCAGAACTTTTTTATTTATTCATTCATTTAAGCGTCTGCGAGTAATATTTATTTTATTCAGCGATAATTTTTCCGCGATAAAAGGAACGCGATAAAAATATTATGTCGATTTACATTTTTCGAATGATGATTACTCAAAACACAAAAAAACTATATATATGAGTGTGTGTTCCACCTTATTTTTTTATTACCCCTATACTCATAAGTTAAAAAGGATTTTTATATCGCTGGTACTTCTGGTTTGTGCCGAGTAACCGTGATATTTTTGTGTTTAGATATCGCGAGTTAAACTGGCACATTAAAAGCTATTAAAAGGCTAAATTAAGAAATAAAACAATATTCATTCCTTCTTATTATAAAAAATTACGAGATCAATTTTTCCAATAAATTGATTATATTTTTATAGTTCCAAATTACAAAAACAGAATATTTGTACGTTTAATCAACATTTTATGATATTCAAAATATTAAATCTGAATGGAAACAAATAATCAATAAATAATCTGAATCGCAACAAATTAATGAGTAAGTTGGGTAATAAAAATCGTATCTATTTATATCTTAAAGATACTAACAATCGTGACCATCATAAACAGGAATAAAATTTACGCGTATGTGTGTGGGGGTGGGGACGTATATATAAATTATCGGATAGCGCACACGAAGGGTGGGACGTAAGGGGGTGGAGGATACCACAATATAATAAATCATCGAAAAATTTAAAAAATACCTAGGGCTAGTCATAGCTCACTCTTAAGTTTTCACTTTTTATCAGTGTGGCTAACCCAAATCAATAACAATATGGTTATATTTTAGATAATACAAATAAAAAAAAAAGAAATTCTGCATAGAAAAACTCTTTAGATAGTTTATTAATATATAATCATAGTCAAATACTCTTCCGAATTACAATAAGTTAATTATTATTAAACAATTATGTTTTCAAAATATTGTCATTTGGCTTTATGAATTATATGATATAATATACAATGAGAAAAGGCTAGCACTTGCCCCCTCTAGCCCCGACTTCTATTATTTGTGTACAATCAATAATAATTCAACATGTTATATTGCAAGTATAAATTTAATAGACGGGTTTTATATAAAAACTATCCCTTTATAAGATAAAATTTAAATATTTATATGCAAAATGCAAAATTTTGTCAAGAATACTAATAGTCCTAAATAACCATTTTTTTCTATAAAATTTATTTTATTTTTTCAGTGGAAATTTTTTTTACATATACCTTATAATAAAATACACATTATGGGTAAAATCTTAATGTTTCATGATTATTTTTGAAAATAATTGAAAAGCTAAAAGTAACCCCGGTCTACTACTAGCCTCGGTCTCCCCTACAATTATTTAACGTTGATGAGCAGTCTATTTAGTTTATGATCGATCATAAGCGTAGCCAGCAGCATTGGGATTAGAGGGGGGCAATAATGATTCAGAGAAGGGCCTTATGATCATTTTTTAACATTTTAGCCATACTTTTAATGAATTTCGACAAATTTTTGGATTTAGAGGGGGGTAACCGCCCTCCTGCCCCCCTGGCTACGCCCATGGTTTCCAATTATACTAGCTACAAGCGTTACTATGAAATAAACGGCGGGTCGCTTGTCGGATGAAATAAAAGTCCAACTTAAGATTGATGACTTTTTATAGAATATAATTATTATTGAACATTTTTAACATTTAAAAAAATAAATGTTTTATTGACAAAATTCAACATGCAATTAAAAAGCAGCAATTTAAACAAATTAAAATGTTATTAAAGCATTTAACAAAAACCTATTATTTAATCTATATAATTAGAAAAATGATAATTTTTCCCTTTTTAAGCAGCAATTTTGTTTTATTTTTAAATAATTTTATTTATTTCTCAATTTTGTGGCTAAGAATTACGCTTAATAAATATCATGCCTCCCCCTGGCTACGCCCGTTTATAATTACGTAGAGTATATGGCACATTTCATAACAAAGTGTTGCGAAAGAATTTAACTTGCAATCATAAATAAATTTTATCAATAAAATAAATTTCTACATTTATTTATCTAAATTTAACCAAATTTATACATAATTTTATAAAACATTTTCGTTTAAATGATATTTTCTTCCAATAGGGCGCATACAATATACATTATTGACAAATTCTGACCCCCTAAGGCGCATGATCAAACATAATAAACATGAGAGATAGAGAGAGACTAGCTGTTATACAAAGCAAACACGCACACACCCTCACCCCCCTCAAGGATGATAGCTTTTATTTTTCCCTTTTTCTTTCTGAGATAATTATTCTATACTATTCGTTTTTTTATATTATTTTTCGTATTATTAACTATTATTAAGATGTTAATTTTATTATTCATCTATTTCAAAATTGATCATTAATATCTTCTGATGGACTCCTTATTGATTTAATATCAAATTCAATTATTAGCTTTAGTTTTATTACACAAAGCAAACAAACCAAATTATGGGAATTATTGGATGGAAAATGATATTCTGAAAATTTTATACTTTGTATAGAAAGTGAGATAATTATTTCATGGAGGAGCTTTCTGAAAATTTAAAAATCAATAATTCCTCATCTCTAGGTCTAGATGATTCCATTCCTCAAAATAGGTTATTATTCTACTAAATCATTTAATTGCACTATTTTGTAATATAACTATATAATGATAACTTGTTGAAAAAAATAAAAGGTATTTGAAGACATTAAATAGATTTTGATTAAATTAAAAATTATTAGAAATCTTTTGGTGATGAATTATTTATTTTTAATTATAGGTGAGATATTAAAAATTAATTTTTCACATAGCATGATTTTGATTATAAAAGCTTTAACTAATATTATTTGATAATTTTTAATTATACAAAATTTACATAATGACATTTTATATTCCTTTTAAAAAATGAAAATTTATTAACTAATAATAATTAAAGGAAATTCTAATTTTTTATAAAACACAAATGCATGAGGGTCATGTTTGATAGGTAATTAACAACACACATTTAAATATCTTGGTCAGATTAAAACCGTTTTTTAAGCTTTATTTGTAAAACTTTTTTAGAAGAGGCCCGTGAGAAATTTTTATAAAATAATAAATATTTATGATTAGGGGAGAGGGAACATATGACTTTTTTCTAATTTCAGAGAAATTTAAGATTATACTACCCATTTTAGCACATCAAGATTGTTTGGTGCTCAATCATGCAAAAGTTTCACTGCATAATTTTATAGAGTAATTAGCTCCCCTACCTTTCTCAACTCGTAAAAATAGTCATAAAAAAGGGGAGGGGGGCAAAGGGGGCAAAATTTCACACCATACCCCCCCCCCCCCCTTAATTCCCAGTGGGCTTAATTGAATTTAATTGATGAATATTGAACTTAGTTTTTTATCAAAAATGAAACTGGTGAAATTATATGCGAATCCCTTTTAATGGCGGACATAAATGCATTGACCATGGGCGTAACCAAGGGGGGGGGGGCACGGAGGGGCGGCTTCCCCCTCTAAATCCAAAAAAATTATTAAAATTTGGCTGAACTTTCAAGAAATGTTCATTTTGCCGCTCCCTACAGGAAATAAATATTTTTGCAAAAATTTCAAGGTGGAAGGCTCGGCCTTGTGATATATGTGAACGTGAAGTGGGGAATGGTGCCAAGCCCACCCACATTACTCTGCTACACAGAGAGGCACAGTTTATGCAGTTTTATTGTTGTGTTGAAATTTTATGCTAGGAGAGGAATCGCACATTTTCTAATAATTTTTTTCCCTTAAATTCTCAAAAATTATTATTAAAATTACTTGTTTAGATACATGTATTTTAAGTCACTTTTAATATTATATTTTAAAGCCTGCCATTCGTTGATAGATTATGACATTTTATTAGTGCATTTCAATTTTCAATCTACTTTATATAGGTGTTTACCAGGGTTGTAAAAACGGCCGGGTTTTGTTTAGTCGACCTTTGGTGACTGGTCAGTTTTTCAAATTTCGCCTAAGCCTAGAGGTCGACTAAAAAAGAGTCGAATTAAAATTAAAGTTCGTCGTCTAGTTTGAGTTGTTAATTTTCTATGGTTTTAATCATGGGCGTAGCCAGGTTTTTTTGGGGGGGGGGCGAAAGTTGTTTATGTTCAATTGGGGGGTGGGGGGCAAAACATAAATTTTTAAGGGTTTTTGTGTAATATTTTTTTTTGTCATTTGGGGCCGCCCTACCCTGCCCCTCCCCTCTCCCCTTGGCTACGCCCATGGCTTTGTTTGAATATTATACTATTGAAACCCTTACTCCTTTTTATTTCTGATAAATTTACCCTTTTTATTAAGCTTAATCGTTTGCTTTCGAAATCCCATGGGATTATGTCAAAGAACAATTTATAGTTTAATACATAAGGGTAGTTTTTTTCCAATTAAAATTGATTTTCAAAAATAAAATTGATCGTCTTTTTAGTATATTAAAAGGCATACGATTTTTTAACAAAGAATTGTTTATTTATCGATTTGCTATTATTACTAAGCCTGCTGGTGTTACTTACATCTTTTTTTCTTTTTTTTTAAGCTTGCCACCACCAATTGATAGATAGATTATAAATTTCTGGGTTTTGTTTTGTCGACCTTTGATTCAACTTGCCTAACGGTCAATTCTGGTCTGTTTATCATATTTCGACTAAGCTTAGTGGTCGACTAAGAAAAATAGACCATATAAACTGGTCTTTTTGAGTTTAGTCTACTTCAGAAGGCCCGGAGATTGGGAGGATTTTAAATGATAGGATTAAAAATTTTATTACTTACAATCTGGGAAAATCTTTTCATACCCTCTTGTAGTGTTGTATATATTTTTACTTCATATATTTCCTAATTTAAATAGGCGCCTCTGATTATTTTTTACGGGTTCGACTCGTTATTTTACATTATAAATACGGAAATTGCTTGGTTTAAATCAAACTCGTACATAACTTTCCCCTGCACTAAATCACTAGTTGGACAGGACAGACAGGTTTTATTTATATCTTTGGCTGAAATTATTTGTGGCCCCGTTAATTCAGGCCTAACGGGCAAATATAATATCACTGGCCGGGCGCTGGCGCGGAAAATCTGAACTCACCTCTGTCTCATGGGCGTAGCCAACATTGGAATTAGAGGGGGGTGGCAATAATGATTTAGGGGGGGGGGGGGGGGTAAAATGATCATTTTTTGAAATTCTAGACATAATTTTAATGAATTTTAACAAATTTTTGGATCCCCCCCCCCTGGCTACGCCCATGCTGTTCTCCTTTTTATTATTTACTAGATTTAAAGAATATTTTAGCTTTCTACTAGTTTTATGAACTAACATTAGAAGAAATTCAATGTGGTAGTTTTTATTTTATCACCCATACTCCTCGCTTATTTTGATATGCATGTGATAAATGTCTGATGAGGAAAAAAAGGATCCATCTCATCTTATGTGCTTAGCCTAGGCAGAGCGTATCACTTTGTTTGTCGGCATTTTACAAACGTTAGACCGTCTGGGACGTGAAAGATAAAAAAATATTTCAATTCTGTTATTAAATACAGTTATAAAAAAAGTAGCTTTATACTTTATTTACTGTTAGATTGGAAAATGCTTTGGTAGCAATTAAGTTTTCTACATATAATATTTGGAATTAAGTATGCGTAAGCTTATTTCATGATTTAGTCGTGGTGATAGTGAACTTACCATTAATTAGACTTGTCTTTCATATGTAGCTCTAGCTGGCTGGCTGGCTGCTCTCCTCGCTTTATATTGCGCCATCGCGTTGTTAATATTCTAGGTGTGTAAAGTTCTGAGACCGTGCAGCACACCAATTACATTAAACACACCCTCGTATTTTGCCTATAAAAGTTGACAAAGAAATCCCATCAAAAGCTATACATCGTCATTTTTCGAGTGATCGGAAAACAGTTTGTAAAGCTCCTATTTATATTTTTTCAATCAACGAATGGTGTAGCCATTTCATGATTAGACATCGGAAAGTTATGTTGTAATAGAGGCATTCCATGTCAAATTCATCATAAAAATCCGTTTTTGGGCCGACCCCCTCAGAATTTTATGAGATTTGGTCAAAATGTAGAAACTATTGATATTCATTTGGATCACTACCTCTCTACTTGTGGAGGCTCAAAAGTCAAAATAGGTCTTTTACGACGTAGGGTCATGACGCTAAATTCGATATTCCTTTAAATTATTCACTCCCTAATCATAAAATCTTGTTGTAGTGACAGGCAAGTACAAAATTAATCGAAATATCACTTTTTATATCATTACCCGAGGTTAACATTATTACTATATGTTAAGTGTTTCAAGGGTTAGCATTTATGCGTTACACATTCTAAAGTTGTAAAAACGGCTGGGGTTTGTTTTGTCCACCTTTGCTCTTCGGCGACTACATAAACTGACGCTTGCTAACTAGCAGTGAACACATTATATCTATCTGTTTATCCATGGCTATTTTTGCTGAAAAATCGATTGATTTACGCACTTCATAAAGCCGTTTACCCCTATTACCCTATGGATGGAGATATAGGTGAGCCTTCTAATTTATATTGATTAATTAAAATAAAGCTCGCATATAACTACTAAGGCGATGTTATTGTTAGATACAATCTTAAATACCTAATATTATCTCAAAGTCCGTTTTTTTTTAATTATATGTGTAATATCATAGATTTATACTTTGTATTTATATATACGTTTAAGTTCGTTGTTCCTAGTGGGAATATACACGTTTTTCATCATCACATGTTTTAGTTGATTTTGCATATTAATAAAAAGCTTCAGCGATTTCTGAGTAGTTGATATACTACATTGTAGTTAAAAATACTACATTTATTGGCGCGGTCGATAGGCGTAGCTCCTTTTTATTTTCTGGTATCTTGAAATTCTTAATTGACTCAATGCGTTCTTCTGTAGGGTGGATACCTGTCGAATCAATTTTATGTCCTAGATAGATAACTGAGTTTTGGAAAAATTTGACTTTTTCCTTTTTTGCTTTCAGCCCAGCATTTTGTATTCTTGTTAGGACCTCGTTTAGATTTTTCAAATGGTCATCTTGATTTAACCCCGTGACTATAATATCATTAACAGTATCCCAGTGTGCGGAATTCCCTTTAATAAGTTTTCCATATATCGTTGAAAAAGATTTGGTGCCGTCGCTAAACCAAATGGCAAACGTTTGTACCTAAAATGACCAACATGCGTAGCAATTGTTAACAATTGTCTACTCTCTTCATCTACCATCATTTGTAAATACGCGTCGCGTAGATCTATCACTGTATATTTCTCACCACCAGCTATTTTTGTAATTAGATCATCAAATGTTGGCAGCATATGATCATTGGTACTAAGGTAGGGGTTCAAAGTAACTCTGAAATCCCCACAGATTCGAATAGAACCATTCCCTTTAACAACATTTACCGTTGGTGTGATCCATTTAACTTCACTTAAAGATGGGTCCACTCGTTCAATAATGTTTTCGTCCTCCAACCTTTTTAATTCCAATTCTACTTTTTTCCTTAACGGAAACGGTACCCTTCGGGGTTGAAATGATATTGGCTGGCTTTCATCTTTTAAAAATATTTTGCGCCTGTGTCGGACAACAAAACGTGGAGGGAAAGAGGATCCCCTTCGGTTTTAGGCATCGCACCCTGCCCCACTTCATAAAGGACGACTACGGGCCCGAGAGCCGTGGGTTCGTCGAGAATTCCTACCTAGCCGGACTAACTCCCTCGGAATTCTTCTTTCACGCCATGGGGGGCAGAGAGGGCATCATTGACACTGCCGTTAAAACGGCTGAGACCGGTTACATCCAAAGACGTCTCATCAAAGCTATGGAGTCTGTTATGGCCCGCTACGACGGGACCGTGCGGAACAGCTTGGACCAAATGGTTCAACTCGTGTACGGGGAGGACGGGCTGGACGCTACGCACTTGGAATTTCAGCACTTGCCCACGCTCAAGCCGTCGGACAAAGCGCTCGAACGTCGCTTCAAGTTCGACCTTTCAACGAAAGAATTTTGAAAAAATACCTGAACGAAGATATCGTGAAGGATCTGCTGGGTAGCGCGAATTGCATGACGAAATTGGTGTCAGAAGTGGGATCTGAACCCACGCCCAGATAACTTAAATGGAATTCCGCACACTGGGGTACTGTTAGATGATATTATAGTCACGGGGTTAAATCAAGATGACCATTTGAAAAATCTAAACGAGGTCCTAACAAGAATACAAAATGCTGGGCTGAAAGCAAAAAAGTAAAAAGTCAATTTTTCCAAAACTCAGTTATCTATCTAGGACATAAAATTGATTCGACAGGTATCCACCCTACAGAAGAACGCATTGAGTCAATTAAGAATTTCAAGATACCAGAAAATAAAAAGGAGCTACGCTCATTTTTAGGTCTTGTAAATTATCAGGAACGGTTTATTCCTCGATTACACGAAAAATGTGCTCCACTACATGCCTTAACTGGTTCTACCATAATGTGGAGATGGACAATTTAGGAACAAAAAATTTTTGATGAAGTTAAGTTGATGCTTTCATCTACTGACACCTTAGTACCGTATAGTACAACGTTACCAGTTAATCTTGCAGTTGATGCGTCCGAGTCAGGTGTAGGCGCCGTGATATCTCATGTTTTTCCCGACAAACCTGAAAGACCCATAGCTTATGCTTCTAGAACGTTGAGCCAATCAGAAAAACATTATTCGACGATTGACCGTGAAGCTAGAGCCATAATTTTTGGAGTTGAGAAATTTAATCAGTACTCAGAGGACGAAAATTTACGTTAACAACGGACCACAAACCGTTAGAAAGAATTTTCGGTTGTAAAAGGGATCTACCCAAAATCGTTAATAACAGGCTGGTACGGTGGGCTTTACTATTAAATTCATATCAATATGAAATTAAATATCGTATGGGTAAAAACAACCAATGTGCAGATGCTCTGTCTAGATTGACTACTCACGAAGATGGTGACGATACAAATATAAACAATATTGGGTTATTAATGATCGAGGACTTAACACTGAATAGAGAAATGATTAAAAATGCAATAAAGACAGATCGTAGTTGTCTAGAATTAATTCGTGCTATTGAGCGCAATTGGCGCATTGACATGTCCAAATTTCAGTTAGATATAAAAGGATATTTCAATAAACGTGAAGAGATTTCATACGAAAGTGGACTACTATTTCTAGGAAATAGGTTGATCATTCCGAAATCTTTACAGAATTTGGTTCTTCGGATTATACATCAAGGACATCCTGGAATTACTGGGATGCGAAATGTTTGTCGCTATTATGTTTATTGGCCGAGAATGGATGAAGACATTGACAGACATGTAAAATCATGCGAAGGATGTTAAGAAGTGCGACCTCCAGAAAAGCAGGTACCGCTCTATCCATGGAATTTACCTGATCGTGTGTGGGACCGTGTGCACATTGATATAGCTGGTCCAATAGAAGGAAAATGGTGGTTAGTATTAATAGACTCATTCTCAAAATGGGTTGAGGTAGCAACGGTAACTGCGACAACAACATCGGCCGTAATCAATCATCTACGGAATTGGTTCTGTAGATTTGGAATTCCGACGCAGATTGTGTCAGACAATGGACCACAATTTGCTGGACAAGAATTTTTCAAATTCTGTGTTTCAAATAATATTACTCACATAAAATCGACTCCATATCATCCTAAAACCAATGGGCAGGCCGAAAGGATGATAAGGACGTTAAAAACAAGATATTATGCGGCGAGAAAACAGACTTGGAACAAAGAACTTTGTCTCCAACAGGTCTTGATAAGTTACAGAAACTCTCCTCAAGCGACGACGGGAAAAACCCCATCCGAATTATTTTTAGGAAGGAGATTACAAACCGCACTAGATTTAATAAAGCCGGATTTAAGAAACGTAATAAGAGAGAAGATATGGAAGCAGAAAACATATCACGATCAAAATGTACGTTTTAGGGAATTTGATGTTGGAGATCCAGTATGGATTCGCAACGAAATTAAGCCGGGATGGTACAAAGGTATTATTGTAGAACGGAAGGGCCACTATTCGTATAATGTCCGGACAGACGGTGGAATCAAAAGAAAACATGCTGATCAAATGAAGTTTAGGCTGCGATCACAGTTTATGCCAAGTTTAGAGACTGCGACAACAGGTTTGGAACAAAACATAGAAGGAGTTGAAAGTCCCCCTATATTGCGACGTTCAACAAGAATATCAAAACCACCGGTACGATTCCACGATGAATTTAACTTTTAAAATAGGGAGAAATGTAATATCATAGATTTATACTTTGTATTTATATATACGTTTAAGTTCGTTGTTCCTAGTGGGAATATACACGTTTTTCATCATCACATGTTTTAGTTGATTTTGCATATTAATAAAAAGCTTCAGCGATTTCTGAGTAGTTGATATAATACATTGTAGTTAAGAATACTACAATATGTATGTTATGTATTTGTGAAAAGAGACAACTTTCTTAGTATTCCTTTTCTTCATAAATCGATCTTTAGTATGTCAGATTCTTACCGCAGGTTATATGGCGAAGTGAATTGGATTGTGTTCATATTAATTCTTTTATTTTCTTTAGCCTAATCAATTTTAAATTGGTAATTATAAATGTTTTATTTTCGGACATTATAAATTATTATAAAAAATCGTCTGCGCATCTTAGTAACTGCCAAATCTTGATGTTTGATTTAAATGTTTAAGATACCACACGTTTTTATTGAACAAATATTGAATATTATTTAATTAAAAAAACATTAAACTCAGTTCTTTTAATTTCTTCATTAATAAATACCATTATTTATGTTGAATAATTCATTAAAATTATGTCAAATTTTTAGCATTTCTTATCTTGTTATTAATTAAAAGATATATTTAGTATTTGTTCCCTATTCTCACTATAGAGTTGTAAGTTCCGCCAATCTTTTAAAGCTTTTATTTATCTAAATTAAAAAATAATCGTTTGAATAAATTTGACGTCTAGTTTGGGCGATGAAAACGAAGTGCTATCATTGCTAATAAACGAAACAACTTCGAGTAAACAATCTCAGGCTTCCCAAGACGATTCTTCAAATAATGCCCTCGTAGTTGCAAAAAGGGGCGGTAATAAAAGAGGGCGAAACCCTAAGGGTAGCCTAGACCCCCCATCGGCACCCGGTCGTGAGGGTGGGGGCTGGGAATGTAGCATCTGCACTTTTCGAAATTCCACCAAAACATTTTCATGCGAGATATGTGGTACGCGCAAAGGAACTTCCACTAGGTATGTAAAATCTAATTTGATATAAACCACTTTAAATTTGAATTGGGAGATTATATTTGAAATGTGTTTACATGGGCATATCCAGCATTGGAATTAGAGGGGGGCAAAATGATGATTTTTTGAAATTTTAGCCATAATTTTAACAAATTTTTATTTAGAGGGGAGCAGCCGCTCCTCCATGCCCCCCCCTTCTGGCTACGCCCATGTGTGTTTATATCCAAAGTTAAAAAATATGCTTTTAATTTTAGAATTAACATTATTATTATTCATGACATAATTGCGATATGTTCTAATTTTTATGGTAGAAAACCGAGGCTAAATTCAAGCATCATAGCCCAACAAGCTTTAGCGGCCTTCGATAAATGCACTAACCCTATCACCACAATTACATCACCAACAACACCAGTTACAATTTCTTCACCCATAATAGATTCATTGAAACAACCAGCCCCCGTGGCGTTAGATAGGTCTACAACCCTTAAAAAATCTAAATTGAATCGGGGAAAAACTCCGAAACTCAAACCTGGACCAAAAGCTAAATTAAAACAACCTCCTCAAGATATAATACCCCTCGAGGATGTTGATTGTAGTTTCAAAAAAAATTTAGACCTTGCCGCGGACACTCTCTTACTTCTTTCATCAACCCCATCTCCCACCCCTCACAAACCCCTGAAAAAACGTCCCACCCTCACGCCTCCCTCACCTTTACCCCCCAGGGATCGGGAGGAACCGCCCTCTTCCTTCCTAGCTACGCTCATGATGTCTTCGCTCAACCCCGTCACTCCCCTACCCCCCACCGATGCCTACCTCAATTTCTTACACAGCTGGAAACGAAGGGGCGGTATCTCGCCACCCCTCACCCCTAGGGCGCCCGTGATTGTCTCACCCCCTAAATCTTCGGTGCCGCTTCAATTCTGCGAATACCTTAATCAATTTAAAAATCCTCATCTCACCCCCCAACGAGCGAACGAGGCGGAACTGCCCCTCATTTCTGACCCCGACCCGCCCTCGGTTGCCTCTGGGTCGTCCGGGATGGACAGCGAAGACGAGATGTACATGACGAGGGTAGTGGGTCGTGACTTATCAGCTTACCTCACTACGGTATCGCCCCCCAAACAGCTGATCGATTCGCACCCTACGAAGTCGGTGACCGCCCCGTCGCCGCCAACGCCCTCAAAATGTCGTAAAAAAAGGTGGATGGATAGATTAAACGGCCTCACCCCAACAGCCGTGGAGCCGCCCGATCACGTAACAGTTAACACCTCCACAGCCATGCAACCGTCCGATCATGTGATAGCTACACGGCCGGCAGATGGACTAATTCGATTCGAGTCTAATACTCTGCCACGTGACGAGGTGATGACGTCACTAGGAGTTGTGGGGGTGAAAGAAGAAGGCGGGCCCGATCCACCAAACTCCACTAGGGCCCCCAACGGGTAATAATATTTACGGGAAATTAATAAGTTATTATGTTAAGTTTGTATATATATTTAATACTAGCTAGAAACATTAGTAATTTAGCTTTAATTTGGGCCGAAACGTTTGCTTACAAATATATTCCTTTCAAAAGGTTGGTTGATTGGTCAATCATCATTTGATTTTGGCGTGGTTAATGAATTAATCGCCTCATTTGAACTACTTGCCATGATAAACGAGGGTTAAAATTTATGAATTCTGAGTTAGGTCGTCACTAGTAAAGCTAATTGACTTAAAGACTTAACAACTGCTAACTCCATCCATTTATACATTTCAAATAGCCAAGGTCTATTTATTTAATAAAATGACTGCTACAATGATTAATTATGCTTCAATTTTTGCGCGATCTCAAACATCAACCATTTGTTTATTTGTGCTGCTTAAATTCCTTAGGGTTATCAAAAAGACGGTAAAATTAAAGAAAAACCCTGAAGAAACTCCCAGCCTTGATCAATATACGTTCGATCACAAAGCCCCTAAAACTTATCAAGTAACGGTTAATGGCTTAACCGTTGACATCACAGATTATCCTTTGCTAACATCGACTCCAGTCACGTGACACACATTCAAATCCAGAATGGTCATCTAAATTATTCATGTCTCCACCGCCCGGCCGTGAGGGCTCCGAATCATAATTATTGATTAAACTGTACAAAAATTTGTTAAATATATAATTTGTGGTACGCGTTGTATCGATAAATATACCTAAATTGTTCGTGCATTATCAACACTAGAGCGTTTGATAGTTAATTAGGAACTACTTGACTACCCTAAAATCTTAATCGCAAAATCTTAGGAGGTAAATTTGATATTTAAGGGCAAGGGGCTCAACGTCAAAGGCAAAATAGGAGTGGAGTCCACAGGCTTTTAATAAACTGGAACATTTGATATCTTTTTTAGATTTTTGGAATTTTATTATAAGCAAGGATATGTGTAAATTCTTTGAAGTGGTGCACACATATAAGATTGATCCCGATTCATTTTGTTCAATTCTACTTTTGACTCTTAGTAATTTTATTTGATCCCTTAACAATTAGACGTGGCATTGAGTTGTTTTTTATACGTAAGGATATGTTTCAAAATCAGATCTCCAAATTGATTATGCCGATTAGTTTCTTTAGTAGACTTTGATGTATGTATGTATGTATGTAGGTAGGTATAAGCCCCGATGACAAACAAAAGCGGCTAAATCGGCAAGCTAAGATTGAGTCCCATCTGATACCATTGGTGCATCTCGGGCCACGCTAACCAAAGGTACGTGTTCAGTTGTTAGTAAGTTAGTTTATTAGTATGCTAAAGCGAAGATCAGTATTGTTAGTAGTAGGAAACATTAAAGTAAAAGCAAAAAGCAGAGCATGCGCGAGACTAATATAAGCATATAAATATTAAGGATACGACACTTCCTTGAGATTGTGGTGAGAGGACTTGAAGGTTTTCCATTGTTTGCTAGACCATCGGGCTCGCGGATCGATGGTGTGGAAAGAAAGTTTTTTTACGATGTGGTTGGTTTGAGGGACTACCGATTCTCCATTCAGATTGTGGTACACGGGCTAGAAGGCTCTCCATGGTTAGCTAGTTTGGGCGTCGGACTGAGGCTTATTTACGTTGCAGTTGGGTTGAGGGCTACCGGTTCTCCATTCAAATTGTGGTAAAAGGCCTAGAAGGCTTTCCATGGTCAACTAGTTTGGGCGTCAAACTCGGGCTCACGGATAGACAAGATTATTCTAAAAAAAAGTTACTATGTTGAGTTGAGCGACTACTCGAATTTGAGGCGGTTGGGAGGGGATACTTTGTGGGGAAATTGGAGGAAGAGAAGGTTTTTTAATCGGATGTGTTTAGCATTATGGGGATTATATAATTCCACTTGTGGTTAAGAGAGCGAAGTTCAGAAAAAGTTTTATGGATCCAGTATCCTCAAGATTTTACAATTTTTAGTTGGGGGGGGTCTCCATAGTATTGATCTTAAGCAAATCTTTAGTCCATTGCGTCTTGTCTGGTGGGCTAGGAAGTTCCACTTCCATGATGTTATTATGTTTTTAATGGGAGGGATTTCGCAAAGGGTCCAAAGGTTTGGGTTGCTAATTACCTCTGGGTAGAATATTTTACAAATTATTCTTAGCATTTTGTTTAGTATGGTTTGAGCAGCTTTTAGAGTCGGGCCTTTTAGGGACCATGTTTCGCATCCATAGAGGAATACAGGTAGTATGGTGGCATAATGTGATTTAGAAATTAGTATTAGTATTAATGTCGAAGGTAACTTTTTGCATTAATTTAGATAATTTTAAAGTGTCATATGTTTGATATTTTGGTTATTTTGTATTACACATAAATATCTAATTAAGAAATGCACGATATTGCATTTGATTTGGCTTTACTGCAGAAAACGCGGCAAACTCCTGTCAAAAAGATAAGATTGGAGGATGATGAGTTTGAAATTTTTGAGATGCAACATTTAAAAAAAGTATCACAAAGTAGATAATATTAATAGTAGAATTATAATTATCTAGAAAACGATGATAAATTGGAGATGTTGAAACTAAATACCCAAATACTGGAATCAAACATTGCTTTAGAGCAGCTCAAAGCAGAAAATTTATCAGAGAAAAGGGCGTATGAAGCATTAATTGTCCAACTACAAGCTAATAACAAAGTTTAATCAAAATTTGTTAACTTAATTTATAATGGTAGGCCAACAATGAGAAAATACATAAAAAAGAAAATGAAGTTCAACGCTTAACATTAGACATAAAAAAGTTGAACACAAATTTAGATAAGTTAAAAATGGAATCTAAAAATCTATGCATGTCCAAAGAACAAAAGATCAAGGCACTGAATATGGTTGAAAAAAACTATAAGGATAGGTTTAATCAAGTATACTTTTAATGTGCTTTAATTTTATTTAATATATTAGGAAAAGTTAGCTATGCAAAAGTCTCTAGATGATTTAAATAAAACTGTGTTAAAGTAAGCCTAGACTACATTCATATTAAAATATTAAGATTGAAGTCAGACCTTGTGAATGCTTCTAGTAATCTGGAAGCTAAAACCAAATTATTAGAAAATTTGAAGCAAGAAAGCAACAATAAAGATTTACAAATTGGCTCATTAATGAAACAATCTGCAAAATATGAAGAAGCAGAGATACAAATAAAAGTATTTTTGACTTGTTTAAACTATTTTTTATTATTTTTTATATCTATTAATTTGTATATTAATAATTTTCAGATACTTCAGAGTCAAATATCCATCTCAGAAACTGATAGTAAAGCTAATAACTTTGGATCTCACAATATTGGGAATATATTTGAAAGCTATTCTCAATTACAGAAGGAAAATTCTGATTTAAAATCAGCTATTATTCTATCAAAGTATTTAATATAGTGTATCATTTACAAATTAGTTTATATTTAATTAAAAAATCAGTTATAATTCTATAAATTTATTTAAAGTTCCAAAATAGATCAAAATTATCTGTTAGTGACAGAAATTGAAAGAATTAGACATCAAATTGATTCTTGTCAAAAGATTTGCAATATTGATTACCCCAAATTAAAGCATCAATTTGATATAAATTGCAAAGAATTAGAAGAATGGCAACTTTTAGCTAAAACTTTTATTCATTCACAAGATACAAAGCCTAACAAATCCAAGTTAGATTTAGTTTATTATATTAACGGGGAACCAAAAGATAAAGCTTTATAATAAATATATTAAAATAAGTAAAAATTATGATTAAGCAGTGTTGGCAAAGAGTGCTTTTTTAATTCAAGAACTACTAAGTTAATATATGTGGTCCTGTTAAATATTCTTACGTTTAGCTATATGCTCAATTTGATACTTCATTTAACATGGTGTATTAACATTTCTATACACACGTTTATCAATTGACTGAAAAATTTTGCAAACCTTAATCATAAGAAAAAAAATTATGTATCAAATTTCTTGAAAAAATTTATGCATCAAAATGAGACTAGGACTTTATATTTTATTAACCTAAAAAATTTTAAAATCACATTTTTTTATTTACAATTTTAAATGTTAGTATATATTTATTATTAAATGCAAATTCAATATATATTTTTTTAGGAATTTTGAACCTCAGATATTTTTTGGGATTTTAGAAGATCTAAGCAAATCAAATAAAATGTTAACTTCAAACAATGAAAAACTTAATTCCAAGTAATTACTACTATTTCCCATTTATATATTTAACTTGTAAAAAGATTTATAAATTCTTTTGTTTTCATTTATAGAGTAGAAAATATGAGAACTCAGTTGTTATCCGTTAATGCTCAATTATCAAAAACTAAGGGTGAAAGTATGAAAATAAAATCATCCCACGATAATGCATTGGGAAATCTCAAAAATTTGAAAGAAAAATTATTAAGCCTAAAACCAGTAAATATGTCTTCTAGTGTTGTAAAAACGGCTGGGTTTTGTTTGGCCGACCTTGGTTTAACTAAGACTAATGGTGGACCCTGGTCTGTTTTTCAAATTTCGGACTAAGCCCAGATGTCGACTAAGAATAACAGACACCAAAATACATTGCTCTGTTTATGTTTAGTGTGTTTAGTTGACTAAAACCAAAGTTTGACCAAATAAAACCCAGCCATTTTTACAACACTAATGTCTACTTATATTACACCCAAATATTTCATTTTTAGTTTTAAATAATAATCATTATTAATAATTAAGGTGTCCTTTTCACAAATTTGTTTTTATTTTAAAATAAAAACTTTAAACTGATATTTATGAATTGTGTTTGCCTTTTAGAAAAGTGACAAACTCCAGCATTACTTAGAAAATAGGTCCATTATTCCTAAGGGACATTCAGAATTTCAGAACTTTCTAGAAGTTTTCACCATTTTACAAGATATTTTTGGTCTACCTCTCTGTAACGATTCTTCTACCAACCAAGAAATATGATATTTAAGTTCTATATTATCTTTAAATGATACGTAAAAAAAAATTGTTAATTTGGATATGGATGAAAAATATAGCTTTAGATTTGTTGTACTTTTATATTAACTCAGTATTATTTTTTCATTATTATGAAATTTATAGGCCAACTAGCACTTACATATTTTTATTGTTAGGCTTTTATAGAATTTAGGTTGAATTATACTTATTCATATATTTTTATGTTTTATTTAGGGCTAAATGTTAAAAAGTATGAGTTAATTAATTTTTAAACCTTACTTATTCCACAAGTAGTTAGAAAACTCTTTTTTTATTTTTCACTATTTTTGATGTTCGATAGATGTGTATCTTTGCTTATTTTACCCGTCGTAACGTGTTACCACCTAAATTTTTCATTTTTCAATGTCACATATATAATTATCGCGAATTGGTATATATCTAGGGTATTATGATAGAAAAAATGCTTTTAAAAGATATGTGCCTAGTAAGGGTATAGCATTTATTGCCTTTTATATCTTAATTTATCATTTTGTAAGGAAAAACGTTTTAATATGGCTAAAATCCTGTAAAATTACTTTTTACAATTTTTTTCATATTTTTTAAAAATTATTTTTATAAAATTTAAGTCGTAAATTTTAAATATTTTTTTGGGGGGGGGGGGTATGTAAACATAAGTCAAATTAATAAAAGGTTTTTTTATTTAATTTTATTTAAAAAGGAAACTAAACATCAGTTGTTGAATTTTAACGTTGTATTAGAATATAAGAATTAGATATCTACACGCGCGGGTACGGACGGGATTAGAGAAGAAAACATTTTAACGGGGTGGGTCCGAGTCAGTCAAACAAGTTAAATAGCGGGTTCGGACGGGCCTAAGATTCTGTAAACGGTCTGGATCTTTTTAATAAGGACTAAATTTATTATGAAATATAACTAAGGGACCTTAATCCGTAATTGAAAATGGTTCGTGTAGTGAAGTGGCAAACCAAACAAACGAATTTATTTCAATTCTATAACCGCGAGTACTTATAAGCAGACGATAAAAACATACTCGGACGATAAATTCATATATTTAAAATAGGTAAGTATGTTACAATTTAACGAAGCGTATATTCAAATAACTAATAACTGTCACTACAGTTCGTTTATATTTATTTCAGGGGTTTGACACCGCCCAAAATAAAATTGGGTTCGGGTTTGGCATAAATTTTAATCGGGTTCGGGTTTAAGGAATTGGGATCGGGTACAGGTTCGGGTTCAAGAAATTATATTATACTAATAATACATTTGTACCTTCAAAAAATTATTGAATAGTTAACATAATTTTTAAATAGCACCTAATTAAATTGACATGTCAATTATTTCATCTCATTGTGCAGATGTATTTATTGAATTTTTAATGTTCTAATTTATTTTTGGATTTAAAAGCAATAAAAATATAATTAATAAAAGCCATACCATATTATAAATTACACAAAAATATTTTTATTCAACGGATAGTTCACATCATGAAATATGACAGTTGACACATAAATTGCCGGAAACATTAAAATATTGAAATTACAATCGTATGGTTTTCGTTACATTGTCATGATAGAGAAAACTGAGATATTCAATTCACAATATATTTTTGAATTAAAAACCCGAACCATTTTTTGTATTCATCGGGTTCGGGTTTTAAGGGTATTTTTAAAAATGGGTTTAGGTTCGGGTGTAAAACATCAGGTTTTACCCGGTTCGGGTTCGGGACACCCCTGATTTATTTATTCATTCTATATTTTGAAATTTTTTTATCTCTTACGTTCATACATTTTGCATTTCGTGCTATATATTAGTTTTAGAAATTTCAAATTTTATATTATTTCATATTATGTGACTACACTTTTACACAAAATTTAATATATAAAATGCTAATTAAATTTAGAATTTTATGGGTTTATAGCATCTTAACTATCTTTTACCAATATACACAACTTAGATTATACTTAGAAATGACTGCGTAGGCAATTATGGACATGTGCATGGGCGTAACCAGGATTGGGTTTAGAGGAGGGCAATAATGTAGGGAGGGGCAAAATTATTATATTTAGCCATAATTATATTAAATTTAAAAAAAAAATTTGGATTTAGAGGGAGGCAGCCGTTTCTCTCTGCCAACCCCTGGCTACGCCTATGCACATGTGGATAAATTACATAAAAATCTTTAGCGTTTAGAATTAAATTGAATTATAAAGGATAACCTCTGAAAAAGTCTTTTTTACAATTCCATTCTTTTTAATAAAACCAGGGTATAATATTAAAAATTTGATGTAGAACAAATCATAACATAACCCTCGAATTCACTAATTAAAAATATTTTTACAAATAAAGTTGTGGATTATAGTCAAACCCTGAAAAATATCCTTATTCAATTTCTCGGGATATGCCATTAATGTAAGCTCAAATGTTACATAAATTTTAAAATTATAAATCGGTCGGGTAGGAGGCCGGGCCTAAAGTGCATGAAAAAAGTTATGGACGGGGTCGAGCGGGCCTTAAGGTCTTCGAACGGGTACTTGCGGGTCGACCACCTAAAAACGGTCCGTTGCCGATCTCTAATAAGAATTTTTTTTGCAGATGGATGGCTTACTTTTTTTGCAAACGAATAAAAAAGATTTATGTTTATATGGTATAGAATTTATACCGCTTTAAATTGTAATTTTGAAATAAACATATTGGGACAAATGATGGTGTATAATTCAACAAATGTAAATTATTAATTGATCTTGACGGTATATCATGTTATATTCCGTCTGTTGCCATTATCTAATGCGTTAAGATGGAAAAGTACTACATGATTGGTTAGCCAACTCATAATTATATATATATATATAATAAATCATGAAAATAAATTTAGTAATCAAAATCTGTGGAATCAATTAGTTTCGTTGATCGCACATTAATTTGTTGATAATTGTAAACACCCTCATGGGAGTAGCCCGGAAATTTAAATTAGAGGGGGCAATAATGATTAAGGGAGGGGAAAATAACCATTTTTTTTAATTTTAGTTGATAAAATATCTAAGATTTTTTAAATAGATGGGGGCTACCGCCCCTCTCTGCCACCCCCTGGCTACGCCCATGCACACCGCAATTTTTCTTACTCTCGCGTTGGATATCAAAATTTGAAACACGTTCGGAAGGGATTCGGTTAAAATTTTACTAGCACTTTCGGGTCGGGTTCGGGTAGAAAATTGTAAAATGTTTCTGGGTCGGGGTTGAAAATTTTAAAATGCTTTCGGGTTGGGTCAGGTTCGGATTGAAAAAAATGACTTTGCAGTTTCTAGAGTTAACCCATTAGCAGGGACACGTAATTGTAAAAAGGGGAACGTAATTGTAAAATATCTAATAAGGATGTTTTTCTCTAACCAATTACTGAGGTTTTTTTCATAGGCTTAGCCAGGGGGTGGGGGCAGGAAGAGGCGGCTGCACCCCTCTGAATCCAAAAATTGGATAAAAAATTATGGCTACTATTTCAATGTCTATTTTCGTTGTTGTCCAATACTCACAAGGGATTCTCTGCCTCTGTCATCGTCTCATCTTATTGTTATTACATTTCCACATCTGGCTAGTTTTACCGGTACTCCTCATTTACATATACAACAATTGTCTTCCATCTTAAACCTATTCCACTTGGTCAAGGCTTTGAAAAACTTTAATTTTTTTGTGAATCTAGAACAAGCGAATCAACAAAGTAGATATTGATTTAAAAGATATGAGGAGTTTTAAAGTTATCTAAGATAAGGATATAAAGGTCTATTTATCAGCAAGGAATATTGGGATGTTTACTAAATCGATTTCCTTTACTGAGGACGATAAGATTAAATACAAATATCTTAATTTCATTTTGGTTAGTTGTGGCCATGAACATAGGCGTAGCCAGCACTGGGATTAGGGGGGGGGGAAGTGTCGGGCTCGAGCCGAAGAAATTCATTTTGCAGGACTCTAGGGACGACATCCCTGTTATTCCATTATAAAAAAATGATCAGGCAATTTCTGAAAACGCGGGCTGCCCTAACTCACTGAAATCCACAAGCCTAAGGTCTACTGACGGTAAAGGACCCGACGGCGTAACAAGCATCCCGTAGCCTTGGGCTCTAAACGCTTGTTGGGACTTCACTACGGTGGATATATTTGCCAAATCTAATAGCTCCCCCGACCTCATTTCTTCTACCAAGAGAAGTAAAGTGGAATATACAAATACCTCAACAATTTCAGCTTTGTCCCAGTAGTGGCCACGACCCTCGGTAATTTAGGCTCCGAGGGTAGCCAATTCCTTAACTAAATATATTACCTCAATTACACATGACCCCAAAGAATTTTTTTATATCAGGCAGAAAATCACTAAAGAATTTGTAAAATCCAATACAATTTCGATACATGGTTCTATGCCTGCTCATTAATCTAATAGATTTTAGCTTGTATTATTTAAAATGATTTGGAAATCAGAGACCAGAAAGGCCCGACCCGTTCACCCGGCCCAGGGGCTGGGTCGGGAAACTGTAGTAAAATTATATTTTCGGGCGGGCCTGGTCAGGCTATTTTTTAGGGTGTATGTCCCTTTTTGATTGTAAAATATTTATTAATCGCAGCTCTCATTAAAAAAAATCATGAATTAACTTTTTAATTTCTACAAGCATGTACCAAAATGAATGGTAAAAATTTCATCAAACAGTTCGGGCAACTGGGCGGACACTTAGAAGGGTTCGGGGGGGGGGGGGCTCATGAGGGTAATTTAGTGCAAAATCGGACCGGGCCGGGTTCGAGCAGAATAAATAAATATAACCTCTGGTGGAAATAAACCTTTTAGTGTTTATTTTTCAAATGAAATTTTGAAAATGAAACTGTTTGGTCAAATGATCTAATAATTGACAAAAATGTTAATTATATTGACCTTTCAACCATATGATATAATATATGCCATCTGTGCCATTGACGATCCATGTGAAAAATCGAATTAAGATGGAAACGTACTACATGGTTTGTTAAAGTTGTTTAAAATAACCCTAATTTTATTTATGAAATTTATATTAAATTTTAGTTTCTTATTGTTTTGAATTATATAAAATATGTAATTTATTTTATATTTTGGTTATGTAACAGTTAATTTTATTCATTAGAATATACGTTTCTTTTAGGCTATTTTATTGAATACTTTAAATAGTGAATACTGGTGCATGAGAGTGTTTTGTAAAATCAAAATCCGCTAGATGGCATATTTTTTAGGGCAACGTGACAATTTGGATTATTTAAGCAAATTAATGAAGTTGTGTACTTAGGGCAAATTATCTTTGCGAATTATACCTACATTGTTAGCTGGTTTTGTGTCAAATGGCTATATTCTGCAGATCTTAAAAATGTTCATATATTCAGATTGTAACTATTATTGTCAGAAAAAATATATAAAAAACTTTGAAAATTGTTTGAATTTTTTTTTAATTCAAGGGAAATATCAAATTTTTTCAATAATTAATGAATTTATCTATTGTCAAACTTAAAACAACACTTGTATCTCAATGGTTACTATTATTATTTCCTTAACCTTTTAAAAAATTTTGGTTCTCAAAATTATTTTAAAATAAAATAAATTTTAAAATACCTATTTTATCTTATCAAGGGCAATTGAAAATGTTGTAAATGTTGCCACAGTTTATTTAAACATGTATTAATTTCATTTTCCTTGAAATAAAATTAAGTAATAAAAAACATAGCGCCACAAAGTATAGAAAGGCTATTATAAGTTAATTAAATATAATTTCACGATATAAATACCAATTTTCGCCAAAAGTAATAAAACTTTTAATAATCAAATTGATTTTCATCGATAAAATCCAATATAAAATCAGGTCCAATGCCTCCAATATTTTTTCTAATCCCCGTAAATTTGAATTTGGGCGCCATGTTGTTTTCAAATTCGCTCCTTTTACCAGGACCCTGAATGGTACTCAAATAGCGAAGTCTCCTCATGGCTTCAGATATTTCCTGGTGATCACAGCTGTGGGACATCCCACCATTCACTACGCAAGCTAAATTAGCTGTCCGTTTGTAAAAATTATTTACAGCTGATCTAAATAAAACATTCATACATTTAAAATATTACAGCTAAAAAGCTATAAATATTAATTAATGTGTTATTTAAAATTGGATGGACTTAAGAAATTAAAGTATAATTTGTTTTGTAAATTAATTTTTAATTAAAAAATTGTCAAAATATGTCAACGCGAAGGTCAAATAAGACCTTTTTTTTGAAAATACAAGAAATATTGAATAGAGCAGTGGTTCTTAACCTTTTTATACATGCGACCCCCCAAATATTTTATAATTTTTTTGCGACCCCCCCATTTTTTTTATAATAATTTATATTTGTTAAATTATCTATTATATGATTTTTTATTATTGTTTCATTTTATTAAATAATAAACATAAAACACAACTTTATTATTTCATTATCTATTTAAAATTTAAATAGATAATGAAATAATATCAACATAAAAACTTCATAATTAAACATAAAAACAATTCATTTATAATAAAAAGGATATGCATTCGGAAATATATTTAATGAGATTTCTGCTGCTGAACATCATCAACCAATTTGTTAATTCTTGGTTCAATTGATTGTAATGCTATCCTCATGCAGGAATCTAGTCGCAATCGATTGCGTTTTTTAGTTTTTATATCCACCATAGTTGAGAAACCTTTTTCACACAAATATGTACTAGCGAAAGGCAGCAAATTTTGCATTGCTGCTGAAAATAATGGAGGATATTCTGCACGAATTTGTATCCAAACTTGCGCCAAACTTTTAGTTTTAAACAAAGATTTTAAATTACAATCATTTATTAATTCTAATAATGAATCTTCATCATCTGATGATAAATTGGTATTTTTATAATTGTTGTATGGATCTTGAATCCAGAGTTTTGTAATGTGACCTTCATCATTAGGGAAATATTTTTCAAATTTATCAATTAATTTTAAAATATGACATTTAATCAAGTAATTTACATTTTCTTTCTCGAATTGAAATTTTGAATCAGAGATTAGTTGTGAATAGAATGGAAACATTTCATATATATTTGAGTCTATTCTTTGAATCCATCTTTGTAATTTCATTTTCATAGCCTCAATTTTGTTATGCATAGTAAAAATATCAGATTTAGGTCCTTGCATAGATATATTCAACTGATTTAGAATTGTAAAAATATCCGCTAGATATGACAATTTAGCGACCCAATTATTGTCATCAAAATAGCTTGATAGGCTGGAGTTTTTATCATTTAAAAAAAGTTCAACTTCCAGTCTCAATTCAAATAAACGAGTTAAGATTTTTCCTCGTGATAGCCATCTCACTTCTGTGTGAAATAAAAGAGAACTATTATCTGCGCCAACTTCTTCACAAAAAATTGAAAATAATCTTGACTTTAGTGAACTTCCTTTTATGAAATTTATAATCTTTACTGAAATTATCAAAACTTCATTCAATTCTTCACTCATTTCCTTGGAGGCTAATTGTTCCCTATGAATAAAACAATGAGTAGTTGTTATGTTTGCATGTGCAATACGTTTTATTCTTGATGTAATGCCCTTATAACAGCCAGTCATAGAGGCAGCACCATCTGTGCAAATTCCAACACAGTTTTTCCAGAGTAAGCCATTAGTATTCAGAAAGGAATCTATTTTGTTAAATATATTTTCACTTGTTGTATCTGTTTCTAAGTCTATGCAAAAGAGAAATTCTTCAGATATATCCATTTTTATAAAATCAATAAATCGAATGTATCCTAAGCAAATGCTCCTGTTAGAAACATCTGTAGATTCATCTATTTGTAATGAGAACCAAGGAGAATTTTTAATATAGCCAGTTAACTGTTCCTGAAGATCATTAGCTATTAATAAAGTTCTATTATAAATTGCATCATTTGACAAAGGTATTTCTTTAATTTTGTTTGACACAAAGGGTTCAAATAGCTCTTTACAAATATTAAACATGGCAGGTTTTTCTTCGGCTATAGTAAATGGTTTTTTTGCTTTTGCAATGTACAAAGCTGCAATAAATGAAGCTTTTAATAAATTTTTATTGGTAGTAGTTGTCACATTTATGAGCGTCTTTTGATTTTTTAATTCATCTCTTTTTCTTATAAAAAAATCTTCCTTTTTATTTTTATATTTATCATGGTTAAGATTTAAATGCCTCCACAATTTATTAGGTTTCATTGATTCATTAGAGAGAACTACACCACATATAACACATTGTGGTTTTGTAGTTCCTCGAACTTCTATGCTTACAAACCCATATTTAATATAATCACGATAGTATTTTCTAATTCTATTGTTACTTGATTTTATACCTTTAGTTTTAGGACTATTGGTTTTTTCCGTTTCATTTTTCGCTGTATCATCATCGGAACCTTCACTAATATTTGAAGTTCCTGGTCCGCGATTATTTAGATCAAAAAAAATTTCCAATGTTTCTTTCTGCTTTTTGCTCATAATATGGAATATAATAACTATTTAAAATGAACAAACAATATAAGAAATAATGCACTATTTTGCGATCCAAAGTCTGTGGTGAGAAGTTCGCTTTATTTTTAAATTTCAGAAGTTAAATTTGTTGAATTGTAAAATTAAATGAAGATAATTATTTTAAAGATTAGAAAATGAATAAATTATGAAACAGCAAAAAAATCTACCATTCAAAAAATTATTTTCATTATAAATAATAAGTTTCACAACGTAATTTAATAGCAGCATGGTGTGAGTGGTTATAGCGACGTCTTGTAAATGTAAACAAACATAATGCAACGAGTTCGAATCCCAAGGTGAGTATTTTTTCTAAAGCTTTTCTGAATATTTTTATTTTATTCTAAAAAAATTTGGCGACCCCCCGGCAAACTTCTCGCGACCCCCTTGGGGGTCGCGACCCCTAGGTTAAGAATCACTGGAATAGAGAGATAAAAAAAATCACAAATGCCAATATCAATTTGAATTCTTATTTTATTTATTTGAGTTTCTTTCAAATTTTATAAAATTTAAAAAATATTTTTGCCATTATAACTTTATTTATAGGAGTTGACATTTGAAAATTAATGTATTTTATGCATAGACTACATATAAATAGACTGCTCATGTCATATGTTTCATATGGTAAAATGTGCGCCTTAAATTACCATTTTGTAACTAACTCCCATGTCTTTCTGCAG
The DNA here is from genome assembly GCA_964036665.1 of Gordius sp. MW1. NCBI lineage: Eukaryota > Metazoa > Nematomorpha > Gordioida > Gordea > Gordiidae > Gordius > Gordius sp. MW1. The sequence continues at coordinate 25,652,236 of OZ038527.1, forward strand.
TGTACCCCATTGTTAAAACAGAAAAAGTGAATTTGCCTCCTCATTAGTTAATAAATATAAAAGAATGTTAATAAATGATTACTTTATGTAATGCAGACTGTATTAAATTGCTTTAACAGCATATCATCACAGTATTTTTATTTTTATGAATTTTGTAAATGATATAAATTTAAAATACTGTTTTTAATGTTAAATAGCTCTATTTTTTCCCTTTTAAATACACTTAATTAATCAAAATCACTATATCTATATGTCCTTCCCTCATTTGTGCACATTTTAAAATGGCGGAAATATGGTACACTTATTTAAAGTTGATGAGCCGTCTATCAAGTCTATGATTTTAAGGTAAATTTTATAAATTCAATTTATTACTTTTAATCATGATGCTGTTGTTACATTAGATAAATTAAATTTCTAATCACATACACATGGACTTCATTAGCTGATGAAATGTTTAAATTTAGTTAAAAAAACAAGTTTATTTATTTTCAGATGGTGGAAGTATTTGTTTTTCTCTTTTATAAAAAAATTTAAAATATTAGAAATTAATACAGGAAACAATTTTGCAAAGATTTACTTTTACAAATTTAAAACTGATTGGTATATCTTTGATTGTAGAATAATTAAAATATTATTATTTTATGTTTTTTGGAGATGTAAAAAAATGAGATTTATTAATTAGTTATTAAAATTAACGATTATCTAAAGAATTTTCAGTTTTTTTATAAAAATTGGAAAAATAATCATAAAATTGCATTTTTTTTTAATTACTACTTTATACCCTAAACTTTCGTTTTTTAACGTTTTATATATTTTTATTCTATTAATAAAAGTAAGATCTTTGAATAAAATTCAATTGATTTTAAAATCTATCACACTCGTCATACTAAATTTTTATTAAATTAATAATAATAAATATTAAAAAATAAATAAAAAAAATAATAAAAATATTTGGAAAATAAAAAAATTATTTTTTTTTAAATAAAATATACCGTTTTTGAATATTCAAAGGGGTTGATGGAGTGCCTTGAAGAGCGCATATTAATAGACATATGCAAAGGAACATAAAAGATTTAATCATAAATTTGCTTTTTATGGCTAATCCATGGCGATTGAGGTCAAGGCAATTCAACATAATAAACCTTTTTTATTGTAAAATTAATCACAAAAATATATTATAATTAATTTATAATTTTTGAAATTAATCGTTTATATGGTTTAAAATTTAAAAAAATAAATTTTTATATAAAGGAAATGAGTAAAATTAATTTGTAATATACAAAAAAATTTACCTACTTGATAAGGTATATAGAACGATATACAAAAAAGTTTTACAAAAACACTACAAAAATTTTATTTATATAGTAGAAGAATGAAAATAAAATAATAATAATGATGAAAAAAATAGTAATATTAATTTTATAATTTGTAATCAATTATAAATTAATTAAAATTCAACATATCAAAACATTATATGACATTTTGAAAGGTGAGTTTAATGATATAGACAAATTTTCCAGTAATTTAATTATCTTTAATTGGACTTTACAATACCCTACCTCCGTGTGTTATGCCCCCTTTGCCCCCCCCCCTCTTCAATTTTAAAAATATTTTTTTTTTGATAAATAAATTAATATTGATAGTTTTTAATTGATTAAGTAAGTTCGCGATAAGAATATATAATTTTAAAAATGCACATATTGATAAAATGCTTTAATTTTTCTCAAAATTATATCAAAAAAAACTTAAATCAATTGCTATGCAATTTACGGGTTCATTTAATGCTGTCTGAATTAGTATAGTAAAAGAAAATTAGTTTTGATCAATTTTATATTAAGTTTGCTATACTCAATTTATTTATTATAAATGTCAATCCATATTAAATAACTTCTTTTTTGTATGTTACTTTTTTTAAATTTTATTTCTCCAACAAGTGATTCTATTATATTTTTCAGGTGTTATTTATCAATTGATTCGATGATTCATATCGTAAACAAATAAATTCTTAGAATTCATTAAACAATTCAAAAATGAGCGCAATTTTGTCATTTAATTATATAAAATAATTTACGTCGGAATTCTTATTATTAAATCCTAATTTTATAATCACAAATAATAAATTTAATAGATTCTACTAATGACTATAATAACGATAAATAAGCAGGCAGCCTTGCATATACAATAGTTGATAGTATTGGATTTTGTAAAATCCTATAAGAATTTAAAATATGAATTAGAGGTCAATTATATATTCTATTTCATCTTTCAAGGATCTGAAAACTTAAAAAGGCCACAAGGCCATGTGTAAAATTATTAATAATTTTATTAATTTTAAAAAATTATGTTTGGGTAATTAAATGGTATTAATGTAAAATTTATTTTTCAACAAAAACTTGTTTAAATCTATTTTTAAGTTTATTTTTACAAAAAAGTTATACCATTTTTAAATTAAATTTCCACAAATTATATACGATTGAACAAAGTTTATTTTTTTTTTATTTTTTTTGCCAAATATCGGAAAAGCTTTTCAGAAAATTTTATGTGCATTAAAATTTTTTAATTAAACCTTAACATGTGAAAATGTCACAAATTAAATTTTTCCGATGACTATAGGTCAAGACTTCAAATTTTTCTAATTTTAATCTAAAGAAGTTTTATTAATAAAAGCAAAATATTTAAAGCGTAAATTTTATAGTATTGGTCTTTATATGTTTCGAGTGGTGAAAACTTTAATTTACTTTTCATCGATTTATAAATGATGCCAGGAAAAACTAATCTTTTTGTTATATTGTTTCCAAGACACAAGAAATGGACAATCTTTATATATATAGTATTGGCTATAATATAGAAATCAAAACTAGAGCCTGTGTAAAAAAATTTACAGTAAAATTTTGTGTTGTAAAAACGGCTGGGTTTTGTTTGTTCGACCTTTACTTTTAGTCGATTAAACATAAACAAACCTATGGTTTTTTGGTCTGTTATTCTTAGTCGACCAATAGGCTTAGTCGAAATTTGAAAAATAGACTAGAATCAACCGTTAATCTTAGTTAAACCAATGGTCGACCAGACAAAAGCCATCCGTTTTTACAACGCTACTAAAATATGCATGATTTTGTAAGCATATAAAGTTCATTCCATGTTTAAAGGATGAACTAAAAGAGCTGAACAAGACTTTTGCGTCAAAACAAATGCAACAAATCTTTGGATTTTTTTCAAAATTTTGATATTTTTCAAAACAAAAAATTAGTTACTATTTTGAGAATTAATTTGTATTAATAACGTATTAAACCTTCACAAGTATTGAAAACTGACTTTTTAAAGGTTCAACTCTGAAATATGTTTTGTTCAGACGCCTAGTCAGAATTTTCCCGGTAAAAATGTTCAAAAATTTTATTTAACACTTTATTATCGTGGATATTTATTTAAAAATATAGAAAACCTTACTAAATACGCGTTATAAAAACAATAACAATTATATCATACTAATACAGCTAGCATTTCTTTTAAGTTGGAAGTTCACTGACAAAAAATGGACAATGATTCCGATCCATATATTAATATTCTGGTTTTTCTTTATATCCTGGGCGTAACTAGGAGAAGCGGCTGCCCCCCTCTAAATCAAATTTGTTGAAATTTGTTAAAATTATGGTTAAATTTCAAAAAACGATCCTTTCGCCTGTCCCTAAATCATTATTGCCCCCCTCCAATTCCAATGCTACTTAAGCCCATGTCTTATATAATTCTTGTTAAAATGCAAGTGGTTAAAATCCTATAATAATGAACAGCTGGTAAAATTTAAAAAGGATTAAGCCGCCCTATTTATAATAAACAAACTAAACGCTTTCAATTTGATCGAATCACAGGTCAAACTTACTTATAGATAGTCCCCCCCCATGGGCGGCAGAGAAAGGTGGCTGTCCCCCTATACTTCAAAAAAAATTGTTGAAATTTTTTTAAAATTGTGGCTAAAATTTAAAAAAATGATCCTAAATCATTACTGCCCGCCTCTAATCCCAATACGGGCTACGCCACCATCCTTCCAAATGGTAATGCAAAAATTTGCTTATCACCAGCTTTATTAGCTAGGCCTATATAGGACAATCTCCTTGATATAAAAGTAAAAGATGTTGAGGGTCAGGGAATGCATTGCTATGGGCGACGAAAGGCCTTTTCATGGACGTAGTCGGATTGCAACTGGGGGGGGGCCATAATGCTTTAGGGAGGGGCAAAAACGGAATTTTTTTAAATTAAAGCCATAATTTTGTCAACTTTTAGATTGGAGGGGGCGGTAGTTCCTCCCTGCCACCCCCTGGCTACGCCCATGGGCCTTTTCACTTTGAGACAGTGTCATTTACCATAGAATTCTGTAATCTTAAGTTAGGTGAATCACTTGATTATAATTACAACTTTCCCAAAAAATCATCTCTCTTCTCTTGTGTTTGGCAAAATAATTATTGGGTCTTGAGGAAAATAGATTTGGTATTTTATTAAAACATTGTTTTTTATCAAAGAAATGTTCATTTCCAATCCTTTATAGAGTAATCATCCGATTGAGTTTTATATTTCCATAAAAGCTTAAATCTTAGCAAATAAGGATTTTTCGATTAAATGGCTTTACATTTCAATTATCATAAAGATTTTTTTTTTAAAAATAGATTTTGAAGTGATTTACAATGATGTAAGTGTGTATATGTACAAATGTTTTAAAAAAGCGATTATCGTATAGTCAAGTATTTTTGCGTAACGTAGCTGGCCATTTTAATGGAGCCTATCGATTTATAAATCAACGCGAGGTTATAAGCTATGCGAGGAGTGAGATCGAAACGGGAATTAACGGAAGGGTCCGAACATATGTCGGGAGGGGGGTAAGTAAGAGCTGCGTTGTAGTGTTCTACCGCTTGCGAAAGCATATCTATTTGGTGGTAAGCCCGACCCAAGTTGTAAAAAACTTCTTGACAAGGACCTCTGAGGCTGGCGTAAGCCGATAGGCATACGAAAGCATATGAGAGCGGTATCATGGAATGACATACATTACTGCTGTCTTTGAGTTTCGTTGCCTGAGCTGGATATGGACCTAGCCAAAACATTTTGGGGCCACATGCTAATTCCAGCATGGCGGTAGCCATGGACAGTAATACCAAAGGTTTCAAGTGAACGTATCTAAGTTGACGAGGAGGGCAGGGAGACTCGGAGAGAAAAGCCAAGGCTCGCCTATACTCAAAACAAGCTACGCCGTATGAGGCTATACCGTGGCTGAGGCAGGCGTAGGTCCAAGACAGCAAAAAGCCTAATTCTTCCCTCTCAGCGAGGGCGTGGGGTGCTGACGAGAGCTGCGTTGATGGGTAGAGACGGAGTTGATTGAGTAGAAAAAAGCAAAGTTTACGCGCTATAGAAGCGTGCGCTCCTCTTGGGATGCCCACAACCGAACAGCTTAAATAGTCCGAGTCGCTCAATGATGACGCGAGCTGGCGGGTCTGCAGTTGCTGCACGCAAGCTACTAACACGCCGAGCGAGCGTATCATCGAGCTTACTTTGACGCTTGCGGACGGGGTCACCGGCGATTTAGCAAAGCGCTGTCCACTCATCCAATCAGCTTTGGTGAGGACGGAGATAGAGCATTTAACGCAAAGTAAGGCGTAGCGCCAACGTCGAGCGCAAAAAGCGGCGCTTAGCGTTAGGTAGCGCATGTTTTCGCGTACTTTGGGAATAGAGAATTGCCCAAGGCATCCCATAGCACAAGCATACAAAAACAGCTGATCGTCCGTTACCTTGGGGCGGCTTTCGACGCTATGGGGCGAATCCGCGTCTTTCGGACGTAGCTCAGCGGATAGAAGCTGAAAGAGCCGATCCAACTTGCCCCTGATGCCGGGAGGTAGAGCTTTGATATTAGACGCATCATCATCATCATCCATTATGGTAGACGGGTCCTTGTTAATCTAAAACAAGACTCGATTTAAAATCTAAATCGATCAATAAGAAATAAATTTAAAGCAGCATTTAGACCCAAACTTTATAAACTACGATGATCAATTCCACTATAGCTCAAAAATGAGAATGGATCCTTGAAATGCTGCAAATAATTTACTCATAAACCGAGTAAAATATAAGTAAAATCAAAATTCTAAAAACCTACCCCTAACTTGAGCTCGGCCTCGCGGACAACGGTTAAAGCTAAAGCCTTGTAAAAGGTTTTCGCTTTGGGGATCGACAAATTTTCGCTAGCCAACGAAAAGAAAATGGACAGACCGAGGCTCAAAAAATTGACACGGGCCGCCGATTTCTTGGGCCCCGGCTCGAGGTTCACTCGAAATACCTCGTAATATTGCAAGCACTGATCCAGACACTCCTGACAAGCGGTTACATCTTTCAGGATGTTAGTCAACATGGTCAACGTAATAGGTGGAGCGGGGTAAGGAGCAGATTCGTGAACGAAATTTTTGGATTTTTCCTCCTTAGTTCCAGCACCATCTACTTTTGATTGAGCGTTCGTCAATGGTTGAAATTCCATCCCCGACACTAATGCGGGCAAACCATTAAAACTGACTGAATTAATATAATGTTGAATATTTAATCTATTAATGTGAGTGTCATTGTATAAAATCGGTGGGCTTGGATTGATAACGCAGGTTTACCTAGGTTATCAATCCAAACCAACCGATTTATAAAATGACGTTAACTGAATTAACTCTATAAACAATGCAATTGTAATTATTTTTAGGTTAAAAATCCCCCAAAATGCCTGATTTAGAGCCCTACAAAATAAATTTTCCTCAGCCCGAGCCACAATTATTCTATTAAATCCTTCCTGAGCCCGACCCGATACAATGCTTCACTACTAATTAACGTTGTTAAACACTGTAATTAGCCGTCTCAGATGACAATTCATTTAATTAACTAAACCAGCTATTGTGAAGTCACTCTGAAATAATTATAAAACCAAAGGCATGAGCCTGCAACCTCACCTTTCTTTTCGTTCTTGATACGTTCCAGCTTAAATTGAGATAGCTGGTGATGTGGCGCTAACTCCACAACTTTTTCCAAAGCTCGAACTGCCAGTTGAGGCTGAGCCAGGGTTTCTAGCGTTTCTCCGTACGCCAACCAAATGCCCGGGACATTGGTATAAGTGGTCGCTCGGGCCACGCTTATACCATCGCCGGCATTGAGGCCCAAGATTTTGTGGAAAAAAGGCAATACCCGAGCGTAGCTTATAAAAGTGTGCTCTCCATTTAGATCGCTCTCCAGCTGCTTCTTCCCACCCAAGCAATCCCGGTATGCTTCGGTTATATCTATGAATAAATCTCCGAAGGCATTAGTTTCCACTTCTAGGAGCGAGTTTTCCAGGTATTGCAGCAATTTTTGATAAAACGGAACGGAAAAATTAAAGCCAGGTCGGTAGTGTGGATTTTTGTGTAGGTGAATTAGGCATATGACTAGTTTGGCTTGTAAATCTATGGGAAAGTTTGAAGGTATCATAGTTGAAATGGGAACTCCGTGGTAATCTGATAATTGATTGGATTGAGATGTATTGGCTGGCAATGTCCAGTCTATACCACAAAATTGTCCCAACAATTGCAAAGCTTCAAGGTAGTAGGACTGATTCAACTTGATATATAAAAATTTAAAAATCAATTTAATAAATGCTAAACTACTTTTGAAGTGTACTTTTAATAAAGATACCATAATAGATTTAAAGCACTAATTTGATATAAAAAGTATATGGACCTGTATATCTACGAAGAGATTAAGCAAACCAGTATCAATAGTTTTCATGTCGTATCTGTCAAAAACAACTTTCAAACATGCATGCGCTTCTTTAAAGTTGTTTGCTGAGTGATGCAGTTTGGCCAATACTTGGGTTGTATTTATAAAAATAGGTCTATAATCTGTAACGATAGAATCTTTATATTTCCTTTGATGTGTTATAAGGTTAAGGATGCTCTGATAGTCTAATATTTAAATATATATGTATTAAGTATTGTGAAAAGCATTAAAACCTCGGGAGGCTTTCCTAATTTCACCACATTTTTCATGTAAAATGGCTGATTCATTATGTGTGTCTATGTATTGTTTGATTATGTTATCTTCCAAAAGTTTTTTTTGCAATAAGTACTTTCTATAAATTGCTGTTGCCTTTCTATAATAATCAGTAGCAATAGTATATTTTTCATCTTTTTTAGCATTTTCTGCAAGTTTTATCCAAGCATCTGGAGAATTTGAACAATCAAGGTGGGCTGCTATCAGAGCATATTGATTTGATTTTTCAAACAATCCCCCTTCTTCATAAATTAAACTCAACAAACTATAAGGCTCATGAGCTGAAGGTGCTGCTCTTTATAAATAAAAATTTAATAAAATTGTTATTAGTATACTGGATAATTTGGTTGCAAATATTTTCAGCTTCAATTTTGTTGCCACTAACCCAAGAAAGATTTGCAGTTCCCATTAAACCTTGTAAATGCTTAGGTAATCGTGTTTTACGTCTGTTTTCTCTTTTTGATTTTTGATATTCTTGGATATTTGATTCACTTAATTCATTCTCATCGCTCATATTCTCATCACTTTCAGCCTCAGATGCTGGTTTATAATCTTCATCACTTTCTTCTTCACTATCTTCATCAAATGTTCCTTCTTCTAAAACATTTTTGCTATTCTTAGCATTTTCTTTAGGTGAAGTCAGCTATATTTTTTAGAATTCATGTAAATATATACCTTTTTTGAACCTTATTTTGCTCAATATATCTTTATACAAATCAAATGAAATAACGCCTTGGATATATTGAGACGATATCTCATTTAAAAAATAATCATCCGAATCTATTCTTTGATCAGTGGCATCCTAAAGAAATATATTGCACTTAGAACAAATATTACATTTGAAAGATTAGACTCTCCATCATCTCCTTTGGTTATACTTTCAAGTAAGGCTATGGGGTTTTCATTTAGAGCAACTGGTATATTAGTAGAATTTGCTAAATTTAATGGCCCTGAGTTGATTAGATAAAAATCACAATTTTCTTCATTTTCCATATTATGTCGCAGCAGGTGTTAGGCACATGGAAAGTTAATAAGTTACATTTTTAATATATTAAAGTGATAAGACTACGATGTAAATTTGTTTTTCTCAATATCACTTAAATTTTAGCTATAAAACATATTTTAAACTAGTTTTTAGATTAATGATATTAATTATCGGTATTTTAACACATGCTTTAAGCAATATATCTTGAATATGCACTTATATATGATGCATTAAGTCCAACTTTAATCATTAACTACTTTAGATATCCTATTTGTTTGACTAGTCTCTCATGGCATACAAATGTAAATCACCTAAGTTTTATTAAAATCATTTCAATGACCTAGGGGCTCTAAGATTCTCAACTTAAATTTTTGAATGCAGGTGCAGCCGGTTTATTTGTGAGCTGGCGTAGCCAGAGGGTGGCAGGGAGGGGCGGCTGCCCCCCTCTCCAAAAATTTATTAAAAATAAATATAAATATGGCTAAAAATTCCAAAAATTATCATTTTGTCCTTCCCTAAATTATTATTGCCCCCTTCTAATTAAAATCCTGGCTACGCCCAAGGCTATCTCTAATCCTATCCTCGATGTTACCACACATCAGAAGATATCGTCTGCTCAATTTCAAAAAGGTTTAATGAAGAATATTGTAAAAACTGAAATCAATGAAGAGCGGCCACTATCCACTCCCTAAGAAATAATAGTTGAGTTAATACGGGCATGTAACGTTAAAATTTATAGGGTTGTTTTCATACTTAATATCATGTTCCGCGCGGCGGAATAAAATAAAGCAAAAGGTCCGCGGGAACATAATTTAAAAAGGTTTGAAGGGAGAATCAGGAATTTATTGGGAGAATTGAGGAGGATAGGGGGAATATACCAGAAAGACGGCAGGTCAGGGATATATGCCTCCCCAAAGGGAGACTTACTTTTGTTGTTTTCTCTACATTTTTTATTATAATAAAAACTATGTAAAAATCCAGGAATAAAATAATCAATCGAAATATAAAAATTCGATATTATATGCGTATAAAATTTACTGATGCGTGTTGATAGAAATAACAAACACGTACAAGCGCGTGGAGGTATAAAGTATTAGGGTTCAGTACTACGCTACGATATATTAAAATCAGTACAGGAAATACAGCAGATGTTCTACTCGTATAAGATCAAAAAGAAATCTCAATCGACGAACTTGGATTTAATGTATAAAGAAAGGAGGGGGGGAATCGATTAAGTATGTCTGAGATACGCCGTTTTACAAGGGGTGGAGGGAATCCTTAACTTTTGTATAAGATACGAGTATCTCCGGATACTACACTTGAAATGCAAAAGGTGGCTAACACGTGGTTTTTATGTAAAAATCAATCCGTGCGAACATGTTGGAAGGTTTTGTCATCGAATTCATAAGTAGCGAGGGTATAGATATATTTATAATTTGCTTGAGTATCAAGTGTTTCACACTTGTACACGTATCTTTAGAACGACCAGTGACTAGGACATTTGCAATTTCTCATCTCACATAAAGCAATTATTTCATGTGCATATATAAAATATGTTGTAATTGAAAAATATCGTAAATTTTAATTTTCCCAACCCTTTTTTTAGCCAGTTTAATAAATAAATTTTACTTTGGATATTCTAATCGCCAGTGACGGAGAAAGATCTTGCCTTCGCCCCCCTTTTCAGCACGATCTTAGATATGACATAAAAAAACACAAAATTATAAAGTAAATTGTATTATTTAACTTTATTTTTTTATAGGTTGTCCACCTCGTTAGATATTGCCATACTTAATATTGCTAAATACTTACAGTTATTTTTGTTAAATAGAGTTTATATTTAAAATGATTTAATAGTAAATTTTTCAATTGAATGTGTACAGATAAAGATAATGGCATATCATTTAAACTGCTGCTAAATACACAATCCTAAAATCATATATGTCAAAACTAATAAAATATTTTAATTTTTCAATTATTGTGCCTTGTATCAAATGTTAACATGGGTTAAAGGCGCTTATCTAACAGGGCTAGAGACAACTTAATAATTTTTAAAATCTTATGTAGTACTAGCTGTGCCCGGCCAAGCGTTGCTTTGGCTTAGTCCTTAATTAGCTAAAAAATTAGTATGAATTAATATAACATTTATGAAAAAATTTTGGTCAATCGTTTATATGTAAAAAAATATAAGGAAAGGCATACTTATTCATAATTAAATAGATTTATAATAGTTTAAAATAATTATAAGGTATTTGTTAATTTTATATGTTGAAAAGTGCGATGTTAACGATAGTATGCATAGTTGGGTAACAAAAATTTATAAACCATTGCACTGGCTAAGCCCATGGGTATACTAATATTTTGATTGTACATATATGGTTTTCACTTTACCTGAATGATGTTACGATATGCCCGACACGTCGGGTCAGGTTCGGGCCTGTCTTCGGACGGCCGAAAGAAAACTATGCTTAAATTTACCTAAAAATAAGTTTGAATAAGAATAAAACTGGGAGATTGATATGGTTGGTGGGGAAGAAACATATTGGTATTAGTAGATAGGCTAAATGAAGATATATACAGCTATACATGTTATGGAGTTATAAAATTTAAAAATGCACGTGTCCAGTCAAAATCGTGGCTTCTTCAAGGTTGCACATCAAGCATTTAACAGCGAACCATTGCAAAGTTTTGGCTGACTGAAATTACACATCGCGATACTTGGTACGCCAATTTTTAAATGCAAAATGTGAGGTGGAATCTCTGCCAGATCATTTGAATTGAAAGATTAGATTGGATAATTTGCGTCATCAATAACAAAAGCAGTGTCAACCGATTTGTAAGTAATTGGATTGTCTTGAATGTTAGACAGAATGAGATTGTTAAGCTCGTAGACGTCATTAATCTTGGGGGCGAGAGTAGCCCGTTGGCGGAGCCAAAGTCGATCATGATAATGGGCGTTTTTTGGAAACACTTTATCAACTAAGCAGTTTAGATGGAACAAAATTGCAAATGTTGGTAGGAAAAGAAATCCGTCCTGAGCATATACCAACGTGCACGGTTCCCTTCCCAATTTCTAGCAATGTGAGAATATCTCACATACAGGATGATTTTGAAATACTACACGCATATTAGTAGTTAGATTTATTGTTTTGACATAAGGCAACAAAATAGAATAATTTGGGCAGGCATTAATTTCGTCCGCATGGGTGGATCGTAAGAGAACCGGTGAAGTTTGCCTGAAATCTCCTGCAAGCAATAACCTTGCGTGACCCACAGGTTTGAGGGTTCTTTGTAAATCTTGGGATTACCGATTAGAGCTTAGAACGATTTTTCTTAATCCATTGTGCATTCATCGCAAACGATAAGCTTGCACTTCTGAAATACTCCCATTCCATATGTTCTGGAAATGTTGCACATTAGAGTTTCACAATAATAAGCGTTTAAAGGCAATTTTTATGCTGAATGAGCAGTTTTTCTACCGGGTATTTATGTGACAGCCCATCCGGAAGACGCTAGAGCCACGGCCATATTAATTTGGGAACGAATAGTTGCCAGAGCAATGTCAGTAGGAAAGCTTTACCAGTTCCTCCTCAAGCATCCAAGAAGAAGACTTCTCCTTAATCTTTATTAACAGCAAGTAAAATCTTATTGTAAATGGCTTTTTGTTGCGTCGCCATCTTTGGAACATTAGATCGCATGGACAAAAGATCATCTTGGTTGTATTTTTGTTTAAGATGTAAGTCTATATAAATTGGAGCAGCAGCAGATCGACATAATGCAGGCATACCCAGTTGATTCAAAGCTTTGTTTCGAGTTTTTAAGCATAAATCTTATAATCTTGTCGCATTTGATCCATGTTTATACTGTGCGTTGTATACTTTTTGTAGCAAAAGACAATCCAGGTTTTGGATTAGGGGGGGGGGCGTTTTAAGTTCAATTAGGGGGGGGGGAGGCAAAATATAAATTTTTAAGGGTTAAATTTTTTTTTGTCATTTAAGGGGGGGGGGGGGAGGCGTAAACCCAAGAGTTATTTACCTAGACTATTGCGTTCCGCAGTTGAATGGTTGCCACGCTACCACCATTCTCTGTTGATCTTCTTTTTTATAAAGGATACCCATCACTGCCCGTAATCTAACTAATGTAGAGCAGACGTTCCGATTCAATTTTGGCTAATAGCTCATATAACTGCATTTCAAGTTTGTCGGTTAAACATTGTCTGCATTTAGCAACTTACCGTAGTAATCTTTTTGTACTTTTAATATTAATAACCGAACTTCATAAAAATAGCAAACACGAAACGTGGGAAAGTTTCTAAAAGCGCGCGTTTTATTTATTTAAGAAAATGGTGATGTTTTACGGTATCGAGAATATTTATTTGTTACAGCTTTATATATTGTAAAAAATACGGGCGTAGTTGAGTAAAAAATTGAGACACAAATGACAAAGCAATTGTGGAAAAAAGTTTAAGGCAAAAAGTAGCACCATAACGATAAATAAGTACAAAAAACGTAGTAAATCCGCTAGATGGCAGTATAGACTACCAAAAAACATGGTTCCCGCTGTCGCAGGTTGATAAAAAGTATCTATAAACCATCTACAATGCTAAGGCAATAATCTGACCAAATTTGGTGGCAATCGGTCGAGAACTCTAAATGTTATTAGCGTTCAAAAAAAATGGACTTAGATTTTTATATATATAGATTATGTTAAGTTTTCCTAATTCAATCTTTCAGCTATATCAATATGTACCAAATTTTGTAACCTTTTAGTCAATGGGAGTATACCTAAAGAAATAACACCCATAGTCTTTGGAGCTAAGCTTTTAGCTATAAGAAAGGCCGACAATTCAGCCAGGCCTATCGCTATCGGCGGTGTCTTTCGAAGAATTATTTCTAAATTAATTTGTTCGGCGATCAAACCCATATTGTCCCCTACTTTAATTCCGCATCAACTAGGCTTTGGGGTCAAAGGAGGGTGCGAGATAGCTACCCATGCCGCACGCTTAGCCCTGGAACACCTCCCTCTGGGTGACTCCTTTATAAAACTGGATTTTAAAAATGCTTTCAATAGCATTCGCCGCACAGCCTTCATTAACGATTTTATCAAGATATTTCCCCAATACACCAACTACATCATTTCAAGTTACGGATGTCCTTCGATTTTGAAATTTGGAGAATTCTTCCTTGAATCCGCAGAAGGGATCCAACAAGGTGACCCCCTAGGCCCCCCTTTATTCTGCTTGGCTATAAATCACCTAATTAACGAAATTAACAAACATTGTAAACTCACCCTCAATGTCTGGTATTTAGATGACGCCACTCTTGTTGGCACCCCTGACAACCTAGTCCAAGCACTAGATGTAATACATGCTTTTTTCCCCACATTAAACTTATGTTTAAATGCCTCTAAAAGTGAAATATATTCTGACTTGGATAATATTCACCCAAAGTTTTTTGACTTTGCCAAAATTAATAAAGACAATATGTATGTTTTAGGCGCACCTATCGGGGGCCCTGAGTGCCTCAAAAAATTTTTAGACAAAAACCTTTCTTCTCTAAAAACCAAATTAGACATTTTTAAATCTATGCCCTCTCATCATTCCTTTTACATTATAAAAAATTATTACAACATTAGCAAAATTTTATTCTGCTTCCGCTCCACGCAAGCTTTTTTATTTAAAGATGTCTTACACAATTATGAACACTTTTTTAAATCCACACTTGAATTAATTTTAAATATTTCTTTTAACACGAATACTTGGCTTCAAGCCACTCTTCCCACAAAATCTGGCGGTCTAGGTATTCGTTCCCCAACCGCGATTTCCTTAGCCGCCTTTATTTCCTCCTCCCTTTCTTTTAAACAATCTATTAACGACCTTGTCCCTTTCTCACTCAACCCCTCTATCAATCAAGCCTTATCTCTATGGAATGAGAATGTCAATTTAGGAGTTGACATTCCACAATCATATGCCCAAAAAGATTTGGATGCAAGTTTGGTGTCGCGGTCCGTTGCTTACCTTCTCTCGACATGCGACGCCAAACAGCATTGCAATCTTAGGTCATTGGCTTTCGACCAATCTGGTCATGAATGGCTTGAAGCTTACCCTAGTAAGTTTTCGGGAATGTTTTTAGAGAATCCTACCCTGTCCTTCAACATAGCCCTCCGCTTGGGCTGTAAATACACGTCCCCATACCCCTGCCGGCTTTGTAATTCACTTGTAGATGAGGAAGCGCGTCACCCTCTGCATTGTAAATTTAACAAAAGCCAGTATAGTAGGCACCAAAAAATAAATACACTGCTTCAAGCTGCCCTCAAACGGGCAAAAGTTCCTTCCATCCTTGAACCGTCAGATCCCTCTCTCGAAGGGCGGATGCGTCCTGACGGTTCATCACTTATCCCATGGGACAAAGGCCTTTTCTTAAAATGGGACTACACCTGTATTGACCTGTTTGCCCCCTCCAACGATACTCACGACCCCCTAGGATCGGCAGAGCATCGCAAATCCTTAAAATACTCAGCTTTATCGGAATCCTCCGTTTTTATTCCTATCGTCTCTTCGTGCTCAGGGACGTTCGGAAAGAGCGCATTAAATTTTTTTAAAAAACTCAATAAACGCTCGCCCCCTTCTAAAATATCGAATAGTTTCTTACTAAGACAATCAATTGCCATTGCGATTGCTAAATCCAATTTTTATTCTTTGATGGATTCAATGCCCATTCTTAAAGATGAAGAAACGGATAATGTGTTTTAATCATTCTTTTTATAAATATTTTCGTTCTTGTATCTTTGTATTAAATCCACTTTATATTAATACTTTTTTTTAATAAAGCATGTCAATTCAAAAAAAAAAAAAAAAAAATTATATGGCCTTTCTCTTGATCGATTTCACTTATGCTTCTTATCTCTTATTAAATATTATTATAGAAGTTAAATGACATCTTATAAACCACGAATATTTATATTATGTCCACGAATATTCAAAACGTCAATATAAAAATGTGTGTTCTCTATGTCCGCGTTTTAGCTTCCCTTTTCTGTCATTTTGTCACGATGTCTTACTCTATTTCTTTGAATTCTTCATGTTTATGCCCTCATTATCTGTAGTGATTAATCAACCTTTTTTCTTCAGCCCTTTGTCTAATTTCTTTTGCCGGTCTTTTTTCTACTGGTTTTCCGGTTGTAGAATCACAAATAGAATAATACCTATAAGGGAAGTATAGAAGGAAACATTTTATATATTAAATTAAAAATTTATGTATCCATTAAATTTAGCATGGGGCTGGTGCATTATAAAGCGTTAGTGAAGTGGAGAACAAAGTTGGGAAATGTTGAAAATTTTAAATGAACTGTAGGAAAGGGACTATAAACCATTATTAATACGAAATCAAACTATTGAGGAAAGCTTAAATTAATACTCATTTATTTACCTAATGACATTGGCGTAGCCAGGGTGTGGCAGGGGGGGGGGGCTGCCCCCCTCTTTATCCAAAATTCTCTAGAATTTAATATAATTAAGGTTAAAATTAATAAAAAAAATAATTATTTTAC
This sequence comes from Gordius sp. MW1, assembly GCA_964036665.1. Lineage (NCBI taxonomy): Eukaryota > Metazoa > Nematomorpha > Gordioida > Gordea > Gordiidae > Gordius > Gordius sp. MW1. Next base: position 25,668,803 of record OZ038527.1, read on the forward strand.
TCCCCCTAATCATTATTGTCCCCCTCTAAACCCAACCCCGGTCACCCCCACGCCTGATGCATTTACAAAAGTGTGGTACTATCCTTATCATGAGGACCCTTTTAAAGGCATAGTTTTTTGGTAATAAGATTCGGTACAACTGTGAATGGATCAGACAACCATATTCTCCGGCTAAAGACCCGGTCCCAAATACATTAGGGGTAAACTTAGGCTAATTGTAATTCCTATTTGTACAATCTCTTGACGACTGTTGCTACCGGTCATTAAACAACCATTGCATGTCCATTAATTGACAGACATCAAATAATCAAAAATTCAACATGAAAGTTGTCATTATTGCCTTCTTAGTTCCTACCTCCGTTTGCTTATTTGACGTCATCAAAGTAGTCACCTCAGTCTATAGTTATTTAAATTTTATTAGGAAAACAACGGAAGGGTTCAGCATGATAATACTTAGCATTAAGGCTAATGAGCTAACTATTTGTATTGTAAATTTAATGCTCTAACCTCTTTTTACTCTGCTAAGTCTGGGTTAATAATCACCGAAGAGGCAAAAACCTACAACAACGATAATGCTTTCGCTGCGATTTTACAATTCATATATGTTTTAGTTTAATTATAGAGGCAAATCAAAATTTATGCAAAATTGTGAAGATTTTATTTAATAAAACACAAAATCCACCAAAAAATCTCTTAGGTGCCATTGTCCCGTTTTTTACATTGTTTTACTTGCTTTCATCTAAAAAATATGGTATAAAAATACTGAACTAGTTAAATGTTAAAAATCCTCTTCCCTCCCACTTTCTTTATCAACCGATTAGGCTATTATTAATAAAACCAACTTAATTAGTTTAAGAACATAGCATGTACCCAATTCAATAATAAAAGCAAATCATTTATTAGCTTCATTTAATTAATTAAATAAAAAGGAAAGCAATTTCACTATTCACCGACCTAGGAATAAAATTATTTTCAAAGTTATTTCTAATTATATGAATTTATATTAAGGCAATGATTGTAAAAATAATTTTGCGATATTTAATACTATCAAATTAATCCAAATTTTTAAAGTGTTAAATCTTAATTAAGAAAGTGATTATTTACCATATTAAAAATATTGGAATATAAAAAATATTTATATAATCTATATAAATTTGTTTTTTATATGGTATATAATTATTGCGAAAGAGGACACAAATGACATTTGGTATTAAATTCAAATTGGTCATATGATGACCCAAATTAATATTATTAATACCATAAAATTTAAAATTCTTTTTTTGTTATTTAAGTCCTTTAATTGGTTGGCTTTAGAATATTTAGTTAGTGTTAAATTTTGAGAATTGAGCGATTAGAATCAAATATGGCAAAAACATTCCATTTTTATAATATAAAAAACCAAATTAATATTTGATATGGATTAGGCACATAATTTTTAGATTAATAGTATAAATAAGATTAAAATTGTATTGACTTTCTAATAATCCAAAACCTAATTAGTTTAATGTATTGCCTGATTTATATAATCTATTAATAAGCCTGTTTAAAATCATTTTAGTTTTTAATTCTAATTAACCAGGTTATAACTATAACGCAACTTTAATCCTAATATTGACTTTAACACTCCTGGTATACACTTAACCCTTACCTTATCTTCAAAAGTACAGTGATAATCGAGTAAAAAACATATGACGGACATTCATTCGTGCGATCTGCAAACCATTTCAATGTGTGATTTTCTCAAATTTAAAAACATTGTTAAGATAGCTGATATTGAAAAATCACGTGTTTTTAAGGATGAATGTTTAATGTGCTTTGATACGCCTGATATGAATGATGGTTTATACATTTGTCTAGAGACTTTTTATGGGTTTGATAAACTTCACATGCTTGATTATTTCAAGACTACAGGCAGATCAATCTACCTTAATATTCTGCAAGTAAGGATAAACGAGGAGGAAGAACCAAAAGAAAAAGTTCAAAAAATGGCTATTGGAGTTGACGGGGGTTTCCAGGTTGATAAAAAAAGCAAGTATTTGGAAAACTACAAATTAATAATACTGCCTGATTTTAACACAATATCTATTCCTAATTCTAATATTCCACAATTTATCATGAATTCCATTAATAGCATAATTAAATGTGAATCAGTTATGAAGCAGTTAGATTTGGAAATTAAAAAATTTGCTTGGGATGGTGAGACACGACCTATTACTAAACACAATAATCTCATGCAATTGCCTAATCCACCTAAGGTTAATCTACTAAATGCCAGCTGTCAAAAGTGTAATATTACAGAAAATTTATGGCTAAACTTAACGGATGGTGCAATTTTATGTGGAAGGAAAAATTTTGATGGCACAGGTGGTAATAATCATGCTTTAGAACATTATGATGCTTTCAAATATCCTCTTGCTGTGAAAATTGGAACAATAACTAAATATGGAGCAGATGTATATTCTTATGATGAAAATAACATGGTTGAAGATCCTAATCTTGCTAAACACTTGTTGCATTTTGGTATTAATGTGGAAAATTTGGAAAAAACTGATAAAACAATTTCAGAACTTGAAATTGAAATGAACGAAAATTATAAAGAATGGGCTGCTATACAAGAAACATCCCAAAAACTAACTCCAATTTATGGGAAGGGGTACACTGGAATACATAATTTGGGAAATACTTGTTACATTTCATCCATAGTACAAGTTATATTTTCATTACCCGCATTTCAGCAATATTTTTATGATGACTGTACCCAAAAAATGATAAATAATCTAAAAAATCCCCTGGATAATTATAACTTTCAAACTTGTAAACTTTCCTATGGGCTCCTAAGTGGTAAATATTCCATTCCACCCACATCAGATGATAGCACGTGTCATAATGGCATCAAACCAAAACTTTTTAATTTGATGATCAAAAAATCTTACACCGAATTTAGGAACAATCATCAGCAAGATGCTCACGAATTTTTCATGCATTTCATGAATCAAATGGAAGTGAATAATTACAATAAGGCTCCACCTTCCAAATTTTTTGACATGTGCATCGAAGAGAGGTGGCAATGCCTGTCAACGAATAAATGCAAGTACACCAAAAAGGTGGAAAATCACATTTCCCTAACCCTACCGCTCGATAAAGCGACAAATAAGGAGGAATACGAGAAGTATGTGGCCGAAAAGGGTAAACAAAAGGGTAGCGGAGATGATAAGGTGTTTGCCAGGATTCCTTTTCACGACGTTTTGAAGCAACATTTCGCGCCGGAGACCATAAAATGTTGCGGTGATTTGACGATTGGCTATGATACTCAAGTGGTCAAGACCAATCGATTGTCAACATTTCCCAAATATCTCCTGTTCCACGTAAAGAGGTATGTACTAGAAGATTGCGTCGATCAATGGTTACCCAGCAAGCTGGACGCCATGATAACAGACGTGCCTTCCCTCTTGGATTTGGGAGAATACGTAGCCCGTGGTCCTCAACCGGACGAGCAGTTAATGGGAGATGGGAGTGAGTTGTTTTCGCAGGGGCAACAATTTAGTCCCAACCCCCAATTCCTGCTCCAGTTAAAGGATATGGGCTTTACCGATCTCCAATGCGAGCGCGGGCTGGCTAACACGGGGAACGCCTCCGTGGAGGATGCGTCCAACTGGATACTTCAACATTTGGACGATGAACTTATGGAGGATCTTCCTATCACAACTGATAAACCGGAAATCGTCGTTAACGAAGAACATTGTGCCGCCATTTTAGACATGGGGTTTCCCCGAGAACAGGCAAATCAAGCTCTACGAGCTACGTCTAATAACGTTGAGCGAGCCGTTGATTGGTTGTTTAGTCGTCAAGAACAGCTGTTCTTGGCCGACAATCCCAGTCAAACCGTGAATAGCGGTAATCCACTCCTTGAGGCAAACCAAAATTCGAACGGAGTTTTACAGGGCCTGACGGGTGGCTCGAATGCTAGCAATCTTGACACCGGCGCCCCGGTGTACAAATTGGTAGGATGTGTTAGTCATATGGGTAACACCCTGACTTCAGGTCACTACGTGGCCCACGTACTTAAAGATGGCAAATGGGCCATATATAACGATGAACGCGTGGCGCTATCAGAAAATCCTCCCCTGAATTTGGCCTACCTCTACTTTTACGAAAGGCTCGATTGAGTTAGCTTTTTTTAATCTTTTCTAAATCTTATTGAATGACATTTGTTAGTCAACATCAATATTGTTAATTCGCTGCCAATAAATTTGTGTGTGTTAAAATATACCTCATCTGAAGCGTGAAGAATGCCGTTACTTTTTATATATATTTGGTATAAAAAAGAGTTAAGGTTTTGTTATTTTAATTGGTGTATCGTTTGTATATAGAAAATCTTGATGTACTTTTTAAAATTTTTGACCTCCTTTTCTCCCACTTAATTTAAAATCGTTTATAATTTGTCAGTAAGAAATGGGCAGGAGTTATGTGCGTTATATTGTAGACACTTTTTGTTTTTAAAATTCATAGTTTTGAAATTTTGATTAGCCATCATGGCTATACAAGTTAACGTGAAAAAAATTATAAAATATTTTCATATTTAGGTTTTTACTAATTATAAAGACCATTTAGTTATTCCAGCTTACCCCCGTTGACTCAAGTGGCGATTTAGTTGATTCGAAATATTAAAATTTTTGATAAAATACAAACTATGTTGTTTTACCACACTCTTTCTGATCCTTAACTAGGTACAGAAACTTATTGCCACCGCAGAAGGGCGTGAATCTAAAAAATATTCTGCCCTTTTGGCATCCGATATTTTTATCCTTGGTGTTACCTCGTGCTCTGGTTCCTTATTTAACCAGCAATGATATTTTTTAAGAAATCGGAAAACGCTACCGAAATCTAAAATTTCAGCGACTTTTTACTTATGCAACAACTAGAGATTCTTGTACGATACAACTTCAAATGAATCTGGTTCAAAATCTAATATAGGCAAAATGGAATAAGAACTACATATTATCAAATAAATCACTAAATCTAACCCTTGCCTATATTACATTTAGCCTATATTACATGAAATTTACAAAATAAACGATAATAATATTTACAAAATAAAAGATAATAATATTAGAAAACTTACCAAACGCGGAGGGTTATAACTGCGCATGCGCATAAGCAATTCTTGCCTGTATTACATTTTGATCATATTAGATTTTGAACAGAAGTGCTTCAAATCCTTTGCCGACTCTTGGCTTATTTTAGGAAATAATGATATAGATCTTTGTATTTAACCAATATTTCTTTTTTTGTACTGCGCTTATATATGTAACTTTGTTTCGTGAAAATAAGCTTTTTAACCATTAAAAAAATTTAATTATAAAATAAACTTTTACCCGATGAAACAAAATATTTTAATATTAAAATAGAAATTAATTTCACTTCTGGCCAAAAGAACTAATGGCCAAAATCCTATAACCAATCAATGTTTTGACAAATTTCTAAAACAGATGACATAACATAAATTAGTTCTTCTCGCTTAGTCAATATATTTATTCTTCTTCTTATTTATGAGTTATTAGGTCCCACAGTCGTGGGGTTTGTTTTGATTAGTTTCTTCCACTTGACCGGGTAAGTGCCATATCTTGACTAATTTTTGTTTTCATTACTTTATCCACTTGCCATATCCACGTGACACGAGGTCATCCTCTTCCTCTCTTCCCCGGAACCTCCATGTCCAGTACTTTTTGATTTACGTCATTCGTGTCCCTTCTTAGTATCTGCCCATACCACCTTAGCCGATTTTCGTTAATCATGTCCGCCATAGGTTGTATACCCATTTTTATCATCAGAAAGTCATTCGTCATATGGTCGAGCTTAGTATACCCTAAGCTCCACCGTATCATTCTCATCTCTGTGGTTTGTAATAAATTTCCTTCCGCGATGTTTAATGTCCATGTTAAACTTCCATAGAGTAACAACGGTCTTCCAATGGATTTGTAAGCTTTGCACTTCAACCATATTGGCAATTTCATGTCGCACATTACACCGTATATACTTCGCCATTTAAGCCATCCTTTTTGAATCCGAGATTGACTTCTGTTGCGCAACCTCCCTCTTGATGTAGCATCGAGCCGAGGTATGTAAACCTGTCTACTTTTGGGTACTTAAGATGGTTATTCAGCGATGGCCTGTTCTGTACCGTTCATTTCCATGTATATACCGTTTTTCTATCGTTGACCTTTATAGAGAGCCCTGCACGGGCCGCCCGAAGCCCGGCCCGAGCCCGACCCGATCTGGCTTCGGGCCGAGCTCGGGCAAAATTTAATAAGGCCTCGGGCTCGGGTCGGGCCTAATGAGGCAGCCCAATCCGAGGCCCGAGCCCCGCCCGAATTGACTAAAACAAACTAAATTTTTATTAAATATGATTTAAACAAACTCAACTCGATATTAATCAATAGCTTCAGCATTTCCCCCTGTCTATTATAATAATTTGACCTAAATTGCAAATCTTATTCTAAAATTTAAATATATTCATAGTAGCTGTTACTTGCGAAATAAAATAAGGAAATATTAGTAAAAGTTTTTAACTTGGAACTGTTAGATAAAAAATATTTTATAAATTTAGATTTCCAGTTTTAAATTATTTGCTGAATAAATTGTAGCTAGTGAAAACGAAAATTTTATATCAAACTTATTCTAGTTTTTAAATAACGAGTAGTCCCAATTTAATGCTTTATGTATTTATATAATAAAATAATTTTCAAAAATTTTAAAATAAATTTTTAAGATTTTTTATTTGAAAAATCGGGTCGGGCTCGGGCTCGGGTCGGGCCAAAAATAAAAAAGTTATTCGGGCTCGGGTCGGGCTCGGGCAAATTAAAAACGGAGACGTCGGGCCGGGTTCGGCCAGAAATTTTTTTATTTGCAGGGCTCTACCTTTATATCATATCCAGAAGCGCCTTGACCACTTTTCGACTTCTTCAAATACTTTATCCTTTGTTTCCTCGCATAGTACTATATCATCAGCATATAGCATACACCATGACGATGGCTTTTGAATGTCTTTCGTTATCGTGTCCATAATTATGTTAAATAAAAAAAGACTTAAAGCAGATCCTTGATGTAATCCTATTTTAACCCGAAAAGGTAGAGTCTCCAACTGTCGTCCTAACGCAAGAGTTTGTCATATATAAAACTAATTTATCCTTCCTTATGCTAAAATTTTACCATAATATATGTTACATAATTTATTGTCATAACAAAATAATGCATATTTATTTATGCAGTGTAAGGCCTGAGTTATTAAAAAATGCTTATTAATAATATCGCCCAACGATCAACAAATGTATCCTCATTTATGTTATATATACGGGGATCAATTTATTATATGCTAGCTTATATGTATTGTCTAATAATAGACTTATGATTACTTATTTGCTCTACAAGTTGCATAACGGGCTCAATAGGACATAAAATTAATGGTCCCCAGAATTTAACAAACGGAATTTTGGAGATTTTTTTATAGATTATTAACAAATAACGCAAAAAAAGTTTGATGATAAAATATTATCAGATGGCCTTAATTCGCATATGATATTGGAAACGATGTATAAATATTTAATCAATGCACTTATTTGGGAACATTCTTCCAGCCACATTCATTCATTTTCATTTCGTGCTATATTATTTCCAAACACTTTTCTGTTTTATTTCCTAACATGTGATGGCTAATCATGGGCGTAGCCAGGTTTTGGATTAGGGGGAGGGGCAAAACGTTTAAAAGTTCAATTAGAGGGGGACAAAACATACATTTTTTTAATTTTTCAAAGTTTTTGCATTGAAATTTTCTCGTAATTTAGGGCCCCCCTTCCCTGGCTAAGCAGCTTTTTTATTTAAATTAATAAATTACAGTTTTAGATATTTTAGTATGCAACTCAAAACTAATAATATTGAATATTTTAGGGGGTTGTTGCATCTTAATTGACTTTCGCAAATTTGCAAAAGCATAAATTCTATTTAGAGAGTATTGTGTGCGCAACTAAAGACATGTGGATATCTAATTACACAATGTTCTTTGACGCTTAACATTCATTTTATAAAGGATAACCATCTTATAAACATCCCAATTTTTGTACAAAAACTCAAGATATAAATTTAATATGTGATTTTTAACAAATCACAATAATTTGGGTTATTTTTTATAATCCTAATAATATTTTAAATCAAGATGTGGAATATAGCAAAAGTTTTTTAAAGAATCCACCTATTCAATCGGGATATTTATATAAATATATAGGTAAAATAGCAATAGATGTCCACTAAATTTCCGGTTTTTATGGGCTGGGTCAACGGGCCAATCTTAGTAGGGTGCCGGGTCTGAAATGCATTAAAAAGAAACAGACTGGCTTGGGCGAGCTTGAAAGTTTTCCAACCTGGTAGGGGCCGGTCTGATGTGCACTAAAAACTTACACATTCTCGGGGCGGGCCTAAGATCTTAAAAACCGTCGTATTAGGGGCAAGAAATATATTTATTAATCGATAATAATAAAAAATGGGTTAAACTAGTCAAGCTAGAGGACATAACATAAGTATTTAAAGAAAACGATTTGCTATAAAAATCAGCTTAGCATGTTGTCAGGCAATTTTTTCAATTAATATGACAGGAATTACAGCTTGTCTATCGCTATAAATCTTAAAAACATTAATTCTATAATGTAATAACTTTATGGCATGCAAAATTTTTTGAATATTTTTTGCAATGTCAATAAATTTAGATGACATGAATGCCACGAATCACATTTCTATAACGTTTTCAGTCTTAAACTTATATACCCGTTGAGTTTTTGTATCATGAAATAATTTTGCGAAAGCAGACATTCGCATGCTTTAAAATATTAAGCTAAAAAATGATAAATATGCTGTATTAGTGAATTCAAGACAATTATTTTTATTCAAAAATCTAAGTATGTAGGTGTTTTACCTAAACTAAAGGAACTTTATTAATATCGAACCAAAAGATATAATATATGAAGATGGCACGCATTAGTTTATATATCATACTATCGAGGTTAATATGCATAATTCGTGGGTTCGTTGGGGGTTATTCAAATTATAATGATTGTGAATAGAATACGGCGGAGTCTGAATAGTGTGTATTCAAATCGAGTAAGAAGGGTGTTCCAAGGTAACCATAATTTCCCTACAAGTATTTGAGCATAGCCTTAACTCATTGTGTAAATCCATATTTGATTTATATAGATATATTACAAACAAGTGGTCATTTAAAACATATATTTTGATATCAAACAAGATATAGCATTGGCTTGTTGATTATAATCTGTGTATATAACTCATCGCTTGAGTCGCGGTTGCAAATATGGCGATTTTTTGTTGTTTTTGTTGTAGCAAAAAAAAGCCAGGTTCCTCCCGTAGATGTTGAGTTTATCTTATAATACTTTCAAAACAAAAGGTCAAAGCGGGGATGTTTTACAACTCCTCCCTATTTTAATAAAAATCTTATCCACTCCTTAGTTTATATCTTTTCTACAACCCCATTTTAACTGCTAACCAAAATTGGTCTTATTTTCATCGAATAAGATTTTCTAGAGGTATTATTACATTTGTAACCAATCCATATTGACTAAGTAGGATAAAAATGTTTTACAACAAATTTAATCATAGTTATTAAGTGATTTGCATAATTGTGACTCCTTCGTGCTTCAATAGAGCTGAGTAATTTCTATTTATAAATTGTAATTCTATGGCGCCCAAAACCTTCGATTAATAAGTTTTAAATTATAGCATAATTGAGACCTGAATACTATGCTAATTTGTCGTTTTTTTAAATGACAAAACCGAATCAGTTCCTTAAACAGGTGGGTAATACGTTCATTTGCAAGCGTATGATTACGTTGACCCTTGTAAAAGCCATGTGGCTTTTCTTTTTCATATTTTGTGTAAACAGTTTTTGTTCTGGTCAAGGTAATTAAGTTAATTTTTAAAATAATATAAAAATATTTATTGTTTCATTAATATAATATAACTTTTATAGATGAGATACAGTCGTCTGTTGTGACACTTGATAGCACAAATTTTTCAGAAACAATTGAGAAATATGAACTCTCAATGGTTGAGTTTTATGCTAAATGGTACTTAAACCTTTATAGTATGTATTTAATTTTTAGGTGTGGCCATTGTAAATCATTTGCTCCTGTGTATGAAGCTATAGCTGAAAAGTTTAAAGGTAATACAAATATCCTAATAGCAAAAGTAGATGGAGATGAAGAAAAGGACATAGCAAAAGAACATGATATAGAGGGATTTCCTACTCTTAAATTTTGTAAAAATAAGAAATGGTACACGTATGAAAAGAATCGTGATGCAGATTGTATTATATTTGCATTTTATAAATGTATTTCAATGTTTTTAGCAATTATTGATTTTATTAAAGAAGTTGCTCAAAAAGATTGGCAACCTGAGCCTGAAGCAGTATTTACTTTAACCGATGACAATTTTAATGCTACCATTGCTAACGGTTTAGTGTTAGTGGAATTCTATGCACCATGGTATAATTTTTCTTTGTGATTTATTAAGTTTTCTATTTTATTATCATAAACTTTGTTCACATATTATCTTATGTTTGATTTACAAATTGCCATATTTTAGTTTTGTTACTATATTAGTGATTCAAATTTAATATAAAGAAAGCTAGAACCTTCCCCCCCCCCCTATCAGAAATTTTTTTTTGTTACTAAAGCCTAGTGTTGTAAAAACGCCTGAGTTTTGTTTAGATGGCCTTTGGTTTAACCCTACAATAGAGAGACTGCCCATCAACTTTAAATAGTGTACTATTTTTTTGGCCATTATGAAATGTGCACAAATAAGGTAAGGACATTTTATAGTAAGATTAATTAATTAAAGTGTTTTTAAATCACAATGAAATAAACTTGAAAACAGCAGTTTAAAATATATATTATTCACAAAAATAAAATCATTTATTAACATTATTTTTATTTATTAATTAATGAGTAAGAAATCAATAAATTCACTTTTCCTGTTTTATTGGGGTACACTGCAGAAAGACATGGGAGATGGTTAACATCAAAATGGTGGAATGATTCACATTTTACCATATGAAACATATGACATGAGCAGTCTATGTAGTCTAGCCAACTTAACAAAACCAGATAAAAATCGTCTGGTGTGTTTTTCAAATTACGACTAAGCTTAAAAGTCTACTAAGGAAAACAGACCAAAACTTTTTTTTCTAAACAGAACCCAGGTTTTTTAATAAAACACCAAAGGCTTGGGGTCCATTAGACCTCAACTAAGACAATTTACAGACAGACAAGCTTTTGGTTTTTTTTTCAATAATCCCAAAAATATGCTTCGCTTACCATGAATTATATATAGAAATTTTAAATCTTATTTTTTATAAAGGTGTGGACACTGTAAAAATTTGGCGCCAAAATATCGGGATGCCGCCAAAATTTTGGCGCGCTCTGACGTAATTTTGGCCAAAGTGGATGCTACGCAGGAAAGTACATTGGCCCAACGGTACAACGTTTCGGGTTACCCCACCTTGATAATTTTTCGGGAAGGGAAACGTTATGAATACAATGGACCCAGAAACGAAGCCAATGGTAAAACGCATTTGCAATCAATTTAATTTCAAAAATAAAATCCAATTTTAAAAACATTCGTTTATTCTCATCACCACCTTTTCCCATTTTCTCGAATTTTTTTTTATAAATCTATAATATTTTTGAAGTCTTTTAAATTTTAACTTGCCAACTTTTTATTTAAACCCTTGTTCAATTTTTAACACTTTATCGCTCTTTATATTTATTTTTTTAATTATTTGTTTTTAGTTTGTTTTTAAAATTAAATATATATTGCCCCGAAATGCGTTTGTAGATATAGTTGAGTACATGTTGAAGCAACGGGGCGACGCGTCACAAGAACTAACCTCAAAAGGCGATTACAAGAAATTTTCGAATCCCGAAGATGTCACAATTGTCGGATTTTTCCAAGACGCCAATGATCCTCAATTTTTGTCTTATTTAGAAATTAGTAATGTTATAAAAATTAACATTATATTTTTCAAGAGAATATATACCTGAGGGGGGGGGATATAGGGGCCATCTTGAAATTAACAACCTTTTTTTGGCTCTCTCTAATTCCATAATAATTAAAAATTATTTTGTTCACTTAATCTGTAGGGTTTTAGTGATTTCTAAGGGAATGATTCTAATCTGATGCTAGTTTTTGTAGGTTATCCATTTGGATATATTTTTAACAAAACTTATAAAAAATTATCAAATCTTCTTATATTCCATGTGATTTATAATTAAATTTATGAAGATTTGTTAAGTGATTAATAAATTTGAAAAAAATGAATTTTTTGGAAAGCAAAATTTACTCTAGAATTTAATTTTTAGATTTTGAGTAAAATTATTATTAGGTAATCAGCTGAGGGACGAACTTAGACTGCTTCATACATTCGATCCAGCCTTGCAAGAAGAATTTCGCGCGCAATTTGGTACTGTGGCGATGTATCAACCGGTTAAATTTCGGTCGAAATACGAAAGCCCGCGCTTTTTATACCCTGAAGTAATTGAAAATTAATCACAAGAAGCACTGCGGTGGGGTCTGTGAGACCCCATTTGTGGGCGCGCTTTTGGTTGTCTTGTCCGTCCTATCCTGTCCAACTTCCATTTTTTCCCAGTTGCTCTGAAAACTCCTTATGCTTTTGTAAAACACTTTTTTTGCCCCCCCCCCTTCCTCATTTATAAATTGCATAGCAAATGTGCTACGTTTATACGGTGTATGGACGAGTTTTGTAAGAACAGTAGCCTTGCCCCCCCTCGCCATTTTATGTTTTTGATTTCATAGTTTGAAAACTTCCACATAGTCTTATCATAATTAAATTACGGGCTTTAATATTTAATATAATAACGACCAAAATCATGCAACGAATGTTCCATTTCGATCTATAATTGCAAATATTTTAAAAATCACGAGCTGAAAATTACCATGGAAAGTGTAAAATCCAATACAATTTAAGTCCATGACTCTATGCCAGCTCCTTAATATAATATGTTTTAGCGTGTATCATACACAATGATTTGGAAATAAAATTATCAAATTTGATTTTCTTCATTATTTTGCAAGGATCAAGAGTTGACGATGGAGGGATTTAAAGGATTCGTGGCCAAATGGAGACGTCCCTTGGTGGGTCAAATGACAAAAGCCAATAGACCCACCCTGTACCGAACTTTGCCTTTGTGCGTGGCTTATTACGCGGTGGATTGGAGTCATAATTACATAAAAGGTTATTGATATATATATTGTATTTTGACCCATTAAAACCTACTCTACCTTTTTTGAATAAGAGTCGATTCGCAAATTAAGTTACCTTTTGATGTTATCTAACATAGGTTTCATTAACGCTTAAGACGCGATTAGTGTCGTAAAAACGGGGCTGGGTTTGTTTGGTCGCCCTTTGGTTCAACTAACACTAACGGTCGATTCTGATTTGTTTTTCACATTTCGACTGAGGCTAGAGGTCGACCAAACAAAACCCAGCCCCGTTTTTACGACATTAGCTTTTATACAGGTGTGCTGGTGTGAGGTCATTTTAAATAAAATTGCAATATTGCAGATAGTTACTATTTTGGAAGGGGTGGGCTCGAAATGTAAATTTGGATTGAAAAAAGAATTTTTTGTTTGCCCCAAAACTGGATGATTTTGGTGACTCATAACTTTACAATTCTATAATTTTCTGTCCCATTGCGACAACAACTCTAACAACCTTTGGCTTTGGCCCCCAATCCTAAAAAATTGTAAACAAATTTCTTTTTTTGGCTATGCCATGATAATTGCGAATCTTTTTTTATAAGACTGAAAGTCGGCACTACTAATTGTAAATATAATGCCAATACCAATATGGGAATGTTTTCCAAATATTTGTCATTATAATACTTAACTGTTTTTATTTAATTTATTCGTCTTCACATAACATATATTTTTTTGTAACTAATAATAAACTTAATTTTGGTAGTCTTTAAGCCAAAAATTGCTTTTCCTTCGCTTAAACGTAATTCCTTATATATATATATGTAATCTAAAACGAATATTGCACATTTCAAAATGGCAGCCACACAGCATTGGAGATCCAAAATATTGGAAGTGGCCAAAGATCATCCCGACGTAACCTTCGCCATAGCCAGCGACGAAGATTTTGAGTTGGAGCTCAAAAAATTAAGTACAGTCATTAATTAATTCATTAATCCATATTTAGAGCCCGGGCTCGGGCCTTGGGCTCGGGTCGGGCCTGATAAGGCGGCCCGAAATGGGAAAAATGGACCAAAAACTCTTTGGTCTGTTTATGTTTAGTCGACTAAAACCAATGGTCGACCAAACAAAACCCAGCCCCGTTTTGACAACACTACTTACTATTCCAATTGTATCCTTAGTTAAAAAGAGAAAAATTGTTTATCTAGTTATATTGTGAAATGATTTTTAACCCTAAAATTTGGATAAAATTTTTGTTTAAAAAAATCGGACCTGGCTCGGGCCGAGTCACGGCTCTACATATGTTTCATTCATTCATTTAGAATTGGATGATAACGGGGAAGAGGTTAATGTTGGTTGTTATACGGAGAAGGAAAGGTTTCGCATGGAACCAACTGAACTAGAAGTCGAAGATTTGAGGAAATTTATCGAGCAATTTGAAGCTAGTTAGTCGTTTTTTGTTTGACATTTTTTCACTAAAATCCGTTTTTTTTCATTTTAAAAATGTAATAAATTCTGTAATGTTTAAGCTAGTTTGTTGTTAACGTTGTCCATTAAATACCGCTTTTTTATTAATATTTTTAAGAGCCAAATTCTGATAAATTCCCACATTGTTTTGCATGCATGTGTGTGTGTGTGTGTATTAGTATTGTAAAAACGGATGGGTTTTGTTTGATCGACCTTTGATTTTAGTCGACTAAACTCAAACAGGGACCAACCATTTTTTGGTTTATTTTTCTAAATCGACCTCTAAGCTTAGTCGAAATTTGAAAAATAAACCAGAGTGAGTCAAGCCAGGTCTACCAAACAAAGCCCAGCGCCGTTTTTACAAAACACTAGTGTGTGTATAATGGTTTTTTAGAAAAACTCGACCCGGTCATATGGTCTCAACCCGTTCCGGCCCGAAATCCCGGACCGGTTATAACGGTTGTGGCCGAAACATTTGATTCCATCGTCAACTACGATGAACGTCACGTTTTACTCGAATACTACGCCCCTTGGTGTGGACATTGCAAAAGTTTGGAGCCGATATACACTAAATTGGGTAGTAGCTTTTTTTGTTAAAGCAAATATTTATATAAATAAAACTTAAGTCGGGGCAGGTTGTGCCCGATGATTTTATTTCACTACTAACGTTATCTTCTCGTTACATATATTTTAGGGAGAACTTTTTGCTTTTTTAGGGGGAAAAAGGAAGATATTTTTCCGGAAATTTTTATCTTAAAACCTTGTTTTAATTTTATTTTTTGTTTTCTCTATCTAATAACGTATATGTGAAATTAGGAATTTAACTTTCATTTCGTCTTCGGTGCGTCCCGTAAACTGAGATAACGATAGAATTGCGGAGAGTTGATTTTATTAAGTAAGTTTGTTTGTTAAGCTAGTGTTTTGAAAACGGCTGGGTTCGTTTGGTCGACTTTGGTTTGGTTTTCAAATTTGGACTATGCCTAGAGGTCGACCAAAAAAAACGACCAAAAAAACGACCCTTAGTCTGTTTTTGTTTAGTCGACTAACACCGAGGGTCGACCAAACAAAACACAGCCCTTTTTACATCACTAGTTGGTATTTTTAACGAATTAACTCCGAAAAATCTTGAAATCCAGGAAGTATTGTTGGAAATTTTCTTTTGAATAGCTATTCAAAGCACTCGAATGGATATAAAAATAAGTCCTAGGTCGGGCAGGTTGTGTCCCATGTTTTTTTTCGCACTAGTTACGTTAACTTTTATTACAAATAGACATGGGCGTAGTAGCCAGCATTGGAATTAGAGGGGGGCAAAAATGATTTGGGGGGGGGGGCAAAAAGAACAATTTTTAAAATATGAGCCAAAATTTTTGGATTCAGAGGGGGGGGGCAACCGCCCCTCCCCCCTGGCTAGCTCCATGCAAATAGACTTTATCTCATATTTGTTTTGGGGGTGTTGTTTTAGCTAAGAAGATGCAAAACAGTGCTCCCGACCTGATCGTAGCTAAGATGGATGCAACTGCAAATGATGTAACCCTGGAGATTGGCGGTTTTCCGAGCATTTATTTCTTCCCGAAAGGTGATAAAAGCAATCCCGTCCACTTCCACGGCAATCGGTAAGTCGATCGATCACCTTTACCGATTGATTGATTATCGATTATTGATTAGTGATCGTTTTCGATATCTCCGAAAATCGGTGGTTTTATGCGCCGTTCGATAGTGGCGACTCCATGTTGTCAATGTCGCGTCGCGTTGTCTAATGTTGTAAATACGGCTGGGTTTTGTTAAATCGGTTTTTGGTTTTATAAAGATTAACGGTCACTTCTGGTGTGTTTTTCAAAATTCGACTAAGCTTAGAAGTCGACTAAGAAAAACGGACCAAAAAATTTTTGGTCTCATTATGTTAGTCGACTTAAACTAAAGGTCGACCAAACAAAACCCGGCCATTTTTACAACACTAGTCGTGTTCATGTTGATTGATAAGCCCTTTCGTAGTTTAACTTTTTTTGTTGAAGAATTAGATTTTTTTTGATTTTTTAAGCAGTGTTTCGTGAGTGCTAAAATTTTTTGTAGTTTTAATAAGTTTTTTATGGTGAAATTTATAAATAATTTTGCTTTTGTTTAAATAAAATTAATTTTCGCTTAGGACTTTGGAGGGATTTACGGATTTTTTGGAAGAACAATTGAGTGGGAAAGGCAAAGAAATTAAAGAAGAATTGTAAAGTGGATTAGCATTCCGAGCCCGAAAAACTCAAAATATTTCTCGAAAAAGCTCCTGCCAAAAAAATATTTTACCCATGCAATTTTTATCTACTTTTTATAGCACAAATTTTTAAACGTTTTTGTTAATGATTTTTTATGCACTTTTTGTTACAAACGCCTCCTTTTATAAGTAAATTTGATTTAAATAGTTTGTTTTTATGATAAATAATATAAATTTTGTTATTTTTTGGTAATTTTTATTTAGTATATTTAAAATTAAATTTGTCTTACAATATGTATTAGAAGGTAGAGTTTGTTTTGTTCATCTGAGCCTAATATTTAAATTAATTAAAACCATTATGTGATCTGGAGCAAATTTTGTGTTATTGATTACTTTTCAGTGTCTAAAAAATAACAGTTTAGGAAATAAACTATTAATTTATAAAAATTTAAACTAAATTAATTAAAAAGTAAAATAATAAAAAAAGTAAAAGATTTAATTATTTATTTATACATAAAATAATAATATTAAGATAATTTATTATAGTAAACAAAATCGAAATTAATAAATATTTCACATACAAATAATGAAAGTATAAATGCCAATACTATTTTCTTCATGTCGGGGCAAGTTTGCGCCCTATCCATACTTCTAAGTAATAATTTAGTGTTAACTGCAACAATTAAAATAAAAGGAATGTGCAGCTTTATTTTTAATCGAATTTGTTGATAATTTTCTCGTTTCGTTGGTTAGTTTAAAAGTTTGACTATCTGATATGGCTGGACTATAGGCTTTATTTAGTAGACATCTGTGGTAAAAAATGTAAAAAAGATGATTATTTTGGAAAATTTATTTATATATTTAAAAAATATAATTTTTTTTTATAATACTTTGATTTATTTGTGTTCGTAATTTTATTTATTTTAAGTTTTTAAGGAATGGTAAAAAGGATTATGAGTATTTTGCCAAGTTTTTTTTATGGATTTGCTAAGTTTTATTTTGGGAATTTATATTTAACACTTTTAAAATTTACGATTTTTATAATTTTTATTGATAAAAATTAAAAATTGTATATCAAGATTAAAAAATCTTTCTTTTTAAGTTATGCAGGAGAGGTAAAAAAGTTTTGAGTATTTTGCCAAGTTTTTTTTTTGGGTTTGCTAAGTTTTTATTTTTGGAGATTTAAAATAAAATATTAAAAATTGTAGTCTATCAAGATCAAAAAAATTTTAATTAATTGAATTAATTACTTGGCTACAAAAGTAAAGGCATCCTGTACATTATGACCCGTTTTCGCGCTAACTTCCATAAAATAAACTAAATTTTCCTAAAATAAATTTAAAAATTAATTTAAAAAATAAGATTTTTTAAATAAAATAGATTTAAAAAATTAAATTAATAAAAACTAACTTTAGCTATTCTTAGGCCATCTTCTTTTTTTATTTTTCTCAAGGTAGGTGAAAGATCTGATTTATTTGCCAATAATAAAATAACTACATCCATTGATGCATATTGTTTAATTTCTGAAAGCCAAGCCTTTTAAAAAAGTATTATTTTTAATTTTAAGAAACTAATATTTTTGAATTTTAAATAAATTTGAAAAATTATTATTAATAATTAATAAATATTTTTAAAAATTAATTTTTATATACCCGAATATTGTCGAATGAGCTTTTGCAACTCACGTCGTATAGCAAAAGCAAAGCTAAATACAAAACATAAAAAATATTTGATAATTTACAATTATAATTCTTATTTTAAATAATATTAATTGAAATTAATTTTTATAGCTTTTATTGTAAAAAATTCAAATTTTGGTTATATATTAGCTTAAAAAATTACTTTTTTTATTCTATATTTAAGAAAAATTGTAGAATTTAATAAATTAAAATATTTTTAGTTAATATTTTTTATTTAAAAATAATATTAATAAAAGTTAAAAAATAGTTTTTATTATTTAAAATTTAAGAAATTTTTAGGGTTTTAGCTTGATAAATTACCTTTTTGTTTCAATATTTTAGAAAAATTGTAGAATTTAGTGTATAAAAAACTTTTTAAATAATAATATTTTAAATATTATATTTATTGATAAAAAAAATAATTTTAAACCATGGGCGTCTCTATAGTAAGCATGCGTAATGCTTCTATATCTTTCTTGACCTGCTGTATCCCATATCTTAAAAAAATAAAAATATATTTAAAAAATAGAAATTCAAAATAAAAATAAATTCAATAAAATTTTTATTAAAAATAATAATGGATTAACTTGCAATTTGATTTTTTCGTTATCGATTTCGATCAATTTGCTCTGGGCAATAAATAAACAAATACAACATTTTAAATAAATCATAATTAAATTGCTCAGTAAAAATTCAATAATGCTCAGTTTTAATTATATAACCCTTTTTATTTCATAAATTGCTACTTTTGCCCCCACCCCGCCGCTCATTTATAAATTTGGCTATCCTATTTCAATATCATTGTAAGGTTCTTTAGTTTGACGTAAGTTCGATTGAAATTTTTGTTCTATTTAACAATAATTTTTGGAACAAACTTGGTAAAATTAGATAAAAACTGAGCAAGCTAATAAGCTACTAAGCATTCTTGACATAATAATTTGTTTTTATATGCCATTAAAAGCCACTAATTTATTCTTTTTTGGAAAAAATAATCTAAGCCAAAATTTCTAACATGTAAAAACTGAATAAGATATATAAAAATTATAGGTAGTTAAAACCCTAGGGGATATAAATGCATAGACTGCTCATGTCATATGTTTCATATGGTATAATGTGTTCCATTTAATCCGCCATTTTGAAATTAACTATCTCCCATGTCTTTCTGCAGTGTAACCCATTGTTAATACAGAAAAAGTGAATTCATTTTTCTTATTAGTTATACAATAAAAAGAATGTTAATAAGTAATTATTTAATAAAATGCAGATGGCACTAATTCGCCTTAACAACTCATCATCACAGTATTTTTATTTTTTAATAAATATGTTATATATTTTAAAATGCTATTAATAATGTTTAATTAGTTTACTATTTCTTATTAGGTTTTGAACCAAAATTACTATAATCTAAATGTTCTTCCCTTATTTGTGCACATTTCAAAATGGCGGAATTTGGAAGTTGATGAGCAGTCTATGTATAAATCAAACATAATATGTTTGTTAATAAAAACTATATGGTTATTAAACCATCTAATTCCTTAATGTTATATTTCAAAATGTCATTAATTTTTCATTTTTTTTAATATTTAAGACCCAAAGAATATAATTTAAAAAAAGGAAATTCTCAGTTTAAAATACATATAGTAAGAAAGGAAAAAGCAATTTTCCAATATTTGCCTTACAAAATCTGTTAATCTATGTGAAATATAATCTTCTTTTTTCCAATAATTTGTATAAGAAAAAAATTAATCTTTTAAAAGCTTGCCCCCCCCCCGCTTATTCATTTCCCTGGGGGAATTAAACCCTCTAGACCCCCCTCCCCCCACTCCCTTCTATGTGTGTGAGCTTTTAATGAGTTATTAAAGCATATCAATAAGAAAATGTATCCCTCAAGTAGCAAAAAATGATTTTCTACTAAAAATTAGTGTTGTAAAAACGGCTGGGTATTATTTGGTCGACTTCTGGTTTAATTAACACTAACGGTCTGGTCTGTTTTTTAAAATTAGACTAAGCCTAGTGGTCGACCAAACACAAACCGACCAAAAATTTTTTGGTCTGTTTATGTTTAGTCGACTAAAACCAAAAGCCGTTCTTACAACATTTATAAAAATATTAAATTTATTTTTCAAAATCGCTTAAAATATCGTAAAAATTAATTTATGATAAAAAATTTTAAATAAATATTTAGTTAGTTTTATAATTTAAAATTTAGCTAAAATTATTATTTTTATTTAATAATATTGTTGCAATAAAAGCTTATAAATTAGAATTGAATTATTAAAATATGATTTTAATATTTTATTTTGAAATTAAATATTCGTTGGGAAAAAATATAAAAAAAATTCATAAATATACTCTAAAATCAATTCCGACTGTGGTCATAAAATTGCCTCCAAGAAAACTTCCTTCTTTGAACCGAACTAATAAACAAGTTTTGCCCACTCCTGAATCCCCTAAGAGCATTATCTATAAATAAATAAATAAATAAATATATAAATAAATAAATAAATAAATAAATAAATAAATAAATAAATAAATAAATAAATAAATAAATAAATAAATAAATAAATAAATAAATAAATAAATAAAAATGAGTATAATAGGTTAAACATTATATCGATTTCTTTAATTACCTTTCCTATTAAGGCTAATATTTAATAGCTCTTAAAGGAAATTAAAATATTATTTACTACCTGAAAGGTGTATTATAAAAATACTTAAATTAAAAATAATTATTCTTATAATTTTTGATAAAATTATATGTTTTTTATAACAAATAATTAATTTAATTAAATATTAATAAAATGTAATAAAGAAAGAAGTTTTTTTATAAATATAATTTTTAGTTTTAATTTTAAATGCTAGGATTTTAAGTCATTTGCTATGTTTCTAACTATTCTTAGCATAAAGAATCTAGCGCTTTTCAATAAACTACTTGGCAATTTCAATAAAAAAAACTTAGCATAAATTACTTAGCGTTTTATATCTTTTACTTAGCATTTAAATAACATTCTTAATTAATTATAAACTCGGAGCTCTAATTTAACTTTAATATTAATCAATTTAAATATTTATAGATTAAATTTTTGTAATTTTAACCAGCAAATTGATAAGTTTATAATCGTATCACGAAAACTACTTTTTATTTAATTTTATTAACAAAAAATAATAAAAATAATAGCAAAAAATCATTAAAATAAATTTTGAAATTGTAAAATTTTTCTATTTTCCAAAAACATATTAGCAAATAAAAAAATGTAAAAATGGATTATCGATTTTGAACTGATTGATAATATTTTTTTCTGATTTTTTTTTATTTTGATGTCACCAAATGTCAAAATATTTAATCAATCAAGTTGTCCTAGATCTTAAATGGAGCTGAAAAGAGTTATTTTCAATTTATTAAAGCATTTTAACACATTTTCTCACAAAATATTTATTGTATATAATAAAAGATAAGAAAAATTGTAAGTATTAAAGTAGTTTTCCATTTTAATTAATAAAATCGTATTGTACTAATTAATTTACAGATTACAATTTTGTAAAAAAAATTTAAAAAAAATTATAACATTCAAACATTTTTGGCTTAGAAAATATTTATTATATAAATATTAAGAAATAATAAAATATTTAGAAATTTTAAAGTAGTTTTCCACTTTAATAAATATAAAATCTTAATTTTTCAAATTAAATTGATTTGTAAAAAAAACAAAAATGGTTGATTGACTTAAATTAAATAAAAATAGAAAAATTACTTTTCTCAATTACACTAATTGACAATCACTTAAATTCAGGCTATGTTTCAACCATCCATCCCATTTATCTAATTTAATTATATTTTTTACTATTTCGACATTTAAACTTTTATGATTAAATTCTATTTAATTTTAATTTAGTTAATGGGTATTTCATCAAAAAATTTATTGCGCATAAAAAGGTAATACAAAGCAATCAAAAAGAAGAAAAAACAATTTAAATCTTCCCTTTTCAACAAACACTTAAACATAAATATCATAATTTGCAATCAATTTAAAAATAAAGACTAATAGAATTCAATATTTATTGAATAAAAATATTTAAAAAATAAAAAAAATAAAAAAAAATAGAATTATATAATAAAACTTACATTGAAATTCATCATATTCCTCTTTAAAGAATCGAGCAAAAATATTTAGACCATTGGAAAAATAAAAGAGCGAATTTAATAAATAATTTCTTTTATCTAATAAATATTTAAAAGAAATTTATAAGGAGGTTTTAATGGGGAAAGCATTGGATAATAGCTAATCTCCACTACTACTGTTTTAGTGAGACAAAAACGAAATTATTGATTATTTAACCATTACACCTTCCCACCCACCCCCTCAGCTCAACAAATACACGCTTGTGTCCGTAGTATTTGTCAACCTAGCGTTACGCAATTTAATAACTCACTTTTAGTTGTCCGTCCTTCCAACTATTTTTTTAATAATTGATATTAGAAACCTATAATAAAAGTATATTTTTTAATTAGTTTTATGATTAAAAGTTGTAAAATGTTTTATAATTTTTAAAGACAGTCTCTTTACTTTGCGAATCTATTGGAAGTTTTGATACAGTTTAGGTAAAAAATGCTATTTATTAATGGGTGTTATTTAAATGTCAAGTAAAAAAGTACAAAATGCAAAGCAATTTATGCCAAGTTTTTTTATTGAAAATGCAAAGTATTTTTTTAACATAATGCAAAGTACATTAAAGAAAATGCGAGGTTTATTTAAAAAATACCAAGTTGTTTTAATGCCAAGTTTTTTTCAAGGACTGCTAATTTTTTTAAGTTATATATAGTGTTGTCGTGTCTAATCTTTAATTCACCTTCTCTTCTAATAACAAATGTTATTGTACGACTATATTAATAGTATATTAAGCATTTATTTTATATTGTTTTAAGGACCGGTAGAATGCAGAATATTTTGGATCATTCTATTTTAACTTCGTTGAATTTGAAAGATTTTTTGTTTATCCATCTGACCAAGCATATACTTTATATAAAATCTTGTTCGCCCCCCCCCCACCCTCCAAAAAATTTATACCAAATGTCATTTAGTCTAATAGTTTATACATAGTTATAAAACAAAAAATTCCAAAAATATTGATACTTTAAATATAGACTAGTCCATTAGAACGTCACTCGTCATTGAAACAAAGAGTCCACCTTTCTATTTCATATAAGAGGTTTACTTTGAATTAATCGAAATGATTATAAACATTTCCGTCACAAATGACCATGACTTATAGCTCATAGTATACCGCAAATGACCTTACTAAAGTAATGCCAACAAAATCCGTAATGTTTCACTTAATCTACCCAAGAAAAATTGTCATTTATGGTTAGAGCCCTGCAAAATGAAATCTTTCGGCCCGAGCCCGGCCCGAGCTCGACCCAAAGCCGACCCGATTTTTAAATAAAATTTTTGATAAATATATTTTTGAAAATTATTTCACCATCTAAATATACAATGCATTAGATTATTATTACTCGTAATTTACAATTAGGGTAATTTTGCAAAAAATCCATTTTCACTCGTCACAATTTAGTTAATATTTAAAACTAAAAAGCTAACTTTACAAAATATATTTTTAACCTTTCCAAATAAAATTTTTTTGAAAATATCTTATTTATAGAGTTCTAACAGCTACTATAAATCTATTTAAACACTAGAATAAGATTTACAATTTAGAGTTATATTATAATAGACAGGGGGAAAAGGTGCAGTTTGGAAGCTATATTATATAGGCTGTGCGAATAATTATTTAATATCGAGTTAAGTTTCTTTAAATCTTATTTTATAAAAGATTAACTTGTTTTAATTCAATTCAAGCCTGGCTCAGGCCTCGGGTTGGGCCGTCTCATCAGGCTCGACTCGAGCCCGAGGCCCCCTTATTCTATCAAATTTCGCCGGGTTTGGGGCGGGCCGTGCAGGGTTCTATTTATGGTGTTAGTCAACTTAACAAAAAATGTTGGTCTGTTTTTCTTGGTCGATTTTTAGCTTGAGTCGTAATTGAAAATCAAACCCATTTTGGTCTAATTGTGTTAAGTCGGCCCTTAGTCTTAGGCTGAACTAAAGGTCGACAAACCCAAATCATTTTACAACTTGAAATTACGATTTTTTTTTGTTTTTAAAAGATTTTGTAATTAAAATGGTTTTATTAGGTAAAAATGATCTATAAAATATACAATAAACTAGCATAAACTAATATGAATAAAAAACTATTCATCATATTCGTCAAGAGTCAACAAGGGATTTTGCTATTAAAAATCCAATTTTTGACGTAAAATAAAGCTGGGTGAGTATTTGGCTTTAGGGGATCTCTTTCCTATCAATTAAAAAAAAGCCAATGCTTTATTGTCAAAAGTAGCGAAACGGGAAACTACTATGGGGATAAAAATTTTAGATTGAGCCATATCTCGGTATTTAAGTGTTTTAGGATCTTCCTCATAAGATACTGGGTTTAACTCATAGGCGTTGCCAGAATTTGAATCAGAGGGGGGGGGGGATAATGACTTAGGGAGGGGCAAATTAACATTTATTGAAATTTTAGCCATAATTTTAATAAATTTCAACAAATTTTTGAATTTAAAGGGGGGGCATCTGCCCCTCCCTGCCCCACCTTGCTACGCTCATTGAATTTGATATTAAAAAGCGCGAAGATCCCAAAGCAAGGAAAGTACGAAGACAAAATCACATAATATATAGACATAAAAGAAGACGTAGGGATCTCAAACATTAATAAGAAATTTCTGCCCGGGCCCCGTCCGATTTACTCCTAGACTGCCCACCTGAGTCCGCTTATACTTTTCTAAATGCCCGCTCGGCTATGCCAGAATTATTAGAGCTGCCCGGATGTTTTTCGAAATTTTTCGCAGTATATCGTTATATTTTCCAAAATTTTAAATTTTAATTTCCGATTTTTTTTTTAAAAAGAACTAGGATTGACAAATATTATAAAATCAAATAAAAAGGTGAATAATAAATTTTTATTAATAATATCATTGAGCCCAAATTGTCCGAATCTTGTTATGATGCGAACCTAACCGAAAATCTAAATTTAAGTTAGTTGCCCGCGGGCAGTTTGGGACAGCGGGCCGAACTTTTCTGGTCTCCGTTTCTTTATCAAAATTAATTGCCAGATTACAAGTTATTTTTCTTGGATACTTTTATTACTCTATTTAAGGATTCGCGTTTTTACATGTCATATATAGAATAAGAAGGGATCAAAATAAGTTAAATTTAGAATCTAAAACAAATATAACATTTGTTTTTTTTATGAATGAAAGCCAAGGTTATATTAAGGAATACTTGACGCTTTCCTAGTTTATATTGTACGTTGCATATACACTAAGTTCATCAAACTCTAAACTAAATTACCTGATATTGAGCCTATAGTTTAAACAAAATTAAGATTTAAATGGGCGATTAAGGCAAAGAAAGAGCAAAGCTGGGCTACAATGGAGATGCGAATGTTAAGATGGATATTGGGAATATGCAAGAAGGACCATATAAGGAATCAAGACATAAGAGATAAACTAAATGCAGTTCCAATCCAGAAGTCGGTTGTAAGAAGATTGAGATGGTATGGCCATTAGCAAAGCGTATCATAAAGGTGCAAGTCGAAGGTAAGCAAAATAGAGGGAGGCCTAAACTAATATGGAAACATAAAATAGATATGGACTTGAGAAGGTACGAGCTAAAGCGAAGCTGATCTAAGTGCAGGAATACGTGGAAAAACCTACTTGACGGAGCTGATCATCATCAAGTATGACAAACAGCTATAGGAAAAAATACGATTATATTAGCGAGGTAGTAGCTGAATCAATAAAAAAGCGAAGAACAACTTTAATTACACAGGACATTTATACGATTCATTATCTCTCTGATTAGCTATCAGTGTTGTAAAAACGGTTGAGTTTTGTTTGGTCGACGGCCAAAGTGTGAATCGAAATTTTATTTCAACGGTCGATTCTGGTGTGTTTTTTAAATTTCGACTAAGCTTAGAGGTCGACTAAGAAAAACAGACCAAAAAAGGTTTGGTGTTGAAGTTTAGTCGACTAATACCAAAGGTTGACCAAATAAAACCGAGCCGTTTACGACACTATTAGCTATAATATATTTGTTTATCCATAAAAAACAGTGTGCAGGTAAAACACAAATTTAAAAAGATGAGGTACAGAACAAAGGTGGTAATTTCGATATGAAATTGTTAACGACTTTTCTTCTTTGCACCTTAAATTAGTATCCGTTTAATTTTATAAATTTTAAAATGTAATCTTATTATAGTACCATAGCAAAACACATCTGAATTTTGTATTAGGTTAAGTACAGTCCATTTCATTCATTAATCCTTAGCAAAATTGCACGCTAAATAGAAAGGATGTCATTTCACAAAGTATAAATTTTGCTGATTGCAAAATCGCGTTGATCATATTATTGTATATTAAAATTTGATATCACTTTCAATACAGCGAGGGACTAACAAAACTTCGGGGACATACCAGGGTTCTTGAGTGGACAAGCGAAGAGACTGGTGTTGGAGCAGCCATAGCTGCTAGCAGTCAGCATCTTTAAAGTAGTTTATGCCTATTTTAATATAGGGACCAGAAAGTGGAGCCCGGTCCGCTGCCCAAACCTCCTCGCCCGGCCCACGAGCCGGGCTTGGCTACTGTCCAAAATTTTGATTTTCGGGCGGGCCCGTTGATGTTTTAAAAATAATCGTATGATTTGTCATTTTTATTTGATTGTATATTGTTTGTCAATCCTTGTCCTCATCCAAAAAAAATTAGAAATTAAAATAATATTGTTTGCGAACTATAACGATATTAGTGCTAAAAAAATTTCAGGGGGCAATTTTGTTAAAAAATTCAACCGGGCCTCGAGCAGATAGATTCATACATATCTCACTGATCCAAATAATCAGTACCGCCAACTGTCAAAGTTATATTCATTTACGTAGCCATGATTTGGAGTAGGGGGGGGGCAAAAATATTTTTAGTGCAATAGTCTCAACTCAAATAAAAATGAAATTAAATGTTATACCACAATAAGCTATATTTCTAATTTTTGGCAGTTTGTTTAAGACTTCACTATATAATCTATTTTATTTTCACCCACTTTCTGTAAACACCGTTTAAACACATTTACTCAGCCTATTTTCCCTCATAGCTCTTTTTAACGTCTGAACGATCTTTTAATCGTACTCGTTGAACAAGGCTGCCGCTAAGGAAATGAATATGGAGCTTAAAATGCTGAAAAAAACGTTTGTTTCGTGTAGTACGA
This sequence comes from Gordius sp. MW1, assembly GCA_964036665.1. Lineage (NCBI taxonomy): Eukaryota > Metazoa > Nematomorpha > Gordioida > Gordea > Gordiidae > Gordius > Gordius sp. MW1. The sequence continues at coordinate 25,696,735 of OZ038527.1, forward strand.
ATTCTCATATTCTCCAATCAGATCTTCTTATTAATTAAAATTTATAAAAGTGTTTTCCATTCTGAAAATTTATCATTATACTTGGCTGAAATAATTGTTTTAAATTAGCGGGAATATCTTGCTCGGAAATTCTGTCCTTTAATATGAAAGAGTTGAGATAAGGAATTACGTTTTTTTAACTATCTATAGGAACGTCTAAAAGTGAATTCGACTGATGTTCTCGCTGCTGAGCATATCTATGAGGATTTTTCTACATCCTAATTTTCAGCAATTTGTTGACTTTCTGCGAAGATCTCTGCCATGATTTCATACACGTCTCAAGATGAGATTTGACGATATTCAAAATTCGTTGAACATAATTGTGACATTGTAGTAATCTAAACCTTTGGATTGTAAACACTTACATACTGGTTTCAAAACTTTATAATATTTAGAACACTATTTTAATAACTGTGGTGAGATGAATGCACAATAAAGTTGAAATAATTTTTTTCCAGTTATTTGATTTGCTTCTGCAGGTAATTTCTCTTAGGTGTGTAAAATTTCTGCAAATTCTTATTAAAAACACTTATACCATGATATTTGTAGGACTAAGTCGTTTTACAGTAAGCTATAAAGTTGGTACATATTTTTTCTGATTGCTGATTCACGGGAAAAATTTATTATGTTTTACACAAATGCAACCAGTGAATTTATATCGTTTTCAATAATTAAAATTTATTTACCATGTAAATTTGCTAATGAGTGTTTCTTTTTATTAATGCTTAAATAGGGGATACTAGTGATGCGGATAACCAATCTCGGTCTCGTCTCGTCTCGCCTCGAAAAACCGAGACGAGACGAGAATTTAAAAAATGGGGTCGAGATCGAGAATTTTAATGTCGAGACGAGACGATACGAGATTTTTTCGGCAAGATCTCGACTTTTTATTGATCTTTAGATTTTAGTAAATTATTGTGTCTTTTGATTTGCATGATTTAAATTTAAGGTATTAAGTGTAAATCAATATATAATGGAATATATTTGATATTGAAAAAATTCCGAAGTGTTGTAAATATTATATATTTTTGCAAACATTTTAAAATTTGGTACCTAAGTTTGGTTGACTTTTAGTGTATGTGAATAATTGTATAATATATTTATCACATATTTATATCCATAGCATTATTAAATATTACAAAAGTTTAGTCTTAGAATGAGCTCTGAAAGAATAGTAAATATTACTAAAAGCATATTTGAATTTCGCAGTTACTCTTCCTGCATGATGCGGTAATTATACACTTGAACCTTAATAAGACATTATGTGAATACATAGTTTTGTCATATGCATACTTTTCACATTCCAAGCTGGGTTGGTAGGTGCATTCAAATTTACTATAATTTCTAATTGTGCAATATAAAATAAATACACGAACCTATATTGTATACAATAAATAACTATTTAATGGCAAAGTTAGTTAGGATTGGAAGGTAATTATTTGGAATATAAATTTGATTGTAATGATTTCTGTCACAAATTTTAATACCTGCACTTTAATTTAAAGTTTAAAACCTTATATTTTTAATCCTATATAATGCTGCTTTTATTGTTGTTTTTATAACGTACTAGCTGACCCGGCAAACGTTGTTTTGCCCTATTAAAAATATTAAAAAAATAAAAAATTTAAATAAGAAAAAAACTACCAATTAGTATCTATATGTTCTACTTTTTACATTTTTTAAAACTTACATAAACGATGAAAATAAATCCTTTATGCGCCCGCCATCCCTTTTCTCCACCCCACCGTCCTTCGATTAGAAGATCTGGAAAAACATAATTTGGAGGATTTAGATTATCATAGTTTATAAACAGGAGAACATTTTTTAAAACTTACATAAACGATGAAAATAAATCCTTTATGCGCCCGCCATCCCTCCTCTCCACCCCACCGTCCTTCGATTGGAAGACTGGAAAAACATAATTTACAGGATTTAGATTATCATAGTTTATAAACAGGAGAAATTTTGTCTATTTTTACATTTTTTGAAATTTACATAAACGATGAAAATAAATCCTTTATGCGCCCGCCATCTCTCCTCTCCACCCCACCGTCCTACGATTGGAAGATCTGGAAAAACATAATTTTGACAATTAAGATTATCATAGTTTATAAACAGGAGAAATTTTGTCTATTTTTACATTTTATGAAACTTACATAAACGATGAAAATAAATCCTTTATGCGCCCGCCATCCCTCCTCTCCACCCCACCGTCCTTCGATTGGAAGATCTGGAAAAACATAATTTAGAGGATTTAGATTATCATAGTTTATAAACAGGAGAAATTTTGTCTATTTTGACATTTTATGAAACTTACATAAACGATGAAAATAAATCCTTTATGCGCCCGCCATCCCTCCTCTCCACCCCACCGTCCTTCGATTGGAAGATCTGGAAAAACATAATTTAGAGGATTTAGATTATCATAGTTTATAAACAGGAGAAATTTTGTCTATTTTTACATTTTATGAAACTTACATAAACGATGAAAATAAATCATTTATGCGCCCGCCGTCCCTCTTCTCCACCCCACCGTCCTTCGATTGGAAGGTCTGGAAAAACATAATTTAGAGGATTTAGATTATCATAGTTTATAAACAGGAGAAATTTTGTCTATTTTTACATTTTTTAAAACTTACATAAACGATGAAAATAAATCCTTTATGCGCCCGCCATCCCTCTTCTCCACCCCACATTCCTTCGATTGGAAGATCTGGAAAAACATAATTTAGAGGATTTAGATTATCATAGTTTATAAACAGGAGAAATTTTGTCTATTTTTAAAACTTACATAAACGATGAAAATAAATCCTTTATGCGCCCGCCATACCTCCTCTCCACTCCACAGTCCTTTGATTGGACGATCTGTATAAAAATTTAAATAAAGTAATCATTTAAAAATGATACCACATAACAGGCCGCAGTAATGATATATTGGCAGGACGGGTGATCATCGCAATGCGAGAGGATATACGACATTTTTGATTTTTCCATCAGGTGCAAAAATGAACAGATTCCTGGGTGTGCCAACTCTGGAGCAAGCAACATATAATTGACCATGTGAAAAACATGGTTTTTCCAAATTCAATCCAGCAACGCTCAGTGATTGTCCTTGGGCTTTATTGATTGTAATTGCAAAAGCTAAGCGCACAGGGAACTGTAGGCGCTTGAATTCGAAGGGCAAATCGGTTGGAAGCATTGGCATGCGCGGAATCAATACATCTTCTCCTTTACTTTTGCCGCTGATAATCGTCGCTTCAATGACGTTTGGCAATAGCTGTTTTACGGCAAGCCTTGTTCCGTTACACAGCTTAGGTGGATTTAAATTGCGAAGGACCATTATAGGTGAGCCAATTTTCAGAGTCAATTTGTGAGGTGGCATTCCCGATGGTTCCAATGAATTTAGAAATTCAGTTGGATAATTTACCGCCTGATCTGCATCGATAACTGTGTCAACAGATATGTATGTAAATGGTTCACCGGGAATGTTCAATAGGATGCGATCATTAATTTTGTTGACGTCGTCATTCTTCGGAGCCAAGATTGCCCGTTCACAAAGCCAGTCGTGATTTGTGAAATTAATAGCAATTTCCGGGACACCATATTTTCGACATCTTCAATTGATGACTGTATGTTGCAAAAGTGCGATGGAAATGATATTTCGTACGTTGTAGGTTCAATTGGAAATTTACCGTTTCCCAAGTCCAACAGTTGATTGGAAAATGGTTGAGCCAAATCATCTTGAAGTAAATGAACACGCATGTTGGTGGTTAGTGTGATTATCTTCACATTTTTCCAAAGATATGACGCTTTCAGGCAAGCATTGAGTTCATCAGCGGGTGTTGACTTTGGTATGACTGGCAAGGTTTGACGGAAGTCACCGGCTAGCAGCAAGAGAGCTCCTCCCATTGGACGTGCAATCTGTCTCAAATCTCGGAGTGTACGATCCAGCGCCTCGAGTGCTTTTTTATGTGCCATCGTACATTCATCCCAAATGATGATTGTGCATGTCTTTAGAACCGTGGCAATACCCGAGTTCCTACTGATGTTGCAAGTAGGAGTTTCATTTATATTTAGATTCAATGGGAGTTTGAAAGTTGAATGTGCTGTACGGCCTCCATCGAGTAGCGTGGCTGCTATGCCCGATGACGCGACAGCGAGAGCTATCTTATTATTTTTCCGAATTTCAGCCAATATCAGATTAAGAAGAAATGTTTTTCCTGTTCCTCCTGGCGCATCTAGGAAAAGTAGACCTCCGTTACCGTTTGTAACGTATTTCATGACGGTGGTATATGCATGTTTTTGGTCAGCGACTAAGAGTATTTCCTGAGCGTTGACAAACAATTGTAGCTGAGCCACGTCGTATTGTTTATCACGCCAGTTTATCCAATAATATAATTTACATGGAAAAGCATCTTTTATCATATGGAATAAAAAGCATATATGTAATTAACTGGTAAACAGCATATTAAAACTTATTAACCCCTCAAAAACTACTGGACCGATTTGGCTTGAACAAATTTTAAAACATACTCCGGAGTATAGGGAATAAAGTATGAAATTTTAAGCGAACTCGGTCCAGTAGTTTTTGAGGGACGTCTTTATTAAGTGTCAAAACGTATAAACCAACGTATAAAACAAAAAAACGTGACCCCTCGAAAACTACTGGACCGATTTGGCTCGAACAAATCTTAAAACATGCTCCGAAGTATAAGGAATAAAGTATGAAATTTTGAGGCAAATCGGTCCAGTAGTTTTCGAGGGTAACCCAAATAAGTTTATCCAATAATATAATTAACACGGAAAAGCATCTTTTATCATATGGAATAAAAAGCATATATGTAATTATTTGGTAAAGAGTATATTAAAATTTATTAACCCCTCAAAAACTACTGGACCGATTTGGCTTGAACAAATTTTAAAACATGCTCCGGAGTATAGGGAATAAAGTATGCAATTTTGAGCCAAATTGGTCCAGTAGTTTTTGAGGGACGTCTTTATTAAGTGTCAAAACGTATAAAACAAAAAAACGTGACCCCTCGAAAACTACTGGACCGATTTGGCTCAAACAAATCTTAAAACATGCTCCGAAGTATGGGAAATAAAGTATGAAATTTTGAGCCAAATCGGTCAAGTAGTTTTTGAGGGACGTCTTTATTAAGTGCCAAAATGTATAAAACAAAAGAACGTGACCCCTCAAAAACTACTGGACCGATTTGGCTCAAACAAATCTTAAAACATGCTCCAGAGTATGGGGAATAAACTGTGAAATTTTGAGCCTAATCGGTCTGTTAGTTTTCCAAATTTGGTGGTGGCATAGATACAAACAAACACAATCAAACAAACACACAAACATACATACATAGTTTCATTTTTATATATAAGATTAATATGTACAACTAGTTGATCACTCGCACTTTGTGGTTTATAACGCTATAGTGAACATGCAATAAACACTATGGGCTATAATTGATAATGGTAATATTAATGGACTTAAACGTTGCATTAAATATGTTAAGGTCTACTTTGAAACTTTAACCAGGGTTAATATCGGGTTTCAATTTGCTCAATTGTACAACTAAGTCAACTATAAGCGAACTTATAATTTTCTCAGTCTATTTAGAGTTGACAAACACAGTGAATATGATACAAATGTAGTTTGCTAGAACAATAAAATTTAATTTTTTATACTTCTAATTTATTTTTAGTTTGCACTTTCCGTAGAAATTTTTCTTTATGAATTATTTAATATTTTTATATTGTCAATGAGATGTAGTACCCGCTAAATCTTTAAAAAGTTTGTGTATAAAAGTTTAAAAAAAAATATAAGTTTGCCATTTGCATTTTTTAACACTTATTTAATATTTTTATTAAAACAATATATTTTTATTCTGTATATATTTTTTTTTTAAAAGTCGAGAGGAGACGAGACCGAGATTTTTCTAGGCCTAGACGAGACGAGATCGAAATAATCGCTCCCGAGACGAGACGTGATTTCGTTTTCGAGACCGAGACGAGGCGAGATCGCAACACTAGGGGGTACAGGACAATTTTTTTAATTTTAAAAGCTATATGTAAAAAATCCATCCTGACTAAGCTCCGGTTAAATTTTTATATTTTGCCTATCTGTTTTAGTTCTTAATAAATTTACATGGTAGAATCAAGAGCTAAAAAGTAAGTTTTACAAACATGGTTTAGGTGGGACATAGTCTATGGGCATCTAAAATCATAGACTAATAAAACTATAGACTGCCGAACAGCTGATTTATTAAAATCATTCAGACACCAAAATAGCTGCCATATTGTAGGAAAAATTTAACAACAGGTATATTTATACTTCTCCACAATAAAATATTGAAGAAAATAAATAAGACTAATAACTTAATTTATAAATCAAAAAAAAATAAGTAAATTAGAACAACATATTGAATTCTATTGTTTGGTTGCAATTTCCCACAAAATGGCGCTTACTATATTTGCTGGAAAATTATCAGCTGCAGGGTTTTTTCAAAAAAAATGCTCCGGGAGGTATTTTCAACTTCCGGGGGGGGGGGGGTAAATTTTTTAACATTTTGTATAATATTTACTGATTTTTATTGGTGATATAAGTGATATATAATGTTTTTCACTTACAGAGACTGAGCAATTAGTAGAGCTGCCAATACACTCATCTTTATCAATATATATTAATAAAATAAAAACAACTTGCATAATTTTAATTACCAGCATTTTTATCATAAGAAAAAGAAGAGACAGTTTTCCCCACTCCAGCAGAATTACAATTTTCATCTTGACCTAAAACATGAAAATATATATAATACTTCTATATTAACACCAAAATCTTTCTTGCCTCTTTCAGAGTTCATGTGAATTTCACTGCTGGAAGCAGAATAATATCTGCCTTTAACTTATATATATTTAAAATATTTAATGCTTAAAAATAATTACCATAATTTCCCATAGTAAGGGATTAACCAAGAGTTTTTTTTTAATTCAGTCCCATCTTTACCTATTACAAACAAACATATTCATGTCTTATTTTATATAAACACAAATACCCTTACATAATTAAAATTATTGCAAATTAAATCATATTTACCATCTTTTATTAGGCTTTTCCTTTTTACTAAAGTAGTGTAAAAGAGTACTTTTATATTTACCAGACATCTGCAATTCAAAATAAGCATATTATATCAATAAAAAACAAACAATAGAATCTATTATTATTAAGGGTGTTATTTAACTGCTAAGTAAATAATTACAAATTGCTAAGTAATTTATGCTAAGTATTTTAATTAAAGTGCTAAGTATTTTATTAAAAAACGCTAAGTATTTTATGCTAAGTATTTTAATCTAAATGCTAAGTATTTTATTATTAAATGCTAAGTATTTTAATCTAAATGCTAAGTATTTTATTTTTAAATGCTAAGTATTTTAAAGGAAATGCTAAGTATTTTATTTTAAACGCTAAGTATTTTAAAGGAAATGCTAAGTTTTTTATTTTTAAATGCTAAGTTTTTTATTTTTAAATGCTAAGTTTTTATTATTAAATTGCAGAGTTTTCATTTTGATATACTAAGTTTTTTTATTAAAATGCTAAGTATTAAAAAAATCTAAATTATGAGTTTTAATCAAAATGCTGAGTATTAAAAAATATAAGATAATAAGGTTTTAAAGCTAAAAAGGACAAAGTTTTAATGGTAATAATTTCAAAGAAAATGTTTAATTTTTAAAAATGCTAGGTTTTCTATTTTGAAGTGCTAAGTTATTAAAGTTTTTTAATTCAAAGTTTTATTTATGACACAAAAAAGTGTTAAAATTGAAGTTAAGTTTTAATGGGAATTATTTTAATGAATTACCAAAATTTATAGTTGAAAAATATAATATTTCAATTTTATATTGTATAATTTATTTTAGATTTGAATAAAAAAATTATGATTATTTAATTGTAGGTGAAGAAATACCCTTCATGTTCTATAATGACTTCATATATAAAATAATCTAAATAGCCAATAGGATAATTGATAGAGATTTTATTCAACTACAATAAACCCTAACCCTAACCCTATAACACAACCATTTTATCCCCCAAAACAGCTTTAAATGCATTATGAATTGCACTGGCTGCATCATGACCTCATTAGTCAAAATTTGAAAAATGAATTTAAAATCAACAGACAGCTTTATTTGTTTAAATTTATAAAATCTTTACTTAGCATAATTTATTTATAAACCTAGATAATATACTTAGCATAATTTATTTAAATACTTAGCAAATAATTTAAATACTTGGCACAATTTATTTAAATACTTAGCAATAATTTAAATACTTAGCATAATATATTTAAATACTTAGCAATAATTTAAATACTTAGCATAATATATTTAAATACTTAGCAATAATTTAAATACTTAGCATAATATTTTTGAATACTTAGCATATAATTTAAATACTTAGCAAAACATTAAAATACTTAGCAAACAAATAAAATACTTAGCAAATAAATAAAATACTTAGCAAAACAATAAAATACTTAGCAAAATTTATTTAAATACTTAGCAAATGAATAAAATACTTAGCATTTGAATTTAATACTTAGTATTAATTTAAATAATTAGCAAACGAATTAAATACTTAGCAAATGAATAAAATACTTAGCAATGACGCTAAAAATACTTAGCAATTTGAATAAAATACTTAGCAAATAATTTATTGTGTATTATTAATAATTCTTTTTAAGTTTATAAGTAAGATAGTGATTTAATAATTCTAAAAGCATTTATTTATGTTCATTTACCTATTGATATTTTTTAATTAAAGATAATTTGTAACTTTCAAGATTGTAAATTGGGGTTCACAGATGTTAAAAAATGATGTCTATGAATGATTTCCACCTGATTTGTAAAAAAATTTAATTTCGCCAATTTTATATTTTTTTTATTGACAAATTAAAATAATTTATTGAATTTCAATTTCGGCCTATTAATATAATTTATGACTTCATGATGGAACTTGAGTTCATGCTTTCTTTAATCAAAACTCTCCAGGGGGGGGGGGTATTTGAAATCGCCCGGGGGGGTATTACTCCCCCGGGCTCCCCCCTGAAAGAAACCCTAATCAGCTGTTCGGCAGTCTATGGTTTTATTAGTCTATGTCCAAAATGCTATCATTTTTACAGCTGATTCTTAACTCGTCCCAAACTCTAAATAATGACGTCATACAAATGTAGAAAAAGCACGGTACGGTACCTGTTCTGATTCTTATCTCAAACAAGACTAAATGTATAACTATAAATATGGCACTTTTAACATATAACCTTTCGGGTTAATAACTAACACAAGGATAAAGTAATAAGTACTTTATTAAATATCCAATTAAAGTAAATTGTATGCGAGAACAAAGTGAGTTTTGGTGTATATAAAATTCCTTTATATACACATATATTAATTGTATTCAATTAAGTTTAGTGTTGCCTCCGCGAGGTATAAACAAATCAATTATATATAGTGGTGATACCTCGAGGTATGCTTGGTGGTCAATTAAATCAATTAAGGCAACGCTACAAATAGTCTCCTTCGTAGAAGTGGAGCGTTATAAAAAATTGAAAACATTTCTTAGTTGATGTAAAGTATGTGTAAGGGATGTTTGTAATACTAGCCAGTTTAAAGTATGTGTAAGGGATGTTCGTAATACTATCCAGTTTAAAGTATGTGTAAGGAATGTTCGTAATACTAGCCAGTTTAAAGTATGTGTAAGGGATGTTCGTAATACTAGCCAGTTTAAAGTATGTGTAAGGGATGTTCGTTATACTAGCCAGTTTAAAGTATGTGTAAGGAATGTTCGTAATACTAGCCAGTTTAAAATATGTGTAAGGGATGTTCGTAATACTAGCCAGTTTAAAATATGTGTAAGGGATGTTCGTAATACTAGCCAGTTTAAAGTATGTGTAAGGGATGTTCGTAATACTAGCCAGTTTAAAGTATGTGTAAGGGATGTTCGTAATACTAGCCAGTTTAAAGTATGTGTAAGGGATGTTTGTAGTACTAGCCAGTTTAAAGTATGTGTAAGGGATGTTCGTAATACTAGCCAGTTTTCTACCGCCTACCATGGTTGTTAGTGAAGTGGCCGAGGTGTGAGTTGTGTGTGTGTCGTTGTGGTGCTATCCAATATATTAATAAGTTACATGCCTCGGGCAGAGGTATCCATATTGGAATCGCAATCGTCCATCAACTAAACCGGTAAGCGGTGGTGAGAACGTTGGTAGTAGGTGTTATTGTTTTTGTCGAACGTAGTCTTTGCTCGTTGCAAGAGGCCATGTGGTGTTGATGTTGAGATGGGTTTTTCGATTAGGGCCATGCGAAGAGCAGTGGTTGGGCAGCAGTGGTTGGGCGTTCGGCAGACTTTGTTGTTGTCTATGTAGAGATGTAGCAGGGCATCCTGGTTTTCCTCGTAGAAACACACAGGTAGGTAGGCAACTTGTCACAGCAGTCAGACACGTATTGCTAGAGGTGTTGAGAGGTTGTTGTAGCTCGATCGTGGATGCCGAATTGACAAAAATAGTGCCTAACATTTAAGGGAGTATTCAAGGGGGAGGTTAAAAAAATATATATATGACTCCCCCGAGCGGGGTCACCAATTTCGGGTTAATAAATTATCCAATTAAAGTAAATTGTATGCGAGAACAAAGTGAGTTTTGGTGTATATAAAATTCCTTTATATACACATATATTAATTGTATTCAATTAAGTTTAGTGTTGCCTCCGCGAGGTATAAACAAATCAATTATATATAGTGGTGATACCTCGATGTATGCTTGGTGGTCAATTAGATCAATTAAGGCAACGCTACAAACCAACCGTTAGTATGTATGTATGTATGTATTTGCCCCGATGACATTCAAGAGCTTAGCTAAATCGGCAAGCTAAGATTGAGTCCCATCTGACACCTATGCGGTGCATCTCGGGCCACGATAACCAGAGGTTACGTGTTCAATTGTTAGTAAGTTAGTGGTTAGTGTGTTAGTATATGTATATATACAAATGGATTAGTATTTTAGTAGTCAAAAATATATATATATATATATTAGAATGAATACGATATTCTCTTGACAGAGTGAACGGGATGTGGCGCTAGGTAGGACGAAAATTAGTATTTATCTCGTCACGGGAGGGTACGACTTGGGAAAGTGGGACGAAGAGAAGGTTTTCCAATCCGTCCTGTCCTGCATTATAGGGAGGAGTGAATTCCAATCGTGGTTGAGGGACCTGAGTTGCTAAAAGGTTTGATAAATCCAGCTTCCTTTGCATTTGAGGGTTCGTAATTGCGGGGGTCTCCAAAAAATAGAACTTAGACATATGTTAATACCACTGCGTCTAGACTGATGTGCCAGGAAGTTCCATCTCCGAGAAATTATTACGTTTTTAATGGGAGGGATTTTACAAAGGGTCCAGAGGTTGACGTTGCTGAGCAAATCCTGGGTATGACGCAATTATAAAAATTGTAATCAATAGTCAACCTTTATTTCTCGCACAACTCAGGAGTAACTTCGCTATGGACATACTTAATGCCATGCCTGCATTTAAAACCTAAAAAATAAAATATTTTTTTAATGTTTATTAGATATATTACTATCTATGAACTGAAACTACTCAATTCTTCATGTGTTAAGTATATATACTCAAGGTCTTTGCAAACCTTAGTAAAATCGGATCCTTTAATACAATCGACCTTTTTAAAAAACGATAATCATCCCAGTATATATGAATTACCAAAATATGATTCAAAACTTAGAGAAAATATACCATGTTTGGCTTTACCTGAAAAACATTTAAAATCTTTATCCCTAAATGATATCCTTGTTGGTACAACGTACTACATACAAACTAAAGAAAACATACAACATTCTAAGCTAACCGGGGATTTAAGGAATTCATTGCATTTAAATCAAATTCTGGTTAAAAATGTTCATACATTCAAACCAGAGTTATATAAACTGCAAAATACTTACAAAATTAATGAGTTGCCATCAATTTACCTTAAATTATCTAAAGCTCGCCTGACAGGTACTTTGTTTTCAAAACAATTTTATTTTATCATGACTTTATTTTAATTCATAATTCTTTGATATACATAATACTTATTAACATTTGTTAAAATTATATATTAAATAAATATAGCAATGGTTGTTATGACCCAAATGTGTGGCTACTACTTGGCCCCTGGTGTGTTTGATAGCTCAATCTTTATGGCTGCTGCTTTAGGAACATGTTTAACATCTTGTGCAGCAAACACAATCAATCAGCTAATAGAGATTCCTTACGATTCACAAATGAATCGTACTAAAAACAGAATATTGGTCACTGGAAAAATAACGTAAGTTATTATTTTAGCAAATAATCTTTTTTCTAATCTTTAAATCTATCTTATTAACAAATTTAATTAAATTAGGCCATTGCATGCAGCTATATTTGCAAGTTTTACTGGAACTTTGGGAGTATTAGCTTTGTGGTATCTAGTTAATCCATTAACGGCCGTATTGGGTGCCTCTAATTTAGCACTCTACACTTTGGTTTACACTCGTTACAAAAGAGTTGGTATTATAAATACATGGCTAGGGGCTGTGGTTGGAGCCTTGCCACCTGTAATGGGCTGGACCGCCAATTGTGGAAACATTGGGATTGGTATGGAATTTTGTTGAAATAAAGATTTATAATACGTCAAATTAGTCTCTAATTTAAATGTGTCCTAGATGGCATATAAATTAGAGTTATTCTTATTTGATTCGCGGTTACCACCCGTCGTAAATCGGGCCATCTTTATTGGGATTGGTATGTATGGGAAATTTGAAAAAAAATATTATTTGATTTAAAAAGTTTCTTATGACATATATGATATGATTAAGGTTTTCTAATATTTTTGTAGTTTTACGTTATAAAAACATAAAGATTTACTAAGCAATGGTTAATTAAATATTTATATTATAAACATTATAGAAAATATTTGATAAATTATTGCTTTGTTTAGTAGATAATCTTTAATCTATAAAGATTATAAAATGTTGTGCAATATAAATTTGTAATTCAAACATAAAATTTGAAATTACTGATGTGTATCACATGAATGAATCAATCAGGTGGTTTGTTATTGGGGGCCTTGTTGTACACATGGCAATTTCCCCACTTCAACGCCCTGAGTTGGAACCTTAAAGCCGAGTACTCTCGCGCCGGATATCGAATGATGTCGGCTGTTCGCCCCACCCTATGTCTCGTCACCGCCCTTAGGCATTCCCTCTACTCGTTACCCGTAATCGCGGGACTTTTTGCTCTGCCCCTGTACACGAATCGTGACTTCGACCTAATGCACATCTTCTCCGATCACCTGATGCTTTTGCCTAATTCGACCGCCATATTGGGCTCGGTCGGTTTAGGACTCGGGCTCTATAACGTTGCCCTGTGCATTAAATTTTACCAAAAAGCCGATAGCAGATCTTCTAGGTTATTTTTATAGTACTCGTTTCTAATTGTGTATTTTTTATCGAAAAATTTTACAGCATCAAGCAATCGTGCAATTTCTGATAGAGAATTGCTCAACAATAATGTGTTTTTCGTCTTTTCCTTAGTCGTCCATATTTTGTGATAAACGAGGTTAAATGTGCAAAAAATTGTCTTTTTACCGTTTTTGAGGCTATATTTCCACGCCATTTTAAATTTCGACCATTTATTGATCTACAAGGCTAAAATTTATTTTCTCGTTTCGCCTAGCTACTTTTAGTTTGATCCACGTTTATCTGAACCTGTTTCCCGCATTACATAGAGTGCATACATACTACTTACAACATGTTTATTAACATTTCATTCCCTCTGCCTACTCTAGTTATTTTTTTGGTCAGTTGACCTAAGCTCTTAAGAACTTTTAGGCGAGTTTTTGGTCCTGCTTGCTGCATTAAATAAATCTGATTGTTTAATTAACATTCCTTTTGTCAGTTGAGCTTTCCGATACCTTGAGGCTTTTTAAATTTAAGAAAATATTTTAATGGTCGTCCTTGTTATAGACCTTAGACTATAATTATATAAAATAAATTTAACGAAATATACCTTATTTTAATTTTCCAGCTCTAATGAGTTGTATTAAGTTTATAGCTCTAAACATTAAATATGGCGAAGCGAAATTAGTGCATTTACGTTGCATCTCGGAAAAATATATGAGTTATAGACGATAATAATCAAGTTATATTTAAGTCGGATTTCCAATAAATCGTTTGCAAAAATTTAAAATTGTCACCAAGCTATTTATAAGGGTGAAAGTTAATGATAATTTACAGCTTTGGATTTAATAAAATTGTAAACTACGGGTGAAGAATTCAAGTGACAATAATTTTGGGTTTTAAGTTAGTAATTAAAAGATTTATAGGAAAACTAAATATATGAAATTTGAACATATAAATCGTCTGCTTATTTCCGTTTCCTAACTTTTTAATATTTTCAAAAGAGTGAGGGTTCAAAGCATTATTTTTGACTTTAAATCAATGCAACTGTTCTCATAAGGCAATTTTATTAAATTTAAACAAATATATGTACTAATTGCTATGCAATTTATGAGCTCGTTTTTGGTTGTCCTGCCCAACTTGTAATTTTTCAATAATTGCTGTGGAAACTTATACGGGTTTTTAATGGCTGTGGACTTATGCATCTTTAAAAGATTTTTATTTTGCTTTTGCAAGTAGACTAACCAATGACCGCTGGTTGCCTTTAAATTTAACGACCTTGCCCGAGCCCACATTCCATTTTTGCTTTTGTACTCGACTAACTTTTATTTATGAATTTCTTTTGGAAACTTGTCTTGGTTGTTGCTTTATAACGATAATTGCGAATGGCAAAATAATTCTCTGCAAGCCAAATTATAATAATTCTTTGTTTTAGCCCCTATTAACTTCAAATAAGGTTTGCACTATTTTAGCAATTGCTTTATCAAGTTTAGTATCTAAGGACTGAGAATCAATTAATTAGAAAAAGATGTTTATTCACTTTATAATGACTAAAATTTATCTTATTTTTTCTAAGTATATTTTTATTCTAGAAAACTCTTCAGGTTTTCCCTCATAAATCTACCTTTGCTCATGGGCTTGGTGCTAATAAATGCCACACTTGTCGGAGATAATTCATTACATCACAGTGCCCAAGATGTAACTTGATTAAGTCAAGCAAGGCCCTTTATTAAACAATGATGACGCACATTCTTTATGATGTTATATATATTTGCAAATTTTTTAATCCAATACATTACGTTTGGTTGGTTTGTTATAATATATTTAATACTCGCCCGAGATGATCACTATTTGCATTTGTATGCTAGCGAATAAAGGTAGAATACATTTAAGTAGATAATATTGTATCTCTAATATGTTGTGTAAAGTTGGTGATTTTTAAATGTAAAAGTTTTAATTATGACAATTTTAAATTGGAATTTTTGAAAATATAGATGTCATTGTTAGCTTACTTACTTTCCTCTGCTATATGTGTGCTATTGAAATATTTTTAAGCTTCATTTTATGATTAAAATTCAAAAATTTTGATTGATATATGTCTGTTTATTAGGATTGTACATTAAGTATAAAATTATTTGTATACTTAAAATATTTTGAAATTTTGTTTAATAATTTTATATTCATAAAAGGAGTAATTTTATTAGTGACTAATTATAATTATTGCTGTAAGTTTATTGAAAAATTTAATCACATACCCAAGTTAATTTTTAAACGATTTTTAAGTATGAATAAAATGTTGACCCAAACTTATGTATTAATTTATTTAATATATTGCATATTGAATCAAATTTATTTCAAAAAAAAATAATTAAAAACCTGTATTTTCATCAAATAAACTTGCAAAATCTTTATCATGTTAAAGTAGTGGAGCTAAATTCCTAAAGTTTTGTCTGCTTTTAAATTTTATAACAATACATTTACTATAACTATATAAAATATGTTTTTAAAAGACTTTGTTTTATAAAAGTGGTTTAATTTACAAATTTTTATCATTCTTACCATTCATTTTAAAGACATTTATGAATTTGAATTTTAATTCCTTCGACTCATAGGAGCATTAAAAGGTAAATAACACAAACACTATATTTTGAAAAATAAATGTTAATCGTTTTACGATGTTTTTAACAAACCGCGAATATATAATAGATATCATTAAATAAAGGTTGAACTAACATTCTACGCTAGAATAGTGTGGTAACATTTAAAGGGGTTAGTTTACGTATAAAAAATTAACATAATAAACAAAAGCATTTCCAAAACGTCAATAGCTAAGATTTATAAATGCAAATCAAATTGAGTTGTGGCTTATTGGTAAATTAAATGCGTAAACAATATAATACAATCGATAGAGGCAATGATATTTAAACTGGTAATAATAATGCTGGAATGGCTATAATCATCACAAATTAAAAAAGGGCGATAAAAAACTTTTAAAAGCACAAAATATACTTTTAACCTATCAATCTAAATCACGTATTGACAAATATTTTTCCGAAGCCTAGCCGGGCCCGAAACTTTTTCTAGGGGCGAAGAAGGTATTTTATACTTTCGAGGCAGAGTGTTACAACGTCTAAAACTGGCATTTTTAAAAGTGGAATTCGTCGAATTGCCTTGATGAGAATATGGACTTTTACCATTACTCCTCAATAAGGATGACCCTTGCATACTGCTACTACTCCAATGACTGTTGCTGTTTGCCTGGTTATTGTAAGAGGCAACTTCTAGGAGTTGGCGCTTTATAGCCATCTTTTTCCTTTCTTCTTCCTATGTAGAGTTTACGAGAGATTTAACATAACAAATTACAGAAATATGACATTTGGGATAATTTGCACTATTTTTACAATAAGCTCGTTGTCAATGGTCTAAATTTCATTTTTAATGAATTACTTTATAACATAAATATAATTTTATTGATTCGCTTATCCTTTTAAAGGCTATATTTGTTCAATTAGATTATCTACCAAATTATATAGTAAATTTAAAAAATTAAACCAGTTTTTTACAAATTACTAAAAAGGAAAGCATACAACTCGTAAATCTATCTATCTAGCTGTTTGGTAAATTTTGGCGGCCATTTTGAAAAGGATAGCATAACCTATTAAGGCCTAGGACGCAAAAATACCATATTTAGTCTAAAATTCTGCATACTTAAAGATCTTTTGATATTATCAAGTTTATTAAAGCTTGAGATGTGATTTACATTAAACAAATTTTATTTAGTTTGCTAATTAATTGGCTTATTTTTTCGTAAAAGAAGGGACTTTTAAAAATAGTCTCCAGTCTTAATGGGTAAATGCTTTTCCTTATACATATAAATATGTTTTAAATGGAATTACAAATCATAAAATAAAGAGTATGAACATTGCTATTTAAAAATAAATGTTTTGAATACAGTGAATTGTGTATAAAAGAGAAAAGAAAAAATATTTAATTTTAAAAGTCAAATTTTATTATCAAATAAAAAATAATTAAAAACCTCTAATTTTTGTCGTTTGCTAATCAGCATAGACCTGTCTTGTTCTATGATCTTGAGCCGTTGGCTGGTTGTTATCTCGAAAAATATTTCGTGTATTTCGTCCAGCGCACAAGCCAGCTGTTAAATATATGGCAAATGCATTAAGGCGAAAGATGGAAAAAAAACGTCGAAAAATATTTTTTTATAACCATATAAAGAAAATAAATAAAAAATTTTAATAAATTATGAGAATAATAACTTGTGCGGTCAATCTTTGTTCCAAATCTAAATCCATATGGAGGGAGAAGGAAGTGCTCAGGTCAGCCATATTAGAAAATTTGGATTCTTCACGTTCAACTTTGATTTGATACAAACACTCTAAGGTATCCTGACAAAAAATTTTAAAATTAAAATAAAAAATTATATCCCACATAAAATACCTTATTTTTATTGCCTATATTCAATCACAAGTTATTTTCAATTTAGTTAAAAATGTTGCCTATAAGCAATGATAGATTTTTATTTTCATTACTAAAATACAAAAAATTAAATAAGATATTAAAAATTGCATAATTTAATTTACATTTTTTAAAAACAAGTTAAAAATTAAAAGTATAAGAAAATTCCATTTTTATTATTATATATTACAAAATTTATTCCCCCCTAAATAAACTACTTTAATTTCCTTTATTCAATCACATGTTTATTTTCATAACAAATCAAACATCTAAACCTTAAGCTATAAAAAAATTTTGGTTCCATTATTATATTACAAAAATTTTGTGAGCCATAAGATAAATTAAAAATTGCATACTTTAATAGTTGTTTTGAGATGTTGCACTTTAGTGGTTTTCAACAGTCGCCGCGTCAAAAACCCTTTTACGATGCCAGCCAACTTGTCGGGATTTAAGGAGGCCAAATGCTTACCATTCCTGCTATATGGGCTAGATTGACCCTGTAAAAATAAATTAAAAAAATAGACTCCAACATGGGCGTAGCCAAGGGGGGAGGGGCGGCTGCCCCCCTCTAAATTCAAAAATTTGGTGAAATTTATTAAAATTATAGCTAAAATTTCAACAAAAATGATCAGTTTGCCCCTCCCTAAATTATTATCGCCACCCGTTCTAATTCCTATGCTGGATACGCCCATGGATTCCAAGTATATAAAGATTTTTCAAATATCTAAAACTATATCATTAATATCTTTGAGTTTGCCGTTTTTAAAATTTTTTAAATCTACATTTATATTTATACGAATCTAAACAAATAATTTAATCACAAATTAGTAAAATTAACAGCTGAAATATTTATGAATAATGCCGGAAAAAAGTGGGGAAAAACCTTGGACAAGTTAAATAGCCGAATGTTTAGTAGGGAAAATTTGTGTGCGCCAACTCGTCACAATCGCTCAAGCTAAAACTTTTTACTTTTCCAAATCATTTTTGAAAAAATACAAAAAACGATCGAGAAAAATTAAAATAAAACAATTAATTATTTTTTTTTTTTTTTTTTTTTTTTTTTTTTTTTTTTTTAATTAATTATTGATATTTTCAAAAAAAAAGATACAAATATGATATGCAATTTCACAAAAAAATATTTCTTTTACAAACCTAGAAAATTCAAAACGATAAACATTGTGTATAAAGTCAAGGTAAGATATAGCCATATGTAACATCTGCGATAATTTAAAAGTAGTTACCTAGAGGTCATGTTTAACAAAAATTAAACAATTTATAAACAAATTTAAATTATTATTATTGATTTTTAGCGACAATTTATATTTAAAATATTTTAAAAAATAATATTTCTCTTAAAAAAAATAAAAAAAGTCTTTTATTAAATAATATTTCAGATGATATTTTTGGGTCGAAACATAACTTAAAGGGAAAAAACATTGATCAATGTCTATTTTACGAGATAGTGTGAATGACATTGGACTTATTAACATGGCCACATGTGAGGTAAGATTCTTTTGACTACACAATATTAATAGGGTGTAAATGTATAAAAAAAATGCGCATTTTTTGCATTTTTTTACGTTGATATCTAAAAAAAACTTTGTTTAATATTTGAATCTAGTTTATAATAGTAAAACTTAAATGAACATAAAATTATATATTTTTATAAACATATCAACTAATCAATTATCTCGGGCTTCCTAAAACATGTTTAAAAACATTTTCCATTCAAATTAAACTATAATTATTCTGCTAATTGGGAAGATTTAAAAGATCTAAATAAATATGCACTTGTTAAAATCAAAAATATTATATAGAGATAAAAATTTCAAATTAGCAAGGCTTTTATTTAAATTATTTGCCGATATTTTTTTCAAAAAAAAACAATAAAACAAAAAACTTACATTAAGAGTTGATTTTGATTTTGAACGGAGTCGGAAAGAATTGTGTCTGTTTCTCAGTGCCGGAACTATAGCCGAATCGCGTAATAATTCGTACAACCGAGTCGCATTCGAATCGGGTGACTTGGCGCCTAAATACAAAAACCAAACGATAATTTGCTTCGAAAGTACGTGCCGATATTTTATATATTTCGAAAATTAATTATACCCACGTTTATAAATATTTCAGAACAAGTTTAAATTTAAATTACATTTAACAATTTCTAATTTTAAACAAAAAAATGGAAAGGTCAATGACTATTTAGATTTAATATATGTTTATGTGATCATGATTCATAGATGAACACTATTATAAACCATAAAGGTTTAAACATGCTTTAAGGCAAATAAAAAAGACGTATAAATTCAAACTCAAAAAATCCAACTTATCTTCGATAGTAACAAAGTAACTTGCGAATAAATGATCTAATTTAATTTTTAAAACAAAATCTAGTTTAATTAGAATAT
Source organism: Gordius sp. MW1 (assembly GCA_964036665.1). Lineage (NCBI taxonomy): Eukaryota > Metazoa > Nematomorpha > Gordioida > Gordea > Gordiidae > Gordius > Gordius sp. MW1. Next base: position 25,717,139 of record OZ038527.1, read on the forward strand.
TTTATGATGTCATAATAAAGTCTTTCTAGGTAGGTGGAGATATTGGAGGTAATTATCATCCAGGAAAACTGAGAGATAAAGCTTACCCAAACAGAGGCAGGTGAAGTCACAAACGGAACGGGTAACAGGTTATAAAGTAGTGTGTAGCAAAAAGTAATAATCTAAGCACCGCCACACACATACTCATAGAGTGCATTTTTATAAGTTGTAGTAAAGAAGAGGAATATAAATAACTGTCTTGCCTCAGGGGGCTCACAAAAGCGAGGAGAATGATTTTATCTTTCCACCTGCACTGCACACTAATCTCAAACAAACATTACTGCAAATCAATTTTTAATGACTAAATTTTATGTTTAGTTACGATATTAGTCAGGGGCGGTCGGTCTACGTTCAAAAACCGGGCCGGGTCGGGTCGGGTCAATACCGAAAAGGCCGGCCCGGGGCGGTTATTTAAAGATGCAAGATATTAGTAATTCTTTCATTTTATCGCAACTTAAGCTTATAACAAACAACTGCTCGAGTAATCTTGCAAAAAATTTTTAATATAAAACAAGGTATGGCAATTTAAGTTATGAGAGATAAGGTTAAATAACAAGATAGTATGGGTATTGAAATAAAATTAAAATAGAATGTTTGATTTCATTTAGTTGATATAAATGCAAACATTACTAAAAAACAAGACATAAATATTTTTGAAATATTAATTATTTATTTGTGGACAATAATAGATCAAAAGCAAATTTTAAAGTTGTAAGCTAAAATAAATTAAACACCTGAAAAATTCATAAAGCTTGAAAAGTATGGGCAACACGTGCGAAATAAAAAAATTATAACTAATGCATAGATACAATAAAATGCAAAAAATGTAATAAGGTTATTTGTGAAAGCTCAAGTTAACACTAAAAATTTACCAAAAGATCCATTGAGTGTAGAATTTGGAATGTTAGAAGATTTTGTAGTTTTAACATCACCAATGGGAGATGATTGAGTGTTACATTTTTGTGGAGAATAATTATAATTACTCGCACTTTCCATGTAAAAACTATCTCCTTGTACTTGAGATGAAGAATTACAGAAATCATCAGAAGAAAATGTTTTAGCATTCCCATTCAAATTACAATTAGGAGTTGTTTTTATGGCGTAAGGTTCACAATCTGAAGGTGCAGTGGTATTAAGGCCATTAAGATATTTTGCCAAATGTTCCATCTTTCCAACTAAACTACTACCTTCTGTACCAAAATTTTCACTCAAAACTCCACTCTCACACTCTAAACTCTTATCATGAGCTTGATATTGCTAAATAAAAATTAAGATATATAACAGGCATTTAAATAATGAGTTACCTGATGTAATTCAAGAGATTCTTCGGTTGAAATGGGTGAAATTGACTTATTGTACGTACATTGGTTTGTGGAATTATTATGTTCAAAAAGCTTATTATTGTTTTCCATTTGAGCAATTAATTGTGGCGATGGTTTATCTAATATGTAAGAATTACTCCTAATCATATTAGACAAGTTTGTATCAAAATCTTCAGGACTAGCTTGTTTGTGTTTATTGGAATTTTTATTATTAATATTATTCTTTAAATTTTTATCTGGCAAATTAGAATAATTTTGTTTATTATTCATAATTTTATCCAAAATAGCCTCAAAATCTTCCTCTTTACAATTGTCTGGTAAATCAAAAGAATTTTCAGCAAATTTATTAGAATTATGCAGTTTTGTATCATTTGTTTCAAGCTAAATTGAGGAGATGAGAAACAATATACACAAATTACCTTTTGTATTATCAAATGAATTTTGTCCAGGAACAATGATGTGCGTGTACTTTCAACTTTTTTTTCAATATCAATAGCTTTATTTAAAGCGGATTTGCACGCCTTACGAATCTCAGGGTCAATCTATTTTATAAATATAAAAATTTTGTTTATTCATGTAACTTTCTTACCACAGGTGGTAGAATTGATTTTGCATCAATCTTTATAAGGCTTTTATACCCCGAAGCGGATAAATGTAAATAGTTTCGAGACAAATTACAGAGATCATGCTTCAAATCTATTACTAATTTATCAATATTTTGAAAAGAATTCATATCAGCCATAACAGCTGATTACGCGCCTTAAAGTGTGCACTTTTCGTTATTATTTAGGTAGGTTTTAGATATTTGGCTTTGTCTAATTTATAATTTTTCGCCATTTAACTAAAAATAAAATAACAGACATACAGCCAATTCCAAATTTTTAAAGTCGGATTTTAGGTTAGAACGAGGATGACTTTAGTTTCTTATTGTAAAGTAAATTGAGGTCCGTCCCATGCGTTATAGGCTAAAGTAGTAAGTTATTCCATTTATAAGATTATTCTAAGCCTACACAAGGGTTATGCATAAAAGGTAAAGCTTTAATAAAGTGACAGGCTTTAGAATAAGATCAATAATTTGCATAAATAGAATGGCATATTACGCGCTTCGTAATAAAAGGTACACCCCGGAAAACCCTCAGTGGCATGCTTCATTCATACGAAATGTGGCTTTTTAAGATAGATTATTCAATAATAGTACTACAATATAGAGATTGTGATATAGATGGCACTCGTTTAATTTACAGCAATTTTTCATGAACACATAGAGATTCATAATAATCATTTATATTTCACGCAAAAACAACCGGATGCAATTACTATTAAGTATAGCCGTTTTATGAAGTAGTTATTAACAATGTGAAATGAAGATAAGCTCTGAAACATTCAATGTTTTCATGAAAGGCTTACTTTATTTGAATGCATATTATATTTGAAATTCATGGGTCTTATCAAGGTAATCTGTTGCTGCCGTCTTCCTTATAAATACTAGTATAATAGTTAGTGTTTCAATCTCGTCTCGATCGCGAAAACAAAATCTCGTCTCGTCTCGAGAGCTGTTATGAAAATCTCGATCTCGTCTCGTCTCGGTCTAGAGAAATTTCAGTCTCGTCTCGTCTCGACTTTTTAAAAAAAAATATATATGAAATAAAAATTTCTCCAGTTTAAAACAATTAAATAAGTGTTAAAAAATCCAAATGGCAAACTTTTACATTTTTTGAAAAACTTTAATACACAAACTGTTTAAAGATTACATCTCATGCAATATAGAGATATAAATTATTTCATAAAGATAACATTTCCTATGTTAAGTGCAGACTAAAAAAACTATAAATAAATTTGAAGTATAGAAAATTAAATTTTAATGTTCTAGCAAATTATAACATTTTTATCAAATTCTCTGTGTTTGTCAACTCGACTGAGAAAGTGATAAGTTAGCTTATAGCTAACTTAGTTGCACAATTGAGCAAATTGAGTCCCTTTATTAACTCTGACTAAAGATTCAAAGTAGACCTAACATATTTAAAGCAAACGTTAAAGTCAATTGACATTACCATCATCAATTATAGCCCATAGGGTTCATTGCATGTTTACTATAACGTTATAAACCACAAAGTGCGAGTGACTCTTAATGATATTATTATTATTTAAAGAATTGATAACTAGTTGCACTTTAAAACGTTGTAAAAACAACTAAAATCAGCAATATATAGGATTAAGAACATAAGGTTTTAAACTTTTAATTAAAGCGCACGTATAAATCATTATAATCAAATTATTATTCCAATAATTACTTTCCAATTCTAACTAACTTTGCCAATAGTTATTTATCGAATACAGTATAGGTTCGTGTATTTTTTTTATATTGCACAATTGTAGAAATCATAGTAAATTTGAAAGCACCTGCCAACCCAGCTTATAATGTGAAAAGTAATGCATATGACAAGACTATGTATTGACATAATGTCTTATTAAGGTTCAAAAATTTGGAGGGTGTACTATTAGTTTAAGCATAAAAACTTCTACAAAACTCATGATTTAAAATTTAATCTATTACGGTGTCAAAAAATATTCATGGTAATTTTGAAATCATTAGGCGGGTGCTCAAAAATCTCAGGCCACCTTCACTTAACTTGTTTATTTATCCAAACTGATTGACCAGCAATTTAAAATTACCGCATCATGCAGGATGATTAACTGCGAAGTTCAAATATGCTTCAGTATATTCCATCAGAACTCATTCTAAGCCTAAAATTTTGTAATGTTTAATAATGCTATGGATACAAATATGTGATAAATATATTATAAAATTATTCACATACCCCAAGGGTGAACCCTACTTAGGTAAATGATTGCCAAATATTTAATTTTTTGGAAAATACACAATGTTTACTACACTTAGGAATTTTTTTAATTTCAAATATATTCCATACATACTGAATTACACCTAATACTTTAAGTTTAAATGTAAATCATGCAAATTAAAATACACATTAATTTAAAAAAATCTACGTTAAATAAAAAGTCGAGATCTCGCCGACAAAATCTCGTATCGTCTCGCCTCGACATAAATATTTTCGTCTCGGTCTCGACTCCATTTTTCAAATTCTCTGAGATTTTTCTCGGTTTTTCCGCATCACTAATAATAGTATAATAGACAAGGGATTAAGTAAAAGCAAACAACATCTATATTTAATCAAAAAATGGAATGTGTAGTAAAGTGGGACACCAATAAAAACAAAATTAATTTGTTTTATAACCGCGAGTAATTATTTTCAAACTATAAAATCATACGCAGAGGATAAATATACGCAGAAGATAAATATACGCTGACGATAAATTCATATATTCAAAACAGTCAGATAAAAGATATTAACAAGTGAATTTGAATATAGGGGTACCATAAATCCTATAAGCAGAGATAATCCAAATATGTTAAGTTTATTAAATAAAAAATTTAATATATAGGTGAAATAACGTTTGTTTTAGGGCTGAATAAACGACAAATGTGGCCAGCCAGTTTTAAACCAATTTTTAGGAACTGTTTAACGCTACTAATTAGTTTGTAAGCCGCTGCTTCGTATTTGAGACCATTCTTCATTATTTATTTTCGTCCATTAAAATATCTTGAATGTATATAAATATTGAGGAATTTGATTTTGTGTATTATATCGAATTTCTTTTAGATAAAGTTTAGAATAATTAGTATTATTTAATGTGGATTAACTTTTGTGAGAAGAATAGAAAAGTCATATGTCCCTTTGTTTCGAGAATAGTGCAATTATTGCTATAATATCAAAGAGGAGTATGTTTTAATACTATATCGGGAATAATGATGACCCTGTAAAAGTGATCACGAAAGAGGGATGGAAGGTGATATATATTAAATGACAAACAAAAAGTGCCAAGTGTAAATTTCCTTCTTTGGTCGTTTCAATTTATGATATTTTTTAATTACGCAATTATAAATGCAATAGTGGGAAAAGGACAAAAGATGTTAAATATCCTTATAAAATAGTCTACAGTTTTTTTTTAAAAAAAAAGTAAAGGTTAGTTACATCTTTTTTAAATTTTTTCCTACTACCTAACAATAGTAAAACCCCTTTTATCACAAGAATGCACAAACTCAAAACCACCACTTGAAATCCCCATAAGCCGAAATATTAATTTGCCTTCCCGTAATAAGCCGCCCTAAAATTGAAAATGTTGCGTACTAAGTTAACGCTAAGGCCTCTAAAATTGTAATAAAAAATTAGATTTGCTATTGTCGTTTATATATCTTCTTCTTCTTCTTTTTATCAGTTATTTGGTTCCACATTCGTAAGGTTTGTTTTGATAAGCTTCTTCCATCTTGACCGGGTGAGTGCCATGTCTTGACTAATTTCTTTAGTTTTCATAACTTTATCAACTTGCCCTTTGCACGTGACACCGGGTCGTCATCTTCCTCATTTCCCCGGTACCTCCATGTCCAGTACTTCTCGATTTAGGTCATCCGTGTCCCTTCTTAGTATATGCCCATACCACCTTAGCCGATTTTTGTTAATCATGTCCGCCATAGGTTGAATACCCGTTTTTGTCTTGAGAAAGTCATTCGTCATCTGGTCGAGCTTAGTATACCCCAAGCTCCACCGTATCATTCTCATCTCTGTGGCTTGTAATAGCTTTCCTTCCGTGGTGTTTAATGCCCATGTTTCACTTCCATAGAGTAACACCGGTCTTACGATGGATGTGTAAGCTTTGCTCTTCAACCATATTGGCATTTCTTGTCGCACATTACACCGGATATACTTCGCCATTTTAGCCATTCTTTTTTGGATCCGGGCATTATCCGCTACGCAACCTCCCTCTTGATGTAGCATCGAGCCGAGGTATGTGAATCTGTCTACTTTTGGGTACTTTAGATGGTCATCCAGCGATGGGGTGTTTGTAACGTTCATTTCCATGTTTACCGTTTTTCGATCGTTGACCTTTAAACCATATCCAGCTAAGCGCTTTGACCACCTTTCGGCTACTTCGAATACTTTCTCCCTTGGTTCCTCGCATAGTACTTTATCATTGGCATATAGCATACACCATGGCGATGGCTTTTGAATGTCCCTCGTTATCGTGTCTATAATTATATTAAATAAAAAGGGACTTAAAGCAAATCCTTGATGTAACCCAATTTTAACCCGAAAAAATTTAAAGTCTCCAACTGTCGTCCTAACGCATAAGTTTCAGGCTTAATAAATATTTTTCATAAGCCGTATATATGCGTCAGGGATATTTTGTTTCCTCAGGCACCACTATATTAAATCGCGGGGAACTGTGTCATAAGCTTTCTCCAAGTCAATAAAAACCATATGTAGGTTTTTCCTCTTTTCACCATACTTATCCATCATTTGTCTTAGTGCGAAGATTGGGTCGATTGTGGATTTGCCGGCCACTAATCCAAATTAATTAGCCTATATTTCCACCTCGTTTTTCAGCCTTGTTACCAAGATCCTTTCCATAAGCTTCAAGGAGTGGCAAGTTAGCTTGACACCTCTGTAATTGCCACAGTCTTGAGGGTCTCCTTTGCCTTTATATATATTATTATTTATTGTACAGGGGTTAGTGTAGTACTTTACTGGTAGTTGGCTCCTTAGTGGCGCTGGTGTCTATCGATAAAAACCAGAGCTAATAAATTTTGTAGCAAGGATTAATGTTCCTTCACCTTAGACGCACATTTGACTTTAAATCATATTGAACTTTTATTTGAGTTACATAATGTCTATTTATAATTTTCTATAAATTATTCCCATTATTTTTAATTGAAATCCTAAACCTTTCTTATAATAAATCTGATTTTATTTACCTTTTAAACTCCTTCGTGCAATTCTCCGTTCCTTTTTATAATTTTGAAATTCGGTTAAATAAAACCGGGATTGATTATATTATGTGTAGGGTGTCAGCCGCCAGCGTGGTAACTCCAAACACCCCTTTTGATTGGGTAAAGAGATGATTAATGGCTTTTTCACACTCTTTCCCTCCAATGGGATTGGATAGAGGCGTGATTGATGAGATTTTTTGAGAGAATTTTAGCTCGTATTAACACCCAGCGTTCATCGTGTTACTACTAAGATAATGTTCTTAAGTAAGTAATAAATCATTCCTCCTTTATACTAAACTTTAACTACCCTAAAAAGCACATTATTAATTGTTTTGCATACTAAAATTCTTTGTATTCTTCCCTTTTAACTTATAAAAATTAGTTCATTTTTACAAATATTTATTTATTTTATGGGGAGGGGGACCACCCTAAATTAGATCCCAGCTTTATCAAAATTCATAAATTCCCTAAATATAATAATAAAATTTTATTATATATAACAGTAATAAAACCAAATAATTTAATAATTTGTCTATATTTAATTAAAATTTATAAAACCCCACAATTTTGAAAATTATACACAAAAGATTTAAACTTAAAATATTATAACAAAAATGCTAGTCTCAACATAATTTATTAAAAACAAAAAATATAGCGCCCAAAACTAGCAAAAATTTACTTTTGATTGATTGACAGCTCATATTTAACACGGCTGGCCTCTGTTATACTACACCGGTTAAATTTACCATAGGTTATCCCTGCAAAAATTGCAATAAGGAAGTAGATATCTGGGCTCATCACCCACTCCATTGCAAGTTAACCAAGTATCGCTTTATCCGTCATCAAAAAATACCTTTTGATTCAATCGACTTTAAAAAAGGCCGGCACTCCTTCTATCCTCGAACCATCCGATCCTTCTTGAGAAGGTAGAATGCGTCCCTACGGAGCTTCTATGATCCCCTGGGAGGATGGCAAGTTCCTAGCATGGGACTTTAACTGCATCGATATCTTCGCGCCAACTAATAATAATTTTAACCCACTTTCTTGTGCGGAAGACCGTAAAACCATAGACTAATAAAACCATAGACTGCCGAACAGCTGATTTTTACTATTGAAGTCATTCAGACACCAAAATAGCTGCCATATTGTAGGAAAAACTCAACAACAGGTATATTTATACTTCTCTACGATAAAATATTGAAGAAAATAATTAAGACTAATAACTTAATTTATAAATAAAAAAAATTAGTAAATATAACAATAAATTATACTGATTTCTAGTGTTTGGTTGCAATTCCCGCAAAATGGCGCTTTCTATATTTGCTGGAAAATTATCAGCTCTTTGGCAGTCTATAATTTTATTAGTCTATGCGTAAAACACACAAATACCGATATTCCAATAGTAGCTTCCTGTTCCGCTACTTTTGGCAAGAAAGCATTAGCGTTCTTTAAATCGATAGGAAATAGATCCCCCAAAGCTAAATACTCACCCAGCTTTATTTTACGCCAAAAATCGGCATTTTGATAGCGAAATATAATTACAATGACACATGGCTTGGCTAGTGACGAATCTGATGAATAAATTTTTATTTATAATTTATTTTATGCTCGTTTATTGTATATTTTAAGTATCAATTTTACCTAATAAAAGCATTAAAAAAATTATTAAGTTTCTCTTTCAACCTTACCCATTCATTCTTCTAACCAACACTTCGAAGGATTTTAATTTGTAATAACAATTTTATTTATTTATTATTTTAGTAAATATATTTAAATTTAAATAGTGTCTTAAAGTCCAGGCTCGAGTTTAAAATTGAAAAATTGCAAATCTATTATGTTCTCTGAACAAGGAGGGAGTGTTTTATTTCGGAAAATGAGAAGTACTGTGGGCCGACGGGGAGTTTGTCCTTTTATTTAGTGGACCTTTAATTTCAACTCATTTATTCTCCGAATAATAGTTTATTATATACAAATTCCGCCGAATAATTATACACGTTCGGGTAGATATATATATGAATAATTTTGGGAACAACAATTATAGTACTGGGTGGGAGATAATCTCAAGAACTTTGGGAACGGGGAAAAATTTGGTTCTAAACGGGGGAAATCTAGGTTCTTAGCGGAGGAAATTTAGGTTCTAAACGCGGAAAATCTAGGTTCTAAACGGGGAAATTTAGGTTCTGCTGGGTATCGATTTTCGTGGGGTTTATATAGGTTTGATTTTCTTGGCGTCGTTAACTCTTTTCCCATCCTTCGACCTCCTTCTTCGTTTCAATCCTTAATTTATTACCCATCCCTTTCAAGGTTTTCTGGCTTCTTTGGCCCCTTCTCGTTCCAACTTATTGGGATCCTAATTTATTGTCCCGCTGTTCTCAAGGGTACGTTCCTTTTAAGTCTCTGTATACTGCTATTCCTCCAATCAAAGCTCCCAAGGACACGTTCCTTTTATGTCTCGGGCCTCGTTGCTCGAAGTAACTCTGCCAGTATATATCCCACGTCTTGAGGGGTTTATGTTCCTTCCGAAATTTATTACCTTCCCTTCGTAACCTCGTTATGAAATTTTCCAGGCCTCAAATGTTTGACTTTTGTTAGGTTGTTTTTAGTTAAAATGGATTAAAATAGATTGACTTAACTTTTCCAAATTAAAATTTTTATGAATGATATAGCGAGAAACGAAAGGAATTTTTTATTGTTAAGATAGAAATATTTAATCTTATCAATCCTGAAATTTTAAATAAACTCAACTTTGAATTAATCGTTATTTTTGTTTAAATGAACATGGAATTTTTAAGATTCAGTATAGAAAATAACAACTCTACATTCACCCGAAAGTACAAAGTATGAGGCATGGGCAGGCAGGGAGGGGCGGCTTCCCCCCTCTAAATTCAATATAACTATGGCTAAAATTACTCAAAATTATCATTTAGCCCCTCCCTAAATCATTATTGCCCCCTCCCTTCTAAAGCCAATCCTGATCACTCCCATGGTAAGAGATATCTTTTTGTTTCTTTCTATAACCTGACATTTTGTCAACTTAAGCGATGTTAAATTTTTTGAAATATATATTAGCAATCCAGTGGGAATTACGTTATGTTAAATACATGTAGAAACCCATAAATTATATCATTTTGAACTAAGTAGTGGAACAAACGTGATTTAAAATAGGTATATAATTTATTGAAAATAGTGTACTATAATAAATGTGGGACAAGTTAAGTAATCAGAGCAACATAAAAATTAGTATCAGTCATCGTCTCCCAATAATCAAGCATATGTCCATGACTCTTGTTAATTGATCGAATTTGCCTCTTCTTATGGATCCCTGGTCAAATGGCTATAGATCACTGATTTGGTTACGAGATTCGTATCCAATAACATCTAAAATACATAATTGTAATTTTGGCCTCTTATCAACTGATCTGTCCTGTCTATTGTTCATGCTCGCACTGGTCATGAGTGGCTCTTTATAAGATAATAGTCATCCTAAATTTATCATCCATCACGTGGATATGACAGAAGGAATCATGTATCCTCTTAAAGTTTGCAAGGCGCAATCTTTTTGAAATATTTATTAATTCGTATTTTGTTCCAGTGATCGCTTTTGAGCAAGCATACTAAGTAAGGATTTTCCCCTTCAAATCTCACATTGCCCATAAATAGGTAAGATGCTTGCTTAAGAGGAAATTGAATTTGTTGTCCATTTTGAAATATATCGTAATTCATCGTTTGAACTGATTTACTATTATAGAATTAAAAAGTTTTTATTAATTTATATTGCGATAAATAACAATTGGTTATAATGGTATAAAATTCGAAATTTTAAAACTTACTCTGTTAGTTGAATCGCTGGTTTTAAAAGGGCTTCGGGTTGGTAAAATAAATGTCCCAGTTTGGCTTTCACATATTTCTTCGATGCTTGTAATTGACCTTTCATGACTAAATCATTAATATAAAATAATAATTAGCTAAAATATGAAGATTTTAATCAGATAAAAAAGTGTAATGCTTGCATCGTTCAACTATGTCTTATAAACAAAGGAGCTCAGATGACCCCATTCTCACCCGGCAATTAAAAGACAATTATAATTTTATGCCTCTTTCATTAACTATAACGCTTTAATTACAGTCCATTTTAAAAAGAATTTTAAATTATTACTATTTATGAAAAAATAAACAATGTTTTCAAAATATGTATATAACAAGAAATTACCTAAATCACTAGAACAAAAGGCTAGGAGTGCTTCCTTATCCGTACATTCCAATGGATCTAGAATTTAAAAAAGAATAAAAATTAATATATTTGCAAATAATTTATTTTTATATAAAGAATAAGCAACATTTACATCTAATTTCTAAAATTACTCGATAAGTGGCCATCTTGAAAGTGGTAAGCAAAATCCACGACTTGGTTTAGATTTTCCACGGCTGCCCATGTCATCAATTCGACGTAAATCGACATTTCATCTTCCGTTCGAAAATCGTAACAAGATGGTTTTGGAACTGATTTTCGAAACGAACTTCCGGGTATCAAATATGTCAATCGGCGACCATCTTGAATTTTTGAAGGAATTGTCAAATTGTCCAGTTCACCGTCTCCATTTTGTTTTTTCTTTCGGACAACAAATACTTGATATTTAGGAAATTTGTTGGCAGAAGGGGAGACTTTAATGCAAACTCTTCTGACTTTTACTTTAGATGATTTCCGACTTTTTGTCGATAGTTCGTTAGAATTAGTAGTTAACATTCTACCCTTTCCAGAAAATTCTTTTGATCTTCCTTCCAAGTTTGGTTGCTTTTCAACGAATTTTATTTTGAAGCCCGATAAATTGTTTCGAAGGCTGGAATATTTCCAATAAAATTTGCCTTGGCTACAACGCGTACCCATGACCCTTATCAAATGATCGGATTGACTTGAATTAATATGATAAGGAACTTCGTCTACTTCGTTTGTTATTCTAAAAGAAACAAAACAAAACTTAAAAATATACATTTAATACAAAATATTTTTTCTGTCTATATACAATATTTATTTTAGTTTACTATTAGAATGTTATTTATGCGGACATGGTTAAAGAAGTGTATGTTAATGAAAAAATGTAATGGCCTTGAGGTATGTAATAAATTTTTTATGTACAAAAAAGTATATTATATAAAATGAACTATCTCTACTAAGATTTAGGGTGTAAATATTAAGAAGACTACTTCAAATATTGCATGAATTAGAATAAAACTCTAAAAATTTTAAAATATAATTTAACATTTATATTTTAAATAAATTTTAAAATAGCCTAAAATGTTTACTCGTCATCTCCTAAGTCACAAGAATTAGAAATCCAAGATTCATCTCCATGCATTGTGGCAAAAAATAAGAATGTAATCGCATTTATTATAGAATAATGCATTGGTCGAGGCAGTAATGAAACTTAAATCGAATAATTTGTAGAAATAAAAGTAAAATTAGGTTTCGCGTTTATATAGCTAATTCTAACAAAAGGAGCAGGAGGTATATTGAAGGTATGGGTGAGAAAAAGGCAATGTGGTGGACTTGAGCTCGACAAACAAGATATTTATTATAAAGAAAGAGCCCTTCTTTAATATTCCCAAACTAAGTGTGTATGTATTATAAGTATATCATGGGTGTGTGATATTATGAGTCAGTCTCGTGTATTAAACAAAGGCTTACACTTTGCATATTTATGAGTATATACCTGTATGTATTAGATGTGATGTTGTGAGATAAATACAAAAAATTAAAGTCCCACATTTTAAAGGTGGAACAAAAGAGCTTTGTGAGGGCGGGTTGGGGGTTGTGACAGAAACGTGTCATTTCTATAACTAGGTTGTCAATAATTGTCCACCCCCCACCCCCCCCCCCCCTCTACCACTGTCCCGACCCTCATTCATGTCTAAAGTCTATTAATGTCGTCGCCACGGGGCTATGTAAAATAGTATGATGAAACAACATGAAGTGCTTTCTACCTAGCTAAGTAAACATGAATAAATTGAAGTAGTGAGCCACGGTGTTTATATCATAAAATGTAAAGTATTTCGTTAGTATAAAGTTTAGCGAATTAACACGCTTTTAAACTACTGTGTTTTTTTTTTTTAAGGTGTTTTAATTTATTTTTTTATGGTAAAAAAGTTATTTCACGAAAACAAATTACATAAGCGTAATACAAAAGAAAACGTTAGTTTAATACAAAGATTTAAATCATTATCTTCTAAAATAGCCCAAGAGTCGGCAAGATCCTTTTCTTATAACAAAATAAAGTTTAAAGCTATAATAGGATAAAATATTATTTTTTGAAATCATTCATATACTCTATAACATTTATAATGTTTAATATTTTTTTAACTATTTGATATATTTAAATTATTAAAAATTCAATTATAAATGTATAACACATATTATATCCGAAGAACAGAAAGAAAGTTAAGAGGGGGTAGGTCAGGGGAAGGAAGGACTAATTGAAAGAGATATTAATCCCTTTTCTTTCACACATATAAAATTGATTTTTTCCCATGGTAAAAGATAAAATTCCATGACACACCACCTGTTATGCCTTAGCGTGTACCAAATTGTAGGTGCGATTTAAAAACAATGTTTGCGCTCATTGTATTAAGTTTATAACTCTAATGCTGATGGGAAAATATTGGCCCATGGTCTTCTCTTATAATCTCTTATGTAATAATTGCCCAACGACTTTTAGTATCTTGAAGTGTGTCTGCCTTCTTCTAACACTTAATACTAATGGTGAAGATCATCTCGACAATTAATGTTTTTAATTGCTTAATTCAGATTATTTGTATAGTTATAATATAGAAAAGTTAAAATAAATCTAGATTGCATTGTATTGTATTTATTTGATTTCCATAGTCTTAAACGAATTCATAAAAAAGCGACCTGCAGTTGAATTTTTTTAGTAATAGTACTTGATCCCCCCAGAATCGAGAGAACATCGTAAATGCTTAAAATATTCCATGGGATTTTAAGCTAAAATAATTAAGGTTGCATGGGCGTAGTCAGGGGATGGCAGGGAGGGCGACTGACCCTTTTGAAATCCAGAAAATCTTAAAATTTTCATATAATTATGGTTAAAATCAAAAAATATCATTTTGCCCCTCCCTAAATCATTATTGCCTCCACTTCTAGATCCAATCCTGGCGACGCCCATGGATTGTCGTAAGTGTTTGCGATGATGTGAAAATTAGCTGCTCTCGGGTCCCAATTTACTCAGGGTTGTTAATTTAGGGGGCTTTTTATGCTAAATAAATTCAAATGAGTATATATATTTTTTCAATGAAATTATCAAGAGTATATTTATCCCAAGATGTTCAGATTTTATAGTCATTCGGTTAATAAAATGGAAAAATTGAATATAGCATCACATGGGCTTAACTTGTAATTTTCTACCTTAATTCTAAAAATAGTTTGTTAGGGTGTCCTTTTGTTCTAGCTAATAATTTTCCTCAATTTTATCCATCTATTTTAAAGCGTTAAACCTCAAAGGATAATTTTTTATTATAAAATGTTTAAGATCGTTAAATTGATAACTAAAAATAAAATTTACGAAAAAACATTTTTAATATAATTTTGACAAAAATTTGGTGGCGCTTAGCTCAATTAACTAATTTACTTTTTTAAAAACTAATAATTAAAATTAGTTAATTTTGATATAAATGTCAATTTTCTACCTTATTATTATGATTTTTAAACCAAGGATTTTGATTCCATATTTATCTAAATTTACAACAATGTGCCCTAACAACGTGTTATTCTTGGATTTTTTGGATTAAACAATTCCTTTTTTAATATAGAACTTGCTTGTGCGCGTTAAATCCCTGCTTTTATAGTTTTTCAAGTTCTGACTTCAAAGTTATTGCAAAATGGCAAAAGCTAAAATTAAAAGCGTTCTTTTAATTAAAAAGGTACTCCTCATCGAAACAATTTTAAACAATCGAAAGTTAACCTTGATTACATTGTCATTAAGGTGTCAAGCCATTTGATTGATCGCCTCATTAGTAATCAATAAAATTCTTTCAGTTTAACTTAGATATAAAGTAGCAAACATTTATTATTTGCTTAGGTTTGAGACTGGACATTCTGATTGAATGCTTGATTTATGAATATAAAGTTATGCTTTAAATTGATATTGTAACTTAAACTCACGCCACTGGTAATTCTTACCTTGACTCATAGATTCTTAATCGTAAACCAGGAAGAGGGGGCAGGGAGGAGCATTCGCCCCCCCCCCTTTATATTTGAAAAAAATTGTCAATATTTAATAATTTTTATTAAAATTTTTAAATATCCTTATTTTGCCTTATCACATTCCATTATTGTGCCCCTATAATATAATTCCAGGCTAAGCCTTTGTTAATAGGCGTCAATAAAATATAGTATAAGTCATTTATGATGGGTCATTAATACAATGTTCAAAATACATTATCATGGGCGTACGCAGGGGGGGGGGCGGAGTTGAGACCCTTTTTTTTTGCTCTCAGGAAAATTTGACAGGAAAATTTTGGATTTGGAGAGTCGAGACCTTTTTTTTTTTTTGCTCTCAGGAAATTTTTTTTAATCTGCCCCCCCCCCCCTAATTCAAAACCTGCGTACGCCCATGTACATTATCTATTCGTTATAACTTAAAGGGTGCCCTATCAACTCGCCGAAAACAATCTCGCCGAAAATTAATGTCCCCCAGCTAAAAAAAGGTCCCTAAGCTTATTAACCCTAACCCATCAACCAATCACAAATTTGGGGACATTTTGGGGACATTTTTTAGCTCAGGGACATTATTTTCGGCGAGATTATTTTCGGCGAGTTGACGGGCCACCAACTTAAAGCACGTCTTTATTGTATCATTCTTAATCTTATATGTTGTGATGGTCATGGGTTCAAAATGTCACAGTCCAAAATGTCACACGAATATCACGAAAAATTAAATCTCAAATGGGGAGGGAATTTGATGTACATCTAATCCTAACCCAACCCCTAACCTAAAACGCTGACCTAAAACACTACCCTATGGAAATTGTGCGCTTGCGCAATGAGTAATTGCGAATCTCACGATCGTGAGATTCGCGAATCTCACGATGTGGCTTTGTTGCATTTTGGACTGTGACATTTTGAAACGATACCGTTGTGATGACCTAATCTTATTAATGCACTTACTAAAACTTTTAAATTGACTTTAAATATATTCATCATGAAGCTTTAGATGATTCAAATTAGTAATTATCATGGACATTGCAATAATTGTCCCTGAATTAATGAAAAAAAGTTCAACTGCGTAGCAAATATTTATAAAATTCACACTTTAAGTGATACATTTATTTTATCACTTGGTTCTAGACAGTTATTTAATCCGTGATATTTGTGAATATATTAAGTTACACTACCCTTTATAACCTTTATTTTAACTGACGTCAAACCTGGCTCAGACATTTACTTAGGATAATAGAAATTGCAAGGGGATGCAGGAAGGGGCATCTATCCCCCCCCCCTCCAAATAAAAATAAATAAAATAAAATATATAGAATTATTAATAAAATTGCCGCTAAATTTTTATTAGACATCACCAGGCGTAGCCAGGTTTTGGATTAGGGGGGGGGCAAAACTTTTAAAAGTTCAATGAGAGGGGGGCAAAACATAAATTCTTTTAATTTTTCAAAGTTTTTGCATTGAAATTTTTTTTCCCGTAAATTAGGGGGTGCAGCTGCCCCCCCCCTTTGGGCCGCCCATGGATATCTCTATTTTAATTTAATTTTAGGCGACCTCGATGCTATTTGCCGTCAATAGCTTTTTTTAGTTGATAGTGTTACTTTAAAAATATTAATTTTTATAAAATCTGTATTTCATTTTATAAAAATGCCCTTATATAAAACATCCCCTGAGATATATTGTGAAACTAACTTTTACTTGTGTTTTATATTTTAGGGTATTTTTTTATTAATCCTTAATTAAGATCCAATCCCATATAAATTTCCAAAACAATTATTTACAAATTACAAGTAGGACAGGACGGACGACCAAAAACGAGCTCATAAATTGCATAGCTATTAACAACACTTAAATGGTTTTGTTTTTCAATCCAAATATACTTAATCTCAATTTTATAATTTTTAAAATTTGAAAAGTGTATTTCTATTGATTTTAAGCTAAAAAAATTACATTTATTACATTTTATAAAATTTAGTATAATCAATATTCGTTTATAAAATTAAAAATTACGGAAAAAATGAAAACTTGCATTTTGATTAAAGGATTAAAGGAGATTATAATAAGAGTCGGCATCTTAGCAAATTGTCAAAGAAAAACTATATAAGTCATTTATGAGGATACTATGGCATATGCATTGTTTGAAATACATAATCTATTCGTTATGACTAAAAGCACGTCTCTATTATGTTATCCTTGAATGATGTGATCTAATCTCATAAGCTTATTAATATTAGCCACTTTAGAAATAAATTTGACTTTAAAGATATAAATTAATCGTTAAAGTCATAGATGTAGAATTAATATTTTTATTTACAAGGCCATGGGCGTAGCCAGCATTGGGATTAGAAGGGGGCAATGATGATTTAGGGAAGGGCAAAAGAATCATTTTTTGATATTTTAGCCATAATTTTAATAAATTTAACAAACATTGAATTCGAAGGGGGGCAGCCGCCCCTCCCTGTTCCCCCCCCCCCTTTGGCTACGCCTAGAGCCCTGCACGAGTGATCCGAAACCCGACCCGAACCCGAGGTCGGGTTCGGGTTAAAAATTTTACAATGCTTTCGGGTCGGGATCGGGTTGAGAATTTTAAAAAACATTCGGGTCGGGCTCGGGTTGAAAAATTTAAACCTCGGGTCGGGTCTGGTTGAACGTAAAATTTTATATTGAATAATAGACTAGACATATCTTTTAAATTAATGCTATTCTATATAATATTTTATAATTAATATCGAAATGTATGATTAATTTATCTCATACATTCATTTAAATTAATTTCTTTCAAGTTATATCTGAATTTTGGAATTGCGCATTTTTAAACTCAGAAAATTAAAATATATTGATGGATGCTAAATTATAATGAACATGTAATTGATATCACAAAACTTATGATTTTCTTAATTCCCATTTTTCTTTTTTAATATTAATGACTCAACTTGTTTTATCGCTAACTTATATACTAGAATAAAATTAATTTATCATATTTTACAAACATGATTTAAAAAATAAGAGTTTTTGAAATAATGCCACAACCGTTATTGGCCTTAAACTCAAAATTGCCTGATAATACAGACAAACTCATTTTAATTAGAATATAAGCATTTTATATGTGAAAAAATTGCGGGTTCGTTAATATTTTTAGGAAGATAATAATAACCACATTTAGGAGTGCCGCAATTAACTTAGAGGTATACTCTATGGGCCATTTATAGGCAATTTTAATTAAAGGCTAAATTGATTTTATATATATAACCTAGCATTTTTAGCATGTGACCCGGAAATGATAGACATATAACGTTTTGTCCATTTTTGGGAGATAATATTTTGTTGCCATTTAAATCCATTAAAATCATTTTTACAATATTAAATTTTTTTTACTTTCGGGTCGGGTAAGGTCAGGTCGGGTTTGGCTTAAAAAGCTTTCGGGTCGGGTTCGGGTTAAAAAATTTAAAACGCTTTAGGGTCGGGTCGGGTTCGGGTTAAAAAAAAGTGACTTTGCAGAGCTCTAGCTACGTCCATAGACATGGCGTTGTTATGTAAGTATTAGCTATTTTACAGAATTGTGGGGGGGGGGGGGGTAGGGCATAAAGGGGCAAGTGTTCCCTAAGATTTTAGTATTTTTTTTTTTTTTAAAGATATTACATTAGGCGCCAGCAAACTAGCCAAGATTCATTTTAAGTAGTGATTTTGTAAGTTAAAGATTATAACTTTTCAAACCCCGAGCCCTCTTTTTCTTTATACTAATGGATTACTAAAATTGTAAATTTTAATTCTAAATTTATTTAGAATGTTGCTAAAGACCAACTAAGTTGATTTCGAACATAGAATATAAGATGAGTCGTGTATGAGCTGGTCAAAATCAATTTTGTATGTTTGTAATTTTATTGCTAATTTATAATCATAAGGTCTCCTTTAATTATTTTTTCTCATAAATATATAGTTTATTTTAATATATATCTGCTTATAATACAATTAGTTTAAAATATTACAATTAAACTATAATCGTATGAGTAATATGTTTTCAAAAGAGGCCAGGATTCCAAAAAAGACTTGAAATTATATTTTGCGATTAATGCCATTACTTAATGTCATAATCACGGCCGAGTGTTGTTTAGTCGTCTTTTGGTTTTAGTCGACTAACCATAAACAGACCACCGATTTTTGGGTCTATTTTTCTCATTCGACCACTAGGTTTAGTGGAAATTTGAAAAACAGACCATAGTCGACCGTCCGTCTTAGTTAAACATAAAGTCACCAACAAATCCCAGCCGTTTTTACAACACTACTATTGATTATTTTAATAAAAATGCAGGGAATATTTAGAGGGAGGGTTCGGCGAAAATCATGGGTTCAGAAAGGTTTGACAGTGGGCGTAGACAGGGGTTGGCATGCATGGAGGGGCGGCTGCCCCCCCCCCTCTAAATCCAACAATCCTTTAAAATCTCATATATGGGTAAAATTTTAAAATATTATTATTTTGCCCCTCCCTAAATTATTATTGTTCCACTCTAATTCCATACCTGGCTACGCCCATGTTTGACGTGGCAAACAAGTCGATGCATGTGAAGTCTATTAATTTCAAGTTTTAGAAATTAAGCCAAGGCATTATTTAATTTGATGAATGAGAATTATTAGGTAAAAATGTTTGTTCATATAAAATTCATTTTTCAACAATAAACTTATATTAAGAAAACTTACCATAATAAATCTTTTTTAGCATAAATTTGAAAATACCATAGTTTGACAACCTAAGCCTGATCCATCAGCTTAGAGTAAAAATTTGTAAGAACTATACCAGTTCGGGTTGAAATTAGAAACGTGTCGGGTTAATGCTCTAAATCCCTAAAAGGATTTTATACTTCTCCTCAAACTAGTTTGGAGAGCAATCCAAATTAATAAAAACAGCAAAGTTGTGAAAATTATTTAGCTACAAAAGGGCATGCAGATGATATAATCCTGTCGGCTGGGTTTTGTTTGGTTTATCTTTGATTTAACTAAGAGTAATGGTCGACATTGGTCTGTTTATTAAATTTCGACTAAGCCTAGTGGTCCACTGATCAAAATAAAACAAAAAATCTTTGGTGTGTTTATGTAAAGTCGACTAAAATTAAAAGCCGACCAAACAAAACCTAGCCGTTTTTACAACATTACTGTGTACTAAAGGTGAACATAGGTGTTTAGAAAAGAGTGAGCCCAGAATAAAATTGAAAGAAAGCTAAGTATACATGAATTCTTTCAAATTTATGGAAATCACCTCTTCCAGGGGAGCAAGTATAAATTCTGGGTACCTTGAGAAATTTAAGTTACAAAAGGATTTTAAAAAGTTTAAAAGGCAGATTCCATAGATCGCTTTTACAGCCAACCGTTAGGCTATAGCTTGGAATCATGGGTTATACGGAAAAATGAAGAGCAACATTTAGCATTTATGAAGATGAGAATGCTGAGATGGATGTTAAGAGTGAAGAAAAAGGAATATAATATAAACAAAATAAAGAAATAAGAAGACATATGGGTACAACATCTACGAAGACAAAGCTCGTAACAAACAGACTAAGATGGTATGGGCATGTCGAGAGAAGGGGCGATAGCTACGTCGAAAATAAAATTGAGAAGATAAATTACGCAGGAAAACAAAAAAAGAGGAAGACCCGAGCTTACATTGAATCATAAATTAAGGCACCATATGAGAATGCACATACATAAAGTTCTATGTAAATATAGAGACAAATTGGAAACTAATACTGAAAGGACTAACCACTAGTGTTTCGATCTCGTCTCGTCTCGGTCTCGAAAACAAAATCTCGTCTCGTCTCGGGAGCGATTGAGAAAATCTCGATCTCGTCTCGTCTCGGTCTAGAAAAATCTCGGTCTCGTCTCGACGAGAATTGTCGTCTCGTCTCGACTTTTAAAAAAAAATATATTCGGAATAAAAATTTCTCCTGTTTTATTAAAAATATAAATAAGTGTTCAAAAATCCAAATGGCAAATTTTATATTTTTCGAAAAACTTTAATACACAAACTTTTTAAAGATTTAGCGGGACACGACATCTCATTGACAATATAAAGATATGAATTAACTCATAAAGATACATTTTCTATAAAAAGTGCAGACTAAAAAAACTATAAATAAATTTGAAATATAAAAAATTAAATTTTATTGTTCTAGCAAATTATAATATTTGTATTAAATTCACTGTGTCTGTCAACTATAAATGGACTTCAAAAATTATAAGTTCGCTTATAGTTGATTTAGTTGCATAATTGAGCAAAATGAGACCCTTTATTAACCTTTGCTAATGCTTCAAAGTAGACCTTAACATATTTAAGGCAAATGTTTAAGTCCATTAATATAACCATCATTAATTTAGCCCATAGTGTTTATTGCATGTTTACTATAGCGCTATAAACCACAAAGTGCGAGTGACATTTAATGATGTTATTATTATTTACAGAATTGATAACTAGTTGCACAAATTAAAACGTTGTAAAAACAACAATAAAAGCAGCATTATTATAGAATTAAGAACATAAGGTTTAAACTTTAAATTAATGAATACGTATTTAAATGTATGACAAAAATCAACCATACTTAGGTAAATGATTGCCAAATTTTAATTTTTTTTGCAAAAATATATAATATTAACTACACTTGGGATTTTTTTTAAATCAAATATATTCCATACATATTGATTTCCACTTAATACCTTAAATGTAAATTAAAGTACACAATAATTTACTAAAATCTAACGATCAATAAAAAGTCGAGATCTCGCCGAGAAAATCTCGTATCGTCTCGTCTCGACCTCAAAATTCTCGTCTCGATCTCGACTTCATTTTTCAAATTCTCGTCTCGTCTCGTCTCGTCTCGGTTTACGAGACGAGACCGAGATTTTTCTCGGTTTTTCCGCATCACTACTAACCACCCTGAATTAATCGGATGGTGCTTGAGAAAACAAAATATCTCTGATGCATAGCACGACTTACAAAAAATATTTATGAAGCCTCAAATTCTTGAGTTAGGACGACAGTTGGAGACTATTATAAACCTTTTTGGGTTGAAATTGGATTACACTGTGGATCTGCTCTAAGTCTTTTTCATGCGACATTATGAACACGATAACGAAAGACATTCGAAGCCATCTCCTTGGCGCATGTTTTGATGATATAGTACTATGCGAAGTGGCAAAGGGGAAAGTATTCGAAGAAGTCGAAAGGTAATCAAAGCGCTTAGCTGGATATGGTTTAAAGGTCAACGATCGAAAAAACGTTAAACTTGTAGTTGATCGTAACAGGCACCTCAACGCTAGATAGTTAGCTAAAATATCTTCAGTTGGAATATTACTACGGAAATTTTGGGTCTTGGCAAATCGAGGGTTAGATTTAACATCTAAAGCATATAAATTAGTTTTACCTTTCACTAATAAAAACAACATGTTCGTCAACATTGTATCTTATAAATTTCATCGAACTGCACTGATATCTTCAAGGAACCCCTTTATGCAATTTTTTTTATAATAAAGATGTACTATAGGTCACATTGCTGTAGAAAACTGCTCCAATATTTTACAAAATTGCTACTTACAGGGTGTGGGAGGGCCAGGGAGGTTTTTTATTGACAAGTGATTTTGAAAAAAGGGTAATAACAGGTTAAAAGCATTTGATCAAAATTTAAAAATCGTATATATTCACTTTTAAGGTGTTTACAAGAATCTTTGTCATGTAAATAATCACAATTCATTCAATTTATTTATCGATTAAAAAGAAATACAATTTTTTCCTAGGGATTATAGATTTCCCGCTCCTTCCCCCCTTTGGCTAGACCATTGACTTATGTTACTGAGATTCCTTAGTGTTTTTTAAATAAATTTTTAAAAAGTCTATAAAATAAAGTTACATTTATTAAAGTTACAACTAATTGCACATTTTAAAAATATAAAGGAGCAGGACGGTTATAAAAATACAAAAACCATCATTTTGAATCCGATACCTAAAATTGCAGGATTAATTTGTAATTTAAAGTCAATTAAATGTTTTAGTAATTGCAATAATGAGATTAGGTTACATCATATAAGAATGATATAATAAAGACGTGTGCTTTAAGTCATAACGAATAGATAATGTATTTTAAACAATGTATTAAATGACCCATCAAAAATGATTTATACATTTTCTTTGACAATTTCCTAATATGCCGACTTTTTTTTATAATCTTCTTTATTTCTTTTATCGGATTCAAAGTGCTTATCTCTCTTTAATTTAAAAAGAAAGAATATTAAAAAAGTATATTTTCTTGACGGCTATTAACAGGGGCTTTGCCTGGGCACAATAATGGAATGTGATAAGATGAAATATGGATATTTATAAATTTTAATAATAATTTTATTAGATATTCACGATTTATTTCAAATTTAAGGAAGGGGGGGGCGAATGTTTCTCCCTGCCCCCTCTTCCTCGTTTACGACCAATAATCAATAAGTCAAGAGAAAAATTACCAGTGGCGTCAGTTTAATTACAAAATCAATTTAAAGAGTAACTTTATATTAGTATGTTAAGCATTTAATCAGAATGTCCAGTCTCGAACCTAGTCTTGCTCTTATACATTTTTGCTACTTTATAACAAAGTCGAAAGAATTTTATTTAATACTATTCAGGCGCTCAATCAAACGCCTAGACACCTAAACGGCACTGTAATTAAGGTTAAATTTCTGTTCTTTTAAATTGCTTCGATGAAGACTACCTCATTAATTAAACGTACGCTTTTAAATTTTACATTTGAAAAACTAAAACTTTTGCATTTTTAATAACTTCGAAGTCCGAACTTGGGAAGTTATAAAAGCAGAGATTTAAAGCGCATAGCCAGTTCTTATTTAAAAAGGAATCATTCAACCCTAAAAATCAAGGAATAACACTTGGGGCACAATTATGGGCGTAGGCAAGGGGGGGGGGCAAGGAGGGGCGGCTGCCCCCCTCTAAATCCATATTTGTTGAAATATATTACAATTTTGGCTAAAATTTCTAAAAATGATCATTTTGCCCCTCCCTAAATGAGTCTTGCCCAATATTGCCTCCCTCTAATCCCAATGCTGGCTATGCCCATGGGCACAATGTTGTTAATTTACATAAATATAATTAATTTAAGTAAGAAGTGTATCGAAATCACTGGTTGTAAACTTAATTCTTTTAAAAATTAAAATTTATACTAAAAACGTTGTACAAAAAGTAAAATCATATTTTGAAGTTGAACGCTAAAAAAGTAATGGGCTAAATAGTGGAATATTATCAGATAGGAAGACAAAGAACATATTTTTATAAAAATATGGCCACAAAATACAAGCTAAGCTCATCAATGAACATATACTAATTTACCGATTACCTTTACCGATTGGCTATCTTATTTATCTGGACAATTATATCCCTAATAATATTATGAAAAATAACTAAATATGAATTCATTTGTCACTGCAAGCTTCTAAAATTCACAACACTCAGTATCCTAGATCCGAGAGCACCATGGGCGTACGCAGGGAGGGCCCCCCCCCCCTTAAAGTTTTTTTTTCAATACAAAAACCCTAACAAATTAAAAAAAATTATGTTTAGCCCCCCCCCCCTAATTCAAAACCCGCGTACGCCTATGGAGAGTACCGATTTCTTAAACAAATATCCAAGTCCATAACCTTTTGTATAGAAAATGATTAAATCCGTTATAATCTCGATATTGATCTTAAAGTTTTTATTTAATATATATACAAATAAATTATTTTGATTAAAGTAAGTTAAAAGGTTATTTGTATCGATGATTGTCACCATCGTCAACTATTTGTATTAAGTGTTAGAAAGAAGACAGACACACTTCATGATACTAAAAGTCGTTGGGCAATTATATAATTAGGGAAGGCCATGGGCCAATATTTTCCCATCAGCATTAGAGTTATAAACTTAATACAAAGAGTGCAAACATTGTTTTTACATTGCACCTGCAATTTGGTACACGCTAGGGCATAACAGGTGGTGTGTCATGGAATTTTATCTTTTACCATGGGAAAAAATCAATTTTATATGTGTGAAAGAAAAGGGATTAATATCTCTTTCAAATAGTCCTTCCTTCCCCTGACCTACCCCCTCTTAACTTTCTTTCTGTTCTTCGGATATAATAATCTATCAAATAAATTATAAATAAATTATTAATTATTGTACGGAGTATATGTAAGATTCAAAAAACAATTTTTACCCTATATAGCTTAAATTTTATTTGTTCTAAAATGAAGATAATAAAATAGATAATAAAGTATGAACATTATTAAATGAACATAAAAACAGAAGAGTTTTTAAAAAGCGTGTTTAAATTCGCTAAACTTAAATTCTATCGTAATGCTATAAATTTAATATATATAAAACACCTGGCTGACTACTTCAATTTATTCATGTTTACTTAGCTAGGTAGAAAGCACTTCATGATGTTTCATTATAATATTTTAAATAGCCCCATGGCGACGACATTAATAGACTTTAGACATGAATGAGGGTCGGGGTGGTAGGGGGGGGGGGAGGGGGTGGGGTGGACAATTATTGACAACCTAGTTATAGAAATGACACGTTTCTGTCACAACCCCCAACCCACCCCCACAAAGCTCTTTTGTTCCACCTTGTAAATGTGGGACTTTAATTTTTTGCATTTATCTCACAACATCACATCTAATACATACAGGTATATACTCATAAATATGCAAAGTGTAAGCCTTTGTTTAATACACGAGACTGTCTCATAATATCATACACCCATGATATACTTATAATACATACACACTTAGTTTGGTTGTATTAAAGAAGGCCTCTTTCTTTATAATAAATATCTTGTTTGTCGAGCTAAAGTCCACCACATTGCCTTTTTCTCACCCATACCTTCTATACCTTAAATTATAATCTTTTATACCTCCTGCTCCTTTTGTTAGAATTAGCTATATAAACGCGAAACCTAATTTTATATTTATTTTTACAAATTATTCGGTTAAGTTCTACTACTATATCGCATCGATCAATGCATTATTCTATAATAAATGTGATTATATTCTTATTTTTGGCCACAATGCATGGATGTGAATCCTGGATTTCTAATTCTTGTGACTTAGGAGATGAAGAGTAAACATTTTAAAAATTATACAATTTATTTAAAATAGAAATATTTAATTATATATTACAATTTTTAGAGTCTTTTTATAATTTATGAAATATTTGAAGTAGTCTTTATATTTACACCCTAAATCCTAGTAGGGGTTAGTTCATGTTATATAATATACTTTTTTGTACATAAAAGATTCAAAATACCTCTAGGCCATTACATTTTTTTATTAACGTATACTTATTTAATCCCGTCTGCATAAATTTACATGCAAATAATCAACCGAAATAAATAATATATATTTTAAAATTATATTTTATATTTTTTAGAATAACAAATGAAGTAGACCAAACACCTTATCATATTAATTCAAGTCAGTCCGATCATTTGATAAGGGTCATGGGTACGCGTTGTAACCAAGGCAAATTTTATTGGAAATATTCCAGCCTTCGAAACAATTTATCAGGCTTCAAAATAAAATTCGTTGAAAAACAATCGAATTTGAAAGGAAGATCTGGAAAGGGTAGAATGATAACTACAAATTCTAACGAACCCTCGATAAAAAGTCAGAAATCATCAAATGTGAAAGTCAGGAGAGTTTGCATTAGAGCTTCCTCTTCTCTCAACCAATTCCCTAAATATCAAGTTTTTGTTGTCCGAAAGAAAAAACAAAATGGCGACGAAGAGCTGGACAATTTGAAATTTCCCTCAAAAATTCAAGATGGTCGCCGATTAACATATTTGATTCCCGGAAGTTCGGATCGAAATTCCGTTCCAAAACCTTCATGTTACGACTTTCGACCGGAAGACGAAATGTCGATTTACGTAGAATTAATGACATGGGCAGGCGTTGAAAATCTGAACCAAGTCGTGGAATTTGCTTACCATTTTCAAGATGGCCTTCTATCGAGTAATTACTTGTAAATGTCGTTTTTATTTAATAAAATAAATTAAATTTCAAATATATTAATTTTTATCCTTTTTGAAATTCTAGATCCTTTGGAATGTACGGAAAAGGAAGCAGTCCTAGCCTTTTGTTCTAGCGATTTAGGTAATTATCCATTACATCGACTTTTTGAAAACATTGTTTATTTTCATAAATAATTATAGTTTTCAATGTAAAAATTCCCTTTAAAATTAACTATAATTAACGCGTTATAATTAATGAAAGAAACATAAGTTTAGAATTGTTATTTAATTGCAGTGTGAGAATGGGGTCATCTAAACTCCTTTGTTTATAGGGCATAGTTAAACAATGCAAACATTAAACTTCTTTTATCTGATTAATATCAAATTATTTTTGCAAATAATTATTATTTAATGATTTAGTCATGAAAGGTCAATTACAAGCCTCAAAGAAATATGTGAAAGCCAAAGTGGGACATTTATTTTACCAACCCGAAGCCCTTTTAAAACCAGCAATTCAACTATCACAGTAAGTTTCACAATTTATAATCTCATACCATTATAACCATTTATTATTTATCAAAATATAATTTAATACTTTTTAATTTTATTGTAGTAACTCAGTTCAAACAATGAATTACGATATATTTCAAAATGGTCAACAAACTCAATTTCCTCTTAAACAAGCATCTTACCTATTTATGGGCAATGTGAGATTCGAAGGGGAAAATCCTTACTTAGTTTGCTTGCTTAAAAGCGATCACTGGAACAAAATACGAATTAATAAATATTTCAAAAAGATAGCTCCTTGCAAACTTTAAAAGGATACACGATTCCTTCTGTCCTATCCACGTGATGGGTGCTAAATTCAAGATGGCCGCCAAAATCCACCAAGAGGGCGGCGAGCTAGTTTGAAAGAAAATCGTCGGGGTCGAAGTTTTATAAATTTGAAAATTTGCTAACAAACGAGACGACAAAACGAATTTTGTAATGATTTTATAAATTTTTCACGAAATAAATCAAGTGTCAATCTTGATTTTTTCGTTCAATTGATGGGTTACGGGTAGTCTTTGGCATATTTCGTTGGGATTGAGTAATATTTGAGATGGAACCTAAAAAATGCAAAAGAAATTAATTTTTCCCCAAAAACTTTTAGAATATATAAAACAAATTCCTACATTTTCTAAATTTTTTAACGATTCTTCCTTTTGACAGTATTCCCGCAAAACATATGATTGTCCAAACTAACAAATAAAAGTAAATAATTTAATTTAGAAAAATTATAGGATTTTATAAAGTTTACTTCGTGAAAATATCGAGTTTCGTGAGATTTAATCATAACGTGATCGATGCGTAGAAAAAATCGTAACAAAATCAAGAAATAATCTGGCATCACTCTCTAACATAAAAATCAAAACAAATTAAGATTTGTTAATTTGCAATAATTGATATTAAATTAACTACTACTAAATCACATAAAAAATTTAAATTTTTTTGAAAACAATCAAGTTATAAATATTTAAATAATAGTATTCTTAATATATACTTTAAAAGCTAATAAGTGTTTGTAATATTTGTATCATAATATATTTAAAATTATAAAAGACATTTTCCAAGTGAATACAAAAATATTATTCCTATTCATCTTTTTGTAGTTGATTATTTATGTCAGAAACAATAGAATTTTAATTTGAAATATGTTCTAATTTTGTTTGTTCATATTTAACTATTTTAAATTAAAGAAGATTTATATCTATTTACAATTTTGACATTGCACAAAGAAACTCCATTATCACCAAGTTCATCCTCATATAAGTCAACTTCATCAAAATATAAGATTTTGTCAACTTTCTTTAATCTTTCCATATCAATACATTCATCAGTTTTCTCAATCTAAAGGAATACTTTTATATATTTGATAAAATAAATATATAAAAATTATTCATATTCAAAAACAAGATTCCAGTTATTATAATATAGTTACATCACTTTTCTCCACACCATCTAATGTGCCTTTATAATATGTTGTAAAAGTCCAATCATATGGTTTAATCATATTTTCCAACTCATTTATACTCTCTTCTCTAAAAAAGTAAACAAGCTTATTTGTACATGTGTTAAAAAGCAAAATCATAAAAATTTAGTTTTGATATACTTTGATTGCATCCATTCCTTGGAGTATGAAACTTTCAAATTGGTGTCTACCTCCTTCTTTATTAATTGTAATGCATTAATGGCATTAAATGTTAATTTAAAACGTTCTTTATAAGCAATATTTAGATAATTTAAAGGAAAGACCATTTCAGGCAGTACATTAATTGACAATTTGCTAATAAATCTAAAGCATTTTATATTATATTAAACAAACATACTGGCAATATTCACATGCTTTACAAATTTTTGTACATTCAGATGCTAACATATGACTTTTATAGCTTTCATATATCCATTCATTCTCAGTAAATATTTTTGAAGTCATTTATTTTTAAACAAAACAGACCATGTGAAACAATGGCCTAGGCTATGTATTCTCGATTCAAAGTGATAAATAACAAATCGTAAAAACGCATTCTTAAACGTTCCATTCCCGAGCGCAATCATCGCGTTCGTTAATTTGTATGTTATGGTTACAAATAATAACACGCCTTGCACTTTATTTTTTAAATCTGCCATTTTTGAATTTCTATAATCCACATAATATCAAATATTATTTTTGAATCATGGTTGAGGCAATGCTCAGCTCAAAGAAATGGATGTGGGATTTTTGTTTCATTTAAGATAACATCAAACAATAGTTTTCATTCACTTGTTCTATACAAATTTGATGCAGGAGGTCAACCTTAAGTTTTTTAAATTTTACCAACAATCGATGTTGGAGGATTGCGAGCTAACCTACAGTATAGCTCTACGCCTTGGTATCAAATACACCAAACCATTTGCTTGTAGGAATTGCGACCTGCCCGTTGACGAAGAAGTCCGTCATCCATTACATTGCAGGTTCAACAAATACAGACACGTGCGACACTCCAAAATCAACTCCATCATCCAGTCGGCCCTTAAAAAGGCTAAAATTCCCTCCATTCTTGAGCCGTCAGAGCCTTTTCTGGAGGGTAGCATGCGCCCTGACGACTCCTCACTTGTGCCCTGGGAAAACGGTCTGTTCTTAAAATGGGTCTTTACATGCATTGATTTGTTTGCCCCTTCAAATCAATTATGGCCCAATGGCTCTCGCCGAGGGGCGCAAATTAACAAAATACAAAGCCCTTTTAAACTCAAGTATTTTTATCCCCATAGTTTCATCCTGTTCCGGCTCTTATGGGAAAATGGCGGCATTGTCCTTTTTTAAAGAATTAGGCAAACGATCTCCTCCCTCAAAATATTCTCCTGCATTCCTACTAAAACAATCAATTGCGATTTTAATCGCTAAATTCAATTTAAAATCCTTTTTGGATTCTTGTCCTTCTTTAAAAGAGGAAGATGTAAATATATTAGCTACTTAACTCTCTTTTTTTAATATACTAAATTTATATTACATTTTACCGTATTATAATTAGCCGGTGCCCTATCAACTCGCCGAAAACCATCTCGCCGAATTTAATGTCCCCCGGTTAAAAAAGGTCCCTTAATTTAAAAAATTCCCCCATTCAACCAATCACAAAATGGGGGACCTTTTTTTAACCAGGGGACATTAAATTCGGCGAGATGGTTTTCGGCAAGTTGACGGGCCACCTAATTAGCTATATATTAATAAACTTTCTTATATTAAAAAAAAAATTACCCTGAGACATGGAGAGCTCTATCTGTTATATTTTTCTAAAAGTATTTAGTAGATTTTATACATTTAATCACAAAGATTTTAAAAAATGTGGAGTTTTTTTTTGGCTACGATATCAAGGTTCTTATTTTGTTTTATTCGCGTTCAATTCTGCTATAATTGTTTTGCTCTATCTGCAATTGTCCAATCTCAAGCGCTCATTTATATACGTGAATAAAATGTCTGCTTTTAAATTTTAATTCGCATAATGTCCCTTCGATTACTTTTAACTGTGGTATATCAAACAATAATAAAATAAAAACTATTTTGAATGAAGATGAGTAAGATTTATAGCCCTAACTTTTATAAAAGTTTAAAGGTGATAAATCAAGAAATGCTAAGGATGGTTAAAATTAGACAAAATTCAATTGACTCATTTTAAAAATACAATAAAATGTACTAATTATTTTAGGCTTTGTACATTATCGCTAAAAACATGATATAGGTTTTATCTTACGGCCAAAAAAACATTTTTGCAAGAGATAGGCAAAGAAAAAGATTTAAAAGCCAATATTTAAGATTTAAAACTGTTAAGGATACAATTTTAAAGACCTACTTGTTTAAAACATAAATATAATTCATTGTACCTGTGTTTGATATAATTTTGTAAGTATCATTTACTTTATAATAAATTAATCTTAATAATAGTATGGTAAATAGTATGATAGATGGTAGGAAATATTTTTAGCTGTAAAAAGGATATAAATAATTAAGATTGTTTTATAAATTTTTATACATTTGTCTCCTCAAAAATATTTTAAATTATCATTAAACTAGAGTACACAACCCCAATTCACCATAATTTTTGTTATAAAATTAAGTTATAGGAGTGATATAGTCGTTATAATAAATAATTAGTTGAATAATCTCATATTTATTTAATCATAAGGGTTATAAGTTATGAGTCTAATGTCAACAAAACCTTAAAACTTGCCGTTAAAAATGCAGAGAGCAAATCAGCTAAATTTAATGTCATTATAACTTGCTCTATCGAAAATAATAAAAAGTTTGTTTAAAGAAATAGAAAGATTGGTGTCAGTTTACATTACCAAACTTTAATAGGTTTAGATTTTATAGCATTCAAGCTTTGAACTCGATTATCTCAGTTCGGAGTTTTGTACAGATAGAGCATTCGAATTCTCAGGGAGCGATTTTCATGGGCAAAACAGGGGGTGGCAGGGACGGGCTGCCCACTCTAAATCTAAAAATCCTTTCAAAATTTATACAATTATGGCTAAAATTTCAAAAAATTATCATTTTGCCCCTCTCTAAATTAAATACAATCCAGGCTACACCCATGGCTATTTGTATAACAATTTTGATTTTTATATAATAAGGGCATATACCTATATTAAAACTAACGTTGCAGTGCATTAACATCTTGTGCTCTAGGTTATAACATAATTAATAGCAATCAATGATAATTATATAAATTGTTTATCCAATTTTTTTTGTGTTTACAGTCTTTCATTTTTTGAAAATATAATAATTACTTAAAGCTAAGAAATTAATTTTTTTGTCCCATTAGA
The DNA here is from genome assembly GCA_964036665.1 of Gordius sp. MW1. NCBI lineage: Eukaryota > Metazoa > Nematomorpha > Gordioida > Gordea > Gordiidae > Gordius > Gordius sp. MW1. The sequence continues at coordinate 25,749,935 of OZ038527.1, forward strand.
AGTTTATTTCCAAATAATTATGTATGATAACGTGAATTAAATGAAATCATTCCACTCTCAATATTAGCCGATCAATAAGGCTCTCTATGCAATGGTGATATGCATGTGACATATATTGTTTTGAAAAATCACTAAAAGGGAAAGGGGATAACAAAGAAACTTGCATTAGTGTTTTTATTAAAAGTTAGAAGTGATGCGGAGAAAACCGAGAAAAATCTCGGTCTCGACGAGAATTTGAATAATGGAGTCGAGATCGAGACGAGAATTTTGATGTCGAGGCGAGACGATACGAGATTTTTTCGGCGAGACTTCGACTTTTTATTGATCGTTAGATTTTAGTAAATTATTGTGTATTTTAATATGCATGATTTACATTTAAGGTATTAAGTGTAGTGATGCGAAAAAACCGAGAAAAATCTCGGTCTCCTCTCGAAAAACCAAGACGACGAAGATTTTTTTGGCAAGATCTCGACTTTTATTGATCGTTAGATTTTAGTAAATTATTGTGTCTTTTGATATGTATGATTTACATTTAAGGTATTAATTGTAAATCACTATATTATAGAATATATTTGATATCAAAAAAACAGTGTTGTAAATATTATATATTTTTGCAAACAATTTAAAATTTGGCAATTATTACCAGTGTATGGTTGACTTTTAGGGTATGTGAATAATTGTATAATGTATATATCACATATTTATATCCATATCATTATTAAATTACAAAAGTTTAGGCTTAGAATGAGTTCTGGTTGAATATTACTAAAGCATATTTGAATTTCGCCGTTACTCATCATGCATGATGCGTTAATTATTTGAACCTTAATAAGACATTATGTGAATACATAGTTTCGTCATATGCATTAATTTTCACATTACAAGCTGGGTTGGCAGGTGCATTCAAATTTTTATTATTTCTATAATTGTGCAATAAAAAATAAATACACGAACCTATATTGTATTCGATAAATGACAAAGTTAGTTAGGATTGGAAGGTAATTATTTGGAATATAAATTTGATTATAATGATTTTTGTCACAAATCTAAATACGTGCACTTTAATTTAAAGTTTAAAACCTTATGTTCTTAATTCTATATAATGCTCTTTTATTGTTGTTTTTATAACGTATTAATATGTACAACTAGTTGATCACGCGCATTTTGTAGTTTATAACGCTATAGTGAACATGCCAAAACACTATGGGCTATAATTGATGATGCTAATTGCTAATATCAATGGACTTAAACTTTGCCTTAAATATGTTAAGGTCTACTTTGAAGCTTTGGCCAGGGTTTCTTTCAGGGAGGAGCCCAATACCCCCCCCCCCCCCCCCGGAGAGTTTTGATTGAAGGAAGCATGAACTCAAGTTTCATCATGAAGTCATAAATTATTTAATGATTATGCGTGTATGTATCTATTTAAATATCACTTATATTACCAATAAAAATCATTAAATATTATATAAAATGGTTTAGCACTTAAAAAAATTTTTACCCCCCCCCCCCCGAGAGTTGAAATACCCCCCGGAGCATTTTTTCTGAAAGGGGTTAATAACGGGTCTCAATTTGCTCAATTGTGCAACTAAGTCAATTATAAGCGAACTTATAATTTTCTCAGTCTATTTAGAGTTGACAAACACAGTGAATCTGATACAAATGTTATAGTTTGCTAGAACAATAAAATTTGATTTTCTATACTTCAAATTTATTTTTAGTTTCACTTTCCATAAAAATATTTTCTTTATGAATTAATTAATATCTTTATATTGTCAATGAGATGTCGTGTCCCGATAAATCTTTAAAAAGTTTGTGTATTAAAGTTTTTTAAAAAATATAAAAGTCTGCCATTTGGATTTTTTAACACTTATTTAATATTTTTAATTAAACAAGAGAGATTTTTATTCCGTATATATTTTTTTTAAAAGTCGGGACTAGACGAGAATTATTGTCGAGATGAGACCGAGATTTTTCTAGACCGAGACGAGATCGAGATTTTTATAATCGCTCCTGAGACGAGATTTTGTTTACGAGACCGAGACGATATAGCAACACTAAAAGTTAGGGTGGAATATGTTAGCTGGGAGGTACATCAGTTGAGGAATAAATTTACTAGCCATTTGCTTTCGCTTAAAAGGGTTGAAAAGCAAGGAGGATAGAACAATATAAGTTAAGTTTACAGCACTACTTTTAATAAAAGGGGAGGCAAAGTTGATGGTGGGGGTAATTTAAGGAAAGGTAAAGTTTTTAGAGAAGGGAATCAAGGGGGGGGGAGATATTAAATGCTTTCTTCTTTTCTTAAAAGGGATAGTGGGGATACTAAGGGGGTTGATTTTTGAGGGACAGATGTTTTCCATTGAGGAGGGAATTTTAAGTTGGACTTGGCGTGGAAAATTCATTAAGCAAGACACTGAAGTGATATTGTTAAGGAGGGATTGTTAAAGAAAATTTTTTAGTTTTAGTTAGTTTTATAAATTTGGGGGGTAAGTTAAGTTTAATTTGGGGTGGAAAGATTATTAAGGGTGGGACTGGAAGAGGGGTATTATTTGGTTGGGTTAATGTAGCTTCAGCTCACCAGGGCTGCTACCTTCTCTCACCCTTCTTGTACTGGCAATATACCTCTTTAGATTTTATGTTGTCATTCCTTGGTGGAAATCTCCAACGGCTGTCTGCGCTCCATCTAGGCCAACCTCCCTCTCAGACTTCACTATAATAATTAAATTTCCGCCTTGCCTCATATTATCCTTGCCCCCCTCTAGGGCAATTCCTTCTTATATATCCCATCTTACCGCACAAATAGCATCCCACATTTTTGTTAATTTGATAAACTTTCCTTTTGTATAATCCAATCAGACATAATAAGTCTATAATAACTAATATATTAAAAATTATGATAAATATTAAAACTCGGGCCTTCGGCCCTCGTGGGAAGGGGGAGAAGGGAAGGGAAGAGGGGAAGGGGGGACGACTCATCTGTACTTCGTATAAATGTATCATATTTGCTATGCAATTTATGGGCGAGAAAGGTGGGAAGGGGCGAGAATGCCTATAGGGGGGTATTAAATGACTAATGATTAATTAATTATTTATACAAATTTTTCATTATAGGCAAAATGTAATATAGGCAAGGGTTAGGGTTAGATTTAGTGTTTGCATCTAGTTGCGTATTACATTAGTTTTTATGGCCTTTAGAGATTATGGGTCTAACAAACATTATATTATAAAACAACACAATGTTAAGAATTTGCAGAATTGTTGGGAGAAATTTTTTGTTAAATTTGAACAATTTTTAATTAAAAAAATCAAAAATTTGGCCAATGGTCACTTTTTCTCTATTGGTCAGTACCAACAGATACTCTATAAGTCAATGATAGCCAAAAAAAACGGAAAAAAAAATTTTGATGCTCACTTTGGCCAATGGTCATTTTTTTCCATTGGTCAGCAGCCAGCACACGGTAAAAGTGGATATAAATTCATAAGAGTAAAAAAAACAAAAAAAAATTGTCAAATCACATTTTGGCCAATGGTTATTTTTTTTCATTGGTCAGCAGCCAGGACACGGTAAAAGTGGATATAAATTCATAATAGTCAAAAAAAACGAAAAAAAAATTTTCGAATCACATTTTGGTCAATGGTCATTTTATTCCATTGGTCAGCAGTCAGCGGACGGCCAAAAAGTCATAATAGCAATGGTAGGAACAGGAACAATCATAATAGTCAAAAAAAAAACGAAAAAAATAATTTCGATTCACATTTTGGCCAATGGTCATTTTTTCCATCGGTCAGGAGCCAGCGGACGGCCAAAAAGTCATAATAGCAATGGTAGTAACAGGAACAATCATAATAGTCAAAAAAAACGAAAAAATAAACTCGGATTCACATTTTGGCCAATGGTCATTTTTTTCATTGGTCAGCAGCCAACGGACGGCCAAAAAGTCTTATTATCAATGATAGTAACAAGAACAATCATAAGAGTCAAAAAAACTCCGGGATTCTAACCCAAAAACTAGTTAAATTGCATAGCAATTAAAAGTAAACAACTTTTATTTATGTTTATTATATAACATTCGTCAGCAGCCAGCGGACGGCCAAAAAGTCATAATAGCAATGGTAGAAACAGGAACAATCATAATAGTCAAAAAAAACGAAAATAATAATTTCGATTCACATTTTGGCCAATGGTCATTTTTTTCATTGGTCAGCAGCCAGCGGACGGCCAAAAATTCTTATTATCAATAGTAACAAGAACAATCATAAGAGTCAAAAAAACTCGGGGATTCTAACCCCAAAACTAGTTAAATTGCATAGCAATTAAAAAGTAAACAACTTTAATTTATGTTTATTATATAACTAGTTAAATCGCATAGCATTAAAAGTAAACAACTTTTATCTAAAAAACTAGTTAAATTGCATAGCAATTAAAAGTAAACAACTTTTATTTATGTTTATTATATAAATAGTTAAATTGCATAGCAATTAAAAGTAAACAACTTTTATTTATGTTTATTATATAATAGATAATTTAACAAATCTTATATATAACACACCGAGGGAGATAGAGATGAGGGGTGGGGCACCTCTTATGCATTAATTTAAAAAATAACACAGCGAGGGAGATAGAGATGAGGGGTGGGGCACCTCTTTCTCATGAATTAATTTAAAAAAAGCGATAACCTAATATACCCAATGCAAAGAGATAGGAGGGTAACGGACGGACAACGGACGGACGGACGGACGGACAACAAAAAACGAGCCCATAAATTGCATAGCAATTAAAATTATATTTCCCTTTAAACAATTTCTAAATCCCGATCAGAGGTCAGATTTGTTAGAATTTTTCAGCCCGAACCCGGCCCGGCCCGATTTTATAATTAATCTGCCCGCCCGAGCCCGCCCGAACCCATCTAAGTGTCCGCCCGGGCCCGCCCGAATCGTTAAAGCTGCCCGAATTGCCCGGCCCGAAATATTAAATTTGCCCGTTAGTCCCGAATTTGTGAGGTCGCAAACAGAGGTCGGATTTGTTAAAATTTTTCTGCCCAAACCCGGCCCGGTCTAAATTTTTAACTAAATTCCCCGCCTGAACCCTTCTAAGTGTCCGCTCAGCCATGCCCAAACCATTAGAGCTGCCCGGCCTTATTAATAAAATTTGCCCGTGACTAGAAATTATCCAATCCCAAAATCTTTTAACCACTATTACAAAATAAGCATTAAATAAAGACATATTGATCAGAACAAATCTTTTATAATATAATATAAAAATTAAAAATTTTTGATCTTGAGATAAACCAGTTAAACTAATTTATTCGAAATAACATAAAATTTAATTCTGAAGAAGTTAAAATTAGGATTTAGGACATTATATAAACGTACGATAAGGATTTAAGCGACAGAAAAAAATCTAGTCAAATTTATTATGGCCCAAAATTGTTTATAAGCGAATTTTTCTTTTTTCGAGGAAAATCAATTTGATAAAATTTTTGGCATGCCCGAATTGCCCGAATCTTATCAGCGTGCCCGCCCGGGCCCGTCCGAAAAGTAAAACTTAAGACAGTTGCCCGGCCCGGGCGGGCCGGGCCGGGCGGGCCGGGCCGGGCATTTCTGACCTCTGATCCCGATACTAATCGTACCTTAATCATCACAGATTTATGGTAGTCTAACTAAACATTTAATTAAATTTTATTCAAATTTAAAATATTTAAAAGTATATAAAATGTAATATTATAATATGTTATAATGACGATAAGATTTTAATAAACGTAACTCTAATTTGTTAAGAAGATAATAATAACGCCTTTTAGAAGTGCCACAATTAACTTAAAAGTACACTGTAATTAGCGCCATCTATACGCCATTTTATTTAAAGACTAAGATGAGCTCTAATAAGAGGGAAAGCGTTATATGTCTGTTAGAGCCCTGCACGGGTGACCCGAAACCCTTAAAATACTTTCGGGTTGGGTTCGTGATGAAAAATTTTTAACGGTCGGGTCCGGGTCGGATTGAAGATTATAAAAATTATTGCACAGTAGCCATATCAATTTGATGCCCGTATATATAATCTTTTATAAATAAAATCGAAATGCATGATTAATTTATCTCATTTATGCATTTATATTATTTCCTTTTAATTTACATCTTATTTTTGGATTTGCGCAATTTTGACCTCATAAAGTTAAAATATCTTGATTCATGCTATAAATTATGATAAACATATAAGTGATATCACAAGATTTATTTGATTTTCTAAATTCCCATTTTGCTTTTTTAAATATTAAAGTCTCAACTTGTTTTACCGCCTAACATATACATTAGAATAAAATAAAATTATCATGATTAGTTGAAGGATTAAAATGTATAAAAAAACATTAATTTACACACATGATTTAAAATGAGAGTTTTTCAAAGAAAACGGTTAAATTATCTCCTTTCGGTTCCTTACAATAATGCCATAACCATTATTAGTCTTAAAAATTGCTTGATAATACAGACTTATTTTAATTTAGCAAAAGTTTAAGAATATCAGCTTTTTTATGGTGCCTACTAAAGATAATTAGCCTGTTAAGAGAGATTTAAGGTAAATATAATAAAAACTTTTTCAAATTAGTATCTGCTTTTATTCTAAGGCTTTCACTTCTGGCAAACTTGTGAGTTGCTCAGAATGAGTTCTGATAGAGTCCTAAATTACTAAAGCATATTTGATTTTTGCAGTTTCACATCCTGCATGATGCGAATTTTAAATTGGTGGCCATAGTTTGAAAATTCTACAAGCTAAGCTAAGGTGGCTCGAGATTTTTTGAGCACCCTAGCGTCATTTGTGCCTGCCTAACGATTTCAAAGTGCAATCGAGTATTCGATGACACCCTAATAGGATTAAATCCCTTTCTAGTTTATGCTTCAACTAATAGTATAACTTTTAAATTTCTGAACCTTAATAAAACATTATGTGAATACATTGGTTTGTCATATATTTTACTTTTCTTATTAAAAACTGGGGTTGGCAGGTGCATACGAATTTACTATAATTTCTGTAATTACAATTGTGCACTACAAAATAAATACACAAATTTACACTGTAATAGATAAATACTATTAAATGGCAAAGTTAGTTAGAATTGGAAGATAATTATTTGAAATAAAAAATAAATTATAATGATTTTTGTCATATACGCATTTTAATTTAAAGTTTACAACCGTATGTTCTTAATCGAATCGGGGTCAAAGTAGCAGAATGATGAAAGTAGCAGAAAAATATTTTTTTTAGATTATCAATATATTAGAATTAAATCTCAAATGGGGAGGGAATTTGTTGTGCAAATAACCCTTAGAGAACTGCACGGGTGACCCGAGACCCGACCCGACCCGACCCAACCCGGACCCGACCCGAGCCCGACCTCGGGTCGGGTCGGGTTCGGGTATAAAATTTGAAAATGATTTCGGGTCGGGTCGGGTCCGGGTAGAAAATTTGAAAATGATTTCGGGTCGGGTCAGGTCCGGGTAAAAAATTTGAAAATGCTTTCGGGTCGGGTCAAATTTATAGAGTCTTGTCCAAGGTTTATACATTGTAAAAAACACGCGAGACCTATTTTTTTAATTAATGTTAATTGCTAAGCAAAGAGTGTTTTTAAATATCGAAATGCACAATTAATTTGGATCATTCATTTATTTAATTCTCTTCCTCTTTTTTTAAATTTTAAAACTCCAAACTCTGAAGTGCTAGCTAATTCTCATCACTAATTCAAACTACATAAATTACTCCTGTTTTTAATTTGACTATTAAAAGGTAAAGTATTTCAATAAAGTTATATTTTAAATTTTTTTTAGTGTTAACAGTGAAGTTTTAGCTAATCCTCATCGTTAATTTAAATTACATTTAATACATAGCCAACTTAAAAGTAAGTTATAATTTTATAAATGTTTCATGTGCAATTTTTTTTATAATAACTTATAATTATTTTTAAGTTTCATATCAAATGAATTTATCTTAAATTGCACTTAAAACTTAAAACATTTGGACAGTCACTATAAATTTCATCATATTTACTATATTGATTATAATCAGCTATATATTAATGGTTTTATAATAACAATAAATGGATGTTAAATAGTTGTCTCAAGTCTATAACATATGAGCAGTTTACTTTATATTAGGAAACTAAATATAGATAAATAATTATGAGTTTTTTTTCACCATCCCCTTTAAAGAATACAAATCATCATAGCTTTTACTAGTCGATTTAATTTTACACACAGCAATTTTCGCGCTCGAAAGTATTTTTTTTTATAATTTTTCGGGTCGGGTTCGGGTTGAAGTTTTTAAAATCTTTCGGGTCGGGTCGGGTTGGGGTAGAAAATTTGAAAATGATTTCGGGTCGGGTCGGGTCTGGGTAGAAAATTTGAAAATGATTTCGGGTCGGGTCGGGTCCGGGTAGAAAATTTGAAAATGATTTCGGGTCGGGTCGGGTTCGGGTTGAAAAAAGTGACTTTGCAGTTCTCTCCTAACCCTAACCTAAAACGCCAACACCAACCCTAAAACCCTCCTGAATATGTTAAGTCCTGACCAATCTTGATCAGTTCTGAGTTCTGACCAATCTCGATCAGTTCTGACCAATCACGATCAGTTCTGACCAATTTGGCTGCTATTTTTCTGCTACTTTGACCGGGTGCCTTCTTAATCCTATAACAAAGCTGCTTGTATTGTTGTTCTTACAATGTTTTAATATGTGCAACTAATATAATTCTGTAAATAATAATATTATCATTAAAAGTCTAGGCTATAGTAAACATGCAATAAATTCTATAGGCTATAATCAGAGCTGTTAAAGTTACTTTACCACAGTAACTAGTTAAGTTACAGTTACTTTCACAAAAAATGTAACTAATTACAGTTAAGGTTACAAATTTTCAAATGTAACTGATTACAGTTCCAGTTACTTACCTGATGGAACTAGTTACGCCTAAAGTTACAAACAACAATATTTTTTGATATTATTTATTTAAACATTTATATAAAAATCAGAAGGTAATAAATGATGATTTGATTTCAATAATACGTTATTTTTTATATTGTCAATAAGATAGTTCGCTTTTCACCGAAAATTAATTTACCAAAACTAAAAAGACGCTCGGCGGGGCGCTAGATGGTAGGGTTACATTGAATTTAGTGAAAAGTTTCTTCAATTTAGGGAAACTATTATATATTAACAAACCACTATTATTCGAATTTATAAATGTGTGAATGCACTTTTGAATACTTTTCGACTTTGAAAGATTAAAAAAATCCAACGTATTTGGTTCCTCTAGGTCTTGTCTTTCCTCCTGGTTAGGGATCAATGAATTAATAATGCCTTAGAATCAGCCAAAAGGCTAATAAAGATGAATTCTTACTAAGAGAACGCCTACCACTTAGTAGGTTTAATGTCATGGCTTTGGACAAGGTTAAAACTTAGTCCTCTGAAATAAATACTCCAAAAAATTGTCAAAACCTATGAAAAATTTAAAGCTATGGACAGAAGGTTATGAATTTGCAAGAAATAATATTAATAGCCTGCCAAAAAACATCTTAATATTACTGAGTATTGTATACCAGCAAGAAGTATTATGATTAGTGAAAATAACATTAGCAATGTCAAAGAATTTTTGGCTTTAGCTATGTGAATTTCCAAATGATTGTGAAAAATGCTTTAAAGGCTACTGCAATTGTTGCTTTTTATACAATATATTTGCAAGCATGTGGTTTTATTTGCAATTAAACTTAAATTTTGCCAACCACCTAAAGAAGCCAAAAGTTTGGGGCAAAAAGAAAGCGAGGTAGACCCTTAAAGGCTAAATCAGCATTTAATGTTAATTAATAGTAAGTTTAGATAATTTAACACTGAATATATAACAAATTTTAGGTTTTTGAAATGAAAGTTGTGCCAGCAAAATTTGTCTATTTTCCATTTTTAATTGTTATAATTATTTTGTGATTATATTCACATAAAAATTTTATATTTTGCCTTTATAAAGTTTAAGATTGATAACTCTCAATAAATTTGCAAATAAATACATTATAAACACAAGCATAGTAAAATTTAAGAAGGGAAAGACAGAGCATTTTAGAATGGGAAATATAGGTCATTACTTTTCATAGCTTTTCTAATTTGCCATATTTATTTAAAGGGTGAGAAGGGAGGAAAAAATTCAAGACACTAAGCTACCTTTTAATTGATAAAAATTTAACAAACTCCAATCTGTTTAATGTAGCCAGAATAAAAAACTATTTTAATTTTCACAAACTCAATTTAACTTTATTTTATAAAATATTAACGCTAAATAGATTAATATTGAGATTAATATTGAATATTATTAATTAAAATTACTGAGCATTTTTTTGAAATTATTGAGCATTTTATTTTTATAACTGAGCATTATTAAGTTTATTTAATGAGCATTTTTGAATTTTTTACAGAGCATTTGAATAATATCCATTAAAATATATTATTATCTCAATAACATACATTAATATTGCACTAAAGTAATTTATTAAATGGCTTTCAAAATTTAAATTTAGAGGTTGGGCCAAAATCATATGATATTTTAAGTTGATAAAAATTTGTTTTGCAAATATATAAAAAGAACTGAACAATTTATAAGAGATGATAGCCAATTAAAATTCATTAAATGCTCATTACATTTTTGACCTGTTGTGTCACTTCTTTGAATTTTTGGAATACAAATTTGTACTAAAATAGTATTTTAAATAATATTGGCAATTTACTGATAAAATAGATTATCTATTCGAAATTCAAATTTGATCCGCGAAGGAATTTAAATTAAAGTGAAGTACACAAACTAGACGTGTAATATAAATATTTAATTTAAAAAAAATTTAATTTACAAAAAGTAACTGTAACTTTAGTTACACAGTTACTGAAATAATGTAACTAACTACAGTTACAGTTACCCTGAAGTAAAAGTAACTGGTTACAGTTACTTTACTGAAGAAAAGGAACTAGTTCCAGGAACTAGTTACATGTAACTAGTTAATTAACAGCTCTGGCTATAATTAATGATGGTAATATCAATGGACTAAAACTTTTATATTAAATATGTAAAGGTCTACTTTTAGGGTTTTGCCAGGGTTACTCAATTTGCCCAATTATATAACTAAGTTAAATATCGGTAAACTTATACATTTCTAAGTCTATTTGGCAGACACAGTGAATTAAAATGTAATGGAGATTATTTTTCTATACTTTAAATTTATTTATAGTTTTTTTTGATTTGCACATTCCATAGTATAAAAAATAAAAGATTAAATTCTGATAGATATTTAGAATCAACAAGGGTCTATTTACTTCCAGTTCCATCAATAATAATAAGTTATATAAATTATTAATAAGCCCAAACCCAAATATGACCATAAATCGAGCGGACTAACAAAAAATACGAATACTACAGTATATATATTTCGGGGAACTAGAGAAAAATAAAAATATATATATATTCGAGTTCGATTGATTATCCCCATCTGGTTTCGGTTCGTACTCACAATACGATAGTAATTAATTAATATTCAAAACGCGATCTATGGAGATGGGGCCACAGTATGAAGAAAATCATTCTATTATTTATTTGCAAAAAACTATTAATTTTCGCTTGCTAGCACTATCTGCCCGAGCAAGCGCATTTTACAGAAGGAAAAGGGGGGGGGGAAGAGTGGGAATAAACCACAACATATAAAAATTGTTATACCTAAGCATGAGTTCATACCTTTATATGGTCAAGCGCTAAATCTCTAAAAAGTTTGTGTATCAAGATTTTTTAAAATATATAAAGGTTTGCCATTTGGATTTTGTAAATATTTTATTTGTAGCTATTGTAAGTCGGTTTTTGTAAGTACTATAACAGATATGTCCGCGTTACCAGTGTGATATTTGTAATTAAAGATTGTAAGTAGATTTCGATTGAACTCCTTTATTTAGGTATGCAATTGATATAAAACAATATTGGGCGAATTTGAATTATAAATCCAATAAACAAATTATCGATCGTATAATGATCTTCAGGATTAAAGTAAAATGTCGATGTATGAAGATGGCGAAGGGGGAAATATTCGTGCAATCAATAGACTAGAACTGGTGGTGTCTATGGGTAAATTACGGTATTGGATTATAGGACTTTAGACTTCTTTCGAACGATTTGCTAGATACAGAAATAAAAATATAACGATTTTTTGTAAAGTACAAATTCATCCTTATAACCCTGTACATCCCCTTCTCAATTTGCATGAGAGATGCAGAAAGTTCGATGTACTGCACATCTCAACGAGAAAATGCCCTTTACAAATTCGTCTGCTTCCAATTAGTGCTTTTAAACAAACCCTTAATCGCAGACGATAATTAGTTTCTCACGCTTAATTCTGAATCGCGCAGACTATAATTAGTCTCCAATTAGTGCTTTAAACAAACCCTTAATCGCAGACGATAATTAGTTTCTCATTCAATTATTAAATTTTAATTGCTACCTACAACACCTTCCCCTTTTACCTTTCTGGCGCCTCCTAATTAGGGCCCAGGGAAAGCTGCTGCAGGGCATCCGCCGCACTCCGCGACGATCCCTCACTACTTCCCGGTGTTACCTCATTAGCCCTCGGCGCTACCACGGGCACAGCCTGAGGACCGTCACCTACCTGTGGCGTCCCTGTGCTTCTTCCCGCACACATGGGCATACGGTGCCAACGGCGGCACCCATTGCACCTCCTTCGAGGCCTGTTCACGGGCCTGCCTTGCCGCGGACCCCCATAGATACCTGGTCGACCCGATGGTGGTGGCTCGAACATAGCTACCACCCTTGGAATACCATCTATACCGATTATCATTGTCAAATGAATGGGCCCCGGCGGACGAATTGCCACTGTCCTCCTCACCACCACCTCTATAGAGCACCAGGACAATTGCACTTGCATCTAAATATAAAAAAATTAGACATCGTGCATTAGTAATTGCTCCAAATGTCTTACTTCCTCTTTCTGACTTTCTACAAGTCTTACTTTATAAATCTTATTACCAATATGATCAATAACACGTGCCAAAATCCACATGGGTTCACCTGCATAGTTACGTGACCATACTAGTTGATCTATCTTAAAGCGAGGCGTAGTAGTTAAATTATTATTATTATTATTAAATTCCAATAAAAAATCAGGCGGATATCTTAATTTACGTTTAAGAAACTCTTCGCCTACCGGTAAACGATCCGGATACCTGGGAGACATGTTATGATAAAGTCTATAGAGCCAGGTACCATCCTTACCCGTCTGTGATAATCTAATCCATTTTTTAACTATACCCACATATCTCTCAACCTGTCCATTAGAACTTGGATGATATGGTGGTGTTAATACATGTCTTATTTTCCATTGTTCGCAAAATATATTAAACTCTGCGCTAGTAAATGCTCGGCCATTATCGGTTACTACGCACCTTGGAAAACCATACGAACTAATTAAATCTTTTAAAAAATTAATCGTTACCAGGGTAGACATATTAAAAACCTTTCTAAATTCAGTCCAACCCGAAAAAGCATCTACAATTAAAATATAGCGTTTTTTATCAAGTTCGAAAAAATCAATGTGTATGCGCTCCCAAGGTTCTCTAGGACGTGTCCATCTCGCCGCTTTGTCTCTGCGAGGCATGGCCGTCTTTGCCTTGCACCCTTCACATTGTCGGACTTGTTTTTCAATATCTTTTGTCATCTTAGGCCACCAGACATACCTTCTAGCTATGTCTTTCATCTTTGTAATACCTGTATGCCCCTCGTGAAGTACCTTTAAAACATCCTCACGTAGCTCGGTAGGTATGACCATTCTTTCGTTTCGTTTAATCACGTTATCCTCCCAATAAAGCTCGTTAAGCACATGTTTAAAAGCCAAAGGTACCGACAGACTATTCTCATTGCCCAATAAAATATCTTTTATTTTTATAAAATCGGGGTCAGTCTCTGAGCTCTTAACTATGGCGTTAAACTCAACAATTTTTAATACATTAATGTAATGGTCACTACTCTGCGTGATTCCAATATCGTTGTCAGCTTCCTCGTTATTACCACTCATACGCGACAAAACGGCTGCTAAACAATTATTTCTACCTTTACGATATTTTAAGGTTAACGAAAAATTACCAAGTATTAATAACCACCTTTGCAAACGTGGGGACATCAAGTATTCAGTATTAATCTTTTGGTATAAATTAATTAAAGGCTTGTGATCAGTAAAAACTGTAAAGGTCTTGCCTATTAAATATTCTCTACATCGTTTTAAACCAAAAGTTATAGCAAGAGCTTCTTTTTCAATCACAGAATAATTGAGTTCCGCTCTATTAAGCTTACGCGAAAAATAAATTACAGGATGTTCAATTCCATCCTCGACCTGACATAAAGCTCCTCCTATACCCGTGTTGGATGCATCAACATTTAAGATGTGCTCTTTAACCGGATCAAAACATCTTAAGATGGAGTCTTTTAACAAAATATTTTTCAAATACTCAAAACATTGATCTTCCCTATCTTCCCATTTAAACAAAACATTATCTTTAGTTAACTCATATAGGGGACCCGAAAACTTCGTGTAGTTATCAATAAATCTGCTATAATAATTCATAAGCCCTAAAAATGAAGATAACTCCTTCTTATTATTAGGCCTCTGCATATTTTTTATAGCTTCCACTTTAATTAAATTAGGTTTTACCCAGCCATCGGTTATTATATGACCCAAATAAGTTATTTCGGTTGCGCAAAAAATGCATTTATTCGCTGATACACGTAAATTTTTACTTTTAATTAAAGATAAAACATTTATTAGTCGAAAATCATGCTCGGCTTGCGTTGAACCCGTTACTAAAATGTCATCTAAGTAAAAAAATATGCCATCTAAATTATTAAAAATAGAAGCCATTGCTCGTTGAAAAATTGGCGCAGACACACTTAAACCAAAAGGTAATCGTTTAAAAACAAACAAACCTCTATCGGTGTTTATTGTTAAAATTTTAGACGTCTTATCATCTACACGTAACTGAAGGTATGCATTCCTAAGGTCTATCTTTGAAAAGAATTTAGAACCTTTTAAATTAGCTAAAACCATCTCTATTCTGGGTAAGGGGTATTTAACCTCTATCACATGTTTATTAATAGTTATTCTGTAGTCGGCACACACCCGTATGCTACCGTCATTTTTCTTAACGGGAACTAACGGGGTAGCCCACTCAGAATACTCTATTGGTTCAATAATATTATCCTCTAACCAACTATCTATAACTTTATTGACCTTATCAATCCACATGAACGGTATTCGACGGGCAGGACAAAAACGAGGAACTGCATCTGAGTGAACCTTAATTGAAAACACGTTATCGTTTAAACATCCTAATTCATCTCGAAAAATCTCCAAAAATTCCGCTTTAATCTCATCAATGTTAAAATGCCACAGTCTCCCGACGTACTGACCATCACAATCAACCCATCCAGAGGTCGTAGGCTTATCATCGAAAACCCTTGCCCCTGAAACCGAGGTTGGATTATCCATTGCCTCCTTAATAACAACCAAGGATTTATGCTCGTTTAAAGAAGCTACCTTGAAACCGGGTGTTGCATGGTCATCAGCATTATTGATTAAACAATTGATTTTCTTATTTCTGATATACGTGGAATTTTTACAAATGCCCCACCAATTAACTAGAGGCCCAATTAATTTGATCCAATTCCACCCCATAATATTATCTATTTTCTCATCGATAACGAACAACTCTAATTCCAAAACTTCCTCGCCTGCACATACTTGAACTATAGTACTCCCTAAAATTTTGATATTCGACCCGTCTAATTGTTTTACTAAAACACGACTTTTATTGATGTTTTTAAAAGGCCAAAATTTTAAAAAATTATACTTACTTATAACAGAAATAGAGGCTCCAGAATCTACTAAAAATTTTATTTGCATACCTTCAATATTTAAATTAACCACCGGAGTTTGTGAAGAATTAAAAAAATTAATATATACAATACTAGTGTTGTCTTCGCCAATCGAGCGTCAATTAAAGTTACGCGGCCCAGGATTAACAGAATTTTCCTGCGTGGCTCTATTCTCAAAATTACCCGGAATAACCTGGTTATCATTATAAAATTGTCTGTTTCCATAAAACCTTCTATAGGGCTCGCGCGACTGCGATCTATATCTAAAATGCGCCTTGTTATTTTCAAAGTTACGGCTTACATTACAGTTGCGCCTGATGTGCCCTAATCTATTGCAATTATAGCAACGCGGGACCGAGGTCTTAACCCTGTAAACCTGATCTACGCGATGCATTTTTATAAAAATTACTACTAAAATGACCATGATAATTAACAACATGACAACCATCTTGTCTTCTAAGATTAAATTTACAAATGAAAATGAATCTTTAGGCAAAAACATTGGGCTTAACAACCAAAATTAAATAAGTTAAATTATCGCGTGAATGTTTTATTTAAAACCACAATCAATAAAGCAAAATTTTACGTAAGAAAATATCTATAATATGTCAAATATAGCAAACTAAATGAAATCACAACGTTAAAATCAATGATTTAATCAAAATTAATCTAAATGTCCTGTTATATAATGCCATTATAAACATTAAAATTAAAATAATGAAGATTAACAAAGATTTTTCCATTAAAGGTAAATTATACCTCTTTCTGGGTATGACGATTCTTCGGATTGTTGTGCAAGTTGTTGGCGTTTGCTCGTCCTATCAAACTCGTTTGCCTTTCGATCGTTTTATCGTGCAAGGATAATTTACTCGTGCTACCACTTATTTTATTTGTAGTTTTGTAAGTAGGTTTTTGTAAGTACTATCACAGATATGTCCGCGTTACCAGTGTGATATTTGTAATTAAAAATTGTAAGTAGATTTCGATTGAACTCCTTTATTTAGGTATGCAATTGATATAAAACAATATTGGGCGAATTTGAATTATAAATCCAATAAACAAATTATCGATCGTATAATGATCTTCAGGATTAAAGTAAAATGTCGATGTATGAAGATGGCGAAGGGGGAAATATTCGTGCAATCAATAGACTAGAACTGGTGGTGTCTATGGGTAAATTACGGTATTGGATTATAGGACTTTAGACTTCTTTCGAACGATTTGCTAGATACAGAAATAAAAATATAACGATTTTTTGTAAAGTACAAATTCATCCTTATATACCCTGTACATCCCCTTCTCAATTTGCATGAGAGATGCAGAAAGTTCGATGTACTGCACATCTCAACGAGAAAATGCCCTTTACAAATTCGTCTGCTTCCAATTAGTGCTTTTAAACAAACCCTTAATCGCAGACGATAATTAGTTTCTCACGCTTAATTCTGAATCGCGCAGACTATAATTAGTCTCCAATTAGTGCTTTAAACAAACCCTTAATCGCAGACGATAATTAGTTTCTCACTCAATTATTAAATTTTAATTGCTACCTACAACAGTAAACACTTATTTAATGTTTTTCATAAAACATCAAAATTTTTATTTCGTATAAATTATTTTTAAAAAGTCGAGACAATTCGAGAATTCTCGTCGAGACGAGACGAGATCGAGATTTTATAATCGCTCCTGAGACGAGACGAGATTTTGCTTTCAAGACCAAGACGGGACGAGATCGAAACACTAGACTCATGATTGAATCTATCATTGTCTTTTCAATTTGTGAGAGATGCTCTAGAAATCCATCGTTCGGCAGGCAAACATATCGCTGGATGTTTGAAAATAGGCAAATTTACTTGTTTAATTAATAAATATGATCACATCAGACAGGTTAATGTAAATGCTGCGAAATGAATGTTTTATTAATATTTATTACTAGAACTCCTATAGTATGTTCATATTATATTAACGCTAAAGATAGAAATATGTTATAAATATACGGTATAATTATTTACAAGCCCTAAGGGCCACTCATGTTTTATCGTACAAGCTTAAATTACTAACATTTCAATAAGCGAATAAAGATTTATTATTAATTGAACTGATGTGTAAAATATTCAATATTAAAGGATCCCAATTATAATAATTTACATTTAATATCTTAAATTTGTATCATACAAAATAGAAATATAAATTAAATGTACTACATATAAAAATGACGATGTCGAGATCTCTAATATAAAATTTCTTCCTGTTTTATTTCGTTTCGTTCCGCTTCGTTTTTTCAGAGCACCGATACTAGACCTACATTATTCTTAGTTTTTTCGCTCACTAATAAATACATTAAACGTTAGATTGATTCGCACATCTAGCCTGTTCACCTGACAACTATCTTCTCTTTGAAGCCAAACTCTGGAAAAAGAGTGTGGCTTTAGGTTATCTTTGCATTCTTCGGCCAAATCCAAAAATACATTTATGCCTTACTCTGGCTTTTGTTCTCACAAATGAGCGCAAAATATGCAGAGATTGATAAAAACATTTGTCGACTAGGCCCAGCCTTAATGAATTTAATGAATTTTTGTTTAAACAAAAATTTGAAATCAACTTAGGTCTTTGCTCGTCCGTCGATAGAGCCCGTCATCTATGTTTTGTATTAAATCGAATTTTTTTCTTTTACTTAAAAACTTAATCTCATAGTTGTTATGGGTGCCTTAAAATTAAATTAAGAAGACAATAAGATTAATGAAGCTTGTGTGACTCGTTATTTCCTCAAATTTTACTGTTACTCTAAGAACTATAAGGGTAAATTTTATGACTATTATTATTTTTATTATTTTATATTTCCTGAAACCTGTTTTAAGCTATGAATGTTTAATATTAAATAATTTATTTAATGCCAGTAAGTGGCATTTTATTAACACATTATTTATAATTCTTAATTTTTATTGTAATCTAATTAGCGAATTCCCAAACTGCACATTATAACTTGCAGAAATGCGAATAAATAAAACAGATGATATATCAAATACAGTCGAGGAAAAAAGTAAATGATTATTTATTATAATAATAACCTGTAATTTTCTTTGAATTTTTTAAGACATGGATGTAACCGGGATGGATATTGATCCATCAGCAGAAAAATCTGATGCTATAAAAGGAAACAAAGATGAGGAGTTTGATGAAAATGGTACATTTAAATATTATTTTAGATTACTTCTTTTTATTGTAGATTATAGTAGACCTCAAGCCACATTCCAATTTAAAATTGAAAATTTTAGCAAGTTAGCAAAGCAGGCATTATCACCCCCTTGTTTCATAAGAAATTTGCCTTGGTGAGATTGTAAAGAAAAATACTCTTATTATATGCTTATAGGAAAATCCTAGGTTTAGTCAGAACTCATGAGCGAAACGCACCTCCTACAAAATTTTTAGGCTATTTTCTTCAGTGCAATGCTGAATCAGAATCACAGTAACAATATTTCTTAAAATTTTAAATATTGATCTATTTTTGCATTGATTTTGGTAGAAATTTAAGATATATGTACAATATTTGCCAATATACTTATCTGCTAATTTTTTTAAATAACAAATAATGACTTTTATGTTATATTTTATACAATTTGAAATATTAAATCTATCAAACATATGTCTTGATATATATTTATTGTATCTTAGCCAAATTTTGAGATCACATGAGGAAACATAAGGTTTCATAATATTTCACATTATTGATTGGCATTTTAATCTTCATCATTAAAACTATCTTTTAGAACTTGGTCATGTCAAGCTACTGCAACATTAAGGTTGTTATCTCAAGTGAAAGGATGTGAAAATTATTGTAAACGTAAGAATAGATCATTTTATCATGATTTTTAAATTTGTATTTAAATAGAAATTTCTCATCTCTTTTACTTTAAAGAAAATGACTGGGGTTATAATCAATTTCTTACATTCAAAGTAATGAAATTTAAACTTATTATCAAAAATTATTTTATTTTATGTGTAAATATTTAAATTTTTTTTAAGGAAATTATGGACCCTGCTAAGGGTTATTATAAAGATGATTCAATCATCCTCGAGGTTTCTGTCCAGGCTGATGCACCACATGGTGTCAGTTGGGACAGCAAAAAGCACACAGGTTTTGTAGGCCTTAAAAATCAGGGTGCAACCTGCTATATGAATTCCATATTACAAACCCTATTTTTCACTAATCAACTACGTAAGGTAAAAATTCACTAAAAATTTGAAATATTTTGAAAATATTCAAAATTATATTAAAATCAAATATTTTTTAAAAAACTTAAAATAGTTTTTAAAATTGAAAAATGTATTTCTTGCCTTAATAATACTTTATATATTATTTTGTTAGTGCAAAATAAAATATTGTTTTTAAAATGATTTCTTTCTGACTTAAAAATGCTAGCTCTAGGTTGAGGACATTATATACAATAATTCAAAGCAAAAAGGTTATAATTTTATAATTTTTAGAAAATATTAATTACATCTATTATTTTTTCAAATCTTAAAGCAGTTTAAATAGAAATTATATGTTTGTTAACTTGATATTCCACTAATGACTTTGTTAATACTTAAATAAAACTATTTTACATTTATTATTTCACTTTAAGGTATCTCTAGGTTGATAACCCTAAATACAATAAGTTAAAACTAAAAATGATAAATTATATATATGTATTTTCATAATTTAAATTTAAATTTTAGTAAAATTAGTTTTTTTTCTTAAATAAATTTGTAAAATTTAACGTTAGGATGTTTATCAAATTCCAACGGAAGGGGACGATGCAGGCAAAAGTGTTGCATTAGCTTTACAGAGGGTCTTTTACGAACTGCAAACTTGTGATAAACCAGTTGGAACTAAAAAAGTCACAAAATCATTTGGGTATACTACTTTTTATTTTTATTTTTTTCCCCAATTTTATTACAATTTTTTTTTAAAAATATAAAAAATAATATATGTATTTTTTTTTTAATTTCTAAATTTATTTGGTTTATAGATGGGAGACTTTAGACTCTTTCATGCAACACGACGTTCAAGAATTTTGTCGCGTCGTAAGAGATTTATATATACTCTAATTCGTGAAATTTTTATTTATTTAATTTATTTATTTAATTAATTTATTTATTTATGAATTTATTTAATTAATTATTTATTCATTTATTTAATTTATTAATTCATTTATTTAATTAATTTATTAATTTATTTAAATATTTATTCATTTATTTATTTTATTTAAATTTTTATGTATTTTAAATAAAATTAAATTTGATTTTTTTGTAAATTTTTGTTTTGGGGACTAGTTGTTGGATAAGATTGAATCGAAGATGAAGGGAAGTCTGGTGGAGGGCAGAATACCGAAATTATTCGAAGGCAAAATGATTGTAAGTTTTTTTGTTGATATTTGAACGTTTTATATTTAGCAATTTTTAAATTATATCGTACAAAAATAATTAAATGTCATATAAAAAATTTGGCAATTTGATTTATCAGTTTTATGTAATTAAAAGTTCGAAATTTTACTGATAATTCTGACACCATTGATGCACAGAGTTACATCAAGTGCAAAAACGTAGATTATTGTTCTCAGTGTACGGAAGCCTTCTACGACATACAATTAAACGTGAAGGGGATGAATAACAGTAATTTTATAATTAATATTTAGAATTTATTTTATTTTTTAAATAAATAAATAAATTAAAAAAGACCTAATTATCATAAATATTTGGAAAACATTCATAGATATTGCTATTCAATTATATCTACAATTAGTAATGCCGATTTTCTGTCCAATATCTAAAAAATTGTGGAATCGTGAAATCGCTGATTTGATATAAGGTCAAAATAGGTTTTTATAATTTTCCACTAATTTGACAACAAAAAAATAATCGCAAAAGTTTGAGGTTTTTTGTTAAATTATTTTGATAGAGAATTTTTTAGGAACTAAATGCACCAAAATTTGAGTGAATAACGCAATTATTTTCAAAAATAAGGTAACAAAAATTGTGAAATCAATAAAATGCGCCCGAGCGTGATTTTAGCCCTTTAAACGTGCATAACTTAATAAGTATTGGCCCAAAATGGCTTAAATTCTCACAAATTACTCTAATATATGAGGCCTGAACCATCACCAAAAATTATTCAAATTTGAAATGGTCGGTCGAAAGTCGTCTTTTTCCAGATGATTCGACATGGAATGGCCCATAGATTTTATTTTTAATTATATTTGTTTTAAAATTACTATTAGTTAACAGACTTCCAAAAAAAATAAAATCTAAATATATTTATTCTGGTTAGGGAACTGCAAATACACTTTTTTCCAACCTTAACCCGTCCAATTTTTTTTAAAAAACTTTCAACCCAAACCCGACCCGAAAGCATTTCAAACCCTGAACCAGACCCTATATCGGGTTGGGGTTCGGGTCACCCATGCAGGCCTCTAATTTTGGTTTTATCATTAAAGTATACGAATCGTTTAAGCAATACATAAATCCTCAAACGCTGGACGGAGACAATAAATACGATGCCGGTCAACACGGGCTACAAGTAAGTGCCACTATATTTATATAAACACATATATATATTTAAAAATAATAATTTCCAAAATTAAATTGTAATTTCGCGATTTTTACGACTTTTTTCTTCTGTTTTTATGCGATCACGCTTAGGAGGCGGAAAAGGGCGTTAAATTCGAACGCTTTCCACCCGTCCTTCACCTTCAACTCATGAGATACGAATACGACCCCACCCTAGACACCAACGTCAAAATAAACGACAAGTCTCATTCATGCAATCATATATTTCATTCATTCATTGAATCAGCTGTTTCATTCATTCATTCATTCATTCATTCATTCATTCATTCATTCATTCATTCATTCATTCATTCATTCATTCATTCATTCATTCATTCATTCATTCATTCATATGTTTCGTTCATTCAATCAGCTGTTTTATTTAGTAATTCATTTAGCTGTTTTATTCGGTCTTACATTAAACCAGCTGTTTCATTCATTCATACAATCGGTTGTTTCATTCCATTCTTAGTGACGTAATGGGCGCGCCGAGGGGTCTGCTAGAGTGATAAGCCAGACCCACATTTATGGTCTTCCTTTTTTTCGATGACTTTCAACTAAACATAAAGGGACCTAATGTTGGACCTTAAAAGCTCTGGTCTTTTTATGCGACTTGATTTAGGAACATAGGGAGGAGGGAATCAGTATAAAAAAGGGACCTTACTGCAGGAGAGCGCATCTTACGATAGATTCTTATAATTTGGTGATAATACCAAGTGGAGAACTGCACGGGTGACCCGGAACCCGGTTTAAAATTTTAAAATGCTTTCGGGTCAGGGTTGAACTAAAATGCTTCGGGTCGGGTTTGGGTTGAATCAAAGTGACTTTGCAGCCCTCTAGTACTAATTTTAGACAATGACAATTAGCTAATTAACACCCCGTGTAAGCACCTATTTTAATGGCACATCCGAACTCCTATGACAGAGAATATACTTGTGGTTCCAAAAGAAAATTAGAGACTATAAATGTGGGTCTGGTTGTTTTACGCAAACCCTAATATAACTAGCAGACCCCTCGGCGCGCCCATTACGTCGTGTATGTGTGTGTCGAGTCGAGAAAGAGGTTAATGAATATAATGATAGAAATTACTAGAGTCATTTTATCCATTAAATTCCACCGCTTTTATACGAGAAATCATGGGCGTAGCCAAGGGGCGAGGCAGGGATGGGCGGCTGCCGCCCTCTAAATCCAAAAATCCGTTAAATTTATGCAAATGGCTAAAATACCAAAAAATAATCATTTTGCACCTCCCTAAATTATTATTGCCCCCCCTCTAATTCCTAAACTTTTGACAAATTACAGATTCGAATTCCCCGAACGTCTTAATTTGGACGAATTTTTGGATAAACCCGAATCAACGCCAGCTCATTACATTCTCCACGCGGTACTCGTTCATAGCGGAGACAATCATGGCGGACATTACGTCGTCTACATAAATCCCAAAGCGGACGGAAAAGTAAATTTCTTCAAAAACTATTTAATTTGGAAAAAATATAGGAAATAAGTTTTTGTTTCGTTAAATCTATATATATCTCTGAAGCTGTTTTCTTTACTTTGGCCTTATTTGTGTTGGATGAACAATCTCTAAACGCTGTCTCATATTATTTAATTCTTAATTTGCCTTTCTTTTTCAATCTTCAACGTATTCGAATTAGTGTTGTAAAAACGGCTGGGTTTTGTGTTTAGTCGACTAAAACCAAAAATCGACCAAACAAAACCTCAGCGGTTTCTACAACACTAATTCTTATGAGGCTTTTCCCTATTAATTTACTTTGTATTTATTCGTTTATAACATCTTAACGTATAATCATGAAAATCTATATACCCTAAAATCTTTGTTTTGATTAAATTTTTATTTTTTAGACATGTAATACATTCCTTTCATAAAATTATATTTTACATCAACTATAAACTCATTCAAAATTAAAAAATTTTATTAAAAAAAATCAATTTTTTCATTAGTGGTGTAAATTTGATGACGACGTCGTATCTCGATGTACCAAACGGGAGGCGATCGATAATAATTTTGGTGGGGTCGATGAAGAAATCAATACCCGAAACACTTCTAACGCCTACATGCTGGTTTACATCCGAGAATCGGCCAAAGGTATTTTTTTGTATAAAACTTGGCAGAAACTAAAAAAAACTGAGCAAAAATCGCTACTGCATTTATTTAATTTCCATTTTTAATCTTAATCTTTCATGATGTGTTTTAGATTTAGGGTTCTTTTTGAAGAAGAATTTATGCAGACAAAGAAGCGCTCAAAAATTTTGCATTTGAATTTTTGTTATTATAACAGCTAGTTAATTTTCTAATTTTTCACCATAAAACTTGGCATAAACTTCAAACTGAGCAAAATTATTAAAATATATAATTAAAGCCATTAAAAAATTTGCATATATGACAAGAAATTTGATATAATATTGATTTAAAATAAAATTTAAATTATTTTATTTTAATGTTTATTAATTAATTTATTTTTTCTAAATTTTAGATCAAGTTTTAGATTCGGTGAATGAAAGCGACATTCCCGATATTCTGGTCGATAGACTGAAGGAAGAAAAGTAAGCAAAAAAATTTATTAAACCCAAATTTTACCGATTAATTTGCGAGTTATTGACGTTTGAAAAACGCTTGACCGCAAATATGTTAAAAACTTGACGTAGAGGGGGAAGAATTAAATATATATTTGTGTTCACCGCGAAAAACTTTATTAAATATTATAATTCTTCAAAATTAAGTTTTAAATGTCCTTCCGTCTGTCTGTCTGTCCAACTTTTTGAAGATTTACATAGAAAAAATGAAATATTTTGCTCAAAAAGTTGAGTTTTTTTATGGTATTTTTCTGTGTATTTTTTGTGCTTAGGAGGATAGAAATGATCAAGAGAAAGGAGAAGAATGAGGCGCACTTATATTTTAACATCGACGTAAGTTTGCTGAGTTATATAATTTAGATTTTTTTTATAAATAAATTGCGTTTATTTTTTGAAATTTAGAATATCATTTTGTTGAGCTTTTTTTTGTGTGTTTTTTGGAATAGATTTTTCTGGAAGATAATTTTATGGGGTTCATAGGCCACGACCTATTCGACCACGTGAGTCACGTTAAAAGGTATGATATATTTTATTTTATATCTTTTTTTCAATACTAGTTTTTATTTAATTTTTAATTCAATTTTATATTTTAAATTCATTTTTTTATTTTATTTTATTTTATTGATAGGACGTTTAAGTGTCGACGAGACAGTTACTTCAAAGATTTCATGGCAGATCTTGCGAATTACATGGTACATATATCTTTTCTCTTTCCATTTCGCTTTCGATTTCCACTTTGTATAATATAAGAAATTATAAGTTATTATTATATAGAGGATGGTTTTAATTTAAGAATTTGATATTTATATGAATATTATCTTTTTAAATCTCCGGGGGCGGGGGTCTCCTAGAGACCTGCGAAGTCTTTTTTTCACCCCGAACCCGACCCGACCCGAAAGCATTTTAAAATTTTTTGACCCGACCTCAACGGGTCCGGTTCGGGTTGCGGTCAGCCGTGCAGGTCTCTAGCTCATCATGATTAGGATTAAAATTTAAAAGAATTAAATGGCGTCCTACTCCTTTTACTTAAAAAAGGCTTGGTATTCTTTTAGCCAAATATGAGATTAAATCGTTCGCGGATTCTTGGCCATTCAAGGAAGGTCCTCTCGATGATTTTAGATTGGAAAAGTTTTTATTTTATTGTTGGACTCATTTAGTTTTATTATGTTATTATATGTATATTTATTCTTCTCCTTCTTCTTTATTAAGCATTTAGTCCCAAAGTCGTGGGTTTTTCAAAACTATTTCTTCCATCTTGATCGGGTAAGGGGAGACGAATCTTCTTAGTTTTCATAACTTTGTTCACACTTGCCCTTACCACTCTCCACGAGGTCGTCATTTTCCTCTCTCCCATTTAATCTATATAATTGTCAAATTTCCCGATTTTCAACAAATAAAAATGTCCTAATTTTGATTTTTATATTTATTGATATAACGTCTAACTAACTTTTAGGCCTTCTCAATTGTATTTTACCGCAATTGGGGGCCCAGCTTTTTTATTTTCGTTTTTTATTTTATTCATAATTATTAAAAAATATCAATTTTGCTTTAATTTATAAATCAAATAAATTCCAATATTTTTTGGAAAAACGTTTGATTTGTTAGAAATTTGGAGTAGATCAGATACGAGTATGGCCCCTTTTCAAACGGTCGAATGGGACGATTAGATTCACCAACGTAGATCCAGCGTGCGAATCTAAAAGGGTAAATTTTCATTTTAATTCAGGAAATTATTTAGAAATTTTTGTTTTATTTTGCTCAATTTTTTTGCATTTTTGCTCAGTTGTACGAATTCGTGGGTGGCGATATATGGACAATCTACCTGGAAACTTTGCCGCCCGACTCTAATTTAACCGCCTTGCCCCCCTTCGATAATTCAGGTGTTTATTTACGACAAAATAAAAATTGACGATTTACTTTAATTTAACGTGTATTATACCCAATGTTGTAAAAATGGTTGGGTTTTATTTGGTCGACCTTTGGTTTTGGTCGACGCTAATAGACTGTGCTCAACAACCCATATATATTCGAGCATCGAAGGTGATGCTAAAAACGGTGGCCATCTTGAATTTTTTATTTTTTTATAATTATTGTTTTCTTATTAAACTCTGTATTAACTCTTACGAGGCTCAAGTTGATAATATCCTTAAGGGTCTAGGATATTGTCTCTCGTATCGTAAAAATATATGAGACCTTGAACGGGCTTAGGTGTGGAGAGTCCATGAATAATTTAAAAAGTTGGTATAATTATAAGTTAAGTTTCGCAAAATTTTGACCCCTCCAAAGTCTTTGCCCCCCCCCCCCTCCCCTTTACATCAGGCCTAAGTGTGTTAATTAATTTTATAATGTAGCTTTATCTCATCTTTACTTACACATATCAATCGTAGCGCAAGTGTTGTTATTCCTGAAATTTTACGATCCTCGACTGAAGATGATATATTATTGCGGACACGCGTACGCTGATATCAACAAGCCCATGAGTAAGTTTTTTAACCCCATTTCTTCCTTAATATTTAGAAATCAATAAATTTAGATTCTTTAGCGTTAATTTTATACTGTGTTTTTGTCCAACAATCATTATAAGGTTCCTCTGTTTGTTCGGTGGTGCTTGTTCATCACGTGTTTTATTTTACACTTTTACTGATTTAGATCAGTTGGCGCCGCTCCTCCGTCAAAAAGCGGGCCTTCCCGACACTATCCCCCTCCTGGCTTACGAAGTATGCACGAATGATTTAATCAGCTGTTTAATTCGTTGATTTATTTATTTACGTTTATTCTCATTCATTAAAATCAGCTGTTTAGTCCTTTAATTTAAATCCGTTGCTTCATTCATTCACTTGTTAGAATCATCTGTTTCATTCATTCATTTATTGAAATCATTTGTTATAATCATTTATTGAAAACATATGCTGCATTCACTCACTCGCTGAAATCAGTTGTTTTATTCATTTATTGAAATCATCTGTTTTTCATTCATTCATTCGTAGGAAGTTTCTTATTCGTCTACGACTCAAATAGCTGATATGAACGCGCCCCTGAACGTAGTTATAGCGGAGTTGATGAACGGAGACATCATAGTTTTTCAAAAGGCCTCCCCCGACATTAATACCTACGAGTTGCCCACACCCATACACTTTTTCGAGTAAAACCTACCTTTTTCCCCGAAATTATCATTTTTATTTTGATTTTGTAAAATACATTTTATCCAATTTTTTGAAACATAAGTTGTTTTTTTTTTTAAATTTTTGCTTTTTGCGTGGGTTTTGGTGCCGTTAGGGATATGTACCATCACGTGGATATGCTATTTTGCGACAAAAACAAAATGAACGACCCCGGCTTCAAAATCGCCATTTCTATGCGCTCGCCCTATCAAGATGTAAATTTTAAACTTTTTTTTATTAGTTTTAATATTTAAATTTGTTATTGATTATTTCTTCACACAATTTTTATTTTCTAACTAAGAAATAATTATTAAATTCTAAAAATGTTAAATTTTTAAACATTCTTACTTATTTTTCGTGTTTGTATCTTTCTAGGCAATGCAGACCGTAGCCAATTACCTAGGAACCGACAAGAGACTCCTACAATTTTTCACAACCAACCCGTAAATATTTTATAATTATTAAAAAAATGTTTTTATTTTTTTATTTAATTGAAGTATAATTTCTAATGCTCACGACGATTTTATTAAATAATAGGAAGAATGCAGTATATATATAGAAGCACATTATAAATTTTCTACTTGCTTTTCGATATACTTTAATTCATTCTATTTTTTTTCAAATGGGAGTTTTTATTTTTTTATATTTAAGAAACCCTAATTTTGCTAATTCTTACCTCATTTTGTCGATTTCTATCCTCCTCACAGGTATCGGGATACACCGCAAGCCGCCATTAAGTCATCTTTTTCAGGGCATTTTCAAGAAATCTTTCAAATGTCCAAAACTCCGACCGCCCATAAAATTTATTATCAACGCGTAAGTATTAACACCCTCCCCCCCAGACTTGTGAACAGCTGATTGTAGGCGAGCCTACATTTTGGGCTCCGCACTTTTGGCTTTTACATGAGTAGAGAGGGCTCTGCAAACTGGACTTTATAAATGATGAGCAAACCTTATATTTTTAGTTAAACTTTCTTACATAATTACAAATAATTAATCCCTTTACTACTAATTTGTAAGTTTCTTTGGTATTATGAAAAATACATCAGGTTTATTTGGATAAAATAGACTACCTCGAACTAACATTACAAAAGAAATAAACGCAATAAATAAGTTTAATAAATATATATATATATATAAATAAATTTATAAATAAATGCAATAAATATATAAATAAATGCAATAAATAAATAAATAAATAAAATTTCTCATAGCTGAGTATCCCACTGGACGAGCTCGAAGCTAAAACGCTTTACAAATGCGTGTGGGTGGATAGCCATTACAAGGAGGAACACGAGCTAGTGCTTTATGCTAACAAAAGCGCCACAGTCGGCGATTTGCTACACGAAGCTAAAACTAAAATTCTAGCTCAACTCGGACTTTCGTAATTATACTTAATTTTATTTTATTCATTCTCCTTCTTCCTCGGGTTTAACAATCGCGAAAGTTTTAATTATGTATTGTGGAGGCACTTGAAATAATAATACCAATAATAAGAATGATGTTAAGGGGGGGGGGGGGGGGGGGAGGGAGGGGGGGGGGTTAATAGGTTTTGCATTTAGGTTGTTTAGCTCTTAGTAGTGTCGTAAAAAGGGGGTGGGGGGTGGGTATTGTTTGCGTCCACCCTTCGTTTTAGTCCACTAAACTTTGGTTCGTTTATGTTTAGTCGACCCCTAGGCTTAGTCGAAGTTTGAAAAACCGACCACAGTCGACCATTTAAACACATAAACAGACCAACCGTATTTTGGTCTGTTTTTCTTAGTCGACCTCTAAGCTTAGTCGAAATGCGAAAAACAGACTAGAAGCGACCGTTACAAAACCAAGGTCTTTTTCCAACTCTAGTTCCGGACAAAGACCTCTCCGTAAGATTTTTTGGCTGGCTCGGATGGGCAGTTTAGCACGATTAGGGCTCAATGAGGTTTTTTTTAATTGCTATGCTATCTATGGGCTCGCTTTTCGTTGTCCATCCGTCCGTTGTCCGTCCATCCGTCCGTTGTCCGTCCATCATGTATCTTAATTGCTGGTTCGAATCCCGGAGAGGACAATTTTTTTAATTATTATATTCTTCTTGTTAATACCATTATTTATATGACTTTTTGGCCGTCCGCAGGCTGCTGACCATTGGCCAAATTGTGAATCGAAATTTTTTTTCGTTTTTTGAATTGCTATATTAGGTTAACATTGATAATTACCCTTTGCCCTTCCCCTACAAAGGCCTATGCCTCTACTGATGTGGGTTCGAATCCCGGCGAGGGCAAATTCTTAATTGCTGTTTCGAATCCCGAAGAGGGCAATTTTTTTATATTTTTTTTTAAAATTAATATATTGGTAATCTTGTTTATACCATTGATAATATGAATTTTTGGCCGTCCGCTGGCTACTGACTAATGAATGAAACGCATTGGCCAAATTGTAAATCAAACATTTTTTTTCGTTTTTTTTCGTCTCTTATGTATTTATATCCTTTTTGACCGTGTCCTGGCTACTGACCAATGAAAAAAATACCATTGACCAAAGTGTAAATCAAAATTTTTTTTTCGTTTTTTGAATTGCTATATTAGGTTATCATTGTTAATTACCTATGCCTCCCCCCCCCTACAAGGGCCTATGCCTCTACTGATATGGGTCCCTGCCCCCCCCCCATAAAGGCTTATGCCCCGCCCCTACTGATGTGGGCTCGAATCCCGGAGAGGGCAATTTTTTTTTTAAATTAATAATATTGTTCTTGTTAATACCATTGGTAATATGACTTTTTGGCCGTCCGCTGGCTGCTGACCTTGGCCAAATTGTGAATCGAAATTTTTTTCTTCGTTTTTTTCGTTTCTCATGTATTTATATCCTTTTTGACCGTGTCCTGGCTACTGACCAATGAAAAAATGACCAATGGCCAAAGTGTAGCAATTTTTTTTCTATATTTTAAATATAGGCTAGTTGGCCGTTTGCTGGCTATTGACCAATAAAAAAATAATTACTGGCCAGAGTGAGATTAAGATCAAATTTTTGCTCTAGCTTATAATTATTGGCCAGTATTTGGCAGTCTGCTGGTTATTGACCAATGGAAAAAATGACTACTGGCCAAAGTGAGATTAAAATCGATTTTTTTTCTAGATTATAATTATAGGCTAGTTATTTGGCTGTCTGCTAACCATTAGAAAAAATGACCACTGGCCAAAGTGATGGAAAATAAATAATTAACTAATAATTTTGCATTTTATACGCCCCTATAGGCATTCTCGCCCCTTCCCACCTTTCTCGCCCATAAATTGCATAGCAAATATGCTACGTTTATACGGAGTATAGATGAGTTTCGTTCCCCCTTCCTTCATGCACCTCCCTTCCCCTTCTCTTTCCTTGGCCCTGATTTCATATATTGTGTTTAATTTTATTTGGGTATCTTTTATGTTGTCACATTTTTATTCGATAGTATACTATTTATACTTCTTTATCAGTTATTCGGTCACACAGTCGTGGGTGGGTTTGTTTTGATAAGTTTCTTCCCTCTTGACCGGGTAAGGGGGACATGTCTTGAGTAATCCCTTATGTTTTCGCAACTTTATCGACTCGCCCTTTCCACGTGACACGAGGTCGTCTTCTTCCTCTCTTCCGCCCTGTTTTCAGATGCATTGTTTTGGGGCCGGCTCAATGATTCGGCCATGGCTGGGCGCAAACTTAGAAGGGCTTGGGCCGGGAGTTTGGTCATAAGATCGGGCCGGGTTTGAGCAGAAACAAATCTCACTTCCCTGGTGAAAGAGGGTAAGAAATAAGCGGCGGGGGTGGGATTACCATATTTTGAACCTTCGTAAACTGTCTAAATCTCATCAAGTTTATATGGTAATAATGTTAAATAACCTACCGCCCCCCTCCTCCTTTCTTTTTAATAATCGTTAAAATGTCATGAAACCGTGCAGATTATCCAATTCTCAACACGGCCCCGAAGTGGGAGCTGTTAATCAGCCGATTGCCGAGGGAGGAGGTCGGGACGGTACACCGACGCGAGAGTCCCAAGTGAACTCGAATTCGAGCGAAACCATGACGGTTGATTCCAACCTGGGCGATATACACATCCAAAACCCCGATCCTACTAGCCTTAGATTGCGGTTAGTATAAGTTGTTGTTTTATGGATATTTCAATTCGCGTACTTATGATTTTTCTCATTATTTGAGTGTTTTTTTAAAGGGGGCGGGCTATGCAATTTATGGTCTCACTTTAGGTTGTCCTCTCCTATTTGGGGTTATTATAATAATGAAAACATACATAAAGACTAGAGCTAATGACCGCTGGTTGTATTTGATCGACATCGCCAGAGTTCAAGTTTTATTTTTGTTCTTATGCCCCCCCCCCAATTGATTATCTTTATCTTCTCGTTTTTCCCTTCACTTCTTAGTGTAATTTAATAAGCTTTTGTGCCCTTCACCACCTCGTTAAACGTTTTTTGAATATTAAACGATTCGTATAGTTTTTTTTTGGTTTTTTCAATGAATTTTATCGAGTTTTCGTCCTTTTTTCGCTATCTTTTAAAAGGGTTTGTTAAATCTCGTTTTTAGTTCGTTTCTTGTAATTTCCTTGCTTATAGTATTATCTTAATATACAATTATTAATTGCTATGCAATTTATGGGCTCGCTTTTCGTTGTCGTAAGTGAGTGAGTGTCGTGTCGTGTCCAACTTGTAATTTTTGCATAATTGCCGTGGAAACTTATTAGGGTCTTTTATGGCTGTGAACTTATGCTATGACTTTTATTTTGCTTTCGCATATACACAAGCTTATGATCGCTGGTTGGCTTTATTTTACCACCTCGCCCGAGCCCCAAATTCCATTATTGTTTATATGATTTAACCAACGTAGGATGGTAGATTTGAATAGCCTTAAATACGCGCGTATATTACCCAACGACTTGAGGCTGGAAAATTTGCCCGAGCGCATAGTTGAAAATCAGCTGAGGATAGAAGAGGTGCCATCCGACGAAATCGATCTAAAACTTGACGAGTTATTGGTTCCTTGTACCCATTTTTATCGGGTAACGTATCGTCATTACCCTTGTATAAATTTTTTTTATATATTTATTATGGGAAAAACGTTAATCGTGTTTTTTAATATTGATGCAGGACGCCCATAATTCGTTTGGTATCCCGTTTTTCATCAAAGTCAAAAACGTAAGAAAATTTGTTTCAATGGATCCAAAAATTTAATAAATTTATTATAAAATGTTCTTTTGTATTCGATTCGTTTTTTATTTTTAGGGGATTACCTCAATTCTTAGACTACATACACTGCTCATAAACTTTAAATGAGTGTACCATTATTCCGCCATTTTGAAATGTGCACAAATAAGGAAAGGACATTAGGATTATAAATATTTTATTTAATTAAAGTGTTTTTAGAACACAATAAAAAAATATTGAACTAGTTAAACATTTAAAACAGCATTTTTACTTATCATTTACACAATTCATAAAAATAAAAAAACTGTGATTATGTGATGTTAAAAAGCAATTTAATACTATCTGCAGTTTATAACGTAATCATTTATTAACTCATGAGTATAAATTCACTTTTTCTGTTATAATAAGGTACATTGTAGAAAGACATGGGAGATAGTTAAATTCAAAATGGCCAATCAAATGGAACACGTTTAACCATTTGAAACATATAGCATGAGCAGTCTATGTGGTCTATGGACGTAATAAAGAGCTATCTGATGCTCGTATAAGCACAAAAGACCAAACTTCCTATGAAACATACGTCTAATATTTCTTATTTTTGGTAGGATGAATTGTTTGAATCGGTCAAACTGAGGATTCAACACAAGTTAGATGTGCCGGATAAAGAATTTGAAAAATATCGTTTTTTCCTAATCTCCCAAGGTCGAAGTAACGACGTGTCACCATCCGATTACAGGATTTCTATCAACGATTTTCGCATGGCCAAAGATGGTAGCCACCGCATTATCTTATTTTTTCCCCTAAAATTCTCAATTTTTAATTTAAAATTCCCACCTTTTCCCTAAAACTCAATTTTATTTATAATGCTTAATTTTTCCCTATAATTCTCGATTTTTCCCCTATAATTCCCAATTTTTCCCGAAAATTCTCAATTATTTATTTGAAACTTCCACTTTTTCCCTAAAATGCCCAATTTTCCTCCCTTCTCAATTTTTCCCTATAATTCCCAATTTTTCCCTAAAATAAGCTATTTTTCGCCAAAATTGCCAATTTCCTCCCAAAATTTCCCGTTACATTTCGTATATTTTGTTGCACATTTTTACTTTATAGTTTGGATTGGGATGGAGCATTTGAACAAGTTATCCAAGCATCCACGCTCTAATTACATGGAAAAACCGATCAAGATTCATAATTGAAGTGGCGCGTCAGAAAAAGGAAATCAGTTGCCCACGGCTCTCCTTCTTCGACTCCTCTTTTTCCCTACATATATTACAATTGGAAAGATAGATACGTGTACCCTAAGCGCAGTGGCCTAACTTGAGAATAATCCAACTGTAATAATAAAAATAAGCTCGCAACACATCTATCCTGATACCTCCCCCCCCCCCCCCTATAGCCTAAAAATTATTTTTTTTTTCACGTCTGTCTAGGTAGAGATGATTTTTGTCGTTTTACGCGATTTTTTTTGCACATCGTTTCATAGCCTATTTCATACGCATCTTTTAATGACGTTTATACGAAGTAGTGCTTTTTATCCCTATAGCTATTCAACGATGGGTAGGTGCCCGTTTTCGATTTGTAAATAATTTGATATTGTGCCTAAATCCTCTGTCTTCATTTACCCTCTTTTCATCGCAATTTAAAATTAAATCCGTCGATATTATTACCGTTTTTATTATATCATTATCAATATATATATTAATATACATGTATATGTAATTTTCGTGTATGTACTTAATGCTTTTTATCACATAATAACGCATCCCAAATTGCAGGAAGAGCTCAGACGAGGCAGCGTGTAGTAATAAATTTTTTGTGTGTGTTCTATAGTGTGGGACCATTGATTTTTACTTATATTCAATCAAATGCATGGGCGTTGCCAGGGGGAAGGGCAGGGAAGGACGGCTGCCCCCTCTAAATCCAAAAATTTGCAGAAATTTATTAAAATTATAGCTGAAATTTGAAAATATGATCATTTTGCCCCCCTCCGCTAAATTATTATTGCTCCCCCCCCCCCGACTACGCCCAAGATGAAATATATTTTGTTTTTTTTACTAAGTTATAAGCTTGTAAGCATTTTATGCTGCGCCAACATTTTGTTTATTTGATAATAGCTTTCATAAAATATATAAATCTACAAGATGTTTAATTTTTATGGCTTGACTATTTATTAGAATTTATTTAAACAACGCCTGTATTTTTTTATCGTCTTCGATAATTGCGTATTTATAAAATATTATTTGAACGCCGAAAAATCGCTGGCAAAATGCCTACGAGGTAATCATGCGTAGACAATGACTAATACCGCTTAAACAATAAGGAACGCGCAAACAATATTAGAAGAGAGAGGGAGCGCGACCAAATATATGGCACGTGCGTTGTAAACACAACAACCTTCCTTCGAGCTTGATATTTAATCCTTTGAATCAGTAATTAGCAAGTGAGATATAAAAAATTAAATCTATATATAAAAATGCTTAATTACCTCAACCTCCTTGCGATCCCTGAAATACCTTAAAAATCTCGGTCTTATCTCGAAAAACGAGACGGGGAGATTTCGAAAGACCGATCCGATATTGAGACGAAAATTTTGATGTCGAGACGAGTTTTATTCGGCGATACTTCGCTGTCATAAATTTATTTAATTGGTTATAATTCTTAGTTATTTTGTATTGTGCATAAAATTGATAAATATTTTAAAGAGGAAAGATATATATTTATAAATTCATATATAGTCAATAATTTTCAATCCGTTTATATAAATTTCATTGTATAAATACGGTGGATTTGGATTGATAGCATAGGTAGAGGGAAATGGAACGCAATATTTCGGACACTTATGGTCCATCTTCAGGAAAAAAAAAATGAGAAGATGAAGTCTCAAAAAATAAAAATGAAGTAAAGTGATTATAACAACGATGATATAGATACAAAAAAAAATTACAAAAACTGGTTATAGCGAGAAATTAACAATAGCGATTGTAGGGATGGATGTTTTTTATAAGAATAGAGTAGATACATATGGAGATAGGAAAAAGGTGCGAAAAAAAGTTTTTTACAGATTATATTATTGCTATAATTATATGTTTTATTATTGTAAGCCGAGTTGCTGAAAACCATATGTTTTTAACTATTCTTTTGTCTACATATGTCCCTAACTCTGGCCCTATTATTTAATAAAGATTCATTATAATTATCCTTCTTATTCTATTTATTCCTTCATACCATAAATTGAAGGGTCCGGTCCATCTGATTTTGTTATTGGATATTTGATCTAGGTACATCCTTTAAAATCGCTCCTGCACACCTGGCGAAATGCACATGTGGCGAAATTTATTAATATTAGGCAACAAATAATCTAAAGTTAAGCAACATACAATATTATCACTTAATTCTGAAATTTCGTGTGAGGAATATAAATAATTCTGTTTTGCAATTATCTCTTGCAAGTCATATATGTATACAGCACACAAATTTTGTATAGGTTTGTTAAATTTTACTATATATTGCTATTCTAAAAAGAAGTATAATATATATAGTATATATAAATATTTCAAACATATATTCTATATATGTATAATAGATGCACAGGCCCCCCCCCTTCCCTTAGGAAAAATAAAAAAATTAATATAAATAAAATATTCAATGAGTTAAAAATATTTAGTCAAATAAAAGACTCACTTATAGGTACCTTAAAAGATTTATTTTTAATTTAAATTTTTGAAAGCTATAACCACTTTTTTTGTCTTCTTAACACTACATGCATCCATGGGCGTACGCAGGTTTTGAATTAGGGGGGGGGGGCAGATTAAAATTTTCCTGCGACCAAAAAAAAATCCAAAAATTTTCCTGAGAGCTAAAAAAAGCAACTGCCCTAAATTAGGCATTGTGGGCAGCCAGACCCCCTGCCCCCCTGGCAATTTAGGGGGGGGGCGGGGGTCCGGCTGCCCCCTCCGGCTAATTAGGGGCAGGGGTTTGTCCCGAACCGGGTAAAATCCGATGTTTTACAGAACCCGAACCCAAACCCGAACCCATTTTTAAAAATACCCTTAAAACCCGAACCCGATGAATACGAATAAGGGTTCGGGTTGGGGTTTTTAATTCAAAAATATATTGTGAATTGAATATCTCAGTTTTCTCTATCATGACAATGTAACGAAAACCATACGATTGTAATTTCAATATTTTTATGTTCCCGGCATTTTTCATTCATTAATCGATACTAATTATCTCAAGTATTATTTGTAAGTATTATATACATAATTGATATAATATAATTTCTTGAACCCGAACCTGTACCCGAACCCGAACCCAATTCCTTAAACCCTAACACGAACCCGAACCCGATTTTAAAATTTATGCCAAACCCGAACACGAACCCGATTTTATTTTGGGCGGGTTCAAACCCCTGAAGGAAGGGGGGGGGGCAAAACATAATTTTTTTTAATTTGTTAGGATTTTTGTATTGAAAAATTTTTTTTCCCTGTGTACGCCCATGCATGCATCAATGATCAAAGTTTTTCCATACTTAAGAGATTAGAAGCTTATTCGAAAAATAAGATGTCAAGAGATTGATGGAATTAATTGGCAATGTTAAGGAATCATAGGTGGTTCTCCTACTTCAGGTGAAATCTCTAAATGACAATCGCTGGTCAAATGAAAAAACAAATATATATTTATTATAATGTTCCTCATTCTATACAGATTTAATACCTTTATCATTTATCATAATTGTCTAAATTTTCTGCTAGAACACATCACGGTTTGATAACAAAATTGCCTGCCAAGGCCAGCCCAAACCCTTTAATTGCCCAATTTACTAATTCTGAACTGCCGAGCCCAAAATGAGGAATTTAAATTTCAACCATTAATTTTGTCTTATTTTTCAAAACTTTGATTTAATTCCAGAATTTTTATAAATAAAAAGGTGTCGAAAAATAGTAAACTATATTAAAAATCTCATTGTTATGGTGCCCGCCCAGGCCTAATTGAAAATCTTAATTTACGACGATTGCCTGCCCAGCCCCTTGGCCGAGTGGGCCCAGCAGCGGCCCGACTTTTTGGGCGTCTACTTTTAATTTTTAATTACAAATAAAATGTGCAAAAAAACTTTTTAGCAGCTTTCCCTCCCCTAGAGAAAATCCTGGCTAAGCGTCTGATTCCATATGCCTCTGTGGCTTTTATTTTGGTTGCAACGGTAACACTGGCCTACAAAAAAAATTAAACGGGAAACGGTCAACATATTCTAATAAAGTTTTTTGTGGTGAACACAAACATGTTTTTCGTTTTTTTCCTATACGTCAATTTTTTTTAGATATTTCGATTCAAAGTTGCGAAAATGACCGTTTTTGACCTTATTTGACGCTCAATTGAGCGATATTGAATAGCTAAAGAAAACTTTTAAACCTCTAAGTGGTAGAACCAACTTAGGGTAAAACATTAAAAAATAATTAAAAATAATTTTTTCCCCTATCGTTTTTACTTTTTCCAATAAATCAAAAATGCAATTAGTCCCTATGCGAAATCGCGGCTTCCTTTGAGCCTCCCTCCCTCTCTTTCTAATTGGCTTATATGCTTATATAACACTATACCCTTAGTGCATGTAAGTGATTGATGAGTGTGGTGGGTGCAAGAGTAGTGGGTTAATACGAACTATTCCTACTACTACGCCTGTCATCCTCCCTCTCTACTAGAAGAGGAATAGCTCGTATAACGCCACTACTCTTACACACTCACACCCCCACATCATTCATCAATCACTCACATGCACCAAGAGTATAGTGTTATAAACCCAATTAATACAACTTTATTTCAAACCATCATATATTATCACAAGAAGATAGTAAATGAAATCTGACGAAGACCATAAAGGAAATGCCAGAACCGGGGTAGTGGTGGTGTAAATGAATTAATGGGCCAATGTAAAATGTATAAACAAAACGGTATACAAATAGTGGGTGAATGAATGGTCATGTGTTTACCACAAAAATATCAAACGTAACCGAGCCATTAAATGGGCAAGTAGCATATTTGTATGTATGCTAGAGTATCGGGCTACGTGTAAGCACCCGTAATATGCTGACCAACGGCGAACTCAACGCATAGTTTGAGCTTGAAAAATGTTATAGGAAAAAGGGGTAGCCACAAAAACCGTTTATACCGATCAAACAAAAACCCATTAATGTAGAAAACAATGGGCGGGGCCCAAATCACAGGTGTCGTCGATTGTGTGTGTGGCCTTTTCAAGAAGTTTCAGCAATAAAACTATCATGTGAATGTTAGGCAAAGGGAAGAGAGTGAGAAGGTTGAAATAAAACGAACGATTCATTGGTTTGTAAATTGTATTATTATAGTTTGAGTCCCAAATATTTCCCTCCCCTGCCCTCAACCGTGGGTGATACACAATTCGTAGGTGCATGAGTGCGGTTGTGTTATATAGTAATTTTGATTATTAATATGATTGGTAAATGGGTGGGTCATACGAGGAAGGTTCACGACTTCGCCTTACATGTAAAGCTTTTTCGGCTGTTCCCAAGGGAAATGGCTTGGCCCGAGGTGGCCAAAAGTGCTGGTTTCTCGGTATATGGGACGGGCCAAATTGAGCTCTTTGACGATGCTACCGGGTCTGAGGTCAAAATTCTTGTTGACAATCTCAAGCAATCTTCCTCCGACTTCTCGGACGTTCCGAAAGATAAAACTGTGATCGAGAGCGGTTCCGCTATCCCTATGGGTACGAAACCTGAACCAAGACGCGACGGCGCCAGATTTAACGAGGGATTTGGCTACCCAACGAGCGGCGTAGGCGGCCGAGCGATCTACTTTGGTATAATCTTTGCCGGAAAAGGCGCCTCCCCCATGGGCTCCCCACCCACCGTACGTATCCACTATGATGCGGCCCGTGAGTCCAGCATCGGCCATAGGTCCACCCATGATAAATTCTCCGGCCGGGTTGAGTTGGTACACCGTGTGTTCGTCGATGTATTGCTTGGGTTTGACTTCAGGCACCACAATTTCTCGCATATCCTTCACCTTATTCAACGCATACTTCTCGTCGTGTTGGCACGATATGACAATGGTGTGAACCCTGATGGGCACGCAAGAGCCCTGCACGCACTTGTACTGGATCGTGACCTGAGCTTTGGAATCGGGGCGAGCCCACGGAAGTACGCCGTTTCTCCGAAGTTCTGCTAGCTTTTTGTTCAAGTTGTGAGCCAGCACAAGTGTGAGGGGCATGCATTCTTCCGTTTCGTCCGTGGGATAACCAAACATTATTCCTTGGTCACCTGCTCCGATGTCTATGTCGTCCCTCCCTTCGTGGACGCCTTTGGCGATTTGGGGACTTTGTTGGTCGAGGGCAATCATGACGTTGCAGGATTTGTAGTCGAAACCGAAGGAGGCGTCATCGTAGCCAATGTTGCGGACGGTGTCGCGCACGATTTGTTGGTAGTTGACGACGGCCTTTGAGGTTATTTCACCGAACACCAAGATTAGGCCCGTCGTGGTCGCCACTTCACAAGCAACTTTAGCATTGGGGTCTTGTTTAAGATGAGCATCAAGAATAGCATCACTAATTTGATCGCACATTTTATCTGGATGGCTATCTCCAACTGACTCGGATGTAAAAAGGAATGTTCCAGCTTCATTACCAGTGTATCCATAAGTGAATAATGATTCGAGTTTTTCATTTGATGCAAGGGCTTATGACTATTTACATCATCACCATAACCATTTTTATACCCATTTTGCATAGACATAACGAAACGATTAGTGTTTCGATCTCGTCTCGTCTCGGTCTCGAATACAAAATCTCGTCTCGTCTCGGGAGCGATTAGGAAAATCTCGATCTCGTCTCGTCTCGGTCTAGAAAAATCTCGGTCTCGTCTCGTCTCGACGAGAATTCTCGTCTCGTCTCGACTTTTAAAAAAAAATATATACGGAATAAAAATTTCTCCTATTTTATTAAAAATATAAATAAGTGTTCAAAAATCCAAATGGCAAATTTTATATTTTTGGAAAAACTTTAATACACAAACTTTTTAAAGATTTAGCGGGACACGACATCTCATTGACAATATAAAGATATGAATTAACTCATAAAGATAACATTTTCTATAAAAAGTGCAGACTAAAAAAACTATAAATAAATTTGAAATATAAAAGATTAAATTTTATTGTTCTAGCAAATTATAATATTTGCATCAAATTCACTGTGTCTGTCAACTATAAATGGACTTCGAAAATTATAAGTTCGCTTATAGTTGATATAGTTGCATAAGTGAGCAAAATGAGACCCTTTATTAACCTTTGCTAATGATTCAAAGTAGACCTTAACATATTTAAGGCAAACGTTTAAGTCCATTAATATAACCATCATCAGTTATAGCCCATAGTGTTTATTGCATGTTTATGCGAGTGACATTTAATGATGTTATTATTATTTATAGAATTGATAACTAGTTGCAGAAATTAAAACGTTGTAAAACAACAATAAAAGCAGCATTTTTATAGAATTAAGAACATAAGGTTTTAAACTTTAAATTAAAGAGTACGTATTTAAATGTATGACAAAAATCAACCATACTTAGGTAAATGATTGCCAAATTTTATTTTTTTTGCAAAAATATATAATATTTACTACACTTGTGAATTTTTTTAATATTAAATATATTCCATACATATTGATTTACACTTAATACCTTAAATGTAAATTAAAATACACAATAATTTACTAAAATCTAACGATCAATAAAAAGTCGAGATCTCGCCGAGAAAATCTCGTATCGTCTCGTCTCGACATCAAAATTCTCGTCTCGATCTCGACTCCATTTTTCAAATTCTCGTCTCGTCTCGTCTCGGTTTTTCGAGACGAGACGAGACGAGACCGAGATTTTTCTCGGTTTTTCCGCATCACTAGAAACGATAACAAATACAAAATGAAATAGTTAGCACTATATCTAACATTTATCTTACGTACT
The DNA here is from genome assembly GCA_964036665.1 of Gordius sp. MW1. Classification (NCBI taxonomy): domain Eukaryota; kingdom Metazoa; phylum Nematomorpha; class Gordioida; order Gordea; family Gordiidae; genus Gordius; species Gordius sp. MW1. Next base: position 25,792,355 of record OZ038527.1, read on the forward strand.
ACTTAACTATAAACATCTATTAGATATATTTTGCTATTTTAACACTATCCTACCTCTATACATCTACCCTGCTTTATGTTCTAGTACTAAATTATATTTTATCCTCAATTATTTTTTTTTAAAGTATATATTGTTTATTTGAACGTAAGAACATTATAAAAACGAAGTGTTAAAATTCGAAAAATGTAAGAGCGGGTATAAAAAAAATTATAATTAAAAAGCGTCGCATGTGTCATCTAATAAAAGAGGCCAGCTGTCGGCCATGGATTTAAAATTGTACTTGGCGATAAAGATACCAATTTTTTGTTTAAGTAAAAAATTTGTAGAATATTTAGAGGGCGGGCAGCGACGGCTGATATCTTTAAAAAGCTTGATGGCGGCAGGACCAAAAGTCCCAGAACACGAGGCAACGATAGGGGTAAAGATATTAGAGGGTAGGAGGGCCTGGTATTTTACCTTTTGTGGTGTTCGGCGAGGGTCAGAGCATTGTAGTTCTGGTTAGAGGGGGCGAAAATGTCTATGCAGGTTAAATCCCATTTAAGGGGTGGACCACTTTGCCAAGGGATGAGGGTAGAGCCGTCTGGTCGCATCCTTCCCTCCAACGAAGGGTCTGACGGCTCTAAGACGGACGGGATATTGGCTTTTTTAAAAGCGGCTTGGATAAGGCTCTTCACCTTTTCGTGCCTCATGCATTTAAATTTATTGCAAAGGGTAGGGGGTGCCTTGCATAAATGTCTATGTTCTGGGAGCAGTTGCGGCAGGAATATTCCTTTAAATAGGGAATTCCTAATCTGAGGGCGATGGAGTATGCTAGCTCTGGGTCCTTCAACATCAATCCAGACAGTGAGCTAGGATAAGCTTCTAGCCACTCGTGACCCGATCCATCAGAAACCAAAGATTTAAGGTTGAAGTGCTGGCGGGCTTCGCAACTCGATAAGAAGTAATCAACGGAGCGCGTTACGAGGCCAGCATCCCAATCCTTTTGTCTGATGGTATGGGGAAGGAGGTCCCTGGATTGACGTTGGCGGACCAGACATCTAGAGCTTACACAAACGAAGGATCCTCACTTGTTGTGATTAATCGGTCGATCAAACCTTGGGCGGATTTATACGAAGAGATAAAAGCTGCTAAGGAAATTGAGGTAGCTGGGCGTGTGCCTAAGCCGCCATCTTTGGTAAGTAATGAGGCTTGGAGCCACGAAGAAATGCTGAATTTGATATTAAGGATGGCTTCTAGCGTGTTTTTCATGAAGCTATCGTAGCTTTTTAAAATCTCGGGTAATAAAAAAGCTGATGATGACCGGAAGCAGTGTTGAATCATTGGGATATTTAAATAATTTTTGATAATATGAAACGCATGATGTTTTGGGAGGGTATTGAGAATTTCCGTCTTCGAGGAAAGAGTTGATAAGTGCCCATGTAAAAACTCTATTAAGGCGATTTGCCCACATATTGGTGAGCCTAGATGAGTTAAACTCTTCATTTCAACTTTTTAAAAAGGCTTAAAAATGGGAAATATGTCTGAATCCGGGCACTGAGATATCTCGCATTTAGAGATATTCAATTTCAGGTTTAGGATACCTTCATAATCTCGGATTAAAAGAATGGCCTTGGAGATTTCTTCCGGAGGACCGCATAGGGTGGCATCGTCTAGGTACCAGACGTTTAATGATAAAGAGCATTGGTTTGAGAGAGATTCGGTTAAATTTTTGATCCCTAGACAAAACAAAGGTGGACCTAGAGGGTCACCCTGTTGAATATCTTCTGCCGATTCAATTAAAAAGTCCCCAAACTTTAGTTTTGATATGCAACCGTAACTTAAACTGGTGTGAAGTGGTTTACTTCATTAATTAGAAGTCATCTAGTTTATTCTAGTGTAAAGTATATGCGAAAAAATGAATAATAATTCTGTTAGTTTTAAAGGTTGTGCTTATGTAGCTGCGCGAGCCCATTATCATTTGAATAATCAGGCGATGGTTGAATACAAGCGAGGGGCTATTAAAATAAAAATAACGTGATGATTAAGTACAAGCGAGGGGCTATTAAAACAAAAATCACGTGATGGTTAAGTACAAGCGAGGGGCTATTAAAATAAAAGTCACGTGATGGTTAAGTACAAGCGAGGGGCTATTAAAATAAAAATCACGTGATGGTTAAGTACAAGCGAGGGGCTATTAAAAATAAAAATCACATGTTAGAATTCGCCTAGACGGGGTCAAGGGAAAGTAGCGTGCGAAAGAGCCTCTACAGGTGTAACTTGCAAACTTTGGGAACTCATCGATGAAGGAATTAATTATCGTTTCTCGGCAAATATTATTGAATGCATTGGCAAAGTCCAATTTAACCATGCAGTGATTGGAGGAAATTTGTTGAAGACTTATCCGCGCAGCGTGACTGGCAGCCTCACAGCCGCCTAACCCCAAACCCCAATTGATGAGGAATTAACTTGTCGCTTAAACTGGATTTGATTGTCTTACAAATGAGTTTTGATATAATACGTCGGAAAACACTGCCAATAGCAATGGGTCTTACCGAATTATCAGGTTTTTTGATAGCGATGAGTTTAGCGCCAAACAATTAGGGATTATTTCGGTAGGAATATTACCGTTGACAATTAAATTGCATAGGGACGTTATAGAGTTGATTAAAATTGCAGCGCTCACGTTTTGGAATCAGGTCTTGTAAATAAACGGGGCGGAAACCATCAAAGCCTGCTGCAGAGTCGGTGGGAAAGGAATTGATGGCTTCCCGAATGTCGGAAGAGTCTAGTTTTATGGCTGAGGTAGGGAGTCGATTTGCCAATGAGGATGGGGAATGTTTAGATTTGAGTTGTTGGTATGAATCAAGGGAGTAAGGAAGGATTGAGTCATTGTCATAAAATATTCTTAGAGCACTTTTGGGGTTAAAGTTATCAATATTTTTAGAAATTTGTTTAGCAGTTTGCTTGGCAGTGGTGGAGTTTGGGGATTGTTTGTGCTTGGGGGTATTTTTAAGAGTATTATCAATATTGAAATTTAAAAAGGAGTCCTTAATATGTTTGGACAGATCTTCAACGTTGGGTCCTCTTACAAATAAGGTGTGAAATGTAAGCCTGAAAAGTTTACCCCAGTTAGTAAGATTTGAGGGAGAGTTTGTTATGGAAGTTATAAGATTGATTAAAAACTGTTGAGTAGCCGGGCGAGCACCCCTAGGGATTCTTGAAATAGTGTTGGGGAAGGTTAAGGATAAAAATGAATCACTCCAAGAATAGTCCAAAAAAGTGGGAATAATGGGGCTGTCTAAGGATTGAGGATCTGAGTTAGATGAGCAAGGGACATCATGAGGAGCATCCTCTATTATGGAGGCAAGAGGTGGGATAAGAGGGCTAGCAGGTGGGATTTTCCCAGAGGAGATACAACGAGCAGAAGGGTGACCATGTATTATAAAACAGTTATTTTTTTTTGAGGCTAACAAGTTTTTTGCAAGTACAACAAAAGGATTTAGTTAAAACCATTTTTAACTTATTTTAGGTAGAAACATTATTAAGATATGTATAAAATAAATAGATATTAGATTTATAAAAACCCTCTGAACATTTTAAATGTAATATGTTTATGAAAAAAAAGTGATTGTTGCATTGTATGTGGGCTTATGTTCAATATTTATTTTTATGTATATAAATTTAGGCCTAAATATGTATTGGAAAAAGAACTATGAATGTTAATAAAATAGGGATAAGTAATATACCAATGTAAATAGATATTTATGTACTATCAATCCGTTATAATTTATAAAGTTAGTTTCCAATAATGGTAGTTTAGGATTGATAAAATGCGAGGGTGGAAATGGGTTTAGATATTTCGGTCGTCCAGCGACCATTATCAATAAAAAAAAAAGAAGTAACTTACAAGTGATGTGAATTACCAATGAACGAGAAGGTGTCGACAAGTTTTAATTTATAAACAAAAAAAGTGGAAACTAGTTGAAATAGGAGGGTGAATAATAGCGAACACCGGTTGGAACAAGAGAGTTAACATTTATTGAAATAGTGGGATAAACAAAAGATAAAGATGGGGTAAACAACTTTAAGATAAAGGATAAGGTAAAATACAAAAGGGGATTATAAAAATGAAGCAATAGCAACTATAAGAATAGTGTAAAGGATGGCAATTACAAAATAAGGCGGTTACGAAACAATAGGGGAAAGACAAAAGGGTAATAGGGTGTGTATAGTGGTAACAGGTAGTTATAGAGGAAGGTGTGGGTGTATGTGTTTGTAATTTCTGAATTGTCCTGGTTGATCATTGATTTGGGGCTTGAGGCGGTCGATTAGAACGCTTTCGATGAATTTTCTTTCTTTGTTAAACTGAGATCGGTAGAGGACAGTCGGGTTGTCCCAGTCGATGGTATGTTGGTTTTGTAGAGAGTGTTCTGCTACGGCGGAGTGGGTCGCGCATCGTGTCAGCGGGGCTTTGTGTTCTTTAATTCTTTCAGCTAAGGTTCTCTTTGTTTCTCCCACGTAAAATTGGTTGTTATCGGCGCAGGAGATTTTATATATTAAATTAGAGATATAATTTTTATCGGTTATGTTATTAATAGGTTTATGAGTGCAAATAGGTTGGATGATGTTTTCTGAGAAAACTTAAAATTATCTGTATTATGTTTGTGAAAAATTTTATTTAATTCCTTGAGGAAATTATTATTAAGACTTCGGTGGAAAGGTATGGATATATAATGGTTAATTTTAGATTTTATTATTGTGGAGGGATTCGCTCCTGATATTAATTTATTTTTAATGTTTGTCAGCAGATCGAGTGGGTAGTTGAGGTCTAAAAATCTTTGTGTTATCTTGTCAACTTTAACAATCCTATCACACTCTCGAGAGCAATGAGATATTGCTCTTTTAATCATCATTCTAAATGTGTTTATTTTAAATGAAGAGGGGGAATGGTTGTGCCATGGTATATACTGATAGGAATCAGTAGGTTTATGGTAAACTGTTGTGATGATCTCTTTATTTAAATTATGGAGGGTTAAATCTAGAAATGGTAACTGATTATTTTATTCTATTTCAACTGTAAAAATAATGTTTTTATGGAATGAATTTAATGTTTTTAAAAAATCATCTAAGTCATTAGTTAGGTTATGAGGCCAAATATATAAAATGTCATCAACATATCTGGCATAAAAAGGAGGGAATAATCTAGAGGATTGTATGTTAGATTCTAATTCGTTGAGAAAAATGTTGGCAATTAGGGGTGCGAGGGGGTTGCCCATAGCAGTGCCATTAATTTGGTCATAATTTATATTATTAAACTGAAAGTTATTTGTTGTGCAAAAATTTAATAGTTCTTTAAATACTGATTTAGTGAAAGGAGGTTGTTCAAGTCTATCATAGATTTTTACACAATAATTTTTAGCAGAATCTAAAGGAATATTGGTAAATAATGACTGAATATCAAAGCTTACAAGTGAAAATGAAGTCGGTAAACTACAGTGTTTTAATCGATTAATTAGATCTAAAGAGTTTTTTAAAATTAATGGTGAAGATACATGTGGTTGCAATATTGATATAAGGTGCTGGCTTAGATTAAAATTGTAGGAGTTATAAGATGACACAATTGGTCTTAATGGAATTAAAGGTTTATGAATTTTGGGTAACCCATAAATTAGAGGAGTGCGAGATGTGGACGGTCTTAACTTCCAGTATAAGGAGGTGCTAATTTGATTATCTTATGAAAGATTTAATAAGAAGGTTTGTAACTTTTTTTACGGGCATTGGTAGGGTTTCTTTTCAATTCCTTAAATAAAGTATTGTCTTTTAAAATATCAAACATTTTTTTGTTATAATCATCTGTGTTCAGAACTACTAGTTGACCACCTTTGTCTGATTCAAAATTAATTAAAGATAAGAAAGTTTTTTCAGTTGTTAAGTCATTGAAATCCAATGTTAAAATAAGAATTTGTAAATCAGACAAAGGTGGTCAACTAGTAGTTCTGAACACAGATGATTATAACAAAAAAATGTTTGATATTTTAAAAGACAATACTTTATTTAAGAATTGAAAAGAAACCCTACTAATGCCCGTAAAAAAAAGTTACAAACCTTCTTATTAAATCTTTCAAAAGATAATCAAATCAGCACCTCCTTATACTGGAAGTTAAGACCGTCCACATCTCGCACTCCTCTAATTTATAAGTTACCCAAAATTCATAAACCTTTAATTCCATTAAGACCAATTGTGTCATCTTATAACTCCTACAATTTTAATCTAAGCCAGCACCTTATATCAATATTGCAACCACATGTATCTTCACCATTAATTTTAAAAAACTCTTTAGATCTAATTAATCGATTAAAACACTGTAGTTTACCGACTTCATTTTCACTTGTAAGCTTTGATATTCAGTCATTATTTACCAATATTCCTTTAGATTCTGCTAAAAATTATTGTGTAAAAATCTATGATAGACTTGAACAACCTCCTTTCACTAAATCAGTATTTAAAGAACTATTAAATTTTTGCACAACAAATAACTTTCAGTTTAATAATATAAATTATGACCAGATGGCACTGCTATGGGCAACCCCCTCGCACCCCTAATTGCCAACATTTTTCTTAACGAATTAGAATCCTACATACAATCCTCTAAATTATTCCCTCCTTTTTATGCCAGATATGTTGATGATATTTTATATATTTGGCCTCATAACCTAACTAATGACTTAGATGATTTTTTTAAAAACATTAAATTCATTCCATAAAAACATTATTTTTACAGTTGAAATAGAATAAAATAATCAGTTACCATTTCTAGATTTAACCCTCCATAATTTAAATAAAGAGATCATCACAACAGTTTACCATAAACCTACTGATTCCTATCAGTATATACCATGGCACAGCCATTCCCCCTCTTTATTTAAAATAAACACATTTAGAATGATGATTAAAAGAGCAATATCTCATTGCTCTTGAGAGTGTGAAAGGATTGTTGAAGTTGACAAGATAACACAAAGATTTTTAGACCTCAACTACCCACTCGACCTGCTGACAAACATTAAAAATAAATTAATATCAGGAGCGAATCCCTCCACAATAATAAAATCTAAAATAAACCATTATATATCCATACCTTTCCACCGAAGTCTTAATAATAATTTCCTCAAGGAATTAAATAAAATTTTTCACAAACATAATACAGATAATTTTGTTTTCTCAGAAAACATCATCCAACCTATTTGCACTCATAAAACCTATTAATAACATAACCGATAAAAATTATATCTCTAATTTAATATATAAAATTTCCTGCGCCGATTGCAACCAATTTTACGTGGGAGAAACAAAGAGAACCTTAGCTGAAAGAATTAAAGAACACAAAGCCCCGCTGACACGATGCGCGTCCCACTCCGCCGTAGCAGAACACTCTCTACAAAACCAACATACCATCGACTGGGACAACCCGACTGTCCTCTACCGATCTCAGTATAACAAAGAAAGAAAATTCATCGAAAGCGTTCTAATCGACCGCCTCAAGCCCCAAATCAATGATCAACCAGGACAATTCAGAAATTACAAACACATACACCCACACCTTCCTCTATAACTACCTGTTACCACTATACACACCCTATTACCCTTTTGTCTTTCCCCTATTGTTTCGTAACCGCCTTATTTTGTAATTGCCATCCTTTACACTATTCTTATAGTTGCTATTGCTTCATTTTTATAATCCCCTTTTGTATTTTACCTTATCTTTTATCTTAAAGTTGTTTACCCCATCTTTATCTTAAATTTGTTTATCCCACTATTTCAATAAGTGTTAACTCTCTTGTTCCAACCGGTGTTCGCTATTATTCACCCTCCTATTTCAACCAGTTTCCATTATTTTTGTTTATAAATTAAAACTTGTCGACACCTTCTCGTTCATTGGTAATTCACATCACTTGTAAGTTACCTTTTTTTTTTTCTTTTTTTTTATTGATAATGGTCGCTGGACGACCGAAATATCTAAACCCATTTCCACCCTCGCATTTTATCAATCCTAAACTACCATTATTGGAAACTAACTTTATAAATAGATATATACTGTGAAGAGTTAGGTAAATAAGTAGAGGATTTGTTTTGAATAGTGGTGATGATATTAAAAGGATAGAATGGGTGAGGTTGTAGGTCTTTATGAGCAATTTGCCTTATTATTGCTTATTGTATGTTTGTGAAAAATTTCTAGGTAAATAAGTAGAGGATTCCGTTTATTGTGCATAATTGAAAGGGATTCGAGGGATAGCTTGATAATGATGAGCATATGGATAAGAACAAACAAAAAGAAAATAAAATTATTAAAAATTTCATGCCTTCCATTAACAGCAAATTTTTCCAGATCCTTTGAGAAATAAAAACTAATTTGTATATATTCCAAGATGATTATGTTGTTTTCCTTTTTTCCGCCATTTTATGCGATGCGTAAAGTTTACTAAGAGACTCTCTATTAATACATAAGAGCTAAAAATAACGAAAAAATTAATTTCGATTCACATTTTGGCCAATGGTCATTATTCCATTGATCAGCAGCCAACGGACGACCAAAAAGTCATAATAGCAAAGTAGTAACAAGAACAATCGTAATACTCAAAAAAACGAAAAAAATAATTACGCTTCACAATTTGGCCAATGGTCATTTTTTTAATTGGTCAGCAGCTAGCGGGCAAAAGTCATATTATCAATGGTAGTAACAAGATCATAAGGATCAAAAAAAAAAGAAAAAAAAATTTGGCCTCCCCGGGATTCGGACCCACGTACTCAGGATGGCTTATTCAAATTCCAAGCGGTCTCTGTGGTAAACATAAACACGACTAAAAGCGTGACAAGACATCGGAAAATGGAAAGTGAGCCCATATATTGCGTAGCAATTAAAAAAACAAAAAAAAGAATTCGAATCACAATTGGGCCAATGGTCATTTTTTTATTGGTCAGCAGCCAGCGGACGCCAAAAAGCCATATTATCAATGGTAGTAACAAGAACAATCATAATAGTAAAAAAACGAAAAAAATAATTTCGATTCACATTTTGGCCAATGGTCATTTCATTCCATTGGTCAGCAGCCAACGGACGGCTAAAAAGCCATATTATCAATGGTATTAACAAGGACAATCATAATAGTAAAAAAACAAAAAAATAATTTCGATTCACATTTTGGCCAATGGTCATTTTATTCCATTGGTCAGCAGCCAACGGACGGCCGAAAAGCCATATTATCAATAGTATTAACATGAACAATATATTAATTTAAACAAAAAAAATAAAAAAATTGGCCTCTCCGGGATTCGAACCCACATCAGGAGAGGCATAGGCTTTTGCAGGGGGGGGGGGGGTACAGGGACCCATTTCAGTAGAGGCATAGGTTCTTGTAAGGGGGGCACAGGGTAATTATCAATGTTAGCCAAAAAAAAAATAAAAAATTAATTTCGATTCACATTTTGGCCATTGGTCATTTTATACCATTGGTCAGCAGCCAACGGACGTCGAAAAAGTCATAATAGCAATGGTAGTAACAAGAACAATCATAATAGTCAAAAAAAACAAAAAAAATTATTTAGTAACAAGATCATAAGGATCAAAAAAAATTAAAAAAAATTTGGCCTCCCCGGGATTCGAACCCACGTACTCAAGATGGCTTATTCGAATTTCAAGCGGTCTCAGTGGTAAACATAAACACGACGAAAGTGACAAGACATTCGGTGCGTGACACGAAGAGCGTGACAATCGGAAAATGGAAAGTGAGCCCATAAATTGCATAGCAATTAAAAAAACCAAAAAAAATTCGAATCACAATTGTGCCAATGGTCATTTTTTTATTGGTCAGCAGCCAGCGGACGCCAAAAAGCCATATTATCAATGGTAGTAACAAGAACAATCATGATAGTCAAAAAAACGAAAAAAATAATTTCGCTTTACAATTTGGTCAATGGTCATTTTTTTAATTGGTCAGCAGCTAGCGGAAGGCCAAAAAGTCATATTATCAATGGTAGTAACAAGAACAATTATAAGGTTAAAAAAAAATATAAAAAATTTTAGCCTCCCCGGGATTCAAACACGTACTCAGGATGGCTTATTCGAATTCCAAGCGGTCTCAGTGGTAAACATAAACACGACAAAAAGCGTGACAAGACATTCGGTGCGTGATACGAACAGCGTGACAAGACATCGAAAAATGGAAAGTGAGCCCATAAATTGCATAGCAATTAAAATTACCAAGCATAATGAAGTACGCCCTTCGGGTGTAACTGGGGTCTGGGGCTTCGCCCCCAGACCCCCAGATGGGGGCTCTGCCCCCAGTCCAAAAGAATCCCAATAGGGAAAGAAACGCGTTTGTGTTACTACGCGTAAATAATGATGGGAATACTCGCTGTGTATCATGTGATGTATTCCTACACGTAAATAAACCGCGTAGAGAACGATGGGGGGAGAGGGACTACGCGTATACGTCAAGATGCGTATACCTTAAGATGCGTATACAGACACTAATAAATAAGCGAAAGAGATGATGGGGGGGGGGGGGGGGAAGAGAGGGACTAACACGCACGTAAATAAATATATATCGAAATTAGTACACAGATGTTACACGGGGTTTGCGTGTGTATGTGAGTTCACAGAATAAATGCCCCGCACCTTCAAGCATAATTGCCTTGCCAGCGCAGCTGGTCTCACTATGCGTAATTAATTGTGGAGATAGGTGAGGGTGGGGTAAAGAAATACTCGTGTAGTAAGCAACTACAACAAGGAGAAAGAGAGGGGAGGATGTGTAGGGAGAGAGATATGTGTTAGTAAACGCGTACGTAGTATGAACTCTAATGTACTTTTTTTTCCAGACATAGCGGGATGAATTTTGATAAGGATTTACGCAAACGCGTTTAAATTTGAGTATAAGGGTGATAAAAAATAAAAGAATGGACCTATAGATGAATCTACATGAATATATTACTATTTTTTACTAAATATTAAAAATGCCGCGGCAATATAGCCTCAAAAAGGCTTAAAAAGTTTGGCACTTTCAACCTCGTATATCTAAAAAACTGGTAATTGTAGAAAAAAACTAAAAACATATTATTATTCAACACAAAATTCTCTATCAAAATTATTGGTCAGTGCGGGATGTTTTCTTTGTAGACCTGTGTTATACCTTAGAATGAATAAGAGATATTAGCTTTCATTAATTAATTCCTAAATTAGTGATTATTCGAATCGAATAGGGATCTTAACTTTTTATTTCAAACAATTTTTTATAACCAGATGTCTGTTTAATAAATCAAGATGTTAAGTAAAGTCATAAATATTAGACATGATAGTTTAATTACTTGTACTGTTAATTTAAAACAGATAGAAATATTTACTTTTCATTAGATGTAAACTTATACCAGGAAGAAGTTTGTTTTGTAAAAATAGACCTCAAAATAAATAAAGAAGTCTTAGATATGATAATCTTCATTACTTAATAAGTGATTATTTAAATCAAATAGAAGTTAGATATTTTGTGGGCTAATAAATTTTAAAAGCCAATAGTGAAAGACTATTTAACGCAAACCGTATCATATATGTTATACAAAGAACGTAAGGGGGAATTACCGGGAAATTGAAAATTCCCACTTGATTAATTAGGGGAAACTTCCCCAATTTTTCTATTTATTAAGATTATGCTTATTATATATCTAGTAAAAATTTATCTTGAGATTCGATTAAATAAGTAGCATTAAATTTTAGCCCTTCATCAAATTTGTTTAGTATTTGCGATTATTTAGGCCATTAATTAGAGGAATGAAGAGATAGTAAATCCTCTTTTTATAAAAACAAATAAAAGAACCCAATTATGTTAATATTAAACATTTCTTATTAAACTTAAAATAACAAATTATATTACTATTGTTCCTTACCTTAATTTATTAATTCCAATTTAGAAACTACATATTTTCAGGTATTTATCCGATGTTATTAATTCATAGTCCCGCCCCGCGCCCCAAAAGCGAAACAATTATGTTATAGAAAAAACGAGAATGATGTTAACACTCCGTTAGCTAGGTGGGGTCAATGAGGACCCAAGCGGTTTATAAATGTTGTACAAATTAAGTTAGTAATTGTTATAATTTATTTTTCTAATAAAATTTATCCTAGAATATCTCTGCAAAATTTGGCTTGTTATTATCAAAGAGTTTTTAAGATACAGCGTGTACCTTCCACAATATGAAACAAAAATAATTTCAATACTTTTTTTTTGAAATTTCTATCATAAACCATTATTCTTAACCTATTTTATTTGTAAAGGATTTTTTTCTAAACATTTCACTTTATTTGAGAAATTTAAATTTTATACTCAGATATAAACATGTTTATTTTTCCTCGTGGTATTTCAAAGTGCTCATTTGTTTAAATTTTTCTGTGCACTTTGATATTTAAACATATCTAACATTAAAAAGTGATATAAAAATTTAAAATTTTATCAAGTGGTCATTAAATATTATTTGAGGAGTTTGCACTTGTTAGTTAATATTATAGTAGCTTAGGAATTAATGGACTAATTACAAATGTCTGTTCATAAAGTGTTTATAAAGTAAATAAATTAAAACTTTCTAGTTTATTTAAAACAGATCAAATTTGATATTAAATATGTATAGGTTTTTTTTGCAATATTGACTGTTTTTATAACCTTATATGATGTTTGTTTTAAGATATTATATGAAGATTTTTTTCATAACCTTATATGATGTATTTCTATTGTAAAAATTTAAAACTAATTTGAGCAACAAAAGAAATCTTTGTCTCATAAAATAAAATGTCAAAACTTCCTAAAGTTTGGACAACTCTATTTTAGTTGTTTTGATGTTTTTTTTATGCCAAATTTACAAAAACCATGAATTTCTATTACCATTGTCTATTAATTAACTTACTATACTAAACTTTACCTTTTCAATCTAAAATAATTTAAATTTTAAACTAAACTTCGAAAACTTTTAGGAAATCTCATTTTTCACACAAAATTTACTATTTTTAGAGCCTCATAAAATTTTTGTTTGTGATTTTACACTTAGATTTTTTTTCTATTCTTATTTCTAACCTTCAATGTAATTCTATTAAAAAAAACATAATTGACGCCCAAAAATTATATAGTTAATGGTTAAGAACATTAGTAACTTTTTAACTTTAAAAATGGTAGGGCCAAAAATTCCCTAAGTTTGAACATCTCTATTTATTTTTGTTTTTAGTTTTTTTATGCCAAATTTTCTATATTTATAGTTCCAACCTTATTTTATATGATTTTATAAATTATATTATAAAAGTGTATGCATAAATGTAGTCACGTAGGGGAAAATTTTGGGATTTGTACAAATTACAATTATAAAATTGTAACCACTTGTTCAAATACCCAAAGTAACATATCAATTTACAGATAAGATTTAAAGTATTATGCTTATTAAGTTTTAAAAGTTTATATCATAATACAACAAAGTTATAGCTATTTAAAGTTTGGGGTCATCGACCCCCTTTACCATCCGTGTTAGGATTTTGACCTGACGGGGGGGTTAAAGGGGGTACAATGAACTGCCAGCGCAATTAGTACGCGTATCATTAAGCGAGGAGAGAGAGAGATGGGGGGGGGGATACGCGTATGGTAGACTGCGTATTTACTAAAAGTTTAGATAATTAATTTATAGACGACAGCTAGTGGGATTACTTTATGTTAAATAGCGTGGGCATCTAATAAGGCAACACGTGGCATTAGGTAATAACAACACAAATAGTCACCATTAATGTGTTATTATACTTCCTAAATTTAAACTCATTATTTTATTTTATTTGGTAACTTCTATCTCTCTTATTTATAATGAATTACGGCAAAATTTTCGTTTTATTTATATTAATGTTATGGAAGGCCCAAGCTCAATGTATAATATCACTTAAAATGTTCGAATATTTATAACATTTTTTTTGTCAGATTTAGGATTTATATATACACTTGGAGGCCATGGAGTTTATAGTGAGTTATCGTATAAAAATTTGAAACATGTCGTACTTAAATATTAATTAAATTTTTTTTAGCCGGCGCACTCAAAAGTAAGCCACATGTCATACATTAACTTTTAAATGGCTAATAAATATTTAAACGCTTGTCATAGATTATTGTGAGTATCGAGAGGCACCAAAACAGTGCAAATACGGCAACGTTCCATTAAGATTCAAAAATAATGACAAATGTGGCGAAAATTGCAAAGGTAGATTTCTCAAAACCATATTGAGTTATCATAGGGCATATTGGTATTGTCTGTGCCTTTGAACAAGAGCTCCCGGGTTTAATTCCCGCTTCTTCCAAATATATCAGATTGTCAACACGGCTGTCAGGCCTAGATAGTCGAGCGTCACCCCATATCCATATAAATAAAGAAACTGAACACCTAGTGTGATAAAACAGTGAAAGGATATTATTGAGTTATCAAATAGTTTTAAGAGACTAAAATTAATGCATATAAATCTTAAGTACTTTACATAGTATTTTAATTCTAAAATAAAACGATTATAGTATCTCATCGGGCTATTAGGACTTAACTTTTCTTTTTTTACTTTGAACATATTTTAACACATTTTATATAGCCCTAGGCGTCTTACTGCGTCTTCAAATTTATCCGCTCGCCTATTTAAGGTTGCTCACCTGTTCTTATTGTAAACTGTGTTTAATAACATATAAATGTTTGAATAAATGATGCTCTTTAGCTTATAATAAAGGGTTTCACATTAACGGTAGTTGCTCTTATTACATATATATTTTTTTTAAAGTTGTTTCTTTGTTTTAGGATGCCCCAAGATAGCCAAGCCCATCGATTCCTCCACATTATTGGCTTTTCCAGGGGATGGCTGTGTTAACTTTTTTGATGGTAATCAATTAAACATTAAATCGTGTTTAATTCATTTTTAGAAGGTTTGAATAGAGTTTCATCCGGTTACAGGGTAAAGCTTTATTATATACTAGTTTTATACGTGAAAATATTAAAACTGGCACCAAAATTTCACATATAACTTTCACCAAAAAACCCGATGTGATAAATAATAAAAATTATAACGTTTAATATATAACTGTAGAAAATGTGCAAAAAATTATTTCCCGAAAATGTGGAACATGAGGTGGCTTGGTAATTATATCTTATTATATAAATGTCATAATCATATTCAGGGGCAAAGCAAAGACGGTGAAAATTAATGTGGCTAGATACAAAAATAAACACTGGGGTATATTAGATATGTTTAGTTGAAGCAATATTTTAATTTAGTTGAAGATACAGCTTACGTGACAACCAAACTTCATATTAATTATGTCAAAGTTACAAAAGCATATGATGATATAGCTGTAGTAAGTTTCTAGGAATTTGTCATACTACTTAAGATTGTGCATGCAAAATTATTTAGATAAAATCATATTCTTATTCTTTAACATGATTTGGTCCCACAATCCTAGGTTTGTTTTGATAAGTTTCTTCCATCTTGAACGTTGTCCTGATTTATCTTTTAACATCGGTTTATCCATATGCCCTTGCCACATGAGACGAGGTCGCCCTCATCGTCTCCCTTCTTAGAATTTCACAATACCCCATTAGCCAATTTTTTTAATCAGATCCGCCATAGGTTTTGTCCTGAGAAAGTCATTCGTCATATGGTCGAGCTTAGTATACCCCAAGCCCAATCATTCTCAGCTCAGTGGCTTGTTATAACTTTTCTTCCGTGGCCTTTAATGCCCATGTTTCACTTGCATTTAAGTGAGTGCGACAATTTGATTCAAAATAAAATTATTATGCCTAATCTATCATTGGGCCATTTATTAATGAGTTTCGATGACTAACTCGTATCACCATTCATTTTCCATTTTATTCGTTTGAACTAATTCAAAGAAAATTTATATAAGATATTAAAAGTAAAAATCTAATGCTTCTTTAAATATAAAGATTAAATCTTGATAGTTTTGCTACAGTTATATCTTAGATGATATACAAATAGTCGTTTTGACACAAAAGTTCAGTATCAACCTAAACATAATGGTTATTAGAAATTAAATCCTAACTCCTAACAAAAACTGAGTGTTGAAACAGTTTTCCTAGTATATTTTTCAAATGGTCCCCTCTAAACTTAGACCCTAGAGTATTTAAACTGAAAGTCTTAATCTACCTTGAGTTTCGGTGTTTATAAAAAAATTCTTGCTTATTTGCAGTTGGGAATCTTATGAACGCTATAATAACTATAAAACTAAACAATATTAGTTATCTTACATAGTTATTAAGAATGTTGGGATAAATAAAACCTTCTGACTAGTATTATATCATTTATAATGAACAACCTATTTTTTATTGTACGGGGTTGACAGAGTATCTATATAAATAAAGTAAAGTGTATGTATGTATGTATGTATGTATGTATGTATGTATGTATGTATGTATGTATGTATGTATGTATGTATGTATGTATGTATGTATGTATGTATGTATGTATGTATGTATGTATGTATGTATGTATGTATGTATGTATGTATGTATGTATGTATGTATGTATGTATGTATGTATGTATGTATGTATGTATGTATGTATGTATGTATGTATGTATGTATGTATGTATGTATGTATGTATGTATGTATGTATGTATGTATGTATGTATGTATGTATGTATGTATGTATGTATGTATGTATGTATGTATGTATGTATGTATGTATGTATGTATGTATGTATGTATGTATGTATGTATGTATGTATGTATGTATGTATGTATGTATGTATGTATGTATGTATGTATGTATGTATGTATGTATGTATGTATGTATGTATGTATGTATGTATGTATGTATGTATGTATGTATGTATGTATGTATGTATGTATGTATGTATGTATGTATGTATGTATGTATGTATGTATGTATGTATGTATGTATGTATGTATGTATGTATGTATGTATGTATGTATGTATGTATGTATGTATGTATGTATGTATGTATGTATGTATGTATGTATGTATGTATGTATGTATGTATGTATGTATGTATGTATGTATGTATGTATGTATGTATGTATGTATGTATGTATGTATGTATGTAGGTAAGGGCTAAATCCTGACCGGCCCGATTCGCGCAAAACTTTACCCGTAGGTTCCCAGGGCGGCTAGGGGTAAAATAGCTTTTGCAGAATTATAAAATTCCTTTTAGTTTTAAAAATGTCGGACATTTCCCGGCCAGTTTCATTTATAGCATCATATACAATAATGACATCATACATACAAGGCTGAAGTTTTCTCGAATTAGATATTTAAAAGTAAAATAAAAATGTTACAGTATACGATCAAAATTATTGGGGTTTAACAAACTATTTAAATTAAATAAATAAAATTTAAATTATGCAATTTTTGCCATTATTATCACGTGGTCGATCATAGAAGCATATTTTTAGAAATTTATATTATAGAAAATTGTATCTCAAATAAAAGCGTAGTTTGCCCAAATAATTGAAAAACTGGACGCGCTAAATTATGTTCGGGCGCAAAAATAAAACAGATTTTCAGGGCGGGTTGGGGTTTTGATTGAAGTCCGAAAACGGCCATTTGCCAGAATCATGATTTTGCGGTAGGGCCAAAAAAAGTTTTAGCACCTTTAATTAAAAAATAAACCTGTGGCATTTACAAATTAAATAATTCTTTAGGCATGTATTAATTTATTTGACAGTATATTTATATAGGCAAAATGTGTAAAGCAAAGCAATAAAAAATTTGATGTTAATTACTTTGCTTTATGTGTTTATATTTTGTATTTAGCGTGTTAATTCTTCCTACATTAAGTTCGTGAATTATTTCCCATGGGACAATTATATTTTAATCGCTCATTATAAGATCGAGGCATAACGATGAGCATGCACATCATAGTATCTTCTAGAAATAATGTATATATCATAACAACGTTTGCCGGGTCAGCTAGTATTTTATAAAAGTTAGCCTAGTTCATTTAGGATTATGTATTAATTGTTATTATATGCTATATATATGTAAGATAGATATGCAAAAACACGGTTTTAATGGACCCCTATGAGAATAAAAAATTTGGATACACTACTTCATATTTTATCTTTGACGCGAGTTCCTATGATGTTGCAATGGTTCGAGTAGAATATGAAGCTTTTGATTAATATTAAATACTATTCATGCACAAACCATAATTATTGTATTATATTAATATGGGTATGAATTATATTTTAATTTGAATACATATTATAAATACGAGTTGGTCTGAACTGCTCTAAATATTCTAAAATTGACGTCCGAATTGAAAGTGTCTTTAATTTAATTAAATATTAATAAATGTTTTTTAAACTTAAAAACATTACTCCTCATTTGTATAAACCGACTAACACAAAATCTAATAATAAATGTAAAACAATTAATAAAGCTCATTTTTAGTTTTAATAAAAGCATCAGCTATTAAAAATATGGTAGGTCTAATTTTATAAACAACATTTTTTAAAATACTTAATATGCATAAACACATTTTTAGCTGATTTAATCTCACTTTCATAGCAAACAATCATACTTATTAATAGTATATTCTTTATAATATAATAAACAAATTTTTGTTCAAACATGGACAACACTAGATTAATAAAGTGTTTTTAAGAGAAAAAACTAGTTTATTGATATATATCTGAACATCAGTTTTATAATAATATTATGAAAGAACATTATATGAGTAATATGTCTTCTTCCTCTTTTAGAAGAAGCCAGGAATCCAAAAAAGATTTGAAATTGAATTTTGCAATATTGCTATTGATTGTTTCAATAAAAATGCGGGGGAATATTTAGAGGGAGGGGATCGCCTGCCTATTTTTGAATTATGCCAACGCCATTTTTTCATAAGATCCTGAACAGGAGAAAACTATTGGGATAAAAACTCTAGACACCAAGAGGGCCTTGCATTTTTGGAGCTTGCGTTCTCAAGCGAGTGAGGTCATAATATTTTATCCTCAATTATTTATATAAAAAAAAATATATATATAAAAAAAAAATAAAAAAAAAATAATAATAATAAAAAATAATGAAAAAAAGACAATTGGCAAGATATTGTATACATATCAAAATGGGATATGGTGTCGGGGCGTAGCGTTGTCTGGAGTGAAATATTTTATACGCGAATTATTTATAATGTAATGAATATATGTATCGAATTGAATGTTCGTATTCCACTTATGTTTAAAACCCCCCTTCCAAAAAAAAATAAAATATAAAAAAAAATAAAAAAAAATAAATAAAAAAAATAAAATAAAACGGGGAGAGGAAGTGGAGTATTGCTCCTGTTTGTTTGGAAATGGATTGTGTTTGTGGATAAATTGTATTGCGTTTTCGAAATTAATTGTGTATTGCTTTGGAATATAAAATTGTATTGTATATCTCTGATTTTTGTGTAGTTATCTATAAAATGTTTTTAAACTTTATATGTTTTAATTGTATATATTTTATATTTTTATTATGTTTTAAATAATTGTATTCCACTTATGTCTATGGATTTATAGTATATGTAGTAGCCATTGATTTGTGGTATATGTAGTAGCCATTGATTTATAGTATATGTAGTAGCCATTGATTTATAGTATATGTAGTAGCCATTGTGTGTGTACATTATTATTGATTATATTGTATGACCAAATTTTTTTAAAATGTTTACATCGAGATTGTGTGTAATGGTTTGATGCTGTGTTGGATATATGTGTTACTTCTATAACCATTGTATGTACCGTTATAAAGGCATGATGTAGGCGGGTTTAACCGTTGTATGTAACGTTATAAAGGCATGATGTAAGCGGGTTTGGGAGTGTTGCGGGTGGGGTGTTGCGGGTGGGAGTGTTAGTAGTACGGCAAGTGATAGCCATCGGTTGAAAAGGCATAAATCAAAGCCAGGGATAATGGGACAAGCAGAAAAAGAAAAAAAAAGATGAAAAAGTAAAAAAAGGAGATGTTATGTTTAGTCAAAGACACGTATCGACACAAAGGCGGGTGTGGAGAATAAAGTAAAAACAAATAATTTGACCGAAGTATATAGACGTATGAAGTGATTAAGGAAAAAGGGAAAGAGGGAAGACAACAGACACACACATTCGTTTTTATGTAGTGAAGCATTCGAATATTTTTATGGTTATCTTTGTCTCGTGAATACTGAATACATTATTATTTTTTGTATATGATGGATTCGATTATATGTTTTATTGTCTTGGTTTCGTGAATACTGGAATAAACTAATTATTATTTGCGATCTTGGTCTTGTGGATATAATAAATTTGGATTGTGTACTGTATACTCCCTGAACAGAGTATTGTATATTCCCTGAACAGAACAATAATATTAAATGATACAATTAAATATTAATTATATTTAAAAAACATCATATGAGTAATTTGTCTTCATCTTCCTCTTTTAGAAGAGGCCAGGAATCCAAAAAAGATTTAAAATTTAATTTTGCAATTAAGTTAGCTATAGATTGTTTCAATAGAAATGCGGGGGAATGTTTGGAGGAAGGAAATCGCCTGCCTTTTTTTTGAATAAAGCCAACGCCATTTTTCCATAGGATCCTGAACAGGAGGAAACTACTGGAATAAAAATACTAGAGTCCAAAAGGGCCTTGTATTTTTGGATCTTGCGTTCTTCAGCGAGGGCCATAGGGCCATAATTAAGATTAGAGGGGGCAAATAGGTCTATGCATGTAAAATCCCACTTTAAAAGAAGACCATTTTCCCATGGGATTAGCGAGGAACCGCCAGGACGCATTCGACCTTCAAGGGCAGGGTCGAAGGTTCAAGTATGGATGGAATTGGGCCTTTCTAAGGGGTGACTCGATAATAGAATTGATTTTAGAGTGTCGCAAGTGTCTAAATTTAAGTCTGCAGTGTAACGGGTGGCGTGCTTCTTCAGACACCACATCGATGACCCTAAGGGAAAAAAACTTGCCGAAATGTTGGCAAGATTCGAGAATTCACCTTTTTAGTATTAGACAACGGGCTGCAATTCACTCAAAGGTCAGGAGTTACAGCATTTTTGCAAGACGAAAGGGATTAATCAGCGATAGACAGCCCTTTACCATCTTGGTTCTAACGGGCTGACAGAAAGGTACATACTATTGATCATAGAAGCCAGTATGAGAAACGTGTCGGAAGTGAGTCTAAGTAGATTTTTGGAAACCTACAGAGCTAGAAAACACCCCAAAACCTATAAAAGCCGAGTGAGGTGGATGCTAAAAATGTGGGCGAATTGAAAAAGAGGTATTAATGAAAAAGTACCACAACATATTTAAAGATCGGAACACGTAAGTTCGACCTTGATAATTGTGGCAGCAATGTTAAAAATTATTCTTTCTGTTACGTTTAAAACGAATTTTCCAACAGGGCATTTTCAGATTTGATGCCCAATCACATAGGAACAATTTTACTTGTGTATTTTTGTAATGTTTGCCTTTCACTTTATTAATGTTAATGGCAATAGGTCATCTTGTATGAATTACAATCTCAAGGGGTTTATTTTAAATTCCATAAAAAATTTGATCTCTTAAATTTTCACCTGAATGATTGTGAAAATTGCAAAATTTGCCAGCTTGTTTAAGTCTGGTTACAAACTTTTGCTTAGATTCACATTGTTTCTTCGTCTTTTTACTTAAATCCATCCTAGCCTGAAATACTGAAATTTCAGGTTTGGATAATTTACTTATAATATTCATTATTTCCTCAAAAAATATTCTTTAGAATGTTTTGGAAATAAATAATTTCTAACTTACTCGATGTTGTTTTGTCTTAGATTGTCAAGAATTATGTTGAATAAATTAGAACCACCTTTTATAGTTCCGATATTATTATAGACTAATAAAACGATAGACTACCGAATAGCTGATTTCTTCTATAAAAATCTTTCAGCCACCATCATATTTGCCTTGTAGGAAATACTCAACAACCGGTATTTTTTTCTCCATTATTTAATATTTTTTGCATATATGTAATACACATATGTTTGATAGAGAATTACATCATATGTTTGATAGAGAATTACATAATGAGAAAGAAAAAGAATATAGTTTTTAATTAAAAGTTTGGCTAGTGATGTTAATCTATTGTTTGCCGTAAAGCCAACCTTTGAAGTATTAATAAGTGATACGGCTAGTGTTATCCATAATGCTTTTAAAAGATATATGCAGATAAGATGATTGTAGTGTGCTGGGCACATGTACAAAGAAATGTGTTAAAAAGGTACCAATCAATCGTCACCAATGGCATAAAGGAATTTGTGATTTTCCAGCATTAGCAATATATATATATATATATGTATTTTAAAATTTCAATAAAGCTTGAACTATGCAAGCCTCTTATAGAAGCAAAAAATGTATAGGTCATTATTATTTGCAAATAAACCTCAATTAGTTAAAATAAAATTAAGGATTATTAAAAAATATTAATGGCTTGCTATAAATTTTAATGTATATAAGGATAATTGAAAAACTAACCTGATCTAAAATTTAAGCATCATTTCATAAAAACATAAAGATTATAAATAAACAAATTTAGAGTATTAACATGCAATGAGACCTAAATTATAGAGCTGTCTAGGTTCTACAAAACCAATTATCATTTAAAAAAACTTTTAGGCTTTTTGTAAAAAATACTGAATATTTTTAATAACCTTATTAAAATTCTAACAAAATTGTTTAAAAAAATATTTTCAATAAAAATTGAGTGTATTTAAGAAAAAATGAATATTTTTCTGAACATTTTTTTTTATAAAAACCCGAGCACAGCATTATGGAATTTTTCAGTGTGCATTTAAATGACAGACGGTGCCATCAACTCGCCGAAAACAATCTCGCCGAATTCACCCTGGGACATTTTATGATTGGTTGAATAAATTTTGCTGGGGGACATTTTTGAATTAGGGGACATTTTTTAACAGGGGGACATTAAATTCGCCGAGATGGTTTTCGGCAAGTTGACGGGCCACCATGATAGACTTAAAAAAACATATGATCTGTGGATCCTTTCAAGTCAACCCACAAACGGTCAGCCGAAAAATCGTTAACAGGAGTTAACGATCGTTAACCCTTTTTATCTAACCAATCAGAGACCTGCGAATTTATCAGATTTTTAATAATGCGCATGCGTATGCATTTAACAATTAATGCTGCACTATAAAACTTTAATTCTTTAAATATCAAAAATTATCCCAATATTAAAGATTATTTCTTTGGTAATTTTTAAATACATTATTCTAAATATGTTTGTAACTCTGTATCACTTCACTTGTTATAACAACAGCTAAAATAAAATTATTTACTAAAATGTGTATTGTATTCAGATATACAAGTTTAGATTTGTAATACTTACCAAAATGTTATTGTCATGTTTATATAGATTTTTAGGGTTAGAAACTAAGCTATTTTTAAATTTGTCAAAATGTATATAGAATTTATAGGTTTATATGATAAGATTTGTAATAATGTTACTGTGATGTATATTAAGTTTTCATGTTTATAAAGATATTTAAGGTTTAAAACTAAGTTATTTTTAAATTTTCCAAAATGTATATATTATTTATAGGATTATATAAGTATTTAAGTTTAAGATTTGTAATACTTACCATTATGTTATGCAGAGCTGTTAAGGAGCGCGCACAGTGCGCGCACCTGTTTTGCGGTGCGACGTGCTGGTGCGCGCACTTTTTTAAAACCAAGAGCGAGTGCGGGTGCGCGCACCTTATTCACTCGGTGCGCGTGCGAAACTGCGCTCCTATTTTGAGCACATTATGAATTTTACAATTAATATATTTGACATTATCTTATATATCGCGCATAGCATATCTCACAAATTAACATTGTAGTGAAACAACATCAAAGATACATTTATGTCCTGGTGGAGGAGATAACAAGGGGGGAAATTTATTTTACATCGATAGACAATATAATTAATTAATATATCCGCCATATTTATATTATTCGCCTATTTACTTTATCAATTATTGCTTAAAACGTTTTGATGTATCGTAATTAATATTGCAATAGAAGTTGAAGTATAATCAGAAAAACAAAAACAGACAGGTAATTAGGATAAATAATTAACAATATTGTAATATTTCTAGTTAGTGTTTTTTGAAAAACTTTTACCCGCCGTTACTATCTTGATATTTCATTTCCAACACTTTTAAACTTCTCATCGCTATCGT
Source organism: Gordius sp. MW1 (assembly GCA_964036665.1). Classification (NCBI taxonomy): domain Eukaryota; kingdom Metazoa; phylum Nematomorpha; class Gordioida; order Gordea; family Gordiidae; genus Gordius; species Gordius sp. MW1. The sequence goes on from OZ038527.1 coordinate 25,816,592, forward strand.
AACTTTAATCACATAATAATTTTGTTATAAAATATATTTTTAAATATTAATTTCTATGGTTGCTCTTTCATGCTAAAATACTTGGCTATTTATAATTGAATTGTACATCAAATATTATTATAAATAAATTATTATAATTTGTCTTGTTACTAAGCATATTTTTTAAACAATTTTCTTCGTTAAAAAAATTATATATAAAATATAACACTCCGATCCTTCGAGTGCCCCCGTGGAACGCCTCTTCAGCAAAGCTAAGGCGATTTTAAGCGACAGAAGGGGTAGCCTGACAGATAGTCACCTCGAAATGCTTTTAATGATGATTGTCAATAAAATGCTATTTTAATTGTTTTTTCTGTATTAATTGCTATGCAATTTATGGGCTCACTTTCCATTTTGTTTTGTCCCGCTATTCGGTGTCTTGCACCGAATGTCTTGTCACGTTGTTTACTTTTAATTTTTGTTAATTTAACTAGTTTTTGGGTTCAAATCCCGGCGTTTTTTTTGACTCTTATGATTGTTCTTGTTACTACCATTGATTATAAGACTTTTTGGCTGTCCGTTGGGTGCTGACCAATGAATCTTTATTATTTTTATAATTATAATAAATCGGCATAATAAAAGTTTTTAATTGAACATTGTAATATATTTAGAATTTAGATAGAGTGTAAAAAATTATGGGTGCGAGTGCGCGCACCGGGCTGGCGGTGCGAGTGCGCGCACCTCTGTTAAAATTGGTGCGGGTGCGAGTGCGCGCACCGAATTTTCTCAAAGTGCGGGTGCAAGTGCCGCACCGGTTTTTTAGGTGCGATTAACAGCTCTGGGCTTGTATAGATTTTTAGCGTTATAAATTAAGTTTTTAAATTTGTCAAAATGTATATAGAATTTATAGGATTATATTATATAAGTTTAAGATTTGTAATATTTACCAAAATGTTATTATCATGTTTTAGGGTTAGAAACTGTTATTTTTTAAATATGTTAATATGTGTCCACTATATTTAGGATTATATAAGTATTTAAGTGTAAGATTTGTAATACTTCCCATAATGTTATGGTCATGCTTATATAGATCCTTAGGGTTAGAAACTATGCTATTTTCAAATTTGTTAAAATGTATATAGAATTTATAGGATTATATTATTTAATTTGTAATATTTACCAAAATGTTACTATGGTGTTTATTAAGATTTTTAGGGTTAGAAATTGTTATTTTTTAAATTATATAATAAAATAATTGTTTTATATAAAACTAACTCCCTATTTCACAATTAAGTGGCGTATTCTTTGACCAAGATATCAGAGTTTAACCATTATGGTATTTTAATTATCAATCCATACCTTAGATGAAACACAAAATGTTTTGCATATAATTAACTCCATAATTTATATTATTTAGATGGTGGATCTCTTACCCAAGGTTTTAGACTAAGTCTATAATGGCTTCAATTTCAATATTTAATTCTTTCCTTAATTTTAAGATTAGGCTTTAAATTAAAAAAAGCATAAATTTATATTAAGTTTTTATTCATAAGGTAGAGATAACGTTAAATGCACTGCGAACAATTAGGGAATAAAAATAGTTTACGGCTTTATTTACATCACTTCAACGCTTAAATTTAATTTAAAAGCTTCCATATTATACAACTTACAGTCTAATATCCAATTTTCTATTATATTCTCATATCCTAGATTAATATATATTGTGCAACTCTTACCTACTAAAAAAAATACAATATTATCCATTTATAATCCAATGTAAAATAATCTATCATATTCTTGCATCTTCTTTAATTAGTTATGTGCTAGCCTTTTATATTTAAACTCATTTTATAAGTTATAATTGTAGAGAGGTAATTGGAGTGCGAAGTGCCTCAAGGGATATGTTATCTACCGATGTGTTGTCAATCAAATTATCGTTAATTGGTTATATGCGGAATGTATTATATACGTTAAATATACACGTTTTTACTCACTTTCTATTATTGTATCGCTTCGACCTGTCTGTAGTAAATAAAGATCCCCAACTGTAGTAATGGCGACGTAAAGGATAAGCTTACGCGGGAATGCAGAAATAATAAAACAACGGCTAACATCGAATCTTTTATAACACAATTTGAGCTATTCCTAAGGAGCAATAAGACGGAGACAGATGAGCAAAAAGCAGCTCTATTATTAACCATCCTTGATGGGGAGGCATTCCAATTAATACTAGAGGATTATAGACCACAAGAGTTGACAGGAATTACACATGAAGAAGCTAAAAATCGGTTAAAAAAATTATTCCAAAGGAATTCATGCGCGAGGGCAAAGAGGTAGGAATTCTCAAAGGTCCGACACTAGGGAGAGACGATAGACAGGTACGCTATTAGACTCAAGGCTGGAGCTAACAGCTGCAACTTCGGAAACGAAGAATTGCAGAACAGAATCGTCGACCAATTCATTATAGGATTGCGCGATAGAAGCTTACAGGCGAGACTGTTGGCAGAAAATGACATCAAATGGGACCGCCTACGCGAGCTGGTGTTAAAGGCCGAGACGATGAACGGGGGGCTAAGACTTTTCAAGACGTGTCCGAAGAGGCGTGGAGCGTAGTGGCGGGACGAGAAGCGTGGACTGGGCCGGTCCGAATTCCCAAGTTAAAACATGCTTTAGATGTGTTAACTCTAGATATATATATTAATAACGAATTATTCCAATGCATCTTTGATATTGGCGCCACGGTATCGATAATACCGGTGTCAGGTTATCATATTCAAGTATGATCAGATTCAAGTATCAATCTGACTTGGATTGACGTGTGTCGAGATTGACAGCCATTTTTAAATTTGTAAACAAAAGAAATCAAAATTAATGACATATTTAGATATATAAATATATATTGATAGCTATTTTTTATTTGCTCATTTATAATAAGTCTTTTGATTTGATAAAGATCATTGAAATTTTGAGACCTAATTCTGAACATATATTGGGACACCAATACCTAAATGAACATATTTACTTTGATTAGAAATGTGATGTACTTTTCAGATATTTTGTTCCTTGTTTAAATTTATATAACAAACACAGTAATATAATACAATGGATATATGAATTTTATTTAAATAAATATCATTACATTAAAATGGTTATGAGATGCTAATAATCATTTATCTAAATGAACATATTTACAAATTGGATGCACTTTTCAGATATTTTGTTCCTAGTTTTATTAACATGTGACTTTTCAGATTTCCTTGATAGAGTTCGTTGGGCCATCGTGATAACTCTTTATTACTATTTATTTCTCCTCTTCATGTCTTATAACCCTCACATATTTCCAGAAAAATGTTATACATTTTGTAAACACAAGTATATCACTCTTTAATATCTAAAATGTTATATAAAACATGTTTTATATTACTTACTTAACAACTTATTATCCTACCAATTTCCAATTCGGAAAACACTTGAAAATGGTAACAGTTGTTTATTAATCTCGTAACGAGTGTTTTCTAGGCGTCCATTTGATATGTATAAAGTTCATAACCAATGGCGATGTGGCGAAAATCATGTGATCTTGTTTACTTTTAAGCTTGTAGCCAATTAGTGCGTTCTGTTACGCACTTGAATCTGACAATACTTGAATCTAATAATCCTACACCGGCGCGGCGAAGATGGGCGAAGGCCACGCAACAAAGAGCCCGTCCCGACGGTGTACGCGTACGGCCACGAGGAAATAAAGATCGTAGCCAAGGTGCAAGCTGATGTTTGAATGGGGGACACGAGAAAACAGCTGTCGTTATTGATAGGAGACGTAGCTCGGCCGCCGTTGTGTGGGATCAATTGGATCCAAGAATTTAAGCCTGAAAGTTGGCGACGAATTCGTTGGAACTCCAGAGCTGCGGCGGAACGGTTCGCGGTAAATTACGTAGAAAGACCGAAGGATTCCAAGTCCGCGATCCGGCACGTGATGAAGCAATGGGAGGGCCAGCTAAACGAATTTTTAAAAGCAGTCAAGGGAATAACGGTGGAAGTACCGTTAAAAGAGGGCATAGATCCCGTATTTATCCCCACACGAAGGATGCCGATGGCGTGGAAGAAAGAAGTAAAAGAAGAGCTGCACAAATGGGTCAGAGATGGGGTGATAGAACCGATCGATTTCTCAAGATGAGCCAGTCCAGTGGTACCCGCGAAAAAAAGCTGTGGGACTCTTCGATTATGTATTGATTACCGGTTTACTATAAACAAATACGCTCAAGGATTGTTGTACCCCTTACCCAAAATCGACAATTTGTTAAATAAACTCGATAACGCGTGTTGTTTTACTAAGCTGGACCTAACGAAAGCGTACTTACAACTCGAATTAGGTCCAGACACGAGCCAACGATTGACTATCTTCACGCACAAGGGCCTATTTAAAGTTAACCGAATGCCTTTTGGCTTAAATTGCGCCGCGGCGATTTTCCAAAAAACAATGGATCAGATATTAGGAGGCATGGAGGGGGTAGCGGTAAACATCGATGGTATACTAATCGCGGGGGAAACGGAAGAAATCCACAACGAGCGGTTACTCAAAGTACTAGAAACGTTACAAAAGTGGGGTTTCGTGCCAAACATTTCCAAGAGCATCTTGTGGGCGAAGGAAGTAACATTTTTAAGATACGTAATAAGTAACAAGGGAATTCAAATCAACGACAATAAAGCCGAACTGGTCAAGCAGTGAAAAAATTTAACAAACAAAATTGAAATAAAATCGTTCCTGGGGTTAACAGCATATTTTTCAAAGTTTATTAAGGACTACGCCAAAATCGTGCACCCGATTCAGAAACTCATAAAAAAAACGTGTTGTACCACTGGGGTGGAGAATAACAAGACGCATTCGAAGCCATCAAGTCCGCGCTTACTAAAGCCCCCGTACTGGCATACTTTAATGGGGTTTGGGAGACTGGCCTGGTCGTAGACGCCTCTGGTACAGGGTTAGGGGCTACAGCAACGAGCACCAGGGGAAAATTGGAGAGTGGTGGCCTATGCTTTAAGAGCGTTAAACGATAGCGAAAGTCGGTATTCGACGATCGAACGAGAGGCCCTTGCGGTGGTTTATGGACTAAAAAAGTTCAAGAATATATATAAGGACGAAGCGTTACAATCGTGACGGATCATAGACCCCTAGTATATATGTTCGATCAGAGCAAAAGGGGCAAGGAACAATGGTCACCACGTCTAACTAGGTGGGCGCTCATGGTATCAGGCTACACGACCAAGTTTGTGTACAACAAGGGATCCGAAAACGCGGCAGATTTCTTGTCTAGAAAACCGAACGAAAACGCGTATCAGGTTAGCGAGGAAATGCCAGAAGACTCTACGAATCCGTTTATATTATTGGACGTAGTAGGACAACACACCTTGGACGACTTGGGGCTGCGTCAATTAAAAGAGTGGATTAGAGGTAAACAAAACACAATGGTCACGTATGGGCTAAAACGCTCCTACGAAAAACACCTGCCAAAGTTACACGAAACCAAATCATAATATTTTAAAAAGGACGACGAATATTAATTCGGGCTAAATTACGAGGAGCGGTACTCCAAAGATTACATAGGGGCCAAGTGGCTATCAAGCGGATGCAAGAAGTGGTGGGGCAGTATATATGGTGGCCTACTCTCGACGATGACTTATTGAGCGTAGCGAAAGGGTGCCGGAATAGCAATTACACTGCCGCGGCGGCGAAGAAGGCACCGTTGATAAAGTGTCAACCTAGCTATACGTGGGTTCAAGTACATATCGATATCATGGGTCCTCTCAAAGGTAAGTCATACCTGGTGATGGTGGACAATAGCTTGAAATGGGTATTTGTTAGAGATGCACCGATACCCTTTTTTTGTGCCGATACCGATACCAGCCGATACTTAAGATTTTTTTGCCGATACCGATACCATGCCGATACTTATAATAAAAAAAATTTTATACTAAATGTCTAGTTTTTAAATGTTTCCTTAAATTTGAAGTGTTAAAGGAATGTTTGTCTTTGCCCCCACGACTTATTTTAGCTTTGCATAATTCACAGATTACAATTTTTTCATCTGCTGACACAACAAAATAACTCCATAGTGTGTCTAAAGAATCCATCTAAGGCTTAATATATAATAATTTTTAAAATAAAATAATATTTACTTAAAAGCGCAGTCGGAACAGATGGTCAATGAGTTTATTATACTCCACATAGAAATATTTATAGCCAATCAAATGAAACAATTTTCAAAAAATTTGAAAAGTCCTCTATTTTTTAATGTAGGAGATACTATAAGTATTATTTTTTGAGTTTCATATTAAAAAAGGTATCGGCTTGGTAATTGCCGATACTAGCAAAGTATCGGGCCGATTCTTTTGGCAAGGTATCGGTGCCGATACCATGCCGATACTTGGTATCGGTGCATCTCTATTATTTGTGTTTAAATTAAAAGACACCACAGCGACCACCATTATAAAAAAACTTGCCGAAACGTTTGCTAGATTTGGAGATCCGCCATGGTTAATATCAGATAACGGCCCGCAATTCAAAGGGCAGGAATTACAGAATTTTTGCAAGATGAGAGGGACTAATCAGCGATGGACAGCTCCTTACCATCGTGCGTCTAACGGTCTGGCAAAAGAAATGTACGATTAATTAAAGAAGCCATTATTAGAAACGAGTCGAAAGTAGGGCTTAGCAGATTTTTAGAAAACTACAGATCTACAAAACACCCCACAACCAATAAAAGCCCAGCAGAGGTGATGCTAAAAAGGCGTATGCGAACCGAATGGGATGTATTGAGGGAAACCGTACCACAACAATGGGTAAGACCGGGAACCCGCGGATGTTCAACGTAGGAGACTTGGTTTGGGTACCTATGTTTTTAGGACCAAGCAAATGGGTAGAAGGCACGATAAAAGCCAAGCACGGTAATCGGTCCTACGACGTGTGGGCACAGGGAAGAAAACACCACCGACACGTGGATCAAGTAAGGAAACGGAAAATCTTGGATTGGATTTCACTGGGACAAGAGAACGGGTGACCGCAAAGGATATCATCAGAAAGGGAAGCGGGAACAAGTGCTATAAGGGAACAAATGCAAAACCAGTCAGGAACGCCCAGAGAAGAACCTAGAAGGCAAAAATTTAAAAACAGTCAGGAACGCCTAGAAAAGAACCTAGATACCTGCAGCGTAGTTGGAAACCGCCAGCATTCCTTAAGGATTTTGTCTGTGAAAAGGGGGGAACTGTAGAGAGGTAATTGGAGTGCGAAGTGCCTCAGGGGATATGTTTACCGATGTGTTGTCAATCAAATTATCGTTAATTGGTTATATGCAGAATGTATTATATACGTTCGATATACACGTTTTTACTCACTTTCTATTATTGTATCGCTTCGAAACCTGTCTATAGTAAATAAAGATCCCTAACTGTAATAATAATATTATGCAAATTTAATTTTATAATCATATGTTTTAATAGTATTAACAATTACGACATCCATCAATCGTTAACCCTTAATTTTTCAGTCGTATGTTTGTAGGCTGACTCGGATTCCTGTGGATAACTCAATTAAGTTTTATATAATTATATAGATTGACAATATAATATAATTTTACTTGTGAAAATTTACAATGCCCTTTATTGTTTTATATAGAATTTTAACTTCAAATAAAATATTATTATGTATGTATGTATGTTTGCTACTATTAATATGTATGTATGTATGTATGTATGTATGTATGTATGTATGTATGTATGTATGTATGTATGTATGTATGTATGTATGTATGTATGTATGTATGTATGTATGTATGTATGTATGTATGTATGTATGTATGTATGTATGTATGTATGTATGTATGTATGTATGTATGTATGTATGTATGTATGTATGTATGTATGTATGTATGTATGTATGTATGTATGTATGTATGTATGTATGTATGTATGTATGTATGTATGTATGTATGTATGTATGTATGTATGTATGTATGTATGTATGTATGTATGTATGTATGTATGTATGTATGTATGTATGTATGTATGTATGTATGTATGTATGTATGTATGTATGTATGTATGTATGTATGTATGTATGTATGTATGTATGTATGTATGTATGTATGTATGTATGTATGTATGTATGTATGTATGTATGTATGTATGTATGTATGTATGTATGTATGTATGTATGTATGTATGTATGTATGTATGTATGTATGTATGTATGTATGTATGTATGTATGTATGTATGTATGTATGTATGTATGTATGTATGTATGTATGTATGTATGTATGTATGTATGTATGTATGTATGTATGTATGTATGTATGTATGTATGTATGTATGTATGTATGTATGTATGTATGTATGTATGTATGTATGTATGTATGTATGTATGTATGTATGTATGTATGTATGTATGTATGTATGTATGTATGTATGTATGTATGTATGTATGTATGTATGTATGTATGTATGTATGTATGTATGTATGTATGTATGTATGTATGTATGTATGTATGTATGTATGTATGTATGTATGTATGTATGTATGTATGTATGTATGTATGTATGTATGTATGTATGTATGTATGTATGTATGTATGTATGTATGTATGTATGTATGTATGTATGTATGTATGTATGTATGTATGTATGTATGTATGTATGTATGTATGTATGTATGTATGTATGTATGTATGTATGTATGTATGTATGTATGTATGTATGTATGTATGTATGTATGTATGTATGTATGTATGTATGTATGTATGTATGTATGTATGTATGTATGTATGTATGTATGTATGTATGTATGTATGTATGTATGTATGTATGTATGTATGTATGTATGTATGTATGTATGTATGTATGTATGTATGTATGTATGTATGTATGTATGTATGTATGTATGTATGTATGTATGTATGTATGTATGTATGTATGTATGTATGTATGTATGTATGTATGTATGTATGTATGTATGTATGTATGTATGTATGTATGTATGTATGTATGTATGTATGTATGTATGTATGTATGTATGTATGTATGTATGTATGTATGTATGTATGTATGTATGTATGTATGTATGTATGTATGTATGTATGTATGTATGTATGTATGTATGTATGTATGTATGTATGTATGTATGTATGTATGTATGTATGTATGTATGTATGTATGTATGTATGTATGTATGTATGTATGTATGTATGTATGTATGTATGTATGTATGTATGTATGTATGTATGTATGTATGTATGTATGTATGTATGTATGTATGTATGTATGTATGTATGTATGTATGTATGTATGTATGTATGTATGTATGTATAAGCCCCGATGACAAACAAGAGCTTAGCTAAATTGGCATGCTAAGATTGAGTCCCATCTGACACCATTGGTGCACTCGGGCCACGCTAACCAAAGGTTACGTGTTCAGTTGTTAGTAGGTTAGTGGTTAGTTTGTTAGTATGCTAAAGCGAAGATCAGTATTGTTAGTAGTAGGAAGCATTAAAGTAAAAGCAAAAAGCAGAGCATGCGCGAGACTAATATAAGCATATAAATATTAAGGATACGACACTCCCTTGAGATTGTGGTGAGAGGACTTGGAGGTTTTCCATTGTTTGCTAGAGCATCGAACTCGGGCTCACGGATCGATGGTGTGGAAAGAAAGTCTTTTTTACGATGTGGTTGGTTTGAGGGGCTACCGATTCTCCATTCAGATTGTGGTACACGGGCTAGAAGGCTCTCCATGGTTAGCTAGTTTGGGCGTCGGACTGGGTTTATGGGATTTTATGTATTACATGTACCCAAACAATTGTAAACGTAAAGACGGCTGTTAATCTGTGCCATATCATTTAAAAATGGGTAAAAATAGTGGACAAAGAATTAAAGGAAATTTAAAAGTATGAATTGGTGTATTATATTTTAAACAAATTGACATTTATATAGCCAGCCAACAGTCAAAGGGCTGCCGATATTTTGTCTGCGGCAGGTTACAATAAACCTACATTTATTGGTTTTCAAAACACAAATCAAACAGATCCTTTTCAAAAATTGACTTCAATAAATGTGAACAATAACATTGATTCAAACTTTGAAATTGCTTTTAAACGTATTGCAAAAAAAGATATCACAACTAGAATTAAAGTAGATTATAGATAAATATTAATAACCTATTTTATAGGCACTTAGTGATGTTTTGCAAGAAATGAAAAATCTTACATATGATAAACAAGAGCCTGTTTTACATTTATGGGCACAATTCTTTCCCCTATTAATTTTTGTAAGTCATTTTCTTATAAAATTATTTATAATTTAGAATGAAAATGTATTAATCAAAGAGTTAGCTTCAAAAATTACTGTGGAGTTTTTGACAAAACATATGGATCAAATGGTTAATGAGGACATTGGCACAATTATAAGCTATTTATTTATAAGCTCATTTGATTCCAATCTACCCAAAGCAAAATACTTTGATACAATCTTTCCATCACGCTGTGAAAAAACTAGGATTTTGTCTAATATACAAAATTTCCTCACTAGTGTGTTTGTCAAGAATTTCAAGGGTATTAGTCAGTTAAAAAAGTAACTTTTTTAGCTATATATATTATATTAACTACTTCTAGGGATGATATTGATAAAAACGTTTTCATATCCACCAATATTTTAGCAATTAGAGATATCATTTTGTTATTTGAAAGTAAGAAACAATTGGAAGAGGAAAATTTTGTTTTTAGCCATACCAATTATGAACTGATACTTACAACCATCATAGAGCAAGACCACCAAATTATGAACAATCCACCAAATAATAATGTATTTGAATTAAATAAAATGTTTGATTTATACATTAAAATATCATTTTTTAGATTGTATCTGTTGCCTATTTTGCATTAATACAAACATCATTGATGCATGTAAATGCTGAAACCACATTCAATTCTTGCAATGACCCAAAATTAAAAGACAACTGGAATTTCTACATACTTAATAAACTTTTCCAAAGACTACCTCAGCTGTCCACTAATACTATAAATTTTTTGGAAAATCTGATCAAAAATATGTGGGAATCAGTCACAACTTCTTTGATGAAATATAAAGTACATGTTTTACTCTACTTTTTAGTTCACTAAACATTTTGTGCCTTTTTATATTTACAACAATAACAAACATTAAATTATGCAACTATTTATGTATAAATTTTTTTTTAAATTTTCTTAGTTTGTACACTAGTGTTGTAAAAATGGCTGGGTTTTGTTTGGTAGATCTATGGTCTAAACAAATAAACCAAAGGTTTTTTGGCCTATTTTTCTTAGTCGACCTCTAGGCTTAGTCGATATTTGAAAAACAGACCATAATCAAACGTTACTCGTAGTTAAATCAAATGTCAGCCAAACAAAATCCAGCCATGTTTACAACGAAAGTGTACCCTGTTGTTGCAAGTGATTAAACAGTAGCTTTAGCTAAAATAGAAACTAAACCTTATTTTGCACAATAACTTTTAGGATTATGGAAAATATATTCCACTTGATGATGTTGTGATACCAGCTATCTTAACTTTTTTGGGACCTGAGTTCCAAAATCCATTCAATGATTCGAGTGAGGAAACAACTAAAGATATAAAATTGGCCATGAAAACACGATTGGAATTGTATGTCGTTCACGTGTATCCTACCCTATTCCCTTTACTTCATCTAATTGTTAATCAAATAAGTCAAAATAATATACTTGGTGACGTTGATGTGGATTCAATTGTTGAAAAATTTGTTCATGACTTTTTCCTCCATTTTTATAATGGCAGGTACATAATGATTTTAAATGTTATACAAAAGTCTAATTAATTTTTTTGAGTTTTACACTAATTTTATTTGATTAATGCAGTTTTCTTTGTTTGCCTAATAATATTATTATTAATCTCATTAATACAAGTGACATTTAATTTAAATATGCAATGTTACTTATCTAATTTAAAATATTATTAAAAATTGCTGACCAGAAATCAGTCTTTTTTTGAGATGAGATGTGGTATTACAGATGTCTTATTTAAAATCTGCATCATGCATGTCAATCATTTTTTCAATTTGGAAGTGGGGAAGAAATTTATAGGATCATGAGCTTATTATTACTAAATTATAACATTAACATATCAGTTATTGTATATAATTTAATTCTCATCAATTTATTTTACTTTCAAACGTGATTATTGAAACATCAATACCTTGTGTGTGGTCTTTTTACTTTTGATTATATTGAATTTTTCATCAATTTTTCTAAAGTGTTAAAGCATAACATATAGGCTAACAATTTTACATGATTTTATAATAAATAGTGGTTAAAAGAAAAACTACAATAACTTAAGATTCGATAATCAATTTATATGTAACCTTAGCTAATTTGCAGAATATGTAGGTAATCCTACCCTAATTAAAAATTAATTGTTGCCACACAATTTTTTTCACAATAATAAAATATCTCATTCCTTTTAATTTTTCTAAGAATAACTTTTATCTTCCGCTTTTGTTACATACTGGCACTTGTCAGATTATATTTCTAAATATTTAATTATTAAAAATACGGGCTATTTAATTATTCATGTTAACAATGCTTCAAACTATTAACTTTGTGGGTAAATTTAACATTATTGCAATTTAATTTTATCTTTAGTTTCAAAGTTACCAAAAAGCTACCTAACATGGTACAAGACAAGTGCTACAATACCTTATTTACCACCCACTTGGAATGCCTACTTTACTCCCTCGGTTATTTCCTCAAATCATCTCACTTAAAAGCTGGAAATCATTCAGAACAAAGTTTAATAATTCTCGAGCGTATTAGAGACAAATGGGTAATTATTTACAATTACTGAACATAATAAATGGTTTACTCTTATAATAAAATTTGGCTAATTTCGTTTGTTTTTATTAACTTTAAGTACGACCAGTTTTTGGGGTGCGAAATAAGTCATTACGAGGGAACTGTGAACGGGGAGAGCGTTCTTGAAATTATGCTAACCGGGCTAACACATTTCGCTACCAGAATTGGTAAGAAAAAACATCAAGGCTCTATGGGCACTACCTTTTACCTTTCTCTCTTCGACGACACTCTCCGACGCCTGCACTCTTTGATGTTCGGTCGAGAGGTGAAAGAAGATGATGGTGATAAATTTCGTTACCGCCACCATTTGGTTGATCGCTGGTTGGACCAAAAACAGCTGATCATCGGGACCGAACAGCTGGAAGTGCGCGACCCTTACGCCCAACGGATGGAAGCTTTCCTCCTTGCCCTCATCTCGCACATTTACGCTGCGTTGTGCGAGGAATGGGAGCTGGGAAAATTGTCCACCCTTTCCCATTTATGCGAATTCGCGGTCAAATCGTATCGCTACGAATTGCACATCTCCCATTTCACAGCTGGAGGAGAGCTTGACGACGGAAGCCTGGCGCGGTTGATCTCTAAATTACTTAATCGGAGTTCGGACCCGGGATCGAAAATTGAAACCGACCACAGCCAGGAAACTCATTCGGCTTATGGGCCCGTTTGTAAAATCCTCTCAGCCTTACGGTACCCTCCTGCACCCTTCGACCCTCTGCCAACCATCTTACGAACGGTACGATAATCTGTGGGGCCTCGTTACTTTTGGTCGACCTTTGGTGTTAGTCGATAGTCGACCTTTAGGCTCAGTCAAAATTTTAAAAACTGACCCGAGTCGAACGTTAGTCTTAGTTAAATCAAAAGTCAGGTCTTTTTACAATACTACTTGTTACCCCGAGCCTTTAAAAATTGTTATAGCATTAATTAGTTAAAAAAATTTAACCACTATAGTCCTATTTGAAGTAGAAATGTATATTAAAAAATAATGAAATTTTAGCTCGAGCGAGGTCGAAAAAATTAAAGCCAATCAGCGGTCATTAGTTAGTCTATTTGCGAAAGCAAAATAAAAGTGTTTTACAGTAGCATAAGTCCACACCGATTAAAAACCTTTATAAGTTTCCACGGCAGTTACTGTAAAATTACAAGTTGGACAGGACAGGACGGACGGACATTGGACAACAAAAGCGAGCCCATAAATTGCATAGCAATTAATATTTTTAGCTCGTAAGCATTGCAAGGCCGGAGATTTGAAATTATATTTTGCGATAAGGGTAACTCAAACCGTTAATACAAGTTTTGTAAAAAGCGCAGGGTTTCGTTGTTTGGTTTTAGTCGACTAAACATAGTCACAAAAATAGACCAAGGGTATTATGGTCAAACTTTTGCTCTAACCCAATTGTTTTTACAACACTAGTTAAGACATGTTGACTAATTTTATAGGATGCCCGACTATACCTCGAGTTTCTGAAGCTTGAATTGACTGACTCAGAGGCTCAACTCTCTACGCAACAGAGTAGAGATTTGTTGAAATTGGTTTTCGAAGAGGTTAGTCAACTACTCGCTGCACCAGAAGTCGTTGGCGATACCCACTTCGCCTTAAAACTTCTCGAGGTATGCGTGCCCACAAATAGCTTATATAGTCAAGGCGGGATCGTGACCTTTTTCGTCAACGTTCCCAATTGCTACGTCGCCTTCTACCGAAATCAGCTGCTGACGCCGGTTCATTCATTGAAATTCCTAACCGAGACCCGAAGATCAATCATGAACTTATACGCGCAAGCATGTCGCTTGCTCAATGATGGAATCTTAAAAGGAGAAGAAATTCTAAAAACAGAATTTATAGATATGTTGAATATTCTAAAATCCACGGAATTTAGTCCTAAATATCATGCCTTAGCATATGAGATCGTCGAGTACCCCGATTATGGAATTAAAAAATTTCGAGAAGATTTTGTCCAGGACTGGGCTCGAACCATCCATCAAAGCACTTCCTTCGCCCCAGACGAAAATTCCACCACCCTGTTGCACTTTTACCATATCCAAACCATGGGCCCCTTTGTGACCGAGCTCGTTTTCAGTTTCGATACACTAACCATGGCCTAGTATGCTAAATAAATTTTTTTTAATGATTATAAGTTCACATATGCTAGACATGGACTTAGCTAAGGGGGGGGGGGGGCAGGGAGGGGCGGCTGCCCCCTAAAAATCCAAAAATTTGTTGAAACTTATTAAAATTGTACCTAAAATTTCAAAAAATGCTCATTTTGCCCCTCCTATATTGCCCCCCCCCCTCTAATTCCAATGCTGGCTCCGCCCATGTGCTAAGATATTAAATTAATCGCCCTGCATAGAACTATCGATCGAAATAGTATAGGATTTTATAATTTCCATAGTGATTATTTGCTTAATGGTGCGAAAAAATTTTTGGGGTCTTGTGTAATTGATGTTATAAATTTTGATATTTGTTTAAGAAATTGACTCACCTCCTGTCCTAAGTTATTGAGGGTCGTGTCCATTACTCGGATCAAAATGAAATTGTTGAGGTATAGGTATTATTACACTTTCCTGCTCTCCGCAGAAAGGATAAGGTCGGGGGAGTTCTTAAATTTAGCAAATATATGCAGTCCTAACAAATGTTTAGAAGATTTTTTTCCATTTTTTTTAAATTTTACTATAGTATTCCTCTGATGACCGACTTGCTAGACGCTACGATGGGAAAATGTAAAGATCTTGAGCTTGAGCCAGGCACCCTTATGCCTGGGAATCCTCAATTCCTGCAGAACTACAAGGATGAGCTACTTCGATGCAAGGTATTTCAAAGGTTTTTCGTACCCTTTTTATCGAATCTTTTACCCTTTCCTAGTGGAACGTTTTGCGAGCCCTAAACGGCCATACATCCGGTTACAACATGGCTGATTGGTCTGCCGATGATATTAGCTACGCGGATTTTTCGCCATTTCAAACGGGGCAATACATCATTAAAATGAGACAATTTTTCGAGATGGGAGAAGAAGCGAAGGAGATGGCTGATATTTTGAACATCTTAAACGGGTACGGTGGCCATTTTGAAATGAGCAGGTCAACGAACGACTCGGATTCTATCCCCGACCGCGTGCTCTGTGGTCTCTTAGAGCCCCTAAAGGATTTGGACGAATACATGATGACTGTCGAAGAGTTTAGGACATTGTACGCTGCCCAGTCAATGCCGACCTTTAAAGAGGAATTTGGTTCGTATTTTTTAAAATTTAGAGTCCTTATTAACATTTTAACATCTAATCACTTTAACATTCCCATGATCAGTTGTAATCCCGAGCTTATGATAACTACATATATATAGCATTCGTGCCAAAAGAAATTTATATATAAAGGTAAAAAATTGAATTTGAGCTGGGACGAGGTCTAAAAAAGTAAAGCCAACCAGCAGTCATTAGCTTGTCTATATGCGAAAGCAAAATAAAGGCCTTTTACACAAGAAGCATAAGTCCACAGTCATTAAATACCCGTATAAGTTTCCACGGCAATTTTATTAAAAAATAACAGGTTGAACAGGACGAAAAACCAAAAGCGAGCCCATAAATTGCATAACAATTAATATGTTAAACGTTTTGAATACCTAGATGCCTTTTAATCATTATCTTGGAGGTGGGAGGGGTTGAGCTTGGATTAAAATTGTTGTATAAATCGAATATCGAAGCATTCACATATTAATCACATGAAAAATATTAAAATAAAACCACTCTTTAGGCCCTTTTCCCCTTTAAATAGTCATTTTATTTGTTGATTTATAATCATTTTAGAGAACAAATCATTGTGCCCAGTATTTAAATCAATTTTCGCTCGTAGAAAATTCAAATGCACAGTAAAATAATTAAATGCTCAGTAAGCGGGTCGTCGTAAAAAATGGAGAGCCATTCGATTAAACCTTGAATTATTTAGTCGCCTTTTTTCAAATAAAGAGCTCCAGCCGAATGCGGACTTAATGGAAGAAGTGGTTCGAGCTCTGAGTGATGTCACCTTGATGTTAGACAGTTTGGGACAGGGCCATGATTGTAATGATGCCGATTCCCTGTTTTACGAAATGACTACTTTATTGAACTGTTTCGCTACCATTCGCCCCAAGCCGGCCTCTTTCAAATCAGTGATCAATCAGCTGAGACGACCAAGTGTTTCGGAGAGAATGAGTCGACGTCTGTACGATTTTAAGTCGCCACCGCACGATGTGAAAATTGTAAATTTCGTGGCGACCGTCCTCAAGTTGTTTCGTACTTTCGTGACAGTGGTATCCCATTTGCCCCACCCCGATCGAGAGACACATTGCGAAGATTTAGAATTTATCCTCTGTACCATGGTCGTCTACGTGCCCGTATGTTTAAATTTAAGATTTTTTGTGGTGTATATGGGGTCTATTAGATCCCATTTTAACCTCAATCTCGCGTCTAAAATCAATTATTACACTAGTCAAAATGGTCTTGTTTAATCAACCGGGAAACGGTCAACTTATTCTGATAGAGTTTTTTGTGGTGAACACAAATATGTTTTCCGTTTTTTCCCTATACGTCAAGTTTTTGAAATATTTAGATTTAAAGTTGCAAAAATGACCGTTTTTGGCCTTTTTTGACGCTCTATAGGGCGAAATTGAATGGCTAAAAAGAAAAATTTAAACCTCTAAGTGGTAGAACCAACTTAGGGTAAAACATTAAAAAATGATTTTTTCCCTTATTTTTATTACTATTTCCAATATATCAAAAATGCAATTAGTCCCTAAGCGAAATCGCAGCTTCCTTTGAGCCTCCCTCTCTATCTAATTAACTTATATGCTTATATAACACTACCCTTAGTGCATGTGAATGACTGATGATGTGTGGTGTGTGGAATGGGCGTCGAAAAGGGTCAAAAACGGTCATTTTCGCATTTTTAAATCGAAATATCTAAAAAACTTTACGTATAGGGAAAAACGGAAAACATATTTGTGTTCACCACAAAAAACTCTATCAGAATATGTTGACCGATTCCTGGTTGATTTTTTTGTAGACTAGTGCTATAAACCACAAATAGGTTTTTAGGGTCTTGATTTGTTTCTAATGATGTTAATAATTTTATTGAGCTAGGTTTCTGAGTGAGATAGAGTTAAATACATTGCTCATAAATACGAAATTAATCTACTAATGGGGAGTATGTCAACAACCAGTGTCGTAAAAACGGCTGGGTTTTGTTTAGTCGATTTGGTTTTGGTAGACTTAACATAACCAAAGGTTTGACCAAAACCTTTAGCCGTTTAGTCGACTAAAACCAAAGTTAAATTACACAAAATCCAGGTCATTTTTCCAACACTAATGTCAACTATTCCCAAATTCGGTCATAATACAATAGAGTGGCGAGTAGTTGATATTTTGAAGCATATAGTAGCGAAACTTAAACTTACGCGTGGTGCGATATTCCTCTTAACGATCTCAATACTCTTACTCACATAACATTTATTTTCACTACAAAAGCGCGTATATTGAAGTAAAAGGTCTTCAAAGCTGGCTACCATGCTACTTAATTAACTTAAACGCAAAAATCAGCTGTTCGCCAATCCGGAATATTACTAGTCTGCATGGGCTTAGCCAGCATTGGAATTAGAGGGGGGGGGCAAAAATGATTCAGGGATGGGCAAAATGAACATTTTTGAAATTTTAGCCATTATTTTAATAAATTTTAACAAATTCTAGGATTTTAGCGGGGGGGGGGGCTGCCGTCCTTCCCTGCCCTTCCCCCTGGCTACTCCCATGTTAGTCTGTGATTATAACAGATGCTAACAATTAATGTGTTCTCGACCATTACATTAGTCAAACTTGGCATTTTTCCTTATTTTCTCTACTTTTGTTAAAATCGACTTAGAATATTAAATCTGTTTACCGTAGGATTGCTTACAAATACTTCGCGACGTTACAGTGCCTCAAACTAGACCCGGCCCCGGAGCGGAACTCAAAGTAATGTGCTTCCATTGGTTGGACCTCCTGTATCGAGTTACCTTGTTAATGGTGGGAATGCCGAACGCTTTGGCGGAATGTTACGACCTTTACCGAATGCGCAAAGAATTTTTCGAATTTTTTGCCGACGCCCTCTACTTGCCACTATACCAAAAGTTTCGCCAAGCTTCTAGTAATCCCGTAGGTAATGCGATGTAGTGTTGTATAAATGGCTCGGTTTTGTTTGGTCGACCTTTCGTTTTAGGCGACTAATTTGGTCGGTTTTTCTTAGTCGACCTTTAGGCTTAGTCAAGATTTGAAAAATAGACCAGAATCGACCGTTAGTTTTAGGTGAACCAAAGGTCGACCAATCAAAATCCAGCCTTTTTTTCAACACTAGGTACAACACTGCAATTGATATGTACAAATGTAGAATTAAATCCAGTGCTTGTTTCATAATCATTTTCGTTTTATATTATATTAAAGCTAACGTGTTGTCTTAATAATGCAAGATTGACGAACAGCTGATAATTATATTAAGTGAGGGTTCGGGTATAAGCGTCCGACACTTTTGAGACCGGTTTTCACGCATATTCATACGCATGTAATATGTACAATTAAAACAAAACAAGTTATATCAAAATATATAATATCTATTTTATAAATAAACACATACTATCAAATAAATAACTAAATATAACCCTAACCCTGGCCTATATATTACATTTTACATATATTACATTTTGCGCAGAGTTATTTTACCTCTCATTTTGATTGGGTTATCTTAGAAAGTGTCGGACGGATGCCTAAAAACCTTAAGTGAGAGTGAAGGCCGCCTTGTTTGAGGTATATATTAACAAACGAAACGCTATTCGTTTTGTTGCATTTTAATATTTATTTTAAAAAATGGATATTTAGCTAATTTAACCTAAGTAATGCCTTTCACAAAAGCAAAAATATAAGTTGGGTGATTAAAATTTGAGACTGCATAGTAAATAGTTAAAAATGTGTAGAACATTCACAAATTTGAGAAGATATTATAAATTCGTAAACGTTAAGTTATAATATATTTTGTTTGAGGCTATAAATGTAATATGTTAAATTAAAGCATCATATAAATTTTAATATGATATGCCTTAGTAATCAATAAATCAATTGCCAATAAAAAAATTTTTTCCACAGCCATTTTTAATTTTTAACAACCTCATCTTTAAAGGCGCACTAAGTAAATTTAATGTAAAAATGAGCTTTTACCCATTCTATATTCTACTATTAATCTATGACTAATGCATAAACCTGTTTAAGTCCCGGTTTTTAGAGGTTAAAAATTAGAAAAGTATTTCGTCTAAAGGGTATATGTACTTAGCTAAATCGGCAAGCTAAGATTGCGTCTCATCAGACACCTTTCGGTGCATGTCGGGACACGTCAATCAGAGGTTAGGAGAATCCTTAAATTGCAAAATACACAAATATATCATTCTCCTACCTTCCTGTTGCAGGTACATTGGCGTTAGGGTACGAAGACGGGAAGGTACCATACCTCGAAGCCCTGCTTGGCGTGACATTCTGTAACGTGGCCAGCGTCGTAACTCCCCTAGGAATCGTGCTAAAAGTCGAATCCACCACACCTGTTGAATGTAGCACTATTGCAGATTCGCTAAAATCAGCCGTTAATCGGTTATTACCTGCCCTAGACCGAGCTAACACACCTCTGGCTAGTATCGCCTTCTTGCTATTGACTAGGTTTATAGCAAATTTCATTTCCAATGTGTATTGAGCATGGGCCTAGCCAGGGGGGGGGCCATTGCCCCCCTATAAATTAAAAAATTTAATAAAGTCATGGCCAAAATTTCAAAAAATGATCGTTTTGCCCCTCCATAAATGATTATTGTCCCCCTCAAAAAATGCTGGCTACGCCCAAGGTATTGACAGAGGGTAGATTTGTTTAAATTTTTCTACGTGAACTCGCCCCCCCCTTTGATTTTATGACTAAATTGCTCGCCCAGGCCCCCCCCCTTCTGACTGTCCGTCCGCTCATGCCCGAATCATTAGAACTGCTTGAAGGCGGGCCGGGCCGGACTCTGGTTGATGGCAACCATTTACTAGAGGGCCTAATAATTTTAGAAACGACTATTGTGTAAAGCCAATGAGCCAATTACAAAATCAATATCAATTTTTTTTAACACTAAGAGAGGTTTATTTTCAAATATTTGTGTATGATACATGATTTACTTATATTAATCAAATATTTCTTTACTCTTTTTACCAATTTTTCAGCTGTGATGATATGGCTTAATACACAAAATTCAGTTTTCTTAAAAATGTATTTAGGGCTTTAAAACAGTGGTTAGGTGGGAGGACTATCTTTTGAAGAATGGAAGTAAATATTCGACTATTGTTAAGAAATCACAATTCGTATAAATTATTGTTTTTTCAAAATTCATATATATTGTAACACGTATTTAAAATGCATAAATTTTTTAATATGTATTTTAAAGACTCATCAAGGTATATGATAAAGAATTGACTTATTCGCTCTACAAAGAAACCACCGTAGTATGTCCTGCAACTGACTCCGACACCCTTGAGGTACACGACCAGCTGGCTCCCGAAACTGGTACAAAATATCGAAGATTATTTAAAAATTTCGTACACACATTAAAAAATTTGTTAGATTATTTAAGTTTTTAATAATTTTTTTTTGTCTAAATCGTACCTAAAAATTGTAATCATTTTTTGTGGATTTTGAAGTAATTTAGTTACTACCATATGGCACAAGCGTCAAGATATTTTTATATATTTACGGTTGTAAAAACGGCTGGGTAATATTTGGGCGACCTTGGTTTTACTAAGACTAATGGTTGCTTCTGGTCTGTTTTTCAAATTTTGACTAAGCCTAGAAGTCGACTTAGAAAAATAGACCAAAAAACTTCTGGTCGACCAAACAAAACCCAGCCGTTTTTGCCGCTTCTGTTCAAAATAACGACAGTTCATAATAACGACAACCAATATATGTATATAATAGAATATATAGAATTATATATAAGGAATTTTTACATATTTAATATGATATATTAAACATTAAATTATATAATTAATCAATACAAGTTAGTCTGGTAAAGGGTAATATATAATTAAGTGTATAAAAGCCATTTATACATACTTAATATATTCAATACTAAATCATATAATTAATCAATACAAATTAGTCTGGTAAAGGGTCGTATATAATTAAGTGTATATAATAAACTAAATGTTATAATATAAAAGCAATTTATACATACTTAATATATTAAATACTAATTTGTTATGGCTGTCGTTATTGTGAACTGTCGTTGTTTTGAACATGATTCGTTTTTACAACACTTATGTATATCCTATACAAACCATGTGCCAATCGCCTTTTTTGTTTTTTATTTCCATAAGCCAAAATTTAAATTGTGTATTTTATTTTGCGTTTAGGTGCGGTTAATTACATTATAGACGCAACTAGGGATATCGTCTTTAAGCTACTAACCTTTCAACCTGATCAAGATGGCCCCCTCCACGTCCACCACAGTATAACCAGCTCACACACTTTTCATGTTCATATTTCCTCCAATAATTATTTGATTATTTCGTTTCGATAAAATTACATTTCTCCTTTCTAACAGGCACAGCCTTGCTGGAGGAATTTTGTTATAAATCCATCTTGACGATTGAAAGCGCGTCCGTTTTGGACCCGTTGTTGAAGTTGGAAGTTTTCCAAACACTCTTACACCAACCTTCCTCTCGTCAACTACAATTTCCAGAAACTTTGACTGAAACGGATGACATAACGCTGATAGACGCTATATGCGAGGTGTTGTTGAAACAATTGCTTGCGACCCAATCTCTCGTCAACTCCGGTGATAAGAGTCAGCTTAAATGTTCGCAAGAAGCGCTAAAAACCTGGTGGAACGAGGTGGGTTTAGAGTACTGCCAACGGATTTACGCCAAAAGAGAAGACCACCATGTTATTAAGGTTTAAACACGGCGTTTAAAAATTTGGAAAATTTTTTATGATTTTCAAATCAATTTAAATAGCGACGTTTAATACCAATTTGCATGTGAAGGTTTTAAGGGGTTCTGTCTGCAGAGAGTTTTTAGAATTTAATTATGAAAGTTATCGGGTTATAGATGTATTTAAACCCTACCCATCGAATTGTTAAATCTTTTTGGTTAAACATGTTTCATAAACTGATTTTAAATATTGTTGTTGATCGATGTGATCATGCGAAATTGAGGACCGTTTAATTTTGGCGATTTTTATTATTGAAAAGGTTAACTAACATGGAAATGCTTGATCAGCGTCCCTGTCTTAGTTTTAAAAATATTGTCGTACGAAACTGGCGACCGTTTAATATTGGCGATTTTTTTTCAAAAAGGTTAACCAAGACAAACCTAACTATATAATGGGGTGCGATCCTCTAAGCAATTTCGGGGCTTTCAAAATTTTCCGAGGCCATAAATTGGAGCATCGGGCCGAGCACTTGCAGATGATTTTAGCTTATTTAATCCTCCGAGAATGTCCGACTAAAGCGAGACGACTGTGGATTTTGAACGGGAGCAAAGCTCAAGTCAAATGGCTGAAGGATGTGTTTTGCACCAAGTATGGTATTTGCCAAGCCATCGTAGACCAAGAGTTTCGCGCTATACAAGCGCAATTCGAGATGGAGGGCGCCATTAAAGGGGACATTGCGGGACCTAGACCTAATGCCCCCAACCCCAAGTCGAACGAATTCGAAGTCAAGGTTACTTTGAAAAATGATATTCATTATTCTTTTAATACACCTAGAGTGGCGAATGATTAGCTGATAACACGGTTCAACAAGAATAATAACCGGCAAATTGTTTTGCAGATTTTGGTACAGTTTTTCGCGGTGAACACGAACATCATTTTCCCCCCGTATACGTCAAGTTTTTTAATTATTTGCTGTCAAAGGTGCTAGGCGATTTTGGCATTTTTCAAACGCCATTAATTTATAAATTAACCGATAAAATTCTGGTTTAATAAATTTGATTTATATACAAAAAACTCGGGCCTTTGGCCCTCGTGGGAAGGGGGGGGGACTCATCTTTACTTCGTATAAATGTATCATATTTGCTATGCAATTTATGGGCGAGAAAGGTGGGAAGGGGCGAGAATGCCTATAGGGGGGTATTAAATGCCTAATGATTAATTAATTATTTATACAAATTTTCCATTTATAGGCAAAATTTAATATAGGCAAGGGTTAGGGTTAGATTTAGTGTTTGCATCTAGTTGCGTATTACATTAGTTTTTACGGCCTTTAGTGATTATGGGTCTAACAAACATTATATTGTAAAACATCACAATGTTAAGAATTTGCAGAATTATTGGGAGAAATTTTTTGTTGAATTTGAACAATTTTTAATTAAAAAAATCAAAAATTTGGCCAATGGTCATTTTTTCTCTATTGGTCAGTACCAACAGATACTCTATAAGTCAATGATAGCCAAAAAAACGGAAAAAAAAATTTTTGATGCTCACTTTGACCAATGGTCATTTTTTTCCATTGGTCAGCAGCCAGCACACGGTAAAAGTGGATATAAATTCATAAGAGTAAAAAAACGAAAAAAAATTTTCGAATCACATTTTGGCCAATGGTCATTTTTTTCCATTGGTCAGCAGCCAGGACACGGTAAAAGTGGATATAAATTCATAATAGTCAAAAAAAAACGAAACAAAAGTTTTCGAATCACATTTTGGCCAATGGTCATTTTATTCCATTGGTCAGCAGCCAGCGGACGGCCAAAAAGTCATAATAGCAATGGTAGTAACAGGAAAAATCATAATAGTCAAAAAAAAACGAAAAAAATAATTTTGATTCACATTTTGGCCAATGGTCATTTTTTCCATCGGTCAGGAGCCAGCGGACGGCCAAAAATTCTTATTATCAATGATAGTAACAAGAACAATCATAAGAGTCAAAAAAAACTCCGGGATTCTAACCCCAAAATTAGTTAAATTGCATAGCAATTAAAAGTAAACAACTTTTATTTATGTTTATTATATAACATTGGCCAGCAGCCAGCGGACGGCCAAAAAGTCATAATAGCAATGGTAGAAACAGGAACAATCATAATAGTCAAAAGAAACGAAAAAAATAATTTCGATTCACATTTTGGCCAATGGTCATTTTTTTCATTGGTCAGCAGCCAGCGGACGGCCAAAAATTCTTATTATCAATGATAGTAACAAGAACAATCATAAGAGTCAAAAAAAACTCCGGGATTCTAACCCCAAAACTAGTTAAATTGCATAGCAATTAAAAAGTAAACAACTTTTATTTATGTTTATTATATAATATACTTATGCATTAATTTAACGTAGCAATTAAAACCCGACCCCGCCCGAAAGCGAGGGAGATAGAGATGAGGGGTGGGGCACCTCTTATGCATTAATTTAAAAAATAACACAGCGAAGGAGATAGAGATGAGGGGTGGGGCACCTCTTTCTCATGCATTAATTTAAAAAAGCGATAACCTAATATACCCAATGCAAATAGATAGGAAGGGTAACGGACAACGGACGGACACCAAAAAACGAGCCCATAAATTGCATAGCAATTAATTAATTTATCCCTATCTTTTAAAAATTGCCCTAAACTTAAGGTCGCCCTTCCTGCCCTTCAACACTAGGAATAGAGACTTGCATGGGCCAAAAATTTTTTGTCAGGCCCGGCCAGCCCGCTGATAAAACCCAAAAATTGCGCCGTATCAGGCCCCCACTAGTAAAAACAAGTTGAATTTGCTTATAAATTATTTATTTGTATTAAAAACTTTATGTATTGTTCATAAAGTAACTAAGCTAGAGCATATCGGCTAACGCTATTTGTCGTTATTATAAAAGGATTGGGATAAATTAATTAAAAAAAGGTTTTTAACGCATTCCTCTCCCCTTTAGTTGTAATCAATTCTATTAAATCAAAAGTGATTTTTTGTGTTTGAACATAATTGTGTATGATACCTGCTAAAATATATTAGATTAATGAACTGGCATAGAGCCATGGATTTAAATTGTATTGGATTTTACCATTTCCATGCTGATTTTCTGCTTGACATCAAAAAAATACTTTGGGATCGCGTGTAATGAAGGTATTGATCAGAGGTCAGATTTGCTTGGAATTTTCTGCCCGAACTCGGCCCGATTAAATTTTTTTACTTCATTGCCCGCCCGGGCTCTCCCGACCCAACTGTCCGCCCGGGCCCGCCCGAATTGTTAAAGCCGCCCGAATTGCCCGGCCCGAAATATTAATTTTGCCCGTTAATCCCGATTTTTTGCGATCCCAAACAGAGGTCAGATTTGTTTAAATTTTTCTGTCCGAACCCGGCTCGCTCCAAATTTTTAACCGAATTGCCCGCCTGAACCTTTCTAAGTGTCCGCTCGGCCATGCCCGAACCATTAGAGCTGCCCGGCCCAATGAATTAAATTTACCCGTTAGACCCAAATTTATGCAATCCCAAAATCTTTCAACCACTATTAAAAAATGGTCACACAATTTTAATAGATATTAATTGCTAATGCATTTAGGTTAATAAAAAATTATTTCAATCAGTAATACTTACTTTGTTGTGTAATATAATGGATAAAATTTTTCTTTGAAGCGAAAAAGGAATGGTTGTGAATTAATTATGTATTATAAAAATAAGTAATAGCGTAGATAAGGGAATATAAAGGGCAAATGAAATGGGGCAAAAAAAGAATGATGTGGAAATTAATTATTATAGAAATTATAAATAAGTAATAGCGTAGATTAGGGAATAAAAAAGGCGAATTGAACCAAAATTTATTTGTCAAAAAAATTATGGCATGAAGCTTTTGTTTTAAGTCCAGACCGCACACACGTGTATTGCGAACAATGAAATGGCTACATAAATATAAATATTTCAATTCTTTCCATAAAAGTAGCTAAGAAATGGAGTCGGGCAAAGATTTAACTTGGGGGGGGGCGGGCAGCATTCGCGATATACAATCTAATAAAAAGGTAACAAGATAAGATACTATGATTTTACTCTAACCATGCCCGAATCTTATCAGCGTGCCAACCCGGGCCCGCCCCAAAATTAAAATTTAAGACAGGTCTCTGGTATTGACCTTTAAAAAGCGCTAAAATCGCTGTTCACATACAAACAATATATATTCGTGTTGAGCGCGAAAAACTGTGCCAGTATCTGCAAACCTTTAAGAAGTCTATTATTTGTTGACCAATGTAATGAATTATTAAGTAAGTGTGGTATAATATATTAAGGAACTAATCCCCGTTGCAATTTGGTGAGTGCGTAAATGTTAGACTTACGTACTACATATGTTAAAGAAAACTTTTTATGTTCTCATTATTACCTCTTTCATAACTTTTGCCTTTTATCATAGCGCATTCGCACATATTTAAAGCCTGGGTTACTTAATAAATTTTAAGCAATATTCAGCTGTTCATTTTAGGTGAAAGACAATTGTTCAAATCATAACATTTTATCATTGGTATACGAAAGTTGGGAAGTATATATGTAATATTTTGAAACGAAACCCCAGGTCAAACGTAAAGTGGGTGAAATAACGGCCCGTTACACGGCCCAAGACTTTTGCATAGAGATCGAAATCAAGCTACCCTCCGATTATCCCATTAGTCCCTGCGCCATTAAATGTACCAAAAAGTCGGGTGTGAGTCAAACCCAATGGAGAACTTGGTTATTGCAACTCAATGCCCTCATAGTATATCGGGTATGCCAACCTGAAAATATTAAAATTACTTATCGACATTTTAATGATGTGACTATGACAATAATTTTTAGCTCAAAGATTGGTTAAAATGTACTAATTAGTGCTGTAAAAACGGTTGGCTGTTTTGTTTTTTTATTTGATCTTTGGTTTTAGTCGACTAAACATAAACAGTATGAGAAAGAGACCCAAAAACCGTTCGTTTATGTTTAGTCGACTAAAACCGAAGGTCGACCAAACAATACCCAGCCATTTTTACAACACTAGTATTGTTAGTCAAAAGTTCTAAATATTCTGAGACTTGTGGATTTATTATTAAAAGATCAAATTTTGTGTTTAAAAAGGACGGAACCTTATTGGATGGTGTAAAGCTTTGGAAAAGGAACGTAGATAGATACTTAGATGGGGCAGCATCTTGCATGATTTGCTTTTCAATCATCGACCCAAAAGATTACTCATTAACTAAAAACACTTGCCCGCAATGCAAAAATAAATACCATTCAACCTGTTTGGTAATATATTCATGTTATTTATGATTACTAATTGCTTAGTTTTTAACTTGTACAATCACTGTTTAGAAATAACTGTACCACTAGTAGATAAATATATAATTATTAAAAATAATAATAATATAATTTTATTAAGGGCCGGGGAGGGGAAACTAATGAACAAAGAATAAATATAAATGATAATCACAAAAACATATGGTTATCACCAACTCGGATTTGGCTTACAATATTGAAATATATAATTATAACAAAATCGCCCTTCGGGCGTAACTGGGGGCTTCGCCTTTAAACCCCCAGCTGGGGGCTCCGCCCCCAGACCGTTTAGTTCAGGACAGTCCCTGCTCGGCATATCTTTGCTTCAAATCCTCATACACATCGATTACTCTTTTATACTTCGTATAAACAAAGCATATTTGCTATGCAATTTATGTTGGAATTGTCATAATTGCAACCTAGCCCCTTTTACCTGTGGGCCATAAATTGCATAGCAAATATTATTGGCAAAAGCTAAAGTTTATGCCCGACTTTACTCAATCTATAGCTATTATTGCTATAAAGTTTTACCTATTACCTAGTGAAACCCTGTACTAATTTAAATTAATAAAAGGTTAAAAAAGCTATTAAAAAAACAGTAAATGCCAGTGTTTAAGCTATTGAAATGATTAACAAAATTTTTGCTATATTAATGGACTTGCGACGAAACAAGCAACGACATGCAATAGCTCCGCTATTGCCTGTTACTACCGCGCATCTAAAAATGTCACAGGTATCGTAAGTATATCCTAAAAATTTTTCAAGTGCTCAATTGTTCCATTGGTCAGCAGCCAACCGACGGTCTATATAGACATAAGAGTCAAAAAAACGAGAAAAGAAAATTTCGAATCACACTTTGGCCAATGGTCATTTTTTTCATTGGTCAGTACCAAGAGACGGTCCATAAATACATAAGAATCAAAAAAAAAGAAAAAAAATTTCGATCCACATTTTGGCCAATGGTCATTTTTTCCATTGGTCAGCAGCCAGGACACGATAAAAATGGATATAAATACATAAGAGTCAAAAAAACAAAACGAAAAAAAAAATTTAGATTTTCATTTTGGCCAATGGTCATTTTATTCCATTGGTCAGCAGCCAGCGGACGGCCAAAAAGCCATATTAGCAATGGCAGTAACAGGAACAATCATAATAGTAAAAAAAAACGAAAAAAATAATTTCGCTTCACACTTTGACCAATGTTCATTTTATTCCATTGGTCAGCAGCCAGCGGACGGCCAAAAAGCCATATTATCAATGGTAGTAACAAGAACAATCATAAGGATTAAAAAAGATAAGAAAAAATAATTTGGATTCACATTTTGGCCAATGGTCATTTTTTCCACTGGTCAGCAGCCAACGAACGGCCAAAAAGTCTTATTATCAATGGTATTAACAAGAACAATCATATATAAATTTAAAAAAAATAAAAAAATTTTTAACCTCCCCGGGATTCAAAACATCAGGAGAGGCATAGGCTTTTGTAAAGGGGGGGGGGGCACAGGGACCCATATCAGTAGAGGTATAGGCTCTGCTAGGGGAGGGCATAGGGTAATTGTCAATGTTAGGCAAGAAAAACGAAAAAAATAATTTCGATTCACATTTTGGACAGTGGTCATTTTTTTCATTGGTCAGCAGCCAGGGGACGGCGAAAAAGCCATATTATCAATGGTAGTAACAAGAACAATCATAAGAATCAAAAAAAAATAATTTGGATTCTTATTTTGCCCAATGGTCATTTTTTTCATTGGTCAGCACCCAACGGACGGCCAAAAAGTCTTATTATCAATAGTAGTAACAAGAACAATCATAAGAGTCAAAAAAAACTCCGCGAATCGAACCCAAAAACTAGTTAAATTAACATAAATTAAAAGTAAACAACCATTCGGTGCCATTCGGTGTGACAAGACATTCGGTGCGTGACACGAACAGGGTCGCAAACAAAATGGAAAGTGAGCCCATAAATTGCATAGCAATTAATAATATAATCTGTAGAAAATGATAATAAAAGTTATACTAAATTAAACTATTTTTCTTTCACGTATTCACATATACGACATCTTTTTATTTAAAAATTAAGGCTCCCTGTTTTGTTCTTGGACATTCTCATGTGCTCCATCAACAATGTGTAACATTTAATAAACTCTTGAAGTGGGTTAGCTGGGAAGGTGAGATGGGGTGGAAATTGTCAGAAGGGGAAATATGGAGGGTTTGAGGGTTGGATTTGGAAAAGTGGGTTTAGGGGAAGCTAGTGGCAGGGGTTGAATTGATATGTGGTTTTTCATTTAAAGTATTAGGGTGTTCATGGCATACGGGATCTCCTGAGTTACCTAATTTATGGACTTTGGGAATAATCCTATCCTCCCCGCACTGTAATTAGGCAAGAGAAACAAGTGAGAATATCTCCATATAATAATGTTTCCCTTTTCAGTAATCTTCTATGCATACTTCTTGAATATTTTTGGAATTCCTCTTTTTGTTCAATAACCTTGGTCTATAGAGGCCTTGGGTTCTCCTTCGTCTATCATCGAATCCTGATTCCGCTTTTTTTGGATCTATATGATAAAATAACGTGGATTACGATAGTTTCTCCTTTTAGTATATCGACTTTGACTAGACGCAACGCTGCTCGACGCTCAGCCCCTCAATACTAAATTAAACTATTCTTTTTTCACGTATTCACATATAAGACAGAAACAAAAGGCCTCTTGTTAGGTTTACCTTTTTAGGTTGTTTTAATAGTATTACTATATCTTTAATATTAGGTTTTTTAAATAATTTGATAGAAGTTTTGAACTTATAACAAGCTAAGAAATACTTAATAGATAATTTTGGATTTAGAGGACGCCTCTTGATGGGCTAGATGTCTCAATTTTAATTTTTACAGACTTGTTAAGCTTTTAGAGCTATGTGTCTTTTTAATTTTTTTATGTGTTTTATTTTTCAATACTTTATGTTATATATAAGGCTAAAGAGATATTTAAATAGTTTTAATTTTCGTGTTGTGTGTATTTTTATATAGATATATTTTGATGTGTTTTAGTACAAATGGTTTACCACAAGTCATAATACCACCTGTCCGCTGTGCAGAAATCGCTTTTGAACATCCCAAAAATGCAGATCCGTTTTTCGTTATTGTTTAAATATTTATTATTGCCGTAGTGCGCGATTATACCACGTCTCAATTATACATTATGATAAAAGTCATTTTATTTTTTTGTGAAGAAGGAATGTCAACGTTGGAGGGGGGGGGGAGTTGATTAATGTTAAATTTCTTACTTTATAAAATTTGTTATTAAATGCCAAAAATTTATTAAATACTTGAGTAATTCTTTTGTGACTCCTAATTATCTCTGGCTCTGCTTTTAAATCAAATAATTTATGAATAGATTAACTAAGGATATTGTTTAGGTTATTGGTTTTTTTAAGATTATAATTTGCATAATTAGTAAAATTGGAAATATTTGATTACCAAATTATTAAATATTTATAATCGTTTTATTAGACTTTACTTTCAGATATTTATAAAAAAAAATTTTATTTAAAACATTAAATGCGCAATAAATATTTATGCCCCGATGATGACACAAAATTTGGAGTAGGGGGCCTTAAAAATTATATTTTTTATTATTTTCTTGGAAGTCGAACTAACCTTCACAAGCCTGCTGTTTCGAATCCTTTATACTCCTTGTATTAATTTGTCGAACGAATGCTAGTCTCTAAAATGTCCTCAAAAAGTGGAGATTAAGCTATTAAAATGCATAGAATGTTTACTTGTCCATATATGAATAACAACATAGACCTTGGATTTTCTGTAATTAAAATGGGAAATTAATTTGGGCACCAAGGTCAGACACGATAGATCAAGTTTAGGCAGAAAGTTAATTTTATAATAAACTACTTAGTTAACAAAGCCGATTTGTGATCCTGGTAAAGTTAGAATTAGTATAAGCTTTTAACCCTCCAAAATGTATGTATTATTGTAAATGTAGCTACTTTCGAAGAATTTAACAAAATTTCGTTCTTTAAGTCAAAAATAAAATCAGATGCTTCGCTTCACTTATCTGCCATATCCGCATGCTACAGTACGAATGAGCACACCAAAGACACAAACTTAACCTGTCGATTGTAATTTGTAAGGGTTCGGGTATAAGCGTCCGACACTTTTGAGACCGGTTTTCACGCATATTCATACGCATGTAATATGTACAATTAAAACAAATAAGTTATATCAAAATATATAATATCTATTTTATAAATAAATACATATCAAATAAATAACTAAATATAACCCTAACCCTGGCCTATATATTACATTTTACATATATTAAATTTTGCGCAGAGTTATTTTACCTCTCATTTTGATTGGGTTATCTTAGAAAGTGTCGGACGGATGCCTAAAAACCATGTGTAAGCACTTAAGACCATAAGGAACATACATACATACTTACCTGCTCACATGAATGAAATTGATGAAGTTTCTCAGAATGTTGTAGACCAATACTATAAAAAAATAATAACACGAGGTAAAAATTTCTATTGCAACTAAATATTTATCTTTTAAGATATTAATAATCATGATATGTGCCTATTACAATTCACTAATAAGTAATTTTGTAAAATTTGTATTTGAACCATGATAGTATTATTGTTGTCACCTTGTCATTATCACATCCTTTCTTAATATCAAAAGAAAATATAAGTAAAATAGATTTTCAAACTTCGAAAAATGTCAGCAGACTTGTAAACAATGTTTCTGGCAAAGGAAAGAAAGTAAAAAAAATTCTTTAAAATTTACTAATCTTAATTTTTATAGGGTGCACAATATTTAAAGAAAAATTCTTTGCTTTGTACAGTGTTTTCTGAGACTGGAAAAAAATATGAATTATATCCTGCTTGTGAAGGAAAATTGATTGAGATTAATGAAAAATTAACTGATAATCCAAACATCTTAATTGAAAAAGTATATATGTAAATTTTGTATGATATATTGCTAATTTAGCCTCAATCTGAAGGTTTTCTGGCCATAATTTTACCAAAACTTGATTATAAAATTAGTGTAGATATTTAATTAATATATCCTTATTTGTGTTAAAATTTATGATTTAAGTGTCTTGTATGAATAAAGACTATAAATTTAAATGTTGCTTATTTTCATCTTTTAAAATTGTCAAATAATATTTTGTAAAATTGTGCATCTTAAGTATAGACTTATTTTTATAGCTATTATTTGTAGGGAAGTTTAGCATCACTCTTGCATAAATTATATTGTTTATTGCTCCAATAACATTTACTTACATGGTGATAGGATTTATATATGTAATTATTTTGTTAAACAATACTAAACAAGAGGCTATATTTATATAAAATAGCCATATTTATTTTACTCTTCTTCTTCTTTATCAGTTATTTGGTCCCACATTGGTGGGGTTTGTTTTGATGAGTCTCTTCCATCTTGACCGGGTGAGTGCCATGTCTTGACTAATCTCTTTAGTTTTCATAACTTTATCGACTTGCCCTTTCCACATGACACGGGGTCGTCCTCTTCCTCTCTTCCCCGGTATTTCCATGTCTAGCACTTTTCGATATACGTCATCCATGTCCCTTCTTAGTATATGCCCATACCACCTTAGCCGATTTTCGTTAATCATGTCCGCCATAGGTTGAATACCCATTTTTGTCATGAGAAAGTCATTCGTCATATGATCGAGCTTAGTATATCCCAAGCTCCACCGTATCATTCTCATCTCTTTATTTTACTAATTTAAAATAATTTTATAGTCTTAAATAATGGAGTATGACTTTTTTCATATAATCATGTCTTTTGTTTTACAAAGGGGTGTTAATCATCACTAAATAGTAAGAGATTTTTTTTGATTCTCGTAAATATAAAATTCATGTCAAAAAGTACTGGGAAGATTAGAGGAGACTGGGGCTAATTATATCTTTGTATTCACTTTTTTAAAGATTAACTTATTACATGAAATTACAAATTATATGTGTATTTGTCATAAAGTATAACTATGATTTTACTGGGAAAATTAAAAAAATTATAGAGCACTTTTTTGGAGCGGGAGTAGCCTTGACAAAACTTTGTTTTTTGAACATGACATTTTTTTAGTTGTATGCTTGAAACTAATTTAGGTCTTGTCTTATGAAGACATATTTTTTCCTATAAAAACCATCTAATAATAATTTTATTTTTATTTGCAATATCACTTAAAATTATTATTTGTACAAAAAAGAGGGGTCAGATAGTTGGACAGGGTCTTATGCTAGCCATTCTTGTTGTATCCCTCATATAGACAAATTTGTGTATTTAAAAAACAAAAGTTTCCTAACCTATTTTAATTTAAAAGAGAAATAGACTATGATTACACCTTAATTACTATTATAAGACTTTTTCATTGTAGAGTCCGTCTTATATAGGTACTTAAGTCAGGTTGCCATTTTGCCCTATTTTATCTTTGTAATGGGTAAAATATGACCATATTAAATTTTCATTTGTATGTTTTTTATAATAAAATAATAGTTTTATTGATGTGGGTTGGCATACATACACTAATAAAATAATGAAATCAATAAGGCTATTCAATCTCTTGAACAAGGCTATGACTTGCCCCGGGCATTTTGAATTTCTTAGGATTTTTGTTTTTCAAACCAATTTGTGGAATTATTACAAATAAAATATCTCAATTTTTTTCACATAGTAAAATATTCCAACAGATAAATTAAAAAGAAATAATTTTTAGTATTTTTAATTATAATGTAAGACCTTATATTATGTCCAAAATATTTACTCGATCTATTTTTTAATAATTTAGTTCTAAAATATTTTTGTATTATTAATCTTTATCCTTATACATTTTAGTG
The DNA here is from genome assembly GCA_964036665.1 of Gordius sp. MW1. NCBI lineage: Eukaryota > Metazoa > Nematomorpha > Gordioida > Gordea > Gordiidae > Gordius > Gordius sp. MW1. The sequence continues at coordinate 25,851,596 of OZ038527.1, forward strand.
TAGTTCATCGCTTAGAAAATATTGTGGATTAGTATTCACCCGCCAACCTTATATGTCAAAGGCAATGTAAATGGCAAATCAAATGCATAATCTGATTTATGGCTCGTGAATTTCATAGGTGTACCATAAGTTCAAACATCACAAACTCGTGGTAGACCCATGATTGAATCTAATGCTTTTGAGGGCAATCGTTAGGGGGCACACAAGTGGATGGGGTGCTCAAAACTTAAGCCATTAAAGCTATATTTATAATCATTTTGACTAATTAACCACCGATTCGATATATCATCACGTCAGACAGGATGTTATAATTGTTGTGAAGATGCTTTTAATATTAAATATTTTATCTGAACTTACTTTAAGGTTGCATTTGGAAAAATATGCAATATATTAAAAATTAAACGCCTTAAGATCCACTTATACTTTGTTCATAAAGCTAAAATTACCAAATTCGCGGCTACTTGGGTGTGAATTACCTCATCTTAGAGTATTCCAAAACAGCCTAAATTTGAAATACACAACAAAATTTACTATGTATTTGATTATGATGTTGAGTAAAGAAACATTAAAGCCGAGATCTCGCTGATAAAATCTCGTATCGTCTCGAGGTCGGAATTCTGTCGATATCGGCTCGTGGCAAGACAAGTTCGAGGTTTTTCATTGATTTATTGCAACACTATTCTTTAAGTGGCTGCCTATTTGAGGTAATTTTTTCTCTTATTCGATCGGTTTTCTGAAAGTCTTTAAAATTACAAATTTTGACTTCCAATTCAAAATTTAGTTTTATTTATATGGTAATTGTTTTTTTTCAAATCAATTCGGTCTGTAGGCATGCGCTCATTATTGTCCTTGATCTTATATAAAACTTCGTACAACCTTTACGTTTCTTGATTTAATATCGCAATTACTAATAAGGCTCCATTAAACTCCTTTTGCTGAGCAGCTTTGCTGTAAACGCGATCGTGCCGCTTTCCTTATTTTGAAATTTATAGCATTCCATACCATATGCAATCAAACAAAGGTTTTTCCTTTTAGTTGCTTATAAAATGTTGCACATTATTGTTAAACCTCCTTCAATTCTGCCATTTGTGACTTTGACCTTTGAAAGGATCTATTAGGTTAGGTTAATGCCTATGTTGAGTAAGATGAACTTTATTTATATTCAGTTTAAAAGCATTTTTTATGCTGGGCTTTAATATAATTAAATGAATCAAGATATCTGATAAAAGTTTTAACGCACCTGACTACTAATCATTTATAATTAAATTTTGATCCATCCTTATTATTTATTTAAATTATTAGCGCACTTTAGGCAAATTTTGTCACATTACCCTTCGGCTATATATATATAAACACAGCACCCTATGTAGTACATTGTGTCTAAAATAACCGATGGTTATAAAGATTTTTGTTAGAAATCGAAAAAAAAAATACTAATTACTTCAATTTTTACAATAAATGCAATGAAATATTTCTAAATTTAGAAGAGGAGCCGCCTACCTATACAACCTGACTAAGCAATGTTTAAAAGTAAATCCAAGCTTTGCGCTTCTTTTGAAACTAAATCTAATTATGTGCTTAAGTGGGCCTAATATATATAAAATTTGGTATGTGCAAATGTTTATGTGAAGGAATTTATAAACGGTTTAGCTGGCCGAAACAGGTTTGAACCCTATTTATGCTAAAAGTGTGTGGGTATTTATTTAATAAAATTTAATAATGTTAAAATTATTTGGCTACATTTACAACTAACTAACAAACTCAAATTGTTATAGGATGTGTTGGGACTTTTATTTACATGTAAGTCCGTTATAATAAATACGGCACATCATTACAATATTTTACGGATAAGAATGGCGAAGTATTTTCGGTGTAATGTGCGACAAGAAAATGCCAATACGTTTGAAGAGCAAATCTTACAAATCCGTTATAAGACCGGTGTTACTCTATGGAAGTGAAACACGGGCTAAACACCACGGAAGGAAATTACAAGCCGTGGAGATGAGAAAGATAAGGTGGAACTGAAGAATGACTTTAAAAAAATGGGTATTAAAATTATGGCTGACTTGAATAACGAAAATGGCTAAGGTGGTTTGGCATATACTAAAAAGGTAGATGAATGATGTAAATCGAAAAGTACTGGACATGGAGGTACCGGGAAAGAGAGGAAGAGGACGACCTCATGTCACGTGGAAAGGGCAAGTGGATATAGTTATGAATGCTAAAAAGATATTAAGGCAAGTCTCTTACCCGGTCAAAATGGAAGAAAAAACACTCTCCACTAGGGCTGCACCGATATCAAATTTTTAACCGATACTGATACTACCGATATTTAAATAAATATACCGATACCGATATTTTACATGATTATTAAGGATATGTTTTCTAAGATTAGTGGTGTTAAAATTAATTGATGTCTTGCCACCTCTTAAAACTTTTTTATTGTAGTTATCAATTGTACAGGCTGCAATATGTGCTGAGTTCTCATCAATGATAAAATAATTCCAAATCAATGACTTGCTTTTAGACCTAAATATAATTTAATCTTAAATTTAAATAAAGTAAACGTAAGGCCATTTGAATTAATAATACACAACATAGAATTTTATTCTAATTTAAAATATTTTAAATGCTTTGTTGATAAATATTATATATATTAAAAATCGTATATACAATATAAAAATAAATACATTATATTATAAATTGTAAATACGAACTAACTTACATAATAATAATATAAATAAGTGGCGGTAGAAATTTTAATGAATGAATCAATGAAAAAATAAATTAGATTTAAGAGCAATTAAGTAAAATTTATTTTAAAAGTATATAGATATACAGCCTAACAAATATAATATTTGTAAAAAAAAGTTTCAAGTATCGGTATCGGTACGATTAATATCAGTATCGGTACCGATACCGATATCGTTAAAAATCGTAATATCGGTACCGATACCAATATCGGTGCAGCCCTACACTCCACGACTGTGACACCAAATAACTGATAAAGAAGATACCATACATATAAGCTCTATGTATATTATTCTTTTAATATAATGTGTCCATTTTAATGATATATATAATTTCTAATAAATAAATCGAATTACAAATATATAAATTATTTTTGATTATTAAATAAGTTTAACTATAGCGCAATGCTTAGAAATTAAATTTTTCTCATGTCCTTATTTACTTTTTAAATTGTTAACAGTGAAAAAGTCAGGTTTCTCCTATATATTTTTTGAGTTGGCGAGTCAATTTTAAGAACTTTTGAATTCACTTAAATATATAATTAGAATTTAAAAAGTTTTTTTATATAAAAAGCTTTTAGCGGTTTGACACTATTTAGAAACAATCGAACAGAACATTCTAAAACCTACAATTACACGATAAGCTAATAATTTCATAAACAATTGTAACGTCATCAATTGAAAAAGATCGATAAATGACAGAAATAAATTCATTTAATCAAAAAATATTAGGCCATTGTTGGCTTCCAAAGTGTTACACCGAGAGAAATGACAAACCGAAATACAAACTTTTACCAATTCTAGATGTTAAAGGATGATCCATACCAAACATGAAGTCATTGTTCAATCCTAGTCCATATGTTTACTATAGCAGTTTTGAGCTTTATAAAGGCGAGCTCAAAGCACTTTGGGCAAAGGAAGCATATCATGCTACTTAGTGTAATGTCGATCTCAATCCTAATATAGACGAGCATGCCCAACACCTAAAGCGGCATCCAACCGAAGCGTCATTGTTGTACTATACAAAAACAACTAAAATTATCTGATAAAATATTTTTGAACCTATGCTAGTACTGAAACACGATAAGGAATTTGGAGAGCCCCTTAGATGCCATTGTATGGACACAAAAAAGAGGTCTATTTAAAGTTAACCATGGACATGCAGGTTTATAATATTTTTTGTGCTTATATTACAGGAAAAATTACTTCAAATTAAAAAAAAATAATGTAAGTTTCAATTTATCATTATTTTATTAATCTATGAGCATATAATAGTTAAGATATATCTCCGGGAATTGAAAGTTACTAAATTATTCTATAATCAAAAAGGCTTCGATTAAAAAAACTAATCCGTTTTAATTATATGTAAATATCAAATAAAAGGTTTTAAATGGGGGACTTCATATTTAAATTAACAGTTTATTCCTGCAGGCCTAAATGCTTTTTAGCATGGCAATTTTAAAATTTTGAGCTGGTTATGTCATGGCTAAAAAATTTCCTATCCTTCCACTCTCTATCGTCATATTCATTTGCCGCGCGACACAATTGCTATCAGGCCCAGTGCAGCCAGCTATCGACTGTAGGTAAATGAAACCGATATGCTATCTCAGCGCGCTTCCTACTAATAACTTAAGCTAAATAAAGAAGTGCGATGTCGTGAGTTCCATCAAAGTTGCTATTTGAGGGAGAACAATATGGATCTTTGGTGTAAGCGTTTGTCAGAAAGGCTTTTATTGCAAGGTCCGATCCCTTCTAAACAAATTCCAGACTTACTAATCAATTTTTATGCTAGAATTCCTAGGAAGATGTTAAGGTTCAATGGCATTTAAGCCAACTGCTAACCACCATGGAAATGTATGTCATAAAATTAAGTTATAATAGTAATCTCGTTGGCTTAGACAGATCCACCACTGTCTAGGGAAATAGAGATGTAGATATTTTAAGACCTTATGCCCAAATCATATTAAATTTTGCCCTTGGCAAAAGCGCCAAGATTAACCTACCAATTTCCTAGTCAAAATTCAACTACATGACCTTTCAAACTTGTATCCAAAGCTTTTCTGGCAATAAATACAACCATCCATTAATGTTCCGGTGTGGTGGTTTTCCTTCCAAATAAACACTTTAATATTTATAAAGTCAATTGAAACTCTCGAGAAGTAGTTCTTTTAGTTCGATTTAATTAGTGAGAAAGCGCAAAGTTCTTTGCATTGGGATCCCTCACTTGCGCCGGTTAGCCTTTATAATCTCAAATGGTGCCAAAAAAGAAAGAGAATATAGAGGAAACAAACGAGAATCCACTATATCAGAGGCAATAACTTTTCATATAAATATTCAATCAAAAACAAAAATTCAAATTGTGAATCTAACTAATCAACAATCAGTAAACTTTTTTTAGCATCTCACCATTATATTCACTTAAATAAAAAGAGTATTGAAAATATTATAAGTTGTGAGTTAAATAAAGAATAAAAGATATTACAATGATTACAATAACGAATGCAAGAAGCTTTAGGTTACTGATAAATATATTCATGTCCAACACTTGTAAAGGTCTTGCCATATATTCAGATTCGTATATTGTGGTTTGGTTCTTTTAATAATTTATTTTTGATCTCGTAAGTTACCTAGCTCAAACATTCTAAGTGCATTAATATTATTCCCAAATTTAATTCTTGGCTTATAAGTTCTTTTATTGAGTGTAAAACAAAAAATCCCTTAATTTATTTTGAACCTTAGCTTTTGTGTTATAATATTTTAAACAATCGAACACAACAAGTAACGTCAATAAAAACGCTCAATACGTTTTAGAAAGTCATCAAATGAAGATTGTAATTTAATATCAACAATAATATCATTATGACAAAGCTTATGTCTTTCTCTTTACCGCCTAGATGTATTAATTATTTTGCCCACTTTCGTAAGTTATGTTCGTTAAACTATCTTGCATTCTAATATTATTTTATAATTCAATCTCAGATAATTTTTCTTGTTTTTAGTTATTTAGAGGATATATTATATTTGTAAATATTAATTGTCTTAAGGATTAAAAAATTTTTTTTTTATTTAGTTTACAAATAATACAAATATTTAAAAACAAAATCTTTTATTATTTATTAATGCATAAACTTAAATAAACCGTTGTCTTTAAGATGAATAATTAAAACAATGTAAATATTATAATTTAATAAATAAATAAAATAATTTTTAAAAACATATGCTTGGAAGTTATCTATAAAAGAATTATGCTGCTAGTCAGTTTAAAAGTCCGGGCAGTTAGCCAAGTATTGAAACAACCTGGATAATTAATTATATGTATATCAAAACGCTTTCTCATATTTACTGGATCTATACAAATGTAATTTTGTCTTCGTGTCTTATTTTGTCACCTTTTTTGCTAATTGTTTAATCTCTGTATTTACCAATAATTTTTTTAGCTTTCAAAAATATGTATTTTATTGACTATTAAGTTTTGAATTAAATTTAAGAAACGAAACATCGAGTTCTTTATTTGGAAAAACCATGTTTACATAATCGAACAAAACAAGTTTACCCGTCACGTCATCAATGTTCGATAATATTTGCAATTTTAACGTCATCAATCATAAATATACACCCACTTAATGATGAACCATGAACCTATTATTACATAAAGAATAGGATTTTATTATCAATTATCGGAAGAAAAAAGCCAAAATAGAGAATCAAATGGAATATCATTGATATAATGTCCGAAATCTAATTCCGCAATAATGATCTTTGTCCCATTTTAACTACGACAATCTATAACAAGGCTAGCTCAATAAAATTTTTACAGAAAAGCTATCAGCCCATCGGTTCAAACATATCAGGTAGAGATAAACATATTGCAACACCTTTGGCACCAATAATCGATTAGGTTAAGAGTTAGCACATTCGCAAGCCCGATAAAATAGTATATATTAGACCAGGTATTTTTCACACAGGCGTCCGTAAGTTACCATAAATTTTTTCAATCTATTTTTTAAGATAAATTAAACTTGTCATTTGGTATAAAATTTAAAGCATACTATTTATGTGTTTTGGGGAAAATTTGGTTAATCTAAAGAGTGGTGTCCTATTAGATTAAAATAAAAATTAAAATTTAAAATATTTTATGCTTCTATATGCAATATTCTAACAGGGCTAGGAAGGTAAAAATATTTTTGAACTATCATGAAAATCTTATTGTACACGAGATTAAGAAATTTCTTTTACATTAATAAAAAACTATAAAATTTATATATAAATGTCATGCTTAAGCGGCTAAATTTTTGATTATATATACTTTTAAAATACTTTGATTAAAATTAGGTATAAAAATTTGGTTTTTTCTGTATGATGAATATAATTTCAATTAAACACTCACCTTTCTAACCAGTATTTGAGTAGCAAGGAGGAAAAACTTAAGGACAAGATAGTAACCCCTAAATAACATAATTCTCCCGAAATTGTAAAGAAATACTAAAAGATTACATTTATTTACCTTATACAATATTATTAGCCTCAATTTTCTCATCAAGTCTATGGTTATCTTTTGTCCCTTTTTCAATAGATTTTTAATCTTTTTTAAAATGCTACTACCGTCATGACCATTTCCTATTACCATCCCTTTAATATTTCCACCTCAGCTAAATTTCCTACTTAATATCTTCTTTATAATCTTTTCAAAATAGTTATTACATTTGTCGATCCGGCCGATAAACGATCTCATGGAATTTTTTCTTGCAACTCGAGTTCCAGCAAAAATGATGTGTCATGATTTTCGTTAAAGTCTCCTTCTGGAGGGAGAATCACCGATTTGGATCATTAATGGATTGTTGAAAAAAGTTTTCAGTAAAGCCTTTGTTGCAAGTTTAAAGGTACTTTTAAAGAAATGATAATTTGATTTGTGAGAAATGTTGGCTTAGAACCACTATCATTTCCTCAAACTTAATAAAGAATGTTTTGCTTTAACTCAGCAATTAAATCACAAGCATACCAAAATTATGCGCCTTACTAAAAAGATCCATAATAACTAGATTCTCATTATCAACGTTTTACTTTTAAATGTGTGAGGGAACATCAGTTTTGTCGCGTATTCGTCGTGCCGTTTAACTTGTATTAAAGGCTTATCTTACAAATACTTCAGCCATCCCATTAGTGATCCAGTGTGATGATTTTCTTTCCAGAAAAATAATTTAGTGTAGATCATTGCATCAGGACTTTCAGCACGGGGCCTCTTGCTGCCTCGAGTAATAGTGGTATTTGAGTTGAATTTCGGTGACAGGTCCGCCTTTTCCATTCTACACCCATATTTCCCATTTTCATCTATCTAAATGCCTATCGTGCTATGGACAATCATTTTTTTAATGCGAATCTTGTTTAAAACAGCATGGGATTCTAGCGCGCCTTCTCTTTTGTAAGTGTAGCCAGAGAAAGAAATGTTACATCTTGATATTTGCTAAGCCATATTTTTGGAAGGATGACCATTGATATAAACACTTATGGATGGTTGTAACCCTTTGATCAGGAAGGCACATTCAAAGGAAATCTCTTGGGAACGGTGAACCTTTCTGACCAACCTACTACAGCCATTCTTTGGCGTTTGTGGTGGTTCTCTTTCCAAAATAGCCCTTAATAAAAGTCACGACTTCGGCATATCTCATCTGAATATTTTTCAATAGAAAGCGGGCGTTGAGTATTATTTTTAAATTCATCTCTGTTGGACACTGTCAGCTAGTAGTTTTAAAGGCTTTTTACTACTCACAACACCTATATATTCTAGAAAAAAATCCATTTGTAGATATACATAAAAGAATTTCGGTTGCAACTTATTAATATTTTTTTTTATCGAGAACTCGAGGGCGATGAAAGAGACTATAATATTTCGTCCTTTTAAGTCATCGTCAGATAAATTTAACAACAAATATATAAAATTGAAAATAAATAAGAAGTAAAACTTTAAAGGTAGAGCAATACAGGTATGTAAAACGGGCTAGGTGCTTTTTAAATCTTACCAAAAAATCTCTTTTTGTTTCACTTATGTAGAAACTATTGCAATCACTATAAGTTATTTTTAAATTAAATTGTCTGTGAATAAGCCTCATAATTATTTGGTAGAATATTAATAATGATTCGCTAGTTTTTGCCTTATTGTTGTAATGTTAACAATGCTAATTTAGAATATTTTAAAATGCTTTTTACAAATGTAAACGGTATGGAAGGATTGTATTGAAATTGTTTAACTATCAAAATTTAAATTATGGTGTAAATCAATTTTCAAATTCAATAAACACTTTTCATCCTAACATTCAGTTTACATATCTGGAAATAGTTTACCATTTTGGACGTTTTTGTTAGTAAAATTCATTATTCTTTTCAGACTAAGGTTTATCATAAATCTACGGAATCACTTTTTAATTTTATTCTTTAATAGTTTTACTCTGTTCAATTTTAAAGTCAATACCTTACGTTGGCTATTTTATAGAGCGATTCACTCATCTTCTCACATCAGGAATTTATTAAGGAAATTGTTTTTTATTTTCGAAACATTTAGTATATTAGAATCTTCTTTACACCTATTTTTTAGTATTTAAACAAATGTTTTTCGTCAAAATATATTCAACAAAATTGGGATAAGAATATTTATTAAGAGTAGCATTAGAGAGCGTTACAAATAAATATAATTATCATAATATTATTTCTTTATATTTAAGGACATCATTAGATTAAAACAAAATGAATAAAAAGTAAAATAATACAATTAAATAGAACGTTCAATAGGGAGGGTAATATTATAATGTTAAGGTGGAGAGAGGTTCTCTTTACCCAGATTTTCATGCAGTGTTAGGGTTAACCTTCTAATGAAGAAGGATTCTAGAGTTTTTCTTTGAAAATAAGTTTCCGTGACGTCAATTTGACGTAGGGATATCGGGGCATAAAAACAAGGCTCTTTTTTGCGAGATGAGAGGGTAAAAAGAGGGACGGGGCGCAAACCTAGAGGGAAAATTAAGGCCAACCGGCAGTCATTATTATTTATTTTCAGCCAAAATAAAAATGGATTTTGGCCTTTGGCCGGGGTCATATAAAATGGAAGTAAGCTATGGGCATCATTTATTTGCACGGAATTATTTATGCAGTTTTGCAATTATCCGATATATAGCAACAACCCAGACAAGTTGTTAAAGGAAATTTAATTTGAAAGCTAATGAGTCGTGCACAACAACTATGATTATTGGGCTCGGGCGAAAAAATTTGAGCCAACCTGCGGTCATAAGCTAGTCTATTTGCAAAAGCGAAATAAGAGTCTTTTACATAAGCATAGGTCCGCAGGCATAAATCCGTAATGTTTCCACGGCAATTATGGAAAAATCACAAGTTGGACAACGGATGGATAACCAAAAGCGAGCCCAAATATAGATAAAGAGATATAATGATGTCAATATATTGTATCAATTATGCTTGGAAACAAATATTTACAAAGGTCTTATTATTTTCATCGGGCTAAATTTTATAGGTTAGAATATAATGTCCTGACTTTGTTTACAGCTCCTAAGACAGCAATCTGATAAGTTAAACCTCTGCATTGCTTATAGCTACATCATCTTGCTTTAAAATATTCTTATAGGTCAATCAATACCTACACTAATCTTTCCGTAAATTTTTGCAAATATTTATGCATATTTGCTTTATATTTTTTTTCTGTTCATCACCTTAACAATTCTTAGCAGCGCCCTGTAGTGGGATTTTTAAATAAATAGTGATAACTGGAGCTTAAGAAAGAAATGAATTTCTTAACTTTTAGAAAGGTCTCAATTTGCGAGGAGAATCATCACGATGGTATGTTTAGGGGTGGTTGTTAAACGTTCGTCAGTAAAACTTTTGTTACCGTGATAAAAACACTGGTGAGTGAGTAGGTGACAAACTTACTAAAACTCATCTATTTTTTAACTGTTATAATTAGCAACTACAGTGCCGCCAATCACTGAACCAACAACTGCTACCAAACAATTAATGGAGGATGTGAAATTAAGGATTTGGATTCTCTCCTGATATTGTATAAATTCCATCGAATTACTTTGCTGACAATTATTTCCCCTAATAAAGATTAATTAATTTGTCGTATGGTAACTTTCTAGGCTGGTCAGGTCCCCATAGTGTTATATCTTATTTCCAAGGTTTTACTGACTAATCAATACAACCAGTCCTTATGTTCCTGTATGGTGATTCTCCTTGTATAAAGTTACCTTAATGCTAATCAAAGTAAAGTTCTTCAGTGAGTATGAGGGAAAGTCCGTGATGAGATAGTTGTTGGTTCACTCTCTGATTTAACTTGACATTTTTAGGATTCTCTTTACTTAGAAATACATCGCAAAGATTTTGAAACGAGAGGGTGGGGAAGGAGAAATAGAAAGTTGTTAAATCGGTTCAAGCGCGGCTAGAACCCGATACTGTTTTTGATTTTTCCGAATTAACCCAAACTCAAGTTGGATTCGACACCCTTATTTTACCGTAACTAGACAACTTTATTATGACCTAAACTTCACATTATTGGTAATTTTAATAACCTTTATAAACAAGTTAATGACTATTAAATTACTGGAATTTTATGAACGATTTTTTTCAGTAAAGCATATATTTTATGGCTTTTTGAAGCATTTACCTATATTATGCCTTTTGTAAACTTCCCTATATTAATATTGTGGTGTTTGTAGGGTACTTAAAGTATTTTTTAATACCCCTTTTATTCCCCCTCCCACATACACTTCTTCTACGCGTTCCGTTTATGATGATTCATTTTCATTTTTGTCAGTATCGCTATAAATCAATATGATTATGATTACCCAGTGTCATCGAATTTAATTACCCTGCCTTTTCGAATTTAATTAACCTGCACTATTGTTTATTATTATACCATCACGTTTAGAGATATTATGGCATCACCGTGATTGAGCGATAATTAATACTATATATCCGATCACTCGATATTAGTATTAATGATTATAATTATTTTTTATTATCGCGTAGTAAATAAAGTTTGATTAAAAAATAAGGTAGAAAATTTAGTCCTCCTTTTTGGAAGAGGACCCGTCCTGTCTTTAGGTTACAATAAATTAATAATTCTAAAATTGGAGAATTATAAAACAAAACGATTTCCTCGCGTTCCCTCGGTTCTTGGGAACGCGATATCTGTTTTTCGAATAATGATCAGCGTAATAATGGATGGGTATTTGCTGGTCTACCAATTTTTCGGAATTTGAAGGAATTTCTCTTCCGTTCATAGAATCTTATATTTTGTTTCCAGACAATTGAGAAATTTTTCCTTGTACCCTCAGATGATCTTGGGGCATTTGCTTGGTTGACACTCGGAATCAGGATGGGTATTTGCCTTGTGAGGGTTGAATAACATTTTTCTGTATTAATTATTTCCTTGTTGAGGCGAAGTGGTTCGATTCCAACAAGTATCAAAAATGAAAGCTTAAGATTAAAAAAAGCTTTTTACATAGATTTATTTTTGGATGCTAGAGGGTGTTAAACATAAATTATAATTATTATAATATTCCTAATAAAGGACATGTTCAGATAAATGAAAAACAAAATAAAAGAAATTAAAATAGAATATACTAAAGAAAATGTTTTATTGGAAGTGACAACTTTGTGTGTAGGCAAGATTAAAGGGGTACCTTTGCCATATCTTCATTTAAAGGAGGGTTAGGACTCCAACGTCTTCCTTTCAAAATATTATTTTGTAATAAGTAAATTGAGTGTTAAACATGGTAGGTATGATTTTCGTGTAAAATATGGTTGGATACGACTGTTGATACAGCGTTGGGGCGATATAAAGCCGCCAAGTGCTCTTTAAATCTGACTTTTAAGTCTCTTTTATTTCCCCAATGTAAAACTTATTGCAATCACTACATGTTGTTTTGTAGATTTTGTTGTACTTCTGTAAATGGAACTCATTTAGTTTATTTGTAGGATAATTAAGAGTGATTGGTTGGGTTTTTGCCTAATCGTTATGTTATTAATTGTAATATGTCAAGCATCTCCTAATCTCGTGCTACCAATTAATATGTCAAGCAATTCGTAATCTTTATTTCCAGCCAATCAATAAGTACAACAAGTGTAATAACGACAAATCACGATCAATCAATTGAGTAATGTTTTCTCTGTCAATCAATAAATGTAAGTGAATATGTAAGTGTTAGGATGATGGCCTTGAGAGATCGTCGTGGAATCGGTCCGGTAGGATGAGTGTCAACTAAGTGTAATCGGAGGTATTTAATTGCGGGATGTTAAGCTTGTGGTTGATAATCGTAGTAAGGGAGAAGGGCAGGTATCTGGTCTGGCTCTTGATGGATTATTGCCGCTGGAACCACGTGTCTACAATGAGAAATAAACATCTCCCCACCCGCAGGACTAAACGTGTCCTGATTAAAAAACTAACAACCTCCTCCTGCAGGACTAAAATAACTAAACAAAATAACTAAATAAAATAACTAAATAAAATTACTGATTTTTCGTGGTCAACATCTCGCTATTTAAAACCCTGTCGAAGCGCCTCTCATTTGAATGGAGAATGCTTCCAGACAGTTGGATATATTGCACGTCTCCACTAACTTGAGACTGCCATTAGCATATTCGTTTTACTTCTAATTTTAGCTAGCACGCTATCTCATTTGCGTAAGCGCCTTCATTAGTTTGTAAACATTAACTAAATCATACCTACAACAGAACCATTGGTATATCTTTTATGCAAATAATTTCACACCTACAACACCTTCCCCTTTTACCTTTTCCGACACCTCCTATTTAGGGCCAAGGTAAAGCTGCTGCAGGAACTCCGTACCACGCCTCTAGCGGTGTTTTTTGTTAAAATATTAGATGTCTTATCGTCTACACGTAACTGAAAGTAAGCCTTCCTAAGATCCATCTTTGAAAAGATTTGAGAACTTTTTAAATTAGCTAAAATTATTGCGATTCTAAGTAGGGGTTATTAAAAATCTATCAAACATTTATAAAGTCATTGACCTTATCAACCCAAATAAAAGGTATTAGACGGGTAGAACGAGGACTTGCATCTGAGTGAACCCTTATCGACAAAACGTTATCATTCAAACAACCTAGTTTCTCACGAAAAAATCAACTATATTCCACGTTAATTCTATCAATGTTCTAATGCCACAGTCTCCCGACGTACTGACCATCACAATCAACCCAACAGGGGTCGTAGGCTTATTATCGAAAACCCTTGCCCCTAACACCGAGGTTGGCTCATTAACAGAATCCATTGCCTCATTAATAACAACCAAGGATTTATGCATAGATGCTACCTTGAAACCGGGTGTTGCATGGCCATCAGCATTATTAATTGAACAATTGATTTTCATATTTCTACCACTATAGTTTTAACCAATGTCCCGCCAATTAACCATAAAACCCATAATATTATCTAATTTCTCATCGATAACGAATTACTTTAATTCTAAAACTTCCTCGTTTGCACATACTCGAACTTTAATATTCCCGACAAGTTTAATCTTCGAACCGTCTAATTGTTCTACTAAAACATGCCTTTTATTTATTTATGCTTTTAAAAGGTCATCATTTTAACAAAATTACATTTACTTATAACATAAATTGAGACCCCAGAATCTACCAAAAAATTTATTTGCTTACCTTCAATATTTAAATAAACCACCGGAGTTTGTGAAAAACCATAAATGAGCGTTAAGTTACGGGGGCCAGGATCTAGAGAATTTTCCTGTGTGCCCCTGACAACAAAATTATCATTATTATCTTGTATACCGTTAGAACGTTGCTACTCTGTCGCCTATATATTGTCTATAGTGAGCTGTGTTACTTTAAAAATTATTCACCCTACTCATTTGCATAAGCGATTTTAGTTACCAAAAATATACAATTATTATCTGTGCTAAAATCATGAGAAAACATCTTTTCACTTATGGCCACAATTAATAAAATTACACATGATAATAAAAATTCGATAAGTGATCGAACAAAAATGAAGAAAATAAATTTATAGCGTTGACACCCACAATTTAATTAAAGTCCCTCTACAGGAGGTAATCTATACTCAAAAGACCAAGATCATTAATGATAAGACAAACAACTTGTCGATAAAAATTACATTAAAAAAAATGAAAACGCCTCTTTTGGCAAAAATATAACCCACAATCAAATGAGTTAAATTATCGAGTCCATTTTTTATTTAAAATGAAAAAACAATAAAGCAAAATATTACGTAATAATATGTACACTATAGCAGAATATATCAATAATATGTAAAATATAGCAGACTAATTGAAAATACAACGTAAGAATCAATAATTTAACCTCAAAAATATTCTAATTATCAAGTGACACTACAAAAATTAAAATAATTAAGATTAACGAAGATTTTTCCATCAAAAACAAATTATACCTCTGACGGTTCTTCGGATTACTTTTGCTCGTCCTACCATATTCGTTTGTCCTTCGGGGGTTCTCCTTACAATTGTACTAACCCAGTTGAGACAACGTGGTCCTTCTTTCCTTTTCTTTTGTATGCACTTCGAACGTCTAACGTCACGAATCTCGTGCTATGACGGTTCTTCGGCTTGTTGCTGGCGTCCGCTCGTGGGTTTCTTTCTCCTCGTGCTACCAATTAATATGTCAAGCATCTCCTAATCTCGTGCTACCAATTAATATGTCAAGCAATTCGTAATCTTTATTTCCAGCCAATCAATAAGTACAACAAGTGTAATAACGACAAATCACGATCAATCAATTGAGTAATGTTTTCTCTGTCAATCAATAAATGTAAGTGAATATGTAAGTGTTAGGATGATGGCCTTGAGAGATCGTCGTGGAATCGGTCCGGTAGGATGAGTGTCAACTAAGTGTAATCGGAGGTATTTAATTGCGGGATGTTAAGCTTGTGGTTGATAATCGTAGTAAGGGAGAAGGGCAGGTATCTGGTCTGGCTCTTGATGGATTATTGCCGCTGGAACCACGTGTCTACAATGAGAAATAAACATCTCCCCACCCGCAGGACTAAACGTGTCCTGATTAAAAAACTAACAACCTCCTCCTGCAGGACTAAAATAACTAAACAAAATAACTAAATAAAATAACTACATAAAATTACTGATTTTTCGTGGTCAACATCTCGCTATTTAAAACCCTGTCGAAGCGCCTCTCATTTGAATGGAGAATGCTTCCAGACAGTTGGATATATTGCACGTCTCCACTAACTTGAGACTGCCATTAGCATATTCGTTTTACTTCTAATTTTAGCTAGCACGCTATCTCATTTGCGTAAGCGCCTTCATTAGTTTGTAAACATTAACTAAATCATACCTACAACAGAACCATTGGTATATCTTTTATGCAAATAATTTCACACCTACAACAAATTGTTTTATTTTTTTAAAATTTTTCTAATGCTTTTGATAAATGAAATGTTATTGATGAATAATGTGGTGTATTAAAGTTTTATCCTTTGTTTTGTGATTATTTTCAGACAAAATACCATTTTTTATAATATTCTTAAATAGGTGATTAGGGTATCCTTGGAAACAGAATGTTTCGTATAAATAAACTATTTCATCAATATATGCCGAATGTGATGGGGATAAATGAACTGCTCTATTGAATTGCCAACGTAAGGTATTGACTTTAAAATTGAACGTGGTAAAACTATTGAAGGGAATATAATTAAAAGGTGATTCCGTAGGTGTGTGATAAACCTGATTATGAAAAATATTTTGATATTTGGTAACTAAAACCTCCAAAAATGGCAAACAATGATTTGTTTCAATTTTATATGTAAATTGTATGTTATGATGAAATGAGTTTAATACAGTAAAAACTGATCTAATTCTTTATTTAGAGTTTGGTTCCAAAGTGCAAATATGTCATCAACGTATCTACACCAAAAGGGTGGGAAGGAGGTAAGTTTTGATAATTGATTTTCTAAGTGCGATAAATATATGTTTGCAAGTACGGGGGCAATAGGCAGCCCCTTAGAACAGGCTTGGATATGGTCATAATTCATATAATTAATTTTAGAATGATTTATTTTGGTACAAAATATTAGTAACTCTATAAAAACACTTTCACCATAAACTTTGTGTATAAACAAGCAATCTATAAAATATCAATATTTAAGTTAGAAAAATGTATCAAAAACTTTTATGCCACTACAACGTCTTTAAGGGCAGATGTCACACAAGTTCATAATCGACTGGTGCATATATAACATTTAGTACTACATACATCCTAACTTTCACAAATGCTCAGTTTCAAGTGAAATAAAATTAGTCTCTAATTTAAATTGCCTCTAGATGGCTCTAACTAGAGTAAAAGGGTGACCCGAATTCGACCCGAGCGGTCGGGTTCAGAAAATTTTTGAAGTGTCTTCGGGTCGGTTCGGGTTTGGGTTGAAAATTTTAAAATTCTTTCGCGTCGGGACGGGTTGGATTTAAAGTGTCAGGTCAATGGTTATGAATCTCACATGGGACATCTCTTTTAAATTAATGTTTGGTAGTATAATATAATTAATATCGAAATGTATAATTGATGATCATTCATTCAATTTTTTTATACACAAATCATTTATAATTTTTATAAAATAAATATTTTGTGAAGAGGAAATAAATAAATAAGTAAACATGCTAATGCATAATAGTACAGATAGTTATCCCGATTTTCTGTTTTATAAAAAACGAATCTCGATTATCATGGGATAGTTAAGAGATTTGTTTTTCTATTTTTTAAATAAATTGTAAGGCTTGGGAGCCAAAGGTTGTTAGGATGGTTTTCACAATGGGACAAAAAATTATTGTATTGTTAAGTTCCGAGTATTTTAAATTTTCTGAGCCTCGGCTGAAGACAGGGGATCTTTGTTGTGATTAGAGGGGCAAATCCGTCAGTACATGTAAAGCCCATGCTAAACTGAGTCCTTTTTTCCAACCGCCTATAATTTACCCATCGGTCGTTTGTTATCTTTACAGAGGCCTGTGGGTTTAAAAATAGAAGGAAAACCCGCTTTGGCAAAATAGTTATGTATGAGTTTGTTAGCGCGGTATGTCGTAATAATGGCCATTAGATTTTACGGAATTATTGCAAAGTGAACGTGGTGTCCTTCACCCTCTTACGCCTCACCCCCTTGTGTGTATCCGATATTTTAGATATTTGTCCCCCCCACACATACACTTATACGCGTAAATTTTACTCCTGTTTATGATGCGTCATGTTTGTTAGTATCTCTATGATAAAAATAGATACGATTATTATTACCCAATTTTATCGATTTTTTACTACCCGTCTTTAGCGATTATTATTGCATCGCTTACTCAGAGATATTTTTTCTACTTTTTGAGAAGTAAATATATTTACGAGAAAAATGTAACCTTTTAAAACAAGAAAATTCAATAAACTCGCGCGTGGATCCATTTTATTGCGGAAATAAAGCTAATAAAGAAATTTTTTTATGGGTACAATTTGCAATATAATTCTACGTCGAATTCGTCTTCAATTACGAATTTGACAATGAACAAGTGTGTTCAGCAACTATATTGCATCCTTATCTTAGGCCAACTGCGAAGCGGAATTCGTTGTTGGATAAGAGAAGACCAAGGTTACGGCTTGGGAAAGCTTCGAGCCATTTGTGACCTAAGCGTGAAGCTAGGATCCTAAGGGCTAGAAGTTCCTCTGCCGAAGCGCCATTAATAAGAGATTTTAGGAAGCACTCGGACAGGGGGCCATTCAAACACTTTTGGGTGTTTCGTCCAAAGGTTTGAGTAGGGACGCTAAATAAGTCCTTCCAGTGTTAAAGGCAACGTCGAGTAAGTTTTTAAGCTGTGAATTTATTGATTTCTCTTTGTTTATTAATATCTGATTGTTGTGAAAAATAATATTTTAAATTGTATTTAAATATTGCGAAGTGGTAGTTTTTTTTATAAATTTCAACTACATAAATATAAATTCATAAATTAAAAAAGAAGTAAGTTAATTTAAATTAATTAAATGGTTCATTTGCAAAACTATATATTTCAAATTAATTGCGACCCAATATTGTAAATGCTATCATATTTATTTATCAGTATTTTAAATCATTCATATAAATTTAGTAATCAAAATTAGAGGTATCAATTAGTTTCATAAATCGTATACTTTAACTTGTCGACTAAATTTTACACGCCGCATCTTACTCTCGCGTCGGATACCAAAATTTGAAACGCGCTCGGGAGTTATTGGGCGAAAAAATTAAACGCTTTCGGGCCGGGTTGGGTTTGGGTTAATAATTTTAAAATGCTTTTGGGTCGGGTCGTGTTCGGGTTAAGAATTAAAAAAAAATTGGGTTGGGCGGTTTCGGGTTTAAAAAAAGTGACTTTGCAGCATCGCTATTTTAAGTTAAGTACGGGCACTCCTATATGGGGCTTTAAATCATTGTAATATATTTGCTTGTCAATAAGCCCTGGAATACAATTTGGAACATAAATTACCAAGGAAGATGTTCGGATATTAATTTCATTGAGTATAACTTTTTAGGAGATGACACTAGAAAATTAAAAATGTTTCATATTATATACTATACTTTGAATAATATGAGTTTTTGATTGCACTTTAAATTAGAATATTAAATTTATTTAATAAAATTTATACTTTGAATATTATGATAGTTTGATTGCACATAGGTACATTAACTCACCTTTTTTATTGTGTTCCACTTTGTCATAACAATTAATCAATAACTTTGCCTCTGCCATTGCAAAATCCCTGCATTTGTATTTTTCAATCCAATTTTTGTTTGGTGATGTGTGTATAATTTCTAATTCCTTATTATACACTAATCTCTTACTTTCTAACTTTGAATCCTATTATAATTCACAATCTAAATTAAAATTAAATTATGTCATAATTACTAACTTCACAGGTTATAATGATAAGTATAAAAATGGCCCTTAAATCACCCAGTGAAATACTTTTTAGCTACGTTATAATTTTAACCAATCACGGAAATGTCCAAGAATGAATTCGGCGAGATGGTTTTCGCGTTGATAAGGCAACAAAGTTTGAGGCCAAAACAGAAAATAAATTATGGACCAATACGTAATACGTTTTTTACTAACTATGATATAACAGTTAAATATGTTTTATAATTGAAACCAAAGAAATTAACTTTGAATCGTATTATAATTCACAATCTAAATTAAAATTAAATTATGTCATAATTACTAACTTCACAGGTTATAATGATAAGTATAAAAATGGCCCTTAAATCACCCAGTGAAATACTTTTTAGCTACGTTATAATTTTAACCAATCACGGAAATGTCCAAGAATGAATTCGGCGAGATGGTTTTCGCGAGTTGATAAGGCAACAAAGTTTGAGGCCAAAACAGAAAATAAATTATGGACCAATACGTAATACGTTTTTTACTAACTATGATATAACAATTAAATATGTTTTATACTTGAAACCAATGAAATTAAATTTTAAAGGAGTAAGGCACAATATATCTATGATATCTTCCCATGTTAGAAAGAACTTTTCCCAACATTTTTAGTCAAAACCTAAATTTTAATCTGACCAACAAAAACAATTTCATTTCTAACAATCCCTAGTTTCACTTTTGGATTTGTAAGAGACTTTTTTTAATTTATTATATTAAGTGCCCAAATTGATGCTTTAGTCTTTGCCACTCGAAATACTCGTCGATAAAATGTCATCGTGGCTCTGTTGTCATATGAGTACTTTGTGTTTGTAATTATATTTATTTTATTCGTCGTTAACTTTTTAATCTTAATAGACAACAAAACGTCAGGTTTTATAAATTGTTCTCCTCTACCAAACAAATCTAAAAAGAAGAATTCTAATTTTTTGAGACTATACAACTTTTAATTAACTAAACTATTTACTATAATTCAATACAAGGGGAGGTCACAAATTTTACGTTAATTGTTAAAAATTTTACAAAAAAGCGATTTATTCGCCCCATTCGCAAGAGGCGGGAGGCAAATTCATACAGTATATAACTGGAATATTTTTTAGCCATTGGATGGGTGCAGCAAAACTATTTCCCGTGTATTTCAAAACCTTTCATCTTAAATACGATAGTTTTTGTATTTTATGTTATATTATTATCTTGTAAACGGGACTACCTCTAAAATCAATATGTCATAGTTCACAACGCGTTTAGGTTATAAGTGTCGACCTAGCAATCTCTACGGATCATAATGCATATCTTCTTCTGCACCATTAAATCCAAAAATCTGTATTTAAGCCCTTATTTGAGAGTTAACACCCAGTTATAAAGGGTGCAAGTTAAAACAAGTGCATTATTAGGGTATAAAATACTTGCCTAGTTCGGCCAGATATAAGAGGAAAGTTGGTTTCAGTTCAAGAGTATTAAATAGTAATAGGAAAATTCTGAAGTTTTTATAGCTAAGATGCATAAATTTCTTCCAATGCCTAATTTTATACAATTTATAAAGACCCATGACGTCTAAACACATCTGTCCATCTTTTCAATTTCTCTATATCCCATTCTATGAATTATGTATGACTTATGGGTTTTGGGCGGCCCGTTGTTTTCTGTAGCACACTATATAATAATTCATTGTGAATAATGCTCTTGTGATAACTGTAGCCACCGAACAAAACTGTTATGATTTCAACTAAGAAATTTTTTTGGAGGAAAAACTAACATCAAGAAAACTAATGGGTGGTGTAAATAGGTTTGTTAGAAAGACCTTACAAGTTTTAAGGGCTCACTTGCAGACATATAATAATTCCTTGAAACCATTTCATTTTTACATCTGATCTTCACTAAAGATTGTCCATTTAATAGGTATTTTAGTTGGTCAACGATGCACTTTTTATGTCAACGCTATCTCATAGAAACAAAAAATGTTAAATAATGACATAGATTTTTCCAAATTTTTTTATTATATTAGCCAAAAATGATACATATTATATACATTGTATAAAAAATAAACTATTTAAGCAAAGAAAAGTGGATGACTCTATGCAATCAAGTTCCTAGCATATCAAACAAATTTTACTAACTTGGATCGTCAGCTATACCATAGAGTCAATAAATGAAGATTGAACGCCCAAAAGTGTGGATGGTTTCAACATAATCTCTCTAACCCTTGAATTCACGTCTCCTTGAAAACCCTAAACTAACCATCCAAAAATGTTCCGGTGTGCTGGTTTTGCTTCCTAAAATACCTTAATGTAAATCATAGCAATCAGTTCTTTCGGCATCAAGTTCTCTTGTAGTTACCAAATGGAACAGCATGTCGAGATGATCGGACTCGGGTTCTTCTATAGTAGATACACACCATCAAGTTTCATGGGATAAGCATTCTTATCTAAAATAGATGGATGAGAGAAAAGTGGAAAGTATAAACAAAAACCTGCGCTATAATATCCGAAAAACCCTTCGTAATAAAAAAATATGTAATAACAACGCCTAACATTGGAAATTAAACAGACATAAACATTATCCTGTTTAAGAAATCGCGAGCATATCTTGCTAACCATTATTTAACTATATAATACACTTATAAAAGGATTTCGTTGCATGTGCGGCCCAAAACCTGCTTCGACCCGGCCTTGAGGATTTCCACCAGGCTTAAGAGGCTTTAAAATTAGAGTCGGGTCTAATGTATAATATGTCGGGGCAGTCATAATTGAGACGGAGGTAGTCTTTGATTCTTTTAACCCTCGAAAGTATTCGTGGGGTATTTTGGTAACCCACACAAATAATAAATATATAAAACGCAATTTAAATCTAATGAATCTGGCCTTTTCAGTAGCTTAATATTTTATCAAAAACTAGGTTAGGTGAAAATTTCATAGGTTTTGGCTTAATACTTTTTAAAATATAGAGCTTTTTTGGCTCGTGGGGTTCTGTAATACCCCACGAATACTCTCACGTAAGTTTTTTCTATATGAAAAAATGTATGTATTTTTTTATATGAAGATATCTTTTACAATTTGTGTTTTTAATACATTTTGAACATTCTTTTAATAAAAAATCACGTTTATTTTGATTTATTTTAAGGTATATGATGTCAAGAGGTAAAATAAGGGGAAGCTCTAAAATAACCAAAATAAAAATGAGGGTCCAGAAAATTGTTAATAAGTTTTGTAATGTTGATTAGATTTATATCAAAGTTTATACCATCAATCTTAAGACCTCTATAAACATATGTTTAAAATTTCAAAGGTTTTAAAGGAATACTTTAAAAGTTATAAGAAGTTTAAAAATGGGGTAGAGTTATACCCCACGAATACTCTCGCGTTCGGGATTTTGAAGAATACTCTCGAGGGTTAAAAACAATATACCGCATTATAAAATTTATTAAATAAAAGTTAATCATTTTGTTAAACATTCATTATTTTCGAGCTAATTCATCGCCATTATTGGGTCAAATGGATCATAGGTAAACGGGTATGAAAAATATTGCGCGATAATACGTTTGGTAGCCAGGGGTGGATCATGACAAATATATTTAGGTAAAAAAAAATAAAAATGGGTGTTAAGAGATCCGTCTGGCCGAAAAAGAGGTTCCTTTCAATTCTTGGGATATACCATATTTGGGAGAGTGTTAATATAGATATTGCTGTCCCGATCAAAGACATTGATTGGTTAGTTCAAATGAAGTGGCAACAATGATCATTGCGACTTCACCACAAGTTATAGGACAGTTATGTAATTGGTATTGCCGTTTTGACATATCTACCTAGATAGTTTGGATCGATCCCCAATTCATTGTTGCAGAATTCGAAAAATATCCAAAAAATATTAAACACATTAACCCCCTACGACCCAAAAACGAATGAGTTAGCAGGAAGAATGATATGAATTAGAGATCAGCACGGCCCGGCCTAGCCCGTAGACAGACCTAAAAACCCGGCCCTGCTTTTAAATAAACGGGCCGGACCTCGAGCCGTAATATAACTCAACGGGTTCGGGCGCAGTCTAGATATATGTAAGGCACGCTAAAAGCCCGTTGCAAAATCAATTAGATATTTATTAGTGTTTTATAAATTATAAACAAAGGTTTATTGTCATTTCTTATTTATAATTATATTCGATGTTTATTAAATTACTAAGGATTAAGTAATTCCTCTCCCCCTTATTCATTAATCAAATCTATTAAACTAAAACTTTAACGATTAATTTGCAAGTTAGTAACGTTATAAAAACGCCCAAATCGCTGTTTTTTGCAATTTTGACAGCAAAGGTTTTAAAAATGACGTAATAAATCTAAATCTGCAAACAATTTGCCGGTCGCGTGTAAGTATATTTAAATAACAATTATAAGTACAATGAGCGTAAATATTAGTTTGCGTGCTCAAAATGATGAGGTTACTTATCACTTCGAAATAGTGTTGTGAAATGAACGCGTTCAAATTTAAAAAAAAATTGACTTTGAACGTGAACGTGTTCCTTTTTTTGATGAACACGTTTAAATTTAACGTTCGTTCAATTTTAAAAACCCTTTTTTATTTTTCTTTATTTAAAAAATAATGTTAACCCGAATTTTGTAACAAAAAAAACTTATATTTTTAAATCAGCTGTTTTTCCTTTTTTGAAATACTTTTAACATACCATAACGTGCAAAAGAAGATAAGATTAAAATTTATTAATTTGATATTATTAATTATATTTCACTTTATATAGGTTAATATGGACAATCATATTATTATATCGTCGTCATATTCAAATTCTGAATATTCAAATCAGCAGATGAATTGACATTGCCATGGCCAAAATATGATAATTACTCATAAAGGCCCGAATTTAATAATTATAAATCTAAAAAAAATAAACTTTTAGTAGAGTTTGAAACCCCTAGAATTGATAATGAAAGAACTGTCGATTCCGAAATTTTTTGACGAGGAAGTAGAGGGCGGATTGGAGGATGATATCTTATCGCAATTTTTTGAAGCGAGGGACATTAAATGTTTTTAATAAATTTCCTGCTTTAAAAGATTTGTTTATTAAGTATAATACTCAAATCCCCTCATCTGGCCCTGTGCAGCGGGTTTTTAGTATAGCAAATCCTGTATTAACTGCCAAGCGTTCCTGCTGTCAGACGAAAATTTTGAAAAACAAGTATTATTAAAAATTGATAAGAAAAATTTTTTATAAATAAAATCTTTTATATTCGCTCTATTATATTATATTTACAATTATATTATCGAAATAAACCTATTATTTTTTATCATGGCTAATATATTGTGTTAAAAAATATAAGACATTTGTTTATATTATATTAAATTTAGAAAAAATTTATCATAAAATTTTGAACGAACGTGAACGCGTTCCTTATTTTTTAAAACGAACGTGAACGCGTTCGTTTTCAATGAACGTTGAACGCGTCCGATTTTTTTAAAAATGTTTACAGCACTACTTCGAAACATTATCTTTTATCCGAGTATCACTTATACGATCTGAGCCATCTATAATGCGAAGGCAATTTTCTTGCAAGATTGAAAAACAAGACGAGAAATTTCAAAGATCTTTGAGGACAAAGAAACACACGTTAAATTTATATATATATTAATTATAATATTTTAATCTGTGAAGATTTATAAGCTCTGACGGAGATTGTAATGCGGGAGAGCATTATTTAGACTTAAGTATAATTGTATAGTACCTTTTATGTTTTTTATTAATTACGAAATAATTTAACTATATTAGACACACTATAACAATCACGAAATTTATAAATAATCTAATTTTCCCTATAACTTAGCAAAACAAAAGTAACTTTGATGATGTCGGCGGATTTTTTATCCTAAATAATTTAGAGAAAAGTGGTGTAATTTACTTAGATTAGGGTTTCATTTTTATATGTTGTATGTATTCATATGACTTGAAGGCTAGTCTGTTGTTTTATGTGTTACAGATGCCTTTGGCCGCCAGGAGATAATAAATTACGACACTGCGTATTATGACAATTGCCGCAAGGGTCTTTGTGCACTTCTGATAGTTCTGTAAAAGGGTACCGTAAACTATTAATGCTGTAGCTTACTTTGACCAAAAAATTGATGAAGCAATTTCTTTTTCATATCTTTAATTATCTGTTGTTGTTGTTTTTCTGAATTTATTGCATCGGAATCACTTTTGCTTTAAAAAGTTTTGCCAAACATACTATATTACCTTCATACTAGTAACACACCCGCTACTCTGCATACTAAAAATATGAGACCAATTCCTTCATACTTTCTTTTGAAAAGTTGATGCTGAACCCCATGCACGCTAGAAGTTTCATAATACGGTTTAAGGTTTCCAAGTTTTTAGGCACAAATTTGACGGCTGAGGCAAAACTTTAACTAATTACTGGCTGAAACATTTTGTGTTATAGCCTAACTTGAGATGAAAAGTTGAGTCGACTTACTAGGTCTATTTTTTACCTTATAAAGTCAGAATATAACTATTATGAATTTTTTCAATTTTATACCTTGCCCTAATCAAAAGGATCTTTGTTGAAAAACGAAACCAAAATTTAAGCCATACCGTTAAATTTCTTTACGTTGAGTAATGGGAAGTCGTGCTATAAAAACGGCTGGGTTTTGTTTGATTGACCTTTGGTTTTAGTCAACGAAATCTTAAAAGACCATAAGTTTTTTGGTCTGTTTTGTTTAGTTGACAAACAAAAACATTTATGTTTGGTCGACCACGACATTAATGGAAATTTTAAAGTCAAACATATAGTTTTAGTTGCGGTTAGACATGTATGCAACTGAATAAGGTGATTAGAGCTCGATTCCATGTCGGGTTTGATCCTCGAGAGGTGGCCAGTTATCGGCTAGAGATTTGAAATTGCATTTCGCAATAAGGATGCCAGTTTTTTGATTAAATCTAAAGTTAGGAGAATACTAGGAAATTAAGCGACGACTATTTATTTTTTGAAACAGTTAATTGGGCTTGGAAAGGTCCCTGAGCAGGAGGCGACAATGGGGGTGGAAATGTTGGCTTGGAGGAGGGTCTGGTATTTGGCCGTCTTGCGAGTTTCTGCTTGAGTTAGAGCATTATAATTTAGGTTGGAGGGGAGCAAAAATGCCGGAATGTCTTACAGGTTTAATGGTAATCCCATTTAAGTGGTAGACGATTTTGCCAAGGGATAAAGCTGAGCCGTCAGACCGCATTCTTTGTTCCGACGAAGGGTCATGAGGCTCTAGGATCGAACGCTAGCATTTTTAAGGGCATCCTAAAGGAGTAAATTAATTTTTGTGTGATTTTTATTTTAAGGCAGTGTAGAGGGTGCCTTGAATATATATCCACAGGTAAGGAGCAACTGCAACACTACCAGCTCAAATAGTCCAGATTTTGAATCTTTTCCGATCCTAATTGCTGTCATATTGAGACAATCATTCTTAAAGGTCGAATATTTTTTACATTTTGTCCTATTATCTTATGGATCTTCCACAGCCTTTAAAACCCATCAACATATATCTGAAAATTGCTGATGAATATAACACAAGAGACCCAATCATTGCATACTATTGTATATATAATTTCCAAAAATATATAGTTTGTCTTAGGTCGGTTACATGCTTTGCAAGAAGGAATTAAAATAAACAAGTCAGACAAGGGATGTTTAAGTTATCTCACAACTCTTATGGATACCTTGGAAAAGGCAAAATATTTTATAGCTTAATTAAACTAAAATACTAGATGAAAGTTCAATTAAAAGGAAATGAGGCTATTGGAAATGATATTGTGGGACAAGCATATGTTGAATCTCAAGCCTTAAAACTATTTGTATTTGCTGATAGTGAGGACAGGAAAGCAAATTTTGGCAAGTAATTTATACCAAATTTTCCCTAAATTTGTTTATATAAAGGAATGTTATTAAAGCGTTTTTTACAGCAAGCATTCTATTTGATGTATTAAAATTATTTGGTCCACTTTCTGATGAGGTACTCTATTTTAAATTCTATAGTTTTACTTGTATTACTAAAATAATTTTATTCACCTATATTTCAAAATTTATAGATTGAGCAACAAAAAAAGTATGCTAAATGGAAAGCTACTTATATAAATGATTGTCAGAAAAAAGGCATTACACCAAAATCTGGTCCACTTGATTCAGGTTGGGTATAAGTCACTTTTTTACTTAACATATTTTTAAGATTTAACTCAACAGGATCATGATTCCTCTGGTCTTAATGATGCACATTCCAGCACAATCAATGAAAATATTACATCTGATAATTTATCAAATATAAATCAAAATTTTCTTAATTCATTTAAACCTAATATGCCAAATAATGTGCCATGTGAAGATAGGATAAACTCACAAATAAAACCAAATGAAAAAGTTAGCTCTGATTCAAATTTAAAGTTATCTCCTGATATGGGTAAGTTAATTTTGTTTTTATTTTATTATAATTTTTTGGGTGGTGATAAAATATATATGTTATACAGCCTACGTTATTGACCCCAATGCATTTTCCAATGCTGAAAGGTTATGCAAATTTGCCCATAGTGCCTTACAATATGAAGATATTACCACAGCCATTTCTAATCTACAAGAATGTTTAGAAATACTTATAAAAATGAAGCGTCATTAATTTATTATGTTTTCTAAATATTGTAAAATTGTATTATATTTAAAAAAAGATTGTTTTATTGGAAATTTATTTATTGTAAAACTATTATTTTATTTATTAGAGGAAATGTTATAAATAATTGAACCCTCTTTTACTTTTCATATTTTATTAATTAAGTATAAGGTTCAATAAAAAATCTTGTTTAATAATAACTATTATTATTTGTTGTTTGCATATGTTTTATAAAAGGAAGAAATTTGTATGTTAAAATTAATATCCACATAAGCGTAGCCATATTTTGAATTAGGGGGGGGGGCAGATTAAAAAAAAAGGTCTTTACTATCCAAAAATTTTCCTGAGAGCAAAAAAAAAGGTCTTGACTATCCAAAAATTTCCCTGCGACCATAATTTAAATTTCATTTTACTAAAATAATTATATTTTTGTGTAAATTCGCTAATAAGCAATTAATTTGAGTTAAGTTCAAATAGGGGGGGGGCAGCTGCGCCCCCTGCCCCCGCCTGGCTAATTAGGGGGGGGGGCAAAACATAATTTTTTTTTAATTTTTAAGGGTTTTTGTATTAAAATCCTTCTTTTTTTAAATTAGGGGGGGGGGGGGAGCAGGCGACCGGCCCCCTGGCTACGCCCATGAATATCCATATAATTATAATTGCTCTATGGTATATTTAATTTTTGAAAATAATTTGTTTTTTAGAGTCTACCAAGGTGCAAAAATTACCTAAATCATTAAATAAATGGGGAGAGGGAAAGGCTGATGCTCATTTTGAGAGCTTCTTGTAAACAACCTAGATATACAGTTATCATTCAAAAAGTCAGATAGGCCTCGTTCATAAGAATATTTTTTCTATAATATAGTAAATTATTTTAATGTAAATTATGAATATAATTTATACTTGATTTTAAATAATTTAAATATCCAAGAAAGCAAGCTAAAAACACCATTACAATCAAAATAAAAAATTATAAAAACGCGTTAAAACTAAACGGATGGCATTGATTCGTGTATGGAAATCGTGTTGGATTTAACCATCTCCATTGTGACCTTTTGCCTGATAAAAGAGTACTCTTTAACATGGGCGTAGCCAGCATTGGAATAAGAGGGGGGCATTAATGATTTAGGAACGGGCAAAATGATCATTTTTTGAAATTTTAGCCATGATTTTAATAAATTTCAACAAATTTATGGATTTACCCACCCCTTGGCTACGCCCATGCTCCTAAAATCTAATGAGACGTTAGAGATCGCTTTTCCAATGATTCAAAAAAGCGAGAGCTTCAATGTCTAAATCTCCGCTTTCGGTTGCTACTAAGGGGTTCTGTTCTCTGCACTGACTACAAAGTCAGGAGAGGAGAGTTTAGAAAATATACCATCTATGTTCATAAAAAATATTTTTAGTTATTTTTTGCATACCTTTACCAAATTAACATTTGATGGTTTATACAAAGCAAGGCCCCTATGCATGAGTCAAGTAAAAACCGGCCCGCGGGCCAGACTCGGCGAACTTTTACTTCAAAATAAAACAATAGGACGGGCCATATTATAACATAGCGGGCTCGGGTCGGCCTAGGGCCCGTTAAAAGCCCTTTAAAAAATCGATTAGATTTTGTATAAACAAAGGTTTGTTATCATAATATTCTAATTTATAATTATTCTAATTTACTAAATTAACAAGGTAAGCTAATTATATTTTTATCTTGGTTCATTCTTTCATTCGTCAATATCTCTAAGCGCATTATATATGTTAATTAGAAATAATTTATAGACGTAATCCCATGGGCGTAGCCATGATGTAAATTTGAAGGGGGCAGTAATGATTTAGATAGGGCAAAAATTGTATTTTAAATCAAGAAATTTTCGATTTAGGGGGGGGGGGCAATTTCTTATCCTTTGCCTCCCCATTTATACCGTCCAGCAATATAAGAGTAAATAATTTAAAGTTAGGTAAGATTTTATATATATACCAATTAAAAAATTTAAAAACAAATTTTAAAAGTTATCATTTCTTAAAGTTTCCTTCTTAAAATATCATTGCTTTTTTTATTTCATATCAATAACCTCTAATTTAAAATGACCTTAAAGCAAGGAAGCCATATTAAAACATGTTAAATCTAAATATGGCTTCAAAAGTTTATTTGGCATTATGTATCTCAACTAGAAGTGCCATTAGGGAAAAAAAATTTCCTGTAGGTCGCCTCTTAAAAGATAAATGAACTCGTCTGACCGGATTTTATTGCCAATTTATTATTTTTACATAATTACTATTAAAGTTTTTAACGCATATACATTGTTTATCATTTCGGTAAAAAAAATCTAAAAAAAAATAAATTTTATGCGGGTCCGGGCGGAGCTCGGAATTTGTAAAGATGAGTAGGCTGTCCCCGGGCCTAATTTAATATTTTGAGGGGTCCGAGCTTGTAAAGTTTTATAACGGGCCAACCGACTGACTTAAAAAGTCTCGTTGCAGGTCTCTAGGGTGTAGCCAGGGGGGCAGGGAGAGACGGCTGCCTCCATTTAAATTTATAAATTCTCAAAAATTCAGTTTAATCATGGCTTAAATTTCAAAATTCCCCCCCCCCCCACTTCCCTCTAATTCCAATCCTTGCTAAACCCATGCCCCTATGTTACAATTAAAAAATCGTGCTAAAAAACACAAAATTTTGGCAAAATATAGTTTTTAGATCAATCTTTGCTTTAGGAAAAAAAGTTGAGAATTTTTGTTTGCAAATAAATTCAAAAATTCTATAAATTTTTAAAGTGTTTATGGAAAGTCATAGCCTTATCCAGGTGATAGAATGGTTTCTATGTTATCACATATATGCCCACTCAAATATTGAATGACTACTAATTATTAAAAAAAGCAAATATTATATAAATATTTAACATAAATGGGTCAATATAGCAACCTGACTTTTTTAGCCAATTTTAGCTGATTATTATTTAGATCTTTGTATTTACACCATGTCTTTATTATTTAATGTTAATGAGAATTTGTCTTGATACAAAAAATAACTTTTTAATTTAAATTATTAAAGACAGACTCTAAAAAGGAAAAGGTATAATAGTTTAATGATGTAATCAGGCTAATATTCTCTCAAGTTATGATAGTTTAAATATTTAACCAAACTTTTGCTTTTCAAATATTAAATCTACTTGCCATTTGATTTTATGACTTTAGATACTATGAAAAATGCTTAGCACTAATCCTTTTTTTAGCACCTCCCAATATTTTATACAAGGCATGGATAGGATTGGATTTAGAGGAGGGCAGCAATGATTTAAGAAGGGCAAAATGATAATTATTAGTAATTTTAGCCAAAATTATATTAAATATTGAATATTATTTTTATTTAAAAGGGGGCAGCCGCCCCTCCCTGCCACCCCCTAGCTACTTCCATGACAGATGGTATTTAAATAAAAAACCTTTTTAAAAATTTTGAATAACATAAAAGTATGATAAAAGGATCGAAAATTGAAGATCATTGTACTGATGCTACAACCAATGAGAACGATTCATAATAAATTCACGTGATTTTTTTGACTAATCGAAATTAGCAGATGTTGCGGCGGCTTCATAAGGAATATTTGTATAATTTAGATGTGTTTATCATTATTTAAACTAACTTGTTTTAATAATATCTGAAACATATTTTATAAATTTCATGGATTTAGAAGAGTAATATATCTGTAATCATGCTATTCGTAACACTTATCGTTGTTAATAATTTTAACACATAAATAATACCCTTTAATAGGCTTGTTTTGGGCTGCATAAATAAATCAAAAAAATTAGGAGTAATTGATAGGATACCTGATGATGTTGTTCAATATATTTTTGATTTTCTGTCTAAAAGGTGTGAGGGAAAGGACTTATTAAACGATGTTCAGTTTACGGTATGTCGTCTAAATGTCCTTATATTTGGTTTGAGATTAAAAATGATGGGAAAATAATAGGTGTTCACAAAGCCAACAGACTATTTTTATCAAAGTGTAGTCCAGTATTTAATGCAATGTTTACTGGCCAATTTTTGGAGGCATTAGTACCTGAAGAATATCTGTTAAATATTGATATTATTGATATCAACTCTGATATATTTTTCAAATTTTTAAAGTATAAATTTATATAAAAATGCTAATAATAACTATATTAAAAGTTGTCTTTATAACCCTTGTGAAATTCTTTTGCTACCAAACAGCACTATAAATGATGCTGAATTTTTATTAGAGCTTTTATATTCATTTAAAAAGTATATGTGTGATGACATTGAAACACTTTTAAAATACAAAATGCATAATGAAATGACTGTAGAAAATGCCTATTTTTATTATTCACAAAGACATTTTTATCCAGAAATAGATGAAGAAATATGTTGGAAGGTAAAATTGAAAGGTTAAACTTGATTATAAACAACACTGTACATTTTTTTGTATTAAATAGTGCCTAAATATAAATATTTTTCCAATTTGTAAATTTTATAAAGCCTCAATTTTGTAATTGCTAGTTTAAATTTATCAAAGTCAACCAACTAAAATTTTAATTTTATGTGCTCCTTGATGTTTACATTTTTATTTAATAAATTAGGCCATTCACTTATCTTTATCTTAATAAACTAGGCCATTTACTTATCTATTTTGAACTTTATATCTTATGATATGCCTAATATTAATTAGATGAGCCACAATAAAAATGTAAAATTAATTAATTTTTTTCTTATTTCTAAAGGTTTTAACTTCTGACGCTTGTAGTTTTATCCAAGGAAAAACATTTCTAGAAATGCCTGCTCAAGATGTTATTAAATACTTCAATGTAATTACTTTCCAGGCTTCAGAACTTGATTTATTAGAAGCTCTAATCAAATGGGCCCAAAACAAGATTGAAGATAAAACTTAGATGATCAAATTCAAAAAGTTAAGAAGATTATTGGAGTAGATGTAATAAATGCAATAAAATACCCCACAACACAAAAAGCACTGGAATTCTTTGACATAATAATGAGATATGACCTTCCTTATAAAGAAATTAGAACAGAAGATATTCCAATAAAAAGACGTTCTTGGTTAGATTTAGCAAATAAATCTACGTCAAACAATATTAATTTTGAAAGAATTTGTATGTTTGCCATATATGTTAGGCTAAAAAATGAAATTACCATAAAATGTGATTGTGTTCGATTTGCAGTTAATGGCAAACATACAATTAAAGGCTTTTTGTTTGCCACAAATTATGTTTATCCTAAGTTGAAAGTTCAAGTATTCATAAAAAATGTGAAAATTCTAGATGAGTCAGATTTACTTTCATCCATAGAAAAACCTTGGGATAAGAGCTGTGTCATATATCGTTTTGAAAAACCCTTCAACATAGATTCAAATATCCAATTTTCAATTCAGATTAAAACTTCTCTTGTTTTAAATTACAAAGTAAAAGCGTTTAAACAACCTGACACTTTGATAAACTCTATATTGCCTATATGGGATAAAAGGGATCATGCTATATGGGGTCTCCTCACTACCTGATTATGCTCTGTCAATTTTTCATTTATACTTAAAAATTTACTTAACGTGTTTTAATATAGTAATTCACAAATTCTTGTAGTTATAGACTATCTAAATATTGAAACTTTTATCAATAAAGCAAATAGTTCATTTTGTTTTAATTCTTTTTAAATAAAAATGTCAACAATAGCAGAAATGAAAAGAAGAGGTCAGAATAGGCCATTTATTAATAGGATCAAAATTTTATTATTTTGTTTCGCCATTACTTTTAGTTTTATCCACATTTATTTGAACCTCCGTCCCGCATGGTAAAACTGAGTACGTTATAGTACAAACATTGCCCTATCAACTCACCCAAAATAAACTTGCCGTATTCACCCTTGGACATTAACGACCATTAGAGTCCTGCATGGGCCGGTTTTTGCCGGCCCAGCCCATGATCACAAACTTTTTTTAAGCCCAGCCCATGCCTAACAAAACCCAGCCCATCTTAAATATTTTTTCTTCCTAAATTTAATTCACACTTTACAATGTATAAATATATTTATTTTCATATTAGATATATATTAAAATACAATAAAATGATATAAATCAAGCATCTGTGTCAATTCCATCTTTTAATAATTCAATTTCCATTGGTTCACCTTTAAAATAATTAAAAGTATATAGTAGTGTTGTAAAAACGGCTGGCTGGTTTTTCCCAGCGTATTGAGCGTAGTTGTTGGCGTTTTTTTCACCCAACCTTTTTTCAGTGTTAGGTGAATTTTCTTGGGAGGGCTTTGGCGTTTTCGTAAAAAACACCCAAAGCGTTTTGGGTGTTTTTTTGGGGCACCTTTGGCGTTTAGGTTTGGGTGTATTAAACAGCTAAAGGGTTTGGGTGGATAATATTATTAACCTTTTGGTTTGGTTTTGGTCGTTATGGGTTGGGCATGCAAATATATCAATTTGTTTATATTGTTCATCATATTTGTGTATTTAGATTTAGGTAATGAACTTTTAATTTAAGAAAATAAAATAAAGTATCATGTCACAATCTAGTAAATTCAGTAAATTATAATTAATTATTATGCATTATAGAAGTAGGTAGTGAATGGTGCCCTATCACTCGCCGAAAACAATCTCGCCGAAAATAATGTCCCCCAGCTAAAAAAAGGTCCCCAAGCTTATTAACCCTAACCCATCAACCAATCACAAATTTGGGGACATTTTTAGCTGGGGGACATTATTTTCGGCGAGATTGTTTTCGGCGAGTTGACGGGCCACCGGTAGTGAATTAATATGTTTTATTTATAAAAAAAAAATTGTGAAGATTTGCCCCCCCCCCTTATTTTTTACCCTCTTTCTCAGCTGGGGAGGAACGGCGGGCAGGTGGGGTGTTTGCCCCCCCCCCCTAATTTTTTACCCTCTTTCTGATGCGGGGGAGAGGGGGGTGTTTTGCCCCCCCCACCTAATTTTTTACCCTCTTTCTGATGTGGGGGAGAGGGGGGGGGGCAGGGGGGGTGTATTGCCCCCCCCCTCCCCCCTACTTTTTTACCCTCTTTCTGATGCGAGGGAGAGGGGGGTGTTTTGCCCCCCCCCCACCTAATTTTTTACCCTCTTTCTGATGTGGGGGAGAGGGGGGGCATGGGGGGTGTATTGCCCCCCTAATTTTTTACCCTCTTTCTGATGCGAGGGAGAGGGGGGCAGGGGGGTGTTTTGCCCCCCTTTCCCCTAATTTTTTACCCTCTTTCTGATGCGGGGTAGAGGGGGGGCAGGGGGGTGTTTTGCCCCCCTTTCCCCTAATTTTTTACTTTCTTTCTTAAGTGGGGGAGAGGGGGGCATGGGGGTTTTTTGCCCCCCCCCTAATTTTTTACCCTCTTTCTGATGCGAGGGAGAGGGGGGTGGAAGGGGGGTGTTTTGCCCCCCTCCCCCCTAATTTTTTACCCTCTTTCTTAAGAGGGGGAGAGGGGGGCATGGGGGGTTTTTGCCCCCCCCCCCTAATTTTTTACCCTCTTTCTGATGCAAGGGAGAGGGGGGTGGAAGGGGGGTGTTTTGCCCCCCCCCCCCAAATTTTTTACCCTCTTTCTTAAGTGGGAGAGAGGGGGGCAGGGTGTGTTTTGTCCCCCCCCCCCCCAAATTTTTTCATCCTATTTCTAATGCGGGGGAGAGGGGGGCATGGGGGGGGGGGGGTGTTTTGCCCCCCCCCCTAATTTTTTACCCTCTTTTTGATGTGGAAGAGAGGGGGGGCATAGGGGGTGTTTTGCCCCCTAATTATTTACCCTCTTTCTGATCCGGGGGAGAGGGGGGGCATGGGGGGTGTTTTGCCCCCTCCCCCAATTTTTTACCCTCTTTCTACTGCGAGAAAATCCGGGGCAGGGGGTGTTTTGCCCCCACTCCCCTAATTTTTTACCCTCTTTCTGATGCGGGGGGGGGGGGGGGGCAGGGGGATGTTTTGCCCCCCTCCCCCCTAATTTTTTACCCTCTTTCTGATGCGAGGAAGAGGGGGGGCAGGGGGTGTTTTGCCCCCCCCCTTCTAATTTTTTACCCACTTTCTGATGCGGGGGGGGGGGGGGCAGGGGGGAGTTTTGCCCCCCTCCCCCCTAATTTTTTACCCTTTTTCTGATGCGAGGGAGAGGGGGGTGGAAGAGGGGTGTTTTGCCCCCCCCCTAATTTTTTACCCTCTTTCTTAAGTGGGGGAGAGGGGGGCAGGGGGTGTTTTGTCCCCCCCCCCCCTAATTTTTTTATCCTATTTCTAATGCGGGGGAGAGGGGGGAATGGGGGGGAGGGGTGTTTTGCCCCCCCCCCCTAATTTTTTACCCTCTTTTTGATGTGGAAGAGAGAAGGGGGCATCGGAGGTGTTTTGCCCCCTAATTATTTACCCTCTTTCTGATCCGGGGGAGAGGGGGGGCATGGGGGGGTGTTTTGCCCCCCCCCCCCAATTTTTTACCCTCTTTCTGATACGGGGGAGAGGGGGGGCAGGGGGGTGTTTTGCCCCCCTCCCCCCTAATTTTTTACCCTCTTTCTGATGCGAGGGAGAGGTGGTGGCAGGGGAGTGATTTGCCCCTCCCCTAATTTTTTACCCTCTTTCTGATGCGGGGGAGAGGGGGGGGGGGTGAATCGCCCCTCTTCTTATTTTTTACTCTCTTTCTCACCCGGGGGGGGGGGACCGGAAAGCCCTTTATAACCCTTGTAAAATATTTTTGTGAATTTTTGCGGTCACGGTGGTGACAAATGTCATAATCAACATTTTCTATTGAATTAATATTTTTTTCGAAAATAGACTTATTATATTTATGTTCTACTATTATAAAAAATATTTTTGGGAAGATTTGTGGTCACAGTGGTGACAAATGTCTTAATCAACATTTTCTATTGAAATTTATATTATTTTTTGAAAATTGACTCATTATATGACAAAGATTTTCTAATGTTCGAAAATATATTTTTGAAGATTTGCGGTCAACAATTGTCTTAATATACCATATCAATTAAAATAAATTTTTTAATTTAACTTCATTTAAGAATAAGCTGTATTATTAAATATAATATTAATATGAAATTTTACCAATTTAAAAAGATTTGCTATCATGGGTAAGTAAGTTTTACTATTTAAGTTATCTGGGCATTTAATAAAAAAACTTAAGGTATTTCCAAAAAGCATATCATGCTATTAATTACTATGCTTTCACAAGACACCAACACTCTACCTCCTGTTGACTTAGACCTCGCGTTTACAATGTTTATAAGGCTCATAAAAAAATAGGACTTTTCTGAGTAACAAAAATGAGTTAAGCATCTTAATATAAATTATTGCTTATTATTTAATAAGAAACTTAATTTTCTAATTGCTTATGACTTAGTTAGTAGTTGACATAATAAAAAAAAAGTTTAATTTTCATTAATTTTATTTATAATAATATGATTCGCAACTTCTACATACCTTGATATGTTACGTTAAAAAAGAAATGAATGTAAAATGATGTAATAAAGAGCCTAGCCAGCCCACGCCCCACCATGCCTTGTTGTGCCATGATTTTTTTATATATTTAGTTTAGTACTTAACTTAAATCTGATAGGTTGCGCATGCATTGCAACGAGAGAAGGGAGAGAGAGGGTGGATTAGTACATGAACATGTACATGCTACATGGGAGTGGTGATATGTCGAGTCGCGCGGGATGCCGTTTTCTCATATTGAAAATATAGTTTAAATATAAAATAAAAGGGATATTATATAATTAATAAGTCTTTATCTTTTACAAGAGGCGAGGAATTCAAAATATATTTAAATTAAATTTTGTGATTAAAATTGCTATTGCCGGGAATATTTAGATGGGGGTCTGTTAGCTGTCATTAATTTAGAATGAATTAAAATATTATTTTTTAATTGAAGGTTTGAATTCAAAATCTGCTCTCGAATGGCCAGATAAATCTCACTTAATAATCGTTTTCTATTTATTGAAAACACCCCACCTGCACCCCTCTCCCTCGCATCAGAAAGAGGGTAAAAAATTAGGGGGGGGGCAAAACTACCCCCATGCCCCCCCCTCTCCCCCGCATTAGAAAGAGGGTAAAAAATCAGGGTAGGGCGCAAAACACCCCCTGCCCCCCTTCTCCCTCGCATCAGAAAGAGGGTAAAAAATTGGGGGGGGGGGGGGGCAAAACACCCCCCCCGCCCCCCTGCCCCCCCTCTCCCCCGCATTAGAAAGAGGGTAAAAAAAAGAGGGGGGGGGGGCAAAACACCCCCCATGCCCCCCCCCTCTCCCCCACATTAGAAAGAGGGTAAAAAATAAGGGGGGGGGGCAAAACACCCCCATGCCTCCCTCTCCCCCGCATTAAAAGAGGGCCCCCCCCTGCCCCCCTCTCCCCCGCATTAGAAAGAGGATAAAAAATTGGGGGGGGGGGGGCAAAACACCCCTTGCCCCCCCCCCTCTCCCTCGCATCAGAAAGAGGGTAAAAAACATGCCCCCCCTCTCCCCCGGATCAGAAAGAGGATAAAAAATTGGGGGGGGGGGGCAAAACACCCCCTATGCCCCCCTCTCACCCACATTAAAAAGAGGGTAAAGAACTAGGGGGGGGGCAAAACACCCCCATGCCCCCCTCTCCCCCCCATTAGAAAGAGGATAAAATATTAGGGGGGGGGGGGGCAAAACACCCCCTGCCCCCCCTCTCCCTCGCATCAGAAAGAGGGTAAAAAATTAGGGGGGGGGGGCAAAACACCCCCCATGCCCCCCCCCCTCTTCCCCGGACCAGAAAGAGGGTAAAAAATTAGGGGGGGGCAAAACACCCCCTATGCCCCCCCTCTCCCCCACATCAGAAAGAGGGTAAAAAATTAGGGGGGGGGCAAAACACCCCCCATGCCCCCCCCCTTTCTCCCCCACATCAGAAAGAGGGTAAAAAATTGGGGGGGGGGCAAAACACCCCCTCTCCCCCGCATCAGAAAGAGGGTAAAAAATTAGGGGGGGGGGGCAAACGCCCCACCTGCCCGCCGTTCCTCCCCCGGTGAGAAAGAGGGTAAAAAATAAGGGGGGGGGGCAAATCTTCACAAATTTTTTTCATAAATAAAACATATTAATTCACTACCTACTTCTATAATGCATAATAATTAATTATAATTTACTGAATTTACTAGATTGTGACGTCATGATACATTTATTTTTATATTCTTAAATTAAAAGTTCATTACCTAAATCTAAATACACAAATATGATGAACAATATAAACAAATTGATATATTTGCATGCCCAACCCTAAACGACCAAAACCAAACCAAAAGGTTAATAATTTTATCCACCCACCCAAACCCTTTAGCTCTTTAATACACCCAGACCTAAACGCCAAAGGTGCCCCAAAAAAAACACCCAAAACGCTTTGGGTGTTTTTTACGAAAACGCCAAACGCCAAAGCCCTCCCAAGAAAATTCACCTACTGAAAAGGTTGGGTGAAAAAAACGCCAAGCAACCAATAGAAACCCTTGGTTTTTTACAACACTAGTATATAGCTTATAAAATTTTTAAACACCCCCAGGTTTTAGATTATGATAGATGTATAGTATGGATTCTAGATTTTCCGGGCTCACCCGTGACCTCCTTTCTTCTAAAACTCGGCCGGCAGCTGAAAAAGTTCTTTCACTAGGGTAGCTAAGTTAGAGATCTGCAACGGGCCGTTTCTAGAAGGTCGGCCCGCCCGTACCCGTTTTTAAAACTTTAAGGCCCGTCCGAGCCCGCCCGTAATTTTTTTCAACACTTCAGGCCCGTCCGAGCCCGTACGTAAATTTTTTAGGCCCGTCCGAGCCCGTCCGTAAATTTTTCAGGCCCGTTCGTACCCGTTTAAAAAAACGTCAGGCCCGCCAAAACCCGTTTAAATTTTTGTAAAGAACTCCGCCTTCGGCCCCGTCAAAAATTTTACAAAATTTTATTTTATTTTTTGACATATTCATAAAAAAAGTCAATAATTATCATGTAAAAATAATAAATCATCAATTATTCCTGCAGTTAATACACCTACAATTCGATATAGTACTACCATTAAATTACTTTAATAAATTACATGAGAATATTCCACTTTCAACAATTTACTTTTATTTGATTAATTTAAGTTAATACACTTAAGAAGTTAGAATATTACCATTGAATTAAAATACTTTGATAAAATTACATGAGAATATTCAACTTTCAATAGGTAGTTTACATTGATTTGATTAATTTATATCAGTTAATACACCTAAATTATAGATTAGAGCAAAAATATTTATTAATTTATATGGCCTTACTAATTATACCAGCAAAATTTGTGATTAGATTAAAACACAAAATTAAATTTTGATGCATTGTACTTAAGTAATTGAACATAATTATAAAAGAATATACGATATAATCTTAAATTATGTAAACGAAAATTATAGCAAATAGAATAAAAATGCTTTAGAGTCAAATTTAGCGCTTGAAAAAGAAATGAATGCTACAGGATATACAAAAATTAGAGGTTAAAAGAATAGAGCAATTAATAATCTATATATTTAATAAAAATCATATATTTATATTATTGTCTGACTTTTGAGAACCTTTGTAATCCATGATCGTTTATATAATCTCTGGCCCGTTCAAGCCCGTTTATAAAACCTCGGGCCCGTTCAAGCCCGTTACAAAAATCTTCAGCCCGCCCGAGCCCGTTTCATTAATTGTTAAGCCCGTCCGGGCCCGGCCCGTTCAAATTTTTATGATAAAAAGCCCGTCGGTACCCGCCCGCGGGACGGGCTTTTAGGTCCGTCCGCGGGCCGGGCCTGCCCGTGCAGATCTCTAAGCTAAGTATTGAGTAGCCAGCTTACTAAGATAAAAAAATTCACAGGTAGGGTTTTTCCACCATGTAAAATCATTATTATCATTTGTATCTTATGCTAAATACACGGGACATATCTTTTAAATTAATGTTATTATGTATAATAATTTTTATAATATCAAAATGTATAATTGCAGAATATTCATTCAATTAATTAAATTCCTATTGTTTTTTAAATCTGATTGTTTTAATTTGGACGCAAATTTAAATTTAAGTCGTGCAAGGTCAAACATACCAACAAATAATATTTTCACATTGTATTAAAATATAGGAAAGTGGTAGTTCATTAATAAATTAAACTACATAAATAATTCATAAAACAAATAAATGTAGGTTTAAATTTATTAAATGGTTTATTGTCAAAACTATATATAAAATTAAATTTGACCCGATATTGTAAATGCTATCATATTTATATCTTAAAATAAAAATTCAGGCATTCGGCCCTCGTGGGAAGGGGAATGGGAGTAGGGGAAGGGAAGGGGGAACTCTTCTATACTCTGTATAAAAGTAGCATATTTGCTATGCAATTTATGGGCGAGAAAGGTGGGAAGGGGCTAGATTGCCTATAGGGGGGTATTAAATGCAAAATGATTAGTTAATTATTAATACAAATTTTCCATTTAATTAAAAAAAAATTGGCCCCCCCGGGTATCGAACCTACTTCCAAGTGGTTTAAGTGGTAAACACGACGAAAAGCGTGACAAGACATTCGGTGCAAGACATTCGGTGCGTGACAAGACATCGGAAAATGGAAAGTGAGCCCATAAATTGCATATTGGATTTAGAGGGGAGGGGGAGCCGCTCCTCCCTGCTCCGCCATTGGCTAAGCCCATTAGGCTAATCCTAGTATAATTCATTTGCTGGCTTTTTACTTTTTTAATAAGACTCTTAAATAATGATTTAAGGGCCCTCTAGAGTATTTAAGTGAATTTGGAAAATTTTAAATCACGAAAAGAAATGAGTTTAGGTAATTTTAACTATCCTTGATAATGTGTAGAGAAACTTAAATTTAATTAAAAAACAAGGAAAAAAATATTTTCGTCTTCCTAGAATTAATAATTTTATTTAAACGAATTTACATAATGTTTTATATTTTATTAAGTGGGTGGATCAAGGAGGGGCGGCTGCCCCCTATAAATCTAAAAACTCTTTGAAGTTTTAAATTATCAAAAAATATTATTTTACCTGTCTCATAATCATTTTTGCCCCCCTCAAATTCCTATGCTGGCTAGGCCCATTTTATATATGAAAGATTATTTGCATTGTTGCATTTTACAGTAACCCTGTATGACGTCATGAAGTAGGGATGATTTTGGGGTCATACTAATTGTGGATGTAATTTATAAACACCTGATCAAATAACCAAAATAAGATAATAATTTACTGATTAAAGTTAAAGTATTATGCTTTCAAAATTTGAAGATTGTACATTACAGAAAGTGAGGAGGAAAAAACCAATAAATACTGTGCCTGCGTGTGTCGTGGTGGCACTGACTTATCTTTATTTCTAAATAATTGATGTTTAGATCACAATACAAGATAGTGGGGGGAATATCAATAATGCCAAGTCAGCGGTGGGCGGATAAAAGGGTAAGATAGGGGTAGGGTAATAAAATGTAGTTTAACCTTGGCAAATAAAATAGGGAGGGGGGGGGGTATCTTTTGATTAGAATTATCGATTTTAAGAATTGACTTTTCCCATTGATTTCCCTCTCTGCTAGAATTATTATTATATTAGAAAGTGAGGAGAAAAAAACCAATCAATACTGTGCCTGTGATGCACGATTGGAAGTAAACTAATAATGTCATTACGGCAAAATAAATAATTTTAAGCTTTAGAATGAATAAAAAAAGTTGTATTAATAAAGAGGACTGATATAGTAAAGCTTAGTA
The DNA here is from genome assembly GCA_964036665.1 of Gordius sp. MW1. NCBI lineage: Eukaryota > Metazoa > Nematomorpha > Gordioida > Gordea > Gordiidae > Gordius > Gordius sp. MW1. The sequence continues at coordinate 25,894,655 of OZ038527.1, forward strand.
AAGGCTAGCTAAAACCAAAAAGATATTTAAAAATAACTGTTTTCATAAGGTTAAATCTCTCAATCATTAACTTTTAAACATCTTGGGTTGCAAATACAAAATTTAAACCCTAACCAGAAGCGAATTTATTTAACTTTTGCCCCAAGCAGGAAAATTACCCCAAAATAAATATCTAATTAAGAGGGAAGGGGGGGGGGGGGTAAATTTTATGTCAAAGTTCGATTAAACAAAAACTTTTAAATTAATAAAATTTCACTTTGGCCAATGGTAATTTTTCTATTGGTCAATACCAAGAGACGGTCTATAAATACATCCGAGTCAAAAAAAACGAAAAAAAATTTCAAATCACACTTTGGCCATTGGTCATTTTTTTCCATTGGTCAGTACCAAGAGACGGTTTATAAATACATACGAGTCAAAAAAAACGGGAAAAAAAAAATTTCGATTCACACTTTGGCCAATGGTGATTTTTTTCCATTGGTCAGCATCCAGCGGATGGTCAAAAAGCCATATTTTTAATGGTATTAACAAAAACAATATATTAATTTGAAAAAAAGACGAAAAAAAATTCCGAATCACAATTTAGCCAATGGTGATTTTTTTCATTGGTCAGTAGCCAGGACACGGTTAAAAAGTCGTATTATCAAGGGTATTAACAAGAACAATATATTATTTTAATTTAAAAAAAATAAAAATTTTGCCCTCTCCGGGATTCGAACCCACATTAGTAGAGGCATAGGCTTTTGTAGGGGCACAGGGACCCATATCAGTAGAGGCATAGGCCCTTCTAGGGGAGTGCACAGGGTAATTACACTGGTCTACAAAAAAAATCAACCGGGAAACGGTCAACATATTCTGATAGAGTTTTTTGTGGTGAACACAAATATGTTTTTCGTTTTTTCCCTATACGTCAAGTTTTTTAGATATTTCGATTATGACCGTTTTTGACCCTTTTTGACGCTCAATAGAGCGATATTGAATAGCTAAAAAACTTTTAAACCTCTAAGTGGTACAACCAACTTAGTGTAAAACATTGAAAAATAATTTTTTCCCCTATTGTTTTTACTTTTTCCAATATATCAAAAATGCAATTAGTCCCTATGCGAAATCGCGGCTTCCTTTGAGCCTCCCTCCCACTCTATCTAATTGGCTTATATGCTTATATAACACTATACCCTTAGTGCATGTAAGTGATTGATGAGTGTGGTGGGTGCAAGAGTAGTGGGTAATACGAACTATTCCTACTACTACGCCTGTCATCCTCCCTCTCTACTAGAGGAATAGCTCGTATTACGCTACTACTCTAACACACCCACATCCCCACATCATCCATCAATCACTCACATGCACCAAGAGTATAGTGTTATAAACTCAATTAGATAGAGAGGGAGGGAGGGAGGCTCAAAGGATGCCGCTTCGCATAGGGACTAATTGAAATTTGATATATTGGAAAAAGTAAAAACAATAGGAAAAAAAATCATTTTTTAATGTTTTACCCTAAGTTGGTTCTACCACTTAGAGATTAAAATTTTTTTAGCCATTCAATATCGCTCTATTGAGCGTCGAAAAGGGTAAAAAACGGTCATTTTCGCAACTTTGAATCGAAATATCTAAAAAACTTGTCGTATAGGAAAACAACAAAAAACATATTTGTGTTTACCACAAAAAACTCTATCAGAATATGTTGACCGTTTACCGGTTGATTACACAAGACCTTTATTTGTAGACCAGTTTATCAATGTTAACCAATTCAAAAAGAAAAAAAAATTTCGATTTATACTTTGGCCAAAGGTCATTTTTTTCATTGGTCAGTAGCCAGCGGACGGTCAAAAAGTCATATTATCAATGGTATTAACAAAAACAAAATATTAATTTAATTAAAAAAAATAAAATTTTGTCCTCTCCTGGGCTTGAACTCAAACCTGCAAGTCAGAAAGCCGGGGAAAATAATTGGTGGACGGACGGACGGACAATGGACGGATAACAAAAAGCGAGCCCATAAATTTCATAGCAATTAATAATTTAAATTAATTTAGTAATTAAAATCCGTGGTATTATCACTTTAATTTGTCGATTGAGTTTTACACAACGCCATGAGGAGGGGGCAATATTGATAAAGAGAAGGGCAAAATGATCATCTTATAAATTTTAGCCATAATTTGATAAAATTTCTAAGATTTTTTGGAGTTACTGGGTGCAGCCGCCCGTCCCTGCCACCCACTGGCTACGCCCATCATGTACAACAATTTTTCTTACACTCCGTTGGATGCCAAAATTTGAAACGCGTTCAGGAGGAATTCGGTAAAAAAATTTAAGCGCTTTCGGGTCGGATCGGGTTTGGGTTGAAAATAAAATACTTTCGGGGAAAAATTTAAAATGCTTTCGGGTCGGGCTCAGGTTAAAAATTTTAAAAAAATTTCGGGTCTGGTTCGGGTTGAAAAAAAGTGACTTGAAGTTCTCTACATTCAATCCGGCAAGAAGTCAAAATAAATGCAAAAAAGTATATAGAGTATATGATTTATATATACTAAATATATATTATACTTTTTTTTAGAATTGCAATTTTAATAAATAACAAACCTATGCAAAATTTGTGTGCTTGAGTATACAATGGAGACCCTAAGAGTGACAATGATATATATAACTTGCAAGAGAAAATTGCAAAACAGAATTATATACATTCCTCACATTAAATATTCATAATTTAGTGATAATATTATATGTTGCTTAACATTAGATTATTTGTTGCCTAATGTTAGTAAATTCGCCACATGTGCATTTCGCCAGGTGTGCAGGAGCGCATAGATGCATACATGCATACATAAATTTGCAAATATTCTTATAAACATCTGACTATGCATGTGTGATTTATGAAAATTTATATATTAAAACATAAATTTTATATGAAATTAGGCAGTCATACACCTAAAAGATCTACAGCTACAAATAGATAGCTTATACCACACTCAACCCCCTCTTCTTAATATTGTTTTTAAAAAAGGAAATCAGCACCATTGATTAATCATAAAATTTTACTCTTTAACATAAGTAAACTGGTACTCTAATATAATCGTAATATTGAGATGAATTTATGAAAAAATATTGAGAGAAAAAGCAATCATCTTTCTCACAATATGGTTCTCCTAAATATTATAACTTTTTTACCTTTCGATCTTTCTGTACTTGAGGAATATAAATGTCAATTAATATGCGCATTTCAATCTCTAGTTGAAAACAAGGAGCTAACCTTATTCTTATCAATATATTTTTAGAGCTGTCGAGTTAATTGCAAGACCTTCGTTTCATGTATTTATCCATCAAAATAAACACTTACATTCATTGCTCCTATTAAATTCTAACTTAAACATATATTTATAATATGGTTCTCCTATCTGTCAATATATTTCTTCTTACTTTCCCATCTTACTTGGTAAGTGTTAATTACCTAGGATAAACATGAAAGGTAAATACTAAGCAGTTTGCACTTTTTAGTCATGATCCCCTCATTACTGTTTTATTAATTAGATTGATATTGGCTAATAACAGATTGCATAAAGCAGTATGATAATATAACCATAGACTACATAGACTGCCCATGTCATATGTTCCATATGGCAAATTGTGTGTGAAATTTGCCTCCATTTTGATGAACACTACCGTCCTATATCACATAATGGCGTTTTGCGCTGTGCCGTTTTGTTCGAACAGGAGAGGTAAAGAAAAAAGGTTTTGATTCCATAAATAAGTAAGATAATACAAAAATATATGATATTTTCAAAAAAATTTAATATCATTACAGTTTTTACATTTTTAATTTTCATGAAATGTGTCGATAAAATTTTTTTTAAAAATATCATATATTTTGTAATATCTTACTTATTTATGGAATCAAAACCTTTTTTCTTTACCTCTCCTGTTCGAAAAAAACGGCACAGCGCAAAACGCCATTATGTGATATAGGACGGTAGTGTTCATCAAAATAGCGGAAAAACACACACACATTTTATACCGTGATGAGCAGTCTTGTAGTCTATGAATATAACGCGCGCGAGAACTCTACCAGAATAGCAAACAGCTTGCCGGTTGATTTCACAGGTCCATTATTTGTTGACCAGTGATAAAGTCTTAAACATTATAGAAATAGACGCAGTATATTAAAACGAATAATATATATAATATTAGAGCTCGAAGACATCATAAGTTTTATCCTGGAGAAGGGGTCAGCTGTCGGCCAAGGATTTAATTATTTGGCAATAAAGATGCCAATTTTGTGTTTAAATAGTAGAGATTAATTAAAAATCGAACAACGTCTGCCGATTCCCTTTAAAAAGTTAATCGCGCTAGTCCGAAAGTCCCTTAGCAGGAGGCGACAATGGGGGTGAAATATGTTGGCTCCGAGGAGGGCCTGGTATTTGGCAGTTTAGGGGTCCTCTGCAAGAGTCCAAGCATTACATAATTGGAGTGGGCGAAAATGTCTATACAATAAATCCCAGTTAGGGGGTAGACGATTTTGCCAGGGGATGAGAGTTAAGCCGTCAGGCCTATGTCCAATGGACTTCCTTCTTAAAGGCAGCCTGAATATTGAAAGGTTTATATCATTAAGTTAGGGGAGAGAGGGATATTATAAAGTAGCATTGCAGTGTGCAATAGGTTGTGCGAGGCTGGAGTGGGTGTGGCGCTTTATGGGAATTTTTATAAAGCTGACACAAAAATCAATAATACATTTAATTTATTTAATATAATTGGGCACCAATAATTTCTCACAACTAATTAGGTTATAATATAAAAACTTTTTCTTTTTCACTTAGATTAATGTATTTATTTTTTTTGTCCTAAAAAACAAATATATTAAATCCATATAAAATATAACATATTCTTATTTCACCCATATACTACAAAACATTATCCCCAGGTCAACATCCAACCTAGGGTATAAGAGTGGGATGTATAAAAGACCTTAAGGTTTTAAGGTTGTTTTGGAGGTTCCAGAACAATATAAAATACCTTAAAGGTCTTTTAGCATCCCCAACCCAAAACCCACCTCGGGTCCTGGGTTTTGATCATCACTAACTATTATACAACTACTACTACTATAATGCCAATGGTTATATATGAGCTAGAATCTCTCTTTATTCCTTTCCCATAGCAATTGAATTTTCCTTCGTCCATAACCCCCTTTCTCCACTTCGCTTATGCCAAGTATTTTTAATATTAATTGCTAGGCAATTTATAGTTAATTTAAGTTTGTTTGCATATTACTGCATTCTTTTAAATTTTAGTAAATTTGTTTACTGAGCTGCTGTAAGGTATTACTTACTCATTTTTGTGACTTGTACTTTGCTTATCAATAAATAATAATTGTTTAGACGTTTCTATGTAATCTTGCTATTCTGCTATTTAATAAATTATTATTAATTTATTATATGGATTAACATTGCCTAAGATAAAATTAAACTATATTTTTGGGCCTGATAAATTTGTCTTTCTCTTTTGTGTATATTGATATGTTTTTCGTAATAAACTTAATAAAACTATTTTATTTTAGGGCGGCAATAACATATTTGTTAATTTACAATCCCATATATAGATGACGCTTAAACTAGATTAGTTCGTCTCATTAGTTTAATGTTATATTTTAAATATTTATACAAAAGCTAATAACATTTAATTATTTATACAAGCATTTTTATATCAAATGGTATAAGTTCTATCTTAAAATTATATAAAAATTATAACAGATTCTAAAGACAAGGATTGTAGTAGACCACGTAAATAATGTTGAAATAATTGGTCTGCCTATATTCTTGCAACATTGAGGTCAAAACTGGTATCACTTTTTAAAGGGAATGAGCAGCCTATTTAGTCAAAGTATATAGTATTATATTTAAAATTAATTATAAATTGCGGTTTTGTTAATATTTCTAAAGAAGATAATAATAACCTCATTTAGGAGTGTCGCAATCGACTTAAAAATTTACTCTATTTAGCGCCATCAGGCAATTTTAATTAAAGACTAATTTGACTATATATATCCCTATCTTTTTAGCATGTAACTCGAAAATGATAACAGACATATAACGTTCGCTCATAATAGAGCTCATTGGTGTGTCATAGTTAAATTTCTAGTCACATTATAAGGTATATTAAGGCCTAATTAGATTCAACCCATGTTATGGTGGTTAAGGAATTATTGATGGGCTCTAATAAGAGCTAAAACATTATATGTATGTTATCATTTTCGACACATGCTAAAAAAGATAGGGATATAGTCAAATTAGTCTCTAATAAAAATTGCCTATAGATGGCGCTAATGTACCTTTAAGTTAATTGCGGCACTCCTAAATGGAGTTATTATTATCTTCTTCAAAATATAATAGTATCTTTTGAATTTTAATGGCATAAAAAAATGCCTAAAAATTACAAGAGAAGGAGAGGGGAGGGAGAAAAAACTAGGTACAGCGAACGAAAACAACTGGGCCTAGAAAATAAGGGGTAAGCCCAAGTTTTATTTTTACATATTTATTTATATTAAACCTTATAATTTAAAAAAAATTTTACCCAAAATTAAAAAATTAAAAAAAAACAAAATAAAATAAATAGAGGGGTGAAAGATTGTCATAACTAGCTCACAACCACTCCTTGTCTTGTAGCAATAGTTGTAGTAGGGAAGACCGGGGCTACTTTGGCCGTAAAAAATTAAATCGCGTTTAAAAAAAACTAAAAATTATTTTTCCAAATTTTTAGCTGGAATATATTTTTAAGGTTTATTTTTACTATAGGAAAGAAATTTGGAGAGAAATAAGTAATAGTTTTCTCCAAAATTAAGTTTAAAAAACACAAAAATCCAAAAAATTTCAAAAATGCCCGGGGCTAGTCATAGCCGATAGATTAACTCTGACGTTTTTACTTTTTATTAGTGTTTGCTAACTAAAATCAATAAAAAGATTGTTTTATTATAAATTGCAAACTTACTTTGATTGTATTTTATATAAAACAAATAAAAAAGGGTCAAGATGACGATCTGACTTAAATACACTTAAAAGACGGATTTAGCACGGAAAAAAACTTTTAGTTGTTTTATAATGAATAATCATAGTCTATTTCTATTCCAAATAACACTAAGTTAGATTATTAAACAAAAAATTTTGTCTTTTAAAACTTGTTATTTGTAAGACACAATGAAAAATGGCTAGCAATAGCCCCTCTCCGCCTAGTCCCGACCCCTATTTTCATAAACAATTAATAATTTAAGATGCTATATTGCATATAAAAATTTAATGATTCAACTGGTTTTATATAAAAATCTCCCTTTATAAGATAAAAATTAAATTGATCCAAAATATACAGCCAAAAAAATATTATGCGCAAAATAAAAAAAAAATTTCAAGGCTATTAATAGCCCGAAAAATCGTTTTTTCTCAAAAAAAATTTTAAATTTTATTTTTTTAAAACAAAAATGTTTTTACTTATACCTTATGGAAAAATACACATATGGTTTAATTTTTTATTTAATGTCATGATTATTTTAAAAAATAATTAGAAAAATAAGAGTAACCGCGGGCTACGACTAGCTCCGGTCTCACCTAGTACATAAACAACAGCATACACTTAATTCATAGCTTTAAAGATAGGGGAATATATTGCAATTATAAAGAGAAATATAATAAATATTGTATATATAAATCGTATATTCCATAAATATATAGATAAGCACACTTATCTGCAACTATTTTGAGATTTCGCCAGCTGTGCATTTCGCCAGGCGTGCTGGACTCTAATAAATACTTTAAATCGGACCCATAATCACTAAAGGCCATAAAAACTAATGTATTAGAGGTGTGCACGGATCAAATTTTTTTGATCCGATCCGAGGGGTTTTTGAAAAATTTTATATCAATACTACGATCCGATCCGAGTTTTTTAAAATCTAAATCCGATCCGATCCGAGTTTTTTAAAATCTAAACCTGATCCGATCCGATCCGAAATTTTTAAATTAAAATTTTACGAACAGAACTTTTAATTGATGTTTAAATTCAAAATACATAAAAATAAGGTATAGCAATTTTAATAGACCCGAAATAAATATAAAATTTTATTTAACTAATTCCATGGGAACCGGTCAAAGAAGCACAGAAATAGGAGCGAAACTCGTCATGATTGCTCAGATTTGCTCAGGGTTTTTTTGATATGGTGAATTTGAATTTGTAACAAGTAATATATACATAAATTTTTAGAAAATTTATTGAAACTTATCTCATATTATTCATCAGAATTTAACATATTGTCTTAGCACAAAATATTTTTAACATGTCCTAGTGAAATCATAACAAGTAAATATATGAATATATAAAGATTGTATTGGAACATTTCTCATCATGTATATCAGAATTTAACATATTGTTTTAGCAAATACCTTATCCTGATGTTATACTTATAATAAATGTCATTTATGTATGGAAAGATTTTATTGTATAATTTAGCACTTATATTTTTTAAATACCAGCTATGGATATTTATAAAATTACATATTTTATTTATCCTGATGTTTTTTCATTATAATAAAAGTCAATCATGTATGAAAAGATTTTATTGTATCATTTTGTTTATATACATGTGATATAATTGCATGATGTATATTGACATTTTATGAGATGATTGTTTTTTAAAAAAAATGAGGGACTGATTTCTTGATTTGGGTTAGGATTTTAAAATTAATACACCCTTCTTTGTGCAAATTCTTCTTAGAAATAGGTTTGATAGTTTTGCCTTGATTTATTTCAATAAACAAAGTGTGCTCCTTTTTTTCCTGATGAGCTCCTTTGACCCCCACTCAATTCCATATTATCATATAAAAATAATAAAGAATCTAAATTTTCTGGTTTAATTCGCGTTCTTCTTTCTTCTAATGTTCTTCCAGCCACCGAAAAATTTCTTTCCGAAGTGGCAGAGGTAGCAGGTATAGCTAAAACTTTATTTGCCAGGTTATAAAGCCTTGGCAGGACTGTTTGATATGAAACCCACCATTTCAGCAAATCTTTTTTTGAATCATATTTGCAATCCTCATTTCAAAGATAGTTATGAAAAGGTATACTAAAAATTATTATTTTAATTAATTAGAACTTATTATTGTTTATTTTAAATTTGAAAATCCGATCCGATCCGACTAAAATAAAATGTTGAACCGATCCGATCCGACTTCCAAAATTAAAATGTTGATCCGATCCGAGTGTCGGATCGGATTGATCCGTGCACGAATCTGGTTCATTAGGCGATTTTTCAGTTCGCGATCATTGAACACGTGACTGCAACATAATCATTATGCAAATTAAAAATTAAAATAATATAGTATAAATATGATGTAATACCATAAATATAAAATACAATAAAATAAATAAATACAATATAATATATATTACATTATACAATTAATATAACCCTAACCCTAATTGGTTGTCGCCTAACAGGTCAATCGTCTAATGTACAGAAGCGTCCGTGCACACCTCTATATTGTATATACCAACTAGACGCAAAAACTAAAATTAAATTTAAAAAATAGCAAATATATGTAAATATATATTGTACATATATTTTAAACATAATACAAGCACAAAAGCTTCTATATAGCTAATAAATAAACATAAGCATGTTATTAAGCTATACATAAAGATGCGTTTAATAAATTGAACATTTATAAAGTTTTATATTAATTATTATAGGATAAAAACGTCTTCAGCCATACTAAAGATTAATAATAAATTGTTATTAGGTGATACATATAAGCACATTTAATAAATTGAAATAACAAAGTTCAATATTTGCTATAATATAAAATGTCTTCCGCCATTCTAAGATATATAGAGTAAATAAGTAAACATAAGTCTGTTATTAGACAATACATATGAGCTAGCATATAATAAATTGAAACCCGTATAACATAAAGGATACATTTGTTAATTATTGGGCAATTTTATTAATAAGCATATTTTAATAAATCAAGCCCTACACTGCATAAATAAATAACCATTATTTTGTTATGACAATAAATATAAGTAACATATATTATGGTAAAATTTTAGCATGAGGGAGGATAAATTAGTTTAATATAAGACAATGTATATAAGCAAATATATGCTACAGTATTGATTGCTTTAATAATAAAACTATACCAGCCTTATATATAACTGGATAAAATACAGTTTTGAATTGCCTATGAGAATTTTTAATACATACTTTGGTCACTATAATTATTTTTAATATTAGTAGCAAAATTTAATCAATACATTTACAAATATACTTATAAACTTCTGCCAATGCATATGTGATTTATAAAAAATACATGCATTTAAATAAACATTCTACATAAAATTGGTCAGCCATACAACCTAATCTATTATCATTCAATACTGTGGCAATGTTTGCTTATTTTTAAAGTCCTCTATACTATTTTACTATGGATTAGTCTGTGTTTAAAACAGTATGCAATAAATGTTATTGATTGTAAGGCGTTTTTTAATAAACCTTTGGTAGTTAGTTAGACTACCATATAGATTAAAAAAATTAAGATTTTAAAATTGGGAACATACTAAAATTTTTGTACATTCATTTTGTAATTAGAGTCCCACACGGGCCAAAATACTCGGGTCGTCCCCCAGGCCCGAATTAACTAAAGCAAATAATCTTTTATAAAATAAGATTTAAATAAACTAATATCTTCGCAAAACGTACATTATATAGCTCTCAAACCTCAGCTTTTTCCCTTGTCTATTATAATATATAACTGACCCGAATTGCAAATCTTATTCTAGTTTTTAAATAGATTCATAGTAGATGTTACAACTTTAGAAATAAAATAGGTAAATACTTCAAAAAGTTTTTTATTTGGAAATGTTAAAAATATAATTTATAAAGTTAAATTTTTAGCTTTAAATGATTAGCTGAATAAATTGTAGGATTTTTTATTTCAAACTTATCCTAGTTGTAAATTAAGAGTAATACGAGTCAATGCATTTTATATATAGATGGTAAAAAAATTGTGAAAAATTTTATATGAAAAATCGGGCTCGGGCAGAAATAATTTCGTTGACTCTAATCAATTGTAATGATGGGCTTTTAACATGCAATATACTGAATGCTGTGCTTCACTTAATTGAATGCTCTACCCTAGATAATTTAATATTTTATTGCAAACTGAACAAATTAATGTAATAAATGGCAAATGCTAATTAGTACTAAGTGCCAATCAGACCAAAATTATTTGAATATATTTTTGCAATTTTTTATTTTTCATAAACTAAATTTATGCAATAATTTCAAAATATCCAGTAAGCCCTTTGTACTTTTATAAGATTAGCTCTTATGCCATAATTATAAATCCGGCAACTAATCCTTAATCTAAAAATATTAATAAAATTATGGAACATTTAATAGGGCTTTAATTGTAAAAAACAAAATTGTTAACTTGCAAAGCGACTTCACAACTATTAATCTTTATTTCATTTATGCAATACATAAATTCTCAAGTGTGTATAATTATAATTCAAAAAATATTAAAAATTGTATTTTTGCTTTACACAAATTTCCACTTTTTTACTAGGTATAAAATTTTAAACTCATCTTAAACATTGGAGCCAAAACCATAAGATTTTATGGCTCACGATCTTTTCGGCACCTTTCTTAACTTTCATTTAATCACCATTTGATATTGAGAGACGTTGCTGAAGTATTTTTAGGTAGGGCTTGATAGGTAGTGTGAAAGGCGTTGAATTCATCAGCTGATATTGTAATAAGTTGACGCGAAATTACGGAGCGAGGATCGCAGCTGGGCAGGGAATGGTACTTTTCATCGACTGCCCGGTACAAGGCGTCACGGTCTTTAGGATTAATCGATATATCTTCCTCTCCGGGCTGAGAATCGGATGTTTCTAATGCCACAGGTCTCAATTGACCTCCTCCATTTAGGCAACCTATGGAAACGTGTAATTGACATTTTAATATTGTTTGCTAAATCAATTCAGCTAGAACCTATTAGGAAAATGGGAATAAATGACATTTTTTATAACAAATAAGAATATTCTCGACACCAACAAACGAAAATTTATATATTTATCATTAATCTCATTTGGCATAAAGTGGAGCGGAAAGGATAATATTTCGAATAAAATATAGAAGCAAAAAAACAAAGGGGAATATAGCAGATGTTAAGCAATACTACCAATTGGTTATCTAATGGATTGTATAAAATAAATGAAAGACTTTTTCTGGAACAAATTTGTTTTGATAGTTTTAAGACAAACGATTTATACTAAATAACAAAATTTTAATAAACTATTTACCTATATATCCTACATAAAAATTATGGTATTAGTAGTGGAAAAGTGTTATAAATTAAAGAAAGGGATTCATTACCACTAGGACATGCCATTATTTCTATATAATGGTATGGACATTTGTGTTTCTTCATCTTTTGCACGACGTTTTGGATATTTTTAAAACCGTAGGCTTGAGCAAATTTCAGCAGTTCTTTTCCCGTTCCCTTTTCGACCAAGGTAATTTCTCGAAAGTCTTTATTCCTTCAGGAAAACGAGACAAACATAAACTGATTAGAATGAGTTTTAAAAACTCCAATTCTTATTTAAACCTAAAACATATTAAAAATTACTTGAGTATTTTGCTTAGTATTTCGCATGGATATTCTACACCTGGCTCGGGTTCAAATGGTAGTCCATATAATCGCTCAGCCGCATATTTCATCACAAATTCTGCATAGCCCCCAGACCCGTCCCCTTCGTGTATGTAACTAAATGACTCAAGCATACTAGCTTCTCCCGGTACATTAGACACAATAGTCCCGTCCAGAGCCATTGATAAAACGTCGAAACTCTCGTCAACTAACAATCCCTCTATTTCTAGCGTACTTAAGACGCAATCGACTTCCTTGTATGCAGCGTGGCTAAATTGAGCCCGACTAGCCTCTAGCTTTTTGTCGTAGCAAGGCATTATAGTCACGTGATAAAAAGACCGACCCTCAGTGGGTACGATACTACTATCGCGTAGTAGGGAGCCCATAATTTGTTGGGGAGATTTAACTCTACTCATGTGTGGTATTATGAAGGGACCCAAACTTTTTTCCGCGTAACAAACCCAACCCGGACAAACTGAAGTTATTATTGGCAGGGCGGCGGCAAATTCTTTGGAAATTTCCCCTTTGTCCTCACATTGTTGAGATGCGATGTATACATCTACGAACTCTTTCCCCGACTCTACCAAACTGAAATTTCTCGCAAACGTGACGTCTAGGAAATGATCCACTCCTAAATAATTAAATAAAAACCAAACGATTTGTTCCATGCTCAGTAAATATTCAATTTGTACAATTTTTTTCAAACTCTGGTTTAATAGTCTCCTAGGTATTTGTATTCAAATTCAAAATGATATTTTTGAGCAGAAATAAAAGAATTTAATTAATGCATTACCAAATCTAATTTTGAAAAAATCTTTTAGAACAAGTGTCATATGCCTGATTGAAAGATTGTATCTGACAGCCAAAGAGGATATGGATTGTAATGATACTGATAACACTATTGGTCTAACCTCTGTAATTCTTCTCTCCTAAAGGTAAATATTGTAAATTATTAACTAATATAATGCTTAAGGTAAATTTATAAATTATTAAAAATGGAATAAAAGTATAATACCAAAAGGTATTGTTGATTTTTTTCATAAATTGTTTGCAATTCAGATGTGCTTTGCTGGTTGATTAAAATTGTTTCGGCCGATGTCACACACCCACTACAAGCTAAACAATCATTCAGGGTGATTTGTGCCTTTACTAATTCTTTTTCTTTTCCACCCTTAATTATTCATAATTTTTTTATATAAAAAGTATTGGATACGATAATTGTTATAATAAAATATTCTTTGGTGATTATCTTAAGTTCAACTGTACATAAGACTAATAGATATCAATATTTTCATTATCATAACCGCATAGCTTGTTGGTTAAGTGATTAATGCATTTTAACCTACATAAGTCTAATAAACTAAAATAAAGACCTAGCATAAACTTTTTTGACAATGAAATCCTTAATTAAACTATATTTATGTATTGAAAAATTAAATTATAATGGGTTTAGTTAAAATACAAGATAATATTAACTTTAACAAGCAAAAAAATCAATACAATTGGAATAGTTGAAATGGTAAAAATATATATATAATTAAAATATGCGCATACTTTTTCTACTTGAACATATTTACCATTTCGGACCTTTATTGAATCTAAGTTCACTTCATCCTTAGGTATTGTAATAGGTTTTATGCATTCCTAAGAATAATGTTTAACTTAATTTATTCATACTTGAGATGGCTTGATATAATCGTCCAAGTCAGTTATCCTTACTATTCCTGCAAATTTCGAAGCCATGATTTACGAACCAGCTGTTATTACATTTACCATCACTATGTACAATCTATTTCAAGGTACCTCAAAGCTAAATTCATAAGCGTGCCTCCAAAGAAAAATAAGATTAATGACAAAGTTTTTTCCTATTCTAGAAAATCAATTAAAATTATGTGTAAGCGAAGTTTTAGTGAAAGGGATTGGAATATATTTTATTAAGGGGAAACTATAACAATGGTTACGAATCTATAAATCGCGAGTTTATATAGCAATAGATAACGATAAACATTCGAATTAACGTTAACTCTGTTTGTGTATTCTTTCTCTTTTTACCTTGTGCGTATCACAACCAAATCTCTTTCAAGGTAAATTGAATTTGTTTCACTATAGATGAATTTATTTCACTACAGATACTCCCCTTCTAAATAAGAAAAAGAGAATAATTTTTAGGGTAAAAATTTAGTTTAGTGATGATGGTTTTGTAAGTGATGGTGTAGAGACGCTTGCCAAAATTGTCAGTGTAGTAAGGCGTCTAAGTTTTCATCCTTTTAACAATATGTAGGCGACTTTCTTCCCTCACAGGATTGGTAAATGTGTAGATCACGATTGCTGAGAGTTTGAAAGTGAAAGAAGTGCCCAATCTATCTAAGGAGATAACCTGCCAATACTACAGGAGTGTTCGGGGGAGGAAAGGAATAAAAAAGAAGGGCTCCCCCCCCCCAATGTGGCGTTAAAGTGGGAGAAATAAAAATTTTTGGCTCCTCCGAAAATCGTAGTCACCAGTTTCAGTGAAAGGGGTTGGAATATATTTTATTAAGGGGAAACTATAACAATGGTTACGAATCTATATATTGCGAGTTTATATAGAGATAGAGATAAACATTCAAATTAACGTTAACTCTGTTTGTGTATTCTTCTGTTCACGTTGTGCCTATCACAACCAAATCTCTTTCAAGGTATATTTGTTTCACTACAGATGAATTTGTTTCACTACAAGGTTGAGAGACCTCCCCTCATATGGTGAAATCTACGGATAGGATGGTCGATGAAATTTAATGTACCACAAATATGTCCGAGAAGGATTTTTAAGGAAATGTAACAGTCCGAGGGCGGTTTTTGGACGGCCTAATAGAATGGTATTATGATCGATCCCTTTTTCAAATAAATGCTACCTCAAAATTGTCTTGCTAATTAGACCAGCAACTTTTTTAAAAATCTACTTTTCCTGCACTAGAAGATGGTGTAGATACTTTGTATATTGTGTTCGATTAAGCCCTTATTAAATTACAATACGGATACATAATTGTTAACAATTTATCGAGTCATTATATTATATAAACAAAAAAATATTTTAAAACTGAATTCTACGATTTTATGAAAGAATTAGTTGTGTAGCTAGCAGTTTTTCGTTGAGGTGGACAAACTTTAATTTCACTCAAGTGGGGAGGAATGGCGATTGAATTTTTTCCCATAGACACTTGTCAACCTTAATTTTCTATTAATCTGTGTAATTTCTCTTTTAAAATTTGATTCTTAAGATTATATCAATATTAAGTTTCCAAATCTTAAATCATCCCTCTTTGTTTGCATTTATCCTACACCATAAGTAAGAGAAATTAGAGACTACAACGAGCCTTAGGCCTGGGCCCATATAAAATGTTTATTTTGCTTTTGTTTGTATTTTATTAATTTATTGAAATATAGGAACAATATATCTTCTTCTTTATCATATATTTGGTCCCACAGTTGTGGTGTTTGTTCTGATGAATTTCTTCCATCTTTGCAAATGCCCTAAAAATACTTCCTTTTGGCGCCACTATTAAGTTAGAACATGAACGTTGACACAGGAACTAAATTAACATGGTTACCAACAATTGGGTACAAATCGATATATCTATGGTTGTTAATAGAATCAATGAGAGTTGTAATAACAATTGAAATAAGAATATAAAGTATCAACACAACATTTCCCTTCGCCTACAAAAGCCTAAATTTCTTCTATTAAACGGCTGGGGGGTTTCCTAATCCTTTCCGATTTCCTTAGGATGGTACTACTTTCTTGTTCTTGTTCGTTTGGTGTTGGACCAGAAGACATGTCGTCAGAACTATCATCTTCCCCCTCTTCCGGGACCTGAGGATCAACAATGCTTGCCCGATCTCTCAACTGATCACCATGCTTTCGCATGTTTTTGTTTCGCGTTTCCACTAGATAGGACCAAGGTCCGTTGCGTTTAAGAATCTTTCCCGCTCTCCACCCGCTATTCATTTCATTTTTTACCCATACCAATTGACCCGGAATGAATTCTCTCTTCGCCGCATGCGCATCATGCCACTCTTCCTGTTTATCGATTTTTTGTTCCATATATTTCTTCTGAGTGGGACGTACCCAGTCCAACGCCGTTTTAACATTTCTTCCAATTAATGCTTTAGATGGGGATCTACCGGTTGAAGAATGCTCGCTTATGCGATAGCTAAGGAGGACATCTAACATGCAGACTTCCGGGTCCGCATTATATTCGCGCGCCGCTGCGTAACGTGATTTCAACGTCCTGATGGCTCTTTCGACGAGTCCATTCGTTTTTGGATGGTACGGCGTTGTTTTAATGTGTTTAATATGATACTGATCACAAAAGAAGTGCATCTCTTGGCTTCTAAACTGGGGTCCGTTGTCCGTAACTATTTGTTTCGGAACGCCCCATCTGGCAAACCACTCTCGTAATTTCTTTAATGTAACCTGAATGGTCGAACTTCGTAACTGCGCTACTTCAATCCATTTGGAAAACGAATCCACCGCCACCAACCAATAATATCCGTCAACTGGCCCCGCATAATCTAAATGTACCCTTTCCCAAGGGTTTTCAGTTACGTTCCAAGAATACAGAGGGACTTCAGGTCTATTACTTCTATTTTTCTGGCACCCCACACAATTCTGCACGTGCCTTTCAATATCCTTATCCATGTGCGGCCAATAAACATATAATCTGGCGATCGATTTCATTGCATTGATCCCTGGATGGCCCCGGTGAATTATTGACAGGACTTGATGCCTTAGTCGTGACGGCACAATTATCAGGCCGTCTACAAAAATGACTCCCTTGTCATGCTCTAACTCATTCTTCCTGTCAAAAAAAACTTGAATATCCTTGTGGAGGTCCTTTTTGCTTTTAGGCCAACCTTTATCTATAAATCTTTTTAACAGTTTTAAGTTTGTATCCACGAGAGATTCCTTTATTAATAATTCCTCTGTTAAGTGTAAATCTTGTAGATTTAAAAGACGAATACTATTTATCGAATTGCTTTTGTAAAAATTGATCATATCGGACTCCGTGGCAGGGGCCGGTAAACGAGATAAGGCATCAGCACAACCGTTATCTTTGCCAGGAATGTATTCTATTTTATAATCATACCCCGACATTTTCCATGCCCACCTTATTAAACGGTTATTGCTGATTTTGGGCAATTCCCTTGAAGCCCCAAAAATCCTTTCCAACGGTTTATGGTCCGTGCGTAGCACAAACTTGCGACCTGATAAGTAAGTATGAAACTTTTCCATACCAAAGACTAAGGCCCTTGCTTCTCTATCGATTGATGCGTATTGCTTCTCACCATCAATCAACGTCCTTGACGCGTAAGCAATTGGCCTCTTATTATCGCCAATTAAGTGAAAAAGTACCGCTCCAAATCCATGTTCCGATGCGTCGCATTCCAGGATCAGCGGTAACTCATTTGAATAAGGAACTAACGTAGACTGCTCCGATAGCAAAGTTTTAACCTTTTGAAACACCGACTCCTCGGTTTGTGACCAATACCATTTTGATTTGATACTAGTTAATTTATGTAGGGGAGCCATTATACCATGTAAATGTGGTATAAACTTTTCATGATAATTGATTAAGCCCAGAAAGGAACGCAATTCCTTAACATTCTTTGGGGCTGGGCAGTCTTTGATGGCTCGTACATTATCACTTGAAGGGTGGATACCTTCACTGTCAAAGGTGTGTCCAAGAAAAGTGATAGATTTTTTCAAAAATTCGACCTTTGAAAATTGTGCTTTCATGCCCACGGATTGTAACTTGCTCAGTACTTCCCTTACATTGTATAGATGATCCTGGTAATCTTTGCCCGTGATAATTATATCATCTAAATAAATACCCGTGTGGTTGCAACCACTCAAAATACTCTCCATGTATCTCTGAAAAATCAAAGGCGCACAAGATAACCCAAATGGCATTCTTTTGTATTTAAAAAAACCGACGTGTGTGGAAATAGTTAATAAATTCTGACATTCCAGAGCAATTGGTAGTTGAAGGTATGCATCACGTAAGTCAACTTTGGTATATAAATAACCATCCCGAATTTTAGCTGCTATGTCGTCAAACGTAGGAATGATGTGATGATCATTATGAATGAATGGGTTAAGAGTGACCTTGAAATCGGCACAAATTCTAATTTCGCCATTTTTCTTCCTAACGTTTACTATCGGCGTGCACCACGTTATTTTACTAACACTAGGATCCACTTTTTCAATGATACCTGACTGTACCAATCTATTGAGTTCCAGTTCAACCGGCTTCCGTAACGGGAAAGGAACTCTTCTCGCCGGGATCGCAATAGGTTTCGCTTCGTCCAAAAGCATGATTTTTACAACAAATCCCTGTAAATGGGTAGGAGTTTCATTGAATACCAGTGGAAACTCTTTGTTGAGATTAATTGATTCCTTTTGCACAAATTCCTGGTTGATTTTATGTATTTTAACTTCTTTAGGAATTTGGAATCCAAACTTAATAATCCAGGGCAACCCAAATAAGGGTACATCTTTGGATTTCGTAACTACAGCCGAAAGATAGTGCGAATTATGACCGACTTCCACGACCATATGAGTTTTTCCCATTATTTCGACGGGTTGATTTCCATAGGCTTTGGGAATCGCGCATTCATGAAGCGACGGTCTCCCTAAAAGCTGCCATACTTTAACATTAATAACGGAGACCTGCGCTCCAGTATCATAATCCATAGAAATCGGATGCCCATTAAGCCTCGCCGTAATGGTTAGACGTTTAGCATGTTGCCCAATCCGGTTTACAGAATCCGAAGATTCGTAATCAACAATCTGATTCAATGAACTTCGACAGCCAATGGCAAAATGTCCTTTTCTTTTACATTTGTAGCATGTGGCATTGAACGCTGGACAACGAAATTTGGGGTGTTCTTTATGGCACCTTGAGCAACTTACCGTTTTTCCAAAATGTTTATTTGATTGGTCACGTTGATTATGAGAGAATGATTCATGTTTAATCTTACAAAGCATTTCTTCTTTCTCTTCTTGTGTTTCGGTATCTGCCCTCTCCATTGTTATTGCCATATTGATTACCCTATCAAAAGTTAACGGATTACCCACTTCATCTAAGGTGTCAGGAAATTTGGTCCTCAGCTCCAATTCTAGCCTCTTTAACTTAATTGCAAAAATAAAATGGTCCCTGCAACGTTCATCAATGTCAGATTTGTAATTACATTTGCTAATACATGTTTTAATTCTTCTGACTAATTCTAGTATGGATTCACCATTATGTCTTGTAATATTTAACAATTCAAATCTTGAAGCAAATACAGTCTGAGGGGGTTGGTATTTTAGGAATAACATTTTTTCTATATCTTCATATTGTGCATCCTTTAACTTAGTAGGGTAAAGTAATTGTCTAAGTTCTTTAATAGTATTGAGCCCTATGAAAGCTAGAAGAACCTTTTTCTTAACTGATGCAGTAGCCTCCATTCCTTTAATTTCCAATATGGATTCCATATTAAATATATAATCCTCAATTGAATGTAGTTCAGCATTGAACTCTGCTAAATGAATTTTTGATAACTTTGATTCATCCATTTCGAATGTTTCCTACAAACAATTAATTAATTTACTTGTTCCTCGTCGCCACTATTAAGTTAGAACATGAACGTTGACACAGGAACTAAATTAACATGGTTACCAACAATTGGGTACAAATCGATATATCTATGGTTGTTAATAGAATCAATGAGAGTTGTAATAACAATTGAAATAAGAATACTTTCAAATTTAACTGATGAACTTGGCACCTACATTCCTAGGTTATCAGATTCTTGAACGTTATAAATCTGATAGTTAAGAAGTCGTTAAGGACAAACTACCAAATTAATTCAAGCGTAGTTGTACTATTATCATTTGGGAAAAAGTTGCCACTTATGAAAAGGTTGAAGAAGCAAAAAAATATGTTAATAATGGTTGAGGGCTAAAGTGGGTACAAAAGTGTATTACAGGTATAACATTGTGACTCATATGATGATTTTAAAGGTGTAACAAAGCTAAGAATAGACAAACATTCAAAAAAATTATTATATAACCAACTATTAATCTAAAGCTGTGGACTCAGAGCTAACAATTTGCTAATTTTAATGGCAATTGCCTATCGAAAAAACAACATGGTTTTACTGGATATTGTGTGCCATCAGGCATTGGGAATGAAAAAGAAATTACCAATGTCAAAAATTTGAACTTCAGAACATATTATCCATTCAAGACACACAATTTTAAACTATGGCTTTGTCAGTTACTTAATGATTTCACAAAATGGTTTAAGGGTTTATGTAGTTGTCCAGTGTTTTTCAAACAGAACACCTGCAAGCATATAGTGGGTTTGGCAATTAAATTAAACTTTTGCATACCACCCAAAGTAGCTAGGTGTGTGCCTATAGAGCAAAAGGGCCAAATCAGATTCAATAATAGTAATTCCAAATTATGTACCTTGACTATAACAAATTTTAGGCTTGGTGGCTCCAGAAAAAAATGTTCACTATGTATTTGTATAAAATTATTGATGTGTGAATTCTCAGCAGTTTATTATGTATTTGTATTTGAAATAATTTATATTTATCTTCTAATAAAAATTTCAATATTTATGTAGCATTTATCAAATTTTAGATTTTACTTTATGACTGTAATAACCAAAAAACATGATTATATCAATTTGGATTAATTATGATAAAAGTTTATTATGATTTATGTTTATTAACTCTTGTATATATTTTCTTACCTTAACTTTTATTTATTATTATGTGATAAAAAGAATTTATTCTCCCATTCTCCTAGAATCGCGCGAATATATAATAATTATGGATAATTTTAGAAACGAGAAAAAACTACATCATATGTTATGTTGTGAACAAAAGATTATATTTGACCAATGAAAACGCGCGTATGGATATCTACATCTACACGTGATGTATATCTACGCGTCTGGATATAGATCCGA
Source organism: Gordius sp. MW1 (assembly GCA_964036665.1). Lineage (NCBI taxonomy): Eukaryota > Metazoa > Nematomorpha > Gordioida > Gordea > Gordiidae > Gordius > Gordius sp. MW1. The sequence continues at coordinate 25,916,337 of OZ038527.1, forward strand.
GTTAAAATGCGTAAGAGCAATGGGGAAGAGATATAAGCAACTGTTATTCGTGTAGGACTACAACACCATACCCTTCACGATAACTTCCTCCGACCCGATTGTTGACTTCTAGACACGGTCATCGGATTTGAGTTGTTGACCGTTGTTCATTGTTCGGACGTACGAATCCATTTGTATTGAACGTCTCCAGGATCGTTTTCCTGTTCGGTCTTGATTGGTCTTCTCGATTTAATTTCGTCGTTGACCGTAAAAATTGAAACGCAAACCGTTGACCGTAAAAATTGAAACGCAAACGCATCATACCCTTCAAGCTTGCTAGGGGGAGAGCGTTTTGGCCAGAGCATCTCAGCGTCGTTGGGTTCGGGATAGGATACTTCACCCCAATTGTTTCTTTGATTTTCCCCCATACGAGCAAGACAGCATCTTCGTCACTCTAAGTCGTCCAGGCCGCTCCTCTATAAGAGCCGCTAGCCTCTCGACCAAAGCGTACGATATCTCCGGTAAATTATAGGTGACGTCGCTATACCACATATCAGCTATCGGCGCCGACATAGGCACCAGCGACATCACTAAGTGTAAAAAAACTGTCATCAGGCGTATCTCGCATAAATTCAACTCCGCCTACCATAATCACCTGGGAGCTATGAACTCCATAACGGTAACCTTGGACCTGACAACGATGGTATTAACTTCCCTTCGTACATGCGAGGTAATTAACTCAACAAATTAATCAATCATGCGCACGGGCAATTTGCCCACCCAGAAAACTCGACCTCATCAAACCTAATTTAAGGTGATACGGCATTAAGCCAAAAAACAGGTCATAACAGGCAATAAGCCTCCGAATTAATTAAACACGTCCGTAGACGTCGCACCCGTAGGCGCCACACCCGAAAGTGTACCGACGATTAACGTCGAAAAACTAATTAATTCGCTTCTGGGTATACGTGCGCTCATGCATATCCGAAACCTCGTTCTACACGTTAAATACCACCGCGTCATCTTGTCCACCAGCAGGTACCGACAGAATTTTCCAGAACTGCAATAGCGTTCTACAGCACCGGAATTACCTACTCTCGGCGCTCTATTTCGCACTGTCAGATACCAGCTGATCAATCAAGGACAATGACGGATAGCGATTGACGGTCACATGCGCGTCAATCATATTTAAAAAATATTAAATAAATTCCATGCGAAAAAAGCAAAAGCGAAAAATTTGAAGGAATAAAACATGCATTATTAAATATTTACCTTCGCGCGATTCTATTGGGACTTAAGTACTAATTATAAAATTTCAAACTACCAAACTCATTTCATTAAATCACATATTACCCTAAAATTTACGTTTAAATTTAAATTTCAAAATACCAAACTCATTAACCATTATCATCTTTCTTATAAAAGTTTTAAGACATAATTTATTTACTTATTTTAGTATCAAACATAAGATTAAAATTAAGTATCGGTTTTCCGCTATCACCATTGTAAGAAAGTGATAAAAGAATAAGAAAAGTATCTCTTTAAATTAATTATTAATGTTAGAAAAGGTAAAAGAATTAAGTTTTAACAATTATCATGTTATTGGATATTTTACTTACCTAAACTTCAATTTATGTTTTATGAATTTATTTCAATAATAATTAATCCCAAGTAACCGCGCGAATTAGTGAAGCGAAATTATTTATATCTAAAATGAAAAGGAAAAAACTACATCTGTTCTATACGAACAAAGACAATAATTAACAAATAATAACGCGCGTAGGGTATTTACATGTATATCTACGCGTCTGGATATAGATCCGAGTTAAAATGCGTAAGAGCAATGGGGAAGAGTTATAAGCAACTGTTATTCGTGTAGGACTACAACAATGACATAGGCATAGTTGAGTTAAGACGAAGGGCAATGTATATTATCAAACCTACAATCTATTCGATTATATAGATATTAGTAATTTCTGTAAATTAAATAATTATAAAAGAGCATTGTTATAAAACTACTAGAAATGTTGTAAATTACTAAGCAATGCTATTTACGGAGCAATTTTTCTAAATTAATGGGCATCTTTATAATATTACTCAGCAATTTATTGTTAATTAACTGTGCATTTTTATTAAATTACTCAGCACATTTTTGAATGTGCAAAATTCTTGTCTCGGTTTTTCAATACGGGACCTAGAATTTTAGCGGTAGAGGGGGGCAAGATCTTTTCCTTGGGGGGGGGGGGGGAGGAGCTTGGCCCTTCCCTAGCCATGTCACTGAAAAAAACGTCATTTGACACTTTTAAGCTTATAGGTAGTGGCCTATACCTTTTTAGTTTGTCTTTCAATTAAATTGGGCTCTTTCTTACTATTTCATTTTATAATACAATGACAAACGATTATAACAATATGTTTTCGCAAAAAGTGTTGGTTATTTTATATGGATTTTTAATAGTTTTATTTCAATTATATCATTCTAGCCGATTGAGTGTATGTTTTAAATTTTTTCTAATTATAGAAGGTTAATAGTTACAATTAAATGGAAAAATTTATTAACGTCATGCTGATTTAGTAAAACGCTTCTTCTTGACGCTGAATAAAATTACAAGTTTACCAATTTATTTAGCATGTAACAAACACGATTATTTGGTAATAAACTTCTATCGATTAAAAAAAACTACAATTAGCTTATTTCAATTAAGGTGGATGGCTAATAGTTGAAAATTCAATGAAAAGACAACTTTAAATTTAGGATTTTAAATGTATATTATAGCACACACTATCTCACCTTTTATCGTTCTTTTTTATAATTATACTAATTTGCCTAATCTAACGCAACTACAACGATCGTAATCAAGACCATCAAATCCAAACATATGGTTAAATTCAAAAATAAAGATATTAAGAGCACAAATAGTCGTCTTAAGTATTTTGATCCATCACACTCAACAAGTTACATTGATATAGACATGTTATAAACCTATCAAAAATCGCCCTATAGAACGCCGAAAGGCGATAGTAATTGCGATACAATAATTTAAAAAAAAATTTACACGATTAAGTAGTGCGAAGTATGTAAAATCCAAATATATATTCATAAATGATTCATGGTTATAAAAGACAGTAGGGGGAGGGGAGGGGGCAGGGTTCAATCGGTTGTGGATATATTGCGAAACAGATGCGACATAGATTCTTGATAATGTATCCTCCTGATTGCCTCCGACAATAGCATACTAATATCGATCGTCTCTATTTTGGTACATTGCATTTTCTGTATTTCGTGGGGTACGGTATTTGTCACTACGATCTTAACATAAACAGAAATAAACACATTTTTAAGTTAGTAGAATCATGAATTGAGCTGTCTCAGATTAAGAATCTGATATTTTTTAAGTAAAGGTTATGCTTTAATTAAAAAAATTGTTTGAATATAACTATTATACTTAAGTATTCTCATCACAATTATACTAACTATTAAGAAGTAAAATTGTTCAACTGTCATACCTACATCAAAATGAACAATTCTATCATCATTTGTACTGTTTTTGGTCATATGAAACCTTAAATCTTATAAAACTTATTAGCTCATAATTAACAACTTGATGTGTAATATTTATAAATTTGTATGCTTTTTGCAATTACTAAATCGATCGGTGATTCTTGTAGGAGCGTAGGAGAATCTCCCGAAAATATTCCGTGGGTCGCCATTAAGTAGATTTTGTAAGCTCCCCTCTCCTTTAACAATTCCGCCGCACTTATAAACACATCAGGCTCATCTATTATATCGTCCTGCACATGCAACAAAAGGCCAGGCATTAATAAATTTTGCAAATAAAGTATGAATGTAATTCAATAAATTACTAACTTCAAAATCTTTTATTTATTTATACTACTTTACCACCATAATAGCTATTCTTCCTCCAACATCCCCTACCACATTTAAAGGCGGTTTCTCCTTTTGCGTTAAAACTAATACAGGCAAAAAATTTCAAGAATATATCAAAAAATTTAATAATATTTTAAAAATACAGCTTTGAGTCAAGAGGTTTTCCAAATAAATTAAAAAAATTAATCAAAACTATTAAAAAATAATAGTATATTTTGCGAAACATGTGAAGAATTCTATTAAAGCTAAATAAAAGCAACTTGTAAACCTGTTTATAGATTATATCATAAATGTAGTATTTCAAATAATAAAATGTATGTATCAATGTACATAATTTATCAAATAAAAATACAGAAGAAAAGAGGCATTATATTTATCGTCTGCTTAAGACGAAATGAATGTACTAGGAAGGTAGTGGAAGGAGCCAAAAAGGTCAGATTTCGAAATTTCCATTCTATCTATCAGGGAAGTTTCGCCCGGAACTACTATGTCGTGCTCGTCGGATTTAACCACATCAACAGCTGATTCTATATTAATTACGGGTGAACCAACATCTGGGGACGCAACATTTTCGACATTATGGCTACTAGTATCATACGTTTGAGCTTCACTTTTTATAGAAACTCTACTCTCGTTTCGACCTGTTACATACAGATAACAAAATATAAAACAAATTCCTTAAGCGAAAAATTTAAATTACACAGAGTTAAAAAAATCGATCCTTTACAACAAAGTTATGGGTATCTAAGGTCCATCCTACAATTTGCAATATGACCAAGGGAGAGTTAAATTATATGCTATATATCGTATGGCATTAATTAGAATTTCTGAGATAAACAAATAACACTAGTCAATAAATAATGGTCCTATGTAATCAACCGAAAAAGGTTAACATACTTTTATAGATTTATGTGGCGAACACTGATATGTTTTCGGTATATTTTCTATAGGTCAAGTTTTTGGAAAATTGAGTTCAAAGTTACTAAAATATGTGTTTTGCCCCTTTCTATTGGTGTATAGCGTGGAAACAAATCGCCAAAAATAAAAATAACTCTAAATGATAAAACAATTATAGAGGAAAAACACACAAAAACAATTTTTGCACTAGCATAATTAGATTTTAATAAATATTAAAAATTCACTTACGAAATTTTTAATCGTCAAATTGCCCCATACTTTTGGTCTCCCTCCATTTCCTATTCCATTGTTTTATAAGAATGCATATGTATTGTTGTGCACGATAATAGCTCCACTACATAAATACTACTCTTCCTCCACCCTCTCTCTTTCTCGCTCTCTACAAATCAATCTACCCTCACCTCATCCTAAAACTCTATAAAAGTTGCTAACCGTTTTTCAATTAGTTTTTCTTGTAGGCCTTTGCATGGGCGTACGCAGGGGGGGCGGCTGCCCCCCCCCCTAATTTTAAAAATAAGATTTTTTCAATACAAAAACCCTCAAGAATAAAAAAAAATTTGTTTTGCCCCCCCCTAATTTTGCTCTGCCCCACCCTAATGTGGCTCCCCCCCTCCAAATAGTCGAGACCTTTTTTTTTTTGCTCTCAGTAAAATTTTTGGTAAGGAAAAATTTTGGATTTGGATAGTCGAGACCTTTTTTTTTTTTTTTTTTTGCTCTCAGGAAAATTTTAGAAAAAATTTTTTTTTTTAATCTGCCCCCTTCTAATTCAAAACCTGCGTACGCCCATGGGCCTTTGTTATTTAGACTGTAATAACTTAATTTAATATATTCTACATAAACTTAAGGAGCGAACCTAATTCTTTGCCCGCATTTCGGAGGCTGGAAAGGCGGGTAGCCAAGGCACGGGGGTTTATACTTTCGGATGCGACGCCATTTTCCGCACCCACCGCTACATTTCGATCAACATCCCCGATCGTGCCATCAGCTGACGTCACTAGACTCCTCGAGGTAGCGGCTGTAGAATCAGATGCTCTAGGTATGGTGGGAGGCGATTGACGTCCATCTATTTCGTCTTCCTCAGCCTCCTTTTGTTCCCCATGAATAACTGCTAAACCGAGTCTCAACCTTTCAGCATAGCTTTGAGCACGTTTAGCTGAGGCCGGGTTTTTAGCTACTATGACCGCGTTCCTATAATCCGGTATCTAAAAGTAAGCAGATTTAAAAATCTTGAACATGTAATTTGATCCAAGATAGAATGCATAAAACTTTTCAGAGTCTTTAACAAATGCTAATATTTGATTAAGCATATTTGTTAGGATTTAATTTTAAAACGCTTGGAATTTAATAACATCGATGGACATGATATTAAATAACGCAAAGGTGTCATGATAATTTGGTGGTTCAAGCTAATTAATAAATAATATTTTTTTAGTTTGAACTTTGAAGTCATAACTTAGTGTTAAAATCTATAAGTTATAACATCCAGTGATTAAAGGGGAAACCATTGCACAAAAAAGAAACTCACCTAACAATATAAAACAAAATCAACAATCTTAATAGAGTGTTTAATATAAATTTTATTGATATATGTTGATTTCAATTTAAACATCATGTTCAGATTTTTATAAAATGAATTAAAGTCAGGCCTCAAATTAATAGGAGATTTCAATATAACTACCGATGTTTGAATATAATGGATTAAAAATGGTGATGCTCTAAGATTGTCAATTGGAATGTCAAAAAAGCCTTGAATTTCTTTCTGGTGCAGATCTATAGTAATAGCATGCGTCATACCTAAGAGGTTAATTTGATAGTATATATATAATAATATATGAAGACAAACCTGCCTTGCAAAGCATCTGTGCCAAAAGTTTTGATACTATACACCCACGTTTTCTCATCTTACTTTGTTTGCAATAAGGCAAATAGGGAATCACACCAACAATTTGCCTTGCTGAAGATGTTTTACATGCATATGTAAGAATCAACAATTCCATTAAACTGTTATTTACATTCCTAAAGGTATTAAAAAAATTAATAATCATATTTTTACAAACATTTTTACTTAGATATTGTTTGAATGATAAAAACATTTCTTCCTCTCACAGAGTCTCCAATATCAACAACAGTTTCTATAAAAAATTACCTTTAAAATAATGCTTATATACCTCTATTTGACATTTGTACCACATTACAGTTTCCTAATTTAATACCCAAACGACTGATTAAATTATTTCACCCTATTCAAAAAATTTACTTGCAAATTAGATTGCTTAATTCTGAGTTCGTATTACCACTTAAAACAGTAAATTCGGATGAAATCATAATTAATTTTTTATAGTAAAATTAGACACAGTCATTAAAATACACAATCAGATGTTCATCACCGTGAATATTTTCCTATGTTTTGCCTGATTGTCCACAATCAGCAAATTCAATAGGTCAATGTTAAAAAGAAGTTAAAGCTTAATTCTTATTGCTTGAGTTATGTGGAGGGTTGAAAGATTACGTTTGTGTAATATTCGATTAATGTATTATTTTATATTTCGTTATTCCTAGAGATACCCGTATTAGATACAGCAACTTGTTGAATATGGTTCGTATAAGGGTCAAAGCATCAAGGGTTGGATAAATTAATAAAACTGTCTTAAGATTCAAAATATTGATAATTTCTTATGATCCCATTTAAATAAGAAACTATACTTAGTTAATTCTTTTAAAGAACTAGAATAATTGTTTAATTTTTCATAAATTGGTCGTAATAACTCGTTTTTCTCAAAAAGATTCAAGTTCCTTTATGTCAAGCGCTTTAGTTTTAATAGCGTATACCTTTTTAACCAATTGTTATAAAATGACCTAAATAATTACCTAGTCAGTGCCTAAATTACATTTTTTAGCAGAGATAAGCATGTTACTAGTTTTAATTAAATTTAACACCATGTCCAGACGTGTATTATGCTCGTCTTAAGTAGAACCTGTAAGTAAAATGTCATTCGAATAAAAAAATACACCATGTTATTAAATATACATGCTATCGCCCTCTAAAAAACAGGTGTTGATACTCTTACAACAGGTAACATTTTTAGGGCAAATAAACTTTATTCGTGTTAATTGTTAGTAATTTAGCAGATTTCTCATCAATGCGAAGCTGCAATAAGCGTTAGCCAAATCAAACTTAGAAAAGTACTTACTACCTTTTAAATACATAAACCATTTCCAATCTACGTAATGAATATTTAACTTAAATTACCCATTTATTAAAGGTAGCGCGATAATTAGCACATACTTCAATAGTTCGCTCACCTTTTTGACAGGAACTAAGGGAGTGGCTCATTCCGTATATCCTATCGGTAATATCGTATTTCATGTATTTATATTATATTATTGTCAACGGATTTTTAACAAATAAACTTTTAGTAAAAAAAAAAAATTTATTTAAAACCTGGTGCACTTTATCTTCCCACATTAAAGTAATGCGTCTGGCAGAACAAAAATTTGGTGTTGCATTAACCATAATTAAAGAAAGGATATTATTTAAACAAACCTATTTCTCATGAAAAACTTTGTTACATCTTTCCTTAATATTATTAATCCTAGCATGACATGTCTTAACCAACACTAATTGCCAATACCGAACTTTTAACAGACTCGTGCTCCTCAAAAACCGAGGTTGGCTCATTTACCAAGTCCATTGCCTCAAAAACCAAGGAGATAGGCTTTTAGTAACACCAGTCAAACGATGGATTTGTAAGCTTAGCTCTTTAATCATATTAGCATCTTCTTGTCGCACACTAAACCGGATATACTGCCATTTAAGCCATGATTTTTGATCCGTGCAATGACTTCGTTTGCGAAACCTACCTCTTGATGTAGCATCGAGCCGAGGTATTGTACCTTTGGATACTGTTGTAGTCCTACACGAATCAGAACAGTTGCTCATATCTCTTCCCCATTGCTCTACGCATTTTAACTCCGATCTATATATAGACGCGTAGATATACATCACGTGTAGATGTAGATATCCATACGCGCGTTTTCATTGGTCAATTATTATCTTTTGTTCACGACATAACATATGATGTGGTTTTTTTCTCGTTTCTAAGATTATCCATAACATATAATATTCCTCGCCGATTCTTATTGGGAAAATAAATTATTCTATGAAATAAATTATGAGTAAAGTAATTGTAAGGTAAGAAACAAACATTGTCTTTATAATAATAACTTAGGTTATTACAGATACTTTAAATGGTCATCTAACGATGGGGTTCCTGTAACGGTCATCTTCGTGTATACCGTTTTTTGATTGTTGATCTTTAATCGATTTGACCACTTTTCGACTTCTTCGAATATTATCCTTTGTCTCTTAGCATAGTACTCTAACAACTGTATAAAGCACACCAAGGAGATAGCTTTTAAATGTCTTTAGTTATTGTGTCCAGTCCATAATTTTATAAAATAAAAGGGACATAGAGCAGATACCTGATGTAATCCAATTGCAGTCCGAAAACGTTTAAAGTTCTCAACTGACGTTCCAACGCGAGAGTTTGAAAATTCATATCGATTTCGTTTAGCCATACATATGCGTCAGGTATATTTTTTTTTCTGCACCACCATATAAAATCGCGAGGGATTATTTCAAGTCGAGAAAAGCCTCATGTAGGTTTCTTGCCTTTTCTCCATATCTATCCATCATTTGAATTTGTGCGTATATCAGGTCGATTGTGGATTTGCCGGCCACAAATTCGAATTGGTTAGCCGATATTTGCACCTCGTTTTCACCATTTTACCAGAATCCTCTCCATAAGCTTCAAGGAGTAGTAAGTAAGCTTCATACCTTTGTTTTTGCCATTGCCCTGAGGGTCTCCTCTGTGCTTCTTCTCCATTCACAAGAAATTGGCTATTCTACTATTACCTTGTTCAGGTTTGTCATAGTGCTAACTCCTTCTTCACGGCATCCGAGCAATGCTTCCATAGGTATTCCATTTGGGCCATTAGCTTTTCCTTTTTGCATCTTGTTCATTTGTGTTTTAACTTCATCCTCCTGAAAGAATTCGACCATACTTATGTTTGGCTTAATATGGGGAGGAATTTTGTCATTTGCAATATTCACAAGTTTCTTAAAATTTCCTTTTTAACTTTTTATCACTTCCTTCTGTTTGAAGATGTTTGTCCTTCTCGATTTTGACTATTTTAAGAATTCCGACATCCCAACTTTTCTTCTACCTTATCTTGGCCAATTTATACATAAGCCTGTAGCAATGGTCCAGTTTGAATCTCGGCGTACGCGGCATTCTTTGATATTGCAACGGCCTTTTTCGCGGCTCCCTTTGCCCCTGCCCCTTATTACCCTATTACTCACCCAGAGGGGATCTGCACCGCCTCCCTTTTTGTCCCGCCCCCCCCCCTATTCTCCCTTTCCCTCCCTTACGAATTTCTAAGAATAATTGCCCATTTGAGACCACAAATTTTTTTATGTTGAGGCATTTAATATATTAGCTACCTATAACACAAGTTAAAGAATAATTTGTTCGTTGAGATTACCCTGAATAATTAAAATGTAAAATTATAGTAGACGATGAAATATTTTACACAGTAATATTATAATATTTAAGCTACATTTTTCACATTTTAATCTTTTATCCACTTTTCATGTTAATATAAGGTTAACCATACTATTTTTAAACTTTTAATTTTACATACATAGGTGACAAGTGACAATACTGCTTAATTTATTTGTATGACCTTGACCTATATTAATTGAGATTTAAATGTGACTAAATTTAATTTTAACTAATACAAAATAATGAATATTGTTTACAGGGTTCATTGATTTATAATGAAAATTTTATATTAGGTTTAATTATATAATTTATCTAATTAAAAATAAGTAACTGAACTCTATAAATATTAATTAAATGAAAAATTAAAAATTTAAGTACAGTCTAGGTTGTTGAACTATAAGTATAAAAGCTTTTATACTTCGTTCGTCCTAATTTGCCTCCTTCACTCTATTAAGAAACTTTCTTTTATTTTGACTAAAAATATGATTTGTCAAACCCTTCTAACCCTTTTTTGTGTTTCTATTGGTATGTTGGTTTGTCAGGGTAAACGTAATAAATATTATTAAAAATAAATTTTCATCTTATATTTGGTCACACTTTTTATAGCTCATTTGATTAATTTAATTTAATTTAATGATATTTCATTATGTAATGTATGCAACTTTAGCTACCACGTCATCGGATTCTTTAGTTCCTCTAGGTTCGTAAGCAAATGAAAGCCACAATTTAGGAGGAAATCTATATGCGCGTGATCAAAGAACTCTAATACTTAAAAATTTCCGATACGATGGTATGGCCCCTGGGCATATTTCGTAGTAGGAGGGTTGGTCAAGATTTTTTAGCAGGACAGAAAATTGAAGATGTGGTTGGAATTTATCGTATCAACGTGTCATACAATGGAGATCACAGCAGTTTAAATTTAATTTAGGTAGTCGAGCGTTTCAGAACTCGGTTGGTTTATAGTTTGGTGTCAGGAAGTAAGGCGCGTCTTATCTCGCGTTACCTTCCCAAATCCATTACCAAACATACCTCAAGCTTATTAATGTCAAGAACCGTTCCCAACTAATACAATTTAATTGTTCTTACCGTTCTTTATTATTATGTTGCTTATATTTATAACACAAATTTTTAGAAATTTATATATATGTAATGTTATTTTATCGTTTTTAGTCGTTCCAATAATGCTACTCTCTAAATAAATTTAAATTTGATGCCTACAATGGTGAATTTTTAAATATCTATTTACCGGATCTTTACCTTATGTAGTGTAAAAGTAAGGTCAATTACCAAGATCGAATAAATTATTAGAAAAATGTTCTAAAATCCAATATAGCGTTAAATATTCTAAATATCAAGATTTAACATATTGCAGAAATATAATGTTAACGATAATATATCCTGACGTAAGAATGTTCCATTTTTTATTAGTAAAAACCGGCAAAATATTTATTCAATCTAATAAAAATGCTTCCTTTGATTGCATTCGGTTAGGTTCCTCTTTTAAAGTCGAGATGTAATATTTTACCCGCCTAAATGCCTTAAGAAATTTTACCATGGAAAATACGAATAATTATTGAAAAATAGGGGGGATAATAAGGGAGCCCAGTGTAAGGTGACTTAACAATATAAATAAATAATATTAACACAAAAAGCAACCCTTTTAACATTAATTTATGAAGTTTATTGAAAAATCTTTAAAAAAGGGTCAAATAATTTTATACATGCATCAAGAAATTTAAAATAGGCTATGTGTACACCTAAATAGACCTATTTTTTATTGTTATTTATTTGACGTGAGAGCATTATAAAAACGAAGTGTTAAAATTGTAAATATATAAGAGCGGGTATAAAACAAAATAAAAATTATAATTTAAAAGCGTCGCATGTGTAATCTATTAAAAGTGCCAACGATAAATTCTAATAAAATTTAGAAAAAAGACACTTATGTGGGGTTTATAAAATTTAGAAACGACCATTACTTTCATCAGTAATAAAATACATTAATTCGTGTGCTAGAACAAATCCCACTCCGCCTTAATTGGTTGGCCTTAAAAACATTTTTCATTTAATTATTACTATCAGGCAATTTATGTAACTTACATAGTGGAGTTGAGTCCAAAATATGGTTTCGAGAGGAGAGCTCCTGGTATAACTATCAATAAAACATTATTAAAAATATCATTGTATCATATTAGCTCTAATTTATATTATCTACTATGTAGGGCAAATTAATAGGAGCAATCATGAAATGCTGATGAGGTCAAATATGTGCTAAAGTGTTATACGGCTTATTATTACGATTCAACAGTGTAAAATATATAGCTCCATATTTTTAGACAAATTAATTTTAAATATAATATGTATGTCTATCTTTTGTTTCATAAATGATTATTAAAATTACAAAGCTTGTTTATGCTGAAGCTAGCAGGCCGTTTATATCAAAATATTTCATTGGATAGTAGTTGATTTATAGCAAAAGGGTTAGGGTTAGGGTAACATATTATAATTTTTGATAGGAAACATTGTTATTGAAAATGCTTGTCTACTTTATGCCATTGGTGGCACTCCCCAGACTCTTTAAAAAACGTTTAATCGCTTGGATGAATTGTCTTTGTCAAAACTTACCAGAACAAAGTGCGCAAGTTTAAATGCTTGTTTATTTTATTTACTTCTCCCCCAAATCAAGCAAAGTGCTAGTTTTTTTCAGGGCTTCTGGAAGACCAATCACGACATTAATATCTTTCAACTATTATTAATCCCCAAAAAAATGGATTATAACATAAAATTAAAAGTTGTATTTAAGTAATGTGTTATATATTGAAATAATAGCTTTTAAAATTTTGTTTAATCAAAAAATGTAGGCTTGAATTAGAGAACTGCATGGGTGACCCGAATCGGACCCGACCTCGAATCGAAGTAATTTGTTTTAATAATTTTTCGGGTCGGGTTCGGGTAGAAAATTTGAAAATGATTTCGGGTCGGATCCGGGTAGAACATTTGAAAATGATTTCGGGACGGGTCGGGTTGAAAAAAAGTGACTTTGCAGTTCTCTAGCTTGAATATACCGTCTTGATTATTCATCTAGTAAATTCCTTAGCATCTCAAACTTCGTTTAGAAGTCTCTCAAACGTATTTACCAAATTGTGTCGCATTTGGTATACCTTTTAAATATTTATTTTTGTATTAACAAAAAATATACATTACTTTTTCGGCTTCTCGATCGTATTTTTTCATATTATAAAAGAAATAACTCATGAAATGTGGGAGTAATTTATTGGTTTCTTCTATGCAAATTACATTACGGCTTTGTGGAACGTAAGACAAAAAATCTTTGACTACATTATGGTGCTTTTTATGCAAGTTTCAAACAATGGAAATGTATTCATAACAATGTTGGATATCAAGTAATAAAAAAGTGTCCTTAAAATTTAGGAAACAACAATAAATGGATTAGATTTCTTACAATTTCTTATTGTCGTCCGATTTATATTCACCCATTATTTGACTCAAATTTTTAATATAATTTTTTGAGATGACCCATATCATTTTATCTTTGAGAAATTGTAACCCACAATATTGGTATAGATGTGACAAGTAGTAGCTCATTGAGAACTAGAAATTTTATCATAAATCATTAAAATTGTTAAAATTATATTTTCCCATAATTGTACATTTTTCATGTGCTTGTCTAATTGCGCGCAATGATATCATAGGTGTCAAGTTGCTCGCCTCCGACATGTTTGATTAGCGTAATTAGGAAAATGGCGTAACGATTAGTGAAATATTTATCCTTGTAATAAGATGGAAGTAATAAATTGGATTTTGGCTTATCCAAAAAAATTCGATGCTTGTCTTTTGTTGTAATTGCTTTAGTTCAAATAGCCCATTGTAGAGTTGTTAAATTGCTAACTTTAGCAATGCTAACTATGTGTGTGCTTTGCTCGAGCACGAACACTAGCTGTGTAAAATGCTAGTTTAGCACAAAGAGTGCTAGCTGTTCGGTGCAATAGTTTTAACTAGCATGTAAAAATGCTCGAGAGGTTAGTCGAAGCAGCCAAATCTGTTAAAAAATTTAGCAGGAGCTCGAGCAGTAAATTCGAGCAGATAGTAGATTGAATTGCTATTGGTTTTAGAATTTTAATTATATTATATATCATAAAAAATTAAGAACTTTATCCCCCCCCCCTTATTTTTTACCCTTTTTCTTACCAGGGGGGGCACCAGTATAAAAGAGGGTAAAAAAGGGAGGGGCACTGTGAAAAAGAGGGTGAAAAATAAGGGGGGCAAAACACCCCCCCCCCCTCTGCCCTCTGGTGAGAAAGAGGGTAAACAATAGGGGGGGGGCTAAGTTTTTAATTTATTCATGATATAAAATTATATAATATAATTAAAATTGTAATTTTAACAAATAGCAATTCAATCTACTATCTGCTCGAATTTACTGCTCGAGCTCCTGCTAAATTTTTTAACAGATTTGGCTGCTTCGACTAACCTCTCGAGCATTTTTACATGCTAGTTAAAACTATTGCACCGAACAGCTAGCACTCTTTGTGCTAAACTAGCATGTTACACAGCTAGTGTTCGTGCTCGCGTTTTTAGTTGAAGCTACTTAGCAATTTAACAACTATAGCCCATTACTCTTTTAGTAAACGCTTCCTATCTGGCCTAGAAATTCTTCAAAGGTACTATTAGATGTCACACCCCATTTCTTAGTTTGGTCAATTATTCTAAAAATCTTTAATTCCAATTCTGCCCCTTTTCACCATACATGACTGGAAAAAGGTGACGACTTCTAATTCGTACATATCTTTAATGTCAGTTACTCTCATACTTCCTACTCCAAAATACAAAATATACCAACAACAAATCGTAAATGAATGTTTTAGAATAATAACGTTATTACCTAATTTATCTGACAATGCCTTGCAATTCTCTACATAACTTTCTTCCGGTTGACTTGTTGTTCGGTGAAAAGGTTTTGTTAAATTCAGCTATTTTAGGATTACAGGCACAAGAATAAAAATCGGTGCATTTATCGACACTTTTATCCACATCAGCCAATTACGCGACTAAATATTGTAAATTAATGTTTAAAAAAAGATTGTTACATATTATCAAAGGTGCGAGATATAACAAAACTTTAAGACACATCGAAAATATGAATAAAATACAATCGCCTTTAATTTTATGGTTTATATAAGTACCAAAAGGACGCCATCCGATTTCAGAGTAAGAATGCTATTTTTATACAATAGCACGTTAGATAAACATTCATCCTTATTTTAAAGTCACCCTCTAAATTTATTTAAATCGACTAATTTTCTAGTAAAAGGGCGGCAGTTGTTCAAACAATAACTCTATATGCCCATAGATGAAAACTGAAATTATTTAATATTTCAAAATCGGAACTTTTTTTCTCAATTCCAACAATTCGCGCTCTAACTTTTTCAATTTGGATGAATATCGAAGCTATTCAAATAATAGCAGTCTACAGGTGTTTTTTCGTTAAACATATCTTTTATTTGAAAATTATGTCATAAGATAAATTTAATATTTGCTTTATATAGTAGGGAAATAAAATTAGAAAGAAAAAACAATAATAATTTAATAGCGACAAATACACTCGATAAGAGCCATTTGACTCTTAAAATCCCGAATCCGAGCTAACCTTAATTTTTTTCTTAAGTCTTTTACACCTATCGCGGGCCAGTTTTCAGGTAGTTTGGATTTTTTTATGTTTTAATTTGATTTTTTCAAAATAAAAGTACATATTTTGTAAATACGTATTATAAATATATGAAAAACATTCCGATATTGCTATTCTATTATATTTACAAAGAGTAATACCGATTTTCTGTCTTCTTAAAATAAACCAGTGTTTATCATGAGATAAATGAAATTTATTTCCCTATTATAAATTTTAAGACTTCTAATAAACTTATAAATAGCATGATTCATTTCGGACAATCATCGGATCTCGGGCATCACGTTAAAATAAACATTTTATCCAAATATTAGTTATAATTAATAGGGATAAAGAATTCGTCGTTCCATTCCAGCTCTTTAAAATGAAATCTTTTAAGGAATTTATTCTAAAAGCAAAATGATAAGGATGCCCAATATGAAGAGCAATAAGAATTGGGTAAAGTATATTGGTTAATCAAAATGATTTATACAAAAGAGTAAATTAGTATTTTAGGGAAATAAGATATGTTGGCTTAATTTTTGTAGTTAGAAAAGTTAAAAATTTATAGAAAATTAATAAATTTAATGCAATATTTGAAACAATTATCAAGTACTTTAAATATATGTTAAGCCGTAACAAGAAAAAATATACATATTTGATAAACGTTTAGAGAAAGAAAATGTGTGTAGCGCCAATCTTTTTAGGCCGTACAACTGAAAACATTTAAAAAGTTTCTATTTTTAAACATTAAATAACTGAAATGTTACTTCAAATTGCATATTGTACACAAAATTAAATATGTTCTTTATAACTCTACAGATCCGAAGAAACCTAGTGAGGGATGGTATAGGAATTAAATTTTTTATTAATATATTTAGAGAAATGGTTTGCGCATAGCAAAAAAAGTACAAAGTTTAAGTAAACAAAAAATTAATTTTTCACCTTCAACAAGTCCTAAAATTTGGGTACCGTTTAATTACATAATGTGAAAGATGAAACTAATAGTTCTATAATAAAAACTCAACAACAGCTGTTAGAGGATTGAGCATTAATTTAAATTTTTTTTATGATGGAGGTTTTTTTCTAGATAATTGTGTTCATGCTAAAATATATTAGACTAGCTGTTCCCGGCCAAGCGTTGCTTTGGCTTAGTCCCTTATTAGCTAAATAACTGGAAGAGAGTTTAACATCGCACTTTTTGACCTATAAAAACAAAAAATACTAAATAAATATTTAAAACGGTTGTAAGTCTATTCAATCGTTTACAAATATACCTTTTCCTATTATAAAACTATATAATATATATTTACATAATATAGCATTCTATAATTTAAATTACACAATAGTACCATTATTTTATTTTTCTAGTTAGCTGATTTATTTGAAATATAATTTTTTTTATTATAATAAAATAATTAATTGAAGGATGGATGGATGATTATTAAAAATATGCTTCTATGATCGACCACGTGATAATAATGGCAAAAATTCCATAATTTAAATTTTATTAAATAGCTTGTTAAACCCCATAATTTTGATCGTATACTGTAACATTCTTATTATACTTTTAAATATCTAATTCTAGAAAACTTCAGCCATGTATGTATGACGTCATTATTGTATATCTTATATATAAAAATGAAACTATGTATGTATGTATATATATATATGCCGCCACCAATTTTGGAGAACTACCGGACCGATTTGGTTCAAAGTTTCACAGTTTATTCCCCAAACTCCAGAGCATGTTTTAAGATTTGTTCGAGCCAAATCGGTCCAGTAGTTTTCGAGAACGGTTTAGTGCCTGATTCTCAACTTTTGTAAAAACTACCAGATCGATTTGGCTCAAAATTTCACAGTTTATTTCTGACACTCCGGAGCATGTTTTAAGATTTGTTCGAGCCAAATCGGTCCATTAGTTTTCGAGAACGGTTAACGGTGACAACATATAATTTATCAATTAAACCTGAAATAAATAAAATTTCTTTCATTCTTGGATAATTTTAATTCTTTTTTCCATGGCTTAAAAGGTAATTATGAGATTATATATATATTTTTTAAAAAAATTTCAAACGTCAGTTTTGTATATGTTCAAACTTCATTTTCAATTTTCAGTTAAAGTTACATAGTATGATACATCGATCTTAGCTTTCCCTGGTACACTATCGCGTCTAAACCTAACAAGGGGCTTCGAGAATGTAAAAGCTACAAGTTTAAAAGTTTCTAGAATAAATACATTCTCTGACTTATTTGATTAGCGTTAAAATTAATATGTTTTACAATACCCAATTAATAAATTGAAAATATTTCTAATTATCAAATATGAAAATAACGTATAAAGGCCTTTAAAAACCCGATAACAGAGCAATTAATAGATTTCTAATATATTTTGTAGTTTCTACGATGAATTCTTAATATTATTACATGTTTAATTGTTTCTACATGTCACCTTGCATAATGGTCAAAATATTTTTAATGTATTTTGTAGTTCTAAAGATGAAGTCTTAATATTATTGCATGTTTATTTGTTTTTTTTGTTTAAAGAATTTTTAAGGTTAATATACAAATGCCAAAGCTAAAAAGAAATTTTTTTAAATCCCGATAACAGAGCAATTAATAGATTTCTAATATATTTTGTAGTTTCAACGATGAATTCTTAACATTATTACATGTTTAATTGTTTCTACATGTCACCTTGCATAATGGTCAAAATATTTTTAATGTATTTTGTAGTTTCTAAAGATGAAGTCTTAATATTATTGCATGTTTATTTGTTTATTTTTTGTTTAAAGAATTTTTAAGGTTACTATACAAATGCCAAAGCGAAAAAGATTATTTGGCAGAATAATACCTAAATTAAAAACAGATAAAACAAGGAGAGCAGCTAAAACTCCTCAAAATCGTGAAGTACGATTGCGCGATAATCGTAAGAGAAACTTAACTACAATAGCAGCTGAGACATCGGAAGAGCGAACCGAAAGACTAGACAATATGCGCTCACGAGCCATAACTTCACGAGCTAGCTACCGAATCAGCTGAAGAGCGAATCGAAAGACTTGACAATCTGCGCTCACGAGCCACAACTTCACGAACTACCGAATCAGCTGAAGAGCGAATCGAAAGACAAGACAATCTGCGCTCACGAGCCACAACTTCACGAGCTACCGAATCAGCTGAAGAGCGAATCGAAAGACTAAACAATATGCGCTCACGAGCCACAACTTCATGAGCTACTAAATCAGCTGAAGAGCGAATCGAAAGACTAAACAATATGCGCTCACGAGCCACAACTTCACGAGCTACCGAATCAACTGAAGAGCGAATCGAAAGACTAGACAATATGCGCTCACTTTACAGACGCTCAGCATATAGTTCGCGAGCCAGTTTAAAATTAGCAGCGTTCCATTATGATGTAGCGTTTGATTACAGCATGCACCCCAATGCCATGATTGGCCAAATGGATACGATGTGTTTGCTTTGTCGTGCTTTGCGGTTTCCTAAAGAGAATCCTGGAATGTGTTGTTCGAATGGCAAAGTCAATTTGCCACCTCTGGTTGATCCACCTGAACCGCTCTTATCTTATGTATCTGGAACTAATACATTGTCCAAACACTTCCTCCAACACATTCGCAAGTACAACGCATGCTTCCAAATGACATCGTGGTAAATGGCAAAACAACGTTTGCCGGGTTCATCTAGTGATGCTATAAATGAAACTGCTGGCCGGGAAATGTCCGATATTTTTATAACGAAAAGATATTTTAGGAATCTGAAAAAGCTATTTTACCCCTGGCCGCCCTGGGCATCACGGCTAAATTTTCGCGCGAATCGGGGCGGTAGATTCAGAATTTAGCCCTTTTTAAAACGAAAAGGTATTTTAGAATTCTGCAAAAGCTATTTTACCCCTGGCCGCCCTGGGAACCTACGGGTAAAGTTTCGCGCGAATCGGGCCCGTAGTGTCAGAATTCAGCCCTTATCCACATACATAACATACATAATACACTTTACTTTATATACATAGATTAAAGAGCTATAGAGCCATGGATTGAAATTGTATTGGATTTTACAATTTCCATAAGAATTTTCTGCTTGATGTAAAAATTATTTGGGATCGTGTTTAATAAGAGTAATATATTTTGATTAGCATTTTTGTAATGTAAAATTCTTGAAATTCCATATACTATGCATGATTTTTTAATAAACCTCTCATTCTTCTAACAGGTATCCTTTGAGAGACTGTCTCCGTCCTCATAACCCCGACCTGTGATTCTAAAAAGATTTAATTTGTGTTTGATGCATGCCACATGCTTAAACTAGTCAGGAACAGTGAAAAGTCGATAAATAATATAGTTTTTTAAAGAAAATTAAATGGAAATATGTTGTGAAGTTGTAAAATTTCAAAACAACAGGAAGGGCTGAAGGGAGCAAATAAGCCGCCTAGAGCACACGTTTTTTACTATAATCCTTTTGTAAATCAGTTGCCAAAGCTATGTAAAAAGATCCTGTTTCGTTTAACAATTGAATTTATACTTATAATTAATCAGTAATTTTAATACAATCTACTAATTTATTTAATAAGATTATTTGACCTACAAAATAGTAAAAATATATTGCATAACAAGGAATCTTAGGGTGACTTTTAAGTTTTATAATAAAGTCGATAAATATTTTTTTAAAAATTGAACCTTCCTGATGGAAGGTGCATTCACTCAGCCGAGAAAATGAGAATAATAGGTTTGTTGATAGATATGTAAGTAATTAAATTTCTTTTATAAGATCTCATTATAAAGGTTCAGCCACTCCTAAAGTATTATTATTTCATATTTCTAATTTATTTGCTTATTTAGAATTTTAATTATATATAAACTTTCTTTTTTGCTATTCCTGAAATTGTGTTTCACAAGATTCAACCAGCATTAGCAATTTTATTGAAGTATATTAGAATATGAAGCCATGAAAGATATATTCATTTATGAAATAAATCTTTGAACCATTTCACCATTTTTTTTAAACGTTTCAGCATATATTGGAGGCTCATTGTGAGAAAATGATTGCGGGTAAAATTAATTAATATTGTCAACGTTGTGATCATTTAGAGTCGGTGGATTATTTGTCGTCCAAAAAATTTGGAAAAATAGTAAAACAGTTTTTTGAATTTTATAACATAAAAATTAACATTTTACTAAACGTATTATATTTTAAGTTATATAAAAGTTTTTCGTTCATTAATTGAGGCTAATATTTTTTCATCTTTAGTTAATCATATCGTCGATGAGGAATTGAATTCATAAACAATTTACAATTGTTGGTTTATTTTAAAGGAGATAATAATAAACCTATTTAGGAGTGCCGAAATTAACTTTAAAGTTTACTCTAATTAGCGCCATCTATAGGCAATTTTAATTATGACTAATTTGACTATATATTCCTATCCTTTTTAGCAAGTGACTATAAAATGATAACAGACATATAACGTTTTCGCGATTATTAGAGCTAATCAGTACATAGTTAATTTTCCAGTCACATTCTAAGCGAGATAGGTATACAGTCGAAACTTCTTAATCGCAAATCGGATTATAACGAAAATTAATCGAAAAGTTAACCGCCATTTTGTTTTTTTTAAGCGATAATATTAACAAAAACATCGTTTATTGACAAATATTCACAAACATTTTTGAGTCCTTAAATCAACGAGATAATTATATAAAATATCGTTTTATTGCGAAGCTTAAGAAATGACTATTTAATATAATGTACATATACTTTTATTTCCATCGTTTAATCACGAAATATCGGTTAATCGGAAATATTTTCTTAGGCTCGAGGCTTTGCAATTAAACGGTTTTGACTGTATATAAGGCCAAATTAGATTCAACCCATTCTTATGGTAAGTGCGTCACACTAAAATTAATAACAAATCGAGTGGTCGGGCTGTCAATTAACAAAAACGTCGTTAGATGGGTACAACCTTGTGAGCGGTGTAAACGAAGCAATGTGTATTGACGCACAACCCTGTCATTTAAGTAAAAAGAAACCATACCTTCACGTCGACGAAACTCAAGCTCAAGCAACGACTTAAGAGGCGAGAGAACCAGCCAAGGTTACTAGAAAAGGCAAGTTCATTGGCCGAGGAACCTTAGTGAATACATCACCCAAATTTGTAGGCAATTTTTATCGTTAAATTTTGTTACGCTAAATATATCTAAAAGGGGAGTATTGTAGTGTTTAAGCGATTGCGACATTAAGTAACCAATCGGCGAAAAAAACTGTTTATGAACTTTCCAGAATCTTCCAACGTTTCCTATTTTTTAACACCTAGAACATTCCAGAATCTAAATATCGATATATATATCGCTCCACACCACATCCGGACGGATTCCATTAAACGACTCAACTACAGGATTAACTTACTCCATCCCATTTCCTCTCGTCATATATCTATCTCTATGTTTAATTGATACATCATCGCCGCCTATGTCCAATCTCTCCTCACTTCGCGTTTTACTCGTTTATCTCCAAATTGTATCGCACTTATAATTTTGATTTGTTTATATTAACTAAAAATATAAAATATCACCATTCTAAGGGGTAGGCAAATCACGCTTCTTTTAAACAATTTAGTCTATTAAGCTCTCATAACATAAGGGGCATAATTAGTCTGTTACATAAGTACGATTGTAATTTAATTTATTTCTCATGTGAAAGAATAATAAGGGGATTTCTAATTTTTTTATTACATTGTAACAAATTTCTTGATTAAGACTACCTAATGCTGAATTCTAGTAAATTGATTTCAACTCTACCTTTCTGTTTCTTATTTAGTATGTGCTGCATAATAAATGTATAATTAATAGTCTTTTTGTGTAAACCCTTAGTGATGCAAGGTATAAAAAAATTTAAAAGATTTTTACCCTAGTAAACTATGTCTTGACGAAACATTATAATAATTATAATTTGTTTTTAACACCCTCCTACAGAAAATAAAACCATGAAAACAGGTATAATAAGTTTAATTGACCTTCATCTAGCTATTTTTAAAAACATTAGGAATTTTTACAAAAAATGAGCCACCTTGTAGGACCTTACAAACTGTCACCAGCCATAATCATATATTGCCTAAAACACTTCACTCAACATATTATTAAGCTATCTATCATCATAACATATCATTTATGCATTAACATAATTTAACACGATGCAATGTATATTGTCTAATATAAGTTAAAATATAACATGGCCGCGAGCTAATTAAAATAGTTATGAACTGGTTAATATTAGGTATATAGAAAGAACCATTCTTTAAGGGTTTGATCATTAGGCGAAAGTACGAAGGCGTAGGGCAATTCAGAATCATCATATTTATATGTGTAAAGATTACCAATATTTGTGTGTCGTATAGATAGACATTCCGCCACTATACCCGTCCAAAAGGTATCCTCATTTCTATGGTAACGGTTAAAGCAATCCCAGTGAGCCTTGTACAATATACCAGCCAAGGCAGGGCTCATTAAATAAGCCATCCCCATACAATAAGGCGGGAAGTATTTTGGACTATATTCTGACCAGCTCATGTAATATTTTGAAGAGCTATTCCTCTCCACTTCAGCGTCAGGTCTCATTTCGCAATAAAATTGGGCCTTAATATTGAGAAGCTTTTTCACTTGCGATCTATAGGTATCAATAGCTTTCCTATTTAAACCATTCTCATATTTAAGGCCGTCATCGCTATCATATGAGGCCGTTTCGGCAATTCTTGGACCGTCAATTAGGATGTCGTTTAAAGATTTAAACAGCACATCAAACCTAGGGAATACGTCGTAATCCATTTTGAGCAACCAGTCTACCCGATGACAATAACAACTACACCAATGCAGAAAGGATCCCGTTTTATAGGTTAAGTTACGATAATCTTCTACATAATCTAGTTGTAAAATGTCCGCAAAAGTGGCGGACTCTTGATCTATCCTGTCCTGTATTTTTTTCATTTTTCTCACAGCTCTTAGAGTCTCAACTCCATCTAATGATTTCCGTGCTTTGTAAAGACCTAACAAAAAAATGCATTTGAATTTGATGATGATTGTTTCGTTGTGGAGTGCATCGTAGGTCGTTAGATAATTAAAATTGATGTTAGCATTTGACGAATGGTAAGAATAAACGTTTGGAATGTAAGATGGAAAATGTGCTGAAAAGGTGGACATCCATGTTTTCCTTAAATCATTCCGCAAAGCATGTTCATGTGGAGATGTTAGAACTCCTATGACCACGTTATAAATTTTGGGGTTACCGCGCAATTCGTAGTCATAAGCTTTAGGTTTAAAGTACAGTCTCAATTGTTCGGGAGCGTCATGGGAAGAGCTTAATCCTTCACAAGCTTCATAAGGATTATGGATGTAATGGAAAGTGTGATTAAATAGCTTCATACTTTTGCATTGATTACTATTTAATTTAGGTTCGATGTACGTATAGCTGTTTTTAAATTTGATGTATTGTTCATATTTTTCCCTCACGGCAAAAAGGATGTGACATTTTAGGATAGCATTAAGCAATGCCCAAACGGTTAAGGTTGTTAACACTAATTAGACCAAAAATAGGCATATAATAATAGCCCACAATATATTTTTCTAGCTCGTTGGCTTATATTAAAAACAATTAATTTTGTTTGCAAAATTAAAGAGGCGTTAAAAGAAAAACAATTTAATATTGACAAAGTTGCTTTGCGTCAAACAATTTTAAAAAACTTTATATGTGGACTTTCCTTTTTCTGAGTTTTAAACACTAAAAAAACACAATAGAATCGGGTCCAATATATATAATAAATTGCTAAAGCATTATTCCAGGCTCTAATTTGTTTGAAAATTGTGATTTAAAAGACGACTAATTTCGAGTCCAAATACATATATTTAGAAAGATGTAATATAAAAAGATGCTCACAAAAGGTAAAAGAGCTCATCAAATAAATATCAGAAAGAAAGAAATCACGTAACGTAATAATAAAGATTTTTAAATTATTGTACAAAGTGATTTTTAATCGAAATATGTCTAAAATCTCTAACAAAGTTGGAGATATGCAACCGGTTTAGTTTATGCGAAAATGATATATTTAAAATCCAACTTAATATTATTGCAAGAAAATTAAAATAATGGAACTTGTTTTTTCCCTAAAAATTTGAAGAAAACTTTCGTGAACTGGATATATGCGAAGGGTAAAAATGGTTATAAATTTTGAATGTGAAAATGATAATTTCACACGAGAAAATAATTAAAAATGATGACCACCCCTTGTTATCAATTTTTTATCAAATGTGTATAGTTTTTACGGGAAACTCGGCAACTTTTTGAAAGAAAAATTTGATTCACATTGTTAACACTTAAGAATAGGTAGGAAAAATTAACCAATAACTTTTACGATATTTGGCAGGGTAGGATATCGGTTATATCAAAAGGCTGAATGGTAATGTGCGTTTATATAATAGAAATGTAAACAAGAAAACCCTATTATAAATTTATATTGTAAGGTTTATCTAAGGTATTCATTATATACTAGATAGACTGCTCATCAACATCAAATAAGTGTACCGTATAGTGTTGTAAAAACGGCTGGGTTCTGTTTAATCAACCTTTAGTTTAACTAAGTCTCAATGTCGATTCTGGTCTGTTTTTTAAATTCCGACTAAGCCTAGGGTCGACTATGAAGAACAGACCAAAAAGCTTTCGGGTCTGTTTATCTTTAGTCGACTAAAATCAAAGGTCGACCAAACAAAACCCAGCCGTTTTTATAACACTAGTACCGGTTTTCCTCCATTTTTAAACGTGCACAAATAAGGAGAGGCTACATTGATTATAGTGATTTTGGTTGATTAAAGTGTTTTTAAAACGCAATTAAAAGTATTGATACTATTTAAACATCAAAAACAATATTTTAAAATATATAAAAATTGTGATTTTAAAGCAATTTATCTGCATTTTATTAAATAAATATTTATTAGAATCCGTTTTTATTTATTAATTAATAAAAAAAATTTTAATGGTGGTCAGCTTCTTTAGATATTTGGATAAGGGGTGATGCTCGGCTATCCAGGCCTGACAGCCATGGTGATGATGTGATTTTTAATCTTTTTAGAAATAAGTGCTAGAAACGGGGTGAACCTGCCAGCTCTTGCTTCAAAGACTAAACCTATACCCACTACGCCACCATGCCCCATATTTATTATTAATCAATAGGGAAGATAAATTCACTTTTTCTGTTTGAACAATGAGAATCACTGCAGAAATATTTGAGAGATCGCTAAATTCAATATGGTTGATTTATCGGTACAAAATTTACCATATGAAACATATGACATGAGCAGTCTATGTAGTCTGTGAAAGTATTATGGTTTAGCCGAGTTAAGACGTATTGTAAAGTGGTTACTGGTTAGGGTTAGAGCCCGGACAAAAATGTATATTTAAAAAAAATGAAAGTTGATATATAAATACATATTACATCGACTATACCTATAGTAAGGCCCAAACGAATAAAGGAATTGCAACGAAGCATTTTAACATAAATCGGTATGATCACAAACTGCATTGGCATTCAATATTTATGTCCTTCTTTTTTATCACTCACCTCTTCTTCTTATGATTGTAAATATTTGCGAAGATGGCAAACCCAAAATGCCATTACTCATAAGTCATAAGCTATTAACGACGAAAATTTGGGTCAAAACAATTAACCATGTAATAATTTTGGCTGGCATTGACCAATTTTCGTTTTTTATTGGCCCTCTTTATGGGACGAAATTATAATAGACTCAACACATATGGTTGGATAATTAGGAAGGCTTTGTATTTTTAAACAATGAATTAACCTACCATGTTATGTAAATGTGATTTATAAGATTAATCACAACCTACCATGTTATGTAAATGTGATTTATAAGATTAATCACTTTGTATATTTAACAAAACATTGATATATAGGCAGTCACACAACTGAATGGAATAGATGTTGTAAAACCCATTTAAAAAATGCAACCTTTAAATGGCCTAAATCATTTGACGTCTCTTATTTGTGACACTAATTTAATGAGTGAGCTATAAATTTTTCCTAAGCCTCTGTAGAAACTGCTTGGGAAAATGGACTCTGTTTAGCTTGGGATTATACATGTAACGACGGTTTTGCTCCATCTGATCGTAACAAAGATCCTCTCTCTTCAGCCGAGCCACTTGAAATTTTTCAATTTCTCAGAACTTAAAAATCCTTTAATTTTCTGTCTCATTGCGACAACCACCCTGTGGCCCCAAGCATTCAAAATTATTTTAAAAATAGGGAATAAATTTTTTTGCTATCCAATGATAATCGCGAATCTTTTTTTGTATATGACAGAAAATCGCCATTACTAATTGTAATTACAATTTAATGGCAAAGTCGGAATGTTTTTCAAATATAACTTTTTTATTTTCAAAAAGTTTGTATTTTTACCTTAAGAGATTAAATTAAAACATTGTCATAATTCATTATAGAGTCGATATTGGAACTAGTTTCAAGTGATTTTTTAAAACAACATAAAACTCAACTCGATTACTTTAAAAATTGAGAAATTAGACACTGGAACTAGGAACATTCAAAATATTTAGTTTATTTTTTTCTACTTTTTTAATATTATGAAACGTGAAAAATATGTATGCAGTTATTCAATTTTTCCTCAACATTAAGTTAAATACTTAATAACTAAAATATAATAACACTACGTAGAGTGAACCATGAGCTTTATTTAAAAAAACAAATAATAATTGTTCATAAATAAAATATATGTTTTAGCCCTTAGAGTAGACACTTGGCATAATTTGGTGTATCATGCAAAAAGTTACTGAGTGTAGAGATAGGAGCTTAAAAAGTCTTAAAATTTATAATTAAATGTATTTGTAAATTTTTTGGACCAGATTTTACGAGAGCGCATTTCTACAGGTTTTGTTTTATTTTTATAGTTTGAAATGATTATCTTGATATTATGCTAAATCCAGAAATAATAATGATCAAACCTATCGGTACCATTTAGACTCTTTAATAAGTTTATTTAACAACACTTTGTCCATATAATATATAAGCATTCTTGATAAAACCTTCTTCTTCTCACATTTTCTGAGGTTCTTTATTCCCCCTTCAGATCTAAAGTTTATATTTTATAGTTGTGCAACGTAACTGACAAATTAAATTATTTATAATGACTTTCTTTATGTTTTATACCAGATTTTATAGTTTTGATGTTGAAATAAAAATGTTATAAAAAATATTTGGAACTTCCCCCCCCCCTCCCCGGGAGAAAATCGTGGCTACGCGCCTGCCTATCGCTGTCATCGTATTGACACCCTTTACTAGATCGCCTTCTTGTAATTAAATCTCGACGACTGCTTAGCCATAATAGTCAACTTATTCTTGGCCTCTTCAATCAACATATACAATATAATTAGGTAAAAAATTTAATTAGTTAAACAAAGCCTTTTGATTGTCCAAATCGTTTTTAAGCGCCCGCTACCCTTATTCTTCGATAAAATTTGTTGTCTTCCATTTTTCCCCTGATATCTTATGGCTAAAACATTATTTTTTTAATAATTAAAAAATACAATTATCACCAGGCCTATGTTAGGGAAATTATTTATAACTCACAACCGTGTGCTAATAATAATGTAAAATGCTGAGAATAGCGAGGCTAAGAATATGTATAAAATATGACACATGTGGTAACGCTATAACAACGTTCACACCATCGTTGAGATTTAGTACCATAGGGGGGGGGGTATTATTAATAAAAAGAAATTACACTAGTGACGTGCTTCTCACGATAGACTCTTTTGATGGTGATACATATTACTAAATTTGTTTACTCCTTTCCACAGAGTAGATTTAATAAGACGAGCTAGTTAGTAACACTACATTTTACTTAGTTTGCCATATGAAAATCATTATATTTATTAATTTTGACTTCCATAATTTAATAGCTCTTAAATATCAAGAGATTTAGAACATTGTCCATAATGAGAAATGATTAGAGATAGTAAAATAATTGAAAAAAACTTCGGTGTACATGTTAATTGAAATTATTAGCCCCCATCCATGTGCAATGAATAGTTAAATAAGTGACCTGCAAATTTTGCGATCGACGAAGAAAACCGACAGTGTCGATTTAATGTCACCCTGAAATCGTGAATAGTATTTAGAGTTGTCTGAAAACGGGGGGGGGGGGGGGTAGGGGGTGGTAAAGAGGGTAAAATATGTAGTGACCTTTGTATGCGGGTTAACAAAGAAAGTGTGTGTATTAGAAACAAATATGCAAAGCACACTAAAATATGATGAGCCAATTCAAAATTTTGTATTCATAAATATATATAAATTGAAAATGGGTTAACATTTAAAGAAATTCAAATTAAAGTGGTTAATAATAAATTTTATGTTGTTATTTACTCTGAGACTACCTCTACAGCTTGTCAAGCTTGCCTAACATTGTTAAACGTTGTGACTCAACATGAACATTAAGGAAAATTCGAGATTTTATCATTACAAGACGGCAAACAATAAAAAAATTGCCCTTCACCACAATACCTAGCTTTCAAACTTAGACAGCCGTCTAATATATCATAGAAGATTGTTTGATACCATAAATATTCTTGCTCTAAACACTAATAAATATATAAACTAGTTATAAATAAATAAAAAAATCAAAACAGCTGTTTTTACTAAAAAGTTAATTTATAAATTTAGATTTTATGAAATTTCATTTTTACTAAAGTAAGTTAATAAAATACATAAATTTCGTATAATATGTTGCAAAATTAAATCTACATACATATTTTTATTAATATCCTTAAATTTGAATTTAGTAGAATTGAACATGTTTATACTTATATAATTTATCTTTCTTGGATTTGCTGTAATTGCATATACCTTGCACCAAATTTATTTTTATCATATATAAACTCCATATATTTATATATATATATCAGTCCATTAAATACTGAGTAGCAATAATTTCTAATATTTTTATGCAAGTTAAATACCCAAGAGTCTTTATTTCTAATGCTCATTGTATGAAAATTAGTTCTTTAAGGCCACCTTAATATGCATCTAGTAAAAACTTGTGTATAACTTCAAATTTTTGTCTTTTAGTTTTTTACACAATATAGTAGAATTCATTTTATTAGGTATTACTATTAGTAATCACTTAACTGTTTACTTAATACTTATTTATATTTACTATGACCCTTGAACTTTATAATTATCATATCATGTATGTTTTTTAGAAGAATTAAAATTAATATTGTTTTGACAATAACAAGAGGAACATTAGGGATGCTATATACCATCTTTGTTTTTAACAACTTTACATGGTTTGAATTAAAAACTCTTTTTCAAACTAATTAAGATCAATATTATATTATGACCTTTTGAATTTATATAGAAAATTGCACATAAATCTTAATTTTTGATCCATCTCAATTATTGATCATTTTATTTACCTTAAATAATAATTCTCATATCAATATTTCCCCTTTATAGCATTTTAGGAAAGGTATTGTATGTGATAGTTAAATATATAATATTTTAATTCACTATTTTCCTTAGTCATTTATCCGATAGTCATATTATAAAGCTCTGCACAGCCCAGCCAAAGAATTTTAGCCACCCCTAGACAGTACCTGAGACCTCAGCATAATATTTTTTAATTCAAACTAACTCTTTTTGCCAATATATATAAAACTATTTAGTTTAATTAAAAAATAATTCAAATATGATTTTCAAAAGAAAAAAATTATCCTTTTTTTAACCGTTTGATATAAATCAATAATCTTTAACTATTACATTAAAAACAATTTAGTTGACTAAATTGTAGCAAGGAGATATGGTATTACTGAATTTTTGCTTTTTATTAATGGGCCATTCCATGTCAAGATTTTTGACCGACCATTTCAGATTTGGATAATTTTTGGTAAGGTTGCAGGCCCTCATATATTACAGTAATTTTTGAAGATTTTAGCCATTTTGGGCCAATATTTTTTATGTTATGGATGTTCAAATGGCCAAAATCACGCTCGGGCGCCTTTTATTGATTTTATTATTTTTGCCATATATTTTTGTAAGTAATGACGCTATCCTCTTAAATTTTAGTGCATTTTGTACCTAAAAAATTCTCTATCGAAACAATCTAAAACAAAAAACATCGAACTTTTGCGGTTAATTTTTGTGTGTGGTCAAATTAGTGAAAAATCATAAAACCCTATTTCGACTCCTATATATGAATATTACCCTCTCTGGTTTGGTGATAGCTCTTGGCCAAACCAAGAAGTTCTAGTTGCAAAATTATTTTAGGCCATCACTATCATAGACTACATATAGACTGATTATGGTTTAATATGGTAAAATCTACGCCAGTAAATCCGCCATCTTGAATATAACAATCTCCCATGTCTTTCTGCAGTGTACCCACCCCAATGTTAAACTCATTACATTAGTTAATAAATAAAAAAAAAAGATTTAGTAAAGGCAGAGACCTCTACTTCCTCTAAATACCACATTATCACAAAGTTTATATTTTTACGAGTTGCTTAAATAGTATATATTTTTAAATGTTGTTTTTAATGTTTGGCTAGTTCAATCATATTTTTCGTTACGTTTTATAACACTTTAATTAACGAAAATTACTATTATTCGTGCACATTTCAAAATGGCGGAAAACGGTACACTTATTTAACGTTGATGAGCGAGTCTAATATGCATTTCGAATTTTAATGTAATATTATGTCTTAGAAATAGTTCGTTACACAATAACAAATTCTAATAACACGGTTCAACAAGTAAAACCAACCGGTAAACTGTTTACAGATTTCGGTAGAGTTTTTTGCGGGGAACACGAATATATAATTCTAAATTTTTTCCCCCTATAATACGTCAAATTTTTGAAATATTTGCTGTAAAAGTTGCTAAAGACAGCGATTTTGGCTCCAAACGTCGATAACTTGCAAATGGGCCGCTAAAATGCGTAAAACAAATATTTTTAAGTTTTCACAAAGGCTCGATTAGCATTCGATTCATAGGTAAAACCGGTGAAAAGTAATTCAATTATGTTTTAGGTTGTGTTGTAAAAACGGCAGGGTTTCGTTTGGTCGTGCTTCGGTTTTAATCGACCAAACATAAGAAGACCAAAAAAATTTTGGGGTCCGTTTTTCTTAGGGGACCACTAGGTTTAGACAAAATTTGAAAAACAGACTAGAGTCGACCGTTCATCTTGGTTGATGAATTTTCTGTGATTCGATCTTATTGTTTCCTTTCATAATTATGTCATCCGTCGGCTAATCTCAACATTTTATCTATTTCATCTAAATTTATTATCATAATTTCCAATCAAATTTTCAATTTTTTGCCCCCCAATGGGTTTCGTTTGGTCGGCCATTGGTTTTAGTCGAGTAAACGTAAACAGACCAATAATCGACCCCTAAGCTTAGTCGAAATTTGAAAAACAGACCAGTGTCGACTAAACAAAATCCAGCAGTTTTTACAACACTAATGCAGTCTCGCCTCCCCCCACTTAAACCCTGATTGCGCGCGATTTATTATTATTGATCGGGACGCGATAACGCTATCAACACTCACTATCGATTGATTTTGATCTTTTAATGCACGTTTTTATTGTTTTAGTAACAACTTTTGTGGGTTAAAAACGTGATACATTTATCAAAAAAAATGATCAAAAATCCAATAATTTTTGCTTGTATTTGGGGGGTTCTTTGTTAAGAAGGGGGAACTGGGTTTTGTTTGATCGACCTGTGGTTTAACTAAAACTAACAACGGTCCACCCTGGTCTGTTTTTCATATTTTGACTAACACTTCGGGCCGCCCGTGCAGGTCTCTAGGCGGGCATAAAAGTTTTCAAAATGGAACGGGCCGGAAATTTTATAAACGGGCCGGACGGGCCTTAAGATTTTATGAAACGGCTTCAACGGGTTTGAAAATATAAGAACGGCTTCGCACCACCCTGTCCCATACATTCATTTTGACCGCTGAATTTCAAATAAATGTCTGTATTTTATTTGTTTAGCATTTATTTTTTCTTTATATAATATACGATAGTTGCTCCTTGATGTTCCAACATAAGTAAGTGAAACTCCTTTTTAGTTACAAGGTTTTAAAATTTTTCTTTGTTCAATTATTTTAGATTTTTTTAAATTAATTTTCAATTATTAAATCGCTTATACCAAGGTCAGAATCGGTACCTATTTCTTTAAATTTAACTTTCAGGCTCAGCTATATGTCTTTACTAGAGGCCCTCACGGGCGACCCGAAACCCCGGGTTTGCCTTAATAAAATGCTTTCGGGTGGGGTGGGTTAAAAAAAGTAGCTGCCGTTCTCAAGGTTTTACTAATACTTTTACTATTTTTGATTTTTTTTAAATTGGTTCCTTGAATGTTTGCATAAGTTGTAATCATAGTTTTTATTTTACTAAATCGCGAAAAATGTATTTGTAAAAAAACGGGCGGGCTCGGACCGGCCTAGTAGTTTGTAAAACGGGTAAGGACGGGCCGACCTTTTTAAAGTTGCCCGTTGCCTATTTCTTTAACGGGTTAGAATATATTAATTAACATAAAAAAATTGTGAAACCTTGAAAAAATTGCACTTGGGATAAGGGAAGGGGGAGGTAGTAGAGAACTGCAAAGAACTTTTTTTCAACCCTAATTCGACCCGACCCGTTATTTATAAATTGTTTACCCGAACCCGACCCGACCCGAGTGCATTTTAAAATTTCAACCCGGCCCGACCCGAAAGTCTTTTAAAATTTTCAACCCGAACCCGACCCGACCGGAAAGCATCTTATTTTCAACCTAACCCGGCCCAACCCGAGAGCGTTTAAATTTTTTAACCGAATCCCTCCCGAACGCGTTTCAAATTTTGATATCGAACGCGAGAGTAAGAAAAATTGAGGTGTGCATGGACGTAGCCAGGGGGTGGCAGGGGGCTGCCCCCTCTAAATCCAAAATAGATATTTTATCAAATTGTGGCTAAAATTTAAAAAAATGGTTATTTTGCCCCTTCTTTAATTATTATTGCACCCTATAATTTCAATCCTGGCTACGCGCTGTTTAAAATTTATCGGCAAATCCAAGTGCAATTTATGTAACTGAAAGAATAATGATACCACCTAGATTTTACTAACTAAATTTATTTGAATAATTCATTATAGAGATATGTAAATATGATAGCATCAACAATCTCGGCTCACATTTAATTTGAAATATATAGTTTTACAAAGAATCATCTAATAAATTTAAACTTAATTTTATTTGTTTTATGAATATATATTTATGTAGTTTAAATCAATAGTGAACTACCACTTCACACTATTTAAAACAATTTAAAAATATTATTTTGTTGATATATTTCACCTTTCAAGAGTCAAATTTAAATTTGCGTGTAAATTAAAACAATCAGATTTAAAATAACAAAACTATTTAATTAACTGAAAGAAATACATTTCGATAAAAAAATATTTTACAAAAAAGCATGAATTGAAACGACATGTCTCGTGTATTTTGCAACGTAAGATTCATAACTTTTGACCCGACCCGAAAGCATTTTAAAATTTACAACCCGAACCCGACCCGAAAGCCTTTTAAAATTTACAACCCGACCCGATCGATATCGGGCCGGGTTTCGGGTCACCCGTGCAGTTCTCTAGGAGGTAGTCTAAACTATTAAATTTATACTTTCATTGAACGAAATGGGTATTTGTGTTATAGCCCAAAATCGTTCCTAGTTTTCCGCTCTTGCGCCAATATTTAAAAAAAGAATAAAAAATTATTTATGTTATTGTAATTATTTATTTATTTATATTGATCGTAGCTAGCTAATATGTCAGGAGCCGGTGATGCCTGGTTCATAACCCAGGAAGAACGAACTCGTCACGAACATCAATTTAATCTTTTAAAGCCCCTGAATGGCTTTATTACGGGTCATTATTTATTATTATTAGTCATTATTGTTATCTGTTATTATTTTTATTATTAATAATTATTATTGTTATTATTATTATTGTTTTTATTGTTGTTGTTGTTTCTATTGATTTTGTTGTTATTATTATTATCCATAAATCCAAATTATTAATTTATTTATATGCAATACTTTATTATTAACATTTATCGGATTTTATCTTATTATTTGAAATATTCATTGATACTACTAGGTGCTATCGCCAGACAATTCTTCATTCGATCCGGTCTTCCCACTCAAATCCTAGCCACCATTTGGTGAGTTATATACCCAGTTAGAGCCCTGCCGGGTCGGGCTCGGGCGGCTGCCCGGCCCGAGGCGGGGTCGGGCACGGGCCGATTTAAACCCGCTCAACAAACTTTTTATAAAATATGGTTTTTATAAACGCAAATCGATATAAAATATTCTTCCTACAGCCAAGATAATCGCTTTTAGACTCCAGCCCAGCCTTTCCTCCTGTTACTATAGATATTTAATAGCAAGTTTTATTGTATTATTTTAAATTTCCAGACCAGCTATTGGAACTTTTAAAATTAATTGAGCGAGTATTTCAAGAAGCTTATCAATTTAAAACGGTTAACTGACCTTTTATTTTTTTAAAGTTGGATTTTTAGGTTAAATAATGTAATCAATTGAATGAATTGTAGCGAGAGAAATTGGATTATTTATTTGAACATGTTTGTTTGTTTGTTTGTTTCAAATTACGGAATAACAATCAAATCCATCCATTGTCTATCTATGTGGTGAAGTAATGTTCAAACTTAATATTTGCCTAAAAGTGCTTACTATAAAAAACCGGCCCAGGCTCGGGCCAAAATTTAAAAAGCAATTCGGCACCGGGCTCGGGCCGATTAAAATCTATTTTGCATAACTTTATATATGAACATTTTAGTATCATCTTAATTTTACCCCTTAAATTTTGGGGGCCAATAGAAATGCATCACATTTAAGTCGAACCAATGGTTAGAAATGTAATAAGGGCTGGGATTTGTTTGGTCGACTTAAACAGACCAAAAATATTTTGGTGTTTTTTTTTCATAGTCGACCTCAAGGCTTGGTCGATATTCGAAAAGGCGGACCAGAATCGTCCGTTATTCATAGTTGAACTAAAGGTCGACCGAACAAAACCCAGCCGTTTTCACAACACTATGCTATAGATTAAAAAGTTATTAACATTTACTAATTAATTTTATTTATATGAATGGGTGTGTAGGGAAATAGCTGATGCGGATAAGGATGGTATGCTGAATAAATCGGAATTTTCTGTGGCCATGCATCTCATTCAACGCAAATTGCAAGGCTTAGATGTTGTGCCCACCGCTACTCCTCAGCCTCAGCCCGCGATACGCTCTTCGACCTTGGGAGGCCGTAAGTCACCGCCATTTTGAAATTAACAATCTCCCACATGTTTTTTTGCAGTGTACCAACCTTTTTAAAATAGAAAAAGTAAATTTACCATCTCCTCATTAGTTAATAAATAGAAAAGGAATGTTAATAAGTGATTAAATAAAACAGATGGCACTTAATTTTCCTAACATCACATCATTGTAGTATATATATTTATAAATTTCTAATTGATGTATATTTGAAAATGTTGTTTCAATGTTTAATTAACCAAATTACTATATAATCTATATGGCCTTCCCTTATTTGTGCCCATTTCAAAATGGCGGAAAAATGGGACACTTAAAGTTGGTGCGCAGTCCATCTAGTCTATGTTTACACATACACTCCCATTTTTGGGGCATATTTTTTTTAGCTAGTTTTAACACCTTTCTCATTTTTAATTAGGTTATTTAAATTGTGACTGGTGTTGTAAAAAACGGCTGGTTTTTTTTCAAATTTCGGCTAAGCCTAGAGGTCTACTAAGAAAAACAGACCAATAACATCAAAGGTCGACCAAAGGAAACTCGGCCGTTTTTACAATCCTAATTGTGACATTTTGATTCAACCACTTTGGCGCCACATTTATTTGCGTATTGACATAGTGCCTCGGTATCATATTTACTCTTCTTCCCTGTTTACCTTCTTGACGCGTGGCGGCATAC
This sequence comes from Gordius sp. MW1, assembly GCA_964036665.1. Classification (NCBI taxonomy): domain Eukaryota; kingdom Metazoa; phylum Nematomorpha; class Gordioida; order Gordea; family Gordiidae; genus Gordius; species Gordius sp. MW1. The sequence goes on from OZ038527.1 coordinate 25,953,436, forward strand.
TAATGAAATTTATCAATTTTATTTTTACTAAATTAAATTGAAATCGTTGAATCGTGTTTTAATCGTCGATTTAGCAACCGCAACTACTCTACTCACCAACGGGTATGCCCCATCTAATGGGGTCCAGCTGACCCCATACGGCGTGGCATCATTGGTCCCTTCACTCAATCTCAACCCATCTATTTCCAGCCTTACTAATACATCTGGTTAGTGTGTGTTTGTTTTCATTTAAAATTTATAATTTTTTAACCTTGTTTTTTGAGAAATGTTTGGATCTTTTATATTTTAGTTAATTTTGATACTAATTATATTTCAATTTATAAATATTGTTCAAAAATTTATATTTTTTTTAACACTAATAGAGGTTTATTTCGGAATGTGTATGATGCTGTAATGTATTAGAAATGAGTTGGCAAAGTGCCATGGATTGAAATTGTATTGGATTTTAAGATTGCGTTTTAAAATGACTTTCATAGCTGTTTTAACCTTGTGTAATTATATATATACATCTATGCATAGTTATTATTTTGCTATGATTTATATCATTTTCACCTAAGTAACATTATATATTTTAAAACATCAACAAAAATAAGCGTATTTTATTCAAGATCAACGTACACAAAATATTTTATTTAGGGGCAATAATTGTTTTTTTTTAATTTTTCGAAATTAATGTTTGCTAATTGATCGATTTAAATAAAGATATATATATAACCCGTTAGCCCCCATAGGAACTCATAATAACGGCGCCAAAAATTGGTTGGGACCCGGTCTCGAACCCTTCCCTTCGATATCTGCTCCGAGCAGCGCTCCCACCACTCTCCTTCCCCATCCTAACTTCAGCGTCATCAATATGTCAATGCCCACGTAATTGAAATTAAATTATCTATTTATTAATTATCGCGATTAAATTAGTTTTCGCAAAATATGTATTTCTAAAAGAAATAAAATGAATAGTTATTTAAATATTATTATAAAATAGTTAATTTATTTTACGTGGTGTAAAAAAAATTACGTTCACGACTTAACGCGATATAACTAATCGGATTGTGATCTTTCGCCTGATAAAAAAGAATGGGAATAATAAATGAAGAGAAATGCCTTGAAAACGTCAGATGTATTGAGGCGTGAATTGCTTCAAACATACAGCTTTTACTACCCAGCTATTGTGGCCTAATGAATACTTTGGGACTTTTTAATCAGCGGCCAACATTTTTCTTGTAAAAAAATCAGCCATTAACGTTTTACTTAAACAAAAAATAGCTATATTTTGATCGCAAAGAATAATTTTAATCTCTCGCCGACAGCAGCTGGTCGCTTTAACGGATGATACGTGCGACGCTTTCGAATTACGATTTATTTATTTTTATTTCTTACCCCCCCCCCCCCCCCCCCCCCCGCTTTTCTATTTTATATATCTCCCATTTTTATACTTCACCTCTATAATGTTTCTACATCGAATGAACAAAATTCAAAAGAAAGGAAAAGAAAACTAATATAATATGATTAAAACAAAGAACCGAGGCTGGTGAAGAATCCACAAATGATTTCAAGTTGTCCATGGCTTTTGTTCAATTTTTTTGATCAAAATAAGGAATTTGTTAAGTTTTAGAATACGGAGCGACCTAAGGAATAAAAATATGGAGCTTGAGGGGGCTTTAGAATTCCTTCAGCTGACTTTAATTTTCTAATTTTCAGGCTTTTATATTTCCACCTCTGTTTTTTGTTCAAACTTAACCCATTTTTTGAACACTAGTCTTTATCATTTATGTATCACGTGATTAGGAGCGTGGTCCAATCGAGGGGCTCCCTTACTTCCTCACTCACCGCTGATTGGTCCATTCCCCACAACGCTAGACTGAGATCTAATCAGGTGTTCATGTCGCTGGACAAAGAAAAAACTGGTTACCTTTCGGGTACATCTCATAACGTCGTATTTTGTATGTATCACAAAATAACTTTATATCGCACGATAGAAAATTCGTCATTTTTTATAATTTTGAAACTTTAAGGGTTCCAAGCTAAAAACGTTTTGCTTCAAACGCAGCTACCCCAAGCAATTTTGGCTCAAATTTGGTAAGCCTTCGCTTTATATTCATATTAATGGGCATAGCCAGCATTGGGATTTGAGGGGGGGGGCAATAATGTTTTAAAGAGGGGCAAAATGATGATTTTTTGAAATTTTAGCCAGAATTTTAATAAATTTCAACAAATTTTGGATTTAGAGGTGGGGGCAGCCGCCCCTTCCTGCCCCCCTCCCCCCTTGGCTACGCCCATGTTTATATTTATTTTTATATTTGGGGGGTGGGTGATTTTTCAGGAATTTATCGGATATCGACTTAGATGGGCGTTTGAGCTTGGAAGAATTCACGCTCGCCATGTATTTGTGCGAACAATACAAGGCTGGTCGTTTGCCCGTTTTGCCAGCCCAGTTACCTCCAGACCTCGTTCCACCCTCTTACAGATCAGCACTCCAACTTAATGCCGTCGTTAATGGGTTCGAGCCCGGGGTTCGTTTTTTTTGCAATAATTTTTTTTATTTATTAATTCGTGAGGAGTTTTCATAAAAAATCTCCATTTTTTTTGTTTTTAATTGGGTTTGGGTACATTTTTATCGTACACATGATTGTTTTTTAATAAACTCAACGAATAGATAGACTGCTCATCCACTTTATATGAGTTTACCGTTTCCGCCATTTTGAAATGTGCACAAATAAGGAAAGGACATATAGGTTTTAGTAAGTTTGGTTATTTAAAGTGTTTTTAGGACGTGATAAAATGTTGGACTAGTTAAACATAAAAAACACAGCATTTTAAAGTATAAATCATTTACAAAATTTATAAAAATAAAATATAAATAAAAATACTGTGTTTTATTGAATAAACATTTCCTAACATTCTTTTCTATTTCTTAACTAATGAGGGAAATTAAATTTACTTTTTGCTGTTTTAACAATGGGGACACTGCACAGAAATACCTGGGAGACATTTAAATTCAAAATGGTGGATTTAATGGTATACACATTTTACCGCGTAAAACATATGACATGAGCAGTCTACGAATAAACTATATGATTTATTGTTTAAGATGACAAACGGCAATAATCACGCTCCTTCACAAAATACATCGGCCCAATGCAATACAACTTCTGGAGAATCGAACGCGACCCTAGCAGAATCTCAAGGCAAAAACAAACCATTACGTAAACTGATAATAATTATTCATAAAATATTTACACTTTCGTTTAGTGTAATGCCATTTCGATATTTCACTCTGATCTATATATCTAAACCTAATTTTTTTTTTTTTTTTTTTTTTTTTTTTTTTTTAAAGTTTATTTGTTAAAAATCCACTGACAGTAATATAATATATATACATGAAATATAAAAGGCAATTTATATAATAGAAAAGACAAATTAATTTATGGAATAGATTTTAGTTGTTTTTTTTGCATTATTATTTAGTTCTTTTGGGGTAGACGTAGGATATTGATCTGATCTGGTTTTTATAAGTATGGTCAAATTCTAAGTCTTAGTTGATATGGGCAAAAATAAACTAAAACCTATATATAAAGTTTCCCTCATACCATTTAAAACTATCGAATAATATTTGATTTGACATCTTGACTAATTTTACAGTTACAACAAGTGACACATTGTTGTAATAAATAAATAAATAAGCACAGGGCACTATTGGCATTTACATCAAATTACCATTTGCTTAAAAAGGGTGTATTGAAATACAAAATACAATTTTATTGTTAAAAGGCTTGGCCTTTGTTAATCTTTACTTAAATAAAAGTTTTTTAAGAATATAGAGATAAACTCACTTTTGCCACTTGCTCCCTTCTTTTATAAATTCCGTTGTTTTGTCTTTATGCGGATGAATACACATATGTGTATTTTGTGTTTTAAAACCTTCGGCTCGGTTGCCATGACGACGCGCCTTGCTTAGCGACGTACGAAGATCGGCGGAAGGAGAATTTCGACCGAGGCGCCGCCATTTTGGAACAAAAACGTAGCGCCATCTTGGCTGCCGAGAGGGCGGAACGCGAGGCGAGGGAGAGGAAAGAGGCTGAAGAGAGGGAGAAGGTAGAAAGACAAAGGTAACGCCCTACCCTCACCCCCACCCGTCTTGTTACACTTTATTACTTTGACAGTGTTTTTAGGACCCCAAGCATTTTCGAAATGTGGTGCCTAGTGTGCATAAATTAGCCATACCATAATTACTTTTTAACTTTTCTTTTAAGAACTTTTAATGTAGGTGTTGTGCAAATCGACCACTAGTATATATTCTTTTGTCATAGAGATTCGGATGTGCCATTAGATGATATATGCTTAGGGGGTGTTAGCTAGTTGTTATTGTCAACAACACGCTGTGTGCTGTCCTTTGCAGTCATGTGCTTCACAAACGTAGCTAGAAAATAGGGCACGTGTGGCGGTGCTATAAAATTAACAACAAAAACATACGCCCCATAGTAATGTTATCAAGGGAATCTGTAAAAATAGGGACGGGGCCTCTTACACTAGGGAAGCGCATCTCACGCCAAACTCTTATCATGGTGATGGTACTACGTCTGTTTACTCTAATGTTGTGTTTATGTGACTAAGCTGTTAATGTTTAGTCGACTAAAAGCAAAGGTCCACCTAACAGAACCCGGCCGCTTTTACAACAAACACTAGTTTTTCGCGCCAAATCAAATAACACGAGATTAATGAAACAATTTTGGAATTTAGTATTGTGAGTGAAAACTTTAAAATAACAATTGAGTTAGCGACAAATTAGACCCATCTTATTCTTACCATTTGAAACGCTATTGCTATATTCACATATCAAGGTATAATTCACTAATATAGATCCAAAATTTTATTTTAATACAAAAAGAATATTCATTTATACAATTTCGTTTGTACATTATTAACAAACAAAAATTAACTATGAGCAAAGGAAGGTCACATTAGTTTTTGGACAATAAAATATTTTATAATTGCCTATACCCAAACAAATACTCGCTGATCACTAATTCCTTGTGGTATGTCGTTGAAACAGACTAGAGCGCGAGCGTAAAAAGCAACAAGATTTGGAGATGGCTAAAGAGAGGGAGAAGGAGGCCGAACGTCAAGCTGACATGGAAAAAATTAAACTACTCCAGCAAAAAGAAGTACGCAACGCTCTCTCGCCAACTTTAAATCAGTTGATATATTGTTATTTTACTCCTCAATTATTATTAATGAATTTATATTCGATTACTGCAATACCACTTTCTTGGGCGCATGGGCATAGCCAGCATTAGTATTAGAGGGGGTGGGGGGGGCAATAATGATTTTATTTTGATTTCACAGATTAGACTGCTCATTCCCTTTTGAAAAGTGTTCCACATTTTGGCAGCCATTTTGAAAAGTGAAACATGAATTTTGGCCAATTTATATGGTTATGAATTTTTAAAATCGCAGTAATGATTAAAATGGGTTGTTTCATGTTATAAGATCAATGATTATTGTCCAATACAATCCATCGCTATACAAACTCTATTTCACTTATCAAAATGGTGGTCGTTTTTGGCAACACTTTTGATGCGTCTATATATAAGAGATGAGCAGTCTATTAGTCTATGTTTGATTTTAGCCTTAATTGTATTAAATGTCAACAAATTTTTGGATAGAGGGGGCAGCCGCCCCTCCCTGTCCCCCTCCGCCCTTGGCTACCCCCATGCAGTGTGGTCTTGTGTTTAACCAGAATATGATATTTTTAAGAATAAATTTTTTGGAATTTGAATTTTGTGTTTTCACCGTTGATTTGGGAATTTCAAAATAATTTAGGCGGCGAGACGGGAGTTGGAGAAGAAGAGGCGGGAGGATAGAGTGGCGACTAGCTTGGAGGAGTTGGAAGGCAAAATAAGGCGGGAACGATCCTCGTTGGCCGCCCTCAAAACGACGTCACGTGACTTGGAATGCGAGAGTCAGAATATGGTTAGTGTCGGCGTCACGTGACGCGTGATCTCATCGAATATATTTTTATATATATATATATATGGAAATTTAAGTTTTGGTGTTTAGTGTTAGTCTCATCTAATCTGTCATTAGAGTTTTGTTACTTTTAAAATTTAGGATTCATTTATTCCGTTGTTATATAATATATAATTAACTTTTACAGCTATTATAAAAAATTATTAAACGAATTATTGCCTAAGAAGTGAAAATACAGTTGAAATGAGATTAATTAATTAGTTTGAAACAAACATCTAAATGCCTGGCCCGAGACGCTTTAAAGATGAATAAGATTCTAGTCTAGGCAATGAGAATTTATTAAGTTAGAATATAATCATTCCTCCTTATATTTTACAGGCAAAGTAACAATATCCTTTTACTTGCGATGATTCAAGCACCCCTGTCTAACCCCTTTTTATTCTGATGGACTTAACTTACAAAAATTATTCATCAAAGTGTAATTTTAAAATGTGAACTCTCTCGCTTAAATGTAACTAATGTCTCATATAATCTTCTTTAACAAATATTTGGTCCCACAGTCGTGGAGTTTGTTTTGATGAGTTTCCTCCATCTTGATGGGGTGGGTAAAGGGGGGGGGGCCAGGTCTCGATTATTTTTTTTAGTATTCATTTTGTTCACTCTTGCCCTTTCCACGTGACACGAGGTCGTCCTTTCCCTCTCTCCCCGATACCTCCATGTCACCTACTTTTCCAGACATACATCATTCGTCTCCCTTCTTAGTATATGCCCCCCCCCATACCATTGTCGCATAAAAATTAGCATATCAATTTAAGTTGGTGAGAGAACTGCAAAGTCACTTATTTCAACCCGAACCCGACCCAACCCGAAAGCATTTTTAAAAGTTTCAACCCGAACCCGACCCTAGAGCATTTTACACCCGGCCTACGACAATAAAGCATTTCAAAATTTCAACCCGACCAGATGCGAAAGCATTACAAAATTTTCAACCCGAACCCGACTCGAAAGCATTTTAAAATACTCTACCCGACCCGGCCTGACCTTAAAGCATCTTAAAATTTTCAACCCGAACTCGACCCGATGTCGGGTCCGAGCCGGGGTTCGGTCACTCGTGCAGGTCTCTAAAGTTGGTCTTCTATTTTTTGGAGACCACGATTTTGGTCACAGGCTTCATCGGCTGCTCGTCAATTATATAATCTATTTATTTATGTACATATTTGTTTTAGGGGGAGAAGGTATCTAACGTGGAACAAACGCTGAAAGATACTGCAACCGTGCGAGACAAAGCGGAGCAATGCAAACTGGAATTGGATGCGAAGTGTGAGCAGGCTAGATCTCGCCTCGCTAACGCCCAGCGCGAAGTTCAGGTCCGTCATTTTGCTGTGGAAATGTGTGTGAAAGCCTGGGCTAGCCATGCCCCCCTCACTCTAAATCCAAGAATTTGTTATAATTTGAGATAACTATGCCTAAAATTACTAATGTTTATCATTTTGCCCCTCCCTATATCATTATTGCCTCCCCCTCTTAATCCAATCCGTTTTTATTTAGCATATCTTTATTTTTGTTTTGACCTTTTTTTAATAGGGTAAGGGTTTCTCAATTAAGTCTCTTTTGCATGTCCTTAATGTTTTGTGTTGCCGAAAAAGTTTTGAAATATCTTATTTGTGGTAAAGTTCCCAAATAGAAATACAAATTTTAGGGATTTTTCGATTAATTTATCTGAATCTCTCTTTGTTACTGAACCATCATCAATTTTGCATGTTAAAATGGTAAATATAAAGATTAGGTGAATTGTGTGCTATGTCTCTTATATGCATAGACTAGATAGACTGCTTATTAAAGTTAAAGGGGTGTACCATTTTTTCCGCCATTCCGAAATGTGCACAAATAAGGAATGGTTATAAATTAAAGTGTCAATTTTTTATAAGGCAGTGGAAAAACTATTGCACTAATTAAACATCGAGAACAGTATTTTAAAATATATATGATTTAAAAAATTAATAACTGTCATGATGCGATGTCAAAGCAAAACATTCGAATTTATTTATTAACTAATGAGGAAGATAAATTTCCTTTTTCTGTTTGAACAATGGGGGACACTGCATAAAGACATGGGAGTAAATTCAAATGGCGGATTTTATGGTGCACGTTTAACCATATAAAACATATGGCATGAGTAGTCCATGCTAATATTACCACCAATTCGGCTCCTATTAGTTGAAATGCGGGGCTTTTAATGTTATCTTTTTGCCCATTAAATCTCAATGTATATGTATGATAGAATGCCAGGCAGCGTTTACAAGATTTAACCTACCAAAAGGGGAAGGCACATCTAGCCCCAGGCAACAATTCTGGTAAGATGCGCCTTTAATAATTTCTTTACTCGTCGATTTTTGTTTTGCCAATAATTTCCGATTTGTTTTCAATATCTACCAAAGGTGGTTTGATTACCAATAAAATTGCAAATCACTTTTTTGAGAGTTCGAACTAGTGTTTTAAATACGGCTGGGTTTTGTTTGGTCGACCTTTGGTTATGGTCGACATGGTCTATTTTACTTGGTCGCGTAAAAAGACCTGAGGGAACCAAACAAAACCAAGCCGTTTATACAACACTATTTTGAACATTAGGCATTTGGCTTATAAAACGATGTATTTAAGATATTTTATTGGTAGGTTTGCTTTATAAAAATTGAGATCGAAAGTGGTTTTATGCGAGCGAAATGAATTTTATGAATATTTTAAATGTCACGCCCTTATTATTAGGTGTGGGTGGAGCCCTAACCAGCGCTGAAACCCAAAAACAGGCCTTGCAATCGTCGATCGCTTCGCTCAAGCGGCAACTAGCCGAGAGGAATGATGGGAAAGGCGTTCTCCAAGACTCCCACATAGTTTATAAATAATTTTTGAATTTAATTTCAAAAAATAAACGAAATTTTTGATTATGAAATTATAAAGGGAAGTACTGCGGGTTTATGTATCATATAGTTCCAATGGCACAACTAGTGTTGTAAAAACGGCTGGGTTTAGGTTGGACGGCCTTTCGTTTTAGTTGACTTAACATAAACGCACCAAAGATTTTTTGGCCTATTTTTATTAGTCGACCATTAGGCTCAGTCGAAATTTGAGAAAGTCGACCATTATCCTTAATTAAACCAAAGGCCGACTAAACAAAGCCCCCCAGCCGTTTTTACACCACTAGGCACAACCAATACATAAATACTTGCGTGTCCTATTTATTAGTTATTCAGCTAAGCATGGGGGCCTATCCCAGGATTTGATTTTCAAGAGGGGGGGGGGCAAAATTATAATTATTTGAAATTTTAGCCATAAAAGTATTAAATGTTTAAGGGTTTTTGGATTTAAAGGGGGGCAGCCGCTCCTCTTCCTGTCTATGCCCATTCAGCTAAGCATACAATTTTGACTTCTTTAAGGGCTAAAAATATTTTTGGGAAAGCAGCAATATTTGGCAAATTTTCTCAAAACTTTCTCCCTTTTTAATCATGTTGAATTGAGTGTTTTTTAGTAGGTGTTATTGTTTTAAAAACGGCTGGGTTTGTTTGGTCGGCCTTTGGTTTTAGTCCACCAAACATAAACAAACCAACTGTTTTTTGATCTGTTTTTCTTAGTCGATATTTGAAAAACAGACAAAAGTTGGCCCTTAAACTTAGTTTAAGCAGAGGTCGCCCAAACAAAATTCGGCCGTTTATACAACACTAGTAATAGTAATAGTCATCAAACAATACTTATTAAAACCATTATTTTACCTCAAATTTGTTGCGCTTAATAAAAATTAAAATGACAAAATTTCGAAGATATATTTTAAAGGGTTATGAGGAGAAATATTGAAATGAAACTCACATTACAAAAAAGGAAATAAATGTATTTCAATTTTTTTTAATTAAAACTCTCTGCGATTATTAATATGTTATATTTGGAAAAAAAATACTTTTGGCAGAACTTTGTAAAGTAACTAAATTATTTTACATGCTATATGTATAGAAGAGACCTGTGGTAGAAGCATCAAAAGGTGAAGATCCTTTCGGGATGCCCGCTTTATCAACCCAAAGTTTGGTCTTTTCTCGAGCATCACCAGACCCCTTCGGTCAAGACCTGTTTGCCCCGCCACCTAAAATACAGCAGCACAAAAGTGTCGAATCTAAAACGTAATTTACACGAGATTATTCATATGGAATTATAAATATGGCGCCCTAGACTATCTATTAACAAAATTGTTGGTTAGCTCAGCCAAGATATTTCTTTTTTATAAACTCCTAAAATTTATTTTCTGGAAATATGAGGTTGACTATGAAGATGCGGAAATTTTGATGGATCAACTCGGCAAAATAAGAGTTTAAATTAGTTCACAAGTGATTCGTGCAAATATCACGCTAGTGTTGTAAAAACAGCTGGTTTTGTTTGGTCGATCTTTGGTTTTAGTCGACTTAACATAAACAAACCAAAGCTATTTTTTGGTTTGTTTTTCTTTTGTTGACTAAAACCAAAGATCGACCAAATAAAACCCAGCCATTTTTGCATTACTACGCTCTCCACACGTCATTTGTAAAAAAAGTTTGCCCGAACCCGGTCCGATTCGACTTTATAACTAAGATGCTCGCCCAATTCTTATAATGTCCGCCCGGTGTAAGGTTAAGTTTGTGCGCAAAGTAGGAAATACGCATATACAAGTCAATCACGTTCTAATGACAGATACACTTTGAAATTTTTCCACACGTCAATCACGTTTACACGACATCCATATAATTCAGTTGATTCATCCATATAATTCAGTTGATTTTACTAATTATAACTACAAATGTTTAAATAATATTAATATTTTTTAATTGTCTAATATCTCTGTTTATCTATAAATTTAATTATAACTACAAATGTTTAAATAATATTAATATTATTTTTTAATTGTCTAATATCTCTGTTTATCTATAAATTTCTGTCTAAATTTTTTTATGAATTTCTGTCTAAATTTAAGGATATTCTATAAATTTCTGATTTTTTTTTTATATAAATTTCTGTCTAAATTTGAGGATATTCTATAAATTTCTGTCTAAATTTGTGGCTATCTCTCAAGTTTCTGTCTAAATTTTTTAACATTTCTCTTTTTATCTATAAATTCATGTGTAATTTTTTGATTTTTTATAAATTTCTGTCTAAATCTGTGGATATTTATCAAGTTTCTGTCTAATTTTTTGATATTTTACTTTTTATCCATAAACTTCTGTCCACATTTTTTTCTATTCTATAAATTTCTGTCTCAATTTATGATAATTCTCTGTTTGATGTTTAATTTTATAAATTGTATCAATAGATGGAAATAAATTTATTCACAATCTAATATATATTGAAAATGATTGATACGATGATATAAATAAATATTATGAGTTGATAATTCGTTGTTCAATTTCGGTGTATAAGGAGCCCATAGGCCCAATTGATAAGAATAAACATATATATTTATATTAAAAACTGTTGCCGCTAGGATTATATCCACTTCTGTGGACCAAACCTCCAGTGTCCACATGTTTTTCTCCACCAAATATTGCGAACTAGAAGAATATGGGTGGAGATAAGGTAGCATAGCACCACTTATATCCTCTTGTAAAAATGCCCCACACATATGTGAGCGGATAATCGCATGCTGATCCTCCTTTTGGAAGATGGCTATGCTCATACAACGGTAAAAGCAGTTGCCATCTCCCACCACATCTTGCAGGTTTACGGGCTTGCCCAACGGTTTTTCAACCTGGGGCACAGGCTTCAACCGACCGAAGATCCCTAACCTTGAATTGATATATATTTGCAAATTAAAGATATATATATTTACTTCACCATTTGTTCTTTTGACCAATCCTCACTCAAGGAACAAAATTTCAATTCTTTAGCATTATGGCTAATGAATTCTAAAGATTCCCCATCTAAAAAATAAATTAAAACAAAGAAAAGTTTTACCCGAATCTTCCTTGCTTGCTTTTACATTCTCCCCTACCGTAGTAATCTTCGAAGTTGTTACTTTTTCTAAATCAAGCTATACTTAAAGTTTCAATATATCAATACCGAAATTAGGCTCAATTTTCACAACTTTGACTCCCTCAACAAGATTGTGGGACACTAATTATAAATAAAAAAATATTGAACATTAGTTACTATTCATATTATAACAAAGAAAAATTTTACCCAAATGTTCATTGTTTGCTTTTTTCTCCACTTTCTTGTGAGTTCTTATTTTTTCTAAATCAACTATATTTAAAGTTTCATTATATCAATACCGATATTGGGCTCCATCTTCACACGTCTGGCTCTCTTGCCAAGATTTTCGGACACTTTTAATAGATATAAGAATATCAAAAATTAATTACTATTCATTCCACTTTTATACAATTTGATGTTTCCTCCATGAGTTTTTTTTTTTAATATCACCCCCTCCATTGTTTTGAGAGTGTAAGTTCCTTTAAATGGGTTAAATAAGATTATATATCAAATACCATTATGACCAGAGGCAATCTTGTATGGCCCGATCCATGAGGGTAACATCTTGTCGCCTTTTCGGTCAGCCCGCCTACAATTAAAAACCAGGACTACATCATCCACTTGAAAACCCGGTTTCAAGTGGTGCCTCTTTTCATAATCAGCCTTCTGTCTGGACTGGGCACCCATTATGTTGACCATGGCTACTTCATAAATCTTTCTGGATTTATCCATGAGCCTTTCAAAGTCAAATGACTCGTAATCGTTTTCCACTATGTCAGGAATCTCGTCATCATCTTCATCATCCGAAAAAAAAGGATCGGGTTGTCGACCCCACATCAGCACCCACGGGCTGAACTTTGTGGACCTACAAAAATCATTCAGACTTCTATTTAAATTACCGTTGTTTCCTGGTAAGTAAAGCATGCAATACTCCAGGTAAAACAATGTCCCATTTGTTTGTCTCGTTCTCCAAAACTTTAACCAGGGAGTTAACGATGGTCCGGTTGGCTCTTTCAACCAGACCATTAGCCTGTGGGTGGTAGGCGGAGGTAATCCTATGATTGACTCCAGTAAGGGCATACAAGCCCTCTGTCAGTGAGTTGACAAACTCACGACCTTGGTCACTTATTACAATCTAAAACTATATAAAGATTCAATTAAGTTATTTACTTTGGGGCGACCACACCGACAAAAGATTTCCCACAAATTGTAACAAGTCTCCGTGGCCGAATGAGACTTCATGGGCCTGGCCTCAACCCATTTTGAAAAGTAATCTATTACCACTAACATGCAAATGTTGCCTTGTTCTGTTGTAGGCAAATTGCAAAGATCTATTCCAACCTGTTTCCAAGGGGCTGGAATAACAGCCACATTATGAAGAAATGGGGTGGCCTTATCAATTCTAGCCATGTGGGTCTGACATGCATGACAAGACCCAACGTATTCTCTAACATCTTTTGTCATGTTAGGCCACCAATATCTAATCATAACATATAAGAACACAATCAAACATTAATACAATGTAAAATTATTCACAGAATTATTAAACCTTAAATTGTATAAACTATTACTTCTCTGCTATCTTTTCTTGAGTACGATTAAACCCAAGATGGCCCCCCAAGCTTTTAGCATGTATGCTATCACTGAGGCCATCATGGTTTAATTTGATAACATTTATAATCTCTTCCTTCGTCATCATGACCCTTGCCAGCATTTCTAAAGATTACAATTTACAGTAAATTTTAATAATGATACCTGTCTTAATACCTCCTATGTTTTTGACTCTTTTGTGATATAGTTTCTCATTTTTAATGGTAAAAAGAGCTGCCTTTCTTTTGAGATAGGCCCTCTGATTCCTATCATATATATCAGGCATCAGTCCCTCCTTTATATATTTAATTATCTCCTCAAAATTATATTTTGACATCTAAAAGATTTAAAAAGTTATATATTAAGTTGTCCTAAACAAATAACATTAAAAATTAATTAAATTAATTACAAATTTAATACAAATTATTTTAAAAACAATCCTTTCCAAAATTTGAAGTTTTTATTAAATGCATGAGTCAATTATTCATAACACATTTATAAGTATATTGATAAGATATAAAAATTTAATTCACAGTATTTGAAGTTTTTATTAAATGCATGAGTCAATTATTCATAACACATTTATAAGTATATTGATAAGATATAAAAATTTAATGCAAAGTATTTGAAGTTTTTATTAAATGCATGAGTCAATTATTCATAACACATATATAAGTATATTGGATAAGATATAAAAATTTAATGCAAATGCATGAGTCAATTATTTATAACACATTTATAAGTACATTGATAAGATATAAAAATAATCCTAAGTTATTTTAAAGGTTTTTACTTGTTTTGGGATTTGAATCCTTGTTTTGAGGCGTATTTTTATAAGAGAGCTGTATATTAAGTTATTTATTAATAAAATTTTTACTTTTTTTGGGATTTATGCGGACTCTTATAACGCACTTTTTTCATGTGTGTTTTTCTAGCGTCTTTTTGGTACGCAAGCCTATCAAAATTCGTAGTTCCCCACGTGGTGATAACAATCACGCTAATCATTTTAAGCTATTTCTATATTGACCAATTATATGTATGCGCACTTTTATCACTGCGCACAATTAGAACCCTACACCGGCCATGCCTGAATTAATAGAGCTGCCCGGCGCCCGAAATGATTTTTTAACAAAAAAAGAATTTGAAATAATATCGTTATATTTTGTAAGAAGACTTCATTTTGTTAAAAGACTTATTTGGTTTAAGAACTAGGATTATCAAATATAATACAATCAAATGGAAAATGACAAAATAATACACGAAAAAAATAATGACATTATTTAAAAATATCATTATTTCCTAATAGCCCGGATCTTGTTATTGTGCCCGGTTCCCGGCCCAGGTTCGGGCCCGTGGAAAATTTTTGGTTCTGGTCCGGGTTAAAAAAAACCTTTTGCACGTCTCATTTATCATTTTATATACAATTGACTCAAATTTATCTTTGTTATTTCTTAAATTGTTTAATTCCACAGCCCCACCTAAATCCGTCATCAACCTTTTGTCGTGCTTTTTAATAATAAATTAATTATCATTAAAGTATGCATTCCTATTTTAAATGATGATAAATAATCTTGCCTCCGCGTTGTCTAAATTAAAATTCACTTAGTTTTACAAGCTATCTCTATCATCCTTTTGTCCATCTATCCATCTACTTCTTTGGGGTTTCCACCGACCCCACGCGCACCCATAATATCTCTATTGATTTTTTCGTGCCTACCGCCCGCCCCCACAATTATCGAAAACTATGCACGATCCTCTTATCATTTTTTGACCTACTCCTCCCACTTTTCCCTTCCTTTATCGATTATTTTGACCGGGAATCACATGTTTTTCGACCGGTTGCCATGTTGCCGTAAGTTATTAGTTCGAAATGCCACGAGGTTTACAATAATTGTTATTACATTAGGAACGCGGAAGGCAAACCTGGGCTCCGTGACGCGGATCCCTTTGCAAGTAATACCTTATTTCTGCCTTGCGCAAAATTAAATTTGATTTTATAATTGTGAAAAATTTGGAATATTATTGATAAAATCACCCGTTTTGTATCATTAAATAATAAATCTATTTTATATGGATGTTTCTTGCGATTTTATACAATTTATACTAGTTTTTTAATCTTGGTGTGGAAAGATGGAAATGGTTTTTAAATCGCTATATTACTTGAGAACCTCAATTAACACTTTAATCATTTTTTAAGTTCATTTCTTTTTACCTTGTTTTATTTAAATGTATAATAATTTTTTAAAAAACTTGAAAGTCGGGTTTTGTTTCGCACAATTGTGTATTAATTTTAATGAGATTTGCAATATCAAATGTTTCTTAACTCCATGGGCGTAGCCAGCGTTGGGATTAGAAGGGGGCAATAATGATTTATGGATGGGCAAAATGATAATTTTTAGCCATAATTTTACAAAATTGTAACAGATTTATGGAATTAGAGGGGGGCAGCCGCCGCTCCCCCCCCCCCCCCCCCCCCCTTGGATACGCCCATGTTTAAATCTTTGTGATTTTATTCATATAGCTAGCCTCCTTTCGGGCCGAAACTCCTTGCCGGGCGACCCAACTGACGCCCTTGCCCTAGAATTAAAAGAAAAGATGGATATTGTGAAGAGGAAAAGCCTGACTAATCCTGCCCAAATTCCAGTGGTGGATCCCTTTTTACCGCACCAAAATTCTAACCGAACTCAAGTTAAAATAAGTACGACCTCGGGTTCGGTACCACCAAATTCTACCCTCCCCTCCGGTCCCTCTCACCATTCCAACGCCACCAACGACTGTAAGTGTAGTGAGTTTTAAATAGAGCTGTTAAGGAACTAGTTACTTTTCTTCAGAAAAGTAACTGTAATCAGTTACTTTTACTTCAGAGGAACTGTAATTGTAGTTAATTACATTAATTCATATTTAAAAAAAAAAATTCTATTAAATTCAATGTACCCCTACCATCCAACGCCCCCGCCCAGCGCCTATTTAGTCTTAGTAAACTAATATTTAGTGAAAAGTGGACAAGCTTATTAGACGACATAATAGAATATAACGTTTTATTAAAATCAAATCCCCATATATTATTCTGTAATTTTTATTCTATTATGGGAATAAGTTATAGTAAAAATTGTTATTTTAATTAGAGATGCACCGATACCAAGTATCGGCATGGTATCGGCGCCGATACCTTGCCAAAAGAATCGGCCCGATACTTTGCTAGTATCGGCAATTACCAAGCCGATACCTTTTTCAATATGAAACTCAAAAAATAATATTTATAGTATCTCCTACCATTAAAAAATAGAGGACTTTTTAAATTTTTTGAAAATTGTTTCATTTGATTGGCTATAAATATTTCTATGTGGAGTATAATAAACTCATTGACCATCTGTTCCGAATAACTGCGCTTTAAGTAAATATTGTTTTATTTTAAAAATTATTATATATTAAGCCTTAGATGGATTCTTTAGATACACTATGGAGTTATTTTGTTGTGTCAGCAGATGAAAAATTTGTAATCTGTGAATTATGCAAAGCTAAAATAAGTCGTGGGGGCAAAAACAAACATTATTTACTTTTTTATAAAATAAATTTATGTATTAATAAAATATAAAGTGTACCATAATAAAATTTAAATTTCTTTTTTGATCTATTAATCACAATACTTTTGAATTAATTAATAACAAAATTTATTATTATAAATTAATATTATATTATAAATTATAATTACAATTGTTTTATCGTCAAAATTCTGATCTACCAAAATTTGGATGTGACTTAATTTATAATATTTAATTTGCATATATTTTTTAGTATAAAATTTTTTTTTATTATAAGTATCGGCATGGTATCGGTATCGGCAAAAAAATCTTAAGTATCGGCTGGTATCGGTATCGGCATAAAATAGTGGTATCGGTGCATCTCTAATTTTAATTAACCCGTGGAACTTTTAATGTAACAAGTTAAATCAAGTAGTTACATTTTTTTGAAAGTACCTGTAACTTAATTAGTTGATGTGGAAAAGAACTATTCCATGGGAAGAGTGAGTTCATAGAAGTTTCCTTGTACTGTAATGTTCATAATGACAGTAGTATCGGAAAAACGGCTGAGTTATGTTTGGTCCACTTTTGGTTTAACCACGACTAACGGTCGACTCGGGTTCGCTTTTTCCAATTTCGACTAAGCCTACAGGTCGATTAAGAAAAATAGACCAAAAAATCTTTCGTCCGTTTGTGTTTACTCCACTAAAATCAAAGGCGGACCAAACAAAACTCAGCCGTTTTTATAACACTACGTGACAGGATTTATTATCTAAGTCGTGGGTTAAGGAGGGTGTGAAAACTTTATGATACCTTACATTTGGAACTTTTAGAGAGTTATAAATTTATTTATCATAACTTTTTTATCATTTGTGTGTACGAAACATGTCTAATAATTTTGTGTTTGTATAACTTTAACAATAAGCTATTGCAATTTTGTTGAGCTTTCTTACTCTTAACCGGATCTTACAAAAATAACTCTTAAATATAAAGGGAAAAATCAATTTTAGGTCTTTGCTACATTTGTGATTTGTTTTATAAGACATAATAATCGCGAATCGTTTTTCATAAGAGATAAAATTGGCCTTACTATCTGTGAATATAATTCAATAGCAATATCTGAATGTTTTCCAAATATTTATAATTCTTAACTTTTTGTATTTTATTGATTTCATCTCCACAAAATATGTATTTTTGAAAATATTATAAATGATGAGTTCAATAACGGAAATGTTTGTTAAGTAACTTAAATGTTTTTTAGCTACCAAATTATGTCCTTACAAGGCTTTGTTCCAATTCGATGCTCGATCTGAAGATGAAATATCGTTCAAACCAGATGATATCATATTGGTTCGTAATATCTTTTTTGAGACAATAGCATGGGCGTAGCCAGGGAGGGGGAGGCAGGAAGGGGCAGCTGCCCCCCTCTAATTCGAAAAATTCTTCAAAATTTGTTATAATTATGGCGAAAATTTCAAAAATGTCATTTTGCCCCTCTTTAAATCATTATTGATCCCCTCTACTCCCAATTCTGGCTACACCCGTGGATATTAGTCTCTTTATAACCAACACTTCTTAATTTTAACTAAGGGACACCTTAATTGCAAAAACTTTTTATCCGAGTGCAAATGAGGATCAATTGTTTAATTGAAAGATGTATAAAAAAGCAGGTTTATTAATTTTTTTTAAACAAATTTTTATAATATCCATACTAAAATCCTAAGCTAATAGACTATTAACGTTTATGTAATCATGCGGATAATACGTAGCATAAAAACGACAGCCACCTTGAAATAAATTTAAATGATCTTACTATGGATTGTATTGGCCCATTAATATTAACAATATAATCATAGCTATTCTATAAATTAATCACGAATTCCATCTAGATGACGGTTGAAAGGTTACTCAAATATCTTAATTTTAAATAGAAAATATTTTGTTTGCTTATTACCAATTGCATTTAAGTTCTTAATTTATGTTCAAGAAGGGTATCAAAATTGGCAACCCTTTAAAAAGGGGCTCCAGCAGTCTATTAATCTATCTAGGGTTTGGTAAAGGCTACACGAGTTACTAGATTATAATAATTAAAAATGCTTTCGATTTTTTGTTGTAAATGTTTTTATTTTTAAGCTTTTCAAAATCTTCAACTGACATTTTCATAGAAGCTCGATCGATTTTGGTAGTTAGAATATTGATATACCTTTCCTAAAAAAACCTATATTGCCATCATCTTTAAGCATGGGCGTAGCCAGCATTAGAAATAGCGGGGGGGGGCAATAATGATTGAGGGAGGGGCAAAATGAACATTTTTGGAAATTTTAGTCCCATTTTTAAAGGATTTTAAGGATTTAGGGTTGCCCCCTCCTGGCTACGCCCACGTCTTTAAGTGTAATAATAATTGAATGCAAAATTTCTAATTTTTGCAGGTGGCTGAGGATGAGACTTCGGAGCCGGGTTGGCTTGGAGGCAAGATAGGAGATAGGGTTGGCTGGTTCCCCGCTGCTTACACCCAAAAAGTAACTTCGACCAACAACGGTAATTCTAACGTCGTGAGACAAGTGTCCATCCCCTTCCTCAGCCTCGGGTAATTATATTATACCATTAGTTCATTTTTGGGGGGTAGTGTTGTAAAGACGGCTGGAATTCGTTTGGTCGGCCTTTGGTTTAGTCGACCACTAGGCTAAGTCGAAATTTGAAAAGCAGACCATAGTCCACCGGTAGTCTTAGTTAAACCAAAGGTGGACCAAACAATACCCAGCCCTTTTTACAACACTATTTCGGGGGGGGGCAGATTATAATTTATACTATTTTTTACATGTTTTTAAGATAGCAAGATTTTAGGAAGTCTTTTTTAGGTGGCCATTAATTGCGATGTGGGCATTAGCGTTGTAAAAACGGCTGGGTTTTGTTTGGTCCAAAAAAATTGGCTCGTTTTTGCGACTAAGAATAAGAGCCAAAAATCTTTTGGTCTCTATAAGTTTAGTCGACTAAATCCATAGGTCGGCCAAACAAAATCCAGCCATTTTTACACGGTAATGAGCGAAATCTTTAATTTCAAAAATGTTTCCCTTGCTAGTCGGTTTGACGCGCTTTAATGCTTGCTTTCGCTTTGAAGACTACCACCGTAAGCTAGCTTCAATGTCATTTTAAAAGCGTTAAGCTTGCATTTTAAAAATCATGAATGAGACGGGGGAGACAGGACCCATTTAACCTAAGAATTTACGAATACCCGTCAAAGTAGCAGAATGATGAAAAAGTAGCAGAAAAATATCTTTTTAGATAATCAAGATATTAGAATTAAATCACAAATGGGGAGGGAATTTCTGATGTATTCTTAACCCTAACCAGAACCCTAACCCTAATAATCTTGATGAATCCTGACGATATCTGACCAATTTGGCTGCTATTTTTCTGCTACTTTGACCGGGTGCCTTTCATGTCATTTTAAAAGCGTTAAGCTTGCATTTTAAAAATCTAAATGGGACGGGGGAGACAGGACCCATTTAATCTAATAATTTACCCTGAGAATAAGGCTAAACCGGATTCTTAGACTACATAGACCGCTGTAAATCCACCATAGCTTAACTATCTCCCATGTCTTAACCAGAAAAGGTGAATTTACCTTTTTATAGTTAATAAATAAAAAAGAATATTAATAAATGATTATTTAATAGAATGCAAATGGCACACATCACATCATCGTAAATTTTTAATTTTTTTGAATTTTTTAAAGGATTTCAAATTTTAAAATGCTGTTTTAATGTTTAACAAGTTCAATAATTTTTTCATTACATTTTAAAAATACTTTAATTAACCAAAATTACTATAATCTATATGTGCTTCCCTTATTTGTGCACATTTCAAAATGGCGGAAAACGGTACACTTATTTAGAGTTGATGAGCAATCTATCTAGTCTATGACCCATCACTATTTTAAGATATATATAACAAGAACCGTGGCAAATGATGAATTACTTTTACTTAAAAATCACTTAACTACCAAACGAGCTTCAATGTAATATTGCTATACGTTAGAAATATTCCCGAAGAAACGTCGTCAGCTGATAGCCACATATACCAAGATCCGTTGGAACTCAGGGTAAATTATACTGTTTAAAAAGATAAAATTTAAATCTTTTATGATTATTTTTGAGGATTTTATTCCCAAGTTTTTCCTTTGATAATAGGATATCGCTGGGAGAGAGAGTGAAATTAAATTGAGACAATCGGAAGGGGCGATAAAAGCTGTAGCCATTTATCCATTGCAATCCACGACGGAAGGGGATTTGTCATTTGCACAAGGTGACATTATGACCATAAGCCAAGAACCGGATTCTAATTGGTGGATAGCCACTATGGGAGATAAGGTTTGAGCTAGGACAGGGATTCTGATCTTTTGAAACATGCTGTATACGATCTTAAAAATAAAATAAAGGGTTGACCCTAGACGGGCCGTAAAGCCTAGCCGGTTAGGGCCGGGCCTAAGGCCCCGGCTGGGTTTTCTTTGGTCGACCTTTGTCTGGGGTTAGAAAAATCTTTAAGTTACTATTATTAAATATTTCTTTTTCATATTTTTCGACATTTATAAAAAATTTTTTTAATAACGATCAATGTTATTTATATATATATATTTAAAACGGGAATTTTCAAAATACTTATTTATGATCGACCTTCTATCTCGTTTCATTGTTATTTTTACTGTGCCAGAATTTGTCAAAGCTAAAGCTTGCTTAATTTGTTGAGAAGAGTAATTTTATCCTAAAATCCCGCTATGGACAAAAAGATTTGGAAATTTAATCTACATTTATATTAGTGTTGTAAAAGTGGCTGAGGTTTGTTAAGTCGACCTTTGGTTAAGACTAATGATCGCATCTAGTCTGTTTTTCAAATTTCGACTAAGCCTAGATGTCTACCAAGAAAAACAAACCAAAAACCTTTAGTCATGTTTAATCGCCTTAAATCAAAGGTGGACCAAACATAACCCAGCCATTTTAGGACACTAATATATGTATACTCGTCCAGTGCAAGATCTCCCTCATATCAGCTGGGTAGTGTTTGAAAAACGGCTGAGGTTTGTTTTGTCGTCCATTGGTTTTACTAAGACTAATGATCGCTTATGGTCTGCTTTTTGAATTTCGACTAAGCCTAGAGGTCGAATAGAAAAAACAGACCAAAAATCTTAAGTCGACTAAAACCAAAGGAGGTCGATCAAACAAAACTCAGCCGTTTTTACAACACTACACAGCTGGGTAATTTGGTTTACATTATTTTTTGGTAGAGCGGGTACGTGCCCAAATCCTACGTAAAAATTTTGTCAGATCCCAACTCTTCTAGGCCCTCGTCAACACCGGGTATAAGGCCACCCCCGGCTGGCAAACAAAATTCGTCTAACGTTGCTTCCACCGGGTAACTAAACGCAATCTAAATTCTGATATATTTATTTCTAAGTATGTCTTTCATTAACCTAATTGACTCTTCGTTATTTAATTACGAATGAATGGGTAGAAATATTTCGAGATCTGAAGCCACCAGTCCAACTGGAGATCGAAGAAATTCATCAATCATCTGGAATTCACCTCCGCCCGACCACGCTAGCCCGGCCAAAAATGTTGACCCCGGTTCTGCTTGGGCTTCTTTTGATACCCCAAACCCGACTGCTGCCCCCAATAATTTAACCACCACCAACATTTATGGCAATAAAAATGAAGGTGCCTGCCCTAGTGTTGTGAAAACAGTCGACTAAACATTAACAGACTAAAGGTTTGACCGAAAATCCTTTGGTATGTATGTGCGACTAAGAAAAATAGACCAGAAAATTTTTGGTCTGGTGATGTTTAATCGACCAAACAAAACTAGCCGTTTTTACAACACTAGCCAGCCCTTTGACACTAATTTTAAATGCAATTTGTCATCAAAGTTTATCAATAATTTGATATTGCAATAAAGCATATGTTAAGGTCTCGCATTGAAAACACCAGGCTAGGCTAATCATAATTATCTAAAAAGTTTATATATTGCTCCGTAACCTTACGTGTACTTTCACTTATCTAAAAATGAAATTACACTTTTTACGTTTTGGTTATTTACTTCATCACACACCATTTATTATGCAATGGTAAAATTGAATTTCGACAAATGCTAAATTACTTTTATACTATTTGCCTCTAATGATTAATAAAGATTTCATCTATGAAAAACCATTAATTGTTATCATGGGCGTAGTCAGCTTTAGAGGGGGGCAATAATGATTTAGGGAGGGGTAAAATGAACATTTTTTGAAATTTAGGTCATAATTTTAATAAATTTTAACAATTTTTTGGGTTAAAAGGGGGGCAACCGCCCCTCCCTGCCCCCCCCCCTTGGTTACGCCCATGTATGTGTAAAACAAACAAAAAATGGTATTTTTATCAGCTGTGGGGTCTAAATACGTGGCCGTGTATCCTTACGCGTCAAATGAGGCCGGTGATCTTGCTTTCAAACCCGGTGACGTCATAATGGTTCAGGAGGAGGAAGCACGTGACTCCTCCAACGCTGATTGGTGGACGGGGACCCTTTTGTCTACAGGGGCGAAGGGTACTTTCCCCAGCAATTACGTCACCAAGATGGCCGCCAACCTCTCGCAAGCTCAACCCCCGCCCGCGAACACGCAAAAAGTATTAAATTTGAAAAAATTAAGAATCTTTAAGAGTAGCGATTGACTTTTTGTGGTTATAAGCCATTTTGATTATTTTTTTTCCTATAGCGGTGTTATTATGGGCGGATATAGGATGATACAGGTAAGGGCAATCGTTCCCCCTCCCCTGTTATTAGTGCCGTAAAAACGCCTCTTTGGTCTGGTTATGTTTAGTCGACCTCTAGGCTTGGTCTAAATTTGAACAAAGGTGACCAAACAAAATCCAGCCGTTTTTATAATACTACCTACCTGGTATCCCAAAATTTTTTTAATTAACGAAGATTAAATTTTAGAAAATATGATGCCCCTGTCTTAATTATCATCACATCTTTTGCCATTTTAAAACTCAGAGGTCAGATTTGTTCCAATATTTCTGTTCGAACCCGGACCGGTCCAATTTTTTAGGTAAATTGCCCACCCGAACCCTTAAGTATCCGCTCTGCCAAGCTCAAATCATTAAAGTTGCCGGAACTTTCCTGCCCTAGTGATGATTTTGTAACTCAGCAATGTATTCTATATGTTTCAATGAGCCATATTTTTTATTATCTAGATCCAATTACCATCTAAAAAATTGCTTTAGAAATAAATAGTCATAACCTTGTTAGGAAAGAGACGAGACTGGTATAAAAAGAATACATTTTAGAGTAATATTTAATATAAAATTGTAATCAACCTTTCATGGGCGTAGCCAGGAAAAGGGGGCAGGAAGGTATGGCTGCCCCCCCCCCTCTAAATCCAAAAATTTGTTAAAATTATGACTAAAATTTCAAAAAATGCTCATTCTGCCCCTCCCCAAATCATCCTTGTCCCCCCTCCCTTTAATTCCAATTCTGGCTACCCCCCATGCAACCTCTTACCAGTCATTTTATAACGTATTTTTAACCAATGTTTTTCCACTCTACTTCGCAAATGCTCTTTAAATCCTCTAAAATCGATTGAATTCATGCACGTTATTTTTCAATTTCGAAAACGAAGTTTCAACCACAGCATCAACGCAAATCTTCGACCGGGAGCATGGGTAGTGTTGTTAGTGAGACTGCGAGTCACAAATCGGGCAGTTCTAAGAGACCTATGGAGTCGGTTATAGCCATCGCCCCTTTCACTGCCTCAGGGCCTGAACAAATGTCCCTGAGCCCTGGAATGATCTTGTCCGTGAGGCGCAAAACGCCCACTGGGTGGTGGGAGGGCGAAATAGTTCCGAAGGTAAAGCTTGTTTAGAAATAATCAAAACGTATCACCTGTCCCAGTTTTCCCGACCTTTTTTGGTATGTAGATAGTGAAAAAGTAGAGGTGTTATTCATGTGCTTCAAAATTCATTTTGCCCTGTATAATAATAAATAATAATAATAATTAGTGTTGGTCGACCTTTCGTTTTAGTCGACGACATAAACAAACCAAAGGTGTTTTGGTCTAATTTTCTAAGACGACCTCTAGGTTTAGTCAAAATTTGAAAAACAGACCAGGGTCAATTCTTAGTCTTAGTTGAATTAAAGGTCGACCAAAAAAAAACCCAACCTTTTTTACAACGCTAATAGTAATTTTCAGTAATGCCCTTTAAATATCCTCGAGGTAAAATAGCTTTTAAACACAAATAAGCGAACTTCTGTCGGAGTTTAAAGGCTATTTTGGGGTAGGAGATTATTATTTCACTGGAAAGGCAGTCGACCCTTTATAGAGAGATTGAAATATGGGTGTAATATCAGTCTAGGGGTTCTAAAAATTCACGAAGGCCCAGGGTAGAAAAAGTTGGAAAAAGTTTTTTTTGCTTTCTCTCTTGATGTATATGAAGGATGTATTATATAATAAAAATACGTTGGAATGATTAAAGATAATGCAAGTGGATTTTGTATTTGCATTAAGGTGGGGCAAGGAAGTGGTAAAAAACAAATAGGTTGGTTCCCGGGCTCTCACGTTAAACCGGTCAAGGCATCTTTAAACGATCCCGAACGGGTAAATGATATTAGTATATACCTAAGTTTTTTCCTAACTCTACCCTAAGGTTTAATTTATATCCATTTAAATGTCATTTTACGAATAGTATTAATTTTTTGTAAGTTATCACAACTTTCTAGATCTGCTGATCTAATAATGAAATAGTTTACTTCGTTTAATTGTGGAATTAAGGACGCCTACTTAAAAATTTGATTTCATTAATAATAAGGGCATTGAGTTATTTACCCAAAAAAACATTAAAGAGATTCATATAAGGGCAACTTAGTGTTTTTCTTTCTTTATTAACTGTGCGAGAAAATATTGATACATAATTAAAGCACCATATGTAAAAATTGAAATGCCTCCCCCTATGTGTTTATATTAGAATTCAATGTCATTGAGTATTTCCTTATAACAAATTTTTTCTTATTCTTTGCATGATCCTATTAATAAATTTAATTACAAATTGTACAATTTAGAAAGTAGGTAGCGCCTGGGCCAAACCATCGGGAGGGAACCAATCAGGTACGACGCCGTCGGCTATCCATAGTCCGGCTCAACAACCAATCGTGTACGCGGTTAAAGCGCTTTTTGATTACGCGTCCAATCACGACGGAGACCTCTCTTTTAAACAAGGCGACCTCATTCACGTGACCGAAAAGAACGACGCCAATTGGTGGACTGGCCGCTCAGCTTCGACCAATCAAATCGGTTTATTCCCTTCTAATTACGTTTCGCCCGTTTCCGTCATCAGCACTTACGACCCCTCCAACCCAATAGCCTAAATTTCAATATCTGCTATCCTAAAAAGTTTGCATTACTATTTTTGTAAATATATTTTAAAATTGGTTAACTATTTTATGTGTTTTTTTCATTTATAAATATATTCAGGTTTCAGAAGTGAAATCCAAGCTTATCAATACTCTACAATTAGCCTTAAAGAATGAATGTTTCATTCCTTCTCATATAAATGGTTGAACTCGAAACTTAGAATACGTGTGATTTTTTTTTCTATCTTTCGAGTTAAAATCTAAAAACTTTGCCCCCTTATTTATTGTGCGACACCCTCGCGACGACGTGTCTAACCAATTTTATGTTTACGTGTCTGCTCTTTAAATGCCTTTTTTCACGTGCTATGTTGTCGTCCCATAACAATTATCATTAGCTCCCGCGTACGCACGATATAATTATATGTTTTATGTATCGTCTCATTGTAACCGGTAATCTACTTAACCTCGATGTTATAACTTAAAAATTATTATTGGATAGAATTAATCCCGAATTTGCGCTAATTATTATCATGTCCAGTGTCGATTCTCATTTTACTATTAAGATAATTGAAGTTTTTAGGAATTAGTTACTAAACTAACGCATGGCAACTTTTAGTCTGCATTAACAAGTTAGGTATAAGTATCTAAATAACGAATTTTAAAATGCAAATCAAACGCAATTGAATGGTGAGTATTTATATTAAATTTTGACCTTGGGCATAGTTCAAACACTTTAAGGACCACGATGCTAAGGCTAATCGAATTTTAACCTTTAAAACGACCTGACTATATATCATGAAGTCTCCAAACATTTTCATTGGCGCAGCCCAACTTGAATTAGTGGGAAGCATTCATATTAATGATTTAAGGAGAAGCCAATAATATAATCTGTTGACCAGGACCATTAAAGTTAGAATGCCATTATTTAAAAAATAATCCTTGTGTTATATTCTGTGTATGATTAAATCACATTCAATCTGATGTGCAGCCAACGTAGTGTTGTAAAAACGGCTGGGTTTTGTTTGATCGACCATTGGTTTCAGTCGAATAAACATAACCAGACCATAGGTTTGGCCAAAACCAAAAACCCGTTGGGTCTGTTTATGCGCCTAAGAAAAACAAATCAAAAAACATATGGTCTGGTTATGCTTAGTTGCCTAAAACCAAAGGCAAACAAAACCAAGCCGTTTTTACAACACTAAGTATAGGTGTCTACTTGACAAAATTTATGGGTGTCTAGTTCGTGTGTAACGATATAACGAGTTGTTTTCACATTTCTATATGGGACGGGCAAAAAAACACTAATGATTTTGGTAGGGGTCAGAATGATGATCATTAAAAATTTGTTCTATAAATAAATAGAGAGAGGGACAGTTGGCCCATCTTGCATAGGCCTAGCTAGAATCAAAAATAGTGAAAGGCAAAATGATATCTTGCAAAAAAAAATTTAACATGCTTTATTATAAAAAAGTATTAAATAGATGGTGGAATCAATAAAAGAATACAATAACGAAAATATTTAAAAAAAATGATCAAAAGGCATTACATATTATTTGAAAACACTTGATTATATTAAGTATATTAAAGGAATATCTATGTAATTGTTTAAAACAAGTTTATCCCACTTTCCCACTAATGTTAAATAGTTATATTCATAAATGTATAATGGGTGAACGAATTTTATATTTTAACGAACCGCTACGATATAGTTTTTAACACGGTTTTTAATTAAACATTATTATAAAAATGTCTCAAACGCATCTCGAATAAAACCTAACTTTGACAATAACAAATCAATCGGTTTATTCTTCGATCTTTACAAAGTGAAATTTGGCGATACATATAATAAATATCTACAAAAATTAAATTATCACGACAGGTTAAAGATATTTAAAAACGAGTTTTTTTAACATTTTAGCGTTCGGAGTAACGGCAAATGCGTAGGGTTTAGTTCGATCTGCCCATTCATACTTATAAATGGCAGCCATGTCTACGTGTCGAACATTTAAGCATTGAGCAACTATGCCAGTCCAAAAAGTATCTTCATTTCTGTGGTATTGTCCGAAACAATCCCAATGCGCCGCGTATAGTTTACCCGCCAAGGCAGGACTAAACAAATAACTAAGGCCCATACAAAATGGGGGGAAATAGTTGGGACTGAATTCCTCACGACTTAAGAAATATTTAGATGCATTATTACGTTCTACTAACATGTGACCAGCCACGTGGCAATAAAACCGCCGCTGTTCGACTGGTAACCTCTCGATTTCAGCAGCTAACATTCCTTGGGCATAGTTCAAACACTTTAAGGACCACGATGCTAAGGCTAATCGAATTTTAACCTTTAAAACGACCTGACTATATATCATGAAGTCTCCAAACATTTTCATTGGCGCAGCCCAACTTGAATTAGTGGGAAGCATTCATATTAATGATTTAAGGAGAAGCCAATAATATAATCTGTTGACCAGGACCATTAAAGTTAGAATGCCATTATTTAAAAAATAATCCTTGTGTTATATTCTGTGTATGATTAAATCACATTCAATCTGATGTGCAGCCAACGTAGTGTTGTAAAAACGGCTGGGTTTTGTTTGATCGACCATTGGTTTCAGTCGAATAAACATAACCAGACCATAGGTTTGGCCAAAACCAAAAACCCGTTGGGTCTGTTTATGCGCCTAAGAAAAACAAATCAAAAAACATATGGTCTGGTTATGCTTAGTTGCCTAAAACCAAAGGCAAACAAAACCAAGCCGTTTTTACAACACTAAGTATAGGTGTCTACTTGACAAAATTTATGGGTGTCTAGTTCGTGTGTAACGATATAACGAGTTGTTTTCACATTTCTATATGGGACGGGCAAAAAAACACTAATGATTTTGGTAGGGGTCAGAATGATGATCATTAAAAATTTGTTCTATAAATAAATAGAGAGAGGGACAGTTGGCCCATCTTGCATATAGGCCTAGCTAGAATCAAAAATAGTGAAAGGCAAAATGATATCTTGCAAAAAAAAATTTAACATGCTTTATTATAAAAAAGTATTAAATAGATGGTGGAATCAATAAAAGAATACAATAACGAAAATATTTAAAAAAAATGATCAAAAGGCATTACATATTATTTGAAAACACTTGATTATATTAAGTATATTAAAGGAATATCTATGTAATTGTTTAAAACAAGTTTATCCCACTTTCCCACTAATGTTAAATAGTTATATTCATAAATGTATAATGGGTGAACGAATTTTATATTTTAACGAACCGCTACGATATAGTTTTTAACACGGTTTTTAATTAAACATTATTATAAAAATGTCTCAAACGCATCTCGAATAAAACCTAACTTTGACAATAACAAATCAATCGGTTTATTCTTCGATCTTTACAAAGTGAAATTTGGCGATACATATAATAAATATCTACAAAAATTAAATTATCACGACAGGTTAAAGATATTTAAAAACGAGTTTTTTTAACGTTTTAGCGTTCGGAGTAACGGCAAATGCGTAGGGTTTAGTTCGATCTGCCCATTCATACTTATAAATGGCAGCCATGTCTACGTGTCGAACATTTAAGCATTGAGCAACTATGCCAGTCCAAAAAGTATCTTCATTTCTGTGGTATTGTTCGAAACAATCCCAATGCGCCGCGTATAGTTTACCCGCCAAGGCAGGACTAAACAAATAACTAAGGCCCATACAAAATGGGGGGAAATAGTTGGGACTGAATTCCTCACGACTTAAGAAATATTTAGATGCATTATTACGTTCTACTAACATGTGACCAGCCACGTGGCAATAAAACCGCCGCTGTTCGACTGGTAACCTCTCGATTTCAGCAGCTAACATTTGTGATAGACTCATATTTTGGTCTGTTGCTTGAGGCGTTGTGGTTAGCGGTATAGTTGGATTTTCAACTTTTTCATCAACCATCACGGGAGGGGTTTGTCCATTTTCATCGACTTTTGATTGTTCCACGCGCGATGCTATCTCCATATTCATGCGTTGAAACAGAACGTCGAAACGGGGAAAAATGTCGCCGTCAACTTTTAAAACCCAATCTACCATTTGACAATAGGTACTGCTCCAATGCATTAGTGTTCCCGTTTTGTAGGTTAGGTTGCGATAGTTTTCAAAATAATTCACCTGTACTATATCTCCGTAGGCCTCAGTTTCGTTACCTATAAGCTCTTGCACTTCCCGCATCTTTTCAATGTCCAAGAGCTCTTCCGCCGCTGGTTCAGTGGAGTTTCCACTAGGTTTTACTGGCAGCCTTTTCCTGTACAATCCTAGCAAGAAAACGCTCCTAAATTTGACTACGATCGTTTCGTTGCGTTCTTCGTCTCGCGTAACAACATAATTAAACGCTGGTTCCCCCGGTGTTACGCTAACAGACTTGATGTGTGCTGAAAACGTTGCTGTCCACGTTTTTCTCAAAGTAGTCCTGTAACTGAAATCGGTGGGGGCTGTTAATATGCCTATGATCATGGAATATATTTTAACGGGCCCCTGGACAGCTGTGTCGTAGGCTTTGTCTGGAAAGTAGAGGCTTAAATTATGGTCAGACTCTCCACCTCGGGCCAGCACTTGGCACGTGCTGCTAGGATTGTAAATGTAAGAATATTCGTTACCGAACAAACTCATCGCATCGGTAGATTGACCATTTGAATCCAGTTTGACCGGGTTCAGTGTGTAAAAACGGTCATTCCTTTCTGTTACCGCAGGCTCTAAACCTTGATCGAGAGGGGAAACAAATTCCGATAGACTTTCGTTATTAGCCGGGCTCGGTTCGAAGGCTTGGACTGCGCTGGGGTTTAGGATACGTACAGTCCTGTAATAATTGTGCTTGAGTTGAGACAAGGTACTGTAATAGTTGTTGAAGTAACCGTTAATGATAAGCAAAGCGCCGATGCTTAAAAAAGCTACGATTACATAAAATCTTGACATTGGGAGTAAAGAGAGAAAATAAGTAAAAGGGAAACGTTCCTATCAATTTCCTAAAAAAATCGTCTAAAAATACCAAAAAATCTTGGGTGTAAATTTAATCAAATATTGAATCTTAGGATGCGTTACTAAAAAAACACATCCGCCCAAGGCATTAATAAAATATTTGCCTTCTCTTGCTCCTCCGGTCGTTTATGCGTGACAGAAGAGAGCATGTTAATTGGACAGAGCTAATCAAACACTTCCTTGTATTTATGGTTAGCCTTGAGTGTGCCAAAAATATTTTTCATAATGGATCCTGTTTTGTAGTACATTGATAATGGGCGTAGCCAATGGGTGGCAGGGTGGGGCGGCTCCCCCCCTCCTTTAAATCTGGAACAATTTTAATATAATTATGGGTTAAATTTTTATTATTTTGCTCCTCCCTAAAGAATTATTGCCCCGCCCCTCTACACCCATGTATTTGATTTAATGCATGGGCGTTGCTTCAGCTGTCCTTTTTAAAATTTTTCCGGAGGTAATTACAATTTATTCATATATAAGCGATTTTGCTCATTCTCTTCCTATATAAATTATTCGCTAACTAATCCTTTTATTAATAAACAGCAGAAACAAAATTTTGAACAAAAAACGTAATTCGATTTTTCAATAGTATATAAGGCGATGATGGATGTATTCATGGGCGTAGCCAGAGGAAGGCAGAGAGGGGCGGCTGCCCTCCTCTAAATTCAAAAAAACCTCTAAATTTAATGTATTTATGGCTTTCAAAAAATTATCATTTTGCCCCTCCCTAAATCATTATTACCCCCCTCTACTCCAAATCCTGGCTACGCCTATGGATATACTTGCGAAACCTTTATTTTTAAAGTGCAAGGTGTAAATAAAAGGTTAATATAATTATAAAATCATTTCATTACTCTCCCACTTCTAAAATTTTTTCTCGAAAATGAATTTAAACGCTACAGTAGATGAGTCACTAAATATGTAAACACTAAGAAGGGGATAAGCAGGGTCTCCTTTCCCTACTATTATGGGTAAAATTATTAGAAAAACTTGTAATGATTTTGATAAGCTTATTTTTAAATTCTTTTTATAATAATTATTTCATTAGAACTTCCAAACGTAATTAAAACGAAGAGATATAAAATATGAGGAGCGGCTAATAGAAAAACGCATAACAAGTATCGTCCATCAACATGTGGTGTAAGTGCTAACTTTTTAATTTTAATAAAAAGTTTGTGAAATATTTTGAAACCGGGCAGCGTCTGCCAAGATATATTAATAACGCTGAATTATAATGTTCCAGGGCATGGAGCTTTAATCGGGATAAAAATGATCCTTGGAAGGATGGCTTGCACAATAGTTCTCTGCGAGGGTTATAACGTTTTGGTAGAAAGGAACGGTAAATGTTTATGCAGATGAAATCCCATTTAAGAGATAGACTCATAGGTGTAGCCATGGGGGGGGGGGGGCAGGGAAGGGCTGCTGCCCCCCTTTAGTTCTAAATTTCCTTAAAATTATAATATATAATTACGGCCAAAATTTTCGAAAAAATATTAATTTCCTCCCTAAATCATTATAGCCCCCCTCTAAATCCAATCCTAGCTACGCCCATGGGTAGACCATTTGCCAGGTGATTTGCTATGCCTTTTATATATTACAATTCCTTTAAAGGGCATTTAGATAGATGCCTTGAATATACATTCACTTGTTGGTAACAGTTGCGACAGAGTTCTCTTGCGGTATGGGCGTAACCAGGTTATAAGATTTGGGGGGTGGGGGCAAAATAACAATTTTTAGTAACTTTAGTCATGACTATATTAAACTTTGAAGAAAATTTAGATTTAGAAGGGGCAGCTACTCCTCCCTGCCACCCCCTGGCTATGCCTATGGGTATATGGGCTATGTAAAGTAAATCTCGGATTTAACAGCAACGATGAAAGCTGCTAGGATAAACTTACAGCCATCACGAACCAATCCATCGACTAAATATTTTCGTTGGTATGTTAACAGGAATGCGATCTCTGAGACCAGGAGTTGAATCATCGCCCTGTTCCTAAGATATCTCAAAGAAATTATTATAGAAATTTAGAAGTCCTCTGAATTAATGGGATATATGGGGGTGCCCAGTAGCGTAGTGTGTAAAAACGGCTCGGTTGTATTTGGCCGACCTGTGGTTTTAGTCGACTTAACATAAACGACTTAAAGATTTTTTGGCCTATTTATTTGGTCGACTTCTAGGTTTAGTCGAAATTTAAAGTTCGACCTAAGAAAACCCAGCCGTTTTTACAACACTAGTACTCTTTCAATAGGCAATTTTGTTCCCAAAATTTTTCCCTTATGTGAGCTTTTGAGGAGATTAACACTCATTTTTTGATATTTTACCATGGGCATGGGCGTAGTCAGGATTTGGATTAGGGGGGGGGGGCAATAATGATATGGGAGGGGCAAAATAATAATTATATGATTAGCCATAATTATATTAATTTTAAAAGGTATTTTTGAGAGGGGGCAGCCGCTCCTCCTTCCTCCCCTCCCTGGCTACGCCCATGTATTTTACTAACCCATATATGTTCCCTGGATATAAAATTAGTTTTTTAATCCCGTCCCTGCAAAGTTAGTTTTATAAATAACTAAAGTGTTTTGAAGGCTATTTTCTCGTTAAGCCGTCTAAAATGATATTTCGTTTGTGGAGCTCGCTACAAATTTTGCCTCTGATTCGTGCCAACAGCTTATCTTTTTATTATTAAGTCATTTGTTATTATAAGTGACCGACTACCTTAAATTTTGGCTTTAAATTACATTGACATCTTTTAGGTAAATCTTTTGAAATTAGATTTTCTATCATGGGAGTAGCCAAGGGGGAGGGGCAGGGAGGGGTGGCTGCCCCCTCTAAATCCATTTTTTTTTGAAATTTGAAAATTATGACTAAAAATTCAAAAAAAAATAATTTTGCCCGTCCCTAAATTATTATCGCCCCTCCCTAAACCATTTTTGCCCCCCTCTAATTCCAATGCTGGCTACGCCCATGTTTTCTATGGTCCTAATTTATCTTCTTTCAGCTCTATAATCCTTGTTTTTGAATTAATTTTTCCATTTTCTAAATTATTTTAACGCGTCTAAACAAACGAATGCAATACAAATATCGGTCAATTTAAAAGCCTTAAATTTCATGATTTATAAATATATTTGATTAATGTAATTAATGATATTTCCCGAGCGCTTGAACCCGAGCTCATTACATTTTTCCAGCCGAACTCGACCCTAAATTTATTTTTTATTTTATGTTTGCTGATTACCTAAATGGCTTCCACTTCTCGTAAAAGAGGAGATTTTTATAAAAAAATGTCCTTGCCTGGTTTTAATAAAAATTTTTCCAAACTTACCCAAAAAAATTAAATAAAAACTCAAACTCGCCCAGCCTACAGTCAGATATTAACCCCGAAACTGTGTGACCGGGGTCTGTGTGACCCCTAGAGTGCTGATGTTAGCAATTTCCTATTTAAAAACTCTAGTATCTCTAGCCACATTCCCATTTGATTTACCTCATAAGAGCATCCAGGGAGGCAAGGGGGTCCCCTTCCCCCATATCCATAAATTTAAAAGAAATTTCATGCAATTTGGTTTCAAAGTTCCTCCCTAAATCATTAAAAACTGACGAAGCTATTTTATTAAAGCATCAATTTGTTTATTTTGACACTAATAAAAACGTATGTCTATGTAAGACATTTATATTAAATTATTTCGCTCCCCTCTAAAATCGGGAAGGGCCTTGATGTCAGTGCTAGCAAGCGTTAAATTTAAAATTAATAAATTAACTTTATTTTTTTTTAATTATTTTTATTAAATGAAACAATTGCTTATACTACTTTTTAGAATTGTTAAAATCTAAAGGTTTGATAAAGACGAATTTTGTAAGAAATGAATTAGTGTTGATCTCTTAAAAAGGTCAAACACAATAATAACATTACATAGTGAAAGCTTCTCGTAAAATAAACCTTGAGGCAGGCTCCAGCACAGATTACGGCTTTAATTGTATGGAGAAAACGAGCAGAAATTTCTGGAGTAAAAAAACCAATTTTGCATTTTAACGTAAAAATTACGTCGTTAGGAATTAAATTCTTTATCGTGATGTTACTTGCTGGCATTTTGATTTTTCTATGGTTTTCCCAATTCGCAATTCAAGGCGACAATGCCATAAGGGGTAAGTGCTGTTACACTTAATTAAAAGCATCCAGTTTTTTCACGTCAATCATTTTTAAACAAAACACTACATAACAAAAATATATTACAATAAATAAAATTAATGTAAAGTAAACAATTTTATATATTATTAACGAAGTAACAAGATGCATTTTTATCGAAGTTAATATGAAAAACTAAATATTTTAAATTTTTATTATTTCAAGTGAAACTGAAACAACATAATTTTTTCGTAATCGGTTATTATCCAAATTGGGCAAAATGGAGGGGTCAGCCTTACAAATATTCCATAGCCACTGTTAATGGATCCTTAATCACACACCTTATATACGCCTTTCTAAAGCCTACTGAATCAGGAGATTTAATTAATGATTGTCCAGGTTAAAATCTTCTCGTATATATTAATAACGTATACATTTATCTTTAATAACTTACACCTAGAGTCCTACATAATGGGGATTCTTTGACCCGAGCCCGACCCGAGGCCGAATTTTTTTTTATTCAAGCTCAACCCCAGCCCGGCCAGGCCCGACTTTTTAAATTGTAAATTTATAAAAAAAAAAATATTCAGAATACCACCCGCACCTTTCATTAATCATAAAAATATTTTGTCTCCTCTAAATAGCCTACTCAACAAAGGAATTAGTAACAAGTTTTAAACACTTTAGCTAGATTTTGCCTTAGGCCGGTCTCGGGTTGGGTTGGCCCGATTAAAAGTTAAGTTTTGGCGTTCTGGTGGGGCTTAAGACAGTCGTTGCAGGGCTCTACTTACACCCTTGGGCCTAGCCAAGGGTAGGAAGTAGGTTCCATTTAACTCCATAAATTCTTTAAAATCTCATATCATTTTGACTAAAATTTCAAAAAAAATTTCATTTGCCCCCCCCCCACTCCCAAATAACAATTGCCCCCCCCCTCTCGTTCCAATCCTGGTAACGCCTACGCTTTCACCATTTGTTTAAATTTTTAGAAGACTATCCAGCGCTGTTGAACTTTAAAACGAATTATCCCAATGTAAAAATATTGCTGAGCATTGGGGGATACGGAGACAACTCAGTCGCTTTCAAGTAAGGAAAAGTGGCGCTTTTAATAAAAATGTTAAATATTAAATAAATTATTTCTTACAGCTTTGGACCTTTACTTTTTTTTCTAATTGGTGATAAATTATTTTTTTAGTTAATTTATTAAAAGTAGGCAAAAAATCAATTTTTAAAGGTAATAGTGTTGTAAAAACGGCTGGGTTTTGTTTGGTTCACCTTTGGTTTAAGTCGACTAAACAGCAACAAACTAAAGATTTTTGGTCTGTTTTTCTTAATCGCATAAGGTTTGACCAAAAAACCTCAAGTCTATTCATGTCTAGTCAACTAAAGCCGAAGGTTGACTAAAAACCTAGCCGTTTCTACAACACTAAAAGGCAAGTTAAGCAATTCATCCTTATAAATTATTTTAAGTTTTACTATGCACTTACCTGCAGCTACTTAATAAAAATGGCTTCTAATTATTAATCAAAATGTTCTGGAAAATTTTGTTATTTTACTAGAAAATTAGCATTAAATCCAGTAGCTACACAGGCATTTGCGACGAACGCCAGAGTTCTCCTTCAAAAATATGATTTTGATGGTATTGATTTGGATTGGGAATATCCTGATGCTCAAGACAAAACGGGATATATATCTATTTTAAAAGTAAAATTAGGATATATTTTTGGGTAGAACTTCATAAACTTTGAACGTCTATAAAAATATTTGTTAACAAATCTTAGAAGTCTTGTACAAACGGCTGGGTTTTGATTGGTCCACCTATGATTTAACTAGGACTAACGGTCAACTGTGGTTTGTTTTTCAACTTTCGACTAAGCCTAGTGGTCGACTAAGAAAAATAGACCAAAAAATCATTGGTCTGTTTATGTTTTGTCGACTATAACCAAAGGCCGATCAAACAAAACCCAGCCGTTTTTACAACACTCGAGTGCAGCTTATAAAAGGGTAGCTAGGGTAAGCAAGAAAGTGTAACCACCCCCCCCCCTGTAAATTTAAAACTTGTTTTATATTTAATATAGTTTAATTTTTTTAAAGATTTTTATATTGCACACAAATCCTGGCTACGCTCTATGTGTATTATGATAAATATAAAGCTAATTTACAATTTTAATAGCTGTATGTAATAATTATCTCTAATAAAATGTAGAAAACCTTTTTATGTTTAATTGATTCATCTTCAGCAAAATATATATATTTTGGGCTTATTAAGTGAATTAAAACATTTTTTTTAATTAAGGCTCTTAATTACGAACTCAAGCAAGGTTCAAAGATCAAACGGTTTTTGTTGACATCTGCTGTTCCAGTTGGAAAAAATACAATAGATGAAGGTTATGACGTGCCAGCTATGAACAAGTTATTGTCTTTTTTCCATAAAAAATATTAATTTAAATTACATATTTTAAAATGTTTTATATATTTTGATCTATAATTTAGTTACCTCGACTACATAAATGTAATGGCGTACGATTTTCACGGATTGTGGAACAAGGAATTGGGCCATAATGCGCCATTGTTTGACAGCACTGAATACAATGTCGTAAGATGAGCCAATCAATAACAACATTTGTTTTTAATTTTTGATTTTTTTTGCAAAATAAATATTTTGCCACACAAAACTAACTTTACAAACACTTTTTATTGCTTTTATTGCAGAATTATATCGTAAATTATTGGCTTGGAAAAGGAATGAATTACAAAAAAATAATTCTGGGCTTAGGAATTTATGGTCGGACTTTTGTTGTTAAAGATCCAACTCAAACGGTTCCAGGTTCTTTAGCTGACCCTTATACCAAACCTTTACCTGGACCTTATACAAAATCTGTCGGTTTTTTATCTTATTATGAAGTAAGATTTGAAAGTAGTGCTGTAAAATGGTTGGGTTTTGTTTGGTCGATCTTTGATTTAATTAATGCTAACGGTCGACTATGGTCTGTTTTTCAGATTCCGACTAAGCCTAGTGGTCCGACTAAAAAAACAGACCAAGGCAGACCAAAAAACCTTTGGCCTGTTTATGTTTAGTGGGCCAAAACTATACCCAGCCCTTTTTATAGCACTATTTGAAACATAATTGATTTGCTATTTCTGAACGTTTTCCAATATTTACAATTCTTAAATTTTCCTTTTACTAAATACATCCTCACAAAATATGTATTTTTTAATAAATTTGGTGTAAATATAACAAAATATTAAGATAACTTAATATAACTGGTTGCAAAAATTTATTCTAAACGGCAATCTCTGATTTCATCAAAATACATCACATAAGATCATGGGCGTAGCCAGGATTGGATATAGACGGGGGCAGTAATGATTGAGGGCAAAAATGATAATTTTCATAACTATATGAAATTGTAAAGAATTTTTGGATTTAAAGTGGGCAGCCGCCCCTCCGTGCCACTCTATGTCTACTATTTCATGGGATTCAATTGAAATTAAAGTTTAAAAATGAAACAAAACGGTTTTAATTAAAAATATGTATAAAAAATTGATAAACCAAAAATATAAGATAGTTAAACTCAATTTCAAAAATCATTAGATTCAAAATAATGGTTGGACCGAGTTATGGGACGATGTAGCCAAAGTTCCATATGCTTTTAGTGGAAATCAATGGGTCAGCTATGACAATAAGCAAAGTTTGAATTATAAAGTAAAAATTATAAATATATTTTAATTATATTCTAATATAATCATAGACTAAGTAAACTGATCATGTCATATGTTTCATATGATAAAATGTGTATACCATTATATCCACCATTTTTAATTTAACTATCTCCCATGTCTTTCTGCAGTGTACCCCATTGTTCAAACAGAAAAAGAGAATTTATCTTCCTCATTAATAATGAATAAAAAATAATGTTAATAAAATGCATGGCACTAATTTGCTTTAACATCACATCATCACAGTATTTTTATGGACTTTGCAAATGATATAGCTGTTTTAATGTTTAACTATTCAATTTTTTTATACGTTTTAAAATAACTTTAACTAACCAAAATCATTCAATCTATATGTCCTTCCCTTATTTGAGCACATTTCAAGATGGCGGAAGGCGGTACACTTATTTAAAGTTGATTAGCAATCTATCTAGTCTATGAATATGATTTATATTATGTCGTACATATTCATCCATAATTCCAAGATATTCTTTTAAAAAGTCGAAAATATTTTAGAATTTAAACAAAAATTATGATGGAATTTGTTATTTTAATAGATGAAATATGCTTGCCTAAAATTATTGCCTGGATTCATGATTTGGGATCTATCTATGGATCAATTAAAAGACGGCTTGCTACCTTACGTTAAAGAAAAAGCTAATCTAGGATGCCCTATGATATTATTTAAAAATTAACAATTAACCAATATCTTTGGAGTCATCTAGTCAATATTGTTATTATTATTACTTACTAACACTCACACATATTTAAATTTGTTACTGCTTTAGTTAACACTTATAAAATTATTATGTTATGTTATTTCTATTCTATCATGAATATCTCGGATCTCGCATTTATAAATGTCATGTGTTGTGGCCTTCAATCAATTTTTTATAAGTATCATAATTTTATTAAACACGTTGGATAACTTTTGTAAAATCTTTTACAACAAATATAATTATCCACTGTTCATAGGCGCAACTAAATATTAAAAGGTAAGACGACAAAATTATTATTTATGTCATTGAATAGGTAGATTCCTTTAATTTGTGGATCTTCTTCTTTCTTATTTTATGACGTTTATCACCTAGGCTGGTGGGCAGTCTTTTCAACCTTAGTTTCCATTTGTCTCTATATTTACACAGATCTTTCTTTATCTTGTGAATTTTTTTATCGTGCCATATTTTATGAATCCAAGTAAGCTTATGTTTTCCTTTCTTTCTTTTTCCTATGAAATCTCAATTTTCTTTTCGACATGGCCATACCATCTTATTCTATTTGTTAGGAGCTTTGTCGCAATAGATGTTGTACCCAATTTTCTTTTTATTTCTTCATTTCGCTTATGTTCCTTTTTGTTAACTCCTAGCACTCTAGGCGTTGCTTTTCCTTTCTACATATAGCCCATGATTCCGAGCTATATAGGAATGTTGACTGTATAATAGACCTATACAGTGCACCCTTTAGTCTTCTTGGAATGTTTTTGTCTTACAGAACGCCTGTTAAGCCTCTCCATTTGAGCCATCCGGAATTTATCTTTGCTTAAATTTCTTTGTCCATTCTAACATATTGAAGTGATGATCCTAAATATTTGAAGGAATCCACGCTGTAAGTTCCCAATCGCCTAAATTAAGGGATACACATGACTGATTTTTATCTGATTTACCCTTTGTCCTCATGTATTCTGATTTCTTTCGAATTACCCTGAGATCTTCTTCTATCGCATTTACCAATCTATTTACAGTATTAGTCAATTCTTGATCACTTGACACAAAGGATTATATTGTCCGCAAAGATCATTGCCCAAGAAGCTTCCTCGCCCAAATCCATGAAAATAATATCCATTATCATTAATAATAGGAAGGGACTAAGAGCTGAACCTTGATGGAGTCCAGGAATGGCGAAACCCTTTGTAGTCCTCATCGTTGTTCCAAAGTATGTTTTATTTCCCTTGCACATATCTTTTATTGCTCTGACGTACAATTCTAACACATTTTCTTTAAGACTTTTTCACATTAAAATCCAGGGGACTTTATCAAACGCTTTTTCTATATCGACGAAACACCTGTTCACATTTATCTAAACCGTTCCATTAATCTTCTAACACTATTATTAGGGCTTCTGCTAGAACTCTCCGGCATAAATCCCACTTTGTTATCTCGAATTTTAACTTAACTCTGAAGGGGTTTTTCAATCACTTTTTCCCACACCTTGAAAGTGTGACTAAATAGCTTTATCCCTCTGTAGTTGTTGCAATCCGGAATATCCCCTTTCAACTTGTATATCGGTATCATATAGCTACCCTCCCCTAGTTACGCATTTTACCCCTTTTCAAGATATAGTTGAAATGTTTGGCGAGATATGGACACCAGTATTGCCTAACGCTTTAAAGCCTTCTATTGTTATATTGTTTGGTCCGAAGCCTTTCCTGACTTAAGTTTACCAATAGCTACTGTTTCCGTGATCCAATCCGCTGTGTTTAATTCTTCTGTTATATTTTCTTGATTTTGACCTAAGGCCCCTTTTCAATTGATAAATCCGAGTGGGGGTCAAAGGAGCTCATCAGGAAAAAAAGGAGCACACTTTGTTTATTGAAAATAAATCAAGGCAGAACTATCAAACCTATTTCTAAGAAGAATTTGCACAAAGAAGGGTGTATTAATTTTAAAATAACCCTAACCCAAATCAAGAAATCAGTCCCTCATTTTTTTTAAAAAACATATCATCTCATAAAATGTCAATATACATCATGCAATTATATCACATGTATATAAACAAAATGATACAATAAAATCTTTTCATACATGATTGACTTTTATTATAAGTATGAAAAAACATCAGGATAAATAAAATATGTAATTTTATAAATATCCATAGTTGGTATTTAAAAAATATAAGTGCTAAATTATACATTAAAATCTTTCCATACATAAATGACTTTTATTATAAGTATAACATAAGGATAAGGTATTTGCTAAAACAATATGTTAAATTCTGATATACATGATGAGAAATGTTCCAATACAATCTTTATATATTCATATATTTACTTGTTATGATTTCACTAGGACATGTTGATATAAAATATTTTGTGCTAAGACAATATGTTAAATTCTGATGAAAGTTCCAATAAATTTTCTAAAAATTTATGTATATATTACTTGTTACAAATTCAAATTCACCATATCAAAAAACCCCTGAGCAAATCTGAGCAATCATGACGAGTTTCGCTCCTATTTCTGTGCTCCTTAGACCGGTTCCCGATAAATCCCTATAATAGTCGTGCCATCTTTGTAGTATATGGCTGTCGTGTAGTATTTCTCCATTTTGTCCCTTGAATAACCGGCATTCTACGTAATCTCTAGAAATCCGGGCCCTTGACTTTGCGATTTTGCAGATCAATCTATCTTCTTCCTTTAAGTTTAGTTTTATATTATCGACGTACACCTTGTTTTTAGCTTTTGCTCCATATTTTTTAGCCGATCTTTTAGCCATTTGGTAAGCTTGCTTATCATTACTATCCTTGCTTTTATACCAAACTTTGTACAGTCTTTCTTTTATTATTTATACATTTTTGCACTCCTTCATTCCACCACCACGTCTCATTGAGAAATCTTTTAGTGGGCTTGCTTTCACCTAATATTTGTCGTCCCGCTTTTCGCATTGTGCCGGCTATACCATTCCACTGATCCTCACACGAAGTATTTTCCTTCGATTCAGCATGTCTCATTACTCGTTCCCGAAATTGTTGAATATTAACCTTTAGTCTCCTCTTTTGTATAGTAGCCGCTACTTTTTGTACCTTTTGCCCTTTAATATAAAGTCCATCACGCTTGTGTTAACAGGCCAATATTTCACTCGGTATTACCTTAACATTTTGAACATATTTTAAGTGAGTTCTGTTGACTTAAAAGACATCTATCTGAGTGGAACGACTGCCGCCTTTGTACGTTATACGATGCTCCTGTCTCATTTCTAAAAAAGTATTTTCTAAAGCTAGGTCGAAAGCTTGAACAATTT
Organism: Gordius sp. MW1; assembly: GCA_964036665.1. Lineage (NCBI taxonomy): Eukaryota > Metazoa > Nematomorpha > Gordioida > Gordea > Gordiidae > Gordius > Gordius sp. MW1. The sequence continues at coordinate 25,996,740 of OZ038527.1, forward strand.
CTAGAATGTACCTCCTTCATTCTTAAGCCGTAACCCCGACCACCGTGATTTTTTAAATCCTCCTCTTGACTGGCCTACGTGTCCATTGAGGTCTGCTACTTTTTCTATGAGCCCACCTTACCAAATTGAGATGATAGCGTATTTTCAAGCTCCATCCGAAAACAATCCTTTTTCCCCTCTAAGCAACCATTTTAGGAGCGTATGCTGATATAACGTTTATCTTAGTATATTTATAACAAAGCTGTCTCGCTATAATTCTGCCGTTGATTCTTTTAACGTCGACGACAGTTTGTTGAAGTTCCTCCGATAACACTATACCGACGCCATTTCGATGCGTTTTTATGCCGTTATAATTTGCATCCGTCACCTATATATTTTGCTTGGCCCTTCCATTTGGTCTCTTGCGTACAAGCTATATCGATTTTTTTCCTCCTTAGAAAGTCTGCCAGTTTTCTTCTATTGCTAGTCTTTGTACCAACATTCCATGACCCAAACTTGATCCTACTCAAACTAATGTCTTTAACCGCTTCCGTTTGTCGAGAGAGCGGTAACCTTTGTTTATTTCCCACAAAATCCAAGCGAAGAACGCGCGCGTCCCTTAAGGGGAAGACTATAAGCATTGACTAATAGACCTCTCATGTCATATGTTTCATATGGTAATATCTATACCATTAAATCCACTATTTGAATTTGACAATCTCCCATGTCTTTCTGTAGTGTCCCCCATTGTTCAAACAGAAGAAGTGACCTTCCTCATTGATTAATAATCAAAAACGAGTGTTAATAAATAATTATTTAATGAACCTCAGGTGTCACTAAATGTTAACATCACATCATCGCAGTATTCTTTTATATTTTTATGAATAGTCTTAATGATATATGTTTTAAAATGCTCTTTTTAATATCTAACTTATTTTAATTAACCAAAATCTATATGTCCTTCCCTTATTTGTGCACATTTAAAAATGGCGAAAAAATGGTACACTTATTTAACGTTGATGAGCAGTCTATCGAGTTTATGACTATAATACCTCTCCCTACCTTCCACTAACTACTCTTGACGAATTTAATATAAAAATGGATTAAATTTTGCATTTTTAATTGCTATGCAATTTATGGGCTCCTTTTGGTTGTCCGTTGTCCGTCCGTCCCTATCTATTTGCATTGGGTATATTAGGTTATCGAGCATGAGAAAGAGGTGCCCCACCCCTCATCTCTATCTCCCTCGCTTTCGGGCGGGGTCGGGTTTTAATTGCTATGTTAAATTAATGCATAAGTATATCTATTCGTTTTTGAATTGGGTAACATTGATATTAATTGCTATAATTACCCTATGCCCTCCACTACAAGGGCCTATGCCTCTACTGATATGGGTCCCTGTGCCCCTACAAAGTCTATGCCTCTATTAATGTGGGTTCGAACCCCGGCGAACGTTCTGAATTGCTGGTTCGATTCCCGGAGAGGGCAAAATTATTTTTTATTTTTTAAATTAAATTAATATATTTCCTGTTACTACCATTGATAATATGACTTTTTGGCCGTCCGCTTGTTCTATTATTGTTTCATTTTATTATATAATAAACATAAATAAAAGTTGTTTACTTTTAATTGCTATGCAATTTAACTAATTTTTGGGTTAGAATCCCGGAGTTTTTTTGACTCTTATGATTGTTCTTGTTACTATCATTGATAATAAGACTTTTTGGCCGTCCGCTGGCTGCTGACCAATGAAAAAAATGATCATTGGCCAAAATGTGAATCCGAGTTTATTTTTTTGTTTTTTTTGACTATTATGATTGTTCCTGTTACTACCATTGCTATTATGACTTTTTGGCCGTCCGCTGGCTCCTGACCGTTGGAAAAAATGACCATTGGCCAAAATGTAAATCGAAATTATTTTTTTCGTTTTTTTGACTATTATGATCGTTCCTGTTCCTACCATTGCTATTATGACTTTTTGGGCGTCCGCTGGCTGCTGACCAATGGAATAAAATGACCATTTGCCAAAATGTGATTCGAAAATTTTTTTTTCGTTTTTTTTGACTATTATGAATTTATATCCACTTTTACCGTGTCCTGGCTGCTGACCAATGGAAAAAAATGACCATTGGCCAAAATGTGATTCGAAAATTTTTTTTTCATTTTTTTTTACCCTTATGAATTTATATCCATTTTTACCGTGTGCTCTGCTGACCAATGGAAAAAAATGACCATTGGCCAAAGTGAGCATCAAATTTTTTTTTCCGTTTTTTTGGCTATCATTGACTTATAGAGTATCTGTTGGTACTGACCAATGGAGAAAAAATGACCATTCGCCAAATTTTTGATTTTTTTAATTAAAAATTGTTCAAATTCAACAAAAAATTTCTCCCAACAATTCTGCAAATTCTTAACATTGTGATGTTTTATAATATAATGTTTGTTAGACCCATAATCACTAAAGGCCGTAAAAACTAATGTAATACGCAACTAGATGCAAACACTAAATCTAACCCTAACCCTTGCCTATATTACATTTTGCCTATATTACATTTTGCCTATAAATGGAAAATTTGTATAAATAATTAATTAATCATTAGGCATTTAATACCCCCCTATAGGCATTCTCGCCCCTTCCCACCTTTCTCGCCCATAAATTGCATAGCAAATATGATACATTTATACGAAGTATAGATGAGTCGTCCCCCCTTCCCTTCCCCCTTCCCTTCCCCCCTTCCCTTCTCCCCTCCCCCTTCCCACGAGGGCCGAAGGCCCGAGTTCTTATTAGTATTCAATTTTAGCGATAAAAAAAGAGATTAATTTGATAATGGCTTTTCAATATTGCACTCTGTATTATTGTTTAATAGGCTGCGATACTGTTAAGTGCAAATCATTATTTTATAATTAAATGTATTCGGCCTTTGGCACAAAACCTTAATGGAAATTATTTCTAGAATTGGCAGCCGATCCATAAGTTATATAATAATTAGCTAAATTTCAATATTAAAAAATATTTTTCTGTTTAAAAAAACATACATTGATTAAGCATAATATTTTTAATTGCATGAGTTTTATATGCCAAAATTTATTTTTTTGTAATTTATTAACATAAATGATCAGTAATAGTTTATTAAAAGAAGGACAAATTTATTGCCCTCCCTTTTGTTTAATTTTATGAAGCCAAATATTATATGTTTTAAATATTTAAATTGATTAATTATAATTAATTTCTATAAATTACTACAATGTTTTATTTTCCCTTCTGCTAATGCATTTTTAAAAATAAGATTGTAAAGGCAATATTTTTAGGTGCATTTTTTAATAAGTCGCTATAGCGTGATATCATTAATAGTTCGTAGGATCAAAAATAGATTAATTAATTAATTTGCCCATTTTCTCTATAATAAACAAAACAACGAATTATTGTAAGGTCGAGTTTATTAATTCGGAAATAAAGTTATGCCATAAAACATTATCGGCTATAAAATCATTAAGTAACTTAAAAATTAATTTAAATAAAATATAGCTTTCTAAATTTGGAGAGCTTAGGACTTTTGCTCGGGTTTTCACAGTATCCAACAAAGACGTAAGGGTCAGTGTCGCTTCTGTTTTGGCTGCACACCAATCCTTTACCACAATTTCCATCTTGATTTTTAAATCCAGCACAACTTTCTCCAAGTCCCTAAAAATTATCGAAGAAATTATTGATTGGTATAATTTAATATATAATCGATATCTCTATTTTATTCATCGTTTTTTATGATTATAAAATTACTTAGAGTCCCAACATTTTGTTCGTTCTACAGCTTTCTCAATATCCTTACCAGATCGGCCCGGTCCGATTATAACTAAACTGTTCGGCCAGGCCCACCTGAACCCTTATAAGTGCTCGCCTGGCCATGCCTTAATTTTTAAAGCTTTCCAACTGCCCGGCCACAAAAGATGTTTTTTTTTAATTTGTTAAAAAAATATAGCAAAATTTTTATTTTCCAATTATTTTGGATAACAACTAAGATTAACAATTATTATACAATCAAATAAAAAAGTGACAAATTATTAAAAGGTATGGACACTGTTTATAATTTTTACATAATTTCTATAATTAAATTTAAATCTCTCAAATATTATATGTGGGCTAGTCAAAATTAAAAGTGTATGGGAAGAGAGATCGCCCAAAGTCAAATACTCACCAGCTTTATTTTAAGTAAAAAAATGGGCATTTTAATAGCAAAATGTAATTAAAAATCTTAACTCTGACACATGGCCCTTGTTGGCTATTGACAAATCTGATAAATATTTTTTTATTTATATTATTTTATGGATTATTTTTATCTAATAAAAGCATTTGAATTAAAAAAATATAAAAAAATGTTTAATGTATAAAATTTTTGATATAATAACAATAATATTTAGAGAAACATTTGTTGAAAAAAGTTTACCTTGAGACACATTTCACAACATTTACATTCGTCCAAAGCCTTGCCTACTTTACACACACTCGTATCTATGCATTGAGATTTGTCACAAATCGCTGGGCAATCAAGATAATTTTGAACGCTCGGGTTGCTATAAGCTGGTCTAGTTTTAATAAAAAAACAAAATTATCATGAAGCTTAACATGGGCGTAACCAAGGGGGGGGGGCAGGGAGGGGCGGCTGCCCCCTTTAAATCCAAAAATTGTTGAGATTTATTAAAATTATGGCTAAAATTTTAAAAAATGAGCATTTTGCCCCTCCCTAATATTGCGCCCCTCTAATTCCAACGCTGGTTAAGCCTATGATGCTTATTTTTAATAAGATGTTAATTTTATAATATTAAACATAAAATTATAATTTATGCCAATATTATGCTTACGATATTTGTGAAAATTTCACCAAGAATACTCCAAAGACAATTGGTAATAATGATAAATAATAATTCATTTCGAAGCTCAAAACTTTAAAATAAGTGAAAAGTGAATGCTTAACAATGTTCTAGAAACATCTTCTAACTTTAGAATGATATTTATTAAAAATAAAAGAAATAATTTACTGCTACATCATTTGCAATAAAACCTGTTTTCATGATTATAGTGGTCCAAAAAATTAACACCCGTTTTATAACACATTTTATATTTTCGTTTAATTTAAAGCTATAAGAATGTTCTTAATAAAAACCGGATATTAAAGACTTAAAGAGGTCATTGGGTTTCTTTAATATATATTATAACATTAAAAAAAAGTAAAGCCAACCAGCTGTCCGTAGCTAGTCTATTTGCGAAAACAAAATAAAAGTCTTTTACAGAAGCATCCACACCTATTAAAACCTCGTATAAGTTTCCACGGCAATTATTGAAAAATTACAAGTTGGACAGGAAGGACTGACGGACGACCAAAAACGTGCTTTTAAATTACATACATAGACTATATAGACTGCTCATGCCATATGTTGCATATGGTTAATTGTGTATCAAATTTTCCTCCATTTTGAAGAGTGCAACTGAGGTATTTTAACCATGTAATTTTGCCCTATAACAGTGAATTTACATTTCTCACTAGTTTATAAATTAAAACGAACGTCAATAAATTAATATTATACAAAATATTGATGGCGCTATATTACCAAACAAACTTTAATAGCAGTTTTTACATTTTTAATTTTTATGTATTGTTTAAATGATATTTATTTTAAAGTTTTTAATATCTACCCAATTCAATATTTTTTATTTACCTTTTTAAGATTATTTAATTTGCGAAAATTACTAATTTCTATATCATCACTTTACCATGTTCACATCAAATTGGTTGAAAAAAGGGTACACTTGTGCGTTGATGAGCAGTCTATCAAGTCTATGATTAGATAGAAATTAAAACAAAAAATATGAAAAAGTGTTACAAAAAAATAATTGTTTTAGGAAATTGTTACTTTTATGTGTTACTTCTTACTAGACTTGCTTTACCAAATATTCTGAATGACTCTTTTAACAATAACAAGCAAACGTGTGAGACTTCTCTTTATGTAAGTTCTGAGTCTGGGATTAAAGCAGGCTATGACATAGAAGGTGCAACTGACGTAGGCGAATTGAAGAATGGACAAGAAGGGATATATTAGAACTAATATTTTTCTGTCGTAACGTGTTCTCAGAGTATCCATTTTAATGTGCATTACGGCTAAGGGTAGATTTAGGAATATGAATTCAATCGCCAATGCTATTAGCAGGCGAGAATGTTGACGAGTTTCGTTTTGCTTTCTAATATACCAAGTTGCTGTGGATGGGATTGTAGCAAGTACGGTTTGGCCCATCCGAACTTGGGCAGGACCTTCAAGTTTTGCGCTAAGAGTAGAAACTGTTTCCGTATTCACTTCAGGACTTGAACTTTCTAGGTTAAAATCGTGCGCCTGCACGGTTCTGAGATTATAGTTGTTGCTCATTAAGGCAGCAGTTTTACGGTTGTGTCTTACTAGCGCAAGTTTAGCCCCGACAACAGCTACGAATGGAACTATATTGATGCAAAATTCTCGAGTGATCTGATAAGCTTGCCACCACGCCAAACTGTACATGGGATGACCCATGATGTGGGTTGACCAAGCGTAAACGTATAAATCGTGATTGGGTATGGCAGGACTTTGACCGCATACATGTACCTTTTCTACCTTGTACCAAAGGGTTGTCGGTAAATACCAGAGCACACAATAAACGTAACACAAGAGCAAAGTTAGATTAATGCGCTTTCGCGTTACCCATAATTTGTAAGTGTAGGGCCTAAGGGTCGCTAAGACTTGATTCAAGCACAGCAAACAGTATACTATAAAGCCTAATGCTATGAAAGGTTTGGTTAGGGGGTAGTGCACGTGTGCCAGGTAAGTCATGAACCCTATCCCATTCCAGATCTCGTTGCGCTCCGGATTGCCAAAAATCCGAATGATCGGTGATGGAATCAATAGTAAGGAGTTGAGCAAATTGATGGAGAAGAAAATGAGGAGCAAGTAGAGGTCCAAAGACGTTTTAGTAACGGATTTGGTTCTCTTAAATGTGGTGGTCGTCGTTCTTTTTAACGATGAATTTTGTCCGAGTAAGATCCAAGTTCCAATTCCATTGCCCAGAACACCGAGTAACATAAGTATCACCGAAAGGACCTTGTTGATTGTAGTGAAGACTCCTGGTTTATAAAGCGTTATTTCCCCATAACTTAAGCATGGATTAAGGAGTGAATCGTTCGAGACGTTGTATGACATCGCGAATGTTTGATTTAAATCAGAAGTCAATAGATCGTCCATCCTAGGAGTTTAGATTTAATTAAGTTATTATAAGTTGGATAGATGACGTGAGGCTATTTGTGATTAAGAATTAATCACTGGTAATATTATTTATGCCCGCTTTGGATTCTTAGAATGGCGATGGTAACGGGGCTATGTTAAGGGGAGGTGATAAATAAAATAAAGTCTTCTATAGACTTCTAGGAGCGGTTAATTAAAAATCGATAGAGACCCAAATTTAGAGAGTAATAATACTAATTTTGTTTTAAATCCATCATTGAGCTTTGTAATTTTTTCCACATATATATGAATATATAAGGTATTGGTTTTGTGTATGTGCTATGATTGGTTGGCAACAAAAAATATATTGGAAAATGTGTGAATGATAATAGCAAATTTCTAAGAACTCTAAACGAATCGCTATGGTCATTAATATTATTATGATAAAAACAGCGTAATTTCGAGTTTGTGCTTATATTTAAGACATCATCGTAAACACTCAAAAGGTGTTAGCCGCATTGGCATAGGCAAGTGCTCCAAGTCCCATTGAAAACATTATTTGACATTTATTTTTGTTTGGTCGGGGTTAAAAAAGTTGTATAAAATATAATAGATCACCATTTAGTCCATCCTTAAAAAGTTGCCAAACATTTGGCCCTGCCTAATCCCCACCTATTACAGAGATTTTTTATTAAAGATCTCCTTCCAAAAAAATTTATTTGATTGTAGTATTACTTATCATTTTCCACCAGCTTTTTATGCTACACCTGGGTCATAATAAGCGAAAAAGCAGTTTTTAATTTAATAAGTTGAGTTGCAAAATTGATATTTTTTGAAAAATCAAATTTCCCTTCTTAAATAGGGTTTTATCCAGTTATAACTAGGGCTTATATTAAATGTGAAGGGTGCAAAAAACTGTTAATGATTTTAAAAGGGACAAAGAGACAATTTTAACTTAATTAAGTAAAGTTAATATAAAATTTTATTTTTTAATTTTTCCCACGTTCATAAAGGAAATGCTAAACACTGTATATATTAAGTTTTGGATTAGGCGTCCTATAAATTATTAGTTATGTTCGATTAACATTCTAGATTAACTATATTTAATATCTGAGTAAATATACTTTAAAAACCTTAAAATTATTCTTTTAAATCCAGCTTTTTGGCATGTGTTATATTAAAACAAGGCAATAGATCTTTAACTATACTTTAACTAGCGTCATTGGTTTACATTCAGTAATTTACTACTGTGGGCTGGAAAACAAAATATAAAAATTAATTTTTGCAATCAATGCATTTATAAAATTGTGTAATCTGGACATTACAAAAAATATATTTAAAAAACAATGTTTATTTGCTGATATCATTAATATTTGCACATCAAAATTTATAATGTTTTGATTAATCATCTAGCTACACCATCTATGACGCTGAAAATATCAATGACGTATTTCATGTTACTGTTATATTAATAACTAGCTGACCCGGCAAACGTTGTTCTTGTATGTATGACGTCATTATATTATTGTGATGCTATAAATATTACTGGCCGGGAAATGTCCGATATTTTTAAAACGAAAAGGTATTTTAGGAATCTGAAAAAGCTATTTTACCCCTGGCCGCCCTGGGCATCTACAGCTAAATTTTCGCGCGAATCGGGCCAATAGTTTCAGAATTTAGCCCTTTTAACTAAAAGGAATTTTAGGATTCTGCAAAAGCTATTTTACCCCTGGCCGCCCTGGGAACCTACGGGTAAAATTTCCCGCGAATCGGGCCGGTAGTTTCAGAATTTAGCCCTTATCCACATCCATACATACATACACTTTCATCGAAGGCAACTAATTCCATTATAGTTTAATTAGATTTTAATGACGCAAATTTCCCCAAAGTATAGATCGTTTTTTATTGAAAATCTATTGTTATATGCACAACTAATGCCCTCATTTAAAAGGAATCCATATATAAAAATAATTAGTTAACAACCATTTAAGATTTTCCATTGTTACAACTTAAATAGAAATTGTTAGATAACCTTTATTCCAGGAATGGGCATGATCCATGCATTATTTAAAGGGTAGTATTTATTAGTAGAATGGCTTTCAGTTTGGTAATGAATAAGAAATTTATATTCGTTTAAAATTCAAGTTTTTGTAGGCCATTTTGCCAGGTTTTTTTTGCAAAATCTCTACCAAATTCTATAAATGTTTTTAAGCTTGCTCATTGCTAAAATATTTTTAAAATTTACAAAGTTGTGTTTAGATTTGTTTTTTTTAAATTAAAACTAAAGTTTACTGAGTAGATATTCAATATACACAAAGTTAGTAGCATCTAAATATAATTAAACTTCAGAGTTGCTAATAGGTTACAATCTTTTTCCATGTTGAAGTAAGTAATATTGAAAACTCAACTAAACTTGTCATATAAGTTAATATTTCCCAATTTTTTTTTGATCATTTTAATTTTTCACTCAACTTTTCATACAATAATGAACTAAGTTCCAACAAAATTTGTTTAAAATATATAAATTACCAGGGCCTTCGGCCTTATTGGGAAGGGGGATGTCTTTTTGAAATGATCAATATAAATAAAATTTGATATAATAGCTAAACGTGTGGTATTGGACTATAGTACAAATCTAACTTATTTTTGTTTCGCATGATGTTGTAGAATTTATTTTTACTACTATACTAAGAAACTGATGATCGTTTACTACTATACTAAAATTTATCCCTATTATAGTGTGATGAAGTCAAATATTTAAGCATAATGCGCTTGTTTTCTTTACTAATAATACAATAAAAATTATCAAAGATTTTATAGCGTATCATGGCATTAGAATTTAATAAGTTTAACTTAACATGTTTTATTTTAAGATGTTCTTAAATTGATCTCTGCATAAACACGTCAATCTATAATTATATAACAGTCCAAAACCACATTACTTTGTAATTTATATTACACTCTAGTCTAGTACTTCTTCAACTAATTTCAGTTTAATATTTAACAGCATAAAATGAGCTTCATATATGAAAATAGTTATTTGGATTTCAAAGCATAATGTATTAAATTAAAAATGCGAAAAAATCATATAAGTTTAGTGTAAGGGTAAAATATCTTTAATTGTTAGTCTGCGAATTTATATATAATTACTAGCTGACCCAGCAAACCTTGTTTTGCTATATACATTATTGCTAAAAGATACTATAAGTGAGTAGGATGTGATAATTAAGATTCAAATAGGAATATAGCGTTGTGACAATGATGGCCTATAAAAAGACAATTTATTTCATCCTTTATACTGAATTAAATTAACAAAAATATTTTAAATTACATCTTTCGATAGCTGTGTATACATCAGAATATGGCAATTCCTAAAAATAAAATAAATGATGGAATGAGATAAATTAATCATACATATCGATATTAATTATAAAATATTATTATGTATAATGGCATTAATTAAAAAGATATGTCTATTATACAATGTAAGATTTATAACCTTAAAGACGACCCGGACCCCGTAGTCAGCATCGGAATTAAAGGGGGGCAAAAATGATTTAAGAAGGGGCAAAATAATATTTTGATAATAGTATAGCCATAATTTTAAAGAATTTTTGGGGATATAGGGGGCAAGCACATAATATAATTAATAGCTAGCGCCTTGAGGTCTTTGCAATTTGGATGGGCTTGCATTATCTTTAGAGCACGGCGATTAAAATATTAGATTCACCGCCAATAAATCCGGATTCTAGCCTATTCCTGAAGCCAATTCCCACTACCAGGATAGCTGTCCATGGGAAAAGCATGATGTGCCCAAATCTAAGGCATAAACAGACATATTGCTGAATGTTGTTAATAAATTAACAGAATAGTTTTTATAAATTGAATACTTTAGGCTTTTTACATTGTCGTATTTGCATGAATGACGTCACGAAGTTGGGTATGCTTAATATTTTTTTTAGGGGGGGGGGAGCAAGGAGGGGCGGCTGCCCCCTATATATCCAAAACTTTTTGAAGCTTATTAGAATATTGGCTAAATTATCATCAAAAAATACTATTTTACCCCTCCCTAAATCATTTGCCCCCCTTAAATTCCGATGCTGGCTACGCCCATGCTCTATAGTATTTTTATAAGTAGAATACTTCAGCCTTTTTATATATGAAAGATTTGCATTTTTGCATTTTACAGGATCCCTGTATGACGTCTGAGTATGATTGACATTTTATTAAGTGTCAAAACGCATAAAGCAAAAATACTGGACCGTCTTATCATTTAGGGGCTCAAAAAATATTTTAAAACCTATTCTCACACCTAGAAAATATGCACAGAAGTTGTCTAAGAATTGGTCATGCCGTTTCGGAGGAGTTGAACTGCAAACACCGTGACACGAGAATTTTATATATTAGATTGAAATTTGTAAAAGTTAATCCCACTAACTCCAAGTTAAATTAAGTGATTTAATATCCAACATTCAGTCCCAATTCTAAATCTAAATAATATAACAAAACTTGCATTCCACAGCAATCCCATGGAAATTCGCTAAATCAAAGTAACTAAAATTTAGACATGGCTTTCACTGATGATTATAAAAATTGATATGTAGCTACAACAACCTGAGAATGCCATAACAGTTATATTTATATTAATAATTAATAGATAGATATTCAATCTATCGATTTTTTTGCTTAAATATTTCAATCAAAATAGTTGTGCACTGTTGGTGAAACTTTAGGCTATTAGCAGGGCAAAGTCGTTATATAAAGATAGAGGGTAGTGACCTATTAATGTTTAACCTGTTTAAATAATTAATTGATTAATTTATCATCAAGCAAATTGGGATACGAAAATATACACTTAACATTGGTAATTCGCTTAAGTACTTTAATAGGTCGGGTGTTTACTAATATATTAGTAGAACTTTATCTGAAAATTTCTAAAATGAAAGAGGTGAAATTAATGAGTCAGAGATTTATACATTCGTTTAATCGGTGCCTGTTTCGAGTTTAACAATGACTATTTTTGATGAAAACAAAATCTTGTAAACAATTATATCATACTTTCGGGTTTTTTATGGCTATTAAAAGTTTTTTTTTAATTTTCGTGATTTCTAAAGTAATAATTTTGTTTGATAAATAACAAACAAATTCCGTATTATCCCTCCCCCACAGGCCCGAAATTATTCTCTTCAAAAAATAGTAAACTTTTTAGAATAAAAATTTTATAATTTACAGATGAGGGATAAAATATATTTATTTCAATAAGTGATATTCCATGAATTGGGCCCTTAAGGCGATGTTCTAATTATTTATTTCGTTTAAAAAATAAAAAAAATTTAGAATGTGCAAACATGCTATTAAATGTAATAAATTTGTTAACATGATTCTTTATTTTTTAAACTTCATAAAATTATTTTCAAGTGCTAATTAGCAAATATGATGCAAATAGAAATAATTTGGTTATTTGGCTTAGTCTTAAATTCTCAAAAGCATTAGTTTTTGTAAATGATGACTATTTGATTAAACTTGGATTAAATGAAAGAAATGTAAATATTTAAAAATTATAAAACACTTTTATTTAAATAAACAGAATCATTCTTTAAATTAAAATCAATTGTAAGTGGCAAGTTTTTTCAAGCTTTAATAAGAATATGGATTATAAGTAGTGGGAAATAAGGCATTACTGCTTGCAAACTATCGTATCCGGAGATACGAAGATGAAGATATCTTCCCACACCCCCCCCCCCCCCCCTTCATCTCATCTTATTCAAAAGTTAAGAGTTCAACACGCGGTACAACTCTTTTGATCTTACACATTGTACACTCATAGCGTAGACCATTATTCTTTTACATTTAATTTCTAGTACGCGTATGTTATCCCCCCCCCCCGACGCGCTTATACGTTTGTGTTATTTATTTCTTCCCATATATGATTGTTTATCAACATGAATACTGATGAGTGATTTTGTATAAGGAGATTGATACACAATATAATTTTTCTACGTGATAAAATAAAGTATGTAGTAAAAGGTCGATAAAAGTAATTTGTCTGTCAGGCGGTGGTAACCGTGTAGTCCACCGCCGGGGCATCTAAATTAAATGCCTTATGATCGGCCAAATAATATTCTCCTATCCTTCCTCGATAATTACTCCTGATGATTCCCCTTCATTCAACCCTCTTTTTTAGTATTTAAATCGTATTTTCCAGGAATACGATATTTGGTGTCAGAGATTCTACTCACGCCCGAAGGAAGAAATCAGGAATTATTTAAAAAAGGAAAGGAAATAATTCATACGGAAAAGTTGTTTAAAAAAAAATTCGGAAAGAATCTCTCTCCCCCCCCCCTCCCGCCTGGTAGAATGAATTATATTCGTGAAACAGCATGTTATTTATCACCCTCGTCAGCTAAAGAAAGACAAGACAGAACACTGAAGGATATGAAATCCAACTAAAACAGATGATTCAAATATAAATTCGATTGTTCAAAACCAACCCTCAGTAATCTCAAGGACTAAATTCGTCATATTTGGTAAGATAGAATTCAACGAAAATGATACACTTAAATTAAACACATATATAAATGATAAAATTAACGAATAAACAGAACACATTTAAATTATACACATATATTAATTATATGAAAATTATATTGTTAACCAATATTTAAACCCCCCCCCCGCAGTTTCTTTGACTATTATTTGACAGTCTGCGCGTGGGCAAGAAAGGATAATTTTCAAGATGGCAGTTTACACTCTATATTAATTATAAGTTTTGTAAAGGCTGTTGCTAGGTGAGTCACAGAGCTGGAAGAAAAATCCGTTAGCCATGACGTTGCCTTTTTATCACTGATTTTTACATATATCAGTCGTGTGAGCAAAGGCCAGAGTCGGTATTCAATGCCAGATGTTTGAGACTTATAATGTTAATAACGCCGCCTTGATAGTTGCACTCAACAACACGGAACTCTTAGAACTCTATAGGTATCGTATCCGGAGATACGAAGATGAAGATATCTTCCCACACCCTCCCCCCCCCCCCCCCATCTCATCTTATTCAAAAGTTAAGAGTTCAACACGCGGTACAACTCTTTTGATCTTACACATTGTACACTTATAGCGTAGACCATTATTCTTTTACATTTAATTTCTAGTACGCGTATGTTATCCCCCCTGATTATACGTGTTTGTTATTTGTATCAATACGCGTGTGATCATATTGATAATTTTGATGTCGATCATTCAGGATTATTATGATTAATATAATTTTTCTTGTAATAAAATAGATTGGCGAAATGTAGAGCGGTAAAGTTATCTTTATTTAGTGGCTTTAAGCCCGGCCATCCCCCAATAGTTTATCTTTTTACGGCCCAATATTTCCCCCAATTCAAGCCTGATAATTCCCCCTTCCTTCAAAATTCGCAAATCATATTCCTTTTCTCAAGAACTCGATACAAACATATAATATAATTATTAACATTATTTATATACGGAATTGGTATGTTTAGTTTTTGGATGCCAGGGGATAGAATCAAAGGTAAGCTGTGTTTAAATTCTGCTACCGTAATTTGGTCTGGTCCGATTTTATAAATAAATTGCCTGCTCAAACCGAACCCGCCCGAACTCTTCTAACATCGGCCCGGAAATCTATAGATGTTTAAATAATGAAAATGTCACATAGGTTTTCATACTTAATCTTCTTCATAGATATATTATCGGGAATTGTCGAGGGTGTTAAAAACAAATTATAATTATTATATTATTTCGTCCTCATAGAGGACATCATCAGAAGGACGTTAAAAACAAATTATAATTATTAAAATATTTCGTCTTCTATTATAATAATTATAATTTGTTTTAAACACCCTCGACAATACCCGATAATATATCTATGTAGAACATCGATTATGAGGGTAAAAATCTTCTAAAATATTTTTATACTTAATTGCAAAAAATGAATTGAATTATTGGTAAGACCAGGGAAATGCAGAATAGGGGCAGCTTCGAAATTTTAATTTTATATATCATACCATATTTGGTCAAAATATTATATTATAGCCACACTATTTTGCAAATCCAACTTAATTAATAAAAGGTTTCAGAGCCAAAAAGATTAAATATAATTTTAATTAGATATAGTAATATTTGGTTATGAGGGATAAAAATTACAAAAGTTAACACAGCTGCTATTAACTAAATAAAATTGTGCTTTATGGTTATATGCAGATCCGTGCTCATGGGTGTAGCCAAGGGGGGCAGGGAGGGGCGGCTGCCCCCCTCTAAATCCAAAAATTTGATTTTATTAAAATTATGGCCAAAATTTCATAAAATAATCATTTTGCCCCTCCCTAAATCATAATTGCCCCTCCTTGAATCATTATTGCCCCCCTCTAATCCCAATGCTGGCTACACCCATGTCCTTGCTTGAAGAAAGCTCAAAACAGGAGAAGGGTTTTCACAAACAGCATTTTTTATAGAAAATGATGATGGTTTTAAAATTTAGATTTTTATTAGTCACAGGCTTATATAATATGAAAAACTGCGAGTATATGACTGGAAAACTAAGGCACACATGGCAAAATAATAGGAGAAAAACTTTCAGGGTAAGGTGTAATACTGTAGAGAAAACTAGGTTGGTGAAACGTTTCAATTTAGCTTAGGCTAAATGGCATTATATTTTTTTAAAACATGGTTCCAGCTATCGTAGGTGGATGAATAGTATGTATAAGCCATCTAGAATGCTAAATCAATAGTCCGGCCAAATTTGTTGGCAATCGGTCAGAAACTTTTTGAGATATTAGGGGCCCAAGAATATTTAGTTACATTTTTATATTTATTAATAATATTATGTAAACCTAAATGAGCTGCTTAAGTTCTTTGGATGACATACTATAATGTGCTTATACAATTACTATTTTGCATAAACCTATTAATTGCGAATATTTCTAAGGGTTGAGTTATAGTGTTGTTGTGCTTTGAAAAAGGGTCGTGGACAACTGTTACGTTTGTGGTTTGGTTTGGACTGTTATATCCGGGTATAGGGTGTTACGACGGGGCTTTCGCAAATGGTCGGGTCTGGGGTAAGGGATTCTTATGATTGAGTTTGCGTGAACTATTAATTTCTTATTTGTTTACTGTTAGGTTGACAATAGGCACGGTCAAGAATTTATTTCACTTTTATACGAAATATCTCAGCGGGGACAATGTTGTTGGGGTTTTATTATCGGTACTTAGGGTTGAAGGGGTATAATCAGCGTGTTGAAGTAGCGGTTTGTAAGGCTATAGAGTATAAGGTACAACTTGACAGGAATGGGTTTACTACGGGGTTATCTTAATTATTACGTCGAAGTGCGGAATAATATAATGTAGTGGGATTTTTCAAAGGGGCGATGTTTCGTAGAGGTTCGGGCCACATAATAAGAGTAATAGAAAATTAAACAGTCGAATGGAAGAAGTAGAATTAGTTGGGGAAGATTAGGGACAACTTAACCTTAGATCGGGGGGAAGGTAAGGTAGCTTTTTGGGGAGAAAAAAAAGTAAAGTAAAAGGAAAGGAAAATAAAAGTATAAAATATCTATTGAGGGGATTTATTTTCTTGTATATATCACCGGGTTCCTCAAACCCCTTAAAGGTTATTGTCCTACTTTCCTATTCTCTGTTGTCTCTGTTTTTCCTCTTTATTACCTTTCCCCCTCCCTCATTTTAAACTTATCCAAACTTATTTTCCAGCCCATTACTCTTAATGTTTGACACAACTAGAACACCCCAAACCTTAAATATACCTATAATAAACTATTAATCCAAACTTAATTTTCAGCCCATTGATCTTAATGGTTAACACAACTCGAACATTCCAAACCTTAAATATACCCATTAATCTTAATGGTTACCACAACTTAAACATTTCAAACTTAAATACACCCATTAATCTTAATGGTTAACACAACTTGAACATTCCAAACCTTAAATATACCTATTAATCTTAATGGTTAACACCACCCCAAAACTAAATCCTCATCTTAATGGTTAACACTACTATAACATTCCCAAACCTTAAATACACTGGTAATAAATTATTATGCCTAATTCCCTCTTGTGGATACGAACATTCCAAACCTTAAATACAGCGGTAATAGATTACACAGGTCTACAAAAAAAACCCCAATCCGACCAATTAGCTGGAAAAAAATATGTTTATAGTTTTTTCTACAATTACCAGTTTTTTATAAACGAGCTTGAAAGTGCCAAAAATGCCCTTTTTAAGCCTTTTTGAGGCTATATTGCCACGGCATTTTTAATATTTTGTGAAAAATAGTAATATATTCATGTAGATTAAAGTTTCATCTATTGGTCCATTCTTTTATTTTTTTATATCACCCTTATACTCAATATTATACGCGTTTGCGTAAACCCCTTCTTCTTATCAAAATTCGTCCCACCATGTCTGGTAAACAGAGTACATTAGAGTTCATACTGCGTACGCGATGTTTACTATCACATATCTCTCTCCCTTCACCTACTCTCCTCTCTTTCTCCTCCACTCCCGCCCCCTTCATGTGTGCTTGGATAGATATGGGTGCGGGAGTGTAAGAGATGGAGAATGGGCGAGAGAAATGTGTTAGTAAGCAGCACGTGTATAGTATGAACTCTAATGTACTCCGTTTTCCAGACATAGTGGGACAAATTTTGATAAGGGGAAGGGGTTTACAAAAAAGCGAATAAATTTAAATAAAGGTGTAACAAAAAATAAATTAATGCACCTATAGATGAAACTTTAATCTACATGAATATATTACTATTTTTCACTAAATACTAAAAATTCCGTGGCAATATAGCCTCAAAAAGGCTTAAAAAGTGCATTTTTGGCACCTTTAACCTGGTATATCTAAAAAAAACGGGTAATTGTAGAAAAAAACTAAAACAGATTAATTTTCAACGCAAAATTCTCTATCAGAATTATTAATCGGATTGCGGCAATCACAAAGTCAATATTTGTAGAGTTATGTTATTAGCGCGGGCCTAAATCGATCCAGTGGATACGACAAGTGTCTTCCTAATAGTTTTATGCTATCTTATTAATGGATTTGAAATTTATAGATAATTGTTCATTAAAAAATTGCTCTTTTTGCTTTAGGCTTTACCAAAGTGTATCACAATCTTATTTTTTTACTTATTTTGACATAAACCTAAAATTTTAAATTTTCAATGCGGTCTAAAGTTATGCGAAATATAGATGTCTAAGGGTTATCATAAAGTATTTGGATTTCTTAAAACACTTGCCTATTCGTTTCCTATCGCTGTAACTATAACAGATATATTTGGTCATGTTGCAAAGGTTGAAGGAGCATCTATGCAAGTTTGTACACATGTTTGCTTTATAATTTTATGATGCTTTCAATTTAATGTACTTAAGACATATATTATGAGAGTAATTATAAAATAATTATACTTGCCTAAATAAAAGTATACTTATATTAATAGCCTTCACTAAATCCTGATTTTCCTGAAGGCATACTTGATTCTGATTTTGTTTTTCTTAATCGTTGGACAACCAGAAATTACAACATACAAAAGGGTTCAATTGTTGCTTTTACGTAAGTAGTTTTATTACACTTTTGTTGAACAAGTTTTTTATTAAAATTTTATATAAATATTGTCATAAAACTTATGTTAAATATTGTTTGCAAATATTTATGTGTTATGGGTCAGACTTTATATATAAAAGTTTTGCTCTTCAGTCTTTAACAACTGCTATTCTTGTTATTGTACATAATTTTGAAGTTAATTCATACTTCACATATCAAATTTTATTTAGCATATTTAAATATTTTTTAGCACAAATATGTTTTACCTCAACCCCCCCCCCCCCCCCCCCCCCCCCCTTTATCTCAAATTAATCTAAATTATATTTATATTGCAAAATATTTGTTAAATATTAAAATACTTACATCATCTTATAAAAATTTATATTACCAGATTTTGTTTTAATGACTATGCTTCACACATATTTATAATAATATCTCGACATCGGGCGATTTTAAGATATAATTTTGGTATAATGGGGTTTATATTAAATTTGGAAAACTATTTAAATTAAATTTATTACTAATTTTATTCATTATAAATGCTTACAAATAAATACATATGAAGGAATGAGATCTCTGTAATCTAGATATCATATTATTGCTTTAAAAGGTGGGGCGGGCGGAATGTTTTAAGACATGTAGCTAAGAGAGCAAGAGACTGCTATTTTTGACGCTAGGATGACGCTCGTCGCTAACGCTCTGCCCTGCACCTCGCGAATATGAGGGTAGCAGCGTTTGGTACGCGCGGCGATTAACTTTGTTAAATTGACGCCCGAGCGCTGCGCATCCCACCTTTCCGCGCTTCTTTTTTAGTGCTAGCGTCGCGCATCTAACCACGTAAATGAGCGTCAAAAGTGACGCTCCTGCTATGAGCATCGCGGTTAAGAGGCGTAAGGGTTTGTCTCGCGTCGTTATTAAACGTTGTCGTGGCGCTCTTAAAGTGCGTCTTAGCGTACACGACGCCCTACCTTTACGGCAATCTTCCACCTGCATTAAAGGAAATAAGTTGGATAATAAACATGGGCGTAGCCTCCCCCTAAAAGACAAAAAAAATTCAATACAAAAACCCTTAAAATTAAAATAAATTATGTTTTGCCCTCCCCTCCAAACCCTAACCCCCCTTAATCCAAAACCTGGTTACGCCCATGGTAACAAAATTTTACAAACAACTGGATTACTAGCTGTGAAACGAAGGTTTAAAATAAGCTAATGCAAAAATTATAGTTGTTGCAATGGAATGGAATTATAGGCGTAGCCAAGGGGCTACCTCCCTAATCCAAAAATTTGTTGAGATTAATAAAATTATGGCTAAAATGTCAAAAAATGATCATTTTGCCCTTCCTTAAATCATTATTGCCCCCCCCCCTTTAATTCCAATGCTCGCTACGCCCATGAACGGAACGTTTTAAATAATCGAATTTTAACAACTCTACCTCCAAGCATACGTTATAGGCGGTATCGGGCCGCAAATTGGTAACGCTATAGGTACGAGCGTTAGCGCCCGAGCTTAAGCGCCCTAACAGCGTTGGCGCTCTTCCCAGCATTAGCGCTAATTCTTGAGCACCCTCCACGCCGCTCGCGCCTGACCAAGTTACGAGCTTAGCTTTTCTACACGCTTCGGGCGTCAAATTCCAGCTTATTTTGACGCTCAAGCGCGTACTCGAAGCGCTCACCACGGTTACGTTGTAGATCATCCGATACGCTACTGTGACGCGATAGCTTACAGCGTCGCCCATAACGCTACACTCGAATCGCCCGGCGTCGGATGTTTGTAACCAAGCTATGTGCAAGTCACCCCGCGAATCCACATACAATCGTCCGGCTTTAGTCTGATATACGATAAAATTATCCAAATATTGGAATTGTTCGAGTTAGCTAATATCTTTCCGTCATTTAGAATTTTTACGTGCTTCTTATGTTATCGATTTTTATAATTCATCAGCCTTACATAGAGAACTGCAAAGTTACTTTTTTTAACCCGAACCCGTCCCGACCCAAAATCATTTTAAATATTCCAACCCGACCCGACCTGACTCGAAATCATTTTAAATATTCCAACCCGAGCCCGACCCGACCCAAAAGAATTTTAAAATTTTCAACCCGATATCGGGTCTGGGTCGGGTTTCGGGTCACCCGTGCAGTTCTCTAGCCTTATGTACGACCTTATATCCTCCTAAGCGTCTTTTTAGATCTTCTTTTCAAAATGATGAAAATATACCACACTTTTTAAAAGCGGTAAAACTTTAGGGTAAAAAGCATATACCCGAGACGAAATTGGGGTAGAAGAGTTTAAGCGCGCGGCCTGGTGGTGAGTCCAGAATGGCGTTACAGCGTCAACGCTTCGGCAGGCCAATTTAACGGCTCCGGTGCCTTCGGGCAGCGTCAAATTAAGCTGGCGTTCGGGTGGGTAAATGATTCTGATAAGAAAATAACGAATCAATTTAAGCAACAGAGCCATTATGCAATTACTGATTAGGTCATCACAACCTATTTTTAATTCGAGATAAGCTTACGTTGTTTATCCTGTTAAAAGGGAAACTTATTTAATTTAGTTCAAAAAACAATCGGCCGTATTTTTAACAATAATTTTGTACAATTCATTTTGTAACTGCAGGGGGCTGCTGAAAAAAATATGAAAATATTTTGAAGTCATAGTTTTTTTTGTTATTCTCGTGAAAATGGATTGAAAAGTATTTAACATAAATTGCATAGCAATTAAAGAGTAAATCATCGAAAAAAAAATTAAAACGATTTTGTCCAAAAAAATTGTAATTATGTTTTTAGTCTATGAGGCTTAAATGAGAGAGAGGGCGCTACCTGGGAGCGCAAAACGACGCTGCGCCAGCGCGCTGGCTGCAGAATTTGAACCCGAAAGCGGCGCCCGGTCCCACGCAAATCATTTTATCGGGCTCGGGATAGGTCACGTGACTACCGCTAGAGTTACAAACAGCTGATCGTAAGGCTTGAGAGGTTGCGCAGTCATCGCAATACGGAGCGTTGCCGTACAACGAAACCTCCCTCAACGCCGGTGAGCCGAACATTTGGGTCGGAATTGTAGAAAGCGCGTCGTTTTGTAGACGGATGATCATCAGCTGATCGACGTCGTACCAGCTGTGCTGATCTACGTAGACTAGTGACGGGTTATCGTGGAGCCGCAAAATTTTCAATCTCGGCAAGTGGCTAAACGCCTAATTACCCGAGAACCATGTATCGTGGAAAAAATTGTTTAACAATTTTTATTTTGAATATAATTTAATTATAACAAAGAAAAATATTTTTATCATATCGCTTGCCCTTAGGACTTATCAGACACGCGTGGCAGGAAATGTTGTCGAAATTTACATAAAAAGAAATGTAATTTTACTTAACCCATTTCACTCATTTTTCTCGATGCTGTATGAAGGGACGACAGTCGATACATTTAGACAATTAATCAACATCAGTTGGATTTATGTTTTGATTGATCAACACGTATAACATCGTCCATGGGCGTAGCCAAGATTGGATTCAAAGGAGGGGGGGGGGGCAATGGGGAGGGATAAAATTTTAAAAATCTCTAGATTTAGAGGGGCAGCAGCCGCCCCTCCCTACCACCCCCTGGCTACACCTACGACTTTTCCAAGTGTTAACATCGGTCCAAAAGTACAATATTTAATCAAACCCCTTTTATTCAACATGCCCTCTCTGCGATAAGCAATATTTTAACCTAGTATTGCAAAAACGGGTGGGTTTATGTTTGGTCTGCTTATGTTAGTCAACCTCCAGGCTCTGTCGTAATTTTAAAAATACACCATAGTCGACCGTTGTTAGTCTTGGTTTTACCAAAGGTGGACCAAACAAAACCCAGCTATATCGACAACACGACTCTAACCTGATAGTCCACCATCCTGAGCTGTGGGCAATAGCTCAAGCTGAGAGCTATGAGGTGCGTCATGTTGGCTATATCACCCGTCTCCACCCTTTTGATCGGGTTGTCGTCCATGATTAATTCCCTAAGACTGGTCATCTTTTTAATGGCTATTGACGGCACGTGACCCAGCTGATTGCCCGTGAGATTTAAGCTTCGCAAATTTGTCAAGCCAACCTCGTCGTCCCGCAACTTTACCAGCTCGTTATCTAGGAGTAAACTTATACTGATTTACGTCACGGAGCCAAGGGGGGCAGAGAGGGCTGGCTGCCCCCCCCCCAACCTAATACAAATTTTGTTGAAATATATGCAAATTATGGCTAAAATGATCATTTTGCCCCTCCCTAAATCATTTTAGCCCCCCCCCTCACCCTTTGGCTACGCCTATGCTCGTTTCCCAGTCTGACGTTGTAAAAATGCTTTTTTGCATCAAGCTAGAACTCCTTAGACTTGTATTAATATCGGATTCAGATTCATATCGCGCAAACTTATCTTTGTCCAAAAATCCGTTTCAATTTCATGGTAAAACTCAGTTTTAATTATTTTGTTTTTTGATAGTTAAAAACATTTTTTGCATGTTTCAACCCTTGAGATTAAATTAAACTTTGCTGAAACCTAAAAATTTAAAAACATACAACATTTAGGTTTAGGAAAAATTTTGTATCTTACAAAGTCGCTGTTATGTTATGCATCTGATATGTAAATCTGCTGTGAATTCCAAGTTAATACACGCCTATGTTATAACCAGTAAGTACGACGATTTTTAGTGCAAAATCCGATATTAAGACAAGCCTTTAGAAGGGTTGTTAATACCACATAAGAGCTGGGCTATCAGTTTCGTAAGCAAATATTTACAAGCTAAGGATAATTCTTGGAGTTTGGGTAAGCCTGCGAAAGCCCAACGTCCTAAACCCTTTATCCCATTGTAATCGAGTAGAAGGGTGGCCAGGCGAGGGGGTGAGGCTGAGGGCGGATCGAACCACCCCCTCGCATCTATGTGGGTCAGGAAGTTACGCCCCAAATTTAGCCACCTCAGGGTGCGAAGGTTGGCAAACGCCCCGCCCGTCACGTGATTCAGGAGGTTGTGGGATAGGTCGAGCGCCTCTAGGGATCGCAGCCCGAGGAATAAGCCTCCGCCGCCACCCGTCAATCGCGTTAACCGGTTTTCGCTTAAACGCAGACCTACGAGGCTTTCGAGATGGTGGAACGGGGCGACTCCATCGCCCGCTGCCGCCCCTCCTTCGATTATCTTGTTGTCGGATAGGTCTAAAATTAATAAACTCCTCGGCAAAGCGGCAATTTTGAAAGACATTTCGGCTAAGGTCAGTTTTTTGAGGGCCTCGTTGGCCCCCAAATCGAGCCATTTCATATTTATCCCCTGGGCGCCCGCCGCAATCAGCTGATTGGGCGGAGTCCTGCCGCCCCCTCGGCAATCGACCCTCCAAGAGTCGGAGTTTAGTTGACAATTAGTTGATGGAGATTCCACATTTAATTGCCACGTGACTCGAAGGGCCCGAATCGCCAAGTTCGCGGCGCCGGGCCTTAGGCAATCGCATTTACAGACCCCGGCCGGACGGCATAGTTCCTCGAAGGCGGCTGCGGATGAATACAATCGCTGGACCGGTTCGTCCGCACATACCAAACGATCGGTCGATTCGAACCAAATGATAATCAGTGCCAATATGGCCGCCGGCTTTAAGAATTTAAACATGGCCTAGCCTTACTCTTGCGGTTTCTAGACTTTTCATACAATCCTTTTTGATATTTTGCCGAATTATTGTGGGGTCGGGGGGACTTTGTTATTGAGCCTATGATATTGTCTTGCGACGAGAATGGTTAAAGTACGAATTCGTTGATGATACTTTCACAAAAGTGAACTATGCAATTTATAGTATCGAATTGAATTTTAGTCTATAGATAGGTTCTATTCATTCATATGTTGCCTGAATTTTTACCAGTTCCTCCATCTAGAGTATTCATTAGGCCAAAACAAATGAGGAGAATGGGGGGCGTTGATTGCATTTTTGTTTTTTCGGTCATTTATAACTTTACAACAACTATTAATGATTCAAGGTAAAAGGGATCTTTTGCTTCTTCATTAAATCACGTATCGATTTTTTTTAATGTTTAAAGTATATTGTATACACTATCTACTTACAAACACACATCACTAACCCTTTAACGCTCATGTCGTCATGGTAGTTTATAATAGTGACGCTCGTGGGCTGGATCGGATTTAGAGTGGGGGGGGGGGGCAAAATGATTATAGTGATTTAAGCCATAATTAAATTTTGAATAATTGTTAGATTTTAAGGGGGTGCCACCCCCTGGCTAAGGCTTGAAAGAAATATGATCGAAATAAAAATATGTCGAATAAATCCAAATCTCCCCATGTTTCTCCTTAGTTTAGGTTAGGGATTAGTTAAGCTTTTAGTCAAGTTCGTAATCCATCTATTGTGATTGGACTTTAATCCCACCCCTGGAAATGTGTCGAATGTCATGATATTTTTGGAAATTAAATTTATACCTACATACCATTTCATCTGTTTTACGCATATAGTTTTGAAAATTTGCAGAAATAATACATTCTCCTTCACTTAATTTTTGGAATAGTTTTTGTAAAAAAAATTCGCAGACGATCTTTTAGAAGTTTATTAAATAAGTTAAAGACGAAACTTTTTTTGATTTTGTTTGTTTGTTATATTATTTCTTATACTTATATGTACATAGTTAAGCTAGTGTTATATTGGTTTTTAAAGCAATTTACAGCTGTGAATTTTTGTTTGTCTCAAGTAATTAATGATTAAAAATTATTATTAACTCTATTTTGGAAGCTGTTATGATTGTAATTTTATTTCAAAATGGGTACATAAAGAAGCCGTAAATAACAAGTGATATGTGAAAGTTAACAACTTTTGTAACCTGGCATTTCTACGATAAACTTTGAAATTAAGATATAAATCCTTATTTTAATCGCAATCATTATATTTTTTTCAATTTTTAAGGAAGTTAGATAATAATTTTTTAGGCATCCAAAAAATGATAAAGAATTTATAGATTTACATTAAGTTTATAACTTCTTAAGATGTGTTATATCTTCACCAAAAATTGAATTATTTTTGCATATATTTAGCCAAGTCTCACACATTTTGCTGCTATATTTAACATAAACTGTAGTTCGACGCACTTTCTCTAATCTTAAATTATTCAGTTCTTCTCACTAGAGTAACATCTTTCACAATAGCATCTTCGAGTTACTGGATGTTCTTAAAAAATTATCTCGATTTTGGACCAAAAAATTATGTAACAATAACAAGTGTCGACCAGAAAGGCCCGGCCCGTTGCCCGACCTTGGCCATCCGGCCCACGGGGACAGCCGTCAAATAGATTTTCGGGCGGGCTCGGGTCGGCACCCTAACAAAAATTGGACAATCGGACTAAATGAGATTTTTCCTTATAGCATATTAATTTTGTCACCTTTTTAACCAATTGTTTAATATTTAATTATCTAAATTCTTATCACCCCTAAAAAATAAAATTTAAATGAGCACTTTTTGGGAAACATGACGAAACTACTACTACAAATTTAAACAAATCTCACCCCTGGTCGAGGAGGCTTCGGGATAAATGTTTACCCATAGCTATGCCTAATACAAGTACTAAAACGGCTGGGTTATGTTAGGTCGACCTTTGATTTTAGGCGATCAAACATATAAACAAACCAAAAAGATTTTTGGTCTGTTTGACTGGCTCTTTGGTCAAACATTTGGTCGGTTGATGTTAAATCAGCTAAAACCAATGGCCGACCAAACAAAACCAGCTGTTTTTACAACACTACCTAATACCCACCAAATTTAGGTTTTCTCAAAAAATTTGTATGGCAGATTTGGCAAGAACCTTACGTATATATGATATGATATAAATTCACAGGATAAAATATATCTATAATTAATTCATAAATTGCATAGCAATTAATATTGTGTTCCTATTTATCCAAATTCTGTATCATCTCTGTTTATCTTAAACAAGGTCGCCCCACAACCCACGTCAAAATCTCATTAAACGCGTGATAGCTTTGGAAAACGAAATTATACAGTAAGTAACAGCAGAATCATTATAAAGTTAGCTTAGGCCATGGGCGTAGCCAGGATTAAATTTAGGGGGGGGGGGGGGGCTAATTCATAATTTTGCGAAATTTTGCCCATACTTATATTAATTTATAAAGGATTTTTGGATTTAGAGGGGGGCACCCCTCCCCCCTGGCTACGCCCATGGCTTTGTCTTGTTAATCTAGAGGACGAAATAATTAATTTTACTATTTTCTTATTAAAGGTCTTGTTAAATATGTAAGAATTTATATTGAACAGGGAGTGGAAGCTGCTGAAGGTTATAACTATATACAACATAGATTGCTCATGTCATTTTGTTTCATATGGTAAGGTACGTACTATTAAATCCGCCATTTTTAACTCGTGTCTTCTGCAGTGTCCCCCATTATTAAAACGGAAAAAGTGAATTTACCTTACTCATTCATTAGCTAATAAATGAAAAAAAATGTTAATAAATGATTTTTTAATAAACTGCAAATCAGAGGTCAGATTTGTTAGGAATTTTATGCCCGAACCCGGCCTGGTTCAATTTTTTGACCTCATTGCCCGCCCGAACCCTTCTAGGGGTACGCCCGGGCCCGCCCGAACCCTTCTAGGGGTACGCCCGGGCCCGCCCGAAACATTAGAGCTGCCCGAAATGCCCGGCCCGATATATCAAATTTGCCTGTTGGGCCCGAAATTTTGCGATCTCAAATTCTTTCCACCATTATTAAAGAAATAAGCATTAAATTAATGGCATATTGAATAAAACAAATACAACAATATTTTATTATCCCGGACATAATCTAATTTCCTACATTATTTAAAAGTCGAATGATTTTTCCAAATAAAACTTTTGATCTTTAATTTTAATCCTAATGGTTCAAAAAAACGTAGTGTTTGGTCTTTCTAAAAAATCTGGCCAGAGTTTCTTTAAAATATTGTTATCACTGGCAAACCGCTCTAGATCACAATATTTTAATATATTAATTGTTAATGCATTTAGGTACAAACATGTTAGAACGTTTAAATTTTATAACAGCAAGATATTAATTAAATGCAGCCGATGTCCTTGAAAATATTTATATAGCAATTTAATTAAGTTTTACATATTTTATAGATAATCTTACAATAAACAAAATTATACTCCCCTTTGGGTTAACCCGTTAAAGGCCCTACCCTATGAATAAACTTCTTAATGAATAAAATTAGTCAATCTGTGCTCTTAGAACTTACATTTTTGATAAAAAACCAAATTTATAAATAGAGTTTAAATGTTAACACTTGCACGCATTGTGTCAATTTGGGATGACGCTTTTGTATTATAGATAGACGGCACATTTGAATTACGAACAATGAATTTTTTTAATCCTTTCCATGAACGTTGCTAGGGATAAGGACTTGATGGAAATAGATTGGTTCGGGCAAAAATTATAAAAATAACTTGGGGACAGATGGCGAATCAAGTTTCTTAACTCTTTCAGCATTTTTATATACAATCAAATAAAAATGTAACAAAATAACACATAATCTAAAAAATTTTATTAAGCCCGAATTGCTCGAATCCTATCATCGTGCCCGCCCGGGCCCGCCCGATAATAAAAATTTAGCTCAGTTGCCCGGCCCACGGGCCGGGCAATCTGGTCTCTGCTGCAAATGGCACTAAATTGCTTAAACATAACATCATCACAGTATTTTTATGAATCGTGTAAATGTTATACTTTTAAAATGCTGTTTTAAATATTTAACTAATATTTTTTTGCATTTAGTTTTAAAAATACTTTAATTAATCAAATTACTAATATAATCTATATGTCCTTCCCTTCCCTTATTATTGCACATTTCAAAATGGCGGAAAAGGGGTACACTCATTTAACGTTGATGAGCAGTCTATCTATCATCTAGTCTATGGTTATATATTTACAGCTGTATTAAATTTAAATAGTAAATTTTATAAATAACAATTTTCAATTATCCTGTGTTAGCCTTAAAGATTAGCTTTTCAATTTTTGAAAATTATTCTATCGGTCAATCGATCAGCGACTTTACTTATGATCATGGGCGTAGCCAAGGGCTGCCCCCCCTCTATATCCAAAAATTTGTTGAAATTCATTAAAATTATGGCTAAACTTTCGCAAAAATTATCATTTTGCCCCTCTCTAAATAATTCCCTTTGAATCCAATCCTGGCTACGCCCATGCTTGTGATAGTTATGATTTTTCGTGGGGTTCAAATATTTCATATTAACTTTAGGCTGCGTTTCGCTTTTTGGCTATGACTATTATTCAGATATATATATTGTAAAATGCTTGCAAATTTAAAGCACATAATTTAGATTCATAAATTTAATGGTCACGCGAAGTTGTTTATAATTAGGCACGACAGGTGAAAATAATTGGAAGCGGTCTAGTCTAGTTGTGGCTAGTAGTTTTAGTCGACTAAACATAGACAGACCAAATTTTGGAATTTTGGGTGTATATTTTTATTAATCGACCTCTAAGCCCGAAATTGGAAAAATAGACTAGAGTCGACCGTTAGTCCTAGTTATACCAAAGGTGGTCGACCAAGCAAAACATAGCCATTTTTACAACACTAGTCTCTAGACATCGGACAATTATTACACGCAACAAAAAATGCTGTTAATTAGGGGGATTTTTTATAGATAAATTGATGAATCCTTATAGATAATTACGTTTTGTTATGCGTAAAGCATTTCGTAATTGGCAAATATGAAAGTTGCAAAGTGTGAATGTATTATAGATACACATACAACTTATGTAAAAACGGCTGGGTTTTGTTTGGTCGACCTTCGGTGTTAGTCGACTAAACATAGACAGACCAACGGATTTTAGTCTACCAAAACCTATGGTAGATCAAGCGAAACCTAACCAACCGTGTTTAAAACACTAATAGATACTTGCTCTCCCCCCCCCCCCGGTAAGTGTTTATATTTTCACATTTTATATGACGTGCCATGGGCGTAGCCAGCATTGGAATTAGAGGGGGGGGGCACTAATGATTTAGGGAGGGGCAAAATGATCTTTTTGGCTAATTTTAGCCATAAATCGCACAAAAAATTTGGATTTAGAGGGGGAGCAGCCCCCCACCCTTCCTGCACCCCCCCCCCCCCTTGTTACGTCCATGTCACGTGCTCATTTTTGAATTTTGCTCGTTGCTCAACACAGGACTCCGCTCTACAAAAAGCCCGTTGTTAAAGTACCCGTAGGTCACTGTTGGGTCGAAGGTGATAACAAGCTCAACAGTTTCGATAGCAACGTATTCGGACCAGTAATTTGATCACATTAAATTTTGGACATGAGATTTAGTTTAAAAATTAACTTTTTACCACGTTGTCCAAACGAAATGCACTGGAAAAGCTGTTATGCAACGTTAATTCAGTAAATTAAATAAGGTTTTTTTAACCCTTTCATTCAAGTAGATGGTGGTTTTGTTGTAAAAATGTCGGGGTTTTGTTAACGGCCGCCTTTGGTCTGTTTTTTAAATTTGGACTAAGCCTAGTGGTCCACTATGAAAAATAGACACCAAAAAAAGGTTTTGGTTTGTTTATGTTTAGTCGACCAATACCAAGGCTCGACCAAACAAAGCCCAGCCGTTTTCACAACACAAATGAATGCAGTTAAAAACCTTTACTCCCTTTGTTTTAGCTTAAGTTGATTTTTATGCAAATTAAATTAATAATATTTATACATTAACGATAAATAAGTCCGGTTTGATAAGACACTTTGAGTAGTCTATCTCTGACCAAGATAGTTTTTAACAACCTGTTAACTACCCTAAACGGGTTCGTGTTGCAAAAACGGTTGGGTTTTGTTTAGTCGACCTTCGGTTTAGTCGACCTCTAGTCTTAGTCGAACCACTAAGATCGACCTAACAAGAACCAGCCGTTTTCACAACACTAAAACGAATCAATAAAGTGAGCTCGTCTAAGTATGATTAATATAAGTCACTATTGACTATCAAAGAGGCACTGTTATTTACAAGATTAAACTGCCATCGAGAACATTACAAAATATAAATTTAACGATCCTTTAGAATGTTAGATTTAAAAAAATATCTTGGTTAAACCTTGGATATACGTTTTAAAAGTCGTATACATATTTTTACAAAAAGTCATAGTTTTTCTTGTTTTATGTGTTTCCAGATCCCGATAGGACTTATATCTAGCCGAGCCTCTTGCATAGTTTGGCCACCCGGTCGCTGGCAAAAGCTTGAGCTCGATTACGACCCCCATCGTCAAACTCACCCGTTTTGGTTGTGGAAAAACTTTTTCTAACTCTACACACATATCCATATATACATTCCGGTAAATTTTGTCGGCTTTTTTAGCTCTATTTTTTTTTTTTTTTTTTTTTTTTTTTTTTTTTTTTTTTTTTTTTTTTTTTTTTTTTTTTTTTTTTTTTTTTTTTTAAAGTTTATTTGTTAAAAATCCGCTGACAGTAATATAATATAAATACATGAAATATAAAAGGCAAAATGCGCCGAATAAAATAATACACTATTCGGATATATCATCATCGAGGGGATCTTCCAAAATTGGCCAAGAATCCGCGAACGATTTAAAGTTGTACTTGGCTATAAGAATACCAAGTCTTTGTTTTAGTAAAAAGGGTACCGAATGTTTAGACGGGGGAGAACGTCTTCCAACCTCTTTAAAAAAAGCTAAGGCCTGTTTGCCAAAGGTGCCTGAACACGAAGCAACCAATGGAATAAAAATATTTGAGGATAATAGGGCTTTGTATTTATTGGTTTTCCGCCCCTCTGCAACAGCTAAAGAATCATTGTTGCAGTTAGAGGGGGCAAATAGGTCAATACATGTGAAGTCCCATTTAAGGTGAAGACCATTGCTCCATGGGACTAAAGAAGATCCATCAGGACGCATACGTCCCTCCAAGGCGGGGTCCGATGGCTCCAAGATGGATGGAATCTTTATCATAACGGTAGATATCTCATTTCTTGTAAACCAATGAGTTGACATAGCGTTGTTAAAACCGCTGGGTTTAATTTTTGTTTGGTCCACCTTTGGTTTTAGTCGGCTAAACAAAAGCAGACCAAACCAAGAAAAACACTAAATTAACATGTTTGACGTAGAGAACTGCACGGGTGGTCGGGTCGGGTTCGGGTTGAAATTTTAATATGCTTTCGGGTCGGGTCGGGTTGGATTTAAAGTGTCGGGTGAAGGGTTATGAATCTTACATTGCAGAGTACGCGGGACATATCTTTAAAAATAATGCTATTATGTATAATATTTTTTAATTAATATCGAAATGTATAATTGACGATCATTCATTAAGTTAATTAAATTCCCTTTTGTTTTTAAAAATCTGATTGTTTTAATTTGAATGCAAATTAAAATTTGACTGGTGAAAGGTAAAATATATCAATAAAATAATATTTTTTAATTGTATTTAAATAGTGTGAAGTTGTAGTTCATTATTAATTTAAACTACATAAATATATATTTATAAAACAAATAAGATTATGTTTAAATTTATTAAATGATTCATTTGCAAAACTCTATATTTGAAATTGAATGTGACCAGATACTGTATGCAAACATTTATATATATCTCTATTATAAATCATTAAAATAAATTTAGTAATCAAAATCTGTGGAATCAATTAGTTTCATAAATCGCACTTTAATTTGTCGATTAAATTTTAAACATCCTCATGGGAGTAGCCAGGAAATTGAAATTAGAGGGGGGGGCAATAATAAGGGACCATTTTTTAAATTTTAGCCATAATTTGATAAAATATCTAAGATTTTTTGGATTTAGAGGGGGGCATCCGCCTGTCTCTGCCACCCCCTAGCTACGCCCATGCACACCGCAATTTTTCTTAGTCTCGCGTTGGATACCAAAATTTGAAACACGTTCGAAAGGGATTCGGCTAAAATTTTTTAACGCTTTCGTGTCGGGTTCCGGTTGAAAATTTTAAAATGCATTCGGGTCGGGTCGGGTTCGGGTTGAAAAAAAGTGACTTTACAGTTCTCTAGTTTGAAGGGGAAGGTTAAATTGTACAATTTTTTTTTTTATGTATATATTGTTTATTTGAACGTAAGAACATTATAAAAACGAAGTGTCAAAATTCGAAAAATATAGCGGATGTAAAACAAAATAAAAATATTATGATTCAAAAATGTCGCATGTGTCATCTTGTAAAAGTGGCCAACTGTCGGCCAGGGATTTAAAATTGTACTTAGCTATAAAAATACCAATTTTTTGTTTAAGTAAAAAATTAGTGGAATATTTAGAGGGCGGGCAGCGACGGCTGATTTCTTTAAAAAGCTTAAAGGCGGCCGGACCAAAAGTCCCAGAACACGAGGCAACGATAGGGGTAAAGATATTAGATGGTAGGAGGGCCTGGTATTTAACCGTTTTGCGGTGTTCGGCGAGAGTCAGAGCGTTGTAGTTTTGGTTAGAGGGGGCGAAAATGTCTATGCAGGTGAAATCCCATTTAAGGGGTAGACCATTTTGCCAAGGGATAAGGGTAGAGCCGTCTGGTCGCATCCTTCCCTCCAACGAAGGGTCTGACGGCTCTAAAACGGAGGGAATGTTGGCTTTTTTAAAAGCGGCTTGGATAAGGCTATTCACCTTTTCGTGCCTTATGTGTTTAAATTTATTGTAAAGGCAGTGTAGGGGATGCCTTGCATAAATGTCTATGCTCTGGGAGCAGTTGCGGCAGGAATATTCCTTTGAATAGGGAATTCCTAGTCTGAGGGCGATGGCGTATGCTAGCTCTGGGTCCTCCAACATCAATCCAGAAAGTGAGCTAGGATAAGCTTCAAGCCACTCGTGACCCGATCCGTCAAAAACTAAAGATTTAAGGTTGAAGGGCTGGCGGGCGTCGCAACTCGATAAGAGGTAATCAACGGAGCGCGATACGAGGCCAGCATCCCAATCCTTTTGTCTAGAGGTTATGGGGAAGGGGGTCCCTGGGTTGACGTTGGCTGACCAGACGTCTAGGGCTTCTACAAACGACGGATCCTCATTTGTTGTGATTAAACGGTCGATCAATCCTTGGGCAGATTTATAAGAAGAGATAAACGCAGCTAACGAAATTGAGGTAGCTGGGCGTATGCCCAAGCCGCCAGCTTTAGTAGGTAAAGAGGCTTGGAGCCACGAGGAAGTGCTGAATTTGATATTAAGAATTGCTTCTAAAGTATTCTTCATGAAGCTATCGTAGCTTTTTAAAATCTCGGGCAATAAAAAGGCTGAAGAGGACCGGAAGCAGTGTTGAATTTTTGAGATGTTGAAATAGTTTTTAATGATATAAAATGCGTGGTGTTTGGGGAGGGTATTAAGAATATCCATCTTCGATGTAAGAGTTGATAAGTGGCTATGTAAAAATTCTTTTAAGGCGATTTGCCCACTATTGGAGAGCCTAGATGAGTAAAACTCATCAATTCAACTTTTAAAAAGGGCTTAAAGATGGGAAATTTGTTGGTATCCGGGCACTGATATATCTCGCATTTAGAGATATTCAATCTCAAGTTTAGGGAGGTTTCATAATGTTGGATTAAAAGAATGGCCTTGGAAATTTCTTCAGGAGGGCCGCATAAGGTAGCATCGTCCAGGTACCAGACGTTTAATGATAATGAGCATTGGTTTGAGAGGGATTCAGTTAAAAGTAATCAAAATCTGTGGAATCAATTAGTTTCATAAATCGCACTTTAATTTGTCGATTAAATTTTAAACATCCTCATGGAAGTAGCCAGGAAATTGAAATTAGAGGGGGGGCAATAATAAGGGACCATTTTTTAAATTTTAGCCATAATTTGATAAAATATCTAAGATTTTTTGGATTTAAAGGGGGGCATCCGCCTGTCTCTGCCACCCCCTAGCTACGCCCATGCACACCGCAATTTTTCTTAGTCTCGCGTTGGATACCAAAATTTGAAACACGTTCGAAAGGGATTCGTCTAAAATTTTTTAAAGCTTTCGTGTCGGGTTCCGGTTGAAAATTTTTACAATGCATTCGGGTCGGGTCGGGTTCGGGTTGAAAAAAAGTGACTTTACAGTTCTCTAGTTTGAAGGGGAAGGTTAAATTGTACAATTTGCCCGAGATGAATTTAATCTGAGGTGGTGGAAAATGAAATTATTGTTTTTCACAAAATGATTTAAGCTCGACACAATTAGTATATAATGGCTCTACTTTTTTTTTAAATTAATCCTAATTCCGTGTTGGCTTTATTTGGTCAACCATTGGTCTGCATCAGTTCAGTCGACCAAAGCCAAAGGTCGACCAAACAAAACAAAAACCAACACGATTATACTTTATGTTTCGACGACAACTGTCATTAACATGGGCGTAGCCAGGTTTTGGATTGGGGGGGGGGGAGGGGCGACACGTTCAAAAGTTTAATTGGGGGGGGGGGGCAAAACATAAAATTTTTAAGGCTTTTTGCATGTAAATTTTTTTTTCTCGCCATTTAAGGAAAAGGCGGCCGCCCCCCCCCCCTGCCCCCCCCCCCTGGCTACGCCCATGGTCATTATTAAATGCATACTTATCTATATTCTTATTCATATGATTTGTATATCGCCATAAAAACGTTTGGTGTTTCAGTTTTCCTCTTTTATATCTTGAACTTAAACCATGATTTATAAACCCTTTACAATATGCTAATATAAAAACTCGTAATTTTTTTTCCCCTTTGAGTTGGATTTAATCTAATTTAACGTCACTCACTCTAAAGGACGTTTTGTGTGTACAGATTTCTATCGCCATTTTTGTCAACTCTTAGTAGTACCTGGTCAAACTTATTTTTTTATTCAGGCCAAGCGTTTTAATAAGCTTTGGCCATCGTTATCTTGCTATTAAATCAATCGAAAAGCGTCAAAATTTTTTATCAGCCGGTCCAACATCGACTTTAAAGGGCTAACTATGATTTTTTGGCAGATAATTTTTGAATTGGCCGAATGAGCTTTTTCATGATATGATTGTGGTTTTATTAATAATTATTTATTTATGTGGTTTTTTATGCTTTAACAGGTTTTTATGATGTTTTTTTCATTAATTTTTATGGCAAACTCCTTTGTTCGCTTATATTTGATGACCTTGGTACCACACTGGTTTATGAATCGCTTTTATATGAAATTTTTATGAGCTGGTTTTAAGCAATACCCTTGGAAACTATTTACTTTTTGAGCTATATTTAAAAGTCTTTAACAATTATTAGTTGTGGAAAAGTTGCTTTGAGCTCAAATAATTATAGATGTTTTGACGAGGGCAATTGTGCTAGATTTGCAATGAGTTTTTCAAAACTTTTTAACACGTATACGTTGTCAAACCCTATGTGTTGTATATCTTACTACTTGTACCTTTGTTTGCTAAACGTTTTAAAAAATATTTAAAGTTTTATCGTAAAATTTAAATAAACTTCCTTATATTTTACCCATTTTAATGGTCAAACTTAATAGCTAGACTGCTCATCATCTTTAAATAAGTGTACCATAAATAAGGGAAGGAAGGACATTTAGATTATAGTAATTTTGGTTAATTAAAGTGTTTTTAAAATGTAATACAAAAAATTGGACTAATAAACATAAACCAGCATTTTAAAATAAAAACCTTACAAAATTCATAAAAATATTAAATAAAAAATGCTGTGATGCCGCGATGTTAAAGCAATTTAGTGCCATCGCATTTAATAAATAATCATTTATTAAAGTTCTTTTCTATTTATTAAATAATGAGCAAGGTAAATTCACTTTTTCTGTTATAACAACGAAATGGTACACAGTAGAAAGACATGGGAAATGGTTAAATTCAAAATGGTGGATATAATGGTACACATTTTACCATATAAAATATATGACACCAGCAGTCCATAGATATAATGCCTCCAATTGATCATATACGTTTTAATACATTTTTTTGGTATTATCTCATACCTCTGTGATTTTATCTTAGCGATTCTACTAATTTAAATATTTTTATTTTTCCCGAAAGTTTTTTCATCAACCGCCTCATCAAAACCCTCACCCCCCCCCCTCCCGCCCCCTGTCATGTGGGGTGATGAGGGTACGGACCCGGACGACGACAATGAATCATTGGGTTTAGCGACATCTAGCGGATATTTTAAAATGGCTGATAGCCACTCCAACGCAGGCTTCAAGGATGGTTACCAAAACGCCTACAATGAATTCTACTCCAAAGCTTTCGAGCGAAACTCGCACCTTTCGCTCGCTCTCAATTTTACTTTGGCCCGTTATAAGGCTTATTGCAACGGTATTACTAGTGTTGTAAAGACATGGGTTTTATTTGGTCGACCTTTGGTTAAGCTAAAACTAATGGTCGACACTCTAGTCTATTTTTTAAATTTTGACTAAGTTTAGAGGTTGACTTTTTGGTCTGTTTATGTTTAGTCCACAAACCAAAAGTCGACCAAACCATACCCAGCCGTTTTTACAACATTAGTATTAACACTCTTTTAAAAATCAATTGAAAATTTTCTATACTATACAAACACATACATATTACCTCAGGGGTATAATTGAAAAATTCGGGATTTCGACACTTTATCTCCTATACCATACATGACTTTTAGGAATAAAGAGGGATGGTCCAGGAGAAAAGGGGGAGCTGGCGGGTGCTTTGCTAGTTCAATTGCAAAATCTGGAAAGGGGTTTGGGGAGCGAAGAGCTATTGAGCTACTTCAACACTCCCGGACTGGGAGAATTAACATTAACAGGTACGTTTTAAGTGGTGTGTTAGCGCCAATCTTGATATTTTGATTAGAAAGTATGAAAATATCGATTTTTATGTTGGATTATCATCATGGGCATGTGTGAAATATTATTATTAGGTGTACTTGATTGTGCTTGTTGGCATTTAAATTTTAGGATTTTTTAGGTTAAACGATATTATCGAGAAGGGTTTTGTTTGGTCGACCTTTGGAACTAAACTGTCGGCTCTGGTCTGTTTTTCAAATTTCGACTAAGACTTTAGGCTGACTAAGTTTGTTTATGTTTAGTCGACTCAACCAATGGTAGATCAAACAAAACCCGGCCGTCTTTACAGCATTACGAGAAACTTTTTAAAACAAACCATTTATTAATTTTAACATGTAATTCATGCACAATAATTGGTTGGAAAAATATATTTTCTGCTTTATCTGTCTAAATTTTTTCCCGGTACTTGTTATTTATGATTGGTTTTCGTAGTTCTGAAGTTCTTAGTCACATACAATATATATAAGGCATGGTAAAGTCTGTATGACACTCAATAATAAATATTTACTCTTTTTATTTTTGCTAGAAAATTCGAATTCATCCTTGACAGAACTTACATCGGGCGATTTAGAAAAAATTGTGCTCAGTGAACAAAGCTCAGTTCAAACACCGACTTGCATTTTAGAAACTCTCGACGTTTTAAAAAGATGCGAAATATTTTTCACTCAAAATTCCCTCGCTTATTCAATAGTTCCGCATTGAAGCATTTTTGATTTTACAGATTTTTTATTATTGCTGATAAAAATATACTTGGAAATAGTTATGCTTCATCTCAGGTGTTTTTATTATTAAATAGTATATAAATGTTATTTTATTTATACTTTAAGAGAAATAATTGTTTCTTAAATCTTTAATTTAAGGGTAATAATTTTTATCGGTACCAGGGGGCGTTACTGTGATATTCTATCCGCAAGGAGTATACCAACAGAAATGTATGCGGGAGAGATAATAATACAAATTTTAATATTTTGCATTGGGCTACTATATAAAGTTAATTTTAAACAATAGATCGATTTTCATTGAGTGGGGAAATCTTGCTAGGGCCTTGCCTGTGACAACCTTAAGGAGCACGAATTTATACTAGTGAAATAAGTTGAAGGCAAGAGTTTTCTGGTAGAAACCGGCACTTGTTTTTAGAATCAAAGTTAGTTATGGTTTCTGATTCGTCAAGATTCGTATAATTTTTTGTGATCTATATTAAAGAATTTCTAAACAAGCATAAACATCGAAATCGAAAACCTGGGGTCGTGAAGGAAAACGTTAAGGAATATGTACTTTTATTAACTAATGTAATACCATAATATTTTTTCAAAGGGGTCGGGGGTGCAAACAAATTAAATAAAGTTAAGTTGGACGTTATTAGGAGGTTTAAATATTGAAACTTCTCATGTTCCTTAGATGTAGGTCTGAAATAAAGCACAAAAAGGGTTGGCAAAGTCTTATCGCAACGCAATACAAATCTATGAATTAATAAAATTTCAAAATTAAATATGTTTTATAAAAATGAAATTAAATGCACAAATAAAATTAAAACCTTGTTACAATTTTACACTTTAGTTTAGATTTGTAAAAACAAACGTTGATATCTATTGTTATCTATTATAACTATCTGGCTTAAATTCATAGAAGTAATAATAAAGCAGAACCAGAGCGTCAACAGGAGCATGGTTTAAAAAGTATATTTATACTGGATATGATTAATGTGACATATATTCTATATTCTAGCACGTTCATATTTTTGGTTAATAAAATGTTAAATCAGCTGAGACAAAACCTTAAAGTTATTTCTCTATTTTTTTGAATACGCTAACCATTCTAGATAACTTTGATTACCAAAAAATATCAGCAGGTGTATAAACCATGTGAAATTTCTTCATGCATTCATTTTTTAAATTTGATGTAAATCCAAATTTTTAAATAATCATAATGTCAGAAGAAGATGAGAAAGAAACTAGATTTAATAATACCGTTAGAGAAAATATAGTAATATTTGTTTTTTGTATTTAATGAACTGGACTTTTAGGTGTGCTTAATATTTTTCACGGGATTATACCTTGTTTCATCTTTTGTTTTAACATTATTGTGGCAAAAAACTGATTTGGGAGTTACCTTCACAGGTTTTTTAGTTAATTTATAATAATAAATTAAAATTGCTTTAGATATTGAAGAAGTATTAATACCAAGGATCTCGTCAGTATATAATATATGTAATAAGGTTTTATCTTAGATTTTAGTTTTGGGATTTCAGCTTTCTCTTTGGCGATATGCTTTGCATCTTCATTCCTTCTTCCATTTTCCATCTTGAGCAATGAAATACTAATAATATATCCAGATAATGAATATCTAAATTGGCTCAATACACCATTAATTAATAGTAAATTTTATCAAATATTGATGGAATTTTAAATATATGTTGTGCTATTGACACATATATTTTTAGGTTTATGGACTTATATATATCTACTTTCTAATTTGTGCCTTTTTATATTGTTGCCATTTGCATATTTCTTTGCAGAATCTACAGGATTTTATGGATTGCGCAAGGTATATGTCAGTATTTGAAAAAAGCAATACTATAACTGTAAAATCATAGTGTATTGTTTGCTTTTTCTTTCTAGGGAATTATAAATCGCTTGTATGAAACTACAATAGTTTGCTTCCTTTATGGTATAATGATATCAGGAATATCTTGGCTAATTTTTTCAGCTATTCTCGTTGATGAGGCTTCTCATTCAC
The DNA here is from genome assembly GCA_964036665.1 of Gordius sp. MW1. Taxonomy (NCBI): domain Eukaryota; kingdom Metazoa; phylum Nematomorpha; class Gordioida; order Gordea; family Gordiidae; genus Gordius; species Gordius sp. MW1. The sequence goes on from OZ038527.1 coordinate 26,037,019, forward strand.
ATAAATTATGGACTTGTAAGTTATATTTACCAAATTATATAGTTGTGTTTTTTCTTAGATCTTTGGAGTTATTATATCCCCTTTTCATACCATTGTATCTCTCTTTTTGGTGTAATAACCCTACTGGGTAAGTAGTCTTATAATTATTTTAACTTGTTTTAACCTATAATTTGTATGAATTTTGATGAACTCCACCTTTTTAGACTATCTTATTGCTAAAGAATAAACTTTTAAAATCTAATATTTCCTCAATGTTCTAACTTTGCTTTTCATCTACTAATTATATATATTGATATGAGCATGAGTTTTATTGCAATAATAACATCTCTTTTTTATTTTAAAAGGGTAATATAACAATAAAATAATATCTATTGTGAGCAAAATTGTGACTAAGCCTAAAAGTTGACTAAACAAACCAAAGACCTTTAGTCGTTTCTCATAAATAGACCACACCAAAATTTAGCCACAATCTGGTTTATAACACTCGAGGGACTCCATAAAAAGTCTTTTTAACTATTTAAAAAATTTTTAATTGAAATATATTGATTCCATATGTTTTTTCCAAGTTTCAACCCCAGTTGGATTTGCGCGTATTTTTGATGTTATCGGTGAACTAGTTATCAGACCAACGGTATATTTAAATAATATCCTCACTTAAAGCTAACCATTTGTTTAGCCACTTCACGATTTAAAGGATGAGATGTATGCCGTAAAAATGCAAGAAACATATTTAAAGCAAAGAATTTTGCTGGGCACATTCCAAAATTGTATGTAGTTTCGTAGTTATGTTGTAAAAACGGCTGGGTTTTGGTTTTGTTTGGTCGGCTTTTGATTTTAGTCGGCTAAACTTAAACAACCAAAGGTTTCGCCAAGAAATGTTTGGTCTATTTATGCCACTAAGAAAAACAGACACTAAAAAACCTGGTCTCTAAGGTCGACCAAACAAAACCAAAACTCAGCCGCTTTTACAACACTACTTCATAGTTTTATTCTTACACATTTTTAAAATAGCACCAGCAAATAGTTAAAACAAAATTTAGTGTTATAACTAAAATGAACCCTTAATTTAGGATATTCTCTTTATAAATACAAAAATTTAATATATAAATATTGCTAACTCATTATCAATATACCTTATCAACTTAAGATTCTGCATTGCCCCAAACCGACTCCATGCCGACCGAATACCAAATCGACTTGGGAACTTTCCAGGGTTCGGTCGACCGAACCTTCAAAAGTTCTAATGTCCGGCGGCTGCAAAAGTTGAAGTTACAATACGCGATCATGCAACAGCGGGTGGGCCGTTTGAAAGTTCTAGTTTCAACTTCATTTTGGAAGCGCAACATTAATTACCCTTTCGCCATGCTCTTAATTTTACTATTAACCGTAAATTTCTTTTAATTGCTATGCAATTTATGGACTCGTTTTTGGTTGTCTGTCCGTCCTGTCCACCTCGTAATTTTTTAGTAAATGCCGTGGAAAATTATGCGGGTAATAGAGGCTGTGGACTTATGCTTCTGTAAAAGACTTTTGCTTTCCCACCTAGACTAGCTAATGACCGGCTTTAATTTTTTCGACCTCGCCCGAGCCTAAATTCCATTATTGTTTATGGGCCCGACTGATTACCTTTTTATATAAATTCCTTTTGGCAATTGTCTAGGTTGTTGCTAACGGATAATTGCTAAACTGGTTAAATAATTCCTTGCAATTTAATGATGGTCCTTGCCTTCTTCTACTTTGTTTGACCCCGGCCCGAGACCGAAATCCATGTTAATTGCTATTTATTTTTGATGCTTTATGAATTTCTTTTGGCGACTTGTCTGAGTACATTATATAATATTGGTTGGCAAAAAAATGGGAAAAATCGGAATTTGTTTGTCATGATTTTTGAAACTAGATCAAGGAGTTTTTATTAAAATTTAAAGTTTTTTTTTGTCAATTTTATCTTTTTCCCATTTTACCAAATTAATTTTATATTTTTTTTTAATTTTGATTTGAAACAGGGCATCTCAGTCGTGATTGTAGGCGTTCACTCGCTTGAATTGCTATTAGACGAAAAAGCGTTGCCTTCATTCTCCAAAGTTCTTTTAATATATTTTAGAATATATTTTATGTATTCATAGACTAGATAGACTGCTCATCAACTTTAAACAAGTGTACCGTTTTTCCGCCATTTTGATATGTGCACAAATAAGGGTATGACGGGGATATTATGATAATTTTGGTTTATTAAAGTGTGTTTTAAAACGTAATAGAAAAAATATTGAACTACTTAAACATTAAAAACAGCTTATATAATCATTTACAAAATCCATAAAAATAAAAAATAAAAATACAGTGATGTTGCGATGTTAAAGCAATTTAGTGCCATCTGCATTTTATCAATAATCATTTTTTTATTTAAGAATTAATGAGGAAGGTAAATTCACATTTTCCGTTTTAACAATGGGGTACATTGCTGAAAGGTATGGGAAACTTTAAAATAATGCAACACATTTCACCATCTGAAACATATGACATGAGCAGTCTTGTAGTCTATAAATATATATTACAAGGTTTTTCTTTAACTTTGAACATCTTGACTCCCCTCCCGCACACTTGTAGGAGGGGAAAGGGGGATCATTTAAAACTTTTGAAAGGAGTGTCTTCCCCACCCCTTGGCAAAAAATCGACAAATGTCTAGCAAAAACCATCAAATTATAAAAAGGTGCAAAGTCAATTGCAAGAGTAGCGAAAACATATACATGGAAAGGGAGAAAATAAGTTGCATACGAAGGAAAAGAGAGAAAGAGCGTTCTTTTACAAAAGCTTTGATTGATCCCTTTTGTCTCCTACTAGTGGCGGGAGGGGAGTCAAGATGTTCAAACATTAAAAAAAACGCTGTATACGTATATATATATATATATATATATCATATTTTGTCATTTTAATAGCTACATTGTTTAATTTTTCTTATTTTAACGTTTGCAAATGCAGCACATCAACATCGGCAAGAATTCGTTGTCTCTGATCGGGCCTTTGGGCGCATTAATGGAGATCGTGATTATATTGTGAGTTCCTTTATCCTTCAGCAATTTCTAACAAAATTCCGATTTTTTACTAAAATTCCACAAAATCTTTTGCTACAATACTGTTTTTAGATACGTGAAGATAGCCAGTATTATCGGTTTCATGGGTCTACCCTGTTTGTCGGGCCTGAAACCCAAGCTGAAATCAACTTCCTCGACCATCATAATCATAGATTGTGGGTTATTGCTCATTCTCACTTCGGCTTTTCCCGTCTTAACACGTACCCTAGGTTTCCTCTCATTCACTATTTTAAGTTTTAACTTTAAATAAATTTTGTTCTTGGTGTTGTGATATTATTAAGAGTAGGAATTGATTGAGGCGGGAATTTTATTTAGTTTATATTGAGAAACTAGTAAATTTTCAAATTTATTTTTTAGTTTTTCTTCATTTTGCTTGCATAATATTAGTTAGTCCCCTTGATCCAGCTGCCTGCCAATCTGTTTTCAATTATCTATTGTTATTACTGCATCGAACTTATACAAACAGTCCACTTTTTTCAAAACTAGCCATTAACAACTTTTTGAAAACTAATAAGGGCCATATTATGATTAAAAATCTTGGTTATAGCCTGTCAGTCAATATATCTTTAAGGTGCATTTTTTTATCTAAAAATTTAAATATTTTTTAATTTCTATCAAATTAACGTTCATTGTCAAGTTCTTAACTAATTTGTTTGTTTGGAAGTCGCCACAGGTACAATTTCCACCTCACCTATGCTTAATTAAATGACCCAAGCTTTAAGTTTTTTGTCGTAGCACCGATGAATTTGTTATCTAAATGTGCGTTCCCTTGGTTTTAAATTATTTCGTAATATTTGAGTTTTATACATATAAAAAAGCAATAATATTCATTCTTATAAACTTTCTGTCTCTATTGACTTCGATTAGGCATAACGAAATTTGATTTGTTGGGAGATTTTGGGAAATTGCGTTGGCTCGGCAACTTCTACCTCGTCCTAACCTACAACTTAGCCTTCGTTGCCGCTACAGCTTGGTGCCTTGCCACTAAATTTACCAAAGCCATCAAGGAGGAACTCTATCGTCGCCTCTTTTCTCCCCTCCTTAATTCCCCCGTTTTTCAAGGCATTTCACTCTAATCTATTATGTTCACACTTTACACTACCCCCCCTCCCCCCTTGAAGCTTAGGTGCAATATATGGCTTGATTAGCGACTAAGTCCACTGTTATAGCAATTTTACTTTATCGAATTGCATATGGGCGTAGCCAGGGGGTGGCAGGGAGGTGCGGCTGCCCCCCTCTCATGGCTTTAATTTTCCAAAAATTATAATTTTGCCCCTCCCTAAAGCATTATTGCCGCCTCCTCTAGTTCTAATCCTGGTTACGCCCGTGGAATTGTACATTATTACCTAGTATTAAAACTTTTCTTACACGTCAAAAACCGAGTACTTTGTTTTTTTAAGTTTTTGTCCTGACATCCGATCGTTACGTCACAAAATAATCATGGACCATCACCCTCTTTATTTTGCTATATAAATACCAAATTACTACTAAGTCGTTTCGCATCTTACCCACACACACATATTAGTGTTGTAAAACCGGCTCAGTTTTGTTTGGTCGACCTTTGGCTTTAGTCGATTAAACATAAATAGACCAAGAGTTTTTAAGGTCGACCAAACAAAACCCAGCCTTTTTTGCAACACTATTACACACACTCGTATATATATATACATATGTTTTGGCAATTATAACCCATTAACCAAATTGAAAGCATGTGGAAAATGCAATTATACAACACCAATCGTCGTATGCATTTTGAATAAATTTATGTATCATCGAAAAAAATTATATATGTGGCGTGGATTTTGTTAGAAAAAATAGTATTATTTTTTTTAGAAAAAATTATTAAAATTACACTTTGATTTGTGGCTTAAGTGTGCAGCCATGGAAATAAGTTCAATTAGAGGTTCTGGTTAGACGACATATTTTGTACCCATTTCTCAAGGAAAATGAAATGAAATATTTGTAATTAATTTGTTTTTGTATTATTAAAAAACAAACCGATTATCGTAGGGCTGTAACAGAATAATCGCGATCTAAATAATAATAACTCTAATTTATATGCCATCTAGGACGACCTTTGAATTAGAGACTGATTTGGCTAAATTTATCCCTATCTCTTTTAGCATGCGACTCGAAAATAACAACAGATATATAATGTTTTCGCTCTTTTTGGAGATGATCAGTATGTCAAAGTTATAGGGTTATAAATTATTGTGATTTTTATCTTAAATCGTTTAAATACTTGTATGCTATATTAATGATGGATTTTTATGTGCGTTGCAGTGCATTGATTGAAGAGCAAAAAACATTCTATAAGCACACTCAAGAATTTTTGCCCTCCCCTCCAATCAAAATCCTGGCTACGACTGCTCATGTCATATATTTGATAGGGTAAAATGTAGACCATTCAATCCATTATTTTAAATTTAACTATCTCCCATGTCTTTCTGCAATGTGCCCCATTGTTAAAACAAAAAAAAGTGAATTTACCTTCCTAATTAGTTAATAAATAAAAAAGAATGTTAATAAATGATTAAATTTAACAATATGTAGATGGCACTAAATTGCTTTAACAACCTAATATTTTTATGAATTTTGTAAATGTTATATATCTTAAAATGCTGTTTTTAACGTTTAACCAGTCAAATAATATTTATTACGTTTTAAAAACACTTTAATTAACCAAAATTACAAAAAATTTATGCACATTTCAAAATGGCGAAAAAATGATGTTAAATATCAAAAAGATCTAATCTCTTGAAAGACTTATAAATTATCCCTAACTCACTTTATAGCATGAAATTGAATTCGTTAAAAAATAATTTGTGCAAAAGCGGAGGAGTCTTATTGAGATAAAACGGAAATGAGATATTCCGTATAGCAGAGATGTAAATAAATGCCTAAAGTCACCGTGATCATGGTTTCGATATCAAAGAGTTTACCTGCCTTAAGAGCCTTGAGCTTTCTTTAAGAATGGGAAAATAATCAGGCTTAAGTGAAGTTTTGAGCTAATTTATATTCATTCTTTTTGCTTAATATCTTTACATTCATCGTAAAATTTATCATATATCACGAAAATAACAATTGTAACTAGGATGCGTTCTTGGTGAAACCCGTAAGCGAACGAAAATAAGATACAAATCATTTTGTACTTTTCGCGCGATGGTTAAAAAATTTAATTTGGTTTGTATATGTATTTTTTATATGTTTATAGAATAATTACGATCCGATCAATAAATATCATTAATATATAAATTTTACGCTGAATATAAAGATATTAATAAAAAAAATGAAGAGTTTGATAAATTAGCCCAAAAATTAACTTCGCTTTTTTTCGTTTCGCGCATCATCGCGAACGCCCCCTTAAGCAGAAGGAATGAAAGTTGTGGGCAAAGTGCTTTTCGCCAACACAAGGCACTTGTTCAAGGCGTCTAACATATCAAGCTGGTTATAATCTCATTTAATACTATCGGTTAAGACCAAATCCGATATTATAAACGAGAAATGAAGTTTGTCTATCTTTGTACATAACATATCCAATTTCAAAAACTATTTTAATTATACTATAACTGACGATTATTACTGTAGATGAGTTCTTTCATATCTTTGTAGCTATGATACACTTACACACTATGAGCAAGTAAACAACATCTGGTTGCGAATCAATTCTGGACTACCTAATCATCTCCACTCTCAATCGGAACAAACTGAATACAACAAATAGTGATGCGAAAAAACCAAGAAAATTCTCGGTCTCGTTTCGTCTCGAAAACGCGAGACAAGAATTTGAAAAACAGACCCGAGATCGAGACGAGAATTTTGAGGTCGAGACGAGACGAGATTTTTTCGGCGAGATCTCGCCTTTTTATTTATCTTAGATATTGGTAAAGAGTATTTTAATTTACGTTAATATTTAAGGTATAAATACAAATAAATATGAAAGGAATATATTTGATAATATAATTACACCTAAGTGTATTAAATAAAATATGATATTTTTTAAAATTTGGCAAGTATGGTTCATGTAAACTACGTATGGATGGCCCTTAGGGTATGTGAATAATTTAATAATATATTTGTCACATATTTGTATCCTTAGCATTATTAAATGTTACAAAATTTTAAACTTAACATAAGTTCTGATGGAGTAGTAAATATTACTATAGCATATTTGAATTTGCAGTTTCTCTTCCTGCATGATGCGGTAATTATAAATTAATGGTCGATTAGTTTAAATTACAAGGTAGCTAAGGTGGCTCGAGATTATTTGAGCATCCTAGCGTCGTTTGTGCCTGCCTAACGATTTTAAAAGTTCAATAAAGTATTCGATGACACGGTAATAGATTAAATCATGAGTTTCTAGAGGTTTTTATGCTTCAAATATAGTATACCTCCAAATTTTTAGACCTATATAATAAGACATTATGGGAATAAAATGTTTTGTCATGTGCATTACTTTTCACATTATAAACTGGGGTTGGCAGGTGCATTCGAATTTACTATATTGTGGCAATTGTGCAATAAAAAATAAATAAGCGCTCACTTATACTGTACTAGATAAATAAATATTTAATGACAAAGTAGAACTTAAAGGTAATGATTTAGAATACAAATTTGATTATAATGATTTTTGTCATAAAATAAAATGGGTGCACTTTAATTTAAAGTTTAAACCCTTATGTGCTGCTTTAATTGTTGTTTTACAACGTTTTAATATGTGTAACTAGTTCCCCCCCCCCCTCTCCCCCGCATCAGAAAGAGGGTAAAAAATTAAGGGGGGGGGGGCAAAACATCCCCCTGCCCCCCCCCCTCTACCCCGCATCAGAAAGAGGGTAAAAAATTAGGGGGGGGGGCAAAACATCCCCTGCCCCCCCCTGTCCCCCACATCAGAAAGAGGGTAAAAAATTACGGGAGTGTTAAAGAGGGTAAAAGGGGAGGGGGGCAAAACACCCCCTGCCCCCCCTGCCCCCCCCCCCTGTCCCCCGCATCAGAAAGAGGGTAAAAAATTACGGGAGTGTTGAAGAGGGTAAAAAAATAAGGGGATGGGGGCAAAACACCCCTGCCCCCCCCCCTCTCCCCCGCATCAGAAAGAGGGTAAAAATTGTGGGGGGGGCAAAACACCCCCTGGTCCCCCCTCCCCCGCATCAGAAAGAGGGTAAAAAATAAGGGAGGGCCCCCTCCCGGGTGAGAAAGAAGGTAAAAATAAGGGGGGGGGGTGGCAAAACACCCACCTGCCCCCCCTCTCTCCCGCATCAGAAAGAGGGCAAAAAATAAGGGGGGCCCCCCCCCCTCCCCGGGTGAGAAAGTGGGTAAAAAATAAGGGGGGGGGGCAAATCTTCACAAAATTTTTTTCATAAATAAAACATATTGATTCACTACCTACTTCTATAATCTATATATATAAAAATTAGTGCTGTGAACGCGTTCATGAACGGCGTTCTTTTTTTTGGTGAACTTTGAACGTGAACGCGTTCAAATTTAACGTTTCAATTTTAAAAATCTTTATTATTATTTATTTGAAAAATAATGTTAATTTGAATTTTTTAACAAAAAAGTCTTATATTTTTTAATCATCTGTTTTTCCTGTTTCCTATTACCAATTCCGAAATACTTTTAACATAATATAACGTGCAAAAGAAGATAAGATTAAAGTTAATTAATTTGATATTATTAATTATAGTTTAATTTATAGGTTAATATGGACAATCATAATATTATATCGTCGTCATCTTCAGATTCTGAATATTCAAAATCAGAAGGTGAATTGAAATTGCCATGGCCAAAATATGAAAAATATTTTTCACTAGTTTCATATAAAGGATCAAATTTAATAATTACCAAATGTAAAATGTGTCCAAAAAGTAGGATATCTGTATCAAGAGGCTCGAGCTCAAATCTAAAAAGACACCTTATGATAATATTATTATATATGTATATGAATAGATATCTAAGATACAAATACTAATACCTTTAAGACACTTTAATATTTATATTAATCCATTCTTAGCATAGATATGGAAGATTGGAGCTAATTTTGTTTGTCCATATATTTAAAATAGGGAATAGTATAAGATTCTTGCAAAAAATAAGGTATCTGGGATATGTAAAACTTTAAATATAAATATTAAAAAATCTATACTAGACTTTAAATAAAAATGTCAAAAAATACTTATTACAAGATACAAAAGAATATTATATTAGATACAAGTTTTTGTGGTACAGCCAAACACTGATTTTTAGTGTTTCGATCTCGTCTCGTCTCGGTCTCGAAAACAAAATCTCGTCTCATCTCGTCTCGGGAGCGATTAAGAAAATCTCGATCTCGTCTCGATCTAGAAAAATCTCGGTCTCGTCTCGTCTCGACGAGAATTCTCGTCTCGTCTCGACTTTTAAAAAATATAAATACGGAATAAAAATTTGTCGAGTGTTTTTAAAAATATTAAATCAGTGTAAAAAAATCCAAATGGTAAACTTTAATATTTTTCGAAAAATTTTAATACACAAACTTTTTAAAGATTTAGCGGGACAGGACTCTCATTGACAATAGAAAAATATAAATTAATTCATAAAGATAACATTTTATATGGAAAGTACAGGTTCGTGTATTTATTTTATATTGCATAATTATAGAAATTATAGTAAATTTGAATGCACCTGCCAACCCTGTTTATAATATGAACAGTAATGCATACGTCAAAACTATGTATTCACATAATGTCTTATTTAGGTTCAAAAATTTGGGAGGTATACTATTAGTTTAAGCATAAAAACAGTTAAAAAACTTATGACTCAAGATTTAATCTATTACTGTGTCATTTAATATTTTAACTTTTGAAATCGTTAGGCGGGTGCTCAAAAACCTCGAGCCACCTTAGTTCAAGTTGTATAATTGTTCAAAGATTGAACACCAATTTATAATTAACGCATTATGCAGGATGAGTAACTGCGAAATTCAAATATGCTTTAGTAATATTTACTATTCCATTAGAACTTATTCTAAGCCTAACATTTTCATTATAAAAGTATTCACATACCCTAAGGGTCAACCATATTTAGGTAAATCTAAATGATTGCCAAATTTTAATTTTTGCAAAGATGTATAAAATTTACTACACTTAAATTTTTTTGTATATCAAATATATTTCATACATATTGATTTACACTTATTACCTTAAATGTATCATGCAAATTAAAATAATCAATAATTTACTAAAACCTACGATCAATAAAAAGTCGAGATCTCGCCGAAAAAATCTCGTCTCGTCTCGACATCAAAATTCTCGTCTCGATCTCGACATCCGAATTCTCGTCTCGCTCAAAATGTGAATCGAATTATTTTTTTCGTTTTTTTTTGACTATTATGATTGTTCCTGTTCCTACCATTGCTATTATGACTTTTTGGCCGTCCGCTGGCTGCTGACCAATGGAATAAATGACCATTGGCCAAAATGTGATTCGAAAACTTTTTTTTCGTTTTTTTTTGACTATTATGAGTTTATATCCACTTTTACCGTGTCTGGCTGCTGACCAATGGAAAAAAATGACCATTGGCCAAAATGTGATTCGAAATTTTTTTTTCCGTTTTTTTTACTCTTATGAATTTATATCCACTTTTACCGTGTGCTGGCTGCTGACCAATGGAAAAAAATGACCATTGGCCAAAGTGAGCATCAAAATTTTTTTTTCCGTTTTTTTGGCTATCATTGACTTATAGAGTATCTGTTGGTACTGACCAATAGAGAAAAAGTGACCATTGGCCAAATTTTTGATTTTTTTAATTAAAAATTGTTCAAATTCAACAAAAAATTTCTCCCAACAATTCTGCAAATTCTTAACATTGTGTTGTTTTATAATATAATGTTTGTTAGACCCATAATCACTAAAGGCCATAAAAACTAATGTAATACGCAACTAGATGCAAACACTAAATCTAACCCTTGCCTATATTACATTTTGCCTTTATTACATTTTGCCTATAATGGAAAATTTGTATAAATAATTAATTAATCATTAGGCATTTAATACCCCCCTATAGGCATTCTCGCCCCTTCCCACCTTTCTCGCCCATAAATTGCATAGCAAATATGATACATTTATACGAAGTACAGATGAGTCGTCCCCCCTTCCCTTCCCTTCTCCCCCTTCCCACGAGGGCCGAAGGCCCGAGTTTGTTTTTTGTATAATGATATCTTTTACAATATGTGTTTTTAATACATTTTAAACATTCTTTTAATAAAAAATCACGTTATTTTGATTTATTTTAAGGAATATGATGTCAAGAGGTAAAATGAGGGGAAGCTCTAAAATAACCAAAATAAAAATGGGGGTCCAGAAAATTGTTAATAAGTTTTGTAATGTTGATTTATCAAAATTTATACCATCAATCTTAAGACCTTTATAAACACATGTTTAAAATTTGAAAGGGTTTAAGTTATAAGTTAAAAAGTGGGGTAAAGTTATACCCCACGAATGCTCTCGCGTTCGGGATTTTCAGGAATACTCTTGAGGGTTAAAAACAAGCAATAAGCTCTATAGGCTATAATTGATGATGGTAATTTTAATGGATTAATACGTTTCAAAATTTGTTATGGTCAACTTTGTGGCTTTAGCAAGGGATATTAAGGGGTCTCATTTTGCCCAAATATATAACTAAGTCAAATATAAGTAAACTTTTAAATTTCTAAGTCTATTTATATTTGACAGACACAGTGAATTTGATACAAATGTTATAATTTGCTTAAACTATAAAATTTAATAAGGTCTTTAGTCTAACAATCAGTTAGTATATTGTATATTTATTAAAGTGGTTTAAACTCAAATCCAAAAAGTGTCAATAAACACCACCATTATATTCCAAATTTAATGCAGAATTATTCTATTCGTACTATACTTCATATTTGTTTATAGTTTTTTTAATTTGGCCTTTCCATAGAAAATGTTGTATATAAGAATTAGTTCATATCTTTAAATTTTCAGTGATATGTCGTGTCCCGCTAAATATTTAAGGTTGTGTATTAAGGTTTTTCAAAAATATACAGGTTTGCCAATTGAATTTTTTAACACTTATTTAATGTAAAATAGGAGAAATTTTTGTTTCGTATTTTTTTAAAAAGTCGAAACAAGTCAAGAATTCTCGTCGAGACGAGACCGGGATTTTTCTAGACCGAGACGAGATGTCCATAATCGTTCCCGAGACGAGATTTTGCTTTCAACACCGACACGAGATCGAGACACTAACAACAGAGCACATGAAGTGCCGGCAGAATATTTAAAATTTATTCGTCGACATTACATAATAAATACAATCGTAAGGGTAAGCAAAAATACAAAGCCAAATATGGGTTTTTGTATGCATATTTTCATGTATGATTCTGGAAATAAATCGAGACAATCATTTGAGTAAAATGAAAATGGTGCAAATGGCTAAATTAAATGGGCTTATATATCAATGGATTCTATAGTAATATGGTAAGGAGGAGGAGGAGATGGTGGTGGTGTCAAACAAAGCTTAATTTATGTATCATGATGAGTAGTAATTATAAGCTGTAACGAACGAAATAAGCTTTAGGCGTGTGTACATATTTGATTATTGTGTTTTGAGGCATGGGCGAGCGGCAGAAAGATCGTGATAAAAAAGCTTCTATACATAATTTCCAAGCGAAATCTCCAAAGGAAAGGTACTTGAGGCTTCCTCACTAGGGATAGGTAGGTAAGTGAATAGTTACTATATACAAATGCAAAAAAGGGCAAAATCGCGCATTTCTTTCACACATCGTCACTTAGTAATAAATGGGACCAACGAACGCATACAATAAATGATGATATTACACGAGAAAGAGCAATTTGTAATTATATCATTAAAATGAAATGGTGGCCAACTATTTTTTGCAACAAAGAAATTGAGAGAGTGATAGACACAGAGTGATTTAAGAATTCGAGTTACAATGCCCGCTATATAAAAAAACAGGGGGGTGTGATTTGTAGATTAGCTAAGTTCCGGCGCGAGGAGTTTTGAGAGTTTGACACCAAACGTTGAGTGGTTTATGGGGAGGAAGAAAAATAAAGAGCAGTCCCATTATAATAGGAGGGGTGAGATGCGCCATGAGAGGACCTAGTGACACCCAGTGTTTAGAGGAGGGCGCATTTGGTTTTGCGCTTTTTCCTCACGGCTAAGGCAGCCCTAGTTGCTGTCTCGAAGACCTCGCGGACGCCCTCCTTAGTCTTAGCCGAGCATTCGAGGTAGGCGAAAGCATTTATTTTTTCAGCCATGGCACGACCTTCTTCAGGCTTTACCGGCTCCTGTTTCATTTTGCAAAGCTCGCGTTTCGTGTTTTCGTCGTTGCGCAAATCCTTCTTGTTCCCGACCAGGATGATGGGCACGTTGGGGCAAAAATGCTTAACCTACAACGAAGTACACAAACAAATATGAAATAATAATTAGAGGGATAAAATGCGAAAGCTCTCCGCAGTTTTCTTGAGATAAAGGCCAAAATCAACGAGGCTCTAAAAGTATATTAATCTACACGCCATTACCTTAAATCTTAGAGATAGTACTGAAATATGGATTAATAAAAAGAAAATCGTGTGGCCTATTTTAAAAAACCAATAGCTCGATTAACCAAAACACGGTAAAATAAGAAACTTAAACTAACCCAAGCGTAAGCCATTGAGGCCAACCAAAAAATTCAATATTTAGCGAAAGGCTCAAATATCGCGACAACTTCAAAGTGCATACAAAGACTCAGGTTATTGCTTTGCTCTGAACATTCTTTCATTGCTAATAAACTAAATACAACTCTATATTTATGGTAATCAGGGCCCTAAAGTTGTACCCCCCCTCTAAATAATTTGAAAATTTTGTTTTTGATAGAGGTGTTCATGACATGGGCGTAGTCAGCATTGGAATTAAAGGGGTGCAATAATGATTTAGGGAGAAACAAAATGATCATTTTTTGACATTTTAGCCATAATTTTAAGAAATTTCAACAAATTTTTGGATTTAGAGGAGTGCAGCCGCCCTTTTCTACACCCCCCCCCCGCCCCTGGCTAAGCCCATGGTGACCAGAGATGGATTTGTACTTGATGGATGATAGGTAATTAAACACCACGATAAAACCTCGGCAAATGTGTCAGAATTCAAGACTTAAAAACGCCAAAAGAGCCTACTTCGTTTAACAAGTCCCTATTTTCAAAACATATGGAATAGAAGGGAGTAGTGTTGTAAAAGAGGCTAAGTTTTGTTTGGTCGGCCTTTGATTTTAGTCGATTAAACATAAACGGACGACCCACAATTTTTGGGTCTATTTATCTTAGTCGACCGCTGAGATTAGTCTAAATTTACAATATGTCGATCAGAGTCGACCGTTAGTCTAATCAACAAACAAAACCCAGCCCTTTTTCCAACGCTAGAAGAGGAGAGCCAGATCACTTATTAAATCGGGTAGGAGCGGCGTGTGAAATATTTAACCGGATTTGAAGGCATTATAATGGCATTACACCAGCACTTAGCTGGCCGAACCAACACATTTTCTAGTTAATATATCGAAGAAATTGTCAATATTGATCAGGAAAAATCATTTCCAAGAGCGGTGATATTCCGTCCCCTAAATCTCGATGATAGGTGATGCAAAGAACAATCATTGACCATTGTAATATTGATGCTCGAAACATTTAATTAAAAAGTTGCCCCTTATGGATCGATCTGATGACCGACCCATCATAGTATTTAGAGGCCTACCCGTTGAGACAAACGGAAGTGTTGTAAAAAGGGCTCGGTCGTTTTAGTCGACTAAGCAAAAACTAACCTCTTTATTCATGCACAAATTTTGGAATATATATATATATGTTTATTGTAACAAAAACTTAATTTTAATAATAATAATAAAGATTAACAATAAAAAAGGAGCAGGTCGCCCCGGACCCTTTTTAATGATTTATAGAATATGTTATAGTCACTTAACACTTTAAAGATTACATTTTACCAATTTTTTGGTACGATCTTAGTCTCATAAACAGATATGTTTAGTCGACTAAAACCAAAGGTTGGCCAACCAAACAAAAGCCATTTGTTTTTACAACACTTCATTGGTCTCAAAATATTTTCCAACTCGTTTGGTATTGAAGGGTTAATCTAGCCGTAGAAAAGTTTTACTCCCTAAAACTTTGAAATTGGAGAAAGAGCTTAAACTTGAAATTTCACATTAACACTTCGTAGGTTGGGTCAAAAATACTAACACGGATGGTATTTGGGGTTATTATTACCCCAAACTTTAAATAGCTATAACTTCCCTAATTTATAATATAAACTTGTCAAAATTTGCAAGAATAATATTTCAACTCTTATACGTTCATTAATATAATAATTGGGCTATTTGATCAAGTGGTTTAAGTTTTATACCTATAATTAGAGCGACCCCAAAAAATTTTACAGCATTTTTAAACGGCTTGGGGTCGTTATTACCCCACCCGACCTACGATGTGTTAATAATATTTTAACCTTTGCGCTTAGTTTAAGCTGAGTCTATGTTTACATTTCATTCCAATAAAAAAAGTTTTATGTGAGAGGGATAAAACTAATGATTGGTTTTTGATCACAAAAGGTAAAGATTTATGAACCCTTGACAGAACAAGGAAAACTTGAAAGAACACGTATTGAAAAGTGAAGAATTAAACGTTGTTATAAAAATATAGAGGTTAATCAGAAGTAGGTTTTATCCTAGCAACATTTGCGTTTGTTTGTTGTGCAAAGATTCTACTCTAAATTCTTAAAATTTCATAGAAATTGATTTTTAACTCCTGATCATTTTGGGACTAAATTATCTCAATAAATTTGGTAAGACTATAAAATAGGCCAGGAAAACTATATATTTTATAGGAATTGAATAGAATTCTACAAGACACGTACAAGGTTAAATGAGACACAAGATGCATAAGCATTATATGAGAAGGTCACAATCCAACATCATGTGTGCAAGATGATTTTATGAGTGCATCTCTTACAAACACATTGACTCACTATGGCAGGGGACTTTAGTGAATTTAACTAAGTTATGGTTCTCAAATATTTGGGTGGGTTTTGGGTAAAAGTCTATGGTAAAAATAAGCCAAACTCATATCCTAAATTATACCTCGCAAAGGTATAATAGTTCATAGCTAAAGAAATCAAAAACTTTTTTTATAAAGATGATATTACCTAATAGCTGACAAGAGTATTTCAACTAAAAAGTATAATTGAGGGGAAGATAATTTAGCATTAAAATTATGTATACTTATATTTTATCATTGATTGATACATCCACCACTCATATCATCAACTAGTCTTTTAAGTCAAAATACTCTCAACAATTAAGCTTAAAACAATCTAGTAGATAAGTTGAGTCTCATAAATAATATCAAGCTATTTAAATATGCTTTTTAAATTTTTTGACTAAATGCACAGGGTGTTCTATGGAAACTCTTCTAGCTCGTTATATAATTTTGATTACGCTTTATAATAATGTCAAATGGTATAAATATAAATAGTTTAATCAATCACACATTTGATCATAAAAGTGTGAGCCAGTTTTATTTTCACAAGTGTTTTTAAAACTTAAGATTATATTGTCAATCAATGACCATAAAGGGAGGTTATAGAAATATATGATATCTAAAATATATATTTTAACCCAAAAGTTAGAGATTAATATACATAAAAAGTATTATGCAAAAGATCAAAATTACTTTTAATTTACCAATATCAATATATTTATCTTTTCAAACTTTAGATTTATATTAATGGACAAAACAAGCCAAAAAAAATTGTAATTACTGAAATGTAGTAAGATTTTGGGAAGTTATTAACTGACACATAAGCATACAAAGTAAAGAAACCCCATAAATTGCATAGCAATTAATATATGCAATATATTTAAACATCATTATTGAGTAAAGGTGGAATTACTTATTATATATATTAATTTATAATGAATATTCTTATATATGCAATTATGTATTCAAACAGAAGATCATCATGAATATTGAATAAGAAAAATAGTAGCAAATATTCATAAATTGAAAAATAATTCAACTACTTCTGGTGTCCATTTTTCAGGGATGTTTTCAAGAGAATCAGGGCTATCAATAGAAAAGCACATCAAAATAACATCAGTGTCGGGATAAGACAAAGGTCTTAGTCTATCATAATCTTCCTGGCCTGCTGTATCCCACAATGCTAGCTCAACCTATATGCAATTAAAATATTATAGCTATAATTGATTATTCAAAAAAATGTGACCTTTATACACCAATCAATGACGTATATATAATACTATATAAGTATATGACAATTTAACGCAGTATCAAAATAATGATTAATATTAAATTTTTAGTAATTACAAAATTTTTGGAATAAATTTATTTATAAGTTGAATAGATCACAAGCAACAAAATATTAACAATTAAAGTTTAAAATAGATTAAAAATTTGATTATATACTTGTTTTCCATCAACTTCAATATCGGCAACATAATTTTCAAAAACAGTTGGCACATATACTTCTGGAAATTGATCTTTACTAAATACAATTAAAAGGCAAGTTTTTCCACAAGCACCATCACCAACTATAACTAATTTCTTACGAATCGCAGCCATCTTTTTAAATTTATAAAATATTATATGCTCAAGACTCAAAGTTGTCTCACTTTATTATGATCGTATCGAAGCTAAATTTTATCTCCTAAACAAAGCCACTAATTAGGCACATATGGACTTTTACAATTTAAATTGGTAAAAATTTCAAGGACTTTAAATAAATATTTGTCAAGTACGAATTGCGTGTAAAATTATATTATTAATGAGGCATTATAGGCCCCTTACAATCGAATCTTAATATTATTTTTGGTATTTTTTTACACTGACTTATAGATTTTTTATTCAAACTGCTAAAAATATTTCAATTATGCAGAACGCGAAAAAATAATAATTCGATTTACTTATAAATAAGCGCAATTTATTAGTATTATAAGATTCTTATAAACCTTTCACACGTATTATTTGCTTTCGATTTATACCCCCTTTAACATCCATAAAAATATGTAAGTTCAAATTTATTTCACTAAAGCCAACCCTATTGGGAGGGGAGACTCTTTATTGAAAGTATATAATAGAGTGAGGAAAAAGAAAAAGAGTTCGAAGAGTCATGAAGAAGTGTTTTACACGTCTTTATATAATCGCGAATTAATTGAAATACATTAAATCAATTAACATTTAATGGTGAATCCGCGAGGTATATGTGATTGGTCAATTAACGTCGCGAAGTAGTAATGTAATGTAAATGAGTCAATTAAGTTTCAAGGCATAAATAATATGCCGCGAGCAATGGATGCAACAAATAATCCGCAGGGTAAAAACGGAGTTCATACAAAATTAAAAAAAATTTTGGGCCAATGAACTTGTCGACCAGACTTGGTAATGGTAGGGTTAGGAAGTGGTGCGCTAGGTTTTGTAGAAGAAACAATAATAGGTTGGTTTAAATTTTGGTTCGGTGAGTGATTGTTTGGTTTGGGTGAATTTGGGTCAACTGATGAATTCGGGTTATCAACCTTAGGCTCGAGGAAAGCTGGCTTTAATCGATCAATCGAGACAGTGTCTTTCCTCCCATTGTGGTCAATAATAAAAAATTTAGTATGCTTTTCAATCACTTTGAAAGGTCCTTCATAGGGGGGAACCAAGGCTTTGCGGTCAGTCCTAACAAAAACATGGGTTGATGTATATAAATTATCGGAAATTCTCGCGAATTCACCACTAAATGTTAATTGATTTAATTTTGTTGTTTGATGTTCGATGGTCTGGAAGGTGTAAATCGTACATCATCGAACTGCTCTCAAGGCGTTGGATGTAATCGGCAGAGTTTATGTCGCAATCCGACGGTCGTAAAAAATCTGGGAGTCGTAAAGAAGTACCGTATACCAACTACAGGCGAGGTCTTCCTTGACGGTGTTGCGAATCCTTAAAAGTACAAGGGGAATAAGGTCGGACCAACGGGTAACGTCACCTTTTGTAATGATTGAACTTTTGAGCTGTCGGTGAAATCGCTCTACCATCCCATTGGCTTGTGGATGGTAAGCTGTCGTAGTGATATGGTGAAGGTGATAACCTAGTAAAATAGATAATTGTTTAAAAAGGGTTAATTGAAATTGCGGTCCCCGTTCTGTGGTTAATGTCGCTGGAACACCAAAGTTGGCTATCCAGTGTGTCAAAAATGTGCGTGCAACGGTTTCGGTTGTTGCGTCATTAATGGGAATTGCAATCGGCCATCGGGTAACACGATCAACGGCAGTAAAAATGTAAATGAGCCGTTAGAAGGTGGTAAGGGTCCGACGAGATCTACATGTACGTGGCACCTTGCGTCTGGTTCAACGAACGTGCATGGGGTTGATAATACGTGACTATTTACCTTGCATTTTTGACATGCAATGCTTGCTTTTTCCAATCGCGTACATCTTGGTTGATTCCCAGCCAGACGAAACGTTGGGCGATTAATTTAAGTGTTGGGCGTAAGGCTGGGTGAGAAAGACCATGTAGCTGATTAAAAACTATGCGTCGGAGCGTTCTAGGTACTAAAGGTCTCGAAGTCGATGTAGATGTATCGCACGTAATAGTTAAATTTGTACCTGGAATTAAGCGTTGTTTCAGTTTAAGGCTTTCGAGCTCTTCTAGTTGGTATTGCTCTTGTTTTTGTGTTATAGCAATTCTTTCTGTGAGTGATGTGTTTGGTTGTTGAATGGAGTTTGGTTGTTGTATGGAATCGATATTGATTCGAAACAAAGTGTCTGCTACTATATTTGCCTTACCTTTAATAAACTGTATATCTGAAGTAAATTGTGAGATATAGTCTAATTGTCGTATTTCGCGCGGCGAGTATTTATCGGATTTAGAAGTGAGAGTGTAAGTTAACGGTTTGTGATCAGTAAAAATTGTTAAGTCGCGACCTTCTAAAATGTGTCGGTAATGTTTAATTGAAAGATAAATTGCTAGCAGTTCTCTCCCGAATGCACTATATTGAGGTGTTTTGCTCAATTTAAGGGAGAAAAAGGATAAAGGACAGATTTCCCCTTTTACGATCTGATGTAAAACGGCTTCAATGGCAGAGTTTGATGCGTCGGTTGTAATAGAGTTGTTAGCATCATCCACTAAATGATTAAGAGTCTAGATTTCATCGAGCATTATTTTAATCTTGTGGAATGCGCCGTGTGCGCTCTGCGTTATGTCCAATGGTCCTTTTGTGTCGTTAAGGAGATCAGTCAGTGGTTGCAGAAGGAGTGCACAGATGAGTATAAAACGCTTGTAAAAATTTCAATTCCCACGAAACGACGTAGTTGTGTAATAGTGGTCGGGGTGGCAAAATTCTTGATGACCGAGATCTTCTCCGGTATTGGCGTTAAACCTTGTGGGGAAACTTGATGTCCTAGGAAATACAAAGAAGAACAGCCCCATTGACACTTGTCCAGGTTAATTTTTATATCAAAATCTTTTAATCATGTAAAAACCTGACGTAAGTGGTCTAAATGTTCACTAGTTGATGTACTTGCGATTAAAATATCGTCCAAATATGCGAAGGTAAAACTGAGACCACGGAGAGCTTGGTCAATGAAGCGTTGGAATGTTTGAGCAGCATTTCGTAAACCAAAAGGCATTCGCAAAAATTCATAAAAACCGAAAGGTGTAGTTATTGCAGTCTTTGCGATGTCTTCCAAGGCTACGGGTATTTGATGGTAAGCCTGACTAAACCTATTTTTGTATAGATGGTTGTGCAGGCTAGATTGAGCGAGAAACGTGTAGATGTGGTAAGGAGTAACGATCCGGTATAGTTAGAACGTTAAGTGCTCGGTAATGTCCACACGGTCGCCAAACTCCTGGAGTTTTTTCGGAACCATGTGTAATGGAAAACTCCAAGGGCTTTCTGAGGGTTGAAATATGCCGAGTTCGTGCATGTGTGCACACTCTTGTTTGGCAATCTTTAGCTTAACAGTGTCTAAGCGTCTAGGTCTGGCATAAACGAGTGGTCCTTGTGTACGTATATACGCGTGACTTGTAATTTGGAGGGGCATAAATATCGGGGAACTCTTTACACATTTTTAAAATACGGTGAATCAATCTTTATTGCGAGTTGTTACAAGTTCGAGTCAATATATCGCCCATAAGACTTTAAAGTAGTCTTAGGGTCTAACAAACATTTACGGCGTATATCAACGAGAAGGTTATAATGATTTAAAAAATCAGCCCCGATAATAGGTGTCTTAACGTCGGCTATGGTAAAAACCCATTGAAAACTTCTCCGTAAGCTAAGGTCCAGTTCCATTGATTTCTGGCCATAGGTCAGTA
This sequence comes from Gordius sp. MW1, assembly GCA_964036665.1. Classification (NCBI taxonomy): domain Eukaryota; kingdom Metazoa; phylum Nematomorpha; class Gordioida; order Gordea; family Gordiidae; genus Gordius; species Gordius sp. MW1. The sequence goes on from OZ038527.1 coordinate 26,058,468, forward strand.
TGGAACTATTATTTGCAGCTTGGAGGAGGATGTGTGAGGGGGTGAGATGGTGGTTACGTGGGGGTGGTATGACACTTAATTCCGCGCCGGTATCTAATAAGATACGAAATTTGGTTGATTTATCGTAAATAAAAAATAAGCGACTGGTGTTATGGCCTGAACCAGGTGTCTCGGATTCTAGCAGGCCTATGGGTTTGACGAGGAAAGCGGGGTATAATTGCAAGGCTGTCGGCATTTAGTGGACTTTTCCTTATATCTTTGGTGATACCAACACCAATATTGGGGAACGTCTGCGCGGGATTGAAAAGGGGATCGAAATCTCCTTGATGTAGACCTACTTCTCGACTGAAAACGATTTTTTTGACTGACCTCTTGCCGCAATATCTCGATGCTCACGCTCAGCTTATTGACCATGTCTCTGAGCATCTCTATATGTGTGGCAGGGGCGACGTTGGATATTTGAGGTGTATGGTATGTTTCCGCGATATCAACTGTTTCAGCTAGCTTGACTAAAGTCTGGTCACTTGCACAGATTGCCAAGATGCTGGCCATGTTGTTGTCCAGGTTTCCAACCACAATTGTTTTGAAATAATGTCGTCCATTTAGGCGGTATCCAGGAGGCTTTTCATGTGTATAGAGTTGTGAGGGTGTACGATCACCCAATTGCACGTTCGAGAGTAAGTCGTGGAATCGTGCTGAGTCCGATTTTGTTGTGCGGTCGATGATAGCTGACCGGATAGTGGTATACGGAGCCTCAGACGGTAGATTTTCCAAATAATCTTGGATTTCTATTGTGACTTTTTGTGGGAGGCATTCAATCACGTATTCAAGTTTGCTAGACTCAGATGTTATTCGTCGTATCGTGAAAAGGGCCTCTATTTGGACAAACCATGGGCGGGGATTTATACGATTAAATGGGGGTACTTTAAAAAACATAGCGTTTTACGATTTAATTTGGGCGTCATCCAATTGATTCTTATCTATTTACAAGGTTGGGTATAACAAGGGTGGGTCACCAATATCGGGAAGTAAATACCAAAGAATAAAGTAATAAATACTTTATTATATATCCAATTAAAGTGAAACGTTTGAGAGAAAGTAAGTGGTAAGGAAGTGTTTTAAGCGCCTTTATATAATCGCGAATTAATTGAATAAATATAGTGAATCCGCGAGCTATATGTGATTGGTCAATTAACGTCGCGAAGTAGTAAGGTAATGTAAATGAGTCAATTAAGTTTCAAGACATACGTAATATGCCGCGAGCAATGGATGCAACAAATATTCCGCTGTGTAAAAACGGAGTTACAAAAATTAAAAAAAAAATTGTTTGCTGTAAGGGAGGTGTAAATGATGTTACTACTACTAACCAGTTTTTTTCGCCTACCATGGTTGTTAGTGAGGTGGCCGAGGTGTGAAATGTGTGTGTGATGTTGTGGTCCTATAATATATTAATGAATGCATGCCGCGGGCAGAGGTATCTATATTGGAATTGCAATCGGTCATCAACTAAACCGGTAAGCGGTGGTGAGAACGTTGGTAGTAGGTGTTATTGTTTTGCCGAACGTAGTCTTTGCTCGTTGCAAGAGGCCATGTGGTGTTGATGTGAGATGGGTTTTGTGATTAGGGCCATGCGCAGAGCAGTGATTGGGTGTTCGACAGACGTTGTTGTTGTCTATGTAGAGGCGTAGTGGCATCATGGTTTTCGTCGTAGAAACAATCAAATAAATAGGCAGCCTGTTTCCCTCACAGCAGTCGGACACGTATTGCTCGAGGTTAGTTGAGAGGCTGAAGTTGATTGTTGCAGCTCGATCGTATCTTTACAAAATTTTATTGGATGCCGGATTCACCAAGACGTGCCCAATATCTAAGTTTCATAATTTTAACAAAAAAAACCAAGACGCCGTTATTTAAGGGCGTGTTCTGGGGGAGGAAAAAAACGGCTCGCTCGAAACGCGTGGTCACCAATTATTGCGAGGGGAGACTCTTTATTGAAAGTATATAATAAAGTAAGGGAAAAGAAAAGAATTCGAAGAGTCATGAAGAAGTGTTTTGCACGTCTTTATATAATCGCGAATTAATTGAAATACATTAAATCAATTAACATTTAGTGGTGAATCCGCGAGCTATATGTGATTGGTCAATTAACGTCGCGAAGTAGTAAGGTGATGTAAATGAGTCAATTAAATTTCAAGACATAAGTAATATGCCGCGAGCAATGGATGCAACACCCCTAGGTGATGACCAGTTAATTCGCAAATTTACAAATTAATAACACTTTTTATGCTGATTATTAATGGGCATAAATACTCTCACGGTAAAAGTCTTTAGCCTTATATCCGGAACACCAGTGCTCCGGTTCCGAAAACTTTTACACACCGACAGTTCATATAAAACAACCTGAGTTTTAGAAACAAAATATTTAAGCTTAGATAGTCCAAATGGACGCTATATATAATAATGGGTCATCTTAACTTGTTACACACCTGTGATTAGTATTATCTAATGCCTACGTTGTTAAGGAGATTTCAAGCCTTATTTTGGAAACAGGTTATTAACTAGAGGAACTTTTGATAGCATTTATAAGATCATGTCACACATAGTGATACGGATAATTCTTAATTTCATTACAGGACGAGACGATACGAACTTAATCAGCAAAATATCACTTTCAACTTTTCCGACCTAGCTCATATTATACTAAATTTAGTTGTGTTCTGTATGTATGTATATTTGAAAAATGCCCAAGAGCTTAGTAAGTGCAACCAGTTCCCTATCAACTCGCCGAAAACCATCTTGCCGAATTCACCCTGGGACATTAACGAACATCTCTCCATTATCATAAAGAGAGTCTTAAATTGAGTACCTTTTATGATAATTATTAATTTTATTTTAAAAATAACCTAAATATAAACTTTAATCCGAAATTGAATACTTATTATGCTTAATTGTTGGGGGGGGGGGGTATTTTTTAATTGGGGGGGGCATTTTTTAACATTGGGACATTCAATTCGGCAAGATTGTTTTCGGCAAGTTGACGAGCCACCAGTGCAATTTGAGCCCCTTCTCACGCCAAATGGCCCAAAAGGCCTCATTATTGCTAACGTGTGTAGTGTTCCTGTAACAAATGTATTTATTATATTATGCATTGTAAATATGTATAATAATAAGTTAATGTACCTTAAGTGTGCGTTATAATTGATCATTAAACATCAGATATGGGGAGGAATAAGCCCGACCTAGTAAAGACGAGATGTGTTTTACTGTGATGATGCTAAACCTATGTAAAAATAGGCAGTATTGACCCCGCCCAAGCGCAGCTTTGGCTCACTATTCATTTCTAAAAATGATTAGTATTTGTAAATGATTAATATGAATGAACTTGGAATATTGGTAGTAAATGTTTAAAAATTTATAATGCACTTTGATGTAAAAACCCGAAGGTTCCTTTAAATCAAGATCAATTGTAAATGATGTTTTAAGCTTTGAGATTAATATGGATTATAAAGAATACAAATTAATGAGGGCATTATTGCTTGCAAACATATAAAAAAGCTATTAAAATTATTAAAATATGAAATTGGTAAATTTAGTTTTGAAATATAATATGTAAATTGAAATGCTAGGGGCCATGAAGCAGAGATAAGATTTGTTTGATTTCTTCTGCCATAATTTAGCCCGGTCCCTTATAATTTTAATGCTCCTTAATCCTTCCGAACTATCCTCAAAAAATATCCGCCTGGCCATGCCCGAACCAGCTGTCCGGCCCGATATAATATATTTGTCCTCTCGGCCCGAAATTGAGATCCCAAATTATTCAGCCACTATCAAAAAACAAGCATCACATTAATGGCATATTAATTAGAGCAAAACCAAATATATGCATGAGACACGTATTTGATTCAGGGGGGGGATTTTTAAAATATGACTCCGGGATGACGAAAATAATCATATTATAAATCTTCTGCATGCATTTCGTTATATTTTCAAACTAATTTTAATTTAATTGTTTTTTATAAGATTTACGATAAACATTATATAAATTAAATAAAAAAGTGACAAATTAATATGCGAAAACAAAGTGATACACTAAATAAAAAATCTCATTAAGTCCGAATACCCACGAGCCTGCCCAATACGGCAGTTTTTCGGTTCGGCCTGGCTCGTGGGGCGTATCATAACATCATTTGTATAGTGGTTTTCCATACCAAATCGATCAAAAACCCCCTTTTAGGCCATTCCTCTCAGAATCTTTTGAAATTTAACTATTATTGCATTCTGAGAGTTTAGCCTAAATGGATCTTTAATTTTCAAATTGTGGGTGCTCTAAGGTGAAAAATCAATCTTTTACAACATCGATTCATGACGCTAAATTAAATACATTTTTTAAATTATTTATACCTTTAATCATAGAATCTTGTTGGCTTGCCTCCATGATAGAATATTTGACAAAAATAAAAGCGTACATATGGTCAATATGTCATTTTTATTGATGAACAGCTACCGTTTGAAATGCGAAACAAATTTGGCGATCATGAGATATGGTAAAAAAGCAAAATATGTACTTTAGCACTTTTGGCACCAATAAGTCCACAAAAATCATATCATTGCTAGTTAAGCAATCTTATGTTATAAGTGTATAATAACTATATTTGCACAAATCCCCCCTTACACCCATTCCCCATGGATATATAATAAACAAAGTAGTGTAAAAATGTAGTTGTATTTGCACGGGTGTAGCTAGGGTGGGGCAGAGAGGGGCGGCTGCCCCTTCTATATCCTAAAATTTGCTGAATTTTATTAAAATTGGGCAAAAATTTAAAAAATGGTCATTTTGCCCCCTCCAAAAATCATTAATGCCCCCTTTAATTCCAATGCTGGCTACGCCCATGTATTCGTTTTAATATATATATTAAAAATATACTTCCAAGTTAGGTAAGATAAAGGATAAAATTTTTAGAGTGACTTAGTCTTTATACTTTAAAAGTTGTAATCCTTTCCCTAATTGCAGACTATTGTTACAAGGCATAATTAGCATGGGAAGAAAACAAATAGGGTATAAGTTGATTCGATGGTCTAGGTTTTCGCTCACCTAATGCAATTTCCCTATCCGCTTTAATATCTTCCTCCCTATTATACTAATTTACATATGTCTTAAATCGGAAAACAAAAATATATATTTTATCCACATGGTACATATAAAACTGATATTACAAATTACGCTATATATTACATTTCTCCCTATTTTAAATGTGAAATTCCTCATAGAACCGTACAGGTGGTTTTGACGTTCTAGTCGATCGTCTTAACGTAATCGGACTTGCAACTTTTTCAACATTCGTTTCCAGACTAGTATTGTTAATTTCGACAAACTGGGATTGCATCCTAAATTTTAACTGATCCGCGTGTTTCCTTTTAATTCCTTTATCAGTGCGAACATTATATGAATATGAGCCTTTACGTTCTATGATAAATCCTTTGTATCAGCCCGTTTTAATTTTATTCCGAATCCATACTGGATGTCCAACATTAAATTCCCTATAAAACGCTTTTCGGTCATGGTAGCTCTTTTGTTTAGCTAATCTATCCTTCCACTTTTCTTTCGGATCTGGTCGAATAAGGTTCAACGCTGTCCTTACTCTTCTTTCCAACAACAATTCCGCCGGAGCTTTACCCGTGGTTGCCTGAGGTGTATTCCTGTATGTCATAGTTGAAGGCATAATTCTTTCTCTTCCCCTGATTTTCTTGCTGCCCAGTATCTTGATTTTAGCGTTCGAATCATTCTCTCAGCTAATCCATTTGTTTTGGGGTGGTATGGAGTTGATGTTACGTGCTTAATGTTGTTGTTGTCACAAAATTTTGTGAATTCTTCACCGATAGATTGTGGTCCATCATGATACTATTGCAAGGGAATACCTAACCTGCAAAACCAATTTCGTAATTGCCTCACAATTTGTCGTCCTATAATCGACGATAGTGTGGCTACCTCCACCCATTTCGATAATGCATCAATTAAAACCAACCAATAATTTCCTTCGACAGGTCCGGCAATATCTATGTGGACTCGATCCCAAGGACGGTCAGGTACGGACCAAGAATATAAGGGAACTTCTTGTTCAGCTTGTCGGCCTTCTTGACAACCGTCACATTCCTTTACAAACAAATAAATACTCTTGTCCATTTCCGGCCACCAAACATAATATCGGGCTAAATTAAGCATTCCTGTAATCCCGGGGTGTCCTTGGTGTAATATTTTTAAAACCGACTTTTGTAAGCCCCTCGGTATTATTAACCGATTGCCACGCAATAATAATCCATCTTCAAATGACAGTTCCTCCCTTCGATTGTAGTACGTTTTCATGTCAAAACGGCATTTTTTTAAATTTGACCGCCATTCTCGGTTGACCGCTAAAATTAATTCACGACAAAAAGGATCTTTTAGCATTTCATAATCTAACTTTAATTCATCTAACATGAGTAGTCCTGCGTGATTGATCTGATCCGTATCAAGGTATTTTGGATCTTGCAGTCTCGACAATGCATCAGCGCATTGATTGTTCTTTCCTGATCGGTATTTTATGTCGTATTGATATTCATTTAAAAATAAAGCCCACCGAATTAATCTATTATTGATCACTTTCGGTGAATCCCGATGATTTCCGAATAATCTTCTAGAGATTTGTGGTCCGTCAGCAATACAAATTTTCGACCACGTACGTATTGATCGAATTTGTGAACACCGAACACAATGGCTCGCGCTTCCCGATCAATTGTAGAGTATCGTTTTTCGGACTCGCTTAACGTCCTGGATGCCTACGCAATAGCTCCTTCGGACCCGTCTTCATATAAGTGTGATAGTACAGCACCTACACCAGTTTCAGAAGCATCTAACGCTAGGTCGGCAATGAGGTTGAATACGGTACCAATGTATTGGACGTTGAAAGCATCAGTTTAACATCGTTAAAAATCTTCTGCTCTTTAGTCGTCCATTTCCAACCGGTGGTCATTTTCATTTACCCCTGTAACTATAATAATGTCTAGATCTAGAAGTACGCCGCTATGGGGAATCCCATCTAATAATTCCTCCATATAAAGTTGGAATAAATTTGGTGCTATCGAAAGTCCAAATGGAAGACTTTTATATCGATAATAACCTAAATGTGTTGCGATAGTGAGATACTGTCGCAACTTTTCTTCGACCTTCATCTGAAGATAGGCATCACGTAAGTCAATTACTGTATATTTCTGCCCTCCTGCGATCTTCAGAATTATATCGTCAAATGTCGGAAGTAGATAGTTGTTTAAAGTTAGGAAGGGATTGATAGTAACTCGAAAATCGCCGCAGATTCTAATGGAATTATTTGATTTAATACATTTACTATTGGAGTTGCCCATGTTATTGGTGTTGCTGCAGGATCAACATGGTCAATTATATCTTCGTCCAATAATCTTTTAATTTCCTCTTCAACTTTATTCCTTAAAGGAAAAGGAACTCTTCGTGCAATAAATGCTCTGGCTTTGGCTTCTTCCTTTACAAAAAGATTTACCTCATAATCTTTAATACAGCCACTTGCCATCACTGAACACATTGGTATACTTTTCAACCAATTCCTCTTCTATGTTTTGAGGTTTTTCTTCTATAGCATTAATCTTAACTTGATGAGGAAGTTTTAGGTTAAAAGCTTGCATCCAATTTAAACCAAATGAAGTCTTCTTCTACAGTTGTTACAATAGCTGTTAATTTTAAAGTTTTATTGTTTAAATTTACATAGATATGTGTTTCTCCACATATAGGAACTGGATTATTTCCAAAAGCTTTTATCTTGGGGCATGGTGTTAATTGAGGTGTATTTAAAATGTTGTAGATATTCTTGTTGATTAAAACTGATGAGCCAGTATCATATAACATTTTGAAAATTTTCTGATTTATTCTTACATGAATGTATGGTTTAAGGTGAGTTACATTATTTAAGTCATAAATTTTTCCAATTGTATTAATAATCTGGTTTACTTTGAGGTTTTGCACATTTTTGCAAAGTGTCCTCTATGATGACATGTAAAACATTTTTTTAAAAATGCTGGACATTGCTTCATTGCATGTGACTTACCACATCTATAGCAATTTCTTATGAATGATTATTGATGTTCATCCTTTGTACCAAATTGTTTTATTGATTGCCTATTCTTTTGATTTGAGTACATTGGATTTGGTTTTTTATAATTTTGAATTTTGTTTGAATCTTGTGATGTGTTAACTTCTTTATTAGCTGTCTCCATTGATTCAGCTAGATTGTATACATCATTAAATGTTACAACATCACCCTCTTTCTTTAAAGCTTCAGGCCATCTTGTCCTGACATCAATTTCCAATGATAGGTTTTGATACCCATTTAATAGTTGGTCACGGAGCCGTTCATCTAGATTTGAAGTCACAATTTTCTGCAGATGATTTAAATCTTGTTACATACTCAATCAGAGTTTCATCATTTCTTTTAAGACATCTCATGAATTGTAATCTGGAGTAGAAAATTGTACATTTTTGTTGAAATACCTTTTTCAATCATTTTATTAAGTCCTCATATTTAAGCAAGGATATATCTTCAGGGTATAAGAAATTTATTAAAGTTTCAATATTCTTTTGACCCATGTATCCCAATATGATTTTGCATCGAGTAGCTTTAGGCACGTTTTTAGCCTCAAAAATATTAGTGATAGTTATTATGCATATTGAAATATTATCACCTTGTTTAAAATAAGGTATTCCCACAGTCTCCATTATCAGAATAGGTTTTTTCTCGACCGCGCCAATATACTAATTTACATATGTCTTAAATCGGAAAACAAAAAAAAATATATTTTATCCACGTGGTACTAATAAAACTGATATTACAAATTACCCTATATATTACACCTATCTTTTACACAGCCCATTAACAATCTCGTCCCATTCTCACTCAATCCCTCCATCAATCAAGCCATTTCTTGATGGAATGAGAACGTCAATTTAGGAGTTAATATACCACAATCACAACCCCAAAAGATTTGGATGGAAGTTTAGTGTGGCGGTCCGTTGCTTACCTTCCCTCGACATGCGACGCCAAACACTACTGCAATCTCATTGGCTTTCGACCATTCTGGTCATGAATGGCTAGAAGCTTACCCTAGCAAGTTTCCTGGAATGCCCTAAGAAAACCCCATTTTATCCTTCCATTGCCCTTCGCTTGGGCTGTATATATACACTTTGTAATTTACTTGTAGACAAGGAACCGCGTCATCATCTGCATTGTAAATTCATAAAATAAACACATTGTTACAAGCTGACCTCAAACAAGAAAAGTTCTCTCTCTCCTTGAATTGTCACACCTCTCTATTAAAGGGCGGATGTGTCCTGACTGTACGTCACTTGTCCCTTCTTAGGACAAAGGCCTTTTTTCAAAATGGGACTACACCTGCATTGATCTGTTTGCACTCTCTAACAATACTCACGACCCCCTAGGATCGGCAGATCATCGTAAATCCTTAAAATATTTAGCTTTAGCAGGATCCTCCATTTTTATTCCCATCGTTTAGTCGTGCTCAGGGACGATTGGGAAGGGCGCTTATAATTTTTTTTGAAGAACTTAATAAACGCTCATTTCCTTCAAAAATATTGAATAGTTTCCTACTAAGATAATCAATCGTCATAGCCATCGCTGTTTTATTCCGATAGATTCAATTCTTATAGAGGACTAATAAACTAGTGATGCGGAAAAACCGAGAAAAATCTCGGTCTCGTCTCGTCTCGAAAAACCGAGACGAGACGAGACGAGAATTTGAAAAATGGAGTCGAGATCGAGACGAGAATTTTGATGTCGAGACGAGACGATACGAGATTTTTTCGGCAAGTTTTCGACTTTTTATTGATCGTTAAATTTTTGTAAATTACTGTATATTTTAATTTGCATTTTACATTTTAGGTAAAGCGTAAATCAATATGTATGGAATATATTTGATATTAATAAAATTCCTAAGTGTAATAAATATTATATATTTTTGCAAACAAATTTAAAATTTGACAATTTACTTACTTATGGTTGATACCTTAGTGTATGCGATTTTAAATGTACAATAGAGTAATGAGTTTTCTAGAAGTTCTTATGCTTCAACTAATAGTATGCCTCCCAAATTTTTGTACCTTAATAAGACATTATGTGAATACATAGTTTTGTCATATGCCTTACTTTTCACATTATAAGCTGCGTTGGCAGGTGCATTCAAATTTACTATAATTTCTATAGTGCAATATAAAAGAAATACACGAACCTATATTGTACTATATAAATTACTACTTAATGGCATAGCTAGTTAGATTGGAAGGTAATTATTTAGAATACAAATTTGAATATAATGATTTTTGTCATAAAATTTAATACGTGCACATTAATTTAAAGTTTAAAACCTTATGTCTTTGATCCTTTAATAATTCTGCTTTAATTGTTGGTTTTACTACGTTTTCATATGTGCAACTAATTTCAATTCCGTAAATAATAATATTCGTATTAAAAGTCACTTGCACTTGTGGTTAACGTTTTAGTAAACATGCAATAAACTCCATGGGCTATAATTGATGATGGTAATATCAATGGACCTAAACGTTTGCCTTAAATATCTTAAGGTCCACTTTGAAACTTCAGGGTTCATCAGGATCGCAATTTGCTCAATTATGCAAATAAGTAAACTATAAGCGAACTTATAATTTTCTAAGTCAATTTATAGTTGACCACAGTAAATTTGATACAAATGTTATAAATTTAATTTTCTATACTTTAAATTTATTTATAGTTTTTTTAGTCCTTCGTGTAAAATGTTATCTTTATAAATTAATTCATATTGTCAGTGAGATGTCGTGTCCCGCTAAATCTTTTTGTGTATTAAAGTTTTTCAAAAAGTATAAAAGTTTGCCATTTGGATTTTTAAACACTTATTTAATATTTTTAATAAAACAGGAAAATTTTTTATTCCGTATATATATTTTTAAAAAAGTCGAGACGAGACGAGAATTGTCGTCGAGACGAGACGAGACCGAGATTTTTCTAGACCGAGACGAGATTTTCATAATCGCTCCCGAGACGAGATTTTGTTTTTGAGACAGAGACGAGACGAGATCGAAACACTAGAAGAAACGACTATACCTTTTAATCATTTTATTTATAAACGTTTTCGTTCTTGTATCCTTTTATTCATTATATATTGAATATTTTTATATTAGAGCTTTTTTATTTAAAAAATATAATAATACAAGGATGTTGGTTGTCAAAATTATTTTTAGCACAAGTGGTCTTAGGGGGAATTTATGTATTGGCTCTTGCCATAGACTAGATAGACTGCTCATCAACGCACAAAATGTGTCACCTTTTTTCCACCATTTTGAAAGGCACATTGTATAGTGGTATATAGAAATTCGTAATTTTCGCAAATTAAATTATCTTAAAAAGGTAAATAAAAAAATATTGAATTGGGTAGATATCAAAAACAGCATTTTGAAATAAATATCATTTAAAAAATACATAAAAATAAAAAATGCGATTAAAATTTGTTTATTAATATAGTGCCATCAATATTAATTGCTATTTTGTATAATATTAATTTATTGACGTTTTTTTAATCTATAAATTAGTGAGGAAGGTAAATTGATTGTTATAGGGCAAAATTACATGGTTAAGATACACCAGTTGCCCTCTTCAAAATGGAGGAAAATTAGACACACAATTAACCATGTGCAACATATGGCATGAGCAGTCTATCTAGTCTATGGCTCTTGCCAGCCCAAACATGTTTTAAAAATTGACGAAATATAAAATAATGCTTACATTACCTCTCGCCAACATAGACTACATAGACTGCTCATCACGGTATAAAATGTGTGTTTTTTTCCGCCATTTTGAATAACACATAATATACCTCAATACCCTCACAAATAAGGTCAATTATGAATTATAAAAATACAATAAAAATTAAAAATGTAAAAACTGTAATGATATTAAAATTAATCTAATAAATTATATATCAGAATACTTAACATAAATATTGTATTAATGCTCAATTTGTTAGTTGAGAATTAATGATAAAGTAAAGAAATATCTATTTTAAAAAGGTGAATGAAACATATTGAACTAGTTAGGTTTCAACAACAGTATTTTAAAATAGATATTATTGACACATTTCATAAAAATTAAAAATGTAAAAACTGTAATGATATTAAAATTAATCTAATAAATTATATATCAGAATACATAAATATTGTATTAATGCTCAATTTGTAAGTTGGGAATTAATGATAAAGTAAAGAAATATATATTTTAAAAAGGTGAATGAAACATATTGAACTAGTTAGATATCAACAAGTATTTTAAAATAGATATTATTGACACATTTCATAAAAATTAAAAATGTAAAACTGTAATAATATTAAAATTAATCTAATAAATTTATTTTGTATAGGAATCCCATAAGTTAATGAATTATTAGAATTTCGGTCCTCCCCCAAAAAGGGAGGACAATTATCTTTCTAAAATTAATTAGTCTTCCAAAAGTATATTTTTTATTCAACTAGGCGAAACACAAATATATATATGAAAAACGAGAATGAGGAATTAAAATTAATTAATAATGATGATTGTGCAATAACACTAACTAACGCGAAGTAATTAAATTCGCTCGCTCGAGATAGGTAATAAAAAGCGAAGTGGTACCATCTCGTGGTAACAACGATGACTCATCAGTCATAAAATAAATTTGCCATAATTAAATTGGATAAGTATAAAAATCGTAGGGTATAAGTGTAAGTATGTGTGGGGGGGGGGGGGGGGGGGGGGGGTTTAGGTTGAACACCACACCTCCCCCTTTATCGAGAAGTCAAAGACTTAAAGTCCTAACGTTCCGAAAAAGGTTTAGGGGTTTCAGTGTTGTTAAAAATCATTTAAAGACTGGGGCGGAATTAGGTCGAGCCGGCGATTTAGCTTATCAATTTTAAAACAACGTTCAAACCAACATAATTTTTTAAACAATTTTCCAAACTTTAGCCCAAAATTAATGTAATTTCTGCTGGCCATGTTGTGACAAGTTTTGCCTTTGCCCTCGGAACTGATTCATGGACAACTGATTTTAATGAAATCCTGCCCTCTGAATTAGTTATAAAATGGGGTGCTTCACGGCTACAAAACTCAGCGTCCCCGCTCTCTAAAGCATCACTGGGCAATCGCGATGCCACTATGGACTCAGCTTTAAAACTACAAATTTTATCTAAATTAACCCACAGGCTGTACCGTTTTACTTCTATTTTATACCTACACTATAATTACACTATAATCTCTCCAAGCAAAATACGCCGACCGCCAAATAATAATCAAAGAAACGCGGGGGGGGGGGGGGGGGGTTTGGCCTAATATTGGTTGATAACAATATAATCGTCATATAATAATATATGTGAATAAATCATGTGTATTTTCTATCTTACAATAACATCTAAGTATCGAATAATTGGCGTGAAAGTGAATATATTTTTCATTTTTTGACACTCAGGTATGCTTCAGTCTGGGTGGGTATTTGCTTAAAATTTTTCCCTTTCCTCAGGTGTATTCGTGGCTGAGAATATTTCTTGCACTGAATTAACGAACGGAATAGTTACGTATTTTTCCCTTTGATTGACACTCGGTATCTGGATATCGAATTTTTCCTCGAATGAATACGTGGCTTCATCATATTTGCCACTCGGAATCAGGCCGTTGGGATTTCGATTGGTTTGATGGGGTGTTTGTCCGGAGTGGTTCGATTAAAAAATAGAATTAAAGAATTTTCAACATTTCCGGCGCCAATATTTTGTATAGGAATCCCATAAGTTAATGAATTATTAGAATTTCGGTCCTCCCCCAAAAAGGGAGGACAATTATCTTTCTAAAATTAATTAGTCTTCCAAAAGTATATTTTTTATTCAACTAGGCGAAACACAAATATATATATGAAAAACGAGAATGAGGAATTAAAATTAATTAATAATGATGATTGTGCAATAACACTAACTAACGCGAAGTAATTAAATTCGCTCGCTCGAGATAGGTAATAAAAAGCGAAGTGGTACCATCTCGTGGTAACAACGATGACTCATCAGTCATAAAATAAATTTGCCATAATTAAATTGGATAACTATAAAAATCGTAGGGTATAAGTGTAAGTATGTGTGGGGGGGGGGGGTTAGGTTGAACACCACAAAATTATATATCAGAATACATAAATATTGTTAGTTGGGAATTAATGATAAAGTAAAGAAGTATATAATGTACCCTCTCAAATAAGGTTAATTATGAATGATATGTTTTACCCAAGCTGATATGAAAATAACACCTTATTTTTTTTAAAAATATCATATATCTTGTAATATTTTACTATGGAATCAAATCCTTTTTTCTTTAAGAAGAAAACGACATAGCACAAAACCACATTATGATATGGGACGGTAGTGTTATTTAAAATGGAGGCAAATTTCACACACAATTTGCCATATGGAACATATGACATGGGCAGTTATGTAGTCTATGGTCGCTAATAAACTTATTCAGTATGTAAAAATTTTAAATTAAGGTTTATGCTAGCCTGCGCAAAATATAGCCTTCCTGGTCTTACACACTTAATGGTACTTTGTTTCTAGCTTTACACAATAATAACAATCGACCTATTAAAATCTGCTTGATATGATACTCCGAGAAACTTTTGATTAGCCTTATCGATTTGTACCATAAGGCAGTTATAGAAATGAAATGTTACCATGAAATTAATGCAATGGTTAATGGATCGTGCGAGATTCATAGCTGTTATAAAAAAAGTATAATTACGATAATCTTGATGAAATTTTATTTTGTAGACAATCTTATAAGAGTTCGTAAAAACGTATCTTATATAGTTTGTGGAATCATAATTAAAAATAGGCGCATACTTTTGCAACAAGAATCTAAAAAGCCATTTATAGATAAATGGTACGTACCTGGGGGCAAAGTTGAAAAAAAAGAAAATTTAGAAGTATTTATTTTGCGTTTTATTTAGATTTTTAAAGTCAGCATTAATAAGAGAGGTTAAAGAAGAAGCAGGTGTAATGTGTCATCCACTTTCCATAACTTCTATTGAATGTGATAAAGGGAGATGGTTTAGATTTATTTTTAATTGTAACATACAAGGTAGATAACCATTTCATCTCTTAACTTATATAATAAGATGAGCCTATTAAGGTAGAACATGATGTCCATTCAAAAAAAGCCCAATGGTTTGATTTAGAAGAAATATTCAAACATAAAGTTAAACTGAGGTATATGAAATTAGAAATAGGTAACACGTCATTAGGTACTATGATATTATTGAGAAATTAAAAAGTGACTATTATCAAAATTACATAATGCACGATTTTGAAAATTACAATATATTGCCCAAGATTGTTCCACATACTCAGCTAGCAGCACAATTGCTAATCATTTGTCATATTGAATCACCGTTAAGATATAAATCATAAACTATAAATATTTAATTTAGGAAGCTAGTTTCAAAACTATTGGTTGATCATAATCGATCACTTCCAGTATTTGACATTTACCAAGACAAATTTACAAACGTCACCATACTGAAAAATTATATCTTAGTAATTTTGTTATATAAATTATTGAAAATTTTAATTTAGGATATTTTCAATAGTGACAATGAACCTTACGAATATAAGATGTATGGTGTATTATCATTAGAGCATTGTGGAACCTCAAATACTTCAAATCAGTCACCTATGTTATCTGATGGCCTCATTTTAGGATTTTTAATCGTATTAAAGTTTAATATTTTACCTACCTGCAATACAAGTTTTAAATTAAAACGATTAAATTCAGGTTATAAAAAAATGCTTAAAGACATTATAACCAAAAATATGTACATACCCTTTAAATTTATACATTTATAACGTGAAAGTAATAAAGAATTTTGTACATTGCGACAATATTTTATTCTTCTTTAACACGTTTGGTTTTGAGTCCCTTAATTTTTTTAGTTTTAAGGCTGTCTATATTTTGTTGTTTTATGTGGATTCTTGCAATTTTGGTGCCTTCAACGTTGTAACTAACATTCTTAACCTTTTTAACCTAAAACAGTAATTATACAAATGATAATTTGAGTAAGACTTGCCTTGAGTTCTTTAGGTGTACGTAGGGCTGCCTTAAATAATTCATCCGATGCCATCACTTGTCTTCGTAATTGCATATCAAAGTTTGGTCCAATTTCTTCAATTTGTATGGGTTCATTTTTGCCTTTGTTTGTTATTCTACAAATATATTAAGCAATAAATATGCATCATTTAACAAAATTTTGGCTTTAAAACCTTTTCATACAAATAATTAGATATTTTATGTTAATATTAAAATTATTGATATCAAATGTGTGGGAAAGGAATTTAAATTAATGCAAAAATAACCTATAATCTTGATTAAAAATTAATAAAAACTATAAGCTTTCAAAAAAAACTATGATGTTTGTAATATTTAATCACAACGTTAAGGACTTAATTGTCAAACAACCTTAACATGTCAAAAATTAAAATTGAGACTTATTTAATTCTATCAGATATAAAGTAAATACCAAAAAAGTTATAGGATTATTACTTGTAACTTCGGAATAAGATGGAATCACTATCATCACAAAGTGTAAATGACAAAATATGTTCAATTCCATTCATTGAAATTGCATCAATTTGTGGTCCCCTAAAAACATCTACACAAATATTTTATTTGGATAATTAAATTTCAATAACCTGTTAGCAAATTCTTAATGCGTTTAAATATATTGTCTGATTCAAATTTTTGTCCTGTAAATGACAATAGAGGTTTTGCTCCTAGTACAACTTTGCTCTTCTAGAATAGTTTATATTTTAAAAAATTCTTATGTGCTAAAATAAAAATTCATAGCATAGCTATTGTTAAGAAAGGAGAAATAGTTAGTATTTAAATATGTTAATTGTCCAAATTGCATTTTTTTAGATTTGGTGTGGGAAAACTGCCCTTTCACAGTTTTACCCATGATAGAATAATCATTGTCAAAGTTATAATCTTGAAACACTAGTCATAATTTATGTCAGTACATAATTTTTTTTACTAATATTTTAGTTTGAAACATAAATTCAAAGATTAAAATTTTAACGTTTATACCAAAGCAAATCAAATGTTTCAATTACATGAAAATCCTTGAGTGATTTAAAATTGGTTATACCAAATTCAAACATGTCTAGCACATGAAAATCATACATTCTTCCTAAAAATTGTAAGTATTAAACATTTTATACAATACCTAAAACAAGGTTATTTGGGCGTTTTTTAGAATGACTTCCCAAAAAAAATAATGAAGAATCATTTTTTTCTGAAAAAAATTCCTATTACTTTTTAAGGACATAATTTCTATAGCTTACTAAAGGCACTGCATTCTCGAATGGTCTAACTGAGTTTTTCTTGTTGAAGAAAATAGCATTAGGTTTTTTTAAAGAATACTAAACAATGATTAAGGAAAAAATTAAATTACTATATCCTTCATAACATTTAATATATATTGATTTGCATTATCAGTTCGAACAAATATAGTATTTTTATCATTTTCATGTATTTTTGGTTCCTTATTAAGCAAAAAAAGTTTGCCTGCTCTTGTTTTTGGCTTTCTAAATTTACCTAATTTATGAATAACTAAATCTACCTAAACGCTTGTTCAACTTCCACAGTCATATCTTTTTTGGTATCGTTTCAAAATGTCACAGTCCAAAATGTAACAAAGCCACATCGTGAGATTCGCAATTACTCATTGCGCAAGCGCATAATTTCCATTGGGTAGTGTTTTAGGTCAGCGTTTTAGGTTAGGGGTTGGGTTAGGATTAGATGTACATCAAATTCCCTCCCCATTTGAGATTTAATTTTTCGTGATATTCGTGTGACATTTTGGACTGTGACATTTTGAACCCAAGACATCTTTTTTAGACCAATGTTACACGATCCAAATTCTTGTACTGTATAAGCGATCTGACATTCCATTTTCTTATTCGATCCAAAAAATAACGAAGCGCCGATTTGTGTTTTTCGCATTCGGAAAAACACAAATCGTAAGAAATACACATAATTTCTTACTCACGTTTTCATATTGTGATTTCGGTCTCGCAAGGGCAGGTTTTGTAGGGTTAGGGTTAAGTCATTTTAGGTTCAAAATACATAATTAATTTCTTTAGATCGAATAAGAAAATGAAATGTCAGATCGTTTATACAGTACAAGAATTTGGATCGTGTAACATTGGCCTCTTTTTTAATAGTCATCTGTACGGTACATTTTCAATTTTTGTAGTCGATTATATGAATGTATCTAGTGTTGTTAATATGCCTATGCTACTACCATAACTTATGGTCGCCCATTACCATCATCATAACCAGCACCATGCTGCTTAATAACCCGGTTGCTATCACTGGCAGTCATGGTTGCTGGTTGAGAGAGATGTAACTAACCAGGCATAAGGCAAATTGGATTGATATAAACCCTGGGATCGAGCTGGGTTGTTTTAAACTAAACGTGCTTTTTAGCTAATTTAATTTTAGCTTACTATTAGAGTTGGCAGCTGACATACCCCCCCCCCCCTCCCCTCTGGTGAGAAATAGGGTAAAAAATAAGGGGGGGTGGCATATCAACGGGACAAATAAAGGGAGGGGACAAAGTTCTTTATAATATATTTTAATTTTTTATCACCATTTTTGGATTAATATATGATTGAAATATATTGATTAGCTTTATATGCAGTGGCGTACGCAAGGGGGTGGATTTTCGGATCAAACCACCCCCGCGGATTTCGAAAAAATATTTTTTATTTTCTAATATCGCATTATATAATAAATATTATGAAATGAGTTTTACTTATTAACAACCATTAAGTATTTTTAAGCGTTAATATATTTTTCCTGAATTTTTCATGTGGTTATAAAACGTAAGCATTTCATATGAATTCCTCTATCAATTTGAATAAAAGAAAAGGCGCGATATTTAAATATTGTGTCAAAAAAGTTAATCATGTGGAACTGTGTTGCCACTTAATGTGCAAAGAAACAAAAATTCGAACCAAGGAAATTTCAGGAACTTTTGGTATTTTTAACAGAAAATAATGATAAAGTATGCCAGGCTTTGACAGAATGTCCATATGAATTCCTCTATCAATTTGAATAAAAGAAAAGGCGCGATATTTAAATATTGTGTCAAAAAAGTTAATCATGTGGAACTGTGTTGCCACTTAATGTGCAAAGAAACAAAAATTCGAACCAAGGAAATTTCAGGAACTTTTGGTATTTTTAGCAGAAAATAATGATAAAGTATGCCAGGCTTTGACAGAATGTCCTTTTTGCAATATTAGTCGATGAAACCATAGATATCTCAACTCAGGAACAAATGGCTCTAGTAGTAAGATATTTAGATGTGGATTCAACACCAATCGTTGTGAAAGCCCAATTGCTATATGTTGATATACATGATATGACTGGAAAAGGCATATCTGAAGTTATCCTAATGACTTTAAAAGAATTGAAAATAATTACAACAAAATTGAGAGGACAAGGTTACGATGGTGCTCCAGCCATGATTGGTGTAAAAATGGATTGCAAGCTTACATAAGAAATGTCTATCCTACTGCAATCTACATTCACTGTTCATCGCATGTGTAAAATTTAAGCATTGCCGATTCTTGCAAAATTTCACATATTCGGAATTGTATAGGTATATTTCAATTTTGATATCTAATTTTTTCAATTTATAGGGATCGTTAAAAAGGTCAATGATTTTTTATCAACACCTAAAAGGCAATATTTGTTTGATTCAATTGTAAAGTCTTCAGATTCCAAAAATTCGAAATTAAAAACCCTCTGTGAAACAAGGTGGGTTCAAAAGCATCAAGCAATAAACCGCTTTTTTGAATTAAGAGATTAAATTATCACAACCCTTGAGCAGATTAATGAATGGGCAGACAATGATTCATCTTCGGGTGCCATACTATTAGTATCAGCACTTAAAACTGGCCATTTTTGGTTATCATTACACACATTAAAGCAAGTCTTTGCTTATACTCTAAATCTTAGCATTCATTTGCAAAGCGTTAACCTGGACTTATCACAGGCAATAAATGCGGCCGAAAATTTGTGGAAGCTATTAAATTAATTATAAATAATTGTCAGGTGAATCTTTTAGGATTTTGAAGATGTCACATTGATGGGAAAACAAATAGCTTTGAGATTTCGATTCCCAGAGGAAATGCCCAACAAACCCCAGAGGCTTATTATAGAATAACGCTGTATAATGCATTCTTAGACACATTTTTGGTAGAAATGGACACAAGGTTTCTTCAGAATAAACAAATTCTTATGGGGTTTCATGCTTTACTACTATAACCACCTGTAAAGCTATCTGAAGCTAAACTGGCAAACTTTTTAAATTTAGCTAATTTTTATGGTGTTGATTTGAATGGAAATCAAGAACTTTACGAGGCTGAAATCAAACTCTGGTATAAATCATTCAAAAATTGTAACCCTGAAGCCCTCCCATCCAATGCACTAAATGCATTGTCTGATCATACTTCCAAACTGCTCTTATATCCAAACATAAAAGTGTTATACCAGATTTTAGCAACACTGCCAATAACAACTTGTTCTAATGAAAGAAGTTTTTCTACGCTCAGAAGACTCAAAACTTACTTGAGGAATACAACTGGTCAAGAGGTAAATACATTTTACTAAAAACTCTTAATTTTGTATAGGCTCATAGGTTTGACCTTGTAAAATATTCACAGAGATTTAGTTCCAGACACTCAAGGTATAATCAATGAATTTTTGTCTAAATCGCGCAGATAATTTTTACCCATACTATTTTATCAAATTATATGATATGACGTTTATAATAAATATCTTTTGTGAATGTGTTTGTATTTAAATAAATAGTAAAATTAAGATGATTTTTATTTAAACCCCCCCCCCCCCATAAAAAATTAAAACCATCCTCGAAATAAAACCCTGCGTACACCCCTGATTACTTGTCAGCTGCCAACTCTAATAGTAAGCTAAAATTAAATTAGCTAAAAAGCATGTTTAGTTTAAAACAACCCAGCTCGATACCAGGGTTTATATCAATCCAATCTGCCAAATGCCCGGTTAGTTACATCTCTATCAACCAGCAACCATGCCAACTTTAATCTGCCATGCTAGTAACCGGGTAATTAAGCAGCATGGTGCTGGTTATGATGATGGTAATGGTAGGAGATATGTGCCTATTACCAAGTTTAGCACTATACAAGCAGAACCAATTCGAGCATAGGCGTACAGAAGGGGGTATAAAAACGGAAAGTTTACCCCCTTGGCAAAAATTAATAATTTTTTTTATTAAAAAATAACATATTTTTAGATTGAAAGTTTTTATTCTATAGCTGTGTAACTGACTCTAAATGACATTTATAAATAAATACCGATAAATACTTTTTTATTTTTGAATTGAATTTTGACAAAAAGCCAATTAACCATTATTCTTTTTTCCGCTATCGTTTATTCACTAGCATTACAATGAAAAAAAGAAATTTGGAGCATTAATTCCCTATGAAATTTTCCGATCCTTCTACATCTAAACCTAGTAATTTCTCGATCTATTGATAACACGGTTCAACAAGAAAAATCAACCGGCAAACTGTTTGCAGATTCTGGTAGAGTTTTTCACGGTGAACACAAATATTTTTTTAGTTTTTTCCCTATACGTCAAGTTTTTTAAATATCCGCTGTCAAAGTTGCCAAAAACGCGATTTTAGCGTTTTTTAAACGTCAATAACTTGAAAATTAGTCGGTAAAAATTTTATTTAATAGATTTAATACGTAGATATAGGGGAGAGGAATGTATTTACAATTTTTTTTTATCCTAGCACATTTACTTTTTAAATTATATACAAAATTAATTATCCCTATCTTTTACATTGACAAATTACACCAGACTTGAGGGCGCCCTCCCTTCTCTTCAACACTAGGAATTAAGTGCGTGTTGTTGTTTTGGTAATAGTAGTAGTAGAGTAGATAAACAACAACACAAACTGATTGATATATTTTTCTATTCACTGACCTGATATTATTTAAAACTTCAAGATGCGATTTATCCTGGTCTTAAAAATTTCCCTGGTATGATCGCGATGCCGCAACAGAGGCGGCCACTTTCTGTCTTCTTTGCGGCAATCGGACTATATAATATCGCTATTATGTCTTCATAAACTTTTCAGTTATACATCAATTCTTTGCAGGCGATTGCAAAAAAAAGTTTAGACCTACAGCAGGTCACCGAGTTGGCCCAAAACATTGTTGATCAGATGAAATTGTTGAGAAATAATGTTGATGAAGAATTTCATCAAATTTTTTTAATGGCCGAAGCTAAAGCAAACTTATACCAGTTTGATCTTGTAAAACCCAGATGGGCTAGAAAACAAACTTTCTGAAGTATTATTCCGACAGACTTCGTTGAGGAATATTATAAAATCACAATTTTTATACCATTACTTGATTCTTTTATTGTTCAACTCAATGAAAGGTTTTTAGACAAAAAGGAAATTATTGCAAAGTTTCAAGTTTTGTTTCCTCAAGATTCGAAAGTTTCGCCTGCAGCTGAGATAAAAATAAATCACATAGTAAATTTTTACTTTAATGACATGGTACAGATGTTGACGTCAAAACAGAATTTGGTATTTGGTATATGTCGTTGTCTCAGATGCCAGAAGAATTGCGTCTCAAGAATGCTTTGGATGCTTTTCTAATCACAAAACCAAATTAGAATGCTTACCTAACCTTACAACTTTATTTTATTTATTTACATGCACAAATGAGAGAAGTTTCTCAACTTTGAGAAGACATAAGACCTACTTACGGAATCCCATGTCAAACAATGGATTAAATAGTTTGGCGCTTTTAACGATTCATCGGGAGTTAGCCCCAACTTCGGATGAAATTCTTGATGTCTTATCTTTTGGCAAAAGAAAATTAAAAATTGTTTTATAGCGACTATTTTTAAACACCGCTTTTGTATTTATATTATTGAAATAAAAATGTTTAAAAAAAATTGGAAATTTTCTACCCCCTTGAGAAAATCCTGGCTACGCGCCTGAATTCGAGCATGTTAACAACGCTAAACGTATCCATTATGCAAAGGTTATTTAATTCTTCAAAGCGTATAGTTAAAGCAAACCTTAATTATAATAAAATGTCTCCATGATACCTTTGATTTACATTTTTTCTATATTTATATGTTTTAATCAAACACTTACAAATTACATGACTACATTATAACTCTAAAAGTAAGCCTTTATAAATACGATTGGGACGGGGAGATTACACTCACAACGGGATTTAAAGTATTTATCTTGTCTAAATCGTTTAACACTACCTACTACGGTGTCTAGTACGTATGCAAAAAGTGGAGGATTGGCGTCAGGTCGAAACCCTATTGAAGTGGAATGCATTTTAGTAAAATTGACTAATAGCTTATGCAGCGAAAGTATTTATGAAAGATTAAGGAATGCAAAATAATGCCTGGAAAATAAATCGCTTGGTAACCTCGTCCGTTTATCATGGATATTAAAAGAAAAATATTTCCGGAAATAATGAAAGTTTATGAACCTCAGATTGGTAACATGCAAAGAATCCATCGGCGAACGATAAATTCAAGCAGAAATTCTCCTCACTTTTGAGTGTTTTGGGAGGAGAAGGGAACATAGACGACGTTTGAAAGATGCATATTAAACGGCGATGGGTTCTAGGTAGAGACCTGCAAAATCCATTTTTTTAAGGCCCGGTGTAATGATCTGAAACGTCGACATTTAAAAAACGCCGACGCTCAATTGAACATTCCTATTGGTTAATATGGCAATAACGCGTTATATGCCATATCACGTGATCTTCCTAAAAGCTCAATAGGCTAGTTTTGGCACAAAAACATGTATTTTTTTTGAAGACACTAAAATGACGACACAAGACTTTCAAAATATTTTAAGTAATTACTATGCATAATTATCTAAATTATAAATTAAAATTTAAAAAATCATAACAAGCTATTAATTTAGCCATTTAAGTATATTATCAAATCTTTTTTTTCACATGTATTTCATAAATTAGGTTAGATCAAGAAAATTATGAATATCAGTTTAGTCAAGCTCAAACATTTGTATTTTATTCCATTTAACATATCTAATTTTGTATAAAAATGCACATAATCATTTGAAGCTTATTAAAAAATCTTTTACTTTATAGAATTAGTCTAAGTTATAAACTTTACCTTAGTTTTAAGCTTATAGACAATAAAAATAATTAATAGGATAGGCTTATAAACATAGATTAGATATAATGATCATTAGCTCAAGCTCAATGAATTTAAATACTCACTCAGCTATTCCTTAGGTTATTATAAATGTACCAAATACAATATTAAGTTTATCATTTAGCTTTACCAAAATTACAAGTAAAAGGATAGGCTTATAAACATCGATTAGATATAATGATCATTAGCTCAAGCTCAATGAATTTAAATACTCACTCAGCTATTCCTTAGGTTATTATAAATGTACCAAATACAATATTAAGTTTGTCATTAAGCTTTACCAAAATTACAATTAAAAAAATAGGCTTATAAACATAGATTAGATATAATGATCATTAGCTCAAGCTCAATGAATTTAAATACTCACTCAGCTATTCCTTAGGTTATTATAAATGTACCAAATACAATATTAAGTTTATCATTTAGCTTTACCAAAATTACATTTAAAAGGATAGGCTCATAAACATAGATAAGAAATAATGATCATTAGCTAAAGCTCAATGTATTTAAATACTCACTCAAATATCCTTAGACAATTAAATGCACCAAATACAATATTGACTTTATAAATTATATCAGCTCAGGTTATAAGCTTTACCATTACCAAAATTACATTTAAAAGGAATTATAAACATAGATCAATGATCACAGCTCAACAAAAACACATATCAAAAGAAGTAAATGCAGAGTGCTAAATATGAAAAATATTAATTACTAATATACCATGTTTGAATTATAATCAATATTTTTTGTGAATTTTATAGGTAATTAACTAAAAACATCTGTTGATTGACGTTTGTATTAGCCCATAGCAATTTAATTTTAAATTTTAAGAAAAATTTTTGATTGGCACCTCGATTTTTTTGAGCGTCGTGGAAATGGACATTACACCGGCCCGAGCCTGGAATTTAAGATGAAAATAAATCAGGCCCGGCCCGGGCCCGAATTTTAGCATCTTTAGGCCCTTCCCGGAATTTTAGTAATTGCAGAAACACTTAATCAAAGCTAATTTTGGTAAAAAAAAATTTTATTAAATAATAAAACGCACATAAAAAAAATTATAAATCGATAATAAAACTATTTTGATCCAAAAAAACACCGGCATCAAAAGTTTCCGTGTTTCAATTTATCCGCTCTTCATAAATGCGGCCCGCTGACGAAAAACACTTCTCACTTGAGGCAAAAGCAGGTGTCGAAAAAAAATCTTACAAACAATAGGGCCAAGCGCTTGAAATGACTACTGTGGTCTTTCCACCAATCCGATAATTCTATTTTTTCTCGTTGATCTTTACTTTGTGTTGGTGTCAACTTCATTTTCCCCTACATCTTTCCTCATAGAAGATGTTTTATGCCATATCCATTCCACAAAAATGGGCTATTGAGGATAAGAGATCTTTTTTGATTTTTGCAGGGCTTTTAAGTTTTGTTCAAAGTGGCTTGCATAGGTAATTTTTCCATTTTTCTTTTCCTGGACTTCCTTACAGCATTTATGCCTTTGGAATGAGTGTTCCATATTAAGCATTATCAAACTAACATAAATAATTTTTTTTTAAGATGAAATTTATTATTGATATATATTTAAACATAATATTAAATGGTACAAATATATAATAATGATATTAAAAAAAACATTATATGAGTAATATGTTTTCATCTTCCTCTTTTAGAAGAGGCCAGGAATCCAAAAAAGATTTGAAATTAAATTTTGCAATTAAGATGGCTATTGATTGTTTTAATAAAAATGCGGGGGAATTTGGAGGGATCAGATCTGCCTATTTCTTTGAATAAAGCCAACGCCATTTTTCCATAGGATCCTGAACAGGAGGAAACTATTGGGATAAAAATATTAGAGTCCAAAAGGGCCTTGTATTTTTGGAGCTTGCGTTCTTCGGGCGAGGGCCATGGGGTCATAATTAAGATTAGAGGGGGCAAATAGGTCTATGCATGTAAAATCCCACTTTAAAAGGAGGCCATTTTCCCATGGGACTAGCGATGAACCGTCAGGACGCATTCGACCTTCAAGGGCAGGATCTGAAGGTTCAAGTATGGATGGAATTTGGGCCTTTCTAATGGCTGACTGGATAATAGAATTAATTTTAGAGTGTCGCAAGTGTCTAAATTTATTAAGTCTGCAGTGTAACGGGTGGCGTGCTTCTTCATCCACAGGCAGGTTGCAATTTTTACAGGCATATGCCTTTGTGTATTTTATTCCAAGGCGTATTGCTACATTGTAGGATAGCTCGCAATCCTCTAACATCATGTTGGAAAACCTGCTAGGAAAAGCCTCTAGCCATTCATGTCCAGATTTATCAAACACCAAAGATCTAAGGTTGTAATGTTGTTTGGTATCGCAGCTCGAAAGGAGATAAGCAACGGAGCGCGAAACCAAACATGCATCCCAATCCTTTTGATTTGGTGTTTGTGGTGGTGAGCTTTCTGGTAGAACATTTAAATTCCAAAGTGATAGGGCCTGTATAAATGTTTCATCAAGGGGGTATGAGATTAGTTTGGCGACGATGGATTTTGAGGATAAGTGGGATGATATAAATGAAGCCAAGGATAAGGAGCTGAACGAATTCCCAGACCCCCAGATTTTGTTGGTAATGTGGTTTGTAGCCAGGTGTTAGTATCGAATAATAAGTTCAGGGTGGATTTGATGACAGATTTTATGTGAGTTTCGAAATTATGTAAAATATGTGTATGCAAAAATGCGCTTGTTGATCGGAAGCAAAATAATATTTTGGCTATACTAAAGTAGTTTTTCAATATGTAAAATGCGTGATGGGCGGGCATAAGCTTAAAAATTTCATTTTTACATTTTAAATTTTTAAGGTTATTGTCGAGATAACTTCTTAAGCATTCAGGACCGCCTATTGGAGAGCCTAGTAAAAATACCTCGTCCTTCTCGAGGCGTAGAAAAAATGCAAAGGATGGGTGGATGTCGTTGTGCTGTCAGAATAATCGCATTTTGTCGCGTTTAATGATAGGTTAAGTTTTATGTAGTATTCATTAATGATGTTAAGAGCTTTGATTAGCTCTTCCGTGGTGCCTGATAGGGTGGCATCGTCGAGATACCATACGTTTAACCTCAAATTGCATTTGTCGTTGTTTTCATCTATTAATGATTTGATGGCCATACAAAATAAGGGGGGGGCCAAGGGGGTTCCCCTGTTGAATGCCCTCAGCTGAATCAATGAAAAATTGTCCAAATTTTAAAATAGACGGGGTGCCATAATTTAAAAGAATATAGTTGGCACTTGGCATATTGGGGAAAAGCATCGATGAAAGTGTTAATAAAGGAATTTCTATTTAGGTTGTTAAAGGCATTTTGAAAGTCTAATTTTATAAAAGACTCGCTAGGCGGTAAATTTTCAAGGGTCAATCTAGCAGCATGCGTAGCTATTTCACAACCCCCTTTAACACCGAATCCTGATGAGGCATTAGAGATGGGGATAAATTATGCTTGATTGATTTGCATATAACTTTAGATCTGATTCTCCGGAAGACTCCACCGATGGCGATCGGTCTTAGAGTTTTGTTCTGTTTTTGAATAGCAAGTAACTTGGCCCCGAAAATTATTGGTCGTACTTCTTGAGGAATGTTGCCATTAATAATTAAATTGCAAAATTTAGTTAGTGCAACGAGCAGAATTGAAGAATTGATATTTTCAATTTTAATAAGATCTTGAAGATAAATTGGTTTGATACCATCCAAACCTGCAGCAGAGTCAATTGGAAAGGAATGGATAGCTTCACTAATTTCTGAGGATTCTAGTGTTAAGTTGGATGGCACAAGGGGGAAGCAATACTGAGACAGATGTTTTGGGTGTTTGGCAAGGAGGTGTTCATATGATTCCTGACTAGGGGTTACAATTGGATTGTTTTCCTCTAAAAGTCTCATGGCTCCTTTTATATTAAAAGAGTGAATTTTCCTGGATATCCTAGTTGCTGTTTGTTTTGGAGTTGATGATATTAATTTTCGTTCATCAGGTGTATAATCTGCAAGTGTATTATTAATGTCAAAATCCAATTTTCATTTTTAATTTTTTGTTATAGGTTTTTTTCCTCAGATTTGGGTGGGGCCAAAATGTGAGAAGAGAATTTGATTAATTTTCCCATGCAACAATGTTGTGTGGGTCACTTATGATAGTATTTAGCAAGTTTATTAAAAATTGTTGCCAACAAGGTCGTGCTCCTCTTGGAATTCTTGAAATTGTGGGGGTGAAGCCATGTGCCAAAAGAACTTTACTCCATGTTGAATCAGGAGGCTCATCACTGTAATAAACATTATTAGGGGTAGCTGAGAATATACTAGAGTTAGGTATAATGTCAATGTTATTATTAGATTCAATTTCTAGTGCTGTAGAAAGACATATTATATTTGGAGGGGCCAGCTTACCAGCTGATAATTGGCCATTGGGGACAAAACAATTTTTTTTGTTCAAACAAATGTTCCTCTTACATGTAGGGCATAGAGATTTAAGTGCTACCATGGGTGTAAGGTGACAAATAAAGATTAATAAGAATTTCAAACGTGCAAGGTTGAAATTCACAGGGTATGTGTTATATTGTTATTATGCCTTTATGTAATAACATAAGTCTGTTTATTCTCATATTTAAGTGGTAAAGTAGGTTGTTATGCAATATAAAATTTAACCCTTTAAGGTGAGATCAGGGCATAAATGAGCACAGTAAAATTTTATATTGCATAAATGAAAGATAATATGAAACATAAAATTGTATTTATCTCAAATTTTGATAATCTGTTTTAAAAAGATTAAACCATTTATCCAGGGAAGATCAGGGTTTATTGGTATGAATACATAATTGGGTATTGCCTGAATAGCAGATGTTTTCATATTAGTTTTATTGGGATTTCATGAGATATAATTGGTATAGAAATATTGTAATTAAATATACTACTATAATAGTCTTGCTAAGAAATAATGATGAAGAAATAACTGTGATGTAAATCAATTGGGAAATATTAAAAAGTTATTTAAAGCATATTATTCTTTTAAATTAATGCAAAAATAAAGTAATTTTAGTTATACAATGGAATTATAGGATAACACATTCTTGCAAATCTTACAAAAAACAAAATCTATCACTCGTTTCTCTAAGATTTTCTTTTATTTTAAAAAATTCGTTCTAAATATTTTCAGCTATTAGCAGTAGATATTTTTTGTTCCATAATTAATTGTTTGTATATAGCATAAGCGCGAAATAAATAAATGAGTGTTTCAGATTCAATAACTTGCAATTAATATTTTGATATTTTATAAAAAAAATTTGCAACAGAATAAAAGTCTACTTAGGCTCTTATTCCGGGCCGGGCCTATTATAAATTAGGCCCGGTCCGGCCCAAAATTTTAAAGTCTCAAAATTTAAAGCCCGAGTCCGGCACGGACCCGTCTGGGTTCGGGCTTTTCCGGGCCGGGCCTCGGGCCGCCCGTGCAGGT
Source organism: Gordius sp. MW1 (assembly GCA_964036665.1). Classification (NCBI taxonomy): domain Eukaryota; kingdom Metazoa; phylum Nematomorpha; class Gordioida; order Gordea; family Gordiidae; genus Gordius; species Gordius sp. MW1. The sequence continues at coordinate 26,088,325 of OZ038527.1, forward strand.
CTCTAGTTCTAAGACAGACCAAACAATGCTTTATATAGGGAACTATGGTAGTGGAATCAATTGGTTAGAGATTTCATTAAAAGAAAGAAAATTCTATATTTAAGGTGGCATGTTGAAGCATTATCCTAAATATAGGGAGGCAAAAAGAGCCGCAAAAAAGGACGTGTAATGGCGAAGAACGCTGTACACCGATATGGCATATAAACTCGATCATAAAGAGAGCGACAAGCTTATGTACAAATTGGCCAGGATAAGGGGGAAGAAAAGTCGCGATGTCAGAGTTTTTATAATAGTCATAAACGAGAAGGGTTAAACCTTATTTAACACGAAGGATGTGACAGAAAGGTGGAAAGCATGTTTCCAGGAACTTATGAACATTGCAAGGACGAAGATTTCTTTCCCGTTTTTGAGTCAAACATAAATATATTCGATATTTTTAAGAAGATTGAAGTTAGGACATAAATGACAAGAAGCAAAAGTAAAAAGCTAATAATCCAGATAATTCCTATGGAAGCATGGGTCGGATGCCGAGAATAAGGAGTCATAACCAGAAGGATTTTAATAATATATTGGTAGAAGGGCAAATTCTTAATCAATTTCAAAGGGAAAGTATACCCGCAAGATTGTGTCAAATTCAGAGGTATTAACATGGGCGTAGCCAAGTGGGGGGGGGGGGGTGTTGCAAGAAGGGGCGGCTGCCTCCCTCTAAATCTAAAATTTGTTGAAATTTATTAAAAATTATTACTAAAATTTCAAAAAATAAACATTAGCCGGCTACGTCCATACGTATTAAGCTAACTCGCCTCTACTCTAAACTTATGGGATGGATCTTAGTAACAAGGTTGAAAAACGACGTGGAAATATCGGCTAACCAATTCAGATTTGTAGCAAATTCACAATCGACCAGATCAAGACAAATGATGGATAAATATAGGTCAAAGAGAAGAGACCTACATATATCGACTTGGAGAAAGCTTATGACACTGTCTTTCTCATTTAATTTGATTGTGCCTTAAAAAATAAAATAACCCTGTCACATGTGCACGGCTTATGAAAAATATCTATGAAACCTCAAATCGTGTGTAGAACGTCTTGTGGTTAATTCTCAAGTTCCCCACCCCCCCCCCCCCTCTCTATATAAAATGCCGCTTGCTAGTTGCTAGCGCAGATGGTAGCGAACATTAATAGACAATTTTCTTCGAACAACCCCATCATATATATTATTTTCCCCTAGTTTCCAATAGGTATATATATATTTAGTATTGGCGTTATGCATGTTTTATTCTGCGCGATTCGTTTATGGGAATTAGGCTTCTTATGTATTATTTAAACCGTAAGTAATCTATAAAATAAGTGAAATAAATATTTGTTGATTATAGTAATAATGGTAAAAAAATACTCGTTTGACTTTGCAATTCATTTGGATAAAATACTAATATTTTTAGGAATTTAAGTTTATTTATTTTTTTAGTAATACAAACTTTTTATTCAATGGTATACTAAAAATTACATTTACGGCTAAAAAAGGATATAAAAACGCGTTATAACTAAACGGGTGGCCTTGATCCGTGTATTTTTTGGACACAAAATAGTAGTGATATTTTAAGTTTTAAATATCGTCATAACCATAAGGTCTATTTTTATTTTTGTAATAACTTAAATTTGGGTGTAATAAAAGCATCATACATACATACATACATACATACATACATACATACATACATACATACATACATACATACATACATACATACATACATACATACATACATACATACATACATACATACATACATACATACATACATACATACATACATACATACATACATACATACATACATACATACATACATACATACATACATACATACATACATACATACATACATACATACATACATACATACATACATACATACATACATACATACATACATACATACATACATACATACATACATACATACATACATACATACATACATACATACATACATACATACATACATACATACATACATACATACATACATACATACATACATACATACATACATACATACATACATACATACATACATACATACATACATACATACATACATACATACATACATACATACATACATACATACATACATACATACATACATACATACATACATACATACATACATACATACATACATACATACATACATACATACATACATACATACATACATACATACATACATACATACATACATACATACATACATACATACATACATACATACATACATACATACATACATACATACATACATACATACATACATACATACATACATACATACATACATACATACATACATACATACATACATACATACATACATACATACATACATACATACATACATACATACATACATACATACATACATACATACATACATACATACATACATACATACATACATACATACATACATACATACATACATACATACATACATACATACATACATACATACATACATACATACATACATACATACATACATACATACATACATACATACATACATACATACATACATACATACATACATACATACATACATACATACATACATACATACATACATACATACATACATACATACATACATACATACATACATACATACATACATACATACATACATACATACATACATACATACATACATACATACATACATACATACATACATACATACATACATACATACATACATACATACATACATACATACATACATACATACATACATACATACATACATACATACATACATACATACATACATACATACATACATACATACATACATACATACATACATACATACATACATACATACATACATACATACATACATACATACATACATACATACATACATACATACATACATACATACATACATACATACATACATACATACATACATACATACATACATACATACATACATACATACATACATACATACATACATACATACATACATACATACATACATACATACATACATACATACATACATACATACATACATACATACATACATACATACATACATACATACATACATACATACATACATACATACATACATACATACATACATACATACATACATACATACATACATACATACATACATACATACATACATACATACATACATACATACATACATACATACATACATACATACATACATACATACATACATACATACATACATACATACATACATACATACATACATACATACATACATACATACATACATACATACATACATACATACATACATACATACATACATACATACATACATACATACATACATACATACATACATACATACATACATACATACATACATACATACATACATACATACATACATACATACATACATACATACATACATACATACATACATACATACATACATACATACATACATACATACATACATACATACATACATACATACATACATACATACATACATACATACATACATACATACATACATACATACATACATACATACATACATACATACATACATACATACATACATACATACATACATACATACATACATACATACATACATACATACATACATACATACATACATACATACATACATACATACATACATACATACATACATACATACATACATACATACATACATACATACATACATACATACATACATACATACATACATACATACATACATACATACATACATACATACATACATACATACATACATACATACATACATACATACATACACTTTACTTAATATATATAGATATGCTAGATGGCCGCTGCAGACCACTGGAAAAAAATGACCGCTGGCCAAAGTGTGAATCCAATGTTTTTTTGTATTTTGCCTATATATAATTATAGTCTAGTTAGCCGTCTGCTGGTCGCTAACCAATAGAAAAAATGACCACTGGCCAAAGTGTGTCGAAGATTTTATATTTTGCCCTTATATGATATTAGGCTGTTAGACCTTTTTCAAATTTCTCTAACTCCCTGCTTGACCATTGCCTCCTCCCCCTAGGCGTTCTAGACTCTTCCCCACTATCTCGCGCGAATTGCATAGCAAATATGCTACTATTATACGAAGTTTAGATGAGTTTTGTAAAAACAATACCCCAAAACTAGGCGCATGTACCAAAACAATAAAAACGAATCCCAAGTCGGACCACCCCCAACGCCCCTTCCCCCCTCTTCCCCTACCAGGGGCAAAGCCCCTAGTTTATTTGTTTTTATTAAATTAAAAAGAGGTAAAGCTGTTCGTTTTCACAAATCAAATTATGGGCTTATAGGTAGAACTTTGAATACGAACTAGTTCAAGTTCATAGTCATATTAAAAAAATTAGTTCAATTTCATATTTTTTCAAAAGTAGGTTCACGTTCAAGTTAGTGCTGGTAAAAACAAACTAGTTCTTATTTTGAATTTTGGAAAAATAATTAGTTCAAGTTCAGTTAAAAGTTCAATTCATTTTTTTAGAAAACATATATTAAATTTTAATCTTTTGAGGAGTTTTTTAAAAGTGTTTTACTTGTTTCAAAATCTGGTTTTTAAATTTAAGCCAGATCCGCAATTTTATAATTAAAATTTTATGAATCGAATTTTCATGGATGATTATTAATAAAACATTGTATATTTTAACTTTACAAAAACTAACAGAGTTATTTCTCTTACGTAAATTTTTCAAATTAGAAATCGTCTTTTATAAAAACTAATTTAATAAACTTTTTTTTTCGTATACCAAAAAGCTTTATCAACAAAACCAGCTCTTCAAATATACAAATTCCCTGCAAAAAATTATTTTGGGTTGTAAATAATAACCATCCTTAATTTTTGTGATTTTTTGTTGATGTGGCCGGTTAACTTTTACCTTTATATATAAATTTCTTTCGGCAATTTCTCTAGCTTGTTGTGTGTGAGTTTTTTGTTGGTGTGGGCGCCTAATTTTTAGGCCAAAAAGTATATGTTTGTCTGACTCCCTGCTTGACCATTGCCCCCTCCCACTCATAGGCATTTTTGCCCCTTCCCACCTATCTCGCCTATCATTGCATAGCAAATGTGCTGCGTTTATACGAAGTATAGATGAGTTTTGTTACAACAATACCCCAAAACAAGGCGGGTGTACAAAAACGAAAAAACGAACTCCAAGTCGGACCCTCGGCGGGGTGTTAAGGGCGCAGCTCGAACCCTCGTTTTATATTGTACATTAATCTTTTTGAACTTGTCCTTTTAATGCAATACTCATCCTCCTCACTTCGGTACTTTCAAATTAGTTACTATTTGATTTACATCATCAGCAACCGTTCTTAGTGTATTATTGGCTACCTCGATAGATATCTTTAAGAATGTCCGCCATAGTTTGAATTCCTTTACCCCTGCTAAAATCGTCATATGTCATATTATAGCCATAGACTAGATAGACTGATCATGCCATATGTTCCACATTGTAAATTGTGTGTCAAATCTCCAATTTAAGACAACGATTGTTGTATTTCAATCATGTCATTCATTTTGCGCTATAAAAGTCAATTGACCTTCCTTTCCTCACTAGTTTATAAATTTGAACGAACGTTAATAAATTAATATTATACAAAATATAGATGGCACTATATTATTAAACTAACTTTCATCACAGTCTTTACATTTTTAATTTTTATGTATTGTGTAAATGATATTTAATTTAGAATTCTGTTTTTGATACCTATCCAATTCATTTTTTATTTATCTTTTTAATATTTAGTTCACAAAAATTCCTAACATCTATATAATCACTACTAACTATTAAAATGGTGGAAAAAGGGGTGCACATTTTGTGTGCTGATGAGCTGAGGGTCGAAAATTTAATAAATACAAAGCCCTTTTGGACTCTAACATTTTTATCCCTTTGGTTGCCTCATGTTCGGGCACCTTTGGTAAACAAGCTTTAGGTTTTTTTAAGGAGCTAGGAAGACGTTAACCTCCCTCCAAACATTCTATACCCTTTCTCCTTAAACAAAGACTTGGTATCCTTATAGCGAGATACAACTTTAAATCACTGGCCGACTTGTGGCCTCTTTTAGCTGATGATTTCGATGTAAACTGATTTTTATTTTTTTTTATATATTTATTTCATATCCTGTATTGTCAATATCTACGTATTTGATTCAATAAACTTTTTATATAATAAAAAAAAAGAATCTATGAAGATAGAAGGATACTTTTGAAGTTTATAGGATTTTGATAATTTACATGAGCTATAAAGGCGTGCTCCGATATAATTTAAATAATAAATCTTTTGATAAGTTTTGTCAGAATCTTCCTTTTTGCTTTTTTAACAATTGTATTTGTCCAGTTTTAAAATATCAATTTGCACTGCGTCTCTAGGGGTTGGTATCTTAAATTAAAATTTCCAGTTTTTTTAGCTTATTACTATTATATCCTTATTCTGATGTTATGGTCAAGGTAGTTACTTATTATAACTTTCATCAAAAGGCTTCATCTATCGTTCCATTTTCTTTGTATGTTCCATTTAACTTTACTCATAAGTATATATTATATTTTAAGCGCATTAAATGGTTGACTTACTTCTTAGCAATACTAAAGGTCAAATGTATACCAAACCAACAATGGCAGAGCCAAGATTTGGATTGACGGGTAGCAAAGCTTGAAGTTGTAATAATAATTCCTATAAATTTGCTGTTACAGTGTGATCAAAAAATCGCATAGTAAGGTTAAGCACTTTCATTAACAATCGATTTAAATGCATCTAATATTAATTAATATTTTATTCTTCCTATTGTAATGCATTTGCGATTTATATAGTCATTATGTACAGGTATTTATAACAAGTATCAACGTTTGTACATTACATGTTTACATGATCAAATTAGGCACATTACAATTATAAGTTTACGAACAACATAATATGACATTACTAAGTTAAATTGGAATTAATTAACGAGGGTATTAAAATCATTAATTAGGGCATTCTGGTTGATTTTAAAGTTTAGACCTCGAATTATATATGTTAAATTATAGGTTATAAGACTATAACTTTGAGATTATTTTAATTGCACTGAAGGTTGGATGGTTAAAAAAAGTAATTGTTAATTCGTAAGACGTTCTTCGGCTTAAGTAAAACGCGCGATAGCTAAATGCCCTCAATTTTGCGTATTAGCTTATGTGTTGTATCTTTGTTAAAATGGTGTCGATAGGTTTGTTGTGGAATGAAGTTTTAATAGTTATCACGATTCTCATCATGCAATACTTCCTTTCGCCTTCTGTTGGCTTGACTTAGCTGTGGGATGTTTTAATGACGAGTTGAACCTACCTACGAATTTTCATAGGTCTATTTTCGATGGCCTCTTCCGTAGTAAGAGCTCTATCATCTTTCCTCTTGTGCGAGTATATGATGAATACGAGACTAGCGGCTATGTATAAGGCAAGGGCCAGGCATGTCATGTAGAAACAGACTCCGTATCTCATGACGGCGTCTTTAGGGAAGGCGGCGGGCAAATATTTTTCTTCGTACAAATGAGACGAGATGACCATTTCGATGGTGACAAAACAATTTGCCGCTTTTAAAATGGTGAAAGCAAAAATACATAAAGTATAAAGCTTTTTTAAGAGATACTATTATTAATGTGACGTTAAAAGCAAAAAACTACCTTTGAAACCTCATTAATAATTTAAATGACCGTGGCCAGTTAGCTTAAATATTTTATAAACTAAATCGTTAATCGTGCTTCAAAACTGTTTCAAAAGTTTTATTATTATTTTTTTGTATTAGTATAAAGACTAAAGAACAATTAATTATTTTAATACTATGAAACGACTAAAAAATTCTGTTTATACAATAGTTTAGTTCGATTAAAGACGTAATTATTATTTACGAAATGATAAATTAGAAAGGACTTTAGAATTACCTTGTTTAAAGGTATATTTGAAAAAAAAAATTAAAAATTTCGTTTAAAATTCTGAAGCCATCCTTATTACTTATTTGTTCTTTCATCTAGATTTATCAAACAGAAACAATCTAAATTGTTTTTTTTCTCTATTACCAGTACAATAAGCTAGTCAACACTACGTTGTATGAGTTTAAAGCGTTTACATTTCATAATCATTTGAAAGTTGTTGAAAAAATATCACAATCTTTATATGAAAAAAAAGTTTATTTTTTTGTCAAAAGCTTAGATTAAAGTACAAGCCATGATTTTAAATTGAAAATACAAAAAAAAATAAGGATAATTAACAAATCGATATATATAGGTTTAGAAATATAAGTATACCGGATAAAAAGTATAAGAAACCAGCTAGTCGTTTAAACATGTAACGCGGTTCAGTAAAACTGTATATAGAAAAGATGTGCGCTATCGACATTATGAAGATTGTAATTACGGCAAAGGCACCTTCAGCTCTGCTATAATCTAAATAAATCAACCATAAATTTAATTTTAAAATATGTGTAAAAAAGGATAAACTATCATCTGCTATACTAGATAAATAGTTTATTTTACGGTTTTTAATTTCTTAAATATATATATGTATATATTACGTAAGCTTGTTTCATCGGTTCTGGGATTATTTTCGATTTCTTCTTTGGACGGAAACATAGGATGGGCATAGCAAGTAACTAAAAAATATGTAAAGAATAGAAATTTAAAACTTTTTAACAAAATAAACCTTATGTGAGTTTAAAATTGAAAACATTTTATTTTTCATGAGTGAATTTGTTTTAAATTTAATATTTTTGTAAGCCATGAATATACGGTGAAGTTAATTAAGATCATAGGCATTCAGGACCATCTACAGTATGCTGTTTGCTAAAAATCGGACAAGAAGAGTTCATAAAATCAGATAAAAAACAAGTCTAAAACTATTTTTATTAATTTATACAATTATTACAAAGATAATAATAGTAAAAAAATGTTTGCTTATCATAAAGTATATTGCATTAATTATGTATTAAAGGTAAGTGACATTTGTGTACAAATAGCAAAGCTATCATAAATTAGTTATTACGCTTTCACAATTATTGTCACATAATCATAAGCAAGAACTACTGTCTAACTCCTTCTTATAAAATGTAAGATGAAAAGTGCTAATAAATAATTTAGTTTTTTTGAAAAAAAATCCTTTAAAATATATGTTCATAAATCCAAAATTATTTTAAAAAAAAATTTGATTATACGTTCTTAAATTTTTGTTTGCAATAATAAAAATATACACTTCATGAGATTTATATAAAATGTGAATAACTTCATATAGGTCAACCCTAAACTTTTAAAATAAACCAATTTGATCTCATTTATGCTTTTTGACCGGTGTTCTAAAAGTTAAACATGGGCATTAAACATCACCAAAAAAGGTATTTCAAGCCACAGAGATGAGAATGACAAACTCGACCATATGAAGAAAGACTTTTTCATGACAAAAATGGGTATTCTTTGGAGTACATGACTAACGAAAAAATAGATTATGCTATGGGCATATACTTGGAAGGGAGACGAATGTTGTAAAAGTACTGGACATGGAGGTACTAATACTGGGGAAGAAAGGAAGGGGACGAATTCGTGTCACGTGGAAAGGGAAAGTGGACAAAGTTATGAAATCTAAGAAGATGAATTAAGACATCCAAGTTTTTTTATCTATAAATTATAGTTTAATTACCAATATAATTCTTTTAGTTATTTTCAAAGTATATAAAATGCTCGAACTAACGGCCCGAACGGATTTTGGGACAAATAATGCATTGGACTCGGGACGATTTGAAGAAATTTTAAATGATTAAATTTCGTTCTTTTTTCAATGTTTTAATATTTTGATATCAAAAATTAAAATAGCCCCTAAAATCTTAAAAACGGCTTAAGGTTTTAACAGCGCTCTGTAATCCTCAGAGTTTTCAAAGTAACACACATGGGTTGGGCTGGTAGAATTATTAAATTCATGATCATGCTTATTTAAAATACGATATGCTTTAAATTTCATAAAATATATTAAATCAAAGGATCGTGTTGATAGTAAAGTTGCCTATTAAAATAGATTTTCAGATCCCTCCATTAATTAATTTAATTCCAATAAAAGTGGCATAATCTTTAAAGCTAACTCAAGAAAGTGTAGATAATCCACTTAAAAGGGTATATTTGAATATTTAACTCAGCTTTTAATTTATGTGGGAAAAAGCTAATGCATAGCTGGCTACTTAACCTTTTAAAGATCGATATTAGCAACTTTAAATGCAAATTAAAATCTAGCTGGAAACATAAGTAGGGATAAAAAATAATTGTTATGTTATATAACAAACCTATGGGCGTAGTCATGATTATAACTAAAGGGGGGGGGGGGCAAAATTATTATTTTTTGAAATCTTACCCATAATCATAATAAATTTTACAGAATTTTTGGACTTAGAGAAAGCAGCCGTCCCTCCCTTCATCCCCTGGCTACGCTCATGAATAGATCCCTAAAAAATTCACTAACTAAGGATACATAATTTATTTAAAATGTAAAAACTTTAATTTCCCTTTATGTATATTTCTCGTCTTTTTAACAATTTTTTTATCTTTTTTTATACAATTTAAACCTCTTTAGTCAGGATTCATATAAGGCAAAGGGGAAGTAAAATATTTTATTAATTAGTGAGACTTCAACTATAATTTGGATTAATGGGCTAGTTTTCTAAAAGAAAGCTAATGTTTTTTTATAAATTTATATATAAAAATGTATACTAGAATTGCTTTATAAACTTTAGAAAAGTTTAGTGTATGATAAAATATGTTTTTGTCTTATATAATCAGGCAAAATTAAAATGCTAATATAGTCAATCAATACAAATGGTAAAATTGGGGAAAAATAATAAGGGATTGTCCATGATATTATGACCCAATTTACCATTACATCCGTTCAATTAAAATTAATTGAAATCGAGCTAAAAGCAAACAAGTATAACCTTTTAGTATGCGAGATAATGCCTTTTTTACAATCAGGGCACAACACAATCCAAGATTAAGTGCTACTCAGAACCCATTTCAAAGAATATTTTTAAAGCCATTACTGATGTTTTTCACTTTTTAAAATTGATTTTCTTTTTGCTATTTTACGTTTTTTTTAATCGAAATTGATGAGAAACTATAATTTTATCATAAGTTCGTGAATTTTGTTCATGAAAGTAGCTACTAGGGGAAGAAGAGAGGGGCAAAATTTTGTAAAATTTAATAGGATTATGGGTAAGATTTAAAAAAAATTATCATTTTGCCCCTACCTCAATCATTATTGCCCCCCCCCCTCTAGTTATAATCCTGGCTAAGCCCATGGGTTTGTTATATGACAATTAATAATTATAATTTATCGTAATTTTAATCGACATGAGACAGAAAGTAAAAATATTAATTAACCTAATTATATATCAAGTGGCCTTATCTCCATCGCCACACCCATTTCCATCCCTGTTTATAGGACTGATAAAATATCTAATTTTTATGATAGATAAACTACCATTTTATGGATATTATAAAAACGTTGAAAAAATTTAGTAATATAATAAAAAAATAAATAGTAAAATGTTATAATTTTTTTGAAGTGCCAAATAGCTTTTATGTGCTGATTAATAAATTTTTTATATTCCCCAAATTTCCATATTTACTTAGCAATAAAATTAAATTTTTGAAGGGTGGCCAAGATAATGCAAATCTGAAATGTCAATACGTCATACTCATAAATATCCTTTATACTCGACTATTTATCAGATATCATCTGACCCAATTTGTTAATCAAATCCAAGCCAACACAAAGATTTGAATCCTAATACATTAGATTAAAGATCTAGCCAACGGGATGGGGGGCATTGAGTGGCATTTGCCCCCCCCCCATCAATCCAAAAAGTTTTTATTTTTAATGAATTTTTTTTTTAAATAACTAAAAACTTTTTGCGCCTTCCCCTATCTCTAAAATAAAAATTAGAGTCTAATTCAGTTCCTTATACCTGTTAAAGGTGTGGGTTTGGTTTAGTCAACCTTAGGTTTTAGTCGACTAAACATCAAAGATTTTTTGGGGTCGGTTTTTCTTAATCAACCTCTAGGCTTAGTCGATATTTGAAAAACAAATTCGAGTGCAGGACTAGTCTTAATTAAACGAAAGGTCGACCAAACAAAACCCATCCGTTTTTTCGACAATAGTGTACTAACCATAAGATGGAAAATATAAAATCTCCATAAATTGCATAGCGATTAAACGATTTTTTTACAAAAAAAACTTAAATGGGCGTAGCCAAGAGTGGATTTAGAGGGAGGCAATAATGATTTAGGGCTGGGCAAAATGGTTTTTTGGGGTAATTTTAGCCATTATTATATTAAAACTGGATAAATTTTTGGGTTTAGAGGGGGGCAGCCGCCACCCCCTGGTTACGCCCATGAAGTCTTATATAATATTATATAACTCAAAAACCATTTTTCCCATATCCAATATCAGCTAACAAGTATACTTATATAATCGAACCATTACAGTCTCACGATTGGTAAATATTTATCAAAACTTATATTGATCTATTCAAATAAAATTTTTGATAATCGCGAAATCAAAATTGCTTTGAAATCATTGCAATGGATGTTCATAATATATAATTTAATATTTAATTAATTAGTTCTCTAAAGGTTCGACGTTGACCCATATAATGACTAAAATTTTTATTACCATTAACTAAATCATTAGACTAGATACTAAACTGCATAAACTTTATTGAAAATATTTAATATTTCGTTTAAATAATTTGTTAATATTGTTATTTATAATGATGGTTGTATTTAAAAGCGTTTTTCAAGCTAATTTTGGTTCCAGTATAAAAAAAATTGATGACCCCCTTTGCATCAAATCCCATAGGAGTTAGATTCCTAAATTTAATTTTAAATGTGTCTATATGAATATTTTATCTTTTTGCAATTTCTATTAAGGAAAATGAATGAAAAATCGTAAAGTAATTTTTTAACAAAATATATCTAGGATGCAAACTTTAACTTAACCAAAACACATTTTTCGCAAGTTTAATTAAATAATCCCGACCAAAAAAATAGTTTATGATCAAGTTATTGGAATGACAGTTGAAACTAGTAAAAGAAATGCTTATTCCAATGCAGTGTAATCGTAAAATCAATTTCGCAAATGATGCCTAATGTAAAAGATAACCTTTGTTTTTTCTACTACTCAATCAATATGGTTCCTAGTGGGAACAGGGGGGAAGAGGGGGGGGTGGTTAATTACAATGAGACAGCTGTTCATAACAAAGCCTCTACTCATACATTCATACATACATTAAATACCATGGTACAGAATTCGTATGATGATGTTGAAAACCGCCGGGAAACAACCAATGATTTATAGGCTCAATTACATAACTATAAACTAAGCTAGTAACAAATAATATTTTGCTTGTTTTGTGACCATGGGGGTAGCCAGGAGTTAAAATAATGCAGAAGGGGGGGGCAATTATTATGATAATTATATGAATTATAAAGGGGGGGGGGCAGGTGCCCTTTATGGGTTTACCTCCTTAGATCAATGTTGATTGCATAATTTGTTGGGGCAAAAATGTGCTCTTTTATAGAAAAAAATTGAAATAGACATACTAAACACTGAATAACACATAATTACAATTTGGAACAAGTTAGGTTTAAAATTAAAAGCTTATTTCAATTATTTTAATTTTATTTATGTTTCGCTTGAGTATCGCGAACAATAAAATTTTTTATTACTTGGAACTAAATTAGAAGATGGAGAAGGTTACTGTTATATGTAAAATTTCTTTTTACGACATCAAAACAGATGTTTAATCGCTGATAAAGTGTGAAAAATTATAGCTAATTTCATCAAAATCGTTCTAACTAAATTCTTTTCTCGCCATAAACTACAGTTGCTCTATTTTTTTGAAAATTTTTTAAATAAGCATAAATTTATTTTATAAATTGTAAATTTTGACAAAAATGGTAGGCTATATTTTGGGTATGCATAATTATTAGGATTAAAAGTTAATTTATAGCTAATTTTTTTTGCAAAACCCATTTTTTTGACATTTTTTTACATAAAAATACAGGGAATTAATCAAATGAACCATAAATAGTTTATTATAAATTAGGCCAGCCAATGATTGATAACTCATGAAAATTCTAACATATTACACAAGATTATAATATTAATTTCTAAAAATTCTTCCTTTTGCCCAAGCCTAAATAATCACCATTTTTGACCCACTACTGATTTATATAATTTGTTGAGCCCACAATATACGAATTATGTTCGATATAGTTACTTATAAAAATTGTATTTTTCCCAAAGCCTTCAAACTTTAAAATACGCTATTAACAACCTTTTAGAAATCAACTACTTGTTAACTTAACAAGAATTATAAGGTGTTTTTTCATTTTTTTTTGATTTAAATCAATTATGACAAATTAATAAATTACCTTGAGGTTTTGGTTTGGCCATCCGTGGCGAGGAGACATAGAGTGTTTGAATGCAATATTTCCATAAACCCGAATGGCTAGCTAAAAAATAATTTTGCGTCGCGTTAACGTATAAGGGTTCGGGCATCCTTAATAGAATCCAACGGCTGCAACCCACAGCTATACACATAAGTATCAAACCCAGGATCGAACCCCCGACTGTGGTCATTAGGATATTTTTCTCATTCTTTCGAATGCGTTCTTTAGCTTGTCTGGACAGGTAAGCCATCTACTTTACAAAACGGACCACCGCTCCTTTTATTTCATTTATACCCTCTGTGGTGATGTATAAGAGCAACTTAGCTTTTGGAGTTAACTGTAGTGGCGATTCGCGAAGAGTTTAAGATAGCCGGGAGTGTAGTAATCAATTAGAGTTCGATGAATATCATGTGTCGTCAGTCATGTCTTAGAATATTTTCATTTCTTCTTAACTGAAATTGACTACCGCAATCATGTATAATGAATGATAATTCACAAAGTTCGAAGGAGAGGGGGGGGTTTACCAATTTAATGAATCAATGCTAATTCAAAATGGCGGGAGGGGGGTGTGGGTGAGAAGGGGAGAGTATTATACCTTATAGTTAATCTTGTTGAAAGGAATAAGGGGACAGTTGTTCTTGACAATGGAGTTGTGATTTGTGTTCGAGATTATGGAAAGGTGTATAGACGCATACCGCCTGGGGTCGATTAGTACCCCAAATGAGGGACCAGCCCCCTAAAAGCATAAATTGGATTCATTTTATCCGTTCCAACTGCTATAATAATTATGGAATTGCTATTGCCTAAGCGATCCCTACACCCCCAAAGGAAGGAGGCCTTTTTCTATAAATCTAGCTTTTGGGGGTGCGGTCTATTGCCCCATAGTTAGTACAACAGATCGATAATAACTCAGCCCACCCCCCCCCCCACCCTCGACCCTAGCTTTAAAAGCCCCAGCGAGCTAGATTTTATTGTATAAACAACATTGTTTATATTTCCAATAATATCATCTTACTACCCAACAATCCAATCCTATTTTCTTTGAAGTGAGCGCGCCTGTCGGGTTTAGTAGAGTAGGAGGGAGGAAGGGAGAAGGTAAGGGGGTACCCTGTTGTAAAATAAATAAATTGGATGGGTTTCATATATGATGGGCCAATATAACGAGATGTGTTCATTAAATTTAATTAAGGCCCACCCTCCTATTATGGTAATAAACGTGGCAGGGGGGGGGGGAGGGGGGTTGACAAGGTTGACTGTGCTTCAGACAAGATTCAATTAGGATCTTTCAAAAACACACATTTTAATCAGATAAACAGTGTGTCCATCTATGTATAGAATAGTTAGTAAGTAAGTACTATATATCTTTTGCCATTGGATTTGGAACTAGTATTTATTTATGCAATTAAATTTTTAATTTACACGGTCAATATTTACTGATTAAGTGAATTAAATTAATAAATAATATTATTATAAATATTAGCTTGTAGTCGATACTGATTCAGGTAGGGGCAATATTATAATATGATTAACCATTTAAAAAATTAGAATGAAGAGGGGGGGGGTGGCAAGTGCCTCTCCGATCCTCTTGACTACGAATTCAAAATTCAGATGAACAAGATACTGAAATTTACACGAATAATTTAGAAATGTTTTGAAACCCTTTTTCAATTACATAATGCCTTTTTCCAACAAAAATATGAAGAAAATTATTTTAAAGATGGTTTTAGGTACTTGTAATGACGTTAAGCTTGCTTCTTCCTATGATTAATTTTTCAAAGTTTTTATAAAAATTTTCAGTTTACCTAAAATTTTATATTTTAATCATTTATTTCTTGTAAAATAATCATTAATTTGTTGTAAAATTTTTTTACATTTTTTTATATTTTATAATCTGCAGCTCTTTCATATTATTAATTAACATAATAGAGTTATAACTTGATTAGATGTGATATTCTTTTTCTTACAGTCGGTGGTTTTCTTTTCGAGTTTCTTCCGTATTGATCGGGTAAGGGTCATGTCTTGACTAATCTTATTAGATTTCATAAATTTGTCCACTTGCCCTTTCCACGTGACGCGATGTTGTCCTCTTCCTCTCCTCCGGTACCTCCATGTCCAGTACTTTTTGAGATTTACATCATTCGTCTCCTTGCTTAGTATATGCCCATAGAACCTTAGCCCCGATTTTCGTTGATCATGTCCGCCATAGGTTGAATACCCATTTTTGTCATGAGAAAGTCTTCGTCATGTGGTCGAGTCTAGTATACCCCAAGCTCCACCGTATCATTCTCATCTCCGAGGCTTGTAAAATAACTTTTCTTCCGGGGTGTTTGTTGCCCATGTTTCACTTCCAAAGAGTTTATGTGCTTTAAATATATGTTCTAATTAAATTTTCACGAATAAACGATTTCCTTTGATTTTGTACAAAAATAAATTTTATCCTTATCATACACAACCAAAAGTTATTTTTAATTTAAAGCCAAAGACTATTAATTTACAAAAGGGCGTAGCCAGGGGGGCCAGGGGGAGGCAGGGAGGGGCGCCTGCCCCCCCACTAAATTCAAAAATTCGTAAAAATTTAACACAATTATGGCTTAAATTTCAAAAAATTAGCATTCCGCCCCTGCCTAAATTATTGTTATCCCTCTCTGGTTGTGGTTTCAATCCTCACTGCGCCCATGATCCTTGCGATAAGTTAATTTTAATTTTCCCATGAATTCAGTAAAATTCATTATTTTTAGAATGCAGTAATTGATAAAATCTAAAATTTTCCTCAGGTTATTATAATTAAGTTTAATAAAAGGGAAAAGAAAATGTTTATGTTCTTTTTACAATATTGCTATTTTGAGCTTAAGTCTAATTTGTACATAGAAGGGCCAAGTAGAGTGTCGAAATTAAAGTATCATGAAAATTATTTAACAGTTCATAATGTTTTCATCGATTTTTGATTACGCTAATAATAAAAGATCCTTTTATAAAAGAAACA
Organism: Gordius sp. MW1; assembly: GCA_964036665.1. NCBI lineage: Eukaryota > Metazoa > Nematomorpha > Gordioida > Gordea > Gordiidae > Gordius > Gordius sp. MW1. The sequence goes on from OZ038527.1 coordinate 26,105,862, forward strand.
ATTAATAGCCGCTATATTTTTTCATAACTTATATTTAATTTATATAAAAACGATTACTAGGAACTTAGATCTTTAGGTAAGATTATACTTTTAGGGGAATTTAAAAGAGTATCAAAAATTATCAAAAATTCCTATTTGTATAGTTAAAGATTAATAAGCTTAAATATTATATTAACTCTATCTTATAAAACGTAATGTCAAAATCTTTTGAAGAACATCAAATGCTCTTTCCTTGAAATTTCCCTGCAAATATTCGACAGCAAACCCAGGTTGAATGCCACCAGTGAAGGGGGGGGGGGCAAGAAGGGGCAATTTTCCCTGCTAAAACATTTTTTTTAATATATTTATTTAATTGCACAAAACCTGTTCATAAATTTGTTTTGCCTCTACCTTAGTTGAATGTATTAATTGCTATGCAATTTATAGGCTATCCGTCCGTTCTGTCCAATTTGTAATTTTAATTTAATTCTTGCTGTTGAAACTTATAATTTAAAAAAAATTGAACTTTTTATAAACGGTTCTTATTATGCATTCACAAATAGCCTTGCTAATGACCGCTGGTTAGCATAAATATTTCGACCTCGCCCGAGCCCCAATTCCATTCATGTTTTTGTACCCGATTGACTACCTTTATATATAATCTTTTTTGGCAACTTGTCTGAGTTGCTGCTTTATGTATATTTATATATAGTATACAGCAAGTATTTATGTATAATTGTTGCGACATAAATAATAAGCATTTTTGAATTTTGATTTAATTAAGAATAGTAAAATTAAATGTAAGGCCAATTTAGAGGGAATAGATTTCTTTTTCAATAGGAAATTAGAAGGTTTCTTCAAGCAATTTCGTCATTTTCCCCTCCTTTTATGAATGTCGCTACGTTTTGACACCTTTTGTATGGATTCTTTAATTAAAACTGATATTGTTATAAACTAAAAATGTTATATAACGGGCTTTTCAAGCCCTGGTTCAACGTTGTTAAATCATTAGTCTCTAGATATTAGTAATTTAAGTAATTACTAATACCATTAACCTATAATACCTTAAAAAATGATATCCTAATTACATATTTGGCTTATATATTTTCAATCTAATTTAATGTAATGTGTTGTGTAATTTATTTGTAACATTAAATAAGGATTTTTAAAGGCCAATTACGTTTTGCTCCGCAAACTTTGAGTCCCATCAGGATTATCCACCATTTATATAAATTATTTAATAACTTTTTTATTAAATCATCATTTAACTAATAAGTTAAATTAAATCCAATGTTATTATTTAGAAATGTGTTTAAAACACAAATTTTAAGTGCTCTACTATAAAAATTTAATAATTGTGTATTAATGTTATAAGCATAGGTGAAAATTTTTACTTAGCAACTCGTAATGTTTTAAAAAAGGGTAATTAATGCTGTTAACTAAGTCCTTGAGATTCATGTAGCTAGGAAGGCTAATATGTCATTACAAGTTTATAATCGGCTTAAAGAATATACAACAAAGGCTGAAAACACATTGACATTATTATTTTGTCACAATTTTGATCAATTATGATGGATAGATTTAATTCTCTTTTGCACATCTGTGTAAAAAACTCTTCCTCATTCCATTACGCTATCAATGTACCTTTTATGGTTATTTTATACATTAACTAGATAGACTGCTTATCAACGCACAAAATGTGCACACTTTTTCCACCATTTTAATGATGGCATGGTAAAGTAGTGATTACATAGAGAATTTCTATAAATTAAATAATATATTTAAAAGGTAAATATTAAAAATATAGAATTGGGTAGAGTGTATAAAACAACATTATAAAATAAATATTAATTGCTATGCAATTTATGGGCTCGCTTTTGATTTTGTTTACCAATGTCTTGTCACGTCCGCGTCCGCATACACCCTGCCTATCTATTTGCATTGGGTATATTAGGTTATCGATTTTTTAAATTAATGCATAAGAAAGAGGTGCCCCACCCCTCATCTCTATCTCCCTCGCTGTGTTATTTTTTAAATTAATGCATAAGAGGTGCCCCATTGATAATATGACTTTTTGGACGTCCGCTTGTTCTATTATTGTTTCATTTTATTAATTTTATATAATAAACATAAATAAAAGTTGTTTACTTTTAATTGCTATGCAATTTTTAACTAGTTTTGGGGTTAATATAATAAACATAAATAAAAGTTGTTTACTTTTAATTGCAATGCAATTTAACTAGTTTTTGGGTTAGAATCCCGGAGTTTTTTTTTGACTCTTATGATTGTTCTTGTTACTATCATTGATAATAAGACTTTTTGGCCGTCCGCTGGCTGCTGACCAATGAAAAAAATGACCATTGGCCAAAATGTGAATCCGAGTTTATTTTTTCGTTTTTTTTTGACTATTATGATTGTTCCTGTTACTACCATTGCTATTATGACTTTTTGGCCGTTCGCTGGCTCCTGTCCGATGGAAAAAATGACCATTGGCTAAAATGTGAATCGAAATTATTTTTTTCGTTTTTTTTGACTATTATGATTGTTCCTGTTCCTACCATTGCTATTATGACTTTTTGGCCGTCCGCTGGCTGCTGACCAATGGAATAAAATGACCATTGGCCAAAATGTGATTCGAAAACTTTTTTTTCGTTTTTTTTTTACTATTATGAATTTATATCCACTTTTACCGTGTCCTGGCTGCTGACTAATGGAAAAATAACCATTGGCCAAAATGTGATTTTTTTTTCGTTTTTTATTACTCTTATGAATTTATATCCACTTTTACCGTGTGCTGGCTGCTGACCAATGGAAACAAATGACCATTGGCCAAAGTGAGCATCAAAATTTTTTTTCCGTTTTTTTTTTGGCTATAATTGACTTATAGAGTATCTGTTGGTACTGACCAATAGAGAAAAAATGACCATTGGCCAAATTTTTGATTTTTTTAATTAAAAATTGTTCAAATTCAACAAAAAATTTCTCCCAACAATTCTGCAAATTCTTAACATTGTGATGTTTTATAATATAATGTTTGTTAGACCAATAATCACTAAAGGGCATAAAAACTAATGTAATACGCAACTAGATGCAAACACTAAATCTAACCCTAACCCTTGCCTATATTACATTTTGCCTATAAATGGAAAATTTGTATAAATAATTAATTAATCATTAGGCATTTAATACCCCCCTATAGGCATTCTCGCCCCTTCCCACCTTTCTCGCCCATAAATTGCATAGCAAATATGATACATTTATACGAAGTACAGATGAGTCGTCCCCCCTTCCCTTCCCCTCTTCCCTTCCCACGAGGGCCGAAGGCCCGAGTTTTCTTTTATACGATACATATAAATTAAAAACGTAAAAACGTAAGTGATGAAAGTTTGTTTATTAATATAGCACCATCTATATTTTGAAATTAATTTATTTACCTTAGTCTAATTCATAAACTAGAGGTAAATTGCCTATTATAGCGTAAAATGACGTGGTTGAAAAGAATCGGGGTCAAAGTAGCTGAATGATGAAAAAGTAGCAGAAAAATATTTTTTTGGATTATCAATATATTAGAATTAAATCTCAAATGGGGAGGGAATTTGATGTGCAAATAACCCTAACCCTTACCTAAAACGCCAACCTAAAACACTAACCCTAACCCTCCTGAATATGTTAAGTCCTGACCAATCTTGATCAGTTCTGACCAATTTGGCTGCTATTTTGACCGGGTGCCCGTTGAAAACACCAGTTATTGTCTTCATAATGGAGGAAAATTTGACACACAACTAACATATGGCATGAGCAGTCTATCTAGTCTATGATTTTGTAAAAACGACTAGTCTTTGACCAATATCTGTTTCATTTCATATGATCTTGTGTATATTTATTTCAAGATTTTAAAGAGTATTTTTATCATTTATTATTTTAAAAAAAATTACATATTTTGTGAAGGTGAGATAAATAAATTAAAAAATTAAGAATCGTAAATATTGGGAAACATTTCGCTATGGCTAATGAATAATATTTACAGATAGTTATGCCGATTTTCTGTCGTATAAAAAACGATTTGTAAATTATTTGAATTTAACATAATTAAAATTGTAGTTTTAGTCTTCTTTGATTTGACCGCTTCTAGTAAATAAGCTTGCAAAGACCATTCCTATGATAAAAAATATATTACTTACATAAATATTTATAATTGGGTTAAGGTGCAAATACATTGAATAAAATATTACTTAAGTAAATCTTATTAAATTACATTCATACAAAACTCATCCATACTCCATGTAAACGTAGCACATTAGATATGCAATTTAAGAGAGAAAGGAGTGGGCTGTGGGAAGGAAGCACTATAGCTGGGATCAGACAAATTAAATTTAAACAGCGGTCAGTAGTATGTTGGAAAATATCAAGGCAATATCGGAATTTATCCCCGGGCCGAGGTCAGGCAAATTAAATGTGGGGCGAGTTTCAAATAGTAAGGTATATGGAATAAGGACCAAGAGTAGCAATTAAAAAAAGATTTTGGCCTCGGGCCAGAGGGTCAAGCACATTAGAAGTAAGTAACGGTCATTATTAATTTGTAGGCAATTATTTAGCTAATTTCGCAATTATCCGTTTTAAAGCAACAAGCTAGACAAGTTGTCAAATGAATTTATATTATATATAAGGGTAATGAGTCAGGGCACAAAATAAATAAAATTGAGCTCGAGTGAGGTCGGAAAAATTAAAGCCAACCAGCGGCCATTAGCTGGTCTATATGCCAAAGCAAAAAGTTTTTACAGAAGCATAAGTTCACAGCCACAGCCATTAACCTGTATAAGCTTCCACTGCAATTAATATTTAAAAATCACAAGTTGGACAGAAGAGGACAAGAAGGCGAAAAAATTATTTGTTTTGTTGGTGTTGTAATAAGTAAAGTTGGAAAATTAATTTAGCGCCTGTATTTTTTGCCAGACGGGCCCTAATATTGACTTCATACTTAGAATCTTAGGGATTATTAGTTTCCGAAAACAATACATAACTCTTATAGATCCTTTCGTTATATAAAAATAAAAAAAACGTATAAAATGATATAAAAAAATTCCGTTCACGACTAAAAAAAACTATAAAAATGCGCTAAAACTAAACGGAATATCTTGTGATATTGTATTACTTGCTTATTTTATATAATGTTCATTTCATATTAATTAGATGATAGGGCTCAAATAAATTTATAACACGAGTGCTTTGTTTATTAAGCAGTTTTTTATAATGTAAGCAAGTGCAACAACAATTAGTGTTGCAGAAGAATTGAGAAAATTCTCCGACGAGATTGTAAAAAATTGACCTGATATTGAAACGAGATTTTTGATGTCGAGACGAGACGATACAAGATTTTTTCGACGAGATCTCGACTTTTTATTGATCATTAGATAGGAGTAAATTATTGTGTATTTAAATTTGCATGATTTACATTTAAAATATAACCTATATGATTGGAATATATTTGATATTAAAAAAACACCTAAGTGTAGTATATATTAGACATTTTTGCACAAAATCACAATTTAGCATTATCAGTTTTTTTACCTAAGTATGACCCTTAGGGTATGCGAATAAATTAATAATATATTTGAAACATATTTTAGCATTATTAAATAATACAAAATTTTAGGCTTAGAGTTAGTTCTGAAAGATTAGTAAATATTACTAAAACATATTTGAATTTCCCAGTTTATCATCCTTCATAATGCATTAATTATAAATTGGTGGTTCATATGGGCGTAGCCGGGGGGGGGGAATGACAAAAAAAATTAAATACAAAAACCCTTAAAAATTAAAAAAAAATATGTTCCCCCTCCCCTTCTAATTGAAGGTAAATACCCCCCCCCCCCCTAATCCAAAACCTGGCTACGCCCATGGTGGTCAATTACTTTGAATAATTATACAAGTTAAGCTAGTGGTTAGAGATTTTTTAAGCAATTTACCGTCATTTATGCCCGCCTAACCATTTCAAAAGTACAATTGAGAGTTTGATGGCATCCTTGTAGATTAAATCATTAGTTTTCTATAGGTATATTTATGCTTCAACTAATCAACTTTTGCTTGTGAAAATCGTTGAATGTAAAAAATAAAAATGGTAATCTTGAAAATGCAATTATTTGTATTTGGTGCTAATTTAAAATACGTTCTCGGCCAAATATTAAACACACTCTAAGTCATGTAATTCAAAATCTGTTTAAATGTGAAGATTTTTTTTCTAACTAGCTTCTGACATATACTTTAATAGACTCTACATTGAAGATATCATGAGCGTATCCGGGATTTGGACTAGAGAGAGGCAAAAGAAAATTAAGTGTAATAAAATGTATGGGATATTTTTTCGCTCTTCGATTAATGCTCTGGTCTCAACTAGAGACCTTCCGGGCGGCCCGAGGCCCGACCTGAGGATTTTCGGGCCAGGCCCGGGCTTTAAATATCATAGGCTTATAATTCTCCCGGCATAATTGAGGAGCAAGTAGTCTTAAATTCTGTTAAAAGCAGTATAGCTATTATAAAGTTTTTAGATAAGATTTAATAGCACTCACAAATGTTATTATAAAAGGTGTACATGAAGGCTCTACACTCATATTCAAATAGAATAAGATCAACAAATTGTTCAGGATCACCTTTTTCAAAAGTTTGTAGGAATGCCTGTGATGGGTAAAAGCAGATTTAAAACCGAGTTTGCATTTGGTGGTTTTACACATTGACAATTTGGAACAACATTTGGTGGTCTATAATATCACTAAAAAAGTAAATTAAAAGTATCGGTTTTAGATAAAATTTATACGGTCTAAGTTAATTTTAGATTATAAAATAACAAATAGGTTCAGGCCCGGCCCAAGTGTTTCTTATAATAGTCAGGGTTTCTTTCAGAAAAAATGCTCGGGGGGGGGGGGGGTATTTCAACTTCCGGGGGGGGGGTAAAAATTTGTTTAATTGCTAAACCATTTTGTATAATATTTACTGATTTTTATTGGTGATATAAGTGATATATAAATAGATACATACACGCATAATTATTAAATAATTTATGACTTCATGATGGAACTTGATTTCATGCTTCCTTCAATCAAAACTTTCCGGGGGGCTCCCCCCTGAAAGAAACCCTGATTATAGTGTGCCGAGAAATTGTTCTCTGACTCGAAGCTATTTGATATTCGTTTCCTGGTCAGAAACAAATGTCAACAGGCGCGTAGCCAGACTTTCTCAGGGGGGGGGGGGGGGGAAGCTGCCAAATTTTTTTGACATTTTATTTCTAATTAAAAATAAATTTAAACAACCAAAAAGTCGGACTCGCTGCTGGGCCACTCGGCCAAGTGGGGCAAGCAACCATGGTAAATTAAGATTTTCAGGTAGCCCTAAGCGGACAACATAATAATGAGATTTTTTATATAGTTTACTATTTTTTTGTCACCTATAAAAATTCTAGAATTAAATATAAGATTTTCAAAAATAAGACAAAATTAACATGGGCTAAGCCAGGGGGGCCGCCCCCCCCCCTGAATGACAAAAAAAAATTTCAATGCAAAAACCCTTCAAAATTAAAATTTTATATGTTTTGCCCCTCCCTAATTGAACTTTTGAAAGTTTCGCCCCCCCCCAAATCCAAAACCTGGCTACGCCCATGAAAATTAATGCTTGAAATTTAAAATCGTCATTTTGGGCCCGGCAGTTCGGATTCGGACAGCATTAGTGAATTGGGCAATTAAAGGGTTTTGTTTTGGCTGGCCTTGGCGGGCAATTTAGTTATCAAACCGTGATGGGTTCTAGCAGAATTTAGGCAAATAGGATAAATGATAAAGGTAATAATTTTGTATAGAATGAGGAAATTTATAATAAATAGTCATTTCATTTGCCCAGCGATTGTCATTTAAAAATTTCACTTGAAGGAGCTATAATTCGTTAATATTGCAAATTGATTTCATCGATGTCTTGACAACCTATTTTTTAACTAAGCTTTTAATCTCGTGATTATGGAAAAACTAGGATCATTGATGCATGTGGATGTGGTGTTAATAAGACAAAAAAATGTGGTTAAAGCTTTTTGTCAAACATTTAATATACAAATAAATAGGATTCTTTTTATTTATAAGTGAGTCCTTTATCTGACTTTATATACTCATTTAATACTTTATTTATATCAATATTTTTAATTTTTGCTACGGGGATGGGGGAGGCCCTTGGCTACCCCACTCATTGTTTACAATTATAGGTGTCTGTATCTTTAAACAAAAGAGATTATTAATCAGGGGTTTAAAAAAAAAATATATATAGGATAGATAATCATAATTAATATTTATTTTGATAATTAATGATTATTTATGGATATGCATATGTTTGCTCCATAAAAAATAAACCATGATTATAACAATTAAAATATATAGGAAATTAATTACTATATTAAACATAATTGCTTAGTTAGCCACTTTCTTAGGTGGTCTCATGTTTTCACGGGAAATAAATGTTCAATTAAGTTTTTTTTTCATAGCAGTTTTCACAATCATATTCTAAAATTTTACAATGCATTTTGTCAAAAATTAACATAAAAAAATTAAATTATATTTCCAGGTTTCATAAGTGTTTTAAAGTCTTTGAAGCAACTAAACTATAATATTTTAACACATTTAAATCAAAAAACTTTTAAAATTTTTGCCAAGGTGGGGCCTTATTGTCACTGAATATTAACCTCGAAGAATGTTTGCTGGACCAAGCTTGGTGATATTCGAAATTGTACGATTGAGTGAGTTTTTTTTTATTTTCAACCTTTGTAGATTCATTTTTATGATATTTAAAAATTTGTCTTGAGTAACAATGACTTGCAAAACCAACGACTTTTGTTAAAAAAAACCTAAGCTGGTTAATTATCTAATAGAGATTTGAAACTATGAACTTCGACAAAATTTCACAAAACATGGAATTAAGTATTGCTTTTACTTATATTACTCATATTACGGGTATAATTTCCAGTAATACATACATACATAAGTTTGAAAAACATCTATCGAATAAAATCATATTAATATATAAAGTTATTTTAACAAATGATCAACATGACGAGGTGGCCGAGTGGTTAAGGCGATGGACTGCTAATCCATTGGGATTTTCCCGCGTGGGTTCGAATCCCATCCTCGTCGAATATTTTATTTTTTTTAATTTCTATATAAACAATAGAAATTACGAACTTTTGCGTAACATTATCATAGACAACGAAATATTGCATATTAAATTTACAATAGCCGTCATTGGATAATTCACGGGACGGAATTTAAAACACAAAATTGAATTTATACAGCCGGGCTCTATGTTTTTATTCTTACTCGTCCGGGTCCAATATGCTTATTTTTGGCCGACTCGAGCCCGGCTCGAGTTTAAAAAAAGTATTTAGTCAATTTTTAAATTTAAGGGGATAAGTTTGGAATAATCCAATTTCTCTTGCTACACAACTTGGTTAAATAGTTTAATAACTTAAAACTTAACTTATTAATAATAACTTTAATTTACCAAGATTAATAATACGAAAAGTTAAATTATTATGCTATGCAATTTATGGGCTCGTTTTTTGGTGTCCGTCCGTTGTCCGTTGTCCGTTGTCCGTTACCCTCCCTATCTATTTGCATTAGGTATATTAGGTTATCGCTTTTTTAAATTAATGCATGAGAAAGAGGTGCCCCACCCCTCATCTCTATCTCCCTCGCTGTGTTATTTTTTAAATTAATGCATAAGAGGTGCCCCACCCCTCATCTCTATCTCCCTCGGTGTGTTATATATAAGATTTGTTAAATTATCTATTATATAATAAACATAGATAAAAGTTGTTTACTTTTAATGCTATGCAATTTAACTAGTTATATAATAAACATAAATAAAAGTTGTTTACTTTTTAATTGCTATGCAATTCAACTAGTTTTGGGGTTAAAATCCCGGAGTTTTTTTGACTCTTATGTTTGTTCTTGTTACTATCATTGATAATAAGAATTTTTGGCCGTGCGCTGGCTGCTGACCAATGAAAAAAATGACCATTGGCCAAAATGTGAATCGAAATTATTTTTTTCGTTTTTTTTTGACTATTATGATTGTTCCTGTTCCTACCATTGCTATTATGACTTTTTGGCCGTCCGCTGGCTGCTGACCAATGGAATAAAATGACCATTGGCCAAAATGTGATTCGAAAACTTTTTTTTCGTTTTTTTTTGACTATTATGAATTTATATCCACTTTTACCGTGTCCTGGCTGCTGACCAATGAAAAAAAATGACCATTGGCCAAAATGCGATTCTAAAATTTTTTTTTCCATTTTTTTTACTCTTATGAATTTATATCCACATTTACCGTGTGCTGGCTGCTGACCAATGGAAAAAAATGACCATTGGCCAAAGTGAGCATCAAAATTTTTTTTTCCGTTTTTTTGACTATCATTGACTTATAGAGTATCTGTTGGTACTGACCAATAGAGAAAAAGTGATCATTGGCCTAATTTTTGATTTTTTTAATTAAAAATTGTTCAAATTCAACAAAAAATTTCTCCCAACAATTCTGCAAATTCTTAACATTGTGTTGTTTTATAATATAATGTTTGTTAGACCCATAATCACTAAAGGCCATAAAAACTAATGTAATACGCAACTAGATGCAAACACTAAATCTAACCCTTGCCTATACATTTTGCCTATATTACATTTTGCCTATATTACATTTTGCCTATAAATGGAAAATTTGTATAAATAATTAATTAATTATTAGGCATTTAATACCCCCCTATAGGCATTCTCGCCCCTTCCCACCTTTCTCGCCCATAAATTGCATAGCAAATATGATACATTTATACGAAGTACAGATGAGTCGTCCCCCCTTCCCTTCCCCTCTTCCCTTCCCTTCTCCCCCTTCCCACGAGGGCCGAAGCCCCGAGTTTTATTTTATTTTCAAATTCCTAATAGCCACTAAGTACATATATAATAATACGAAAATAAAATGGGGTACATTAAAAAATAGACAAGGGGCGGGGCAGGAGAGATTAACAATATTAGATAAGCTGATAAATGTTGTCATAGGTTTAATTCAAGCCGAGCTCTCACCTCGGGTCTGACTTTTCCATCAAGCCAACCCCAGCCAACCGAAATATATTTGTATGTGCTGGGCTCTAGGGGGGTTGGATTGAAGGGGCGGGGGTAGTGGTTTTTATTGTTTTTTTTGAGATAAAGTTAGTTTATTGATATATTTCTAATAAAGATATGTAAAAAAAAGCATTTTATGAGTAATATGTCTTCATCTTCCTTTAGAAGAGGTCAGGAATCCTAAGAAGATTTGAAATTAAATTTTGCAATTAAGCTAGCTATTGATTGTTTCAATAAAAATGAGGGGGATATTTAGAGGGAGGGGATCGCCTGCCTATTTCTTTGAATAAAGCCAACGCCATTTTTCCATAGGATCCTGAACAGGAGAAAACACTATTGGGATAAAAATACTAGAGTCCAAGAGGGCCTTGTTCGTAGTGTTGTAAAAACGGCTGGGTGGTTTTGTTTGGTCGATTTTTGGTTTTAGTCGACTAAATATAAACATACCAGCCCAAGAAATGTTTGGTCTATTCATGCGACTAGGAAAAACAGACTAAAAACATTTGGTCTGTTTATGTTTTGTCGACTAAAACCTAAGGCCGACCAAAAAAACCACCCAACCGTTTTCATATTACCAATAAGAAGTCAGTAATGCTATTATGCTATGTATAACAACTTATATTTAAGTCTTCGTGAATTTGACTATATTCTTAATTTCAATTCTTCATTAAATAAAAGAAGTTTCTTTTCTATATTATAATAGTTTGGCATAACCCATAAGTTTTGGCGTGGGCGTAGCCAGGATTGGATTTAGAGGGGGCAACAAGGATTAAGGGAGGGGCAAAATGATTTCATTAAATTTTAGCCATTATCATATCAAAATGTAAAAGGATTTTTGGATTTAGAGGGGGGCAGATGCCCCTCCCTGACACCCCCTGGCTACGCCCATGATATAAGGCGGTAACCTCATTTAAAAGCACATTTGAATTAAATTTTTAAATTATACCTTTACCGTTATTTAAGACATAGGGGAGACCGGGGCTAGTCGTAGCCCGGGGTTACTATTATCTTTGTAATTATTATTAAAAATAATAATGATACATGATTAAAATTTAAACCATATGTGTATGTTTTCATAAGGTATAAGTAAAAAAAATTTTGTTTGAAAAATATAATTTAGTTTTTTTAGAAGAAAAACGATTTTTCGGGGCTATTAGTAGCCTTGACAAATTTTGTATTTTGCACATAAAATTTTTTTGGCTTTATATTTTGGACTAATTTAAGTTTTATCTTATAAAGGGATATTTTTTATATAAAAACCGCTTAATGATTAAATTTTTATTCGCAATATAACATGTTTAATTATCAATTGTTAATAAAAATAGGGGTCGGGGCTAGTCGGAGAGGGGCTTGTTATAGCCATTTTTCATTGAGCCTTACAAATGACAAAATTTAAAACACAAAAATCTTGTTAATAATTCAACTTAGTGTAATTTAGAATAGATATAGACTATAATTATATTTTAAAAAACGACTAAAAGTTTTTTTACATTGCAGAATCTGTCTTTTAAGTATACTTGAGTCAGATTGTCTTCTTGGCCCTTTTTTATTTTTAAAATACAATCATATTACATTTAAATATTCTATGTTTTTTATAATGTAACAATATTTTTATTGATTTGAGTTAGCATACACCATTAAGAAGTCAAAACGTCAGGGTTAATCTATCCCCTGAACATAGCTATAACTAACCCACGGCACTTTTGAAATTTCTAGGATTTTTGATTTTTTTAAACTCAATTTATGAAAAAAACTATAAGCACTTTTTTCTCAATTTTTTTTCGTATAGTTGAAATAGACTATAAAAATGTATTCCAATAAAAAAATTATAAAAAATTTATAAATTTTTTTTAAAACGTGATTTAATTATTTATGGCCATCCCGGTCTCCCCTAACCCTAAAATTTCGTAAACATTCAACAAACCCTTATTTATTATTATTTTCTCTCAAAAGTATTTTAAGACACCAAATAAATTTTGTCAATATTTATCTAAACTTATGAATCAAATATTGAATTCATATTAAAAACTATAAAAGCATATGAAAAACTATAGAACATTTTTTAACTTCAACTATCCATAAATAATTTATAATAGTGTTGTAAAAACGGCTAGGTTTTGTTTGGTCGACCTTTGGCTTGGGCTGTTTTTTTCTTAGTCGACCTTTCGGCTTAGTCGAAATTTGAAAAACAGACTAGAGTCGAACCCAGCCGTTTTGACAACACTATTCATACCTATAAAAACTTTGACATATTAACCGCGTGTTTCAATCCGTTAGAATGAGAATGCGCTAGTATCGTGATGTGTGAAATTAATACACATTAAAAATATATCTGAACGTTTATTTATATATATGTGTATTTGAAAAATATATTTTTTGTTATACATAAAATTACCAAAAAATTAATCAATATCTCACTCACCCCCTATATTAATAAAATATAATCATGTCTTATTCATAAAATTTATATTTAATATATCTGTAAATAAATTATTACGAAATTCTATTAAAATCGTAAAAAAATCAACATGGAAAACGGAAGTTGAATTAGGCTGGCTATCTTGAAAATGATTTTTCCAAATTTTTAACAACACTATATTTAAATTCAAAAATAAAACTGATTGCTTCCACGCTGGTAGAAATAGTTGCAAATGCTGCTCCTTTAATTATGACACTAAAAATTCCACCAAATTAATTTTAACTTTATCGGTGAAATCTCAAAGTGCCATTACTAAGAAGTCAGCTGATTTCCGGCAAAAGTTCACCATTATTGAGGGGGAAAAACACCTAAATAACATCACTACACCCATCTATATAGTATTTTATTTTAGAAGAGCAAAAAACATACCTGATAATCTAAAAGTTCCGAATCAAAGGCTCCAATAAATTTATGAAATTTATGACACTATCTCACGTTATTGACCGAAAAAAATGTATGGACAAAATTAAACCTAGCAAACAGAAATTAGCTACAACATAAGTATATATATATAGTGTCGGGGGGGGGGGTAGATGATTCCCTAATTCCCTTTTAAACTCCATTTAAATCACATCATAATCCTCTAATTATCCTTTTCAACATAGTTCCAGCAGAACTCATAATATGCTATTCCAGGTAAACACAGGATTATATGTGACCAGAATAATCTCTATCTCTCTTGCAATTGAGTAGATTTGCATTGTACACAATGAAGTTTTTCATTCATTCCACCACGTCTAATTCTCTTGCATAAGTATTAAGTTTTTTACTCACGTAAGTCCTCAATAGAAACCCATTGTCTGTTTTACGGAAACATAGGGGGGGGGGGTTACTTTACCCTATATAAGTTATTTGCCTCTCCCCCACCCCCCACTTGCCCATCTAGGATTTAGTGATACCCCTCTTTAATTAAAGTCTTTGTAAACTTAAAGGAGCATGACACTAATTCGTTAGTCTTCTTTTTATCTCGGGCTTTGGTATAAAGCTTAATGATACATGTCACGTAAACATAGGTTGAGGATTTGGATTCAATGGGAATACCTATTGTTGTCATTTTGTCACGATTTTGATACAAAATTAGTTTCATAAAAAGCACGGGCGTTTTGGATGCCTTATTAATAAGGGGGGAAGGAGGGGGGGGGGGGGGTTGGAGTCTATATAGAGAACTGCAAACTTTTTTCAACCCGAAGTTTTTTAACCCGAACCCGAAAGTATTTTAAATTTTTCAACTTGAACCCGACCCGAAAGCATTTCAAAATTTTTGACCTGAACCCGACCCGGCCCGAAAGCTTTTAAATAAATTTAACCGAATCCCTTCCGAACGTGTTTTGGCATCCAACGCGAGAGTAAGAAAATTGTGGTGTGCATGGGCGTAGCCTAGGGGTGACAGGGATGGGCGGCTGTCCCCCTCTAAATCTAAAAAATCGTAGATATTTTATCAAATTATGGCTAAAATTTAAAAAATAGTTATTTTGCCACTCCCTTAATCATTATTGCCCCTCTCTAATTTCAATCCTGGCCACGCCCATGACCATGAGGGTGTTTAAAATTTAATTGACAAATTAAAGTGCGATTTATGAAACTAATTGATACCACAGATTTTGAGTACTAAATTTATTTGAATGATTTATTATCGAGATATATAAATATGATAGCATCTACTATATCGGGTCGCATTTAATTTGAAATATATAGTTTTGCAAATGAATCTTTTTAATAAATTTAAACTTACTTTTATTTGTTTTATGAATATATATTTATGTAGTTTAAATTAAAAATGAACTACCACCACTTTAATACAATTCAAAAATATTATTTTGTTGATGTATTTTATCTTTCGCGAGTCAATTTTTAAATTTGCGTCCAAATTAAAACAATCAGATTTAAAAAAACCAAAGGAATTTAATTAACTCAATAAATAATCTTCAATTAAACATTTCAATATTAATTAAAAAATATTATACATAATAGCATGCATTTAAAAGGTAGGTCCCGTGTATTTTACAATGTAAAATTCATAACCTTTGACCCGACACTTTAAATCCAACCCGACTCAACCCGAAAGCATATTAAAATCTTCAACCCGAACCCGACCCGAAAGCATTTTAAAATTTTCAACCCGAACCCGACCCGATGTCGGGTCCTTTCCGGGTCGGGTTTCGGGTCACCCGTGCAGTTCTCTAAGTCCATATAGTTTAATTGCAAATTTGGCTTAAAAGTCCTCTTTATTATTCTCATCCCTTTGACAAATTCTTTTGAAATATAGCCTCCGGTTATTGGACTTAGTTAATTCAAAAAATGATAATTTTGTCAGAAAAGTTGTAAAATAACGGTTTTATGAAAACCACTTAAGAAGTAATATTTTTATTTGAACATCATTTCAAGAATATAGCAGTGTCGCTAAGCATAGGCGTAGCCAGGGGGTGTCAGGGCGGCTGCCCCCCCCCCTAAAAATCCTCAAATTCTTCAAAATTCAATATAATTATGACTAAAATTACCAAAAATTATCATATTTTCCCTCTTGGCTTACAATAAAAGAGAGACCCTTTTTGACCCAGGCTGAAAGAAAGCATGGTAGATATATCTAAATTTGAAAAACATTTTTCATGGGTTCTTTGTTTTTATTATAAAATTATCATTTGAAACTCATAAACAAATTATTTGAAATCATCCTATTTCTAATAGAAATCGTTATTAATGAATGTTTTACGTGAGAAAAATGCCGCCGTTTAGCCTCTTTTATTTAATGACCATTTGCTATCAGTATATTTTCCACGAATTTAATTTAAAATTACAAAAAAGATGCCAAAAAAGTTAATTATATTTTTAATTGCTATGCAATTTATGGGCTCGTTTTTTGTTGTCCGTCCGTCCGTTGTCTGTCCGTTACCCTCCCTATCTATTTGTATTGGGTATATTAGGTTATCGCTTTTTTAAATTAATGCATGAGAAAGAGGTGCCCCACCCCTCATCTCTATCTCCCTCGCTGTGTTATTTTTTAAATGAATGCATAAGAGGTGCCCCACCCCTCATCTCTATCTCCCTCGGTGTGTTATATTATATATAAGATTTGTTAAATTATCTATTATATAATAAACATAGATAAAAGTTGTTTACTTTTAATGCTATGCAATTTAACTAGTTATATAATAAACATAAATAAAAGTTGTTTACTTTTTAATTGCTATGCAATTTAACTAGTTTTGGGGTTAGAATCCCGTAGTTTTTTTGACTCTTATGATTGTTCTTGTTACTATCATTGATAATAAGAATTTTTGGCCGTCCGCTGGCTGCTGACGAATGAAAAAATGACCATTTGCCAAAATGTGAATCGAAATTATTTTTTTCGTTTTTTTTTGACTATTATGATTGTTCCTGTTTCTACCATTGCTATTATGACTTTTTGGCCGTCCGCTGGCTGCTGACCAATGTTATATAATAGACATAAATAAAAGTTGTTTACTTTTAATTGCTATGCAATTTAACTAGTTTTTGGGTTAGAATCCAGGAGTTTTTTTTTACTCTTATGATTGTTCTTGTTACTATCATTGATAATAAGACTTTTTGGCCGTCCGTTGGCTGCTGACCAATGAAAAAAATGACCATTGGCCAAAATGTGAATCCGAGTTTATTTTTTCGTTTTTTTTTACTATTATGATTGTTCCTGTTACTACCATTGCTATTATGACTTTTTGGCCGTCCGCTGGCTCCTGACCGATGGAAAAAATGACCATTGGCCAAAATGTGAATCGAAATTATTTTTTTCGTTTTTTTTTTACTATTATGATTGTTCCTGTTCCTACCATTGCTATTATGACTTTTTGGCCGTCCGCTGGCTGCTGACCAATGGAATAAAATGACCATTGGCCAAAATGTGATTCGAAAACTTTTTTTTCGTTTTTTTTTGACTATTATGAATTTATATCCACTTTTACCGTGTCCTGGCTGCTGACCAATGGAAAAAATGACCATTGGCCAAAATGTGATTCGAAAATTTTTTTTTCGTTTTTTTTACTCTTATGAATTTATATCCACTTTTACCGTGTGCTGGCTGACCAATGGAAAAAAATGACCATTGGCCAAAGTGAGCATCAAAATTTTTTTTCCGTTTTTTTTTGCTATCATTGACTTATAGAGTATCTGTTAGTACTGACCAATAGAGAAAAAGTGACCATTGGCCAAATTTTTGATTTTTTTAATTAAAAATTGTTCAAATTCAACAAAAAATTTCTCCCAACAATTCTGCAAATTCTTAACATTGTGTTGTTTTATAATATAATGTTTGTTAGACCCATAATCACTAAAGGCCATAAAAACTAATGTAATACGCAACTAGATGCAAACACTAAATCTAACCCTAACCCTTGCCTATATTACATTTTGCCTATAATGGAAAATTTGTATAAATAATTAATTAATCATTAGGCATTTAATACCCCCCCTATAGGCATTCTCGCCCCTTCCCACCTTTCTCGCCCATAAATTGCATAGCAAATATGATACATTTATACGAAGTACAGATGAGTCGTCCCCCCTTCCCCTCTTCCCTTCCCTTCTCCCCCTTCCCACGAGGGCCGAAGGCCCGAGTTTTAATTGCTTATCAAAAATATATATAAAACAGAACCCAACTTACGAATATAAAATAAGAACTGTAAGTGATGATAATAAACATTAACCAATAGTAGTAATCTGCCAACGATCGGTGATATTACCATAATAAATTTATTAAATTTTATCATAAAAGATAATAAAATTTGATCTCATCTTCTTAACCTTAGTTATTTTTTAAGCTTTCTTCTTTGTTTATACCATTTAAACACATTTAGAAACCAACAAAAATTGCTGGAAAAATGGTCATTGCTTCGGCTAAAAATCAATTATATTGATAAATTTTATTAGATATTTTAAAATGTTTGATGAGCTCAATTCCAACGCAAAATAATAAATTGTTTTGAAAACACAAACGCTCACATAATTTATTTTACGCATAAACATTTGTATAAATATAATTTTAAATTATATCACTAAAAAATAAATGGATTTTGTGATGGGTGTTTATCTATATATAAATGTCATAAACATATATATTGAATGTAAGGGGGTAGGCGTAGAGGCGAATTTTTTTGACATCACGCTATAAAACTAACTCATGTGACATGTAAAAGATAAGGGAGTTGCCAGGGGTGGCAGGGAGGGGCAGCTGCCCCCTCTAAATCCAAAAATTATTCAAAAATTTAATAGAAATTATGGCTAAAATAACTAAAAATTATCATTTTGCCCCCCCCCCTAAATTCAATCCTGGCTACGCCCATGTGAAGCTATTGTTGCCAAAACGGCTGGATTTTGCTTGGTCGACCTTTGGTGTTAGTCGACTAAATTTAGAAAAAACAAAGGATTTATGGTCTGCTTTTCTTAGTCGACCTCTAGGCTTAGTAAAAATTTGAAAAACGACCCGAGTCGACGGTTTGTGTTAGTTGAACCATAGGTCGACC
This sequence comes from Gordius sp. MW1, assembly GCA_964036665.1. NCBI lineage: Eukaryota > Metazoa > Nematomorpha > Gordioida > Gordea > Gordiidae > Gordius > Gordius sp. MW1. The sequence goes on from OZ038527.1 coordinate 26,124,947, forward strand.
AAACATAACCCAGCCGTTTTATCCACACTATGTGCAGCCTTCTTCTATAATTAAAGCTCCTCAATCTATGTTAAATTAAAAGACTAACAAAATCACAAAATTGAATCGGATATTATATAAATAATAAAATTAATAAAATAACTTAACTTCGAGAAATCTAATAATATTATAGCTAGTGCGGTAAATAAAAATTAAAAAAATTCAACCACTTTGCCTACCCCTACAGCGCCTGTTTCTATGAAACCAGTGTATAATAAATGAATGAGAGGGATATTATAAATATAACATTTAGCGTAATTATTTGTGTGTGGATGTGTATGTAATGTATGTAAATAAGTAATTGTGCAGCTCTGAGACGATAGATAACGTAATGTAGATGTTTATTTCATTTTCCACCAATTTTTATGCTTGATACCCCATTGCCTATATAAAACAAATTAAAGCATTAGATAATTAAATATACATTTATAATCAGTCTGGCACAACAACAATAATGGATATTGGGGTCGGGCGAGTCGAAATAATTAAAGCCAACCAGCGGTCATAAGCTAGTCTATTTGCAAAAACGAATTAAAAGTTTTTTACAGAACCATAAGTCCACAGCCACAAAAAATCTCCACGGCGGGTATGCAAAAATTACATGTTGGACAACGGACGGACAACCAAAAGCGAGCCCATAATTTGCATAGCACTTAATAGTGTACAACAAATGGCTAGGTCTCTCTTGATGTCAAAGAGCATGGTGACGGTCACGATTATTATACTTTTTGTTGGTTAAAAAGATTATTTTTGTGATAGTGAAAGTTACGGATATAAGGGCAATTCAAAAAAGGCATATTGGTTAAATCCTCAATTCTATATCACTGTGGTCTGAATCTGAAATAGGCCGAGAGTCGGCAAAGGATTCAAAATTGTATCGTACGGTAGTGTCGTAAAAAGACGGGGGTTTTGTTTGGTTGACCTATGCTTCAACTAAGACCAACGGTAGACTGTGGTCTATTTGATACATTTCGACTAAACCTAGAGGTCGACTAAGAAAAACTGACCAAAAGTCGACTAAAACCAGGGTCGACCAAAGGAAGCCCAGGTCTTCTTACTACCCTACGATAAGGATCCCAAGTCGTTGCCCGAGTAAAAAAGAAGTGGAAAATTTAGATTTTGGAGAACGTTTCCCGATTTCTTTAGGAACATGGTCTGTTTACCGAAAAGGAACCAGAGCATGTGGAAGCAACAGGGATAAATAATGAGCTATAGAATCTTTGATCACAAATGTTTAAATTATAGGTAAAACTAATAACGCCGACCAAAGAACGACCAAACAAACTTCAGCCGTTTTTACGGTTTTTGGTAAAAAGCGTCGGTCTATTTACGCGACTAAAATAAACAGACCTACCAAATGGAACCGTTGGTCTGTTTATGTTGGGTCGACCAAAACCAAAAGTCGACTAAACAAAACCCAGCCCCACACTAGAATGAGAGATAAAAGAGAAAGGCAAAAACCTTCGGTGTCAGCATTTTGCATCTTTAAATTCAATCCCCTGTAAACATTATCGTGTTCTGCCAGTAGCGTTTCGTATCTATAAGCTTCTCTAATGTCCGGCAAATTGGTCCTAGTTATGTCATTTCGGGTCGTGCCTTCGTTCAAGTAATTCGGACCCAACCAATGACATTTGACCTGTGTACAATTACGTGATTTTATAAAATGAAAACCAATCAAATCAAATTTCAAAAAAAAAATGAAAATCTCGAACCCGAGGTTAACAAGAATTCGGGGGGTTTTCCATTAGTTATCATATCACGGGCATTTTTAGAAATTCTTTAAGTCTAGTGTCGTAAAAACGGGGCTGCGTTTTGTTTGGGTGTAGTCGACTAAACATAAACAGACCAAGATTTTTAGGTCTATTTTTCTTAGTCGACCACTAGGCTTGGTCGAAATTTGAAAAACAGAATAGAGGCGACCGTTAGATTAAGTTTAACCAAAGGGCGACCAAACAAAACCAAGCCCCGTTTTTACAACACTTTTTAGGTCAACTTCAATCAAATAAGACTAAACCAAAACTATATTCTCCATTGGTAAAATATAGTTAAATACAATGTATAAACAAAAGAATTAAAAAAAAATGAAAATTAACTTAAAGAGACTAAAAGATATTTTGCGTACTTCGTGAGGAAAACCGCTCATTAAAACGCTATTCCTAGCTAATTCACACATGTCGGTAGAAGTTAATTTCCACACTTGAGCAGCTATACTGTATTCTTCCATCAATGGTTCCTATAATAAATTTTAGTAACGTATTTTAAAAAAATAATGGGCATTTTTTAAAAACTTATACTAAATTATTATTATACATAAAAAAGTCGAGAAGTGGTAATTTTTTCAAAAAATAGTAAAATAAATGGACATTTTCCAACGAGAAAAAGTTGCTAAATAGCTTTTTACAGAAATAAACTTTATAAACAGAACGATGTTTGTAAATTTTTAAAATAGTATTAATTCTAATATTATCAATATTGGCATATTGAGTACAGTAATTTGACAACAAAGATACCAATTTTTTTTTGAAATTTTAAACCACGACATTTTGTTAAATTTATCTTAAAATTTGGCTAAAAACGCTCATTATAAAAGATTTAAATAAATTATATGAGACTTTCGTGAAATGAAATTGCAGGGGGTCATCGGTTGAAAGCGAAATCAAAAGGCCTCGGGCCAAGTATTCTGGCAGAGGATTCTTGTGATAATTTAAAAATAGGGAATTATTGCTCAGTGGTGACATGGCTATTCCAATTTGAGCTAGGTAGTACAAGTATTGTAAGACGGGTGCCTATGTTAAAAAATAAAATTTTTATAAATACAATAAAGATAAATTAATTATTAATAAAAAGCTAAAGTAAGGTTTATAATACATAGTCACAGGGCGTAACCAGGGGGGGCAGGAAAGGGCGGCTGCCCCCTATAAATCCAAAAATTTGTTGAAATTTATTAAGATTATGACTACATTTTCAAAAAAAAATATAATCATTTTGACCCTCTCTAGCCCCGATGCTGGCTACGCTAATGAATAGTTAACATTTTATCCCTATATTTAACTAATTACACATCAAAATTTATCAAATTTACAAGTAAAATAGTAAAAGAAACACTTAATAGAAATAAGTTTCAAAAACGTATTATTAATTTTATTGAAAAATCGAATTTTTTAATAATAAAACAAAACAATTAACTATAAAATCACTTTTCTCAGTAATAGACCGTGCGAAATATTTTCAGAGACCATGTACCCAGTTACTAAGTGGTGTATGCCTCCAGCTTCCCCACAATGCGGTCGGAGGACGAACGTGTTCAAACCCCGTAGTCTACATTTTTAATAAAACGTATAAATATTGGGCTGTAAAAACGGCTGGGGGTTTTGTTTGGTCGACCGAAAATAAACAAACCAAAGTTGTGACTAAAAAAACGTTTGGTCTATTTACGTTTAATCGACTAAAACCAAAGGTAGACTAAACAAAACGCAGCCATTTTTACATTATCCGTTATAAAGCAACGACCTAGACAAGTTGCCCAAAGAAATTCATTAACAAAGGTGTGGCATACACGTCTTTTCCTTTTTATTTAATTTCCATTTCGTGTGTGTTACTTTCCCCCCCCCCCCACGCGCTTTTACGTTTTTAGTTATTTCTTCCCCCATGCATCACTGAATTTTGTACACAATGGATTGTATCGAAAAACTTTTCACATTTCGATCATTATTTTATCCTGTGATTTTTCTTAATAAAATATATATATAGAGGATGTAAAGGAAGAATAAAAGTAAGTCTCCCTTAGGGTAGGCAAGGTTTACCCGACCCCGGCCCAATATATCCCCCTATCCTCCACAATTCTCCCAATATATTCCTGATTCCCCTTCAAACCTTTTAAATCGTGTTCCCGCGGATCTTTTCCATTATTTATTCCGCGGAGGGAACATGATAAAAGGTAATAATTAGTCGGGCACAAAAACAACAATGGATTTGGGCTTGGGCGAGGTCGAAAAAATTAAAGACAACCAACGGTCATTAGCTAGTCTATTTGCGAAAGCAAAGTAAAAGTCTTTTACAGAAGCATGAGTTCACAGCCATTAAAAACGCCGCATAAGTTTCCACGGCAATCATTGAAAAATTACAAGTTGGACAGGACAAGATGGACGGACAACCAAAAGCGAGCCCATGAATTGCGTAGCATTTAATATATCATATTTGGGAATTGGTAGTGATAATCAATAATCGATAATCAATCAATACTTTCGAAAATGATTGAGCGTGGTGAGGTTGGCGAACATGTAATACAGGTAGTAGGCATAAGGCGGATTTTCGGCCCCATTCCAAGCTTGGGGCAAGGGAGAGTATGAATTAAAATATTCATTTTCCGGCTTACTCTCATCATCGACCGAATCAAATCCCACGATCTATTGCAATTCAAAAACAAAAATTATTTATTTCTTAACAAATATTAAAAATTGCGAATATTTAGTCTATTTGTATTTTTGCTATTTTGCACAAGTTTTACTACACTTTCCACTACCAAAAACAACGTCTTTTACTACTGGTACGTTAAATAAGTATGTTTTACAGTATATCCATAGACTAGATAGCCTGTGTACCATTTTTCCGCCATTATAAAATGTGCAAAAAAAAGGAAAACCTTATGAAAAACATTGAACCAAACATTTAAAATAGTATTTTAGAAAATACCTCATTTACAAAATTGATAAAACAAAAACAAATGTGTTGATGTGATGTCAAAGCAATTTAGTGCCATATGCATTTTATTAAATAATCATTTATTAACATGCTTTTTTATTTATTAACTAATGAGTAAAGTAAATTCACTTTTTGTTGTTTTAACAATAGGAGAATAGTTAATTAAAAATGGTGAATTGATTGATACACATAGCCGTATGAAACATATGACACGGGCAATCTATGTAGTCTATGAGTATATCCCATTTGTAGACGTTTTGAGCTTACAAAAACGCTATAATTTAAGAACTTTCCAGACTTTAGTAATATTAAAAAGGAAAAAGGACCTGAGTCAGATACATGGCCAGTTCAGGATGACTGCTAGGATTGTTGGTCGCTTCGAAGAGTGGCATAAAAATGTTGTGGAGTATTTGTTGAAAATTGTTAACCACTTTTTTGGCCCTGTATATATCGCTGATGAGAAAACATAAATAAAAATTATGTCAAGTTATGTAGTGTTGAAAAAACGGAGCTAGGTTTTATTTGGTCGACCTTTGCTAACGGTCGACTCCGAAAAACAGACCAAAAAATCTAGGGTCGACTAAACCAAAGTTCAACCAAACAAAACCCAGCCGTTTTTACAACACTACTTATGTTGATGGCGCATGAGTCATTATAACATCGTGGCTTAGTAAATAAACGGTTTAACTACAACATAGTAACTCTTAAAATATTTAGAACTATAATATCCGTGGACGTCTAAATCCAATTTTATATTTGATATGGTGAAACATAAATACACCAATGCAATCATGCATATTTAAATTGATAAAACACACTGAATATATAATCATGTAATATAAAGGGCGTAGCCAGCATTGTAATTAGAGGGGGGGGGGCAAATGATTATTTTTTGAAATTTTAGCCATAACTTTAATTAATTTCAACAAATTTTTGGATTTAGAAGGGGGGCAACCGCCCCTCCTGGTTATATTTTCGCGATAAAAAGACTAGTAGAGATTTCACTAGGCTGTGGGGAACTTACTACAACCGGGGGACTTGTATAATGAAGCGCACGTTATCACTGTACACGCGATAAGTTAGGGCCCAATGAGCTAATTTATCCCATTCATCGGGGGATGAGCCGTATATGGATAAACGCAATTCGGCGCTTTGATATTTGCTCTCCTCCAAATCAAACATAACCTCCTAAATGCCAAAAAATATTATTTATTTTTAAAATGTTATTTAATTACAAAATTACTAACCTTAAGTATTTTGGCGAAATATTTGCCTTGGATGTAGTTATTCGTCTTGATAAAAAGTTCACGAATTCTTCCCTCTCCGATCGGATTATATTTGGCGTTGAATTTGTCAAAACGGTGGAATGTGTTGCGGTCCTACACAATTATAACATTGATAGAGTATTCTCAACTTATAAATCTTAGAGGAAATTAAGACTAAAATACAGGAGTCTGAATATAACGATTAACAAGGTAAAAAATAGAGGGCATATAACAGTGAGACATACCGCGTGCACATCCAACATATCAACGTTGAGGTCGTATGGCGAGAGGTTAAGATCGTCGAAAACCTAGTTAGCATAATGATATAAAAGAGCACAATGTTTAAAAATTTTATACACCGCCATACTAAAGTGGTCATATGATTCGTAAAACATTGTAAAATTAAAAAAGAGCGACGCTTAGGAGATTATAATTACATCCCTTTCAATTTAAACAGTTTTGCGAAGGAGTAGATATGTCATTCAAGAAACATGATTATAATCAATTTCTTTGCGAGAGTTTCTATCGTAAGTTTAATAGGCACAAAAATTGTGACGTTGCATTGATTAATCGCGTCGCGATTGAAGAATGAGTCGCAATTTTTATGACGTTATCCCGAAACACACCTGACGAAGCGTTTTCTCTCGGCCCGATTCTTTGATGACAATTTCTTGGGGATTGTCTTTGATGGTTTTTTTGATGAAACGCAACAAATGTTTCTGATTCATGCAAGATGCCGCATGGATGTGGGTGTCCACTTTGCGAATGTTGTAAAAATCGCGATGCTTAATTTGCTTTTGCGCAGACGTTTCCTTTATTTCGTTCAAATAAAGGTGAAGTTGGTATTTGCACGAGAGGTAGCACAGTCTTCGGTAACTAAACGATTTTCTGAGACAAAAACACAAAAGATGTGCTAATTTAAAAGAATTCATCAAGTGTACGGAACATCACAAGATAATCATTTATAAAGTGGTAAAACCAATTTATAAAGCAGACGATCTTTTGTATAGAATTTATAAATAGCTCCCCTGAAAAAGACTTATGATTTTTTAATTTAGGAAATGCAAACCAGATTTACATGATCACATCGGTGATTAAGCTTTGTAGCATCAAGGAATCGGCCAAAAATTCTGTCCTATCTATGTAGGAAAACATCGGTTCATCGTTATCTTGAATTACGTTGCAGACGCCTCGGACGAAAGCCAATTTGTAATTCAAATCGGGCAACAGCTGACAATCATATGGGTTTTCTTTTGTGTTCGAAGATGGATGGATGGGATGTTCTGGAGATATAAATGTTGAGGCAAAATATGAATTGATAGTTAGAATGTTAAATACAAACTGAACAAGGCAAAACAAAAGATTATAATGCGAAAAACTTTAAGGCATATAAAAAATCATTGCAGCATATAAAAATGAGTAAAACAGCTTTAATACAATATGTAAGGTAGTTGTAGAAATATTAAAGTAGTTTAATAAAACATTTGATATTTTGAAACTTAAAAAACTGCTTTAAAACTAATGCAACATTTGAGTAGGATATATTCAAAAGATGAAACAAATAATCGCAAGAAAATATATAATTCACATTTAAAAAAATATAATCCAAGCTATTAGGCGCTGCATCAAGGTTAAAATACAATTTTATCATATTCTTTATAAACAAATTTTAATAGCAAAATCGACATTTTAGGCACACACCAGCACACTCGTATTTATAGAAATTGAAAAGTAGAGTTAGTAGAGTGAACCCTTTGGTTAGTTTTTGTGTGTACAAGGTAAAACATTACCAATCAAGTCGACCGTTGTGAAGGATTCAACTTGATCAAACGCACTCCTATCATCGCCTACATACAAACCTATTCAGGTGAATGCGCCATTGGTTATGAACAAATATATTTTGCAAAAAACAACACCGTCCTTATACAACAAACAACCTAATCGTATTTTTCCATAAAATAATGGGCGTAGCCAGGGGGAGGCAAGGAGGGGCGGCTGCCCCCTTCTAAATCCATATTATTATAAATATCAAAAATTATCATTTTGCCCCTCCCTCTCTAATTCTAAAGCTGGCTACGCCCATGCATAAAATAGCTATCTTACTAAAGCGAAAAACATATAAACCACAACTTAAGGACTATGCAATAATAAATTCAATTATTAAAATCATATACTAATAACCCAAGAGACCGACGAATAGCTGATAAAATTAGAGGCATATATTTTCAAACTAAAGGCATTTTGTTACGGATAAAGTTAATGTTAAACATACGTATGGAAAGATGATCCTTTACTATTATCACTTTTATAATTCCTACTTCACAAGTGAACACATGGAAAAACTTCACCAAAAATAATTTTTAATGCAAAAATCAGCTGTTCATCAGTTTTTCTGTGGTATTATTAGTATCTGATTAAAAGGCATTTTCAAAATATTTAGAATCATTCAGAAATAAGAGCAATAATATAAAGTTGCTAGATTAAAACGCGTATATAAATATGCTGTAACCGTAATAAATTACAAATCGTCTGCTTACTTCAAACTTACTTTAATTGATGCGCACCAAAATACACGTGATAACAAAAATTAATAGCCCCTTCGAGGCAAAGCAGTCACTTATATTACAAAATAAAAGTCCCTAGGTAATATCATGTGATAAACAACACAAGGTCTAAATTAGCACTTGTATTAAAGAAAAAAAAAGTTGGAAACAAGACGTATAATGTAAATAAAAAACTAACGGTCAGTCAGCTTTATCAAAATTGTTCTCAGAAATTTTATATTTTTTTAATAAAAAAACTTGCCCTTTGGAATTTAAATAATTAACTAATTTCGGAAATTTTTACCCTACCTTCTAAGCTCATCTTATTCGTCTGTTTCAAATCGATCAGCTGATAGGGGGAAGATCCATAATGGTACATCAGGTACCGTGAAGTACAAGTCGGGAAGGATTGATTCGAGGAATACATGTATTTTTCCCTCACCTTGAGCGCTTCAAATATGGCTTGAGAAGCGTGTTTATAATCTTGAACCGGGAACTAAAGAACCATATCATTAAAATCTCGTTGTGCTAAACAATTTTTATTTTTTTAAAACATATGCAAAATTGTGTGCGCCTTTATATTAAATTCAGCGTTTTTCTTTAATTTTGAACATCTTGACTCCCCTCCCGCACACTAGTAGGAGAGAAAAGGGTCAATCATGGCTTTTGAAAGAGAACCCCCTTTCCTTCCCCTCTCCTTCCTTCCCATGCAACTCACTCCCTCACTTAGTGGAGTTTTGAATTGAAAAACTGTTATTATTTGATATTAAAATATATAAAATTAATTACAAAATTTGTAAGAAATTTAAATGAAATATTTTTTAAGGTTGTTTAAAAAAATAATTTAGCTATTCCATAATATTTTTTTAATGTTTTATTAAAATACTTATGCTAACAAGTAATTGTATTGTAGTCTTATTTTTCGCTCAGTTTAATATGTTTTACCCTGTTTTATGTACAAAGATCTGAAATAAATCTTAATTTATAAATTCTATTTATATTTTCCAAATTAAATTAAAAACATGTCAAATTCGACGTAAATGTAGTCTGACGACAAAAATCATGTCATTACCCCCACATCTTCGTCACCGACGTATACGCGTTGATAATGGATGGCTTCGGCGCTACCCCTCCGGCAATGATGACGTAAATCACCTGACACCGTCCCATTTAACACGTGATTCAACATGGCGGCGGCGGCACCCGGGGGGACGACTTTTTCGCCCGCAGTCCCATTCTTAAAGCTTAGTTGCCTCCGAAAATTCCTGATATATACAAAGGTAAGAAAATAAATATACTAAATATAAATGTTAAACAAAAAATAATTATTATCCCTGCAGTTAAAGATTATTTTTAAATATTTAAAAATGCGATTTGATGCGAATTTTTTAGAATTCCATAACTAAAACATTATATTTGATTCATTGAAAAATAAGAAATTTTACAAAAAATATCGCAATTTATAAAACAAGGAGCTTTGTTATCCTATTTTCTTTAAAGTCGAATTCATTAAAAAAATTTTGTTCAAACCCCCCACCCCCCTTAAATAAAAATAATCTTCAAACTGACTCGGTAAATCCTTCCGCCGTGGCTCCGTTCGCCATTTGTCCGCCATCTTGGCCGACGACGCCATTTTGAGCGGAAGTGTCGACGTGGTCATCGTGTCGTTTGGCTGCCTCACTTTCCTCTAGGAGCGAGCGGGCGGCCCTTATTTCTCGTTCCACCTCTTCGATCGGGTATTGGGGCATCTCGTATGCTTCGGACCCCATCAGGGCCACGCCCTCTCCTTGCTGTGAAGGTAAGGTTGTTGCCATGGCAACCTCACCTACTCCCGCTCTACCATTTTTTTGTGGGCGACCTGGTTAATACAATTTGAAGGCTACGTTAATAATAATAATAATTGTAGGGGATTTAAGGTATTAGGTTTTAAATTTTAAAAAAAAATTTGTTGTTTGTAGTAGTTAAAGGATTAAATATATACATGGGCGTAGCCAGCATTGGATTAAACGGGGGACAATAATGATTTAGAGAAGATGATCATTTTTTGAAATATTAGCCATGATTTTAATGAATTTTGGGACTTAGAGGGGGGCAGCCATCCCTTCCTGCCCCCTCCTTGGCTACGCCCATGATTACATATAATATGAAAGCTTTGGACAAATGAGATGCCAGCACTATAAAAAACACGTCAAAATCCAAACATCCCCCCGCCCCCCAAAAAAAATAAAAAAATAATCCTAAGCAATCAGTGCCAAATTTCTAAACAACTATCAATTGTACGACATATAGCTCAGTTAATTTCAATGTCAAAAAATCACTCGGGCCTTCGGCCCTCGCGGGAAGGGGGAGAAGGGAAGGGGAGTAGGGGAAGGGAAGAGGGGAAGGGAAGAGGGGAAGGGGGAACTCTTCTATACTCCGTATAAACGTAGCATATTTGCTATGCAATTTATGGGCGAGAAAGGTGGGAAGGGGCGAGAATGCCTATAGGGGGTATTAGATGCAAAATAATTAGTTAATTAGTTATAGGCCCTTGTAGGGGAGGACATAGGGTAGAAGAGAAGAAGGGAAGAGGGGAAGGGGGAACTCTTCTATACTCCGTATAAACGTAGCATATTTGCTATGCAATTTATGGGCGAGAAAGGTGGGAAGGGGCGAGAATGCCTATAGGGGGTATTAGATGCAAAATAATTATTTAATTAGTTATAGGCCCTTGTAGGGGAGGACATAGGGTAATTATCAATGTTAACCAATTCAAAAACGAAAAAAAATTTCGATTTATTTGGCCAATGGTCATTTTTTTATTGGTCAGTAGCCAGCTAACGGTCAAAAATTCATATTATCATTGGTATTAACATGAACAAATATTAATTTAATTTAAAAAAATTAAAAAAAAAATTTGTCCCCTCCCTGACTTGAACCCCACACCTCCAGTTCACAAGCCGGCGCTATAACCACTATACCATGCTGGCTTTAAAATAGTAGAAGTTATTATGTTATTTATATAGATGATGAAATAATAAAGTTGTGTTTTATGTTTAGAAAATCAATATATTTCGTCGGTCAGTAGCCAGCGGACGGTCAAAAAGTCATATTATCAATGGTATTAACAAAAACAAAATATTAATTTAATGTAAAAAAAAAATTTAAAAAAAAGTTTTTTTTTAGTTTTAAAAAAGGGCTAAATTCTTAAACTACCAGCCCGATTCGCTCGAAACTTTACCCGTAGGTGCCCAGGGCGGCCGGGGGTAAAATAACCTTTTCAGATTCCTAAAATACCTTTTCATTTTAAAAATATCGGACATTTCCCTGCCACACGTGCGGTGTAATATCTATGACACGTAGAAAAATTTTACTAATTATATAAACTTACGCGCGCCATCTAATAAAGTACAATTCGTGTTTGAGTTTAATAGTAGATTCAATTTAATTAGAAATAACGGGCTATGCTTATACCTTTGAAGGAGGTTTCGAATTTTGTGTTAGTTTCTATCGATATATTTTATCGTAAATTAGAATCTAATACCTATATTATTTTTTTAAATATTACTTTTTAGGTTTTCTATGAAATCACAATCTAATTAAATGAAATATATTAACCCAATAAAAAAATATATATGCATTTATAAGGTTAAAAATATATATTACATAGTTGGCTGTCTGTTAGACCATCTATAATAAATTTTTAGGTTATATATAAAATTTGGCCAATGGTCATTTTTTTTCATTGGTAAGCAGCCAGGACACGGTAAAAGTGGATATAAATTCATAAGTCAAAAAAAACGAAAAAAAAAATTTTCGAATCACATTTTGGCCAATGGTCATTTTTTCCATCGATCAGGAGCCAGCGGACGGCCAAAAAGTCATAATAGCAATGGTAGTAACAGGAACAATCATAATAGTCAAAAAAAACGAAAAAATAAACTCGGATTCACATTTTGGCCAATGGTCATTTTTTTCCATTGGTCAGCAGCCAGCACACGGTAAAAGTGGATATAAATTCACAAGAGTAAAAAAAACGAAAAAAAAATTTTCGAATCACATTTTGGCCAATGGTCATTTTTTTCCATTGGTCAGCAGCCAGGACACAATAAAAGTGGATATAAATTCATAATAGTCAAAAAAAAACTAAATAAAAGTTTTCGAATCACATTTTGGCCAATGGTCATTTTTTTCCATTGGTCAGCAGCCAGGACACAATAAAAGTGGATATAAATTCATAATAGTCAAAAAAAAACTAAATAAAAGTTTTCGAATCACATTTTGGCCAATGGTCATTTTTTTCCATCGGTCAGGAGCCAGCGGACGGCCAAAAAGTCATAATAGCAATGGTAGTAACAGGAACAATCATAATAGTCAAAAAAACGAAAAAATAAACTCGGATTCACATTTTGGCCAATGGTCATTTTTTTCATTGGTCAGCAGCCAACGGACGGCCAAAAAGTCTTATTATCAATGATAGTAACAAGAACAATCATAAGAGTCAAAAAAACTCCGGGATTCTAACCCAAAAACTAGTTAAATTGCATAGCAATTAAAAGTAAACAACTTTTATTTATGTTTATTATATAACATTGGTCAGCAGCCAGCGGACGGCCAAAAAGTCATAATAGCAATGGTAGAAACAGGAACAATCATAATAGTCAAAAAAAACGAAAAAAATAATTTCGATTCACATTTTGGCCAATGGTCATTTTTTTCATTGGTCAGCAGCCAGCGGACGGCCAAAAAGTCTTATTATCAATGATAGTAACAAGAACAATCATAAGAGTCAAAAAAACTCCGGGATTCTAACCCAAAAACTAGTTAAATTGCATAGCAATTAAAAGTAAACAACTTTTATTTATGTTTATTATATAACATTGGTCAGCAGCCAGCGGACGGCCAAAAAGTCATAATAGCAATGGTAGAAACAGGAACAATCATAATAGTCAAAAAAAACGAAAAAAATAATTTCGATTCACATTTTGGCCAATGGTCATTTTTTCATTGGTCAGCAGCCAACGGACGGCCAAAAAGTCTTATTATCAATGATAGTAACAAGAACAATCATAAGAGTCAAAAAAAACTCCGGGATTCCAACCCCAAAACTAGTTAAATTGCATAGCAATTAAAAAGTAAACAACTTTTATTTATGTTTATTTATAACTAGTTAAATTGCATAGCATTAAAAGTAAACAACTTTTATCTATATTTATTATATAACCAAAACTAGTTAAATTGCATAGCAATTAAAAGTAAACAACTTTTATTTATGTTTATTATATAACTAGTTAAATTGCATAGCATTAAAAGTAAACAACTTTTATCTATGTTTATTATATAATAGATAATTTAACAAATCTTATATTTAACACACCGAGGGAGATAGAGATGAGGGGTGGGGCACCTCTTATGCATTAATTTAAAAAATAACACAGCGAGGGAGATAGAGATGAGGGGTGGGGCACCTCTTTCTCATGCATTAATTTAAAAAATCGATAACCTAATATACCCAATGCAAATAGATAGGGAGGGTAACGGACGACGGACGACGGACGGACACCAAAAAACGAGCCCATAAATTGCATAGCAATTAAAATTTTAAACCTTAGTATGAATTTGTATTATTTGGCAATCATAAATAACAAAATTTGTTTGTTAGAAAGTAAGTAGCATGAGTTAAAAAAATTCCGGTTTTTCATACTAAAACTAAAATTTTGATCCCATTTTCTTTACTAATACAAAATTAAATAAAAGAAGTTTGTGGTAGTTATGGAAATTATTAAATTTATTTTATGAAATAAACAAAATATATTGATTTTCTAATCATTTAATTTTTCTACCCCTAAGGAACTTTTAATGTCATGTATACCAATTATTGGATTGGTCGATTAAAAATCGTTTGGTTAGTTAAAAAGACGTTGATATTATGTTAAACATATCCATTTCGCATTTCAAGTCTTATTAAAAAGTAATTTTTATAATTTTATAGTAATTCATGAATTTCGACAGATATTAATTAACTAGACTAATAGAAAAATTTCAATGTAACTAAATCCCAAAGTAATTTAATTTTGCACATTCTTAAGCTTTTTTTTTTTTTTTTTTTTTTTTTTTTTTTTTTTTTTTTTTTTTGATCTAAAAGTTTTATTCAGAAACAAATAATTATAATTATGATATACACGAATAAAAAATATAAAAACGCGCTATAACTAAACGGATGGCATTGATCCGTGTATGGAAATCGTGTTGGATTTAACGATTTCCATTGTGATCTTTTGCCTGATAAAAAAGTATTCTTTGGGATCGTGAGTAATGGAGGTTATATATTTTGAAATTTGTTTTAGGAATTGGCTGCCCTCGGGACCTAAGTTACCGAGGGTCGTAGCTACTACTGGTATGAAAATAATATTGTTTAGGTATTTGTATTTATCCTCCTTCTTTCTCTCAGTAGAAGAGATGAGGTCGGGAGAGGCGTTAGATTTGGCGAATACGTCCACTGCAGTGAAGTCCCAGCAGGCGTTTAGGCCACGAGCCCACGGGATGATTGTTACTCCATCGGGTCTTTTCCCGTCAGTGGAGCTTAGGCCAGTGGGTTCTATTGTATTGGGAAAGCCGGCTTTCTTCAAAGATTGTCCGATTATTTTATTTATTGTGGCATGACGGGGATGCCGCCCCTTGCTGTATTGGCAGTGTAGAGGATGATGGCCGTTTGCAAGAACGGGTTGGCGGCAGAGGTCGCAGTTGAATGGGGACACAATTTCACAGCCGAGGCGTAGGCCTACAGCTATTCGGAGTTCCTCGCCCGACAGGTGTAACCCTAGGTTTTGGCTTGGTAGGGCCTCGAGCCATTCGTAACCCCCGGAGGATGCCCAATTGAAGTGGAGATTTCCCAAAGATAGGTTGTTCGAAGTGAGGTAAGCTACGGAACGTGCTATCAGTGGTAAGTCCCAATCCTTTTGGGTGGTTCCATTCGGGTAAGTAGCGGAATCCAGTTTGAGGTCATCCCACGCCTGAAGGGCGCTGTCGAGGTGCGGGTCTTGGGTTTGAGTGATTTGCTTGATTAACTCATCCGTTGATAAACGGGATGAAATGAACCCTGCTAGTGAGAGTAGATGGGGGGGTCGGATGCCTATACCACCACTCTTGGAGGGAAGGGTGGCTTGGAGCCATTGGAGAGGGCTAAATTTAAGGTTTAGGCACCTTTCGACTAGCAATTGGATTTTTTTTTCCATCGCGTGGAGTAGGTTAACGGCTAGGAAGACGGGCGAGGCGCGTAATGCATAGTTAATTTTGGGTATTAGGAGGAAGTTTTTTAAGAGGAAAAAGGCATGGTGGGGAGTTAGACGCTCCAGGGTGTGGGATATGGAGTCGATGAAACCGGAGAAATGCTCTAAGAATGTTTCAGTTGTTTTAACGCCTCCAATGGGAGCGCCTAAGTAATGAAAGTCATCTCTTGATATGACTGGGAATGGGAGGGAGAGTTTGTCAATTGTGAGATCTTTGGTGAAGATCTCACATTTCGATGTGTTTAGGCTGAGTGATATATTGTCTGCGAAGCCATTGATGATCTGTGGGATTTGCCGGACTGCTTCGGCTGGGCCGACCAGGAATCCGTCATCAAGGTACCATAAATTGCATGAGAAGGCTCCTAGGGAGGAGAGTTTATCGATGATAGTTTGAATGGCCAAACAGAAAAGGGCCGGGCCCAAAGGATCTCCTTGTTGGATCCCTTGGGATGATTTGATTATTTGGTCCCCAAAGAGTAGATACGTTGGGTTCCCATAGCTATTTAACAGAAACTGATGGTATTCCGGAAATTGTTGTATGAACGGTTCAATAAAGGCTGCTCGGTTTACGCTGTTAAAGGCGTTTTTAAAATCGAGTTTCACCAGGAGGTCATTTGATGAAGAAGACTCAAGAAATGTTCGAGCTACATGGGAAGCAGCCTCGCATCCTCCTTTCACGCCAAAACCAAGTTGGTTTGGGAGGAGAGAAGCCGTTAAAGGTGAACGGATTCGAGAGGTTATTATTTTGGAAACCATGCGTCGGAGGACTGATCCAACAACAATGGGTCGGATCGAACCATCTGGTTTTTTAAAAGCAATCAGTTTTCCACCAAATAGGAGAGGAACTATTTCAGAAGGAAAGTGTCCCCGCCTTATTATGTTACAAAGGTTGGTTAAGTTGGCTAGAAGAGCATGTGAACCGCTAAGTTGAGGTTTGGTGAGGTCCTGAAGGTAAATTGGTCGTATACCATCGAGGCCCCCGGCTGAGTCTTTTTTGAAAGACATAAGAGCTTCGGCTACTTCTTGGAGAGTGAAGTCCATGAGGGGAATATCTGAGACGTTTAGGAGGTTAGGCGGTAATGGATGACCTTCGGGGTGTTTTTGCAGGAGGAGGTCGAAGGTGGTATTGGTATTTGGCGCTATTGAGTCATCCGATTCCAGGATTTTAAGCGCTGAGCGGATTTCCATGTTGTTGATTTTGTTGGCTATCCTTTTAGCTTTGTTGTCAACTGGGTGATGGTTGTGCTTCAAGGGTGGTTTTAAGGGATTAAGGAGATCAAATTCCAAGATTGATGCTTTAATGTCTTTTGAGAGGTGCTTTGTAGCAGGGTTGGGGATGGCTAGAGTGTGAAAACTAAGGGTAAAGAGGCTTTCCCAATTCTTATGATTAGCAGGGTTGTGTATGATTGAGGTAATAATTTGGTTTAGGAGAGTACTAAAACATTCACGAGCACCTCTGGGAATCCTAGAGATGGTGTTAGGTTTTTGGAGGCTTATTATTTGGCTAGCCCAAGAAGAGTCATTTTGTTTCGGGGGTTTATCAGGAGCAAGCACGTGCTCAGGGGTTGCGTTGTGGTGGCTGTTAAAGAAACTGCTACTGGAGATTGTTGATGTACTTGAGGGAAATGAGTTTGATAATGGGCAACGGTTATCACGGGGACCATGGATGATAAATTTGCCAGCTTTAGTGAGTGTAAAAGTCTTATTGCAAGATGGGCAATTTGTGGTAGGCATGTCAAAATGGAGAAATAGTAATGTAACAGCTTACATATAAGAAATAGACATAGTTATATTAATTATAGAGGAAGGATACGGGAAAATCTTAAGGATATAGTGGGGGAGCATTGATGTTGTTTTAAAGAAAAAAAAAAAAAATTTTGTTACCTTGATTAGGTAAATTATTTTGTAAAAGAGATGAGATTCCATATTGTAAAGGTTGGTTCTAATTATGTTACTACTTGCCTAATAAGGAACATTGGTGTCGTTTAATAGAAAAAAAAAAATTACTAATTTTTGTTACCATGATTAGGATGAATTATTTTGTGAAAGATATGAGATTGCATATTGAAAAGGTTGGTTCTAATGATGTTAAAAGATTCCTATATATATAATTTGAATGTTTGGGTATTTAACTTTAGGTCTAAATATGTGTTGATTAAAAAAAAAAAAAAAAAAAAAATATGGAAGTTAAAAGAAATTTTATGTTACCTTGTTTAGATAAATTATTTTGTAAAAGATATGAGATTGCATATTGTAAAGGTTGGTTCTAATTATGTTAAAAGATTCCTATTTATATAATTTAAATGTTTGGGTATTTAAATTTAGGTCTAAATATGTGTTGATTAAACAAAACAAAAATTTTAAAAATATGGAAGTTAATAAAGTAGTGATAATCAAAAATGTCATATTATGCTACATGGGTGACTGAAAGACACCAAGACATAGAACGTCAAGTGGAAAATGTTTTAATTTTTGAGTTCATTAAGACCATAAAAACATTTATTACATAGTTGTTTTGATTTTAAAGATACAATTTTTGTTTTGCAATTAAAATAAAGTTTAAAGACCTCACTTAAATTGTTATATACATTGGTAAGCATGGAGTTAATGCTAATAAGTGTTTTGATAATTTATTTTTTAAACAATTAATTTCATATCGGATATTAATTAATATCAAGGATGGGTACCAGATTTTATCGCCGTTACCATAATTATTATTAAACCAGCCAAATTGTGTAAGGGGGCCAAAGAAAAGAAGATATAACAGTAAAATAAGCAAACATCAGGTATCCATTAAAATATCTTGATAGATCTAAAACAAATTTAACGAGTTATTTGAACACAAATAAAATAAAGAACTCGGCTCCAGCTGAGCCATTTAATACATGGGTCAAACTAAAAAATGATTCCCAAACGTCTTTAAACTTTCAAAAGTTAAAGGGGTGTTTTAAATTACAAAATGCACATTACTGCTTATATTTTGACTTGTACCTAGTGAAACAGGACCTTAGATTTATATAAAAATTGGTATTTGAAAAGTGATTTTATGCTTTAAGCATTACTTGAACGAAAAGGAAGATAAATATATGAAAAGTATGGATTTACTCCCGAGATTAATTCCGGGATATTCCCATAGACTAATAATACTATATATTAGCGAACAGCTGATTAATTCTCGAATATGATTGGTCTGCCATCTTAGGGACATACGCTAACAAACTAAAGGCTACATTCATTAATTGCGGAATTCAAAATTTACCTTCAAAAAATTTATACTAAAGCCCACAAACAAAGAATGAAAACTTATGTTCGCTGGGAAAAAACTGGAAACTTCATGGTAATTAGTTAAAATTGTGTGGAACAACCACTAATATGTTATCGTTAAAAGTAACATTAACGCCACCTAGAATATATCCTCTCTAGGCTCTATAATTAAATGTTAACCATAAATATGGGAAGATAATTTTGTGATGTTATCTTTATTTCTTAATTATAATTTTTCATTTGCAATTTTTCGTTGCACAATTGCGCACATTGAACGTGTTAGTCCTAGGGCCGGATTTGATGTGTTAGATTTAAGCAATGGTCAGCATTAATCAAAAAGGAATTATTTTGCCAGTTTCGCAATTATCCGAGATAAAGCAACAACCTAGACAAATTGCCAAAAGAAATTCAAAGAAGCAAAGGTAATCAGTCCTGGGCTCGGGCGGTCGAAAAAGGTAAAGCCAACCCCAGCGGTCATTAGCTGGTCTAATTGCGAAAACAAAAGAGAATAAAGTCTTTTACAGAAGCATAAGTCGACAGCCTTAAAAAAATCCGTATAAGTTTTCACGTCAATTATTGAAAATGACGAGTTGGACAGGACAGGACGGACACGACGGGACAACCAAAAGCAACCCCATAAATTGCATAACAAATTAAAGATGGCGCACTAAGTTGCTTAATAAATCGTAATATTGCAAGTACCCATCAATTCTTTTTCCCCCTCAAACATATCTCTGACCGCCATCTTGAGGGAGGCCATCTTAATTTCTTCCATGGTGTTGGGTTCGTCCTCGGATCCCAAATCTTGGCGACAAAAAGCGCGCGGTCCCGCCAAATTAGCCGCGAGCGGATTGGTGGACGGTGATAAGTCACGTGAATACTGCCGAGGCATAGATTGGTCGAACGGAGGGGAAATCTGATTGGTTGAGTGAGATGTATAAATTTTAATAAGTACGAGTCGTCATCATCATAATTCATAGTATAAAATTGACATTTATCCCGAAAATAATTTAAAATTTCAAAAAATTTTATAACAAATATCTATGTCACATTTTAAAAATAAAATTAAACAAAAATATGGTTTACTAATTTTTTTGATCAACTAAATAATATTTTAAATCGCTATTTATACTCAACAGCCAGCTGGTTTGCGATAAAAATGCACGCAAACAAACTTGTTCATCAATGGTTTTTCGATATAAAACACAGAAAATTGCATGGTTTAAAATTAATAAATATTTAAATAATTGCCCAACTTTAAAAAATAAAAAATGTAGTAAATTTGGATGTAATAAAATCGAGCGCTAACTTTATTCGCGGGATGCATGTCTCTATTCAGACCAAAATAGTTGGAACTGGATAATACGTCGAGGAGATAATATATAATAATAACAATGGTGGAATCCAACAAAAAAATATATATTATTATCTTTTCAAGGTTACCAAAAAACTGAGGTGTTGATCAATAATTTCTCTACAAAGTGGCCCTCTACCCCCTTCCCACCCCTGACTCCCCGCCCGATGCTTAATTCAGTTAAGCTCGTGAAGGCGATTCGTATAAAACCAAATTAAATTCATAAAATATAGTTACAAATAAAAAATTTCAAACAAAATATCTAGTTTTTTAAAGCGGAAAATTATATTTTTAAAAAAAAGGGGGCCTATTCGACTTTTGAGAAATGGCTACCTTGGTGGGGGGGGGGGGGGAGGCTTAGGGGGGATGAATCCAAAAATCAATAAAATTGCTTTCACCTATATTGAGGTAAATGGTTTTCAACACTAGATTTTTAAAGAAGAGTAATTATATAAAAAAAAGGCAATTTTATTTTATTGTCATATCTACAATTGTGAATATACACATATATTATCCATTGTTTTAGGATTTTTATTCAAAGAGGTATGTTTAATCACTTTTAATCATGAAACTTAATTGTTTTTGTTGGTATTTATCATAATTACATTAATATTCTACTTTAAAAATGCTAAATTTAACATTTAGTTATTGATTTGATTTAGTCTTTCATTGGTAAAGCTTCAGCTTTCATAGTGGTGGCCCTAGTGTTGTAAAATGGGCTGGGTTTTGTTTGGTCGGCCTTTGGTTTTAATCGACTAAACATAAACAGGCCAAAAAAAATTTGGAAAACTTTTCTTAGTGGACCTCTAGGCTTAGTCGAAATTTGAAAAATAGACCAGTCGATTGTTAGTCTTAGTTAAGCCGAAGGTTGACCAAATATAACCCAGCAGTTTTTACAACACTAGGTGGCACAAAGAAAATTTATAGAGGAGGGGCCATAATATCTCTAAAAAAACGTTTATTAATAATAATTTCTATTTCGTTAAAAATCATGTTAAAATCTTTAAACATTAAATTTAATAAATTGACTTTTATTAAGCTAAATAGTTAGGTTTGAAAGTTAGATATATAGACCATTTATGTGCATGGTCTAACATATCTACTGCATGACTCTTTATTTTGGTATATTGTACAATGTTTTCTTTACAAATTTTAACTAAACAACTTCAAATTTTAAACAGTGGAGGTGATGCATTTATATTATTATAATAAAAGTGCAAATGTAAAAGAAAAAGGGTCAATTTTAAGAATATTTATGAGTTTTCAAAAATTACACAATTCATTATATTTCCCAAGGGTAAAAAACCAGGAAAAATAATTATTAAGTTTTTATTAATTAAGTCCTAAAACATTCAAACTAAGCATAAAAAACATTTTTTAAGAATTTTACATACAAACTAGAAATTTGTACGGAAAAACCAGCAAATCAAATAATAAATACTATTAGCCTTGCCATCTATGAGCCATTATAAATTAACCAATTAAGTTAAATATACATCCAACTTCTTTAGCATGTGACATGAAAATGGTAAAAGACATAAAACATTTTCACCCTTCTAAAATTTTCTTATCAAATACTAATCGAAATAGTTATCTATAAGACCAAATTAGATTCAGAACATATTTAAAATGGTTAATCATTCACGTTCTCAATTGTGGTAATTTATAAATTATTTTTTATTAACTATATTGAATAAAGGTAACCTGATTAAAACTTGTTTACAAATAGTGAAGGAAAGGCAAATTTATGTTGATTAGCTATATGGCATACTGATGAGCTCTAATAAGCCTGCATTATTATTTTAAAGTCAAAAGCTAAAGAATTAAGATATTTATATAATCACATGAGCTTCTAGTTTAAAAATACTCCTAGCTGGCAGGGAAGTAAAGTTATTCTTTAAGTTGCGTGTTTAGTTTTTTATTAATAATTAGATATATTTACAATCAGTACCCTGTTTGCATAATTAAGGTTGGGTATAAAATTACTAAAAGTTGTATTTTTAACTATTAAATATAAAATTTTAGGATTTGCAAATATAAGCATTCTTTAAATATTTTAATAAAAATAATTTAAAAACTTTTTACCCAGTAATAAAAGTAAATGGCCAAAATCAAACTAATTCAAACAAAAAAATTAGCTATGTAGACATATAATTTTAAAATAATAAAGTTTGTTCAAATTTTTACATAAATTACATTAAGTTACAATTAAAGAATAACAATGCAATCAAACAATTCAAACTTATTTCATATTTGATAAACTAAATAGAGTATATTTAATATAAAGTATCTTACTAAAATGAATGTTAAAGTTATTAAATAAGCCTTATATAAGATAACTAGCAGATGAGTATTAAATATTAGTAATTCAAACATTTTACGAAATATTTATGAATCTCAATATCATTAAATAACCTTACATAGATAGTAAAAAAGTTATAAAATTGTTTTCTGGATTGTGCAAATTGTAAAAATATTTTATAGAGAGCAACAGGGTACAAAAAGTAGTATCTCGGATTAAGTTGCAATTGACAAAAAAGCAAAAAACAAATAAATGTCTACGAAAATGCATTTGTCGATTTAAATGTCTGCATCTAACTCTAAACCTAACCTAAAACCCCGACCTAAAACACTAACCCTAACGTTTTCGTCTCTGTAGACCCCTCTCAAGGAGCATTTTCGTTAAATATTAATAGACATTCATAGACATTTATAGACATTTTGTCAGTTAAACTTTGATCGAATGTATCGATACCAGTAATAAAAGTTATAAAATTGTTTTCTGGATTGTGCAAATTGTAAAAATATTTTATAGAGAGAAACAGGGTACAAAAAGTAGTTTCTCGTTATTTTTTGGCGTAGAGTTTTCATTTATTTTTGGTATGTTTGTGGTGTAGGCAGAATTTGCTTCTAGGATCAGAGTTAAGAAAAATGTAAGCAGGCTACAAAAAAATGGTCCAAGTCTTATTTTATGTCTTTGTCTGCTAATCATATTAGCCATATTCCAAGAAGGGAGTCGAATGATGTAAATCAAAACGTATTGGACATGGGAGAGGTGAAAGAGAGCCAGAAGACAATCACGTGTTACTTGGAGAGGAAAAATGGATTGGTGAATAATAAGTTAAATCAGGGCATGGGCCTTTCCAGCACAAGATGAAATTTACCAAAACAAACCCCACGACTGTAAACCAAATACATTAAAAGAAGAAAATCCGCCAATCATATATTGCCCTAACCGAATCTTACGTCTTATTCTTATTACATCCTGATGAAGACTTTGAACTTAATCGCAAAATTAATACCCATTCTATTTCATATGTGCCTATACGCAAAAAAAGAACTGTTATTACCTACTTGGTTTAATTTATATAACTATATTCATAGCAAATAAAACAGGTTTTATGACGTAATATACAATTCAACCTTTATATGGCCAGTTTTTATTCTTCTAGTTTCGTACTCGTTAATAACCTTATTTTTATGTGCAGAAGACAAGATGGGCTATTAATAAGCAGCTCATTCTCATATAAAAATATGGTGATCAGCATATGGCACGCGATATAACCAATATCTGCAGCTAAAATGGTGTAGCATAGATATTCACTATAATTCAGAAAATTTTGACCCTCGGTATAAAATATTTTTTTATCGAAACTCTATTGGGAAAGACTAAGGCGATAAGTTTATAATCTCACCAATAATAACCCTTTAATTAATCGATTATAATATTTTATAAACATATACATGTAATCTTTTAATTAGCTACTTATTATTTTATCACTCATAAAGGCATTTCTCTGATCTAAACTAAATATATTCTTTCAGGCAAATTCAAAGGGGCACGGCAGTTGATGAGTCAAAACTAAATTAAATCTGGTTTGTTCGATAATTTTAATGCAATTTGAGGATTTAAGGTGTTGGTAAATCTTGTAGGCTGAAACTATTCCCACTCGGATGAGTAAAAACTAAAAAAAATCGACCTTTTATTTAATTTCTAAACTATTTCTTCAATATATGGTCGCATTTTATATTTTTTATAAGTTAAAAACGTGAGTAGTGGGGAATATTGTTATTTATATGAAAAACGAAAAGCGATAAGTGTATGCTTTTTCAGTTTTACGATCTTATTATTTACTAAACTATAAGAAAAAGAGAGATCGTGTTTTAATCCGCATAAATCTAGAGGTAGTCTCCAGATACTACACATTAAGCAGTTCGGAGATATTTTTAAAATAATTGGAAGGTTATAAGAGTTCTTCAATGTTTTTAAAAAAATATATTAATAAACTATGTCAAAATGTAATTTAATACTTAGTTATCGCTCATGTTCTTATTTATTGATCAGTCAGTTAAAATTACCCTAAGGCTTACATATTAAAGAAAAAAAAAATGCTGTTTAAAAATTATTAAGATTTGTTTAGGACTTGATTGCTAAATATATGTTAATCGATGTTTCCTTTGCATTTAGTTAGGTCATAGGGGATACGGGCTAATTCCGAAACCTCAAAATCTCTAAACTACGATTATGCTATTGCTACGATTTTGCAATTTTCATAAGTTTTAGTTTTAAACGTTTATCACATCCTCAATAAAAATATTTAATTTCACTCCATTAATTAAAGAAGTTAGATTTAGGTGCAACCTTTAAATTTACTTATGTATGAACATTGTTTTTTATGTTATTATAAAAAATATTTAACAAATTTTTTACATGTTGAAATCAGAGGTCAGATTTGTTTGGAAGTTTATGCCCAAACCCGGCCCGGTTCAATTTTTTAACCTCATTGCCCGCCCGAGCCCGCCCGAACCCTTCTAGGTGTTCGCCCGGGCCCGCCCGAACATTAGAGCTGCCCGAAATATTAAATTTGCCTGTAAGGCCCGAAATTTTGCAATCTCAAATTCTTTCAACCACTATTTAAAAATAAGCATTAAATTAATGGCATATTGAATAAAACAAATATAGCAATATTTTATTATCCCGGAAAAAATCAAATTTCCTATATTATTTAAAAGTCGAATGATTTTTCCAAATTAAACTTTTGATCTTTAATTTTAATCCTAATAGATCAAATAACGTAGTATTTGGTCCTTCTAAAAAATCTGGCCAGAGTTTCTTTAAATAATTTTTATCACTGGCAAAACCGCTTTAGGTCACAATATTTTAATATATTAATTGTTAATGCATTTAGGTACAAACATGTTAGAACGTTTACAAATCATAAAACAGCAAAATATTAATTAAATGCAATCGATGTCCTTGAAAATAGTTACATAGCAATTTTTTAATTAAGTTTAAAGTATACATGCTTTATAAATATTCTTACAATAGACAAAATTATACTCCCCTATTGGGTAAACCAGTTTAAGCCCCTACCCTATGAACAAACTTCTTAATGAATAAAATTAGTTCAATTAGTCAATCTGTGCTCTTAGAACTTACTTTTTCTATAAAAAACAATAATTTATCAATAGAGTTTAAATGTTAATTGCATGCATTGTGGCAATTTGGGCATGACGTTTTGTATTATGTATAGACGGCTTATATGAATTACGAACAATGAAAGGGCTACATAAATTTAAATTTTTAAATCCTTTCCATGAACACAGCAAGGGATAGGGACTTGGTGATAGATTGGTTCGGGCAAAAATTATAGAAATAACTTGGGGACAGATGGCGAAATCAAGTTTCTTAACTCTTTTAGCATTTTTATTTACAATCAAATAAAAAAGAAACAATATAATACATTATCTAAATTCTTTTTATTAAGCTCGAATCCTATCATCGTGCCCGCGGGCAGTCGGGCAGCGGGCCGGGCAATCTGGTCTCTGGTTGGAATAATAACAGCAAACTTTAAAAATACTGCATAAGTAGTAAAATTAGCTTCATTCATTAAAGCATTTAGTATTATGACTGTAATATATTGTTAAGCGTTCCTTGTGTGTATATATTTTATGTTACATATGTTTTCCTTGTTCTAAATACATTATTATTGTCCGGTTGTTATAATTCCATATCGTAAATAAATACTACAAATGGCGCTGGTCAAAATAGAAGAATTCACAGATCAAGTAGACATAGAAGATTGGCTGTGAGTGTTGGAGAATGCCATGGAAATTAAAGAAGTCGCGCCGGAGAACAAGAAGAAATATCTCATAACATTCATTGGCCTCCCTACCCTGAAAAAGTTAAAGCTTAAGGTATATCCGAAACTTATTAATAACTGCACTTTTGATGAATTAGTAATTAATTTAAAATTATTATTTAAGAGTAAAAATTCTATTTTTTTTTCGAGACTAAGTTTTTTAAGATGTAGAAGAGGTACAGATTCAATTGAGGAGTATGCTCAAAAACTTGAGGGGTTAATAACAAAATGCAATTATGATGATGAAGATGAAATGTTAAGGGATGGGTTCTTATTGAATTTAGACAATAGCAGAGTAGAAAATGAAATCAGGATCAGGTTTCCAGAAGGTAAAGATGGAGATGAAAAGCTAAAATTCAAAACTGTATATAATTAGCTATAAGTTATGAAAGAGCAAGGGATGAAGTAGAGGATAAGGTCATACATAATGATATTAATAAAATTGTAAAAGGTCAAAATAATAACTATAGTGAGCTGATATGTTTTAATTGTAAGAAACAAGGTCATATAGCTAGGTTTTGTCATTTAAATAAAAATAATTCTTATTATAAATTTAAGAATTTCAATAAGGAAATGAATGGGAATTATTTAAATAGAGGAAATGATAACAATTACATTAGATGTATTAAAACTTATAAAATCAATAGAGCTTTGGTTAGAGCAATATTAAATGGGAAACCTTATAATTTTGAGTTTGATACAGCTGCTCAGGCTACTGTAATAGATAAGCAGACTTAGATAGAGATAGGTCAGCCCGGGTTAACAGAATGTCCTAGCATATTAGGTTATGGAAATTATAATATCAAAACTTTAGGTAGGTGTTTAGTTAAAGGGCAAATTAATGATAAATGTTTTGACATCTATGTGATAGTAGTCAATGAAGGTGATTTAATATTAGGGTTGCCTGAAATTTTAAAATTTGGATTTGAACTGCCAAAAAATATTTATATTCGACAAATTAAGTTAGAAAATTTGATTGATCAATTTCCCAAAGTATTTTCAGAGAAATTGGGCGTAGTAAACAATTTTTTGGTAGATTTACATTTAAAAACCCCTTATAGGCCTATAAGTTTGCCCCCGCGTAGGGTACCTTTTCCAATGAGGGAGGCCATTGAAAAAGAGATTAAAAGGTTATTGGAAGAAGATGTAATCGAAAAGGTTGATTCAAACACTGCAATTCAATGGTGCACACCTACCGTAAATCGTTATAAGAAAGATAAATCAATCAGGATATGTGGAGACTTCAGAGTCACATTAAATGATTATTTGTACGATGTTGGGGATACGTTGCCTACTTTTGAAGATGTTACAGCAAAACTGATTGGAGGCAATAAATTTACCGTCATCGATTTAAAAGACGCATTCTTGCAGTTGAAAATGTCTGAACGGAGTGCAAGGTTACTTACAATTGCAACACACTTAGGATTATATCGCTATCGCAGACTACCATTTGGAATCAAGGTTGCCCCTTTAATATTTCAGAGGTATATAAGCAACCTTTTATATGGAATTCCCAACACGGCAGTGTTTATAGATGACATTATAATAACGGGAATAAATGACGAACAACATGTGTCAAATATTAAAGAAGTATTAAAACGTTTTGAAGAAGTAGGGATAACTACAACCCCGAGTAAAATAAAGTTCCTTCAAGATTCCGTTGTCTACTTAGGTCATAAAATTAGTTCTAAAGGCATTCAACCTACGGAAGAGAAAATTTTGGCCTTAAGGGACTGCAAAAGACCAACAAACAAGTCTGAACTCAAAGGATTTTTAGGGTTATTGAATTATGTAGGAAGATTTATACCGATGCTTCAACCACAATGCGTCACATTACACAACCTTCTAAAAAAGGACTCTAAATGGGAATGGGGAATAGAGGAAGAAAAATGTTTTGATAAATTAAAGACCCTAATATCAAAAGAAGATAGTGTGGTTCCTTATTCATTAAATAAACCAATAGTTTTATACACAGATGCATGTGATACAGGACTGGGGGCGGTACTTATGCACGTGGAGCCTGATGGGAAAGAAAAGCCCATAGCGTATGCATCAAGAGTTTTAACCCCGGCAGAAAAAGAATATTCCACTATTGATAAAGAAGCTTTAGGTATCATATATGCTGTTAATAAATTCCATCAATACCTATATGGGAGAACATTCGTATTGAGAACAGATCACCGACCTTTACGATATATATTTGGTCGCCAGGGACATCATCACAATTGCAACTTGCGATTACAAAGATGGAGTACAAAATTAATGGCATACGATTTTAAAGTTGAGTATATATCTGGTGATAGGAACCAAATAGCAGATTCATTATCGCGGTTACCTACCCTTGTAGATGTTAGTGAAGACATTCACATACACATGATTGAAGATTTAGAATTTGATAGGAAGACGTTGGTGGAAGGAACAAGGAGGGATGCAAGATTAAATTCTGTTATTGATATGATCCGTTGCAATTGGAGCAAACCTGCCAACGATGCAACTATTCGTAAGTTATTTTACCCAAAGAAAAATGTATTATCCGTTGAAAATAATTTACTTTACTGGCAAAATCGGTTAGTGGTTCCAGAAAATTTCAAGCAAGCTGTGCTCGAGAATCTGCACACCGGACATCCAGGGATATCGGGCATGATTGACCTAGCAAAATTTTATTGTTGGTGGCCAAATATTAACGATGATATTGAAAACTTTGTTCACAGGTGTCAAAGCTGCCAACAAACTCGACCGAATATGGCCGAATCTCCCTTATATTTATGGCCTACTACGGAGGAGCCAATGGACCGTGTACATATCGATTTGGCTGGTCCAGTTAACCACAAATATTGGCTAGTATTAGTAGATGCGTATTCAAAATGGCCAGAAGTAAGGATTTTAAATTCGCTACATTCAGATGGAATTATCAAGGCGTTGCGGGAATGGTTTGCACGGTTAGGAGTGCCTAGGGTCATAGTCACGGACAATGGGGGACAATTTACGGGACAAGAATTCGCAATTTTCACAAGAGCAAACGGAATTAAACACGTTCGGACATCCCCATATCACCCAAAATCTAATGGCTTATGTGAAAGATTTATTAAGACTTTGAAAATGCGGTTTTACTCTACTTTTAAGACAAATCGAGATGAAGAAAAGTCGATTGCTCAAGTCTTGATGACTTATAGACTGACTCCCCATAATACTACCAGCGTGTCTCCTAGTGAACTAATGTTCAAAAGAAGAATAAGGTCCTCCTTGGACCAGCTACGTCGATCAGGTAGAGAGAAGAGAGATAACAATAGATAATATGTGGAAGCAGAAATATTATCACGATAGGAAGGCTTTTTACCGTACCTTTGAGGGGAGATAAAGTATGGGTAAAAAATGAAATGGAAAAGGGTTGGCACGCTGGAGTAGT
Organism: Gordius sp. MW1; assembly: GCA_964036665.1. Classification (NCBI taxonomy): domain Eukaryota; kingdom Metazoa; phylum Nematomorpha; class Gordioida; order Gordea; family Gordiidae; genus Gordius; species Gordius sp. MW1. Next base: position 26,154,930 of record OZ038527.1, read on the forward strand.
GAATCACAAAAAGAATGATTGGTCCTACGATGTTTGGGCAGAAGGGCGAGTAAAGCGGAAGCATGCAGACCAGTTAAGAAGAGCATTGGGGAATGTAACGAACTGGATAGGGGGTGATGACGAGAGGGAAGTACGAGAACAAGTAACCACGGCAATTAGTCCACGACCGCAGCGACGACGCCACCTCCAAGAAGATACGATGAAGAATATTATTAACTTGGGGGGGACTATTGTAATATATTGTTAAGCGTTCCTTGTGTGTATATATTTTATGTTACATATGTTTTCCTTGTTCTAAATACATTACTATTGTCCGGTTGTTATAATTCCATATCGTAAATAAATACTACAATGACATTAATCAGGTATTATATAGTTTATGGTATTCACAGCATTATAATAACTTTATGTTAATTAATATAAAGTTAGATTCTATCTCAAATAGAGGGCAGATGAGGCTTGTAAAATATGTAGTATCTATAGCAAACCACTAATTGATAATTTACTTATAAAAGTGTTAGCTGAGTTTTAATAAAAAACAAGGTATTTCATTTAAAATTGAGGTCTACAGTAATAAATTGAACTTATTTTTTGACTGGTTAATTGGCATACACTATGGTATAACTTTGAAATAAATACATTTAATGAACACTAATGTGTAAAATTATTACAAGTATGAATATAGTCTTAATTGCAGATCATATATTTTTTTAAATCTACAAATATATTAATGCAGTCTTAACTATTGCTTTATGTTATTCACAATCTCATTATGTAATAAAACATTGTATACAATATTGGTTAATTGATTTACAATTTTATATCATTACAAACGGGTAACAATCTATTTCATTTCTTCAACTGTAATTGTACAAATTCTTTTGGCTTTAGCTTCAGCCTTCTTCAAACTTAAGTAAAATATTGGGTTAATAGGCACAATCGCGGAAACGCATAATCCCGAATCTTAATGCTACACTTGATGCCAATTAAGATGTTTTAAAAAATATGCATTCATTTCATATAAACAAGCCTTTACCAAATTTTTGGTTGAAAACAAATAAAGATAATAATGAAAATATAAGTAAGCTTAGTTATTTAAATATAGTAAAATTATTTTTAAAATTTAATCAAATAGAAAAAACATAGGACTTTGATTATATCATAATCAGAACCATGAATTTGAAATTGATGAGTATCAATAGCAGCCACACCCAAATAAATATAGAAATACATTATAATGAAATGTTTGAAATTTGTAGATGCCTATTTGTAAATCAATAAACTCTATTAAGATTGCATTAATATGTTTGTAGATATTTAAAATTTATAAGACTTTATAATTTTTGCTTGTAATTAATCATTAGTGTTTATTAATTGCAGCCCATTTAAAAAATTCGAGATAGACACTACCTTGAATATATCATTGAATAAATGTCTTTAAAAATATTAATATAAATTAATATAGAGCAAAAATTAAGACTGCATTAATATGTTTGTAGATATTGACAATATCTGCAATTAAGACTATATATATTTTTGCTTGTAATTAAACATTAGTGTCTATTAATTTCAGCCCTCTTACAAAATTTGAGAAACATACTACCTTGAATATATTATTGAATAAAATATTCTATAAAATATTAAGATAAATTAACATAGAGCAACAATTAAAACTGTATCAATTTGTTTGTAGATATTGAAAAATTTAATATCTGCAATGAAATAGGCGTCGGAAGGCGAGGCAGCGATGTAAGTAAAATACTTTACCAAGAAAAATTCAAATTTACTTTATTAACACGAATAACTATAGACGTAATAATTTATACGAATACTTAAGTACAACAATAAAAGGGGGATTTACAATTAAAATGATTTGCGAAAGGAAAATTATAATATTCGGGAAAATTACAATAAATGGGGGAAAACGTAGGATTTGGGGACAATTACAATGGTTTAGGACAAGTACAAAGATTGGGGAAAATTTATAAAGATTTGGAATATTTACAAAGATTTGGAAATATTTACAAAGATTTACGAAAATTTACAAAGACTAAAATATTGATGTGAGATTTCGGTTTTAAAGACGTTGAATCTTCCCTGGGTGGTGGGCTTGATTGAACGAGCAATGTACTGCAAATCTTCAGAAGGGGTTACGCGATGAAAAACAGATGTTGCTAAGTTAAAAATAAAAATAAAAAGTAATTAAAAAAAGAGAGCGTCAAAGAAACATAGCCACTTCCGCGTCTAAGTTAACCCGCGGTAAAAGTGCCTTCCTTTGACCAATTCCTTGCAGAACCGTTCTTTAACCCTTTTACATTAAAAATAATAAAACAAATCTAAGTAAGATCAAAGTATACCGCGAACATTAAAACGTGGTATACTAAAAAATGGTACGTGGTATACAAGTATACCACATGCGATTAAGATTATATTTATAATAATTTTAAACATTAATGTACTAAATGGTTTATTGTATAAACTTTAACAAATTAAATGTGATTCATACATAAGTAAATTTTAAAGGTTGCACCCAAATCTAGCTCTTGAATTAATGGATTGAGAGTGGATGTGATAAAACGTTAAAACTAAAAAACATATGGAAATGAAAAATCCTAGCAAAAGCATTATCGTAGTTTCAGGATTCTGTCGGGATTTAACCAATATCCCAAATATTGGATTAAATGTAAGCCTTATAGAACTGCACATTTGTTTAAGGCCTGTTAGAAATTTTACGTATGTCTTAAAAATTAATTGGGGAGAATTCTATAAATTGTTTATATTATGTGGTTTTTATACAAAACGTGAATAGTGTACACCTAAAATGTGTGAATATTTTTATATGTACTTGACAAAAGTCAGGTGTTATATAAAATGTGCTATCAGAAAACATTTTTTGGCATCACACATAATTTAATATATGTTAATTTTGGCGCCAAGTGTAGCATTAAAATTCGGGATTCTACGTTTTTGGGATTGTGCCTAGGAACCGTTTTTAGTCCAAATGGCATAAGGTATATTTTACATGCCCATTTTATATCCCATAGACGATATTCAAATTTTAATGATACTGTTATTCAGATCAGCGACCATATTTAATCTATTAATTGTTTCAAACAATCATGATTTCCTTCGCATAATATCAATAGTTGCTTACATGTTTAATATTAATTTGATAAATTTGGTAACTAATTATAAATGTGGGTAATCATTTTAGGGGTTGCAAGGAGGTGGTTTTCCCATTGCGCTTAAAATTTTTTTTAACTGCAAAGTTATAGTTTGTTAGAATTTCCTTGATGCAAATATAACACGTTGCAACATCCTCATATCTCAGTTACCAACATATACGAATATAAATCGTAAGTGCATGCTTGAAATTAAGGGCCAACCCTACCATATGTAATTTAATTTTCCTCTTTGTGAAATGTACCCAATTTATAAAATATTTTTCTTATCAGAATCATATGTTTTAAAAAAACACAGCATGTGAGTTTTAATTTGCCTATAAAACGTTGATGGCATTTACATGTAATCTTTGTTTCAACAACACGTCTAATAACGAGGCGAAAAATAAAAGTAAAAAAATTGATAAGGAACTTCAAAAAGACAACAGAGAATACAAAAGACAGATAAAACTGCTTCTTTTAGGACCCGGGGAAAGTGGGAAGAGTACATTTATGAAACAGATGAAGATAATCAATGGGGTGGAATTTACTGATGAGGAAATAAATCAGTACAAATTAACTATATATAAAAATATAATGCGTGGGGCTCAAATTCTTACTAATGCAAGAAATAAATTAAACATTGAGTGGAAAAATGCATTATCTGCTAAACAAGCCAACAAATTATCTCAGTTTAATGACTATTTAAATTTTACACCCGAAATTTTCAACAACAATGTTTGTGCAATCAAAAGTTTATGGAACGACTCTGCCCTAAAGGAAACATACGAAAGAAAAGCAGAATTTCAGATAGTAACCTCATAAAGATTTAATTAATTCTACTTTTTATTAGGGAAACTCAACATTTTATTTTTTAGAAAACCTTGAAAGAATATCTAAGCAGGTAATTCCTTTATTTAATATCTAAGTGCAATTTATATACAGCTTATTTATATGTATTTATTTTTGTTTTATTATAGGCTTCAAATAACTTATAAAAAATTTAGATTATAACTTTTAATTATTTTCTGAATTTTTAAAATTATATCCACTGAGCCTTTTTAATGCCATCTGCTTACTATACCTTTTAATACATAGTTTTAAGAAAGATTTATATGATTATACTTCTTAAAAATTAGCCCTAGTATTCTAAGTACACTAATAAGCCTCCTAAAATTTAATAGCTTTAGCTTTTCTTTATCGTTGCATTAAGTGTAAACTAGTATAAAATAACCCCTTTAAATTTTGTAATAACTAATATTAAATATTTTATTGATTGTGAAGCAGCCTAATAAAATTAGATATAATCTTTTAAATCATTTCATTTTTTTTTATTCCAAAAAAACCAATTATTGAATTCACCATTTTAGGATTACGTGCCCACCCATTCAGATATATTACATTGCAGGAAGGCGACGAAATGCATAGTGGAACACGTCATCAATATACACGGTCACCCATTCAGGTAATAATCAATCAGTTAATCAATAATCGATAATCAATCAATCGTCAAAATTATTTTGTTTTGACCCATTTTTCTCATGACTAATACCCTCTCGGGCGTTATTAGTGTTATCGATACTGTCAACTTTTTAATTTATAAATTTGTGCCAATCTTAGCATTTTAAATTAATGCGAAAACTTGCCCTAAAAAGAGTTGATTTGGTGCGAAGCGAAGCTTCTTATTTTACGATATAAAGGCGCTTTTAATCTTTTTTTTTTGTTTATAATTAACTAATAAACGAGTTGCCTATTTTATGGATAATTTGATGTGAATTAGTGTTGCGAAAACGGCTGGGTTTTGTTTGGTCCCAAACAAAACCCAGCCGTTTTCGCAACACTAAATATATACCCATTAAAATTTTCTAATTAACAGCTCATAATTTTGAGACTTTTTTGGTCTGATAACACGAGTAGTATTCAGGGGGTACCCCAACCTTAAAAAAATTGTATATATATGTAACAAATATTCGATTAAAATATAATAAAATTATTCGAAACATTATGCTTTCGTCATACCCCTCTTCTAATTTAAAGCTTGCCCTAGACCCACACCGTAGACTTTTATGGGGGAAGATAATAAAGTTTATACAATGGTAAAAACGACACCTTGGTATTAAACAGATATAAATATCGCACCTCATCATTAGCTTTTATTATTATTACCCTACCTTTTGCTATAAAAAATTTCCTTAATTTTGAATCTTTAAGAACTAGAGTTATCATGGGCGTAGCCAGGCCCCGCCCCCCTCTAAATTCAAAATATTTTTAAATTTTTATGTAATTATGGCTATAATTGCAAAAAATTATTATTTTGCCCCTAACTAAAGCATGATTGCCCCCTCCCTCTCTAGATCCAATCCTGGCTACGCCCATGTTTATATCAAACTATAAAATAAGTTTTTCTTTTGCTCCCTCTCCTTATCTATTTTCTGGGTTGAAAATGGAGTTTGTAGTACACATAACGTTGGGCAATTTTAAGATCTAAGATACCACCACGTAGATTGGCTGTTTGTAAAAAATAAAGTACATGCTAGAGAAAGAGTAGAATAAGGGGGGAACAAATATTTTTATCTTAAAGTATTAATGTAATCGAATAAACTAGCTTTACCCTTAATTATTTATAAAATTTAGAAATGTCTTTTAAAGTTGGGTATCCGTTGTTTGTTTATTAGTAAAATCTAACTAATTAAAAATTTAGGGCATTTTAACACTTTAAATCCATTGTTATTTTCGCACTCATAAACGTCTGCTTTTTAAGCTATCGTCGCCTACAAATTTTATTAAATCTCTTCCTTAATCTTTCTTCAAATTGTTTCATGGCAAAGAATTCCATCAAAAATTGTTTTTTTAATTGAGTTTATTTGTAGTTGTGTTATTTGATTTTTCTCGTTTTTCTGGAATGATCGTTTCTGTGGTATCAATTGCTCAAACAAAACCCTAAGCCAAAATCACTTAGCAAATCAAAAACATTAGCATTTCTCGTCTATCAAGCGCAAAAGTTTAACCTTGAATCTCGTAATACCATTTTCAATGATGATCCGTTTAAATTTCATTAGATTTTGTGGGAGAATGATTAATCGCTCATCAATTTAGTCATTAGCACCCACGAATCATTAATCATATAAGCAAGCGGGTGTGATTTCAACTTTTCTAGACTTCGCTACTATTTCTCTGTTGTCGCTCCCAAGTCACAAGTGTCGTATGGCGTGGGACTGGGGGAGTGGCAAAACCATTCCTAGCTATGTGGGAAATTTAGATAGTTTAGCGATTTAGAGCTTAATCCCCAACACAAACTCATTATTGTCTCTGCTGCCCCTTCTCGAAAAAACCTTTGAACAAATCTACTCAAATTAGATTTGTCCTCTCCCTTTTACCATCTAACTATTCACAAAGCTTCTTCTCAATTAATCTAAAACATATCGATCAATCACAATTAATCAATCGACGAGGCCCCCTTGTTATCAATCATTTCCGTGGTCGCGTTATCCATTCCTTCAGCACTTGACCTCGTCGAGGGGGGGGGGCTGTCTAATGCTTTCACCGCTCTCTCCCTCGTTTAGCTGCTCGCTCCCTTGATTTGAAAGGAAGGCTCAAATTTGTCAACGTCTCGATTATCGCAGGAAGGGAGATTAGAGTATGTTAAAAGATCTCTTTTCTCCTTTAACCTAAAACAGTTACTAAGCCGCTAAAACTGCTCTTTGTGCTCTTTAAATCTCCGCACGCATTTTATTTGCCAATCGATCTCTATCTTTAAACCCCGGGATTATTATGGAAGTATGATTGGAGGGAATTGGCGCGTTAACCTCTTCTTTGACTACTTCTAATTTCTCATTCTCTCCACTCCACATGCTCACTTTTATCAACCTTCTTTCCAATACTGAACGGCGTTTTATGAAATCAATTTAAACCCCCTTTTAATGTGTAAATTTAAGCCCTTAAGCCTTAGTTAAAATTTGTAGAAAAACGAGTTAGATAGTCATTTTTTTAATATGTTTGCCCCTACCCCCTTATAATTTAATTTCTGGCAGAGCCCTGCAGGGGCGGCTGGTTCAACAAGTTTTTTTGGGATTAATTTATGAACTAATACGACAGCAAATTAACTAATTAATCAAATGTTTTTGCTTAAATATGATATCTCTTTTCGACTCGAGCTCCTCCTCCCCATCTGTAAAATTTGCGATTTAAAAGTGAAAAGATTTATTTTTCATTTTTTAAAGGAATTTAAAAGTTGGATATTTAGAAGAGATCATTTTATGTTTTAAAATAAAAAAAATATTTATGAATTATACGATTTAAAAAGATCCTGGTTTAGACTCGGCAACCAAAAACATCGGGATTGTACAATTTAGCATGGCTTCAATTCGTGGCTACTTTAGACTTGATATTAGTGTTGTTAAAACGGCTGGGTTTTGATTGGTCGACCTTTGATTTAACTAGGACTTGCGGTCAGCTATGGTCTGTTTATGTTTAGTCGACTAAAACCAAAGGCCGACCAAACAAAATGCAGCCGTTTTTACAGCGCATACTTTTTTCTAATAAGTTAGCTATGGAAGGTCCATATACTGGTCCGCATTAGTTCTTTAGTTAAAAATGATCCTTTAATACGATATGCCTAATTTTATTTTGATCATGACCACGATTTTTGGGCGTTTTTTATCGTTAGAACCCGAGATGGCACTAGGCTTACAGAGTGTATCTCTAATATATATGGACATTTCCTCATTTTCTTTTCAACCTTTTTTGCCCTTGATTAATAATTTATAAGCTCCTCTCAATGGACTGCCTCAGTTGTTTACTATTTGAAATGATTGACGTGATAACACTGGACACTTTTAAGGTGCAAGTGTGTCCAATGACATTATCGATTAGTGACATCTGAGAGTGCCTAAACCCCTCCTTTTTAACAAAAAATAATGTGTTGAGCATAAAATCGATCTGAATTGTCCGCACCAAAACAACATAAAGAAAGGTTGTTAACGATTTTGTTATTGAACTTAGCCGATTTAATAATATCAAATATAAAAAAAATTTCGTGCCACCCATACCATGGGCGTAGCCAACACTGGAATTAGAGGGGGGCAATAATGATTTAGGCAGGGGCAAAATGATAATTTTTTGAAATTTTAGCCATATATATTAATGAATTTCAACACATTTTTTGATTCAGAAGGGGGCAGCCGCCCCTCCCTCCACCCCTCTCCTTCCCCCTTGGCTACGCCCATGGGTTGATAAATGTTCGTTGAGCTGAACTTGTTTTGGTTCTACCCTAGAATATGCTATTGCCGGTACTATAACTAGATTAGGACAATTCGGTCATAATATTTTGATAGTGTATTAATTTTTTTTCGTGTGTTTGTCACTTTTTATTTGATTGTATAATATTTTTCAAAAAAAAATCGAGGAATAAATTCAAATTTATTTAGAAAATCTAACGAATTATAGCTTAAATTTTAGAACATCATAAAAAGGTCGGACTCTGGCGGCCAATTTAATTATAAAATCGGACCGGGCCTGGTTCGGGCATAAAAATTTACCTCTGATAGAAAGCACCCTAGCTAAAGCCCGTAGTAATTTAAATTATAATCGCCACCTTTAACTTCCCGAATCGTCTTAAAACTGAGATATCATCATATATATTAACCATGAATACCATAAAGCTCTATCATATTTTCCTAAATAGTTATCTTACGGGCGAATTAATTTTTTTGGGGAAGGGGACAATATTATTTATTTTTATTGACTCGAGAGGTACAGAATAGGAAGGGTCTTGATTTAAGAATTATAAAAGTTATATGCACATTTAAATCTTACGATTGTTGGGCTCGGCTGTATTTTTCGATTCACGGCTATTAACTTTGAGAGAAGCCCTGGGTGCTATATATATATTAAAGAAACTTGATGCGCAATGCTCTTCTTCTCATTAAATTTCCAAACTCTACTATTTTCAGGTGAAGATTATAGGTAATATGTGTGCTCCCCGAATATAACGTATAATAATAGTTATTCATTTAGGTTTGTGGACGTAGGAGGTCAACGCTCTCAGCGCCAAAAATGGGTTCAATGTTTCGAGGGCGTCACTTCGATCATATTCATCGTAGATTCTTCTTCCTACGACGAATACCTCCCATGTCCAGCCGAACGCTTCAAGCGCACTAGCGCCGTTACCATGGCGACGAGCATCGGCGTCGTTACCATGGCAAACGGCGCTCGCGTTCCCACTTTACGCGTCTATCCCACATCCCCACCACCCCCACCACCTACTGCCGCGGACGACCACACTCTCGAAGTAGACGCTGCTGCCTCGCCCGACCCCGTACTCAATAAGTTGGATGAGGCGCGCGCCATTTTCGAGACTATCGTCAACAACCGCTTCTTCACCTCCGTCTCCATCGTCCTCTTTCTCAACAAAACCGACCTGCTCCGGGCTAAGCTGGCTTCAGCAGCAGCTCGCTCAAATTTGGCTCGACACTTTCCGAACTTTCAAAATGGCGTCGATACCGAAAAAACTGTTTCTAGGAGTGAGACGAGCGAAGCAGAAAATGGGTCAGCTCTCGGAAGTGCCATTGAAGATGGCGCATGTTCGGATGCCGATTTGATTCAGGTGCAGACTTTTATTCTCAACCTGTTTTTGTCGGTTCGACGTGATAAAAGTCGTCCTCTCTTCCACCATTTCACTACTGCCATCGACACCGCTAACATAGAACGCGTCTTCAAAGCCGTCAAAAGTACGATACTCGACAAAAATTTGCAGAGTCTGATGTTGGCTTAACCCCTTTGCTTCCCTTTCTATCAACTTCACTCCTTCCTTAAGGAACGGAAGATAAACTGTGAGCGACGTTATTTTTATGGCAAGCCATTTTTGGTTGGTTGATGATCTTAATGTGTTATTAAATCTCATTTCACAATCACTACTAAATTTGAAACTTGCGAAAAGTTTGAAATCAAAGCTCAAATCAGATGAAGTATTTCACACATATCCAATTTACCGCCCCGACACTATGATCTCTCAACCACGGTTGTCAACCATTCGCGTTATATTATTTTATTAAATGAGCATTAGTTTTAGATATGATATGCAATATCAAGTTAAAATAGTTACCATCAGAATCATCGAATATTATTTATCGCCAATTGTGCAGAAATTTAGAAAAGAACGGTTATTATCCAATATATACCAAGCGATTTTTATATACAAGCCACGTGAGGATGGATGGTAGATGTAGAAAGAGTAGGAGGTTAGGCATAATTGGATATACTCCCTTATCACGAATCTGTAAATTGAATATTGTTGTTATTAACCTTTTAATCATGGGCGTTGTCCGGGGGAAGTTTCCCTCCTCTCAAGTAAAATTCTTATATTTAAAACAAAATTATAATTGCATCTTAAAAATTAGGCTACGCCCATGCCTTTATCTATATTGTATGTACCTATGCGAGGATGCTTAACTAACTGATTTTTACTTCAGTGTTATCAGGTCCTTAAAATTTAATCACTACTTTACGCATTTTAATTACAATACGCGGTCAACGAAGCGATAACTTTATGTAAATACGATTAATTATATATTTATATCAACATACGCCATCTTGAAATGTTCTAGTCTTTAATTTGCTAAAGTATAAAATAAACATTACATTTGTGTTGTTGCCTTTTCTTTAGACGTGTGTGGCTCCTATATGTATATTTTCCATGGACGTAGCTTAAATAGAAAATAACAAATTTTTAAACAAACAACGTTAAAAATATTTGAAAAAAATTTGTTTAATATGAATTAATATAGACACTGATTGGCAAATTTACACTGTAATATAAATTTTTATTATTAATTTAACATTAATATGAGATTACTAGTTGCGTTATTTCTTATTAACGAATTTGAATTAATAAGGACATTAAAACTTTTTTTTGCAAATTATTTAAGCTACTTTTTTAGACAAATAATGTTTAATTTAAGTTTAATATTATGAGTAGTACGATGACGGAAAATCGGTTGATTGATCGTGTTTAATGGGTGTTCAGAGAAAGGTGGTTAAGGTTTTTATAAAGTTTTTGGTCGAATATTTAAAAATGATAGCTTTATTATGATATAACTTTAAATTTCATTTTATAATTTAAAACAAAAACCCGTGCAGTTCTCTACTATTTGCTCTTTAATTATGCCAGGCTCGGCCTATTATATAAATTCTATAAATAATAGGCCCACCCCGAACTTTAAAGTCTATGATATTTAAGGCCAGACCCAAAAATTGAAGCTCAGGCCGGACCTATGGCCGCCCATGCAGGTCTCTAGTTGAGGCCAGAGCATTTATCGGAGAGCAAAAAATATCCTATAAATTTTTTACACTTAATTTATTTTCCCCCTCTCTAGTCTAAATCCTGGCTACGTTCATGATATCTTCAATGTAAAGTCTATTAAAGTTTATGTCAGTTACTAGTTAGAAAAACAATGGTGAGATGTAAACAGATTTTTAAATTCATGACTTAGAGGTTGTTTAATATTTGGCAAAGAACATATTTTAAATTATCACCAAATGCACATAATTGCTTTTTCAATATTGACCATTTTTATTATTTACATAGAGCCCTGTACGGGTGACCCGAAACCCGACCCGAACGGGTTGATTTTAAAATGCCTTCGGGTCGGGTTCGGGTTAAAAAAATTTAAATGCTTTCGGGTCGGGTTCGGAGAAAATTATAAAACTCGGGTCCGGGTCGGGTTTAAAGGTTATGAATTTTGTATTGAATAATAGACATATCTTTTAAATTATTGCTATTATATATAATATTTTATAATTAATATCGAAATGTATGATTAATTTATCTCATACATTCATTTAAATTGGTTTCTTTTAAGTTATATCTGAATTTTGGAATAACGCAATTTTGGACTCAGAAAGGTAGAATATCTTATGGATGCTATAAATTAAGATAAACATGTAATTGATATCACAAAACTTATTAACCATTTTGTGAACTCCCATTATTCTTTTTTAAATGTTGATGTCTCAACTTGCTTTAACATATACACAAGAATAAAATAAAATTAATATGATTATTATTAAATGAATGATTAAAATGTATAAAAACATTATTTTACAAACATGGTTTAAAATTTAGAGTTTAAAAAAAATGATCAAATTTTCTCCTTTCATTTCCGCACAATTGCCACAACCATAATTAGCCTTAAAATCAAAATTGCTTGATAATAATAAAAACAGACTCATTTTTATTTAGCAAAAGTTTGAGAATATCTGCATTTTTTATGAAGATTATGAATGGCTTGTTATGTTAAGTGGGATACTTTGGGTAAAATATACTAAAAAAAACTTTTTTAGGATCTACTTTTTTTCCTAATGCTTTTACTTCTGGCAAACATGTTTAAAAGTGTTAAATCTGTCGTTATTTTTTTGGGATATAACATTTCGTTGCCATTTAAAACCATCGAAATCAATTTTACACCAATCACTTTTTTTACTTTCGGTCGGGTTTGGTTTAAAACGCTTTCGGGTTGAAAAAAACGCTTTCGAGTCGGGTCGGGTTGAAAAAAGTGACTTTGCAGGGCTCTAATTTACATTCAATGAATTTAACAAGCATGAATTGACTCTAATATACTATGTGGTCTAAATGAAATTTATCAATAAGGGAAGACAGAGATGTGAATGATACGGTGTAGCTTTGGGTACACTAAGCTCGACCATATGACGAATGACTTTCTCTGAAAAAAATGGGTATTTAACCTATGGCCATTATTAACGAAAATCGGCTAAGGTGCTATGGGCAATACTAAGAAGCATGGGCGTAGCCAGGTTTTGGTATGGGGGGGGGGAACGTTTAAAAGTTCAATTAGGGGGGGGGGCAAAACATAATTTTTTTTTATTTTTTAAGGGTTTTTGCATTGAAATTTTTTATTATGATTTAGGGCCCCCCCTGGCTAGGCCCATGCTAAGAAGGGAGACGAATTATGTGAGTCTCGAAAAGTACTGGACATTGAGATACCGGGGAAGAGAAGAAGAGGGAAGACCTCGTGTCACGTGAAAAGGGCAAGTCGATAAAGTTATGTAAACAAAAGAGATTAATCAAGCACTAACCCGATCTAGATGGAAGAAACTAGTGATGCGGAAAAACCGAGAAAAATCTCGGTCTCGTCTCGTCTCGAACGAGAATTTGAAAAATGGAGTCGAGATCGAGACGAGAATTTTGATGTCGAGACGATACGAGATTTTTTTGGCGAGATCTCGACTTTTTATTGATCATTAGATTTTAGCAAATTATTGTGTATTTTAATCTACATGGTTTACATTTAAGGTGTTAAGTGTAAATCAATATGTATGGAATAATAAATTGCATAGCAATTGATATTTTATATTAAACCTAAGTGTTGTATATATTATACATTTTTGCAAAAAATTTAAAATTTGGCAATCATTTACCTTAATATGGTTGACCCTAAGGGTATGTGAATAATTTTGTAATGTATTTCTCACATTCCATGGCATTATTTAATATTACAAAATTTTAGGCTTAGAATGAGTTCTGATGGAGTAGTAAATATTACTAAAGCATATATGTATGCAGTACTCATCCTGCATGATGCGATATTATAAATTGGTGGTCAATCAGTTTGAATAATTATACAAGTTAAGCTAAAGTGGCTTGATATTTTTGAGCACCCGCCAAAGAGTATTTATTGACACCCTAAAAGATTAATAAATCATGAATATTTTAGTTTTTATGCTTCAACGAAGTGCATTCAAATTTACTATAATTTCTACAATTGTGAAATATAAAATAAATACTAGAACCTAAACTGTATTCAATAAATAACTATTTGATGGCAAAGTTAATTAGAACTGTAAGGTAATTATTTGGAATATAAATTTGTTATAATGATTTTTGTCTTACATTTAAATCAGTTATCAATTCTGTAAATAATAGTAATATCATTAAAAGTCACTGAACTTTGTAATTTATAGCGCTATAGTAAACATGCAATAAACACTATGGACTATAATTGATGATGGTATAATCAATGGACTTAAACGTTTGCCTTAACTTTAGCAAGGGTTAATAAAGGGTCTCAATTTGCTCAATAATGCAACTAAGTGAACTATAAGCGAACTTATAATTTTCCAAGTCTATTTATAGTTGAGAGACACAGTGAATTTGATACAAATGTTATAATTTGCTAGAACAATAAAATTTATTTTTCTATATTTCAAATTTATTTATAGTTTTTTAGTCTGCACTTTTTATAGAAAATGTTACCTTTATGAATTAATTCATATCTTTACATTGCCAATGAGATGTCGTGTCCTGTTAAATCTTCCAATAGTTTTTGTAATATATTTTTCAAAAAATATAAAAGTTTGCCATTTGGATTTTTTAACACTTATTTAATGTTTTTAATAAAACAGGAGAAATTTTTATTACGTAAATATTTTTTTTTAAAGTCGAGACGAGACGAGATCGAGATTTTTCTAGACCGAGACGAGATCGAGATTTTCATAATCGCTCCCGAGACGAGACGAGATTTTGTTTTCGAGACCGAGACGAGATCGAAACACTAGAAGAAACATATCAAAATAAACTCCACGATTGTGAGTAAGAATATAGGAACTCTTAAATTTGTTATACCCAAAAATAGCATACAAGCGAGATTAGTGACCCGTTGCACATTAAGTTTTTTGAAGGCTCTGAAGTAATATATGGTAGGGCAAAAATTTATATACTATAATAGATAGTTGAGACATGTCTGAAATTCTCATAAAGACGAGACCGAGATCCTTTAGGCTGAGACAAGACGAGATCGAGATTCCCATAATCAGGGCCAAGACGAGATTTTGCTTTCGAGACCGAGACGATCGAAATACTAGAGGTGTTAAATATAACTATGTTAATCAGAAGATAATAATAAACCCTTTCAGGAGTGCCGCAATTAAATTAAAAGTATCCTTTAATTAGCGCCATCTATAGGCAATTTTAATTAGAGACTAATTTGAACTATTAATTGCTATGCAATTTATGGGCTCGTTTTTTGGTGTCCGTCCGTCGTCCGTCGTCCGTCGTCCGTTACCCTCCCTATCTATTTGCATTGGGTATATTAGGTTATCGCTTTTTTAAATTAATGCATGAGAAAGAGTTGCCCCACCCCTCATCTCTATCTCCCTCGCTGTGTTATTTTTTAAATTAATGCATAAGAGGTGCCCCACCCCTCATCTCTATCTCCCTCGGTGTGTTATAATATAAGATTTGTTAAATTATCTATTATATAATAAACATAAATAAAAGTTGTTTACTTTTAATTGCTATGCAATTTAACTAGTTATATAATAAACATATATAAAAGTTGTTTACTTTTAATTGCTATGCAATTTAACTAGTTTTTGTTAATAAACATAGATAAAAGTTGTTTACTTTTAATGCTATGCAATTTAACTAGTTATATAATAAACATAAATAAAAGTTGTTTACTTTTTAATTGCTATGCAATTTAACTAGTTTTGGGGTTAGAATCCCGGAGTTTTTTTGACTCTTATGATTGTTCTTGTTACTATCATTGATAATAAGAATTTATGGCCGTCCGCTGGCTGCTGACCAATGAAAAAAATGACCATTGGCCAAAATGTGAATCGAAATTATTTTTTTCGTTTTTTTTGACTTATGATTGTTCCTGTTTCTACCATTGCTATTATGACTTTTTGGCCGTCCGCTGGCTGCTGACCAATGTTATATAATAAACATAAATAAAAGTTGTTTACTTTTAATTGCTATGCAATTTAACTAGTTTTTGGGTTAGAATCCCGGAGTTTTTTTTGACTCTTATGATTGTTCTTGTTACTATCATTGATAATAAGACTTTTTGGCCGTCCGTTGGCTACTGACCAATGAAAAAAATGACCATTGGCCAAAATGTGAATCCGAGTTTATTTTTTCGTTTTTTTTTGACTATTATGATTGTTCCTGTTACTACCATTGCTATTATGACTTTTTGGCCGTCCGCTGGCTCCTGACCGATGGAAAAAATGACCATTGACCAAAATGTGAATCGAGATTATTTTTTTCGTTTTTTTTTTTGACTATTATGATTGTTCCTGTTCCTACCATTGCTATTATGACTTTTTGGCCGTCCGCTGGCTGCTGACCAATGGAATAAAATGACCATTGGCCAAAATGTGATTCGAAAACTTTTTTTTTCGTTTTTTTTTGACTATTATGAATTTATGTCCACTTTTACCGTGTCCTGGCTGCTGACCAATGAAAAAAAATGACCATTGGCCAAAATGTGATTCAAAAATTTTTTTTCGTTTTTTTTACTCTTATGAATTTATATCCACCTTACCGTGTGCTGGCTGCTGACCAATGAAAAAAATGACCATTGGCCAAAGTGAGCATCAAAATTTTTTTTCCGTTTTTTTGGCTATCATTGACTTATAAAGTATCTGTTGGTACTGACCAATAGAGAAAAAGTGACCATTGGCCAAATTTTGATTTTTTTAATTAAAAATTGTTCAAATTCAACAAAAAATTTCTCCCAACAATTCTGCAAATTCTTAACATTGTGTTGTTTTATAATATAATGTTTGTTAGACCCATAATCACTAAAGGCCATAAAAACTAATGTAATACGCAACTAGATGCAAACACTAAATCTAACCCTAACCCTTGCCTATATTACATTTTGCCTTTATTACATTTTGCCTATAATGGAAAATTTGTATAAATAATTAGTTAATCATTAGGCATTTAATACCCCCCTATAGGCATTCTCGCCTCTTCCCACCTTTCTCGCCCCTTCCCACCTTTCTCGCCCATAAATTGCATAGCAAATATGATACATTTATACGAAGTACAGATGAGTCGTCCCCCCTTCCCTTCCCCTCTTCCCTTCCCTTCTCCCCCTTCCCACGAGGGCCGAAGGCCCGAGTTTATATATTCCTATCTGTTTTAGCATGTGATTCGAAAATGATAACAGACATATAACGTTTTCGCTCTTATTAGAGCTCATATAGTTAATTTTCTAGTCACACACTAAGCGAATTAGAGGATTAATTTAATTGCGGCACTCCTGAAAGGGGTTATTATTATTTTCTGATTATTATCGAAAACCCGCAATTTATGAACCAATTTCTAATACAATAACTATGTTACCTGGTAAAATTGGTTAAACTATATGGAAACTCATAGTATCAAATTAATTTACAATTCTTGCGTTGTGTATATATTTAATTAAACAAGATAATATTCTGATGTACTAATGTTCCAAATGTCTATTATTAATTTTGAGTCAAATGCTAAAAAAGATAGGGATATATTTAGCCATATAATCTGATTAAACCTGCCCCTAGATGGCAGTCACTCGTACATTGGGCTATTATCTCGGTTAATTCGATTGAAACTGTGGTACCCTTCCCCCCCCCTCCCCCACTCTATTCCCTTCTTCACATGCTGCGTTATTTTTCCCCCCTTATAATTTTATTTACCTATCACGACGCTTCAATGATTTTTATATAGGCATAAAACAACTCATACTGAAATAACACAGGTCTACCAAAAAACATCCTGCAATCGGACCCATAATTCTGATAGAAAATTTTGCGCTGAAACATAATCTGTTTTTAGTTTTTTTCCACAATTACCAGTTTTATAGATATACGAGGTTGAAGGTTCCAAAAATGCCCTTTTTAAGCCTTTTTGAGGCTATATTTCCACGGTATTTTTAATATTTAGTGAAGAATAGTAATATATTGATGTAGATTAAAGTTTCATCTATAGGTCCATTCTTTTATTTTTAATTGCTATGCATTTTATGGGCTCGTTTTTTGGTGTCCGTCCGTCCTATGTCCGTTGTCCGTTACCCTCCCTATCTATTTGCATTGGGTATATTAGGTTATCGCTTTTTTAAATTAATGCATGAGAAAGAGGTGCCCCACCCCTCATCTCTATCTCCCTCGGTGTGTTATATATAAGATTTGTTAAATTATCTATTATATAATAAACATAGATAAAAGTTGTTTACTTTTAATGCTATGCAATTTAACTAGTTATATAATAAACATAAATAAAAGTTGTTTACTTTTTAATTGCTATGCAATTTAACTAGTTTTGAGGTTAAAATCCCGGAGTTTTTTTGACTCTTATGATTGTTCTTGTTACTATCATTGATAATAAGAATTTTTGGCCGTCCGCTGCCTGCTGACCAATGAAAAAAATGACCATTGGCCAAAATGTGAATCGAAATTATTTTTTTCGTTTTTTTTGACTATTATGATTGTTCCTGTTTCTACCATTGCTATTATGACTTTTTGGCCGTCCGCTGGCTGCTGACCAATGTTATATAATAAACATAAATAAAAGTTGTTTACTTTTAATTGCTATGCAATTTAACTAGTTTTTGGGTTAGAATCCCGGAGTTTTTTTGACTCTTATGATTGTTCTTGTTACTATCATTGATAATAAGACTTTTTGGCCGTCCGTTGGCTGCTGACCAATGAAAAAAATGACCATTGGCCAAAATGTGAATCCGAGTTTATTTTTTCGTTTTTTTTTTGACTATTATGATTGTTCCTGTTACTACCATTGCTATTATGACTTTCTGGCCGTCCGCTGGCTCCTGACCGATGGAAAAAATGACCATTGGCCAAAATGTGAATCGAAATTATTTTTTTCGTTTTTTTTTGACTATTATGATTGTTCCTGTTCCTACCATTGCTATTATGACTTTTTGGCCGTCCGCTGGCTGCTGACCAATGGAATAAAATGACCATTGGCCAAAATGTGATTCGAAAACTTTTTTTTCGTTTTTTTTGTTGACTATTATGAATTTATATCAACTTTTACCGTGTCCTGGCTGCTGACCAATGGAAAAAAATGACCATTGGCCAAAATGTGATTCGAAAATTTTTTTTTCGTTTTTTTTACTCTTATGAATTTATATCCACTTTTACCGTGTGCTGGCTGCTGACCAATGGATTAAAATGACCATTGGCCAAAGTGAGCATCAAAATTTTTTTTTCCGTTTTTTTGGCTATCATTGACTTATAGAGTATCTGTTGGTACTGACCAATAGAGAAAAAGTGACCATTGGCCAAATTTTTGATTTTTTTAATTAAAAATTGTTCAAATTCAACAAAAAATTTCTCCCAACAATTCTGCAAATTCTTAACATTGTGTTGTTTTATAATATAATGTTTGTTAGACCCATAATCACTAAAGGCCTTAAAAACTAATGTAATACGCAACTAGATGCAAACACTAAATCTAACCCTAACCCTTGCCTATATTACATTTAGCCTATATTACATTTTGCCTATAATGGGTTTTTTGGTGTCCGTCCGTCCGTTGTCCGTTACCCTCCCTATCTATTTGCATTGGGTATATTAGGTTATCGCTTTTTTAAATTAATGCATGAGAAAGAGGTGCCCCACCCCTCATCTCTATCTCCCTCGCTGTGTTATTTTTTAAATTAATGCATAAGAGGTGCCCCACCCCTCAGTGTTGTAAAAAGACCTGGGTTTTTTTAGCCGTCCTTTGGTCTTAGTCGACTAAACCAAAAAGACCTCGAGGTCTTTTGGTCTGTTTTCTTAGTCGACCTTTGGTTGAGCTAATACTTGGAGAAAAGACCTTAAAGGTAGTTAGGCTATTTTATTTAGCCAACCTTTAGGTTTAGTCATAATTTTGTTAATACCCCAAAGGTTTTTACTTGTTATTATTAGTCGACCTTTGGCTTGGCTTAGGTCTGGCGGGGTGGTAGGAAAATAATATATAATTTAATGAGTGAATTTAAAATTAAGCTATATATAGTTACGGGTAGATTTTTAATTGTACTGATATGATTTAATAATGGTTGAGGGTGATTTTTGATATTGATACCTAGTTGTAAAATATAATTTTAAGAATCAATCATTTGTCAAGCTAATTTGGTGACAATTGTCATAATGGTCCTTTATAAAGCAAAATAAATTGTTTTGACGGAAATTGGTGGGGTATGGTGTCATAAATATGTTTCAAACTTAAAATTTAAGTTTGTCACCTAAGCTTGGTGACAATTGTCATAATTGTCATTTTAAAAGCTAGATAAATACTTTTAACGAAAATTGGTCGGTTAGAGTGTCATAAAAATGTTGCAAACTTAAAATTTAAGTTTGTCACCTTAGCTTGGTGACAATTGTCATATTTGTCATTTTTAAAGCTAGATAAATACTTTTAACGAAAATTGGTCGGTTAGGGTGTCATAAAAATGTTGCAAACTTAAAATTTAAGTTGGTCACCTTAGCTTGGTGACAATTGTCATAATTGTCATTTTAAAGGCTAGATAAATACTTTTAACGAAAATTGGTTGGTTAGGGTGTCATAATAATGTTGCAAACTTAAAATTTAAGTTTGTCACCTTAGCTTTGTGACAATTGTCATCATTTTTAAAGCTAGATAAATACTTTTAACGAAAATTGGTCGGTAAGGGTGTCATAAAAATGTTGCAAACTTAAAATTTAAGTTTGTCACCTTAGCTTGGTGACAATTGTCATAATTGTCATTTTAAAGGCTAAGCATTTTACCCCTCTTGATGACAAAGCTTATGCGTCCGAGCACATATGCTAGATATGTGTTTACGTCCAAGTCAGAGCAAAACAGCAACTTTACAACTATACGTATAATATATGAAGCTTAAATGTTTTATTGCTGCATAAAAATTTTCTTTCATATTAAATCAGGCTAGACCCGTTACAATATGAATGAACCAGAGGAATATAAACATTAGATTCTACAAAGTATTTTATGTCATGGTTATGCGTTTATTTTGTAGAAGAAACTTAAATTACATTTAAAACTCAGTGACATTTCTTTAAGGCTTATGCTAAGCTTTATCATAAATAAATTGCATAGCAATTAATAAGTATTAATATGCTCTTCCCCAATTAATTACATATATGCTTTTTATTCCATATCATAAAAGAAGCTTTTCCGTGTAAATTATATTATTGGATAAACTTATTTGGGTAATAAAAAAAAATTTCAATACAAAAACCCTTAAAAATTAAAAAAAAAATTATGTTTTGCCCCCCCCCCCCAATTAGTCACTGCCCTTTCCTAATTAGACACTGCCCCTCCCTAATTAGCCACTGCCCAAATTTTGGATAGTCGAGGACCTTTTTTTTTGCTCTCAGGAAAATTTTTGGTAGGGACAATTTTTGGATGTCGAGACCTTTTTTTTGCTCGCTGAAAAATTTTTAAATTATTTTTTTGGTGTCAGAAAATTTTTTTTTTAATTCTACCCCACCCCCCCCCCCCCCCCTAATTCAAAACCTGCGTACGCCCATGTTAAATCAAAGTCATTTTTTTGCTTATTTTTCACGTCAATTATTATTATAGGACGGTCGTGTCCCCTCCTGCGTGGCTAAATAAATTAAGTGGGCCTGGGCCTTGGACCCTCTTTAACTATTTGTTTAAAAATTTTTGCATAATAAACACTTACCAATTATATTTGATATATTCTTAATCTATTAAAATTTATCTATAAAATGATATATATTCTGCTAATACACCCGGGTAAATGGCAAAACAACGTTTGCCGGGTTCATCTAGTGCAAAATAAAATCTAAAGTTAATTTCTATCATAGCACCTTTCACAATATAGAACGCGAATGGCTTAAAAATATAAAAAAGCCACATATGTATGAAATATATTTTGACAAATATATGCAAAAGGAAGATTTTATGGATTCAAGATAATTTATATATAACTTTGCCCGTAGAACACAACGTTAAAACCTATTTGGACATGAAAGGTACGCCCGTTTTAGTCAATTTCACATCTTGATCAAGTTGGACGTATTGCAATGTTTGTCGTGTTACTTTTACAAAACACAAGTATCCAAAGGCCAGTGTTCTAGGCAGGATTGCCTCAAGGGGGGGGGCGTAGATTTTGTATCAAAAAGTTTCGATTAAACAAAAATAATTTAAATTATATACATTCAATATCTACAATGGGTTTTTGATAAAAAAAACATCAATATTATCTACAATAATAAGTTTGTACATAAAAAAGCATTAACAATTAATTTGTTTAAATCGTGACCCAATTGCACCTGTGGTCTTTCTTCCATGAGCGCAATTTGCAAAGAGCTCCTTACAAATTCTCTGTAAACCCAAGCCGGAGCCATTGTTTGAATTTGAAATATGCCTTAGTTTTTTAGGCTTAATTGGTCCCCCAATACGAAAAAACCAATTGCCCGAGCTCGGTCCGCTAATTTTTTGATAAGCAAGAAACCAGCATGGATCTTTCACAGAGATATTCTTTTATATTTTGCAGCCTTTTAAATGCAATTTTTTTGTTAATTTTATTTAGAGGTTGAGTTGTTGGTCAAAGGAGGGTGCGAGATAGCTACCCACGCCGCACGCTTAGCCCTGGAACACCTCCCTCTGGGTGACTCCTTTCTAAAACTGGATTTTAAAAATGTTTTCAACAGCGTTCGCCGCACAGCTTTTATTAACGATTTTATCAAGCTATTTCCCCAATACACTAACTACATCATTTTAAGTTACGGGTGCCCTTCAATTTTGAAATTTGAAAAATTCTTCCTTGAATCCGCAGAAAGGATCCAACAAGGCGACTCCCTAGGCCCCCCTTTATTCTGTTTGGTCATAAATCACATAATTAATGAAATTAACAAACATTGTAAACTCAGGGTTCAAGCTCGGGAGAGGACAAAAACTTTTATATATATTTTTAAATTAAATTAATATTTTGTTCTTGTTAATATCATTGATAATATGAATTTATGACCGTCCGCTGGCTACTGACCAATGAAAAAAATGACCATTGGCCAAATAAGTCGAAATTTTTATGAAACTGGCCGGGAAATGTCCGATATTTTTAAAATGAAAAGGTATTTTAGGAATCGGAAAATGTTATTTTACCCCTGGCCGCCCTGGGCACCTACGGGTAAAGTTTCGAGCGAATCGGGCGGGTAGTTTCAGAATTTAGCCCTTATTTAAAACTAAAAGGAATTTTTATTTTAATTTTTTTTTCTTTAAAATTTAATTAATATTATGTTCTTGTTAATACCATTAATCTCTCAAACATATAATATAATTAACACACGAGGACAAAACTGTTTTTTGTGACTATGTTGGATGCTGCTGAAAACAATCTCTCGGCAGGAACTAACGTGCCTTGTTGGGCTAAAAAAATTTTTTGGCTATTTTCGATATCTTGGGATATTTTTTAGGTTTCTTGACCACCAATCCAAGATATTTTGGTAGGCTAAATAATACTAAAATGTAATATACACCAATAAAATTCATATCAATTTATATATTACCATCAAGTAAGGAATGATCCAAATATGTATTTAATTCTTCATTATTCGGTTGGATATTACTTCTTAAAATATAATTAATAATAATTTTAAAAATGCTCTTCTAATAATTGAAATGCTAATGAAGATAATGGCTGAGATGATTCCGTTATTGACGTAGTCGTCAATGTTAACAGAACCTCTAATTCCAATTCATTTTTTGCCGTAATACAATCCTTTGACATTTTTTGCCTTTTCAAATCTATCAAGTTAAACCCCGACGTAAAAGTTAAAGGAATTATATAAACATTCATATTTATTTAATTTCTCTAATATTAATTTCGTAGATTTTTTATCTTGGGGCTCTCAGCTTTAAAACCAGTAATATATTTTCCAATTTTATCGACATAGTAGGGGCATAATACTAACGATGGAGTCGTTTGTGTGTAAATGTATTCGGTCATAACATCAAAAGCAGATATTAAAGATTCGATTTTTTTTGAAAAATCGAATTTCTTCTTCCGAGCATAAAGGGCCACTCAAAGCCCACCCATCACCAACATTCTAAACAATTATAATAAAAATTAATATTAATTTACCTTATTGAACACCCTCAGCATATTAAAGGTGCTATTCCACCTAGTTACAATATCAAGGGGAATTTTAACTCCGGCAAATTCTGTAAATTTTTGCATGAGCTTAGGAGACGTATGTAACCTTCTCACCCATCTCGACACTTTGATTAAATCCTCTTCAAGAACTTTAATCCCCGCCTTTACCAATAGGTTTATGACGTGTCCAAGGCATCTGATGTGATAAATACCCGTCGTTTTTGTTTTAATACAATATGATTTAGGGCCAAAATCATGTTAGTGGCATTATCCGTTGTAATAGCCACTACCTTGTTGGAGATGTTGAATTTAGTCTCTATACCCAAAAAATTGTGCGATATTATAACCTGTATATGGGTATGGTAGGCATGATATCTCTATACAAAACTTTGTCATTTGAAATGTGCTTTAATAATGTGCGCAATAATACCCAAGTAGGATTTACATTGGACGCTTGACCATACATCCAATGTTAAAGATATATCATCAGCTTGATTTAAAATCTCTTGTATAACGATAACTTTATCCTCATACAGACTTTTAATGTTGTTGACCAAGCTAGGTCTTGATATTACTTTTATTGAGGCGTTGATACGCTCAAATATATGTTTAAACTTTTTATTTTCAATAAGGCGAAATGAAAGGCCTTCTTCTATTTTTAACATGGTTATTAATTAATTAATTTCTGTATTTCCTCCGCAGACCTATTTCCCTTTAATATTGATTTTTTCGATGGGTTTTGAATATTGGGATGGCATGTTGTATAGTGGTATTTCAAATTACCTAATATATCGTTTTAGATAGAAAAATATATCTAAAAAAATTAATAAATAAAAATGTCATTTTAAGGATATTTATGTCTGGCTAGAAAGGATTACCTAAGGGAGGGGCATAATTTTTTTTATTAATTACATATGGAAAAAACTATTCTTGTTGAGGTTTTTCCACTATATATCTTGTCCCAAACACGGCATTTTCACCTGCTTTTTGACGACGTCCAAATATACCTAGAGCGTAAATTAAAGGGAGTTACTAGGCCAATGTTACACGATCCAAATTCTTGTACTGTATAAGCGTTCTGACATTCCATTTCCTTATTCAATCCAAAAAATAACGAAGACCGATTCGTGTTTTTTGCATTCGGAAAAACACGAATCGTAGGAAATAAACAAAATTTCTTACTCACGTTTTCATTTTGTGATTTCGGTCTCGTGTATCCACCATTTTTCATTCTTTCAAGAATTTTCATTTTATTACATGGAATCAATTAATTGAAGCAAAGGAAAAATAGGAACTGATTATGGTATTTGTTTAATTTATATAGTGGATATATTATTTAGGTAATTTTTGTAAGTATAATTCATGAAGATACTTTTTGAAAACAACATCATGGAATCAAAATGAAGCTAGAAACAAATTCAAATATTATTGCAAAATGGAATATTTTCTTAAAATAAATTATAATATGCATAAACACTGTTTTCCACATAAGATATTTTCTTAATAACTCACTTGTAAATTTACTTGTAGTGTGTAATTTTAATTGTTCAAGTATTAATCTAAATGCAAAATTAGAATTTTTTGATAGTGGGCCTCTTAGTTTTCAGATTTTAATATAAAAACAAGCAATAATATTAATAAGACCATGATTATCCATAATCTTAAAAAGAATAAAGGGAAATGATAGGACTTTAATTTATAAGTAGCATCAATCAATAATACTTCAGGATATTTAGAATATTTTTGATGCTGTTCTTGTGTTTGGGATAACAAGTCACAGAACACATTCCCAATATGTACGTCTACATAATTCCCATTAACATCTAAGATATTGATGAGAGAAAGCAACTCACTTGATTCTTGCTTTTTATTGGACTTCTTAATCCTTATATTATAGAGATCTCTTAAAAATTTTTTGAAGCTTAAGGACATTGGCATCAATGTCATTTATCTATACCACAATCCCTGTTTCCTCAAAATCTAATTTTCTTTGCTTAGGAAGATGATGAAAATAGTTTTCATCTAAAATATACAATGATTATATACAAACTAATACATTGGTTTTGCTTCCCTCCCAGCATATTTTTGTTCTAAGGCAGATGCAAGGGTTAAGCCTGTGGGGCTAAAGAAGGAATATTGTGTTTATTCGAGGGAAAAATACTAATGACTACAAAAATAGCGAAACTGGTATAATCGCGTGTCTATATGCAAAACATGAATGATTTTTGGTATTCAAATGAGAGTTGGCTCTGCGTATTGGTAACGCTAATATTCAAATGAGGGTTAATTCTGCGTGCGTATATTTCTCTCCGTATCACGACCACTACACTACCTAGTGTTGTAAAAAAGACCAAAGGGTTTTCGACCAGGTTATGGCTAAGGTTTAGTCTTGGTCTATTTTTCAAAAAGACCTCGAGGTCTTTTGGTCTGTTTTCTTAGACCTTTATGGTTTAGCCGATACTTGGAGAAAAGACCTAAAGGTTCTCAAGGTCTTTTGGCCTATTTTGTTTAGCCAACCTTTAGGTTTAGTCAGAATGTTGTTAGTAAACCAAAGGTTTTTACTTGTTACTATAAGTCGACCTTTGGTTTGGCTTAGCTGTTTTGGTGTGGGGGAAAAATAATATAATTTAATGAGTAATTCAAAATTAAGCTATATTATATATAATATAGTTACGGGTAGATTTTTAATTGTACTGATATGATTTAATAATGGTTGAGGGTGATTTTTGATATTGATACCTAGTTGTAAAATATAATTTTAAGAATCAATCATTTGTCAAGCTAATTTGGTGACAATTGTCATAATGGTCCTTTATAAAGCAAAATAAATTGTTTTGACGGAAATTGGTGGGGTATGGTGTCATAAATATGTTTCAAACTTAAAATTTAAGTTTGTCACCTAAGCTTGGTGACAATTGTCATAATTGTCATTTTAAAAGCTAGATAAATACTTTTAACTAACGAAAATTTGTCGGTTAGGCTGTCATAAAAATGTTGCAAACTTAAAATTTAAGTTTGTCACCTTAGCTTTGTGACAATTGTCATATTTGTCATTTTTAAAGCTAGATAAATACTTTTAACGAAAATTGGTCGGTAAGGGTGTCATAAAAATGTTGCAAACTTAAAATTTAAGTTGGTCACCTTAGCTTGGTGACAATTGTCATAATTGTCATTTTAAAGGCTAGATAAATACTTTTAACGAAAATTGGTCGATTAGGGTGTCATAAAAATGTTGCAAACTTAAAATTTAAGTTTGTCACCTTAGCTTTGTGACAATTGTCATCATTTTTAAAGCTAGATAAATACTTTTAACGAAAATTGGTCGGTAAGGGTGTCATAAAAATGTTGCAAACTTAAAATTTAAGTTTGTCACCTTAGCTTGGTGACAATTGTCATAATTGTCATTTTAAAGGCTAGATAAATACTTTTAACGAAAATTGGTCGATTAGGGTGTCATAAAAATGTTGCAAACTTAAAATTTAAGTTTGTCACCTAAGCTTGGTGACAATTGTCATAATTGTCATTTTTAAAGCTAGATAAATACTTTTAACGAAAATTGGTCGGTTAGAGTGTCATAAAAATGTTGCAAACTTAAAATTTAAGTTTGTCACCTTAGCTTGGTGACAATTGTCATAATTGTCATTTTAAAAGCTAGATAAATACTTTTAACGAAAATTGGTCGGTTAGGGTGTCATAAAAATGTTGCAAACTTAAAATTTAAGTTTGTCACCTTAGCTTGGTGACAATTGTCATAATTGTCATTTTAAAAGCTAGATAAATACTTTTAAACAAAAATTGGTTGGTTAGGGTGTCATAATAATGTTGCATACTTAAAATTTAAGTTTGTCACCTTAGCTTGGTGACAATTGTCATAATTGTCATTTTAAAAGCTAGATAAATACTTTTAACCAAAATTGGTCGGTTAAAGTGTCATAAAAATATTGCAAACTTAAAATTTAAGTTTGTCACCTTAGCTTGGTGACAATTGTCATTTTAAAAGCTAGATAAATACTCTTAACGAAAATTGGTCGGTTAGGGTGTCATAAAAATGTTACGTAATCTGTCAAATCCTAAACTTATGTTGTTTATGTGGTATACTTTGATCTTACTTAGATTGTATACCACGTGTTGGTATATCGCGTTTTAATGTCCGCGGTATACTTTGATCATATTTTGTTTTATTTAATATAATGTTAATGTAAAAGGGTTAACGAATGGTTCCGCAATCCTTATAATTAAAAAAAGGAATTGGTCAAAGGAAGGCACTTTTACCGCGGGTTAATCTAGACGCGGAAGTGGCTAATTTTCTTTGACGCTTTCTTTTTTAATTATTTTTACTTTTTATTTTTAACTCAGCCACATCTGTTACTAATCTTTGCAGCCCCGTCTGAAGATTTCCCGTACTTTGCTCGTTCAATCAAGCCCACCACCCTGGGAAGATTCAACAGCTATAAAAGCGAAATCCCATGTCAATAATGCAGTCCTTGAATATTTTTTCCAAAACTTTGTACTCTTCTTAAATCCTTGTAATTGTCCCCAATCCCTACATCTTTCCCCTTTTATTGTAATTTTACGAAACGTTATAATTTTATCTTCGCGAACCTTTTTTGTAAATATAAAGTCGATTTCGCGTGAATAAGCCATCTTTTAATTTTGTAAAATCTCTTTTTACTTACATCGCTACTTTCGCCTTAGACCGCCAGCCATTACATTTGGTATGGTGTTGTAGTTGCGCGCATTCGCAACCACATATATATTGAAGTACAGTGAACTCATACACACACCAAAACCCCCCCCTCTTCCCTCTCTTATTATTAGCGTCTGTATACGCATCTTATTGTATACGCGTAGTCCCTCTCCCCCTATTGATCGCTATGCGATATATTATAGTTAACAAGATCTATTTGTCGACGCGCAACAATATAGAGGTACATATCAATCCGCGTGTGCGGATTGGTGCAGATATTTAACTCACGCCCGAAGGAGGAAACCAGGAATTATTCTACAAAACGAAAAAGGAAATATTTTATACGGAAAAATTAATTTGAAATTCAAATTGCCCCCCCCCCCCTTTTCCTGAATAGAATGGATAAAATTATTCCCGTTTGCCATGAACAACCGTCACAGCGCAGGGATATTGGATAAAATTATTCCAGGAACATCCCGTTAGCCATGAACAAAATTCACAGCGCAGGGATATTGGATAAAATTATTCCAGGAACATCCCGTTTGCCATGAACAACCTAATCTGTCAAAGGAAAAAACCACACAATTTTATTGGAGGTTACACAAGTATATACTAAATTTTGCTTAATTGGTATATAGTTTTGATATAGTGGATTATTAAATTAAATGTTTTTAATATTGTAAACCCATAATCAAACGTTTGTGATAAAAACTATCCGATTGCATTATATCAATTATTATTTTGGTCTACATATATCCTTACCCCTGACCCTAATTTTCAATGAAAGGGAAAAGTATCGTATCTCTCGATACGAGGATACTTACCCCCCCCCCCCCCTTCTATACAAAGAAATAGACGCCGCTAATTAATTCCGGTACGTGAATGTAAATTGATGTCTACCACTTCAAACGCGGTACATCCCCCCCCCCGCCATGCACATATATTTCTTTACATTTAATTTCTAATACGCATATGTTATTTTCCCCCCCCCCCCCCGACGCGCTTATATTATTTATTTTATCCCCATATATGATTGTGTATCACTGATAATATGCCTGAGTCATTATGATAGTACGGGGATATCTTTTAGATATTCATTAATTTTTTCCTGGTTGTATTTGTGTAATAGAAATAAAGTTTATACACAAGAGAGATTTTAGTTTAATAATACGACATTTTTACCGGGGAGAAGGTTGGTTTTCCCCGGCCCCCTATCATCCAATAAAATCTCCCCAATATATCTCTAAAATCTCCCCAATATATCCTAAATGACCTATCCCCCTTTTCATCAATTTAATCCTGTCACGAATATTCTTCCCAAGTTATTCTGGGTTCTACTAGTTTTTTAATCATATCACATAATAATTCTGTGGATATGAAAGTTTATTATAAAAAATTAATCAATTGGAAATGAATAATCGTATATATAAGTTACTTATAATGCAATTCCTTGATACCCTAGCGAAATTTGTTGATATATATGTATATTTAAATTTATTTAATAGTAATAATTGACAAAATATAAGTTATAAATTTATAAAGATGCTTATCTATAGCAAAATTTGTTCCATAATTTTTTTAAATGATTAATAAATTGTTTGTAAATTCTTCTTTATTTGAGTTTGTCTATTATAACTTTAAAGTAGTAGGAAAATATTTAGTGTTATACATACATAGATATTTTTATTAAAGATTATTCCAATCGCGCAAACACAACACTTCGTTTTCATCTTATATAAATAAATAACACACAACCCTTTGGATGGATAAGTCTGTGTTGACATACTGTCTGTCATAACGATATCATTAAAAAAATTTCAATTTCTTTTAAATAAGCAATTTCTTCCTCACTGCACAGTGGCCCATCTGATAGCCAACCATCTTCAACTTTTAAATTGTTTATCGTAGTTATATGCTAGGAAAAATATATAATTATAAATAAGAAAACATACTTCATTAAACACTTTTAACATCTTAAATGTACTATTCCACCGGGTTACTATATCCAAGGAAATAGTGATTTCGGCAACCTCCTTAAATCGTTGCATCAATTTCGGTAATGTATGCAGCTTTCTAACCCAGCGAGAAACCTTTACGATATCATTTTTCAAAATAGATAACCCTTCTTTAACAAATAGGTTTATAATATGTCCAAAACATCTTATATGGAATATCTTTGAAATTCTTATTTGATTTATTATATTCATTACAGCGACCATATTTACTGCGTTATCGGTGTTTATAGATAAAACTTTGTCTTCCATGTTATATTTTTTCATAATGTCTGTAATTTTTTCGGCTATTTGTCCCGTATGTGGGTATGAAATTTCCAAAACGTAACTTTTTAGTTCAAAAATTTCGTTTATAAAATGCCCAGTTACGCCAATATAAGATAAACGTTGTATACTAGACCACTAGTCTATGGTCAACGATATTGAATCGCTCTTCTCAATAATT
The DNA here is from genome assembly GCA_964036665.1 of Gordius sp. MW1. Lineage (NCBI taxonomy): Eukaryota > Metazoa > Nematomorpha > Gordioida > Gordea > Gordiidae > Gordius > Gordius sp. MW1. The sequence continues at coordinate 26,186,144 of OZ038527.1, forward strand.
TGTTGAACGATTATAAACTTTTCCTCGTAAAGTTTTTTAATATTTTGCGTATAAGTGGGCCTTGTATTTATTTTTATTGAACTATTAATTCGGGTAAACATTCTCCTAAAACTTTCACATTCGATAAGTCTAAAGGAGAGTCCTTCTCTAATTATTAACTTTTAATCATATCATTAATTTCTTTATTATTTTCTTCCAGCCAATCTCCCTTTAATATACATTTTTTTTAATGAAAAAAATAGTATACCTAAAAATGATTAATTGCTTTTTGTAACTGGCTTACTAATGTGTAGCCAGACAGCATCACACACACTCACTCCCTCCCTAGCCGTACCATATTTTACAAGTTATTTTCATTGTTTCGCTAAGGCACACGCACAGCACATGCAATCCCATTTTCCCCCCATTTTAACTAGCTAATACCCACCCCACCCATATTTATGGATCTGGCACGTAGCCAAGAATTGCTAAAAATTAAATCAAACGCTTATTTGGTAAAATTATTTATTAAAAAATAAAACGCACATAATAAAATTATAGATTGATAATAGAATTATTTTGATGTAAAAAAATACAAGCATCAAAAATCTCCGAGTTGAAATTTTATTTGAAAAAATATTCGATTTGAGAGTCGGCGAATATTAAAATAATGATTCGATTCGAACATTCGATTATTTTTCAAGTTTTTTAATTATGAATTTATTGATAAAAATGCAAAGATTGAATATAAAAATATAAAATGTTAGCAAACATTTTGAATTTTTTTTAAGTTGAACCTCATATAGTATGTAAAAAGATATTTTTATATTTTGTGTATGCTTATAAAATTTAAATGTAGTGATCGGAGAAAATAACTAATTTGCGGAAATATAAAAACAGCTTAATTATTTTTTGTCATGTATATTTAAATAACTATCAACCAAGTATAAATAATTTTTCGAATCCCTTTTTAAAGATTCAATTCGGATTTTCGAATCTCACCAGTTAAATATTAGAGTCGAAATTCAGACATAAGGATTTGATCCGAATCTAATCTCGAATCGAATATTTCCCAGAGGTGTACTTTCCACCATCTATTTTTTCTCGTTGATCTTTAACCTTATGTAGGTGTCAATTTCTTTACTTAAAATTATTTCTGAATATTTTCAGCTATTAGGAGTAGATTTTTTGTTCCATACTCAATTGTTTGTCTTTGTACATTAAAATAGCGCTAAATGAATGAATCAATAACTTTTAATTAATAAATCGTTAAATCCAACAAGATTTCCATACACGGATCAATGCCATCCGTTTAGTTATAGCGCGTTTTTATATTTTTTTAGTCGTGTGTGTAATTTTTTGTATACCATTAAATAAAAATATTGTTTTAAACATAACAAAGAACTACTTAGGCTACTACTAAATTATTCCGGGCCGGGCCTATATTTTATGAATTAGGCCCGGCCCGTCCCGGAATTCCAAAGCTTCAAAATTTAGGACCCGAGCCCGGCCCGGGCCTCGGGCTGCCCGTGCAGGTCTCTAGTTATGACACAGTTATTTTCAACAAAATTGTTAATTCCAAGCAATTTATTATATAAAAATTGACACTCTATCATAAAACTTGTTGGGGTTCTAAAAAACTGATAGAAAAAAAGTTATTAACGAGAAAGATATTAAATTAAAAGGGAGATTTTAGCTTCGATTTTCTATCTTTTTTTCTCTAGTCTCTTTTAAATTTGACAAAGCAATATAACCAACCCCTATGACTGATAAATGTTAATGTTACTGGTTGAAACCCATATATTAATTTAGAATCGTTTAAACTGAGTTATTACTATAAATAACGAAGATAAAAAATATGAATTAAACTTAACAAGTATTATGGTACAATTATTCGATTTTACCAACGTCACTATAATAAATTGACAACTAATTTTTAAAAATACATTGTTGGAACATTTTTATGACACCCTAACCGACCAATTTTTGTTAAAAGTATTTATCTAGCTTTTAAAATGACAATTATGACAATTGTCACCAAGCTAAGGTGACAAACTTAAATTTTAAGTATGCAACATTATTATGACACCCTAACCAACCAATTTTTGTTTAAAAGTATTTATCTAGCTTTTAAAATGACAATTATGACAATTGTCACCAAGCTAAGGTGACAAACTTAAATTTTAAGTTTGCAACATTTTTATGACACCCTAACCGACCAATTTTCGTTAAAAGTATTTATCTAGCTTTAAAAATGACAAATATGACAATTGTCACCAAGCTAAGGTGACAAACTTAAATTTTAAGTTTGCAACATTTTTATGACACCCTAATCGACCAATTTTCGTTAAAAGTATTTATCTAGCCTTTAAAATGACAATTATGACAATTGTCACCAAGCTAAGGTGACAAACTTAAATTTTAAGTTTGCAACATTTTTATGACACCCTTACCGACCAATTTTCGTTAAAAGTATTTATCTAGCTTTAAAAATGATGACAATTGTCACAAAGCTAAGGTGACAAACTTAAATTTTAAGTTTGCAACATTTTTATGACACCCTAATCGACCAATTTTCGTTAAAAGTATTTATCTAGCCTTTAAAATGACAATTATGACAATTGTCACCAAGCTAAGGTGACCAACTTAAATTTTAAGTTTGCAACATTTTTATGACACCCTTACCGACCAATTTTCGTTAAAAGTATTTATCTAGCTTTAAAAATGACAAATATGACAATTGTCACAAAGCTAAGGTGACAAACTTAAATTTTAAGTTTGCAACATTTTTATGACAGCCTAACCGACAAATTTTCGTTAAAAGTATTTATCTAGCTTTTAAAATGACAATTATGACAATTGTCACCAAGCTTAGGTGACAAACTTAAATTTTAAGTTTGAAACATATTTATGACACCATACCCCACCAATTTCCGTCAAAACAATTTATTTTGCTTTATAAAGGACCATTATGACAATTGTCACCAAATTAGCTTGACAAATGATTGATTCTTAAAATTATATTTTACAACTAGGTATCAATATCAAAAATCACCCTCAACCATTATTAAATCATATCAGTACAATTAAAAATCTACCCGTAACTATATTATATATAATATAGCTTAATTTTGAATTACTCATTAAATTATATTATTTTTCCCCCACACCAAAACAGCTAAGCCAAACCAAAGGTCGACTTATAGTAACAAGTAAAAACCTTTGGTTTACTAACAACATTCTGACTAAACCTAAAGGTTGGCTAAACAAAATAGGCCAAAAGACCTTGAGAACCTTTAGGTCTTTTCTCCAAGTATCGGCTAAACCATAAAGGTCTAAGAAAACAGACCAAAAGACCTCGAGGTCTTTTTGAAAAATAGACCAAGACTAAACCTTAGCCATAACCTGGTCGAAAACCCTTTGGTCTTTTTTACAACACTAGGTAGTGTAGTGGTCGTGATACGGAGAGAAATATACGCACGCAGAATTAACCCTCATTTGAATATTAGCGTTACCAATACGCAGAGCCAACTCTCATTTGAATACCAAAAATCATTCATGTTTTGCATATAGACACGCGATTATACCAGTTTCGCTATTTTTGTAGTCATTAGTATTTTTCCCTCGAATAAACACAATATTCCTTCTTTAGCCCCACAGGCTTAACCCTTGCATCTGCCTTAGAACAAAAATATGCTGGGAGGGAAGCAAAACCAATGTATTAGTTTGTATATAATCATTGTATATTTTAGATGAAAACTATTTTCATCATCTTCCTAAGCAAAGAAAATTAGATTTTGAGGAAACAGGGATTGTGGTATAGATAAATGACATTGATGCCAATGTCCTTAAGCTTCAAAAAATTTTTAAGAGATCTCTATAATATAAGGATTAAGAAGTCCAATAAAAAGCAAGAATCAAGTGAGTTGCTTTCTCTCATCAATATCTTAGATGTTAATGGGAATTATGTAGACGTACATATTGGGAATGTGTTCTGTGACTTGTTATCCCAAACACAAGAACAGCATCAAAAATATTCTAAATATCCTGAAGTATTATTGATTGATGCTACTTATAAATTAAAGTCCTATCATTTCCCTTTATTCTTTTTAAGATTATGGATAATCATGGTCTTATTAATATTATTGCTTGTTTTTATATTAAAATCTGAAAACTAAGAGGCCCACTATCAAAAAATTCTAATTTTGCATTTAGATTAATACTTGAACAATTAAAATTACACACTACAAGTAAATTTACAAGTGAGTTATTAAGAAAATATCTTATGTGGAAAACAGTGTTTATGCATATTATAATTTATTTTAAGAAAATATTCCATTTTGCAATAATATTTGAATTTGTTTCTAGCTTCATTTTGATTCCATGATGTTGTTTTCAAAAAGTATCTTCATGAATTATACTTACAAAAATTACCTAAATAATATATCCATTATATAAATTAAACAAATACCATAATCAGTTCCTATTTTTCCTTTGCTTCAATTAATTGATTCCATGTAATAAAATGAAAATTCTTGAAAGAATGAAAAATGGTGGATACACGAGACCGAAATCACAAAATGAAAACGTGAGTAAGAAATTTTGTTTATTTCCTACGATTCGTGTTTTTCCGAATGCAAAAAACACGAATCGGTCTTCGTTATTTTTTGGATTGAATAAGGAAATGGAATGTCAGAACGCTTATACAGTACAAGAATTTGGATCGTGTAACATTGGCCTAGTAACTCCCTTTAATTTACGCTCTAGGTATATTTGGACGTCGTCAAAAAGCAGGTGAAAATGCCGTGTTTGGGACAAGATATATAGTGGAAAAACCTCAACAAGAATAGTTTTTTCCATATGTAATTAATAAAAAAAATTATGCCCCTCCCTTAGGTAATCCTTTCTAGCCAGACATAAATATCCTTAAAATGACATTTTTATTTATTAATTTTTTTAGATATATTTTTCTATCTAAAACGATATATTAGGTAATTTGAAATACCACTATACAACATGCCATCCCAATATTCAAAACCCATCGAAAAAATCAATATTAAAGGGAAATAGGTCTGCGGAGGAAATACAGAAATTAATTAATTAATAACCATGTTAAAAATAGAAGAAGGCCTTTCATTTCGCCTTATTGAAAATAAAAAGTTTAAACATATATTTGAGCGTATCAACGCCTCAATAAAAGTAATATCAAGACCTAGCTTGGTCAACAACATTAAAAGTCTGTATGAGGATAAAGTTATCGTTATACAAGAGATTTTAAATCAAGCTGATGATATATCTTTAACATTGGATGTATGGTCAAGCGTCCAATGTAAATCCTACTTGGGTATTATTGCGCACATTATTAAAGCACATTTCAAATGACAAAGTTTTGTATAGAGATATCATGCCTACCATACCCATATACAGGTTATAATATCGCACAATTTTTTGGGTATACGGACTAAATTCAACATCTCCAACAAGGTAGTGGCTATTACAACGGATAATGCCACTAACATGATTTTGGCCCTAAATCATATTGTATTAAAACAAAAACGACGGGTATTTATCACATCAGATGCCTTGGACACGTCATAAACCTATTGGTAAAGGCGGGGATTAAAGTTCTTGAAGAGGATTTAATCAAAGTGTCGAGATGGGTGAGAAGGTTACATACGTCTCCTAAGCTCATGCAAAAATTTACAGAATTTGCCGGAGTTAAAATTCCCCTTGATATTGTAACTAGGTGGAATAGCACCTTTAATATGCTGAGGGTGTTCAATAAGGTAAATTAATATTAATTTTTATTATAATTGTTTAGAATGTTGGTGATGGGTGGGCTTTGAGTGGCCCTTTATGCTCGGAAGAAGAAATTCGATTTTTCAAAAAAAATCGAATCTTTAATATCTGCTTTTGATGTTATGACCGAATCCATTTACACACAAACGACTCCATCGTTAGTATTATGCCCCTACTATGTCGATAAAATTGGAAAATATATTACTGGTTTTAAAGCTGAGAGCCCCAAGATAAAAAATCTACGAAATTAATATTAGAGAAATTAAATAAATATGAATGTTTATATAATTCCTTTAACTTTTACGTCGGGGTTTAACTTGATAGATTTGAAAAGGCAAAAAATGTCAAAGGATTGTATTACGGCAAAAAATGAATTGGAATTAGAGGTTCTGTTAACATTGACGACTACGTCAATAACGGAATCATCTCAGCCATTATCTTCATTAGCATTTCAATTATTAGAAGAGCATTTTTAAAATTATTATTAATTATATTTTAAGAAGTAATATCCAACCGAATAATGAAGAATTAAATACATATTTGGATCATTCCTTACTTGATGGTAATATATAAATTGATATGAATTTTATTGGTGTATATTACATTTTAGTATTATTTAGCCTACCAAAATATCTTGGATTGGTGGTCAAGAAACCTAAAAAATATCCCAAGATATCGAAAATAGCCAAAAAATTTTTTTAGCCCAACAAGGCACGTTAGTTCCTGCCGAGAGATTGTTTTCAGCAGCATCCAACATAGTCACAAAAAACAGTTTTGTCCTCGTGTGTTAATTATATTATATGTTTGAGAGATTAATGGTATTAACAAGAACATAATATTAATTAAATTTTAAAGAAAAAAAAATTAAAATAAAAATTCCTTTTAGTTTTAAATAAGGGCTAAATTCTGAAACTACCCGCCCGATTCGCTCGAAACTTTACCCGTAGGTGCCCAGGGCGGCCAGGGGTAAAATAACATTCTCCGATTCCTAAAATACCTTTTCATTTTAAAAATATCGGACATTTCCCGGCCAGTTTCATAAAAATTTCGACTTATTTGGCCAATGGTCATTTTTTTCATTGGTCAGTAGCCAGCGGACGGTCATAAATTCATATTATCAATGATATTAACAAGAACAAAATATTAATTTAATTTAAAAAAATATATAAAAGTTTTTGTCCTCTCCCGAGCTTGAACCCTGAGTTTACAATGTTTGTTAATTTCATTAATTATGTGATTTATGACCAAACAGAATAAAGGGGGGCCTAGGGAGTCGCCTTGTTGGATCCTTTCTGCGGATTCAAGGAAGAATTTTTCAAATTTCAAAATTGAAGGGCACCCGTAACTTAAAATGATGTAGTTAGTGTATTGGGGAAATAGCTTGATAAAATCGTTAATAAAAGCTGTGCGGCGAACGCTGTTGAAAACATTTTTAAAATCCAGTTTTAGAAAGGAGTCACCCAGAGGGAGGTGTTCCAGGGCTAAGCGTGCGGCGTGGGTAGCTATCTCGCACCCTCCTTTGACCAACAACTCAACCTCTAAATAAAATTAACAAAAAAATTGCATTTAAAAGGCTGCAAAATATAAAAGAATATCTCTGTGAAAGATCCATGCTGGTTTCTTGCTTATCAAAAAATTAGCGGACCGAGCTCGGGCAATTGGTTTTTTCGTATTGGGGGACCAATTAAGCCTAAAAAACTAAGGCATATTTCAAATTCAAACAATGGCTCCGGCTTGGGTTTACAGAGAATTTGTAAGGAGCTCTTTGCAAATTGCGCTCATGGAAGAAAGACCACAGGTGCAATTGGGTCACGATTTAAACAAATTAATTGTTAATGCTTTTTTATGTACAAACTTATTATTGTAGATAATATTGATGTTTTTTTTATCAAAAACCCATTGTAGATATTGAATGTATATAATTTAAATTATTTTTGTTTAATCGAAACTTTTTAGTACAAAATCTACGCCCCCCCCCCCTTGAGGCAATCCTGCCTAGGACACTGGCCTTTGGATACTTGTGTTTTGTAAAAGTAACACGACAAACATTGCAATACGTCCAACTTGATCAAGATGTGAAATTGACTAAAACGGGCGAACCTTTCATGTCCAAATAGGTTTTAACGTTGTGTTCTACGGGCAAAGTTATATATAAATTATCTTGAATCCATAAAATCTTCCTTTTGCATTATTTGTCAAAATATATTTCATACATATGTGGCTTTTTTATATTTTTAAGCCATTCGCGTTCTATATTGTGAAAGGTGCTATGATAGAAATTAACTTTAGATTTTATTTTGCACTAGATGAACCCGGCAAACGTTGTTTTGCCATTTACCCGGGTGTATTAGCAGAATATATATCATTTTATAGATAAATTTCAATAGATTAAGAATATATCAAATATAATTGGTAAGTGTTTATTATGCAAAAATTTTTAAACAAATAGTTAAAGAGGGTCCAAGGCCCAGGCCCACTTAATTTATTTAGCCACGCAGGAGGGGACACGACCGTCCTATAATAATAATTGACGTGAAAAATAAGCAAAAAAATGACTTTGATTTAACATGGGCGTACGCAGGTTTTGAATTAGGGGGGGGGGGGGGGGGGTAGAATTAAAAAAAAAAATTTTCTGACACCAAAAAAATAATTTAAAAATTTTTCAGCGGGCAAAAAAAAGGTCTCGACATCCAAAAATTGTCCCTACCAAAAATTTTCCTGAAAGCAAAAAAAAAGGTCCTCGACTATCCAAAATTTGGGCAGTGGCTAATTAGGGAGGGGCAGTGTCTAATTAGGAAAGGGCAGTGACTAATGGGGGGGGGCAAAACATAATTTTTTTTTTAATTTTTAAGGGTTTTTGTATTGAAAATTTTTTTATTACCCAAATAAGTTTATCCAATAATATAATTTACACGGAAAAGCTTCTTTTATGATATGGAATAAAAAGCATATATGTAATTAATTGGGGAAGAGCATATTAATACTTATTAATTGCTATGCAATTTATTTATGATAAAGCTTAGCATAAGCCTTAAAGAAATGTCACTGAGTTTTAAATGTAATTTAAGTTTCTTCTACAAAATAAACGCATAACCATGACATAAAATACTTTGTAGAATCTAATGTTTATATTCCTCTGGTTCATTCATATTGTAACGGGTCTAGCCTGATTTAATATGAAAGAAAATTTTTATGCAGCAATAAAACATTTAAGCTTCATATATTATACGTATAGTTGTAAAGTTGCTGTTTTGCTCTGACTTGGACGTAAACACATATCTAGCATATGTGCTCGGACGCATAAGCTTTGTCATCAAGAGGGGTAAAATGCTTGAGGAGTTAAGTTGTAACAGCAAATACAAGCTCAAGCAGTAAAAATGTTAGCTTGTTTGCAACTTTAAATAAAAGTAGTTTTGTAGGAGCAATTGCTGATAGCAAGTTGCTTGTCCATTTTGCTCAACGAATGTGTTAATTAATTATGTCTTATGCGATTTTTCCCACCTTTTATAAAACCTTGCATTGTGACCTGAACTAAAAATATTATTAAATATAAATTTAGAAACATTAAGTCATATTAAAAATGTCAAAATAATTATTTATACAATAAAACATAATTTCGCCATTTATAAAAAATAAATCTTAAAAATCATTTTAGATATATATAATAAAAATCGAGAAAAAAATGAGTTCGCACCTTTAATATAATTAAAACATTTACACCTTTTCTTAAAAACGATAAAATATAAAGTTAAACCATATTAAAATTGTCAAAAAAATTATTACCATCTGGGTGAGACAGATAATTCAAAAATTTATAATTAAATAAATTTTACATGTATAAAAAATAAATTTTGATTTCAAAATATATTTTAGCCATATGTAAATAAAATGGCAAAATAAATTAGCCTTAAAAAATATTTATCCATAACAAATAGCCATTGGCATAGGGAGGGGTGGTTTTCCGATTAGAACCCCTCCCATGATTTTTAATTTATATAATTTTTACATTGTATATTTATAAAAAAATATTTGTTGGAATTTTATTTTGTATTTTATTATTTTTACGCCAATATCACTTTAAACTTTTAGGAAACAAAACATTTAGAACTCAAAAAAATCGTTACAAAAAATTTGATCTTACAAATTTTATACCCCCCCCCCCCCCCCCCTTTGAGGAAATCCTACTTACGCCTATGCAAATAGCCATGTTATTGTTGAACAACAGAATGTATTAAAACAAAACAACTCATTATAATGTGATATGAGATGCTATGAGCAGTGCTTGCTCATAGCATTTGCTCATATTAAACTGTTAGTTAACTTATAATGCTGCTCAGGCACACAGCTCTATACATGAGTTACTTTTTGCTACTATCTTTTCGCCTCTCGAGCATTTTCATCTGATACTGTATCCTACTCATGAGTAGAGTAGGATACACAGTGCTTGTGAGGGGACAGAGCTTACAGTGAGCAATGCTCACTGGAGCAAATTACCATCACTAATTATACGTCATATGACGTCTTTATTAAGTGCCAAAACGTATAAAACAACGTATAAAACAAAAAAACTTGACCCCTAAAAAACTAGTGGACCGATTTGGCTCGAACAAATCTTAAAACATGCTCCGGAGTATGGGGAATAAACTGTAAAATTTTGAGCCAAATAGGTCTGGTAGTTTTCCAAATTTGGTGGTGGCATACAAACAAACAAACACACATACACACAAACACAAACATAGTTTCATTTTTATTAATTGACATTAGCATTTTTCCATTTTTTTAACAATCAACTTGAAAATAGAATATACTAGCTGATTCTCATCACTAATTCAAACTACATAAATTACTCCTGTTTTTAATTTGACTATTAAAAGGTAAATTATTTCAATAAAGTTATATTTTAAATTTCTTAAGGTTAACCGTGAAGTTTAGCTAATCCTCATCGTTAATTTAAATTACATTTAATACATATTCAAAAGCAAGTAATTTAAATTTTATAAATGTTTCTTGCAAATTAAATTAATATGATATGATAACTTGTTTATAAAATTTATTTTTATAGTGGGAAGCTGTCTCTGCATTCCGAAGAAAAAACACGAAAAGAAGAAAATTGATTTTAAGATTTATTCTTTAAATATAACCACAATTACCACGCCATCTAATGTTGAGATATATCCTGAAATGGTCCGGCAGGTGGCTCTCCGTGGGGAGATAAACATATCTACAGAACACATGTAATTATGAATAGATGTATGTGAGTATGGATCATAGGTACCTATGGATGGATGGATCATACGTATGTATAGATGTATGGTTCATACATATGTATGGATGGATGGATCATACGTATGTATAGATGTATGGTTCATACATATGTATCGATGGATGGTCCTTAATTGCATACATCTATTCATAAATTTATTTAATGTTAAAATGCTTTTATTCTTTAAAATTGATACACGATACAATAAAGGAGCTTAAAATAATATTATAAATAAAAAAAATTATTCATCACATTCGTCAATAGCCAACACGGGCCATGTGTCAGATAAACATTTGTAATTATATTTAGATATCAAAATGCCGATTTTTTGGCGTAAAATAAAGCTGGGTGAGTATTTAGCTTAGGGGGATCTGTTTCCTATCGATTTAAAAAGTGCTAATGCTTTTTTGCCAAGAGTAGCCGAACCGGAAGCTACTATTGGAATAAAAATCTTAGAATGAGCATTGGCTCGGTATTTGAGTGTTTTACGATCTTCGGCACAAGAAAGTGGGTTATAATTATTATTAGTTGGCGCAAAGATATCGATGCAGGTAAAGTCCCATGCTAGGAACTTACCATCCTCCCAGGGGATCAAAGAAGCTCCGTCGGAACTAACCCTGCCGAGAGATTGTTTTCAGCAGCATCCAACATAGTCACAAAAAACAGTTTTGTCCTCGTGTGTTAATTATATTATATGTTTGAGAGATTAATGGTATTAACAAGAACATAATATTAATTAAATTTTAAAGAAAAAAAAATTTAAATAAAAATTCCTTTTAGTTTTAAATAAGGGCTAAATTCTGAAACTACCCGCCCGATTCGCTCGAAACTTTACCCGTAGGTGCCCAGGGCGGCCAGGGGTAAAATAACCTTTTCCGATTCCTAAAGTACCTTTTCATTTTAAAAATATCGGACATTTCCCGGCCAGTTTCATAAAAATTTCGACTTATTTGGCCAATGGTCATTTTTTTCATTGGTCAGTAGCCAGCGGACGGTCATAAATTCATATTATCAATGATATTAACAAGAACAAAATATTAATTTAATTTAAAAAAATATATAAAAATTTTTGTCCTCTCCCGAGCTTGAACCCTGAGTTTACAATGTTTGTTAATTTCATTAATTATGTGATTTATGACCAAACAGAATAAAGGGGGGCCTAGGGAGTCGCCTTGTTGGATCCTTTCTGCGGATTTAAGGAAGAATTTTTCAAATTTCAAAATTGAATGGCACCCGTAACTTAAAATGATGTAGTTAGTGTATTGGGGAAATAGCTTGATAAAATCGTTAATAAAAGCTGTGCGGCGAACGCTGTTGAAAACATTTTTAAAATCCAGTTTTAGAAAGGAGTCACCCAGAGGGAGGTGTTCCAGGGCTAAGCGTGCGGCGTGGGTAGCTATCTCGCACCCTCCTTTGACCAACAACTCAACCTCTAAATAAAATTAACAAAAAAATTGCATTTAAAAGGCTGCAAAATATAAAAGAATATCTCTGTGAAAGATCCATGCTGGTTTCTTGCTTATCAAAAAATTAGCGGACCGAGCTCGGGCAATTGGTTTTTTCGTATTGGGGGGCCAATTAAGCCTAAAAAACTCAGGCATATTTCAAATTCAAACAATGGCTCCGGCTTGGGTTTACAGAGAATTTGTAAGGAGCTCTTTGCAAATTGCGCTCATGGAAGAAAGACCACAGGTGCAATTGGGTCACGATTTAAACAAATTAATTGTTAATGCTTTTTTATGTACAAACTTATTATTGTAGATAATATTGATGTTTTTTTTATCAAAAACCCATTGTAGATATTGAATGTATATAATTTAAATTATTTTTGTTTAATCGAAACTTTTTAGTACAAAATCTACGCCCCCCCCCCTTGAGGCAATCCTGCCTAGGACACTGGCCTTTGGATACTTGTGTTTTGTAAAAGTAACACGACAAACATTGCAATACGTCCAACTTGATCAAGATGTGAAATTGACTAAAACGGGCGAACCTTTCATGTCCAAATAGGTTTTAACGTTGTGTTCTACGGGCAAAGTTATATATAAATTATCTTGAATCCATAAAATCTTCCTTTTGCATTATTTGTCAAAATATATTTCATACATATGTGGCTTTTTTATATTTTTAAGCCATTCGCGTTCTATATTGTGAAAGGTGCTATGATAGAAATTAACTTTAGATTTTATTTTGCACTAGATGAACCCGGCAAACGTTGTTTTGCCATTTACCCGGGTGTATTAGCAGAATATATATCATTTTATAGATAAATTTCAATAGATTAAGAATATATCAAATATAATTGGTAAGTGTTTATTATGCAAAAATTTTTAAACAAATAGTTAAAGAGGGTCCAAGGCCCAGGCCCACTTAATTTATTTAGCCACGCAGGAGGGGACACGACCGTCCTATAATAATAATTGACGTGAAAAATAAACAAAAAAATGACTTTGATTTAACATGGGCGTACGCAGGTTTTGAATTAGGGGGGGGGGGGGTAGAATTAAAAAAAAAATTTTCTGACACCAAAAAAATAATTTAAAAATTTTTCAGCGGGCAAAAAAAAGGTCTCGACATCCAAAAATTGTCCCTACCAAAAATTTTCCTGAGAGCAAAAAAAAAGGTCCTCGACTATCCAAAATTTGGGCAGTGGCTAATTAGGGAGGGGCAGTGTCTAATTAGGAAAGGGCAGTGACTAATGGGGGGGGGCAAAACATAATTTTTTTTTTAATTTTTAAGGGTTTTTGTATTAAAAATTTTTTTTATTACCCAAATAAGTTTATCCAATAATATAATTTACACGGAAAAGCTTCTTTTATGATATGGAATAAAAAGCATATATGTAATTAATTGGGGAAGAGCATATTAATACTTATTAATTGCTATGCAATTTATTTATGATAAAGCTTAGCATAAGCCTTAAAGAAATGTCACTGAGTTTTAAATGTAATTTAAGTTTCTTCTACAAAATAAACGCATAACCATGACATAAAATACTTTGTAGAATCTAATGTTTATATTCCTCTGGTTCATTCATATTGTAACGGGTCTAGCCTGATTTAATATGAAAGAAAATTTTTATGCAGCAATAAAACATTTAAGCTTCATATATTATACGTATAGTTGTAAAGTTGCTGTTTTGCTCTGACTTGGACGTAAACACATATCTAGCATATGTGCTCGGACGCATAAGCTTTGTCATCAAGAGGGGTAAAATGCTTGAGGAGTTAAGTTGTAACAGCAAATACAAGCTCAAGCAGTAAAAATGTTAGCTTGTTTGCAACTTTAAATAAAAGTAGTTTTGTAGGAGCAATTGCTGATAGCAAGTTGCTTGTCCATTTTGCTCAACGAATGTGTTAATTAATTATGTCTTATGCGATTTTTCCCACCTTTTATAAAACCTTGCATTGTGACCTGAACTAAAAATATTATTAAATATAAATTTAGAAACATTAAGTCATATTAAAAATGTCAAAATAATTATTTATACAATAAAACATAATTTCGCCATTTATAAAAAATAAATCTTAAAAATCATTTTAGATATATATAATGAAAATCCAGAAAAAATGAGTTCGCACCTTTAATATAATTAAAACATTTACACCTTTTCTTAAAAACTATAAAATATAAAGTTAAACCATATTAAAATTGTCAAAAAAGTTATTACCATCTGGGTGAGACAGAAAATTCAAAAATTTATAATTAAATAAATTTTACATGTATAAAAAATAAATTTTGATTTCAAAATATATTTTAGCCATATATAAATAAAATGGCAAAATAAATTAGCCTTAAAAAATATTAATCCATAACAAATAGCCATTGGCATAGGGAGGGGTGGTCGATTAGAACCCCTCCCATGATTTTTAATTTATATAATTTTTACATTGTATATTTATAAAAAAATATTTGTTGGAATTTTATTTTGTATTTTATTATTTTTACGCCAATATCACTTTAAACTTTTAGGAAACAAAACATTTAGAACCCAAAAAAATCGTTACAAAAAATTTGATCTTACAAATTTTATACCCCCCCCCCCCCCCTTTGAGGAAATCCTACTTACGCCTATGCAAATAGCCATGTTATTGTTGAACAACAGAATGTATTAAAACAAAACAACTCATTATAATGTGATATGAGATGCTATGAGCAGTGCTTGCTCATAGCATTTGCTCATATTAAACTGTTAGTTAACTTATAATGCTGCTCAGGCACACAGCTCTATACATGAGTTACTTTTTGCTACTATCTTTTCGCCTCTCGAGCATTTTCATCTGATACTGTATCCTACTCATGAGTAGAGTAGGATACACAGTGCTTGTGAGGGGACAGAGCTTACAGTGAGCAATGCTCACTGGAGCAAATTACCATCACTATATACGTCATATGACGTCTTTATTAAGTGCCAAAACGTATAAAACAACGTATAAAACAAAAAAACTTGACCCCTAAAAAACTAGTGGACCGATTTGGCTCGAACAAATCTTAAAACATCCTCCGGAGTATGGGAAATAAACTGTGAAATTTTGAGCCAAATAGGTCTGGTAGTTTTCCAAATTTGGTGGTGGCATACAAACAAACAAACACACAAACACAAACATAGTTTTATTTTTATTAATTGACATTAGCATTTTTCCATTTTTTTAACAATCAACTTGAAAATAGAATATACTAGCTGATTCTCATCACTAATTCAAACTACACAAATTACTCCTGTTTTTAATTTGACTATTAAAAGGTAAATTATTTCAATAAAGTTATATTTTAAATTTCTTAAGGTTAACCGTGAAGTTTAGCTAATCCTCATCGTTAATTTAAATTACATTTAATACATATTCAAAAGCAAGTAATTTAAATTTTATAAATGTTTCTTGCAAATTAAATTAATCTGATATGATAACTTGTTTATAAAATTTATTTTTATAGTGGGAAGCTGTCTCTGCATTCCGAAGAAAAAACACGAAAAGAAGAAAATTGATTTTAAGATTTATTCTTTAAATATAACCACAATTACCACGCCATCTAATGTTGAGATATATCCTGAAATGGTCCGGCAGGTGGCTCTCCGTGGGGAGATAAACATATCTACAGAACACATGTAATTATGAATAGATGTATGTGAGTATGGATCATACGTACCTATGGATGGATGGATCATACGTATGTATAGATGTATGGTTCATACATATGTATGGATGGATGGATCATACGTATGTATAGATGTATGGTTCATACATATGTATCGATGGATGGTCCTTAATTGCATACATCTATTCATAAATTTATTTAATGTTAAAATGCTTTTATTCTTTAAAATTGATACACGATACAATAAAGGAGCTTAAAATAATATTATAAATAAAAAAAATTATTCATCACATTCGTCAATAGCCAACACGGGCCATGTGTCAGATAAACATTTGTAATTATATTTAGATATCAAAATGCCGATTTTTTGGCGTAAAATAAAGCTGGGTGAGTATTTAGCTTAGGGGGATCTGTTTCCTATCGATTTAAAAAGTGCTAATGCTTTTTTGCCAAGAGTAGCCGAACCGGAAGCTACTATTGGAATAAAAATCTTAGAATGAGCATTGGCTCGGTATTTGAGTGTTTTACGATCTTCGGCACAAGAAAGTGGGTTATAATTATTATTAGTTGGCGCAAAGATATCGATGCAGGTAAAGTCCCATGCTAGGAACTTACCATCCTCCCAGGGGATCAAAGAGGCTCCGTCGGAACTAACCCTGCCGAGAGATTGTTTTCAGCAGCATCCAACATAGTCACAAAAAACAGTTTTGTCCTCGTGTGTTAATTATATTATATGTTTGAGAGATTAATAGTATTAACAAGAACATAATATTAATTAAATTTTAAAGAAAGAAAAATTAAAATAAAAATTCCTTTTAGTTTTAAATAAGGGCTAAATTCTGAAACTACCCGCCCGATTCGCTCGAAACTTTACCCGTAGGTGCCCAGGGCGGCCAGGGGTAAAATAACCTTTTCCGATTCCTAAAGTACCTTTTCATTTTAAAAATATCGGACATTTCCCGGCCAGTTTCATAAAAATTTCGACTTATTTGGCCAATGGTCATTTTTTTCATTGGTCAGTAGCCAGCGGACGGTCATAAATTCATATTATCAATGATATTAACAAGAACAAAATATTAATTTAATTTAAAAAAATATATAAAAATTTTTGTCCTCTCCCGAGCTTGAACCCTGAGTTTACAATGTTTGTTAATTTCATTAATTATGTGATTTATGACCAAACAGAATAAAGGGGGGCCTAGGGAGTCGCCTTGTTAGATCCTTTCTGCGGATTTAAGGAAGAATTTTTCAAATTTCAAAATTGAATGGCACCCGTAACTTAAAATGATGTAGTTAGTGTATTGGGGAAATAGCTTGATAAAATCGTTAATAAAAGCTGTGCGGCGAACGCTGTTGAAAACATTTTTAAAATCCAGTTTTAGAAAGGAGTCACCCAGAGGGAGGTGTTCCAGGGCTAAGCGTGCGGCGTGGGTAGCTATCTCGCACCCTCCTTTGACCAACAACTCAACCTCTAAATAAAATTAACAAAAAAATTGCATTTAAAAGGCTGCAAAATATAAAAGAATATCTCTGTGAAAGATCCATGCTGGTTTCTTGCTTATCAAAAAATTAGCGGACCGAGCTCGGGCAATTGGTTTTTTCGTATTGGGGGACCAATTAAGCCTAAAAAACTCAGGCATATTTCAAATTCAAACAATGGCTCCGGCTTGGGTTTACAGAGAATTTGTAAGGAGCTCTTTGCAAATTGCGCTCATGGAAGAAAGACCACAGGTGCAATTGGGTCACGATTTAAACAAATTAATTGTTAATGCTTTTTTATGTACAAACTTATTATTGTAGATAATATTGATGTTTTTTTTATCAAAAACCCATTGTAGATATTGAATGTATATAATTTAAATTATTTTTGTTTAATCGAAACTTTTTAGTACAAAATCTACGCCCCCCCCCCTTGAGGCAATCCTGCCTAGGACACTGGCCTTTGGATACTTGTGTTTTGTAAAAGTAACACGACAAACATTGCAATACGTCCAACTTGATCAAGATGTGAAATTGACTAAAACGGGCGAACCTTTCATGTCCAAATAGGTTTTAACGTTGTGTTCTACGGGCAAAGTTATATATAAATTATCTTGAATCCATAAAATCTTCCTTTTGCATTATTTGTCAAAATATATTTCATACATATGTGGCTTTTTTATATTTTTAAGCCATTCGCGTTCTATATTGTGAAAGGTGCTATGATAGAAATTAACTTTAGATTTTATTTTGCACTAGATGAACCCGGCAAACGTTGTTTTGCCATTTACCCGGGTGTATTAGCAGAATATATATCATTTTATAGATAAATTTCAATAGATTAAGAATATATCAAATATAATTGGTAAGTGTTTATTATGCAAAAATTTTTAAACAAATAGTTAAAGAGGGTCCAAGGCCCAGGCCCACTTAATTTATTTAGCCACGCAGGAGGGGACACGACCGTCCTATAATAATAATTGACGTGAAAAATAAGCAAAAAAATGACTTTGATTTAACATGGGCGTACGCAGGTTTTGAATTAGGGGGGGGGGGGGGGGGGGGTAGAATTAAAAAAAAAAATTTTCTGACACCAAAAAAATAATTTAAAAATTTTTCAGCGGGCAAAAAAAAGGTCTCGACATCCAAAAATTGTCCCTACCAAAAATTTTCCTGAAAGCAAAAAAAAAGGTCCTCGACTATCCAAAATTTGGGCAGTGGCTAATTAGGGAGGGGCAGTGTCTAATTAGGAAAGGGCAGTGACTAATGGGGGGGGGGGCAAAACATAATTTTTTTTTTAATTTTTAAGGGTTTTTGTATTGAAAATTTTTTTATTACCCAAATAAGTTTATCCAATAATATAATTTACACGGAAAAGCTTCTTTTATGATATGGAATAAAAAGCATATATGTAATTAATTGGGGAAGAGCATATTAATACTTATTAATTGCTATGCAATTTATTTATGATAAAGCTTAGCATAAGCCTTAAAGAAATGTCACTGAGTTTTAAATGTAATTTAAGTTTCTTCTACAAAATAAACGCATAACCATGACATAAAATACTTTGTAGAATCTAATGTTTATATTCCTCTGGTTCATTCATATTGTAACGGGTCTAGCCTGATTTAATATGAAAGAAAATTTTTATGCAGCAATAAAACATTTAAGCTTCATATATTATACGTATAGTTGTAAAGTTGCTGTTTTGCTCTGACTTGGACGTAAACACATATCTAGCATATGTGCTCGGACGCATAAGCTTTGTCATCAAGAGGGGTAAAATGCTTGAGGAGTTAAGTTGTAACAGCAAATACAAGCTCAAGCAGTAAAATAGCTTAGCTTGTTTGCAACTTTAAATAAAAGTAGTTTTGTAGGAGCAATTGCTGATAGCAAGTTGCTTGTCCATTTTGCTCAACGAATGTGTTAATTAATTATGTCTTTGCGATTTTTCCCACCTTTTATAAAACCTTGCATTGTGACCTGAACTAAAAATATTATTAAATATAAATTTAGAAACATTAAGTCATATTAAAAATGTCAAAATAATTATTTATACAATATAACATAATTTCGCCATTTATAAAAAATAAATCTTAAAAATCATTTTAGATATATATAATGAAAATCGAGAAAAAAATGAGTTCGCACCTTTAATATAATTAAAACATTTACACCTTTTCTTAAAAACGATAAAATATAAAGTTAAACCATATTAAAATTGTCAAAAAAATTATTACCATCTGGGTGAGACAGAAAATTCAAAAATTTATAATTAAATAAATTTTACATGTATAAAAAATAAATTTTAATTTCAAAATATATTTTAGCCATATATAAATAAAATTGCAAAATAAATTAGCCTTAAAAAATATAAATCCATAACAAATAGCCATTGGCATAGGGAGGGGTGGTTTTCCGATTAGAACCCCTCCCATGATTTTTAATTTATATAATTTTTACTTTGTATATTTATAAAAAAATATTTGTTGGAATTTTATTTTGTATTTTATTATTTTTACGCCAATATCACTTTAAACTTTTAGGAAACAAAACATTTAGAACCCAAAAAAATCGTTACAAAAAATTTGATCTTACAAATCTTATACCCCCCCCCCCCCCCCCCTTTGAGGAAATCCTACTTACGCCTATGCAAATAGCCATGTTATTGTTGAACAACAGAATGTATTAAAACAAAACAACTCATTATAATGTGATATGAGATGCTATGAGCAGTGCTTGCTCATAGCATTTGCTCATATTAAACTGTTAGTTAACTTATAATGCTGCTCAGGCACACAGCTCTATACATGAGTTACTTTTTGCTACTATCTTTTCGCCTCTCGAGCATTTTCATCTGATACTGTATCCTACTCATGAGTAGAGTAGGATACACAGTGCTTGTGAGGGGACAGAGCTTACAGTGAGCAATGCTCACTGGAGCAAATTACCATCACTAATTATACGTCATATGACGTCTTTATTAGGTGCCAAAACGTATAAAACAACGTATAAAACAAAAAAACTTGACCCCTAAAAAACTACTGGACCGATTTGGCTCGAACAAATTTTAAAACATGCTCCGGAGTATGGGGAATAAACTGTAAAATTTTGAGCCAAATAGGTCTGGTAGTTTTCCAAATTTGGTGGTGGCATACAAACAAACAAACACACATACACACAAACACAAACATAGTTTCATTTTTATTAATTGACATTAGCATTTTTCCATTTTTTTAACAATCAACTTGAAAATAGAATATACTAGCTGATTCTCATCACTAATTCAAACTACATAAATTACTCCTGTTTTTAATTTGACTATTAAAAGGTAAATTATTTCAATAAAGTTATATTTTAAATTTCTAAAGGTTAACCGTGAAGTTTAGCTAGTCCTCATCGTTAATTTAAATTACATTTAATACAAATTCAAAAGCAAGTAATTTAAATTTTATAAATGTTTCTTGCAAATTAAATTAATATGATATGATAACTTGTTTATAAAATTTATTTTTATAGTGGGAAGCTGTCTCTGCATTCCGAAGAAAAAACACGAAAAGAAGAAAATTGATTTTAAGATTTATTCTTTAAATATAACCACAATTACCACGCCATCTAATGTTGAGATATATCCTGAAATGGTCCGGCAGGTGGCTCTCCGTGGGGAGATAAACATATCTACAGAACACATGTAATTATGAATAGATGTATGTGAGTATGGATCATACGTACCTATGGATGGATGGATCATACGTATGTATAGATGTATGGTTCATACATATGTATGGATGGATGGATCATACGTATGTATAGATGTATGGTTCATACATATGTATCGATGGATGGTCCTTAATTGCATACATCTATTCATAAATTTATTTAATGTTAAAATGCTTTTATTCTTTAAAATTGATACACGATACAATAAAGGAGCTTAAAATAATATTATAAATAAAAAAAATTATTCATCACATTCGTCAATAGCCAACACGGGCCATGTGTCAGATAAACATTTGTAATTATATTTAGATATCAAAATGCCGATTTTTTGGCGTAAAATAAAGCTGGGTGAGTATTTAGCTTAGGGGGATCTGTTTCCTATCGATTTAAAAAGTGCTAATGCTTTTTTGCCAAGAGTAGCCGAACCGGAGGCTACTATTGGAATAAAAATCTTAGAATGAGCATTGGCTCGGTATTTGAGTGTTTTACGATCTTCGGCACAAGAAAGTGGGTTATAATTATTATTAGTTGGCGCAAAGATATCGATGCAGGTAAAGTCCCATGCTAGGAACTTACCATCCTCCCAGGGGATCAAAGAAGCTCCGTCGGAACTAACCCTGCCGAGAGATTGTTTTCAGCAGCATCCAACATAGTCACAAAAAACAGTTTTGTCCTCGTGTGTTAATTATATTATATGTTTGAGAGATTAATGGTATTAACAAGAACATAATATTAATTAAATTCTAAAGAAAAAAAAATTAAAATAAAAATTCCTTTTAGTTTTAAATAAGGGCTAAATTCTGAAACTACCCGCCCGATTCGCTCGAAACTTTACCCGTAGGTGCCCAGGGCGGCCAGGGGTAAAATAACCTTTTCCGATTCCTAAAATACCTTTTCATTTTAAAAATATCGGACATTTGCCGGCCAGTTTCATAAAAATTTCGACTTATTTGGCCAATGGTCATTTTTTTCATTGGTCAGTAGCCAGCGGACGGTCATAAATTCATATTATCAATGATATTAACAATAACAAAATATTAATTTAATTTAAAAAAATATATAAAAATTTTTGTCCTCTCCCGAGCTTGAACCCTGAGTTTACAATGTTTGTTAATTTCATTAATTATGTGATTTATGACCAAACAGAATAAAGGGGGGCCTAGGGAGTCGCCTTGTTGGATCCTTTCTGCGGATTTAAGGAAGAATTTTTCAAATTTCAAAATTCAATGGCACCCGTAACTTAAAATGATGTAGTTAGTGTATTGGGGAAATAGCTTGATAAAATCGTTAATAAAAGCTGTGCGGCGAACGCTGTTGAAAACATTTTTAAAATCCAGTTTTAGAAAGGAGTCACCCAGAGGGAGGTGTTCCAGGGCTAAGCGTGCGGCGTGGGTAGCTATCTCGCACCCTCCTTTGACCAACAACTCAACCTCTAAATAAAATTAACAAAAAAATTGCATTTAAAAGGCTGCAAAATATAAAAGAATATCTCTGTGAAAGATCCATGCTGGTTTCTTGCTTATCAAAAAATTAGCGGACCGAGCTCGGGCAATTGGTTTTTTCGTATTGGGGGACCAATTAAGCCTAAAAAACTAAGGCATATTTCAAATTCAAACAATGGCTCCGGCTTGGGTTTACAGAGAATTTGTAAGGAGCTCTTTGCAAATTGCGCTCATGGAAGAAAGACCACAGGTGCAATTGGGTCACGATTTAAACAAATTAATTGTTAATGCTTTTTTATGTACAAACTTATTATTGTAGATAATATTGATGTTTTTTTTATCAAAAACCCATTGTAGATATTGAATGTATATAATTTAAATTATTTTTGTTTAATCGAAACTTTTTAGTACAAAATCTACGCCCCCCCCCCCTTGAGGCAATCCTGCCTAGGACACTGGCCTTTGGATACTTGTGTTTTGTAAAAGTAACACGACAAACATTGCAATACGTCCAACTTGATCAAGATGTGAAATTGACTAAAACGGGCGAACCTTTCATGTCCAAATAGGTTTTAACGTTGTGTTCTACGGGCAAAGTTATATATAAATTATCTTGAATCCATAAAATCTTCCTTTTGCATTATTTGTCAAAATATATTTCATACATATGTGGCTTTTTTATATTTTTAAGCCATTCGCGTTCTATATTGTGAAAGGTGCTATGATAGAAATTAACTTTAGATTTTATTTTGCACTAGATGAACCCGGCAAACGTTGTTTTGCCATTTACCCGGGTGTATTAGCAGAATATATATCATTTTATAGATAAATTTCAATAGATTAAGAATATATCAAATATAATTGGTAAGTGTTTATTATGCAAAAATTTTTAAACAAATAGTTAAAGAGGGTCCAAGGCCCAGGCCCACTTAATTTATTTAGCCACGCAGGAGGGGACACGACCGTCCTATAATAATAATTGACGTGAAAAATAAGCAAAAAAATGACTTTGATTTAACATGGGCGTACGCAGGTTTTGAATTAGGGGGGGGGGGGGGGGGGTAGAATTAAAAAAAAAAATTTTCTGACACCAAAAAAATAATTTAAAAATTTTTCAGCGGGCAAAAAAAAGGTCTCGACATCCAAAAATTGTCCCTACCAAAAATTTTCCTGAAAGCAAAAAAAAAGGTCCTCGACTATTCAAAATTTGGGCAGTGGCTAATTAGGGAGGGGCAGTGTCTAATTAGGAAAGGGCAGTGACTAATGGGGGGGGGGGCAAAACATAATTTTTTTTTTAATTTTTAAGGGTTTTTGTATTGAAAATTTTTTTATTACCCAAATAAGTTTATCCAATAATATAATTTACACGGAAAAGCTTCTTTTATGATATGGAATAAAAAGCATATATGTAATTAATTGGGGAAGAGCATATTAATACTTATTAATTGCTATGCAATTTATTTATGATAAAGCTTAGCATAAGCCTTAAAGAAATGTCACTGAGTTTTAAATGTAATTTAAGTTTCTTCTACAAAATAAACGCATAACCATGACATAAAATACTTTGTAGAATCTAATGTTTATATTCCTCTGGTTCATTCATATTGTAACGGGTCTAGCCTGATTTAATATGAAAGAAAATTTTTATGCAGCAATAAAACATTTAAGCTTCATATATTATACGTATAGTTGTAAAGTTGCTGTTTTGCTCTGACTTGGACGTAAACACATATCTAGCATATGTGCTCGGACGCATAAGCTTTGTCATCAAGAGGGGTAAAATGCTTGAGGAGTTAAGTTGTAACAGCAAATACAAGCTCAAGCAGTAAAATAGCTTAGCTTGTTTGCAACTTTAAATAAAAGTAGTTTTGTAGGAGCAATTGCTGATAGCAAGTTGCTTGTCCATTTTGCTCAACGAATGTGTTAATTAATTATGTCTTTGCGATTTTTCCCACCTTTTATAAAACCTTGCATTGTGACCTGAACTAAAAATATTATTAAATATAAATTTAGAAACATTAAGTCATATTAAAAATGTCAAAATAATTATTTATACAATAAAACATAATTTCGCCATTTATAAAAAATAAATCTTAAAAATCATTTTAGATATATATAATGAAAATCGAGAAAAAAATGAGTTCGCACCTTTAATATAATTAAAACATTTACACCTTTTCTTAAAAACGATAAAATATAAAGTTAAACCATATTAAAATTGTCAAAAAAATTATTACCATCTGGGTGAGACAGAAAATTCAAAAATTTATAATTAAATAAATTTTACATGTATAAAAAATAAATTTTAATTTCAAAATATATTTTAGCCATATATAAATAAAATTGCAAAATAAATTAGCCTTAAAAAATATAAATCCATAACAAATAGCCATTGGCATAGGGAGGGGTGGTTTTCCGATTAGAACCCCTCCCATGATTTTTAATTTATATAATTTTTACTTTGTATATTTATAAAAAAATATTTGTTGGAATTTTATTTTGTATTTTATTATTTTTACGCCAATATCACTTTAAACTTTTAGGAAACAAAACATTTAGAACCCAAAAAAATCGTTACAAAAAATTTGATCTTACAAATTTTATACCCCCCCCCCCTTTGAGGAAATCCTACTTACGCCTATGCAAATAGCCTTATTGTTGAACAACAGAATGTATTAAAACAAAACAACTCATTATAATGTGATATGAGATGCTATGAGCAGTGCTTGCTCATAGCATTTGCTCATATTAAACTGTTAGTTAACTTATAATGCTGCTCAGGCACACAGCTCTATACATGAGTTACTTTTTGCTACTATCTTTTCGCCTCTCGAGCATTTTCATCTGATACTGTATCCTACTCATGAGTAGAGTAGGATACACAGTGCTTGTGAGGGGACAGAGCTTACAGTGAGCAATGCTCACTGGAGCAAATTACCATCACTATATACGTCATATGACGTCTTTATTAAGTGCCAAAACGTATAAAACAACTTATAAAACAAAAAAACTTGACCCCTAAAAAACTAGTGGACCGATTTGGCTCGAACAAATCTTAAAACATCCTCCGGAGTATGGGAAATAAACTGTGAAATTTTGAGCCAAATAGGTCTGGTAGTTTTCCAAATTTGGTGGTGGCATACAAACAAACAAACACACAAACACAAACATAGTTTTATTTTTATTAATTGACATTAGCATTTTTCCATTTTTTTAACAATCAACTTGAAAATAGAATATACTAGCTGATTCTCATCACTAATTCAAACTACACAAATTACTCCTGTTTTTAATTTGACTATTAAAAGGTAAATTATTTCAATAAAGTTATATTTTAAATTTCTTAAGGTTAACCGTGAAGTTTAGCTAATCCTCATCGTTAATTTAAATTACATTTAATACATATTCAAAAGCAAGTAATTTAAATTTTATAAATGTTTCTTGCAAATTAAATTAATCTGATATGATAACTTGTTTATAAAATTTATTTTTATAGTGGGAAGCTGTCTCTGCATTCCGAAGAAAAAACACGAAAAGAAGAAAATTGATTTTAAGATTTATTCTTTAAATATAACCACAATTACCACGCCATCTAATGTTGAGATATATCCTGAAATGGTCCGGCAGGTGGCTCTCCGTGGGGAGATAAACATATCTACAGAACACATGTAATTATGAATAGATGTATGTGAGTATGGATCATACGTACCTATGGATGGATGGATCATACGTATGTATAGATGTATGGTTCATACATATGTATGGATGGATGGATCATACGTATGTATAGATGTATGGTTCATACATATGTATCGATGGATGGTCCTTAATTGCATACATCTATTCATAAATTTATTTAATGTTAAAATGCTTTTATTCTTTAAAATTGATACACGATACAATAAAGGAGCTTAAAATAATATTATAAATAAAAAAAATTATTCATCACATTCGTCAATAGCCAACACGGGCCATGTGTCAGATAAACATTTGTAATTATATTTAGATATCAAAATGCCGATTTTTTGGCGTAAAATAAAGCTGGGTGAGTATTTAGCTTAGGGGGATCTGTTTCCTATCGATTTAAAAAGTGCTAATGCTTTTTTGCCAAGAGTAGCCGAACCGGAAGCTACTATTGGAATAAAAATCTTAGAATGAGCATTGGCTCGGTATTTGAGTGTTTTACGATCTTCGGCACAAGAAAGTGGGTTATAATTATTATTAGTTGGCGCAAAGATATCGATGCAGGTAAAGTCCCATGCTAGGAACTTACCATCCTCCCAGGGGATCAAAGAGGCTCCGTCGGAACTAACCCTGCCGAGAGATTGTTTTCAGCAGCATCCAACATAGTCACAAAAAACAGTTTTGTCCTCGTGTGTTAATTATATTATATGTTTGAGAGATTAATAGTATTAACAAGAACATAATATTAATTAAATTTTAAAGAAAGAAAAATTAAAATAAAAATTCCTTTTAGTTTTAAATAAGGGCTAAATTCTGAAACTACCCGCCCGATTCGCTCGAAACTTTACCCGTAGGTGCCCAGGGCGGCCAGGGGTAAAATAACCTTTTCCGATTCCTAAAGTACCTTTTCATTTTAAAAATATCGGACATTTCCCGGCCAGTTTCATAAAAATTTCGACTTATTTGGCCAATGGTCATTTTTTTCATTGGTCAGTAGCCAGCGGACGGTCATAAATTCATATTATCAATGATATTAACAAGAACAAAATATTAATTTAATTTAAAAAAATATATAAAAATTTTTGTCCTCTCCCGAGCTTGAACCCTGAGTTTACAATGTTTGTTAATTTCATTAATTATGTGATTTATGACCAAACAGAATAAAGGGGGGCCTAGGGAGTCGCCTTGTTGGATCCTTTCTGCGGATTTAAGGAAGAATTTTTCAAATTTCAAAATTGAATGGCACCCGTAACTTAAAATGATGTAGTTAGTGTATTGGGGAAATAGCTTGATAAAATCGTTAATAAAAGCTGTGCGGCGAACGCTGTTGAAAACATTTTTAAAATCCAGTTTTAGAAAGGAGTCACCCAGAGGGAGGTGTTCCAGGGCTAAGCGTGCGGCGTGGGTAGCTATCTCGCACCCTCCTTTGACCAACAACTCAACCTCTAAATAAAATTAACAAAAAAATTGCATTTAAAAGGCTGCAAAATATAAAAGAATATCTCTGTGAAAGATCCATGCTGGTTTCTTGCTTATCAAAAAATTAGCGGACCGAGCTCGGGCAATTGGTTTTTTCGTATTGGGGGACCAATTAAGCCTAAAAAACTCAGGCATATTTCAAATTCAAACAATGGCTCCGGCTTGGGTTTACAGAGAATTTGTAAGGAGCTCTTTGCAAATTGCGCTCATGGAAGAAAGACCACAGGTGCAATTGGGTCACGATTTAAACAAATTAATTGTTAATGCTTTTTTATGTACAAACTTATTATTGTAGATAATATTGATGTTTTTTTTATCAAAAACCCATTGTAGATATTGAATGTATATAATTTAAATTATTTTTGTTTAATCGAAACTTTTTAGTACAAAATCTACGCCCCCCCCCCCTTGAGGCAATCCTGCCTAGGACACTGGCCTTTGGATACTTGTGTTTTGTAAAAGTAACACGACAAACATTGCAATACGTCCAACTTGATCAAGATGTGAAATTGACTAAAACGGGCGAACCTTTCATGTCCAAATAGGTTTTAACGTTGTGTTCTACGGGCAAAGTTATATATAAATTATCTTGAATCCATAAAATCTTCCTTTTGCATTATTTGTCAAAATATATTTCATACATATGTGGCTTTTTTATATTTTTAAGCCATTCGCGTTCTATATTGTGAAAGGTGCTATGATAGAAATTAACTTTAGATTTTATTTTGCACTAGATGAACCCGGCAAACGTTGTTTTGCCATTTACCCGGGTGTATTAGCAGAATATATATCATTTTATAGATAAATTTCAATAGATTAAGAATATATCAAATATAATTGGTAAGTGTTTATTATGCAAAAATTTTTAAACAAATAGTTAAAGAGGGTCCAAGGCCCAGGCCCACTTAATTTATTTAGCCACGCAGGAGGGGACACGACCGTCCTATAATAATAATTGACGTGAAAAATAAGCAAAAAAATGACTTTGATTTAACATGGGCGTACGCAGGTTTTGAATTAGGGGGGGGGGGGGGGGTAGAATTAAAAAAAAAAATTTTCTGACACCAAAAAAATAATTTAAAAATTTTTCAGCGGGCAAAAAAAAGGTCTCGACATCCAAAAATTGTCCCTACCAAAAATTTTCCTGAAAGCAAAAAAAAAGGTCCTCGACTATCCAAAATTTGGGCAGTGGCTAATTAGGGAGGGGCAGTGTCTAATTAGGAAAGGGCAGTGACTAATGGGGGGGGGGGGGGCAAAACATAATTTTTTTTTTAATTTTTAAGGGTTTTTGTATTGAAAATTTTTTTATTACCCAAATAAGTTTATCCAATAATATAATTTACACGGAAAAGCTTCTTTTATGATATGGAATAAAAAGCATATATGTAATTAATTGGGGAAGAGCATATTAATACTTATTAATTGCTATGCAATTTATTTATGATAAAGCTTAGCATAAGCCTTAAAGAAATGTCACTGAGTTTTAAATGTAATTTAAGTTTCTTCTACAAAATAAACGCATAACCATGACATAAAATACTTTGTAGAATCTAATGTTTATATTCCTCTGGTTCATTCATATTGTAACGGGTCTAGCCTGATTTAATATGAAAGAAAATTTTTATGCAGCAATAAAACATTTAAGCTTCATATATTATACGTATAGTTGTAAAGTTGCTGTTTTGCTCTGACTTGGACGTAAACACATATCTAGCATATGTGCTCGGACGCATAAGCTTTGTCATCAAGAGGGGTAAAATGCTTGAGGAGTTAAGTTGTAACAGCAAATACAAGCTCAAGCAGTAAAATAGCTTAGCTTGTTTGCAACTTTAAATAAAAGTAGTTTTGTAGGAGCAATTGCTGATAGCAAGTTGCTTGTCCATTTTGCTCAACGAATGTGTTAATTAATTATGTCTTTGCGATTTTTCCCACCTTTTATAAAACCTTGCATTGTGACCTGAACTAAAAATATTATTAAATATAAATTTAGAAACATTAAGTCATATTAAAAATGTCAAAATAATTATTTATACAATAAAACATAATTTCGCCATTTATAAAAAATAAATCTTAAAAATCATTTTAGATATATATAATGAAAATCGAGAAAAAAATGAGTTCGCACCTTTAATATAATTAAAACATTTACACCTTTTCTTAAAAACGATAAAATATAAAGTTAAACCATATTAAAATTGTCAAAAAAATTATTACCATCTGGGTGAGACAGAAAATTCAAAAATTTATAATTAAATAAATTTTACATGTATAAAAAATAAATTTTAATTTCAAAATATATTTTAGCCATATATAAATAAAATTGCAAAATAAATTAGCCTTAAAAAATATAAATCCATAACAAATAGCCATTGGCATAGGGAGGGGTGGTTTTCCGATTAGAACCCCTCCCATGATTTTTAATTTATATAATTTTTACTTTGTATATTTATAAAAAAATATTTGTTGGAATTTTATTTTGTATTTTATTATTTTTACGCCAATATCACTTTAAACTTTTAGGAAACAAAACATTTAGAACCCAAAAAAATCGTTACAAAAAATTTGATCTTACAAATTTTATACCCCCCCCCCCTTTGAGGAAATCCTACTTACGCCTATGCAAATAGCCATATTATTGTTGAACAACAGAATGTATTAAAACAAAACAACTCATTATAATGTGATATGAGATGCTATGAGCAGTGCTTGCT
The DNA here is from genome assembly GCA_964036665.1 of Gordius sp. MW1. Lineage (NCBI taxonomy): Eukaryota > Metazoa > Nematomorpha > Gordioida > Gordea > Gordiidae > Gordius > Gordius sp. MW1. The sequence continues at coordinate 26,216,794 of OZ038527.1, forward strand.
CATAGCATTTGCTCATATTAAACTGTTAGTTAACTTATAATGCTGCTCAGGCACACAGCTCTATACATGAGTTACTTTTTGCTACTATCTTTTCGCCTCTCGAGCATTTTCATCTGATACTGTATCCTACTCATGAGTAGAGTAGGATACACAGTGCTTGTGAGGGGACAGAGCTTACAGTGAGCAATGCTCACTGGAGCAAATTACCATCACTATATACGTCATATGACGTCTTTATTAAGTGCCAAAACGTATAAAACAACGTATAAAACAAAAAAACTTGACCCCTAAAAAACTAGTGGACCGATTTGGCTCGAACAAATCTTAAAACATGCTCCGGAGTATGGGAAATAAACTGTGAAATTTTGAGCCAAATAGGTCTGGTAGTTTTCCAAATTTGGTGGTTGCATACAAACAAACAAACAAACAAACACAAACATAGTTTCATTTTTATTAATTGACATTAGCATTTTTCCATTTTTTTAACAATCAACTTGAAAATAGAATATACTAGCTGATTCTCATCACTAATTCAAACTACACAAATTACTCCTGTTTTTAATTTGACTATTAAAAGGTAAATTATTTCAATAAAGTTATATTTTAAATTTCTTAAGGTTAACCGTGAAGTTTAGCTAATCCTCATCGTTAATTTAAATTACATTTAATACATATTCAAAAGCAAGTAATTTAAATTTTATAAATGTTTCTTGCAAATTAAATTAATCTGATATGATAACTTGTTTATAAAATTTATTTTTATAGTGGGAAGCTGTCTCTGCATTCCGAAGAAAAAACACGAAAAGAAGAAAATTGATTTTAAGATTTATTCTTTAAATATAACCACAATTACCACGCCATCTAATGTTGAGATATATCCTGAAATGGTCCGGCAGGTGGCTCTCCGTGGGGAGATAAACATATCTACAGAACACATGTAATTATGAATAGATGTATGTGAGTATGGATCATACGTACCTATGGATGGATGGATCATACGTATGTATAGATGTATGGTTCATACATATGTATGGATGGATGGATCATACGTATGTATAGATGTATGGTTCATACATATGTATCGATGGATGGTCCTTAATTGCATACATCTATTCATAAATTTATTTAATGTTAAAATGCTTTTATTCTTTAAAATTGATACACGATACAATAAAGGAGCTTAAAATAATATTATAAATAAAAAAAATTATTCATCACATTCGTCAATAGCCAACACGGGCCATGTGTCAGATAAACATTTGTAATTATATTTAGATATCAAAATGCCGATTTTTTGGCGTAAAATAAAGCTAGGTGAGTATTTAGCTTAGGGGGATCTGTTTCCTATCGATTTAAAAAGTGCTAATGCTTTTTTGCCAAGAGTAGCCGAACCGGAAGCTACTATTGGAATAAAAATCTTAGAATGAGCATTGGCTCGGTATTTGAGTGTTTTACGATCTTCGGCACAAGAAAGTGGGTTATAATTATTATTAGTTGGCGCAAAGATATCGATGCAGGTAAAGTCCCATGCTAGGAACTTACCATCCTCCCAGGGGATCAAAGAAGCTCCGTCGGAACTAACCCTGCCGAGAGATTGTTTTCAGCAGCATCCAACATAGTCACAAAAAACAGTTTTGTCCTCGTGTGTTAATTATATTATATGTTTGAGAGATTAATGGTATTAACAAGAACATAATATTAATTAAATTTTAAAGAAAGAAAAATTAAAATAAAAATTCCTTTTAGTTTTAAATAAGGGCTAAATTCTGAAACTACCCGCCCGATTCGCTCGAAACTTTACCCGTAGGTGCCCAGGGCGGCCAGGGGTAAAATAACCTTTTCCGATTCCTAAAATACCTTTTCATTTTAAAAATATCGGACATTTCCCGGCCAGTTTCATAAAAATTTCGACTTATTTGGCCAATGGTCATTTTTTTCATTGGTCAGTAGCCAGCGGACGGTCATAAATTCATATTATCAATGATATTAACAAGAACAAAATATTAATTTAATTTAAAAAAATATATAAAAATTTTTGTCCTCTCCCGAGCTTGAACCCTGAGTTTACAATGTTTGTTAATTTCATTAATTATGTGATTTATGACCAAACAGAATAAAGGGGGGCCTAGGGAGTCGCCTTGTTGGATCCTTTCTGCGGATTTAAGGAAGAATTTTTCAAATTTCAAAATTGAATGGCACCCGTAACTTAAAATGATGTAGTTAGTGTATTGGGGAAATAGCTTGATAAAATCGTTAATAAAAGCTGTGCGGCGAACGCTGTTGAAAACATTTTTAAAATCCAGTTTTAGAAAGGAGTCACCCAGAGGGAGGTGTTCCAGGGCTAAGCGTGCGGCGTGGGTAGCTATCTCGCACCCTCCTTTGACCAACAACTCAACCTCTAAATAAAATTAACAAAAAAATTGCATTTAAAAGGCTGCAAAATATAAAAGAATATCTCTGTGAAAGATCCATGCTGGTTTCTTGCTTATCAAAAAATTAGCGGACCGAGCTCGGGCAATTGGTTTTTTCGTATTGGGGGACCAATTAAGCCTAAAAAACTCAGGCATATTTCAAATTCAAACAATGGCTCCGGCTTGGGTTTACAGAGAATTTGTAAGGAGCTCTTTGCAAATTGCGCTCATGGAAGAAAGACCACAGGTGCAATTGGGTCACGATTTAAACAAATTAATTGTTAATGCTTTTTTATGTACAAACTTATTATTGTAGATAATATTGATGTTTTTTTTATCAAAAACCCATTGTAGATATTGAATGTATATAATTTAAATTATTTTTGTTTAATCGAAACTTTTTAGTACAAAATCTACGCCCCCCCCCCTTGAGGCAATCCTGCCTAGGACACTGGCCTTTGGATACTTGTGTTTTGTAAAAGTAACACGACAAACATTGCAATACGTCCAACTTGATCAAGATGTGAAATTGACTAAAACGGGCGAACCTTTCATGTCCAAATAGGTTTTAACGTTGTGTTCTACGGGCAAAGTTATATATAAATTATCTTGAATCCATAAAATCTTCCTTTTGCATTATTTGTCAAAATATATTTCATACATATGTGGCTTTTTTATATTTTTAAGCCATTCGCGTTCTATATTGTGAAAGGTGCTATGATAGAAATTAACTTTAGATTTTATTTTGCACTAGATGAACCCGGCAAACGTTGTTTTGCCATTTACCCGGGTGTATTAGCAGAATATATATCATTTTATAGATAAATTTCAATAGATTAAGAATATATCAAATATAATTGGTAAGTGTTTATTATGCAAAAATTTTTAAACAAATAGTTAAAGAGGGACCAAGGCCCAGGCCCACTTAATTTATTTAGCCACGCAGGAGGGGACACGACCGTCCTATAATAATAATTGACGTGAAAAATAAGCAAAAAAATGACTTTGATTTAACATGGGCGTACGCAGGTTTTGAATTAGGGGGGGGGGGGGGGGGGTAGAATTAAAAAAAAAAAATTTCTGACACCAAAAAAATCGGGCACTATGTAATATTCTTCAATGTTTTCTTCCGGACTCTAAAAAAACAAAGAATTCAAAAAAATTTTAATGCCAATTTTAATAAACCACCATAAGCAAGTGTTTAAGATTTGAAAGACAAGTAATTTTTACATTATTTTTGTAATCAAAGTCATATATGTAAATACATTAAAAACGAATAGTTCAATTTATTATAACTTTTATTTATATATCACTATCTACAGATTATACTATTGCTATAATTATATGTTTATAATAACCAAAGCCCCATTATATTCCATTATATTTATTCCTTATTTTAAAAACTCTACAAATAGATATTGCTTAATATTCCCTCATATCTTAATCATCACAATATCATATTATCTCATTATAATTATAGTAGATACTCGTTTCCATATTTATTAATCGAAATTAACTATATTTCGGAAAAAACTCTTTGTTGATTAATAAATTTATATTTATCAAATTATCTTTCATTCCAGGTTAAATTAATATGATTAAACAAGTAAAGGTGGTTAAATAATTAAAGCTACTGTTGTATGTTGCCAATTAATTTTTGAGTAATCTAATTAGTGGTGGGAATAATGTTTAAAGTAATTGCACTAATTAGAAGCAGACGAATATGTTAAGGGCATCCCTCATGCAAATTGAGAAGTGCAGTACATCGACAGGGTTTAAATAGATGGATGTTTACTTAGAACTCGTTTGTCCTGCTGCAACCATCTCCGAAAAACCAAACCGCCCCTAACCCATTGGTGTACAATTTTGACTTAGACTCTTTAATAGTCAAGCCATTTTCACTCGGAGGGTCTGTGATTGTGGCTGTTATTATTGAAATTACAACTTTACAATGCATCTTAATGGTGGAAAGCTAAGCAATTTACAACGAATGTTATTTGATAATCCAGAAAATTGACGATAAAAATACACATAAAAATTTAAAACGAACTTCTAAATAATGAAATATCCTATTTTAAAACAACTAGCATTCCCACACTCTTTCGACTTGTATTGACAATTTTTATAAATGGTCCTCACAGAAAATTCACCATACAATTGGGCATCATTGTAAAATTGCATTTTTTTAATTTTTTTTAGATTTAATCCATTTAATTTTTTTGCGTTGACTAAAGGCATAATCCAGGAAGGACTAAGGTGGGCACCCATCGCCACCAAATCTTGCCTGAAAAAATACATCAACGACACCAGTTCGGTTATTTCTTTCGAGGGTAATGCTTTTGATTACCACCAACACGCTGGTCTTAGTTTAGCTTTGGAAACGATCATGAAATATTCTGGCCTCAACGCTAACGTTAGCCAATTAATGGTTAGTACCTTTAAGGCGTCTCGTATTCTAAAATGCAAGTTTTGTGCCAGAACGTCCTATTTCGTATGTTTTCTTTGGTTGATTGCTAAAATACGTATGTAAATGGCTGAAAAAGTGTCTTTATAGTTTTTATTTAAATTTAGAAGGGGTTTGAATTTTTAGGTATATTCGACCCTGACGAAGAAAATCTTGATTTTAAAAATGATATAAAATTTTCAAATTAATTCTAATATATCTTTTATACGGGTTAAGAGATTAAGGGGGAAAAGGGTATTGTTTATAATTAGTTCTACATTTTTGATTAGTTCTTCGATATTTTAAGTAGAGTTTGTGTTTAGTTGGTCAGCTTATGCGTTGAAAAATTTAATTACGTGCTCAGGCATCAGGTCAGATTCGCTCTTTTCTTTGAGAAGTTTGCCCTCCAAAAGAAACTTTTATTCAATTTCATCTTCTTTTGTTTTAATAGTGGATTAATCAAAATGTGCTAGATGTTATAAAGGCTCGATTTTTGGTCGACCTTTGGAATGATATTGGTTGGGGTTAAGGTTGGATTTTGCGCCGATAAAATACTTAAAAATAACTTTGGAGAATATAAATTTTTGTGCAATTTAATTTAGACAATTTTTGTATCAGAATTAGGTTTTGGGTGATAGTTTGGATTGGTAGTTAAGTGAAGTCACATGTGTACGAATTGTAAGAAGTTATTAATCATTCAAAGTGGTTGATTTAATTTTTATTTTAATTTTAGGAATTTATGTTCAAATTAATTAAAAATTTATATTAATAAGTGGACAATTCAATTTCCTCTGAGTCATTTGCGGTTAAATAGCTTTTTATAAGTTTTATAATAATAATAATTTTTGGTAATAGTCATAGCACCTTTTTAAACATACCTGCCTCGTAACACTATAATAAAATAAAACCCCATCTTTAATAAAATGAAAAATCTGTTTTTTTAATTAGGGAAACCAATACGATCGATGGCCGGCCTGTGTCAAATACGACACTTCTAATTTCTTGTCGGAAATTAATTTGCAAATAAGGTTTCAAGGAGAAATCGAAGGGCTAAAGGTACAATCATTACAAAACATGTTTTTTTGTTGTATTTTAATATTAACTGAGTTATCTAATTTTTAATTATTATCACTATAATGAGTGTGATTGTATGTAAAGTATAAACCTCATAAGCTACTTTGCGAGATTTGTACTAGGCTAGGTCTTTTATTCTTTAAGCTTCAAATCTATTCAAACTGGTAGAAACTATCATTTAAAGGGCGTTTAATTTCTTTTTTGTTAAAAATAAAATTTAATTTTTTTTTTAATCTTTTTAACTATTTAAAAATTGATATTATACCAAAAATGACCGAAAATAGAATTAAGTAAGGTAATATTATATAATTATAACAACATTGCTTTCAAGGCTGCCTACCGAGAAAAGGGTTTGGGAGAAAGTCAATTATCAGAAAACTAAAGAAATTTTAAATATTTATAAATTGGAATAGCCAAAAATGGGTTTAAGAAATAACACGGTTCAACAAGAAAAATTAACCTGCAAACTGTTTGCAGATTCTGGTAGAGTTTTTCACTGTGAACACAAATATGTTTTTGGTTTTTTCCCTATACGCCAAGTTTTTTAAATATTCGCTGTCAAAGTTGCCAAAAACGCGATTTTAGCGTTTTTCAAACGTCAATAACTTGCAAATTAGTCGGTAAAAATTTTACTTAATAGATTTAATTTGTAGAGGGGAGATGAATGTATTTACAAATTTTTTTCATCCTAGCACTTTTACTTTTTAAATTATATACAAAATTAAATATCCCTATCTTTTACATTGACAAATTACCCCAGACTTGACGGCGCCCTCCCCTTTCTTCAACATAGGCATTAAGTGCGGGTTGTTGTTTTGGTAATAGTAGTAGTAGAGTAGATAAACAACAACATAAACAACAACACGCACTTAATTCCTAGTGTTGAAGAGAAGGGAGGGCGCCGTCAAGTCTGGGGTAATTTGTCAATGTAAAAGATAGGGATATTTAATTTTGTATATAATTTAAAAAGCAAAAGTGCTAAAATAAAAAAATTTGTAAATACATTCATCTCCCCTATATCTACGAATTAAATCTATTAAATAAAATTTTTACCGACTAATTTGCAAGTTATTGACGTTTAAAAAACGCTGAAATCGCGTTTTTGGCAACTTTGACAGCGAATATCTAAAAAACTTGACGTATAGGGAAAAAATTAAAGACATATTTGTGTTCACCGTAAAAAACTCTACCAGAATCTGTAAATAGTTTGCAGGTTAATTTCACAAGCCCATTATTTGTTGACCAGTGATGAGACATAAAAAACATTTTAACCTTCGTGAAATCCTACTTAAATTTTTTTTAGGGAAAATCTTTATTATAGAAAAGTATTAAATATATAATGGGATTAATAAAAAGATACAAGAACGAAAATATATATAAAAAAATGATTAAAAGACATTATCCGTTTCTTCATCTTCTTTAAGAATGGGCATTGAATCCATCAGGGAATAAAAATTGGATTTAGCGATCGCAATGGCTATTGATTGTCTTAGTAAAAAATTATTCGATATTTTTGATAGTGATGCGGAAAAACCGAGAAAAATCTCGGCGAGACGAGAATTCGGAAAATGGAGTCGAGATCGAGACGAGAATTTTGATGTCGAGACGAGACGAGATTTTTTCGGCGAGATCTCGACTTTTTATTGATCGTAAATTTTAGTAAATTATTGATTATTTTAACCCTCGAGAGTATTCATGAGGTATTTCTATACCCCACGCAAATTATAAATTAAAATATAAAACGCAATTTAAGGTTAATGAATTCGGTCTTTTCAGTAGCTTAATATTTTATCAAGAACTAGGTTAGGTGAAAATTTCATAGGTTTTGGCTTAAAACTTTTTAAGATATAGACTCGTGGGGTATGATTATACCCCACGAATGCTCTCGCGTAAGTTTTTTTCTATTGGAGAAAATGTATGTATTTTTTTTAGTTTGAAGATATCTTTTACAATTTGTGTTTTTAATACACTTTGAACTTTCTTTTAATAAAAAATCACGTTTATTTTGATTTATTTTAAGGTATATGTTGTCAAGAGATAAAATGAGGGGAAGCTCTAAAATAACCAAAAAAAATGGGGGTCCAGAAAATTGTTAATAAGTTTTGTAATATTGATTAGATTTATATCAAAATTTATACCATGAATCTTAACACCTTTATAAACATATGTTTAAAATTTTAAAGGTTTTAAAGGAATACTTTAAAAATTATAAGAAGTTTAGAAGTGGGGTAGAGTTATACCCCACGTATACTCTCGCGTTCGGGGATTTGAGGAATACTCTCGAGGGTTAATTTGCATGATTTACATTTAAGGTAATAAGTGTAAATCAATATGTGTGAAACATATTTGATATCCAAAAAATATTTAAGTGTTTATACATCTTTGCAAAAATTAAAATTTGGCAATCATTTACCTAAGTATGGTTGACCCTTAGGGTATGTGAATAATTTTATAATGAAAATGTTAGGCTTAGAATAAGTTCTGGTGGGATAGTAAATATTACCAAAGCATATTTGAATTTCGCAGTTACTCATCCTGCATAATGCGTTAAATAAATTGGTGTTCAATCTTAGAACATTTACACAACTTGAATTAAGGTGGCTCGAGGTTTTTGAGCACCCGCCTAACGATTTCAAAAGTTATAATATTAAATGACACATTAATAGATTAAATATTGAGTCATAAGTTTTTTAACTGTTTTTATGCTTCAACTAATAGTATACCTTCCAAATTTTTGAACCTTAATAAGACATTATGTAAATACATAGTTTTGACATATGCATTACTGTTCATATTTTAAACAGGGTTGGCAGGTGCATTCAAATTTACTATAATTTCTATAATTATGCAATATAAAATAAATACACGAACCTGTACTTTCGATAGAAAATGTTATCTTTATGAATTAATTCATATTTTTATATTGTCAATGAGAGTCGTGTCCCGCTAAATCTTTAAAAAGTTTGTGTATTAAAGTTTATCAAAAAATATTAAAGTTTACCATTTGGATTTTTTTAACACTGATTTAATATTTTTAATAAAAATTGACAAATTTTTATTAAGTATATATATTTTTTAAAAGTCGAGACGAGACGCGAATTCTCGTCGAGACGAGACCGAGATTTTTCTAGACCGAGACGAGACGAGATCGAGATTTTCATAATCGCTCCCGAGACGAGACGAGATTTTGCTTTCGAGACCGAGACGAGATCGAAACACTAATTTTTGAAGGAGGCGAGCGTTTTTTAAGTTTTTTAAAAAAATTTAAAGCGCTCTTCCCGAACGTCCCTGAGCACGACGAGACGATAGGAATAAAAATGGAAGTTTCTGATAAAGCTGAATATTTTACGGATATACGATGCTCCGCCGATCCTAGGGGATCGTGAGTATCGTTGGAGGGTGTAAACAGGTCAATACAGGTGTAGTCCCATTTTAAGAAAAGGCATTTGTCCCATGAGACAAGAGACGAACAGTCGGGACGCATCGCCCTCCGAGAGAGGGATCTGACAGTTCAAGGATTGAAGGAACATTAGCCCGTTCGAGGGCAGCTTGTAGCAGTGTATTTATTTTTTGGTGCCTACTATACCGGCTTTTGTTAAATTTACAATGCAGAGGGTGACGCGCTTCCTTATCTACAAGTGAATTACAAAGCCGGCAGGGGTATGGAGACGTGTATTTACAGCCCAAGCGGAGGGCTATGTTGAAGGACAGGGTAAGGTTCTCTAAAAACATTCCCGAAAACTTACTAGGGTAAGCTTCAAGCCATTCATGACCGGATTGGTTAAAAGCCAATGACCTAAGATTGCAATGCTGTTTGGCATCGCATGTCGAGAGAAGGTAAGCAACGGACCGCGACACCAAACTTTCATGGGAAGAGTGGCTTGAAGCCAAGTATTCGTGTTAAAAGAAATATTTAAAATTGATTCAAGTGTGGATTTAAAAAAGTTTTCATAATTGTGTAAAACATCTTTGAACAAAAAAGCTTGCATGGAGCGGAAGCAGAATAAAATTTTGCTAATGTTGTAATAATTCTTTATAATATAAAAGGAATGATGAAAGAAGAGAGGTTTTTGTCTTAAAAGTTTTTGAGGGACTTAGGTCCCCCGATAGGTGCGCCTAAACACACATATTGTCTTTTTTAATTTTGGCAAAGTCAAAAAAACTTTGGGTGAATATTATCCAAGTCAGAACTTAGAATATATTACACTTTTAGAGGCGTTTAAACATAAATTTAGACTAGGGGAAAAAGCATGTATTACATCTAGTGCTTGGACTAGGTTCAGGGGTGCCAACAAGAGTGGTGTCATCTAGATACCAGACATTAAGGGTGTTACAATGTTTGTTAATTTCATTAATTAGGTGATTTATAGCCAAACAGAATAAAGGGGGGCCTAGGGGGTCGCCTTGTTGGATCCCTTCTGCGGATTCAAGGAAGAATTCTCCAAATTTCAAAATCGAAGGGCATCCGTAACTTAAAATGATGCAGTCGGTGTATTTGGGAAATAGCTTGATAAAATCATTAATGAAAGCAGTGCGGCGAATGCTATTGAAAGCATTTTTAAAATCCAGTTTTAGAAAGGAGTCACCCAGAGTGAGGTGTTCCAGGGCTAAGAGTGCGGCATGGGTAGCTATCTCGCACCCTCCTTTGGCCCAAGGCCTAGTTGATGCGGAATTGAAATCGGTGTCAATATGGGGTTGATGGGCGAACAAATTAATTTAGAAATAATTCTTCTAAAGACACCGCCGATAGCGATAGGCCTGGCTGATTTGTCGGCCTTTCTTATAGCTAAAAGCTTAGCTCCAAAGACTAATTGCTTTGGCGTCCGCGATTTTATAACTAAGCTAGGCAAACGCTATAGTTGGTGTGAGGAAAGGGGGGAGATGAAAGGCGTAATGGAATCACAGTATAGATGAGGGGAGGTAGAAATGGAGGGTTGGGGGAGGGGAAAAGTATGTTGCCCGCTTAGCATGTAGGGGGGCTACGCTAGTGTAGTGGTAAAGAGGAAGATTGTGAGTTAAGGATTGGGGGGAATGCTTAGGAAGTTGGATTTATATTTTGATAAATGGCCAAACAATAAAAAGGCATTTTGGCCACTTGCAGGGGTAACACAAATTACATTCAGACAGCTGTCATTATTCACTTTTAGGCAAAAGTTTTTAGCCAAACCATCAAGCTGGACAAGGTCTAAAAATATTGAGGCCCAAAAAAATAAGAAAGTATTTTGGTCTAAGGCAAGGGTTAGACAAATTAAATTGAAACAGCTGGCATTGTTTTTCTTTAGTTAGAAATTTAGCCAGATTGGTAGTTATTTCCAAACCAAGATGGACAAGCCCAAAAAGAATCAGTTGAAATTTACAAAAATAATCACCCAAAATAAAAAATTTCTTGGCGAACAGGGGCCAGACATATTTATTTGAGGACAAATATTTAGTCAGTATTGTAGTTCTCTATTATAAATTAACATGTATGACAAGCTGCAAATAATAATGAGTTAAGAATTATAAAATAATCAATTGAGGCCCAAAAGGTCAGAAAAATATAATTTAGCAGCGTTCATTATTATTTTCAAATTTAGACAAAAATTTTGCAGAATTGTAGTTTTCCATTAAAAACCCACAAGTTGGACACTACAGGAACAACACGACAATATTCGGCGAAATTGAGCCCATATATTGTATAGCAAAGATCTTAGTCAAGTGAATAAGCAATATAATCTAAAATTGTTCATCCTCAACTTTTTACTAAATAAAAATTATCATAGCTTGCATCTGTGCGTTGCCAGTTTCATCTCTGTAACATATATTTTCGACTTAAAACCTTTGTTCTCTAACAACCATTAATATAGGTGGCTTATCTTTTAAAAAAATCTCTAAAGTTTTGCCTCCCGGATTTTACTCTAAATCCACTATCAAGCGTTGATGAAATAAATTTATAATAGCAAGATAAACTGGATGATAATTTAAAGTCAAAATAAAATTTATAGCCACACTTATGAAATCTTAAGGTTAGGGAAATCTGTTTTACCTATAAACAAACTTATGTTAAATATAACTCCCCGAATATTAGCATTAGCATGGGCGTAGCCAGGGGGTGGCCGGGAGGGTCGGCTGCCTTCGTCTAAATCCAGAAATTCGTCAAAATTTAATATAATTAAGGCTTAAATTTTAAAAAATTACCATTTTGCCCCTCCCTAAAGCATTATTGCCGCTCTTTAGTTCCAATCCTGGCCTTCGCCCATGAGATTGGCGTAACAGGGTCCCGACAGTTCCGAATCCGATTCCCAACTAAACCTTATTTGTGCAATATTATAAGAAACAACAACAAAATTATAAAAAACTAGCAAATAAATTGGCATTTTATTTTAAAACTGATTCAAAAAAAATTTAACTAATGAATACTTAAGTGACATAATACCTTCTCAATTAACTTCCGTTAATTTTTACCCAGTCAAATTTATATACAAAATATAATTTATAAAGGCGCATTTCAGGCATAAAAATTTTTTGGAAAAAATTACCCAGGGAAAAAATTATATAAAGAAGATTTTTCGGGGCTAAGAGCTCCTTTTTTATATCTTTTTTGTTAATAACTTTTTAACTATCAGATTTTAGGGCCCAAACAAGTTTTAGGAGATAGAGTGTGAAATTTTGTATAATGAAATGCTAGGAATAAACAGTTTTGCTGTATATAAGTTTGTCATAAAAACACCCAAATAAATATTTTAGGAAGCTATTGAGACCGCGGCTATATTTACTCTTTTATTAATTCATACAATCAATAGTGTAATTTTATGAGTGCAAAACGATACATATGCATTACTTTGAAAATATGAATGGGTTAGGCCAGGGGCATCTGCCTTCCCCTAAATTTAGAAAGTTCTTATCTATTTATTGAATTTGTGGTTAAGTTTTTTATTCCACTCACTCATATTAAATCAATACGGACTTTCTGCCCCGCCCCCACCTTTTATTTAGTTTCTGCCTTAGACCATAAAAAGAAAAATTAATGTTATTAAAATCAAAGAAATAAAGATATTTTTATGTGTAAACTATTGTTAATAATAAATTTATACAATAAGAATATGTGATATTTTTGCTATTTTATAGTTGTTTCAACAGTAATTGAAAGTTTTTATAAATAAAGTTACAAAAAACTACTAATTATAGCCTCGCTTATGAGACAAGCCCCGTGCATTTTTTTTATTTCTATAAAATGCGTTTTTTTCAAAACTATCTGGATTCAAAAATATGGATAGTTATAGTATAAAAAATTCTAACAAGGAATTTATGACTAAAAGCATTTTTATGAAAAAAACATTTTAAAATAGTTTAAATATTTTTGTCTAGGGCGCTTGAACTTTTTATGGCTACGATGGCCCCGGTCTCCCCTAATTAAATTATGTTTTTGCACGCATTTGTGTTCGCAAATAGATATTGTTTGATATCTAAAACATTAGGAGACACAATCATAGAGTTATCAAGACGCAATAACTTTAATGTGTGAAAATCTTGGGCATTGGTAGCCATGAAAATTAAAGCGTACATAAACTAAAAGGGACAAATGTTAACAAAATCTGTCGATACATATTGGTAAAATCTATTTAATTAAAGGCAAATATGTCAAGGTTATTTTTTCAACACTAGTCTAAAAAAATTCTTAGCATTTTAAAGGCCAGGAACAAGAAATAGTTTACTAGGGGAAAGAGTAGTATTTTTCACGATTTTTTTAATTTAAAAAACTTTATGACCGACTAAAGTTAGAGAAAATACATTTTATTATTTTAAGTATGAAAAACGCAAAAGTAGGATTAGTAGTATTTACTTTTTTTACAAACTGTGTTAGAATGACAACATCACACATTGATACAAAAATTTGCAAATTATAAAATCTTATGCTTGTGTTCCTTTAGCGCATTAATTTCAGTTTCTTTCGTATCTTTTCTAACCCTAACAATATACGTATATGACTTTATTCACTATATCAAGGATTCAACAATATCAAGAAGCTAGCAATATCTTTACTGCGACTAGCCTCGATCCCTATTTTTAATATAAACCTAAACGGCAAAAATAAAAGTAAGAATACAAATATTTATATAGATTGTATATTTATATGTTCTTAAATGTTAGAAGTCTAATTAGGATATATTTATAAGCTTAAACAAATATTTGTGCAAAATCAATTTCAGCTACATAGGTTTTGTAATTTAAGGGAAAAAACAGATATGCACTTAGAATTTGGTTGACCTTAAATTTGCGTTCCACTTAAAAGACCTATAGTCTATCTAGTATTTCGATCTCGTTTTGTCTCGGTCTCGAAAACAAAATCTCGTCTCGTCTCGGGAGCGATTATGAAAATCTCGATTTCGTCTCGTCTCGGTCTAGAAAAATCTCGGTCTCGTCTCGTCTCAACGAGAATTCTCGTCTCGTCTCGACTTTTTTAAAAAAAATATATATACGGAATAAATTTTTTTTTTATGTTTTATTAAAAATATTAAATAATTATTAAAAAATCCAAATGGCAAACTTTTTTATTTTTTGAAAAACTTTAAGACAAACTTTTTAAAGATTTAGCGGGACCCGACATTTTATTGACAATATAAAGATATGAATTAATTCATAAAGATAATATTTTCTATAAAAAGCAGACTAAAAAAGCTATTATTCATACTGATTTACCACCAATTTATAATTACCGCATCATGCAGGATGAGTAACTGCGAAATACAAATATGCTTTAGTAATATTTACTATTCCATCAGAACTCATTCTCAGCCTAAAATGTAATATTTAATAATGCTATGAATACTTATATATGAGAAATATATTATAAAATTATTCACATACCCTTAGGGTCAACCATATCAAGGTAAATGATTGCCAAATTTTAAATTTTTTGCAAAAATGTATAATATTTAAAACACTTAGGATTTTTTTTAATATCAAATATATTCCATAATTAAAATACACAATAATTTACTAAAATCTAACGATCAATAAAAAGTCGAGATCTCGCCGAAAAAATCTCGTCTCGTCTCGTCTCGTCTCGACATCAAAATTCTCGTCTCGATCTCGACTTCATTTTTCAAATTCTCGTCTCGTCTCGTCTCGGTTTTTCGAGACCTGACGAGACCGAGATTTTTCTCGGTTTTTCCGCATCACTAAGTCTATCTGACTTATATATAAAATAGACCCATCCTTACTATGTCAGTGCTTTGATTAAAGTTTTGTCAAAAGAATATATATATATATATACATATATAGCTGATGTTTAAATAAAAATGTACAAGATGTTGCTTATAGCAAAAATTTTAACAGAAGCGATTATAGTAGAGCCAGAATTAGTGTATCTCAATGAATATACATATACAACACCCTTAATTACAACATTACACCTACAGCGTCTTATCCTACTCCATCTTATACTACACCTCCTACTACTCAAGATACTACACCTTCAGATACTACACCCCAAATTACTACATATACGACACCTCCGTTGACTACTCAATCTTCTACTCCTTCCAATCCTACTCCTTCATATACAACACCTCCTACTACACCTTCAGATACTACACCCCAAATTATAACATCTACGACACCTCCGTTGACTACTCAATCTTCTACTCCTTCCGATCCTACTCCTTCATATACAACACCTCCTACTGTAGCAATTGTGTGATGTAACGTGAATGTGATTCTTTACGAACAGATGTTATTATTATACTAATTTGAATACACGAATAAAACGTTATATTTGGCGACGAGGATGGGATTTAAAGCTATTAAAGAGGAATCGGATAATCACAAGGATTTCAATATATCAAAAATTGTTATTCCACATTTCTCGGAGGAATTCCCTATCGAAGAATACTTTGCAAATATCAAATACATATTAATAGCCAAAGGAATATGCGCAAAGGGAGATGCATTGAAACAGATATATAAGACATTATTCCTGGCATATTTAGGAGTCGGAAATGTAACCCAAGTAAAAAATTACTTATTTCCATGTGAAATTGAAAACGTGGATTGGGATACGATCGTGGAAACATGTAAGACCATTTTTAAACCTAGATCTAGTACTATGGTTTCAAGAATAGAGTTTATTCACCTTATGAGGTCAGAAGGCGAATCGGTGTTAGGATTCACTAAACGATTGAAGGAAACTGCACAAGTGGCACAGTTTAAGAATGATGTTGAAGAGCGTCTTCGGGACCAATTCTTAGCAGGAATTCGTTTTCCGAAGTTGGAGGTCGAAATTCGTAGTAAATATCCTAGAATGCTTGACGAACCAGGTAGAAACTTAACTTTTGATAAAATTTTGGATATGGCTTTAGCTTGGGAGACGGCAGAGAACGAGGTTAATTCCTGGAATATAAATCGAATAAGGGATAATCGTAAGGGTGCAGGTGCTTCGAAATGTTTTCATTGTGGCCGTTCCCATATTCGTAATTATTGCGCGGCTGCGACGGCAAAGTGTTTTAATTGTAACCGTATGGGGCACTTTTCGCGAGCGTGCAAAAATAAGAGGATTAACCAAGTTTTCGATGATTGTGAGGAAGATTTTGGAGACATTAATTACATCAATCACATTAAAAAAAGTGACCGTAGAAGAGCTACAATTGAAGCCACGTTAAATGATGTGCGATTCCGTTTTGAATATGACACCGGCGCTCAGGTGTCGGTAATAAATGAGGAAATTTGGAATCACATAGGAAAACCGAAATTAAGGCCAACACATAATTTTACGGGTTATGGCCATCAGAAGTTAGACGTATTGGGCGAAACAACCATTAAAGTGGGGCTTGGTCAGACGAGCAAATTACTAGCTGCCATTGTTACAAAAATATCTGACCTTCCATTATTTGGTTTACCCTGGATATTAAGTTTTGGATTATACATTCCCAAATGTGTCAAAATACTTAAGGTCCATCAATTAGTAACTATTCCCAATCAAAATACGAAAAGTGTAAATTTAATAAAGAAATTGGCCGGAAATTTTGATAAAAGGACCAAGAGCGATATGGCGGAAGCTAAGAGCAAAAAGAGAGGGAAAAAGTTGAAAGCAAACACCTGGCAAGATGCAAACGAATTCACAGACCAATTGAATCGTCAATCAGAATTTGAAATGGTTGAAATAAACATCGGGATCTTACCAGAGAACGATGGCCAATTATACGAAAAATCAAAAGCTGTCCAAACAAGCGGTCATGGAGATAAAAACGATGAAATCCTCCAAACAAATGGAATAGAACATAGAAATTTAATCAACGCAGAACCCAAATTTAAAATGGCTGCCAAAAAAGGCACAATTGCCAATGGTAAATGGGTTAAAAAGGATATGAAGACAGATGAGAATGAGCCTACAAAAGAAGAGATTTTAAAAACGACTGCAGAAACTATCGCACCCAATGATGATAGGACGACACGGCCACGAAACTTGGAAAGAGGAGAATTAGTCTGGAAAAAAAATAGACGGACGCCACGATGGCGGGAAGGAAAAGTACCCCCCCGACTGGGTTGTTGTCCTATAGCGTTAACAGTAACAATAAAGTTTGGGCCAAACATGCTGGTCAATTTAGAAAAAGTGAAGAGATACCAAGACCAGAACCGGTTGAGCCAACACGTGATACTGACACACCGGAAGTTAAAGATGATGGTGACTTAAGAAGGGAAAATAGACCATGGAAGCCACCGCGGAGATTAATTGAAGAAATCTTAAGCTGGTTAAGCGGGGAGAGATGTAGCAATTGTGTGATGTAACGTGAATGTGATTCTTTACGAACAGATGTTATTATTATACTAATTTGAATACACGAATAAAACGTTATACCTACTACACCTTCAGATACTACACCCCAAATTATAACATCTACGACACCTCCGTTGACTACTCAATCTTCTACTCCTTCCAATCCTACTCCTTCATATACAACACGTCCTACTACACCTTCAGATACTACACCTCAAATTACTACATCTACGACACCTCCGTTGACTACTCAATCTTCTACTCTTTCCAATCCTACTCCTTCATATACAACACCTCCTACTACACCTTCAGATACTACACCCCAAATTATAACATTTACGACACCTCCGTTGACTACTCAATCTTCTACTCCTTCCAATCCTACTACTTCATATACAACACCTCCTACTAACCTTCAGATACTACACCCCAAATTATAACATCTACGACACCTCCGTTGACTACTCAATCTTCTACTCCTTCCAATCCTACTACTTCATATACAACACCTCCTACTACACCTTCAGATACTACACCTCAAATTACTACATCTACGACACCTCCGCTGACTACTCAATCTTCTACTCCTTCCGACCCTACTACTTCATATACAACACCTCCTACTACACCTTCAGATACTACACCCCAAATTATAACATCTACGACACCTCCGTTGACTACACAATCTTCTACTCCTTCCGATCCTACTACTTCATATACAACACCTTCTACTACACCTTCAGATACTACACCCCAAATTATAACATCTACGACACCTCCGTTGACTACTCAATCTTCTACTCCTTCCGACCCTACTACTTCATATACAACACCTCCTACTACACCTTCAGATACTACACCCCAAATTATAACATCTACGACACCTCCGTTGACTACACAATCTTCTACTCCTTCCGATCCTACTCCTTCATATACAACACCTCCTACTACACCTTCAGATACTACACCTCAAATTACTACATCTACGACACCTCCGTTGACTACTCAATCTTCTACTCCTTCCAATCCTACTCCTTCATATACAACACCTCCTACTACACCTTCAGATACTACACCCCAAATTATAACATCTACGACACCTCCGTTGACTACTCAATCTTCTACTCCTTCCAATCCTACTACTTCATATACAACACCTCCTACTACACCTTCAGATACTACACCTCAAATTACTACATCTACGACACCTCCGTTGACTACTCAATCTTCTACTCCTTCCAATCCTACTCCTTCATATACAACACCTCCTACTACACCTTCAGATACTACACCCCAAATTATAACATCTACGACACCTCCGTTGACTACTCAATCTTCTACTCCTTCCGATCCTACTACTTCATATACAACACCTCCTACTACACCTTCACATACTACACCCCAAATTATAACATCTACGACACCTCCGTTGACTACACAATCTTCTACTCCTTCCGATCCTACTCCTTCATATACAACACCTCCTACTACACCTTCAGATACCACCTCAAATTACTACATCTACGACACCTCCGTTGACTACTCAATCTTCTACTTCTTCCACTACTACTACTTCATATACAACACCTCCTACTACACCTTCAGATACTACACCTCAAATTACTACATCTACGACACCTCCGTTGACTACTCAATCTTCTACTCCTTCCAATCCTACTCCCTCATATACAACACCTCCTACTACACCTTCAGATACTACACCCCAAATTATAAAATCTACGACACCTCCGTTGACTACACAATCTTCTACTCCTTCCGATCCTACTCCTTCATATACAACACCTCCTACTACACCTTCAGATACTACACCCCAAATTATAACATCTACGATACCTCCGTTGACTACACAATCTTCTACTCCTTCATATACAACACCTCCTACTACACCTTCAGATACTACACCTCAAATTACTACATCTACGACACCTCCTTTGACTACTCAATCTTCTACTCCTTCCGATCCTACTCCTTCATATACAACACCTCCTACTACACCTTCAGATACTACACCCCAAATTATAACATCTACGACACCTCCGTTGACTACTCAATCTTCTACTCCTTCATATACAACACCTCCTACTACACCTTCAGATACTACACCTCAAATTACTACATCTACGACACCTCCGTTGACTACTCAATCTTCTACTCCTTCCAATCCTACTACTTCATATCCAACACCTCCTACTACACCTTCAGATACTACACCCCAAATTATAACATCTATGACACCTCCGTTGACTACTCAAGCTTCTACTCCTTCCAATCCTACTACTTCATATACAACACCTCCTACTACACCTTCAGATACTACACCTCAAATTACTACATCTACGACACCTCCGCTGACTACTCAATCTTCTACTCCTTCCAATCCTACTCCTTCATATACAACACCTCCTACTACACCTTCAGATACTACACCTCAAATTACTACATCTACGACACCTCCGTTGACTACTCAATCTTCTACTCCTTCCAATCCTACTACTTCATATACAACACCTCCTACTACACCTTCAGATACTACACCCCAAATTATAACATCTACGACACCTCCGTTGACTACACAATCTTCTACTCCTTCCGATCCTACTCCTTCTTATACAACACCTCCTACTACACCTTCAGATACTACACCCCAAATTATAACATCTACGACACCTCCGTTGACTACACAACCTTCTACTCCTTCATATACAACACCTCCTACTACACCTTCAGATACTACACCTCAAATTACTACATCTACGACACCTCCTTTGACTACTCAATCTTCTACTCCTTCCGATCCTACTCCTTCATACACAACACCTCCTACTACACCTTCAGATACTACACCCCAAATTATAACATCTGCGACACCTCCGTTGACTACTCAATCTTCTACTCCTTCATATACAACACCTCCTACTACACCTTCAGATACTACACCTCAAATTACTACATCTACGACACCTCCGTTGACTACTCAATCTTCTACTCCTTCCAATCCTACTCCTTCATATACAACACCTCCTACTACACCTTCAGATACTACACCCCAAATTATAACATCTACGACACCTCCGTTGACTACTCAATCTTCTACTCCTTCCAATCCTACTACTTCATATACCCTCCTACTACACCTTCAGATACTACACCCCAAATTATAACATCTATGACACCTCCGTTGACTACTCAATCTTCTACTCCTTCCAATCCTACTACTTCATATACAACACCTCCTACTACACCTTCAGAAACTACACCTCAAATTACTACATCTACGACACCTCCGCTGACTACTCAATCTTCTACTCCTTCCAATCCTACTCCTTCATATACAACACCTCCTACTACACCTTCAGATACTACACCCCAAATTACTACATCTACGACACCTCCGTTGACTACTCAATCTTCTACTCCTTCCAATCCTACTACTTCATATACAACACCTCCTACTACACCTTCAGATACTACACCCCAAATTATAACATCTACGACACCTCCGTTGACTACACAATCTTCTACTCCTTCCGATCCTACTCCTTCTTATACAACACCTCCTACTACACCTTCAGATACTACACCCCAAATTATAACATCTACGACACCTCCGTTGACTACACAACCTTCTACTCCTTCATATACAACACCTCCTACTACACCTTCAGATACTACACCTCAAATTACTACATCTACGACACCTCCTTTGACTACTCAATCTTCTACTCCTTCCAATCCTACTCCTTCATATACAACACCTCCTACTACACCTTCAGATACTACACCCCAAATTATAACATCTGCGACACCTCCGTTGACTACTCAATCTTCTACTCCTTCATATACAACACCTCCTACTACACCTTCAGATACTACACCTCAAATTACTACATCTACGACACCTCCGTTGACTACTCAATCTTCTACTCCTTCCAATCCTACTCCTTCATATACAACACCTCCTACTACACCTTCAGATACTACACCCCAAATTATAACATCTACGACACCTCCGTTGACTACTCAATCTTCTACTCCTTCCAATCCTACTACTTCATATACCCTCCTACTACACCTTCAGATACTACACCCCAAATTATAACATCTATGACACCTCCGTTGACTACTCAATCTTCTACTCCTTCCAATCCTACTACTTCATATACAACACCTCCTACTACACCTTCAGATACTACACCTCAAATTACTACATCTACGACACCTCCGCTGACTACTCAATCTTCTACTCCTTCCAATCCTACTCCTTCATATACAACACCTCCTACTACACCTTCAGATACTACACCCCAAATTATAACATCTACGACACCTCCGTTGACTACACAATCTTCTACTCCTTCCGATCCTACTACTTCATATACAACACCTCCTACTACACCTTCAGATACTACACCCCAAATTATAACATCTACGACACCTCCGTTGACTACTCAATCTTCTACTCCTTCCGATCCTACTACTTCATATACAACACCTCCTACTACACCTTCAGATACTACACCCCAAATTATAACATCTACGACACCTCCGTTGACTACACAATCTTCTACTCCTTC
Organism: Gordius sp. MW1; assembly: GCA_964036665.1. Classification (NCBI taxonomy): domain Eukaryota; kingdom Metazoa; phylum Nematomorpha; class Gordioida; order Gordea; family Gordiidae; genus Gordius; species Gordius sp. MW1. The sequence continues at coordinate 26,239,072 of OZ038527.1, forward strand.
CGATCCTACTCCTTCATATACAACACCTCCTACTACACCTTCAGATACTACACCTCAAATTACTACATCTACGACACCTCCGTTGACTACTCAATCTTCTACTCCTTCCAATCCTACTCCTTCATATACAACACCTCCTACTACACCTTCAGATACTACACCCCAAATTATAACATCTACGACACCTCCGTTGACTACTCAATCTTCTACTCCTTCCGATCCTACTCCTTCATATACAACACCTCCTACTACACCTTCAGATATTACACCTCAAATTACTACATCTACGACACCTCCGTTGACTACTTAATCTTCTACTCCTTCCAATCCTACTCCTTCATATACAACACCTTCTACTACACCTTCAGATACTACACCCCAAATTATAACATCTACGACACCTCCGTTGACTACTCAATCTTCTACTCCTTCCAATCCTACTACTTCATATACAACACCTCCTACTACACCTTCAGATACTACACCCCAAATTATAACATCTACGACACCTCCGTTCACTACTCAATCTTCTACTCCTTCCAATCCTACTACTTCATATACAACACCTCCTACTACACCTTCAGACTACACCCCAAATTATAACATCTACGACACCTCCGTTGACTACACAATCTTCTACTCCTTCATATACAACACCTCCTACTACACCTTCAGATACTACACCTCAAATTACTACATCTACGACACCTCCGTTGACTACACAATCTTCTACTCCTTCCAATCCTACTCCTTCATATACAACACCTCCTACTACACCTTCAGATACTACACCCCAAATTATAACATCTACGACACCTCCGTTGACTACTCAATCTTCTACTCCTTCCAATCCTACTACTTCATATACAACACCTCCTACTACACCTTCAGATACTACACCCCAAATTATAACATCTACGACACCTCCGTTGACTACACAATCTTCTACTCCTTCCAATCCTACTCCTTCATATACAACACCTCCTACTACACCTTCAGATACTACACCCCAAATTATAACATCTACGACACCTCCGTTGACTACACAATCTTCTACTTCATATACAACACCTCCTACTACACCTTCAGATACTACACCTCAAATTACTACATCTACGACACCTCCGTTGACTACACAATCTTCTACTCCTTCCGATCCTACTACTTCATATACAACACCTCCTACTACACCTTCAGATACTACACCCCAAATTATAACATCTACGACACCTCCGTTGACTACTCAATCTTCTACTCCTTCCAATCCTACTCCTTCATATACAACACCTCCTACTACACCTTCAGATACTACACCCCAAATTATAACATCTACGACACCTCCGTTGACTACACAATCTTCTACTCCTTCCGATCCTACTACTTCATATACAACACCTCCTACTACACCTTCAGATACTACACCCCAAATTATAACATCTACGACACCTCCGTTGACTACACAATCTTCTACTCCTTCATATACAACACCTCCTACTACACCTTCAGATACTACACCTCAAATTACTACATCTACGACACCTCCGTTGACTACACAATCTTCTACTCCTTCCGATCCTACTACTTCATATACAACACCTCCTACTACACCTTCAGATACTACACCCCAAATTATACATCTACGACACCTCCGTTGACTACTCAATCTTCTACTCCTTCCAATCCTACTTCTTCATATACAACACCTCCTACTTAGAGCCCTGCACGGGCCGTCCGAGGCCCCGGGCCGGGCTCGGGCAAATTTTAAAACATTGATCGGGCCTCGGGCTTAGGTCGGGCCTGATGCGCCAGCCCGACCCGAGGCCCGAGCCCGAAAAAAAATTTGAATAAATATTAATCCAAAATATAATTACAATACAAGATAATCCCCCTACAAATAAATATTTAGAATTTGACTACCACCTCATATTAATTTCTTGGTTAGCCGTGTGGGTCTATCTATGCTATGTATGACTTTGACTATGAGTGATGATGAAATATTTAAAACAACAGTGTTTAGATTAAGCTTAAAAGCAATAATAATAGTAGCTATTTTGAACAATAGAGTTAGTATTATTTACCATAATTATTCATATTTTAAATCACATAATATTCGCGATACGTAATATATTTATAAATAAATTTTTGAAATAAAATTGGTACAATTTACATTTTTACAAAAGTCGGGCCGGGCTCGGGCTCGGGTCGGGCCTGAGTGAAAAAAACAAATCGGGCTCGGGTCGGGCTCGGGCAAAAAATAAAAAAAGGTTTCGGGCTCGGGTCGGGCTCGGGCCGATAAAATTCAATTTTGCAGGGCTCTACTCCTACTACACCTTCAGATACTACACCCCAAATTATAACATCTACAACACCTCCGTTGACTACGCAATCTTCTACTCCTTCCAATCCTACTACTTCATATACAACACCTCCTACTACACCTTCAGATACTACACCCCAAATTATAACATCTACGACACCTCCGTTGACTACTCAATCTTCTACTCCTTCCAATTCTACTACTTCATATACAACACCTCCTACTACACCTTCAGATACTACACCCCAAATTATAACATCTACGACACCTTCGTTGACTACCCAATCTTCTACTCCTTCATATACAACACCTCCTACTACACCTTCAGATACCACACCCCAAATTACTACATCTACGACACCTCCGTTGACTACTCAATCTTCTACCCCTTCCAATCCTACTCCTTCATACACACCACCTCCTACTACACCTTCAGATACTACACCCCAAATAACTACTACGACAACTTCATGGACTCCTCCATCCTCTAGTCCTTCCTATCCTACTCCTTCATATGCTACACCTCCTACTACACCTTCAGGTACTACATATACGACACCCCCGTTAACTCCTCCATCATCTAGTCCTTCCTATCCTACTTATACTACACCTCCTGCTACACCTTCAGATACTACACCCCAAGTTACTACTACGACAACTCCATGGACTCCTCCATCCACTAGTCCTTCCTATCCTACTCTTACATATACTACACCTCCTGCTACACCTTCTTCAGATACTACACCCCAAATTACTACTACGACAACTCCATAGACACCTCCATCCTCTACTCCATTCAATCCTACTCCTTCGTATACAACACCTCCTACTACACCTTCAGATACTACACCCCAAATTACTACATATACGACACCCCCGTTGACTCCTCCATCATCTAGTCCTTCCTATCCTACTCCTACATATACTACACCTCCTGCTACACCTTCAGATACTACACCCCAAATTACTACTACGACACCTCCGTTGACTCCTCCATCATCTAGTGCTTCCTATCCTACTCCTACATATACTACACCTCCTGCTACACCTTCTTCAGATACTACACCCCAAATTACTACTACGACAACTCCATGGACTCCTCCATCCTCGAGTCCTTCCTATCCTACTCCTACATACACTACACCTCCTGCTACACCTTCAGATACTACACCCCAAATTACTACATATACGACACCCCCGTTGACTCCTCCATCATCTAGTCCTTCCTATCCTACTCCTATTTATACTACACCTCCTGCTACACCTTCAGATACTACACCCCAAGTTACTACTACGACAACTCCATGGACTCCTCCATCCTCTAGTCCTTCCTATCCTACTCCTACATATACTACACCTTCAGATACTACACCCCAAATTACTACTACGACAACTCCATGGACTCCTCCATCATCTAGTCCTTCCTATCCTACTCCTTCATATACTACACCTCCTACTACACCTTCAGGTACTACACCCCAAATTACTACATATACGACACCTCCGTTGACTCCTCCATCATCTAGTCCTTCCTATCCTACTCCTACATATGCTACACCTCCTGCTACACCTCCAGATACTACACCCCAAATTACTACTACGACACCTCCGTTGACTCCTCCCTATTCTAGTCCTTCCTATCCTGCTACACCTTCAGAAAATACACCTCCAACTTCAGTTACTCCACCTCAAATTACTACATCTCCCGCATATACTCATCCTTCAGATACTACACCTTCAAATAATATATCTACGATACCTCCATGGACTCCATCATATTCTAATCATTCCTATCAGAGACCAGAAAGGCTCTATCCTGCCCGCTGCCCGACCCTGCCTACGGGCTTGACTTGGCCAAGCAATTGCCGTAAATATAAATTGTCAGGCAGGCAGCAGTGTTGTAAAAAGACCTGGGTTTTTTTAGCCGACCTTTGGTCTTAGTCGACTAAACCAAAAAGACCTCGAGGTCTTTTGGTCTGTTTTCTTAGTCGACCTTTAGTTGAGCTAATACTTGGAGAAAAGACCTTAAAGGTAGTTAGGCTATTTTATTTAGCCAACCTTTAGGTTTAGTCATAATTTTGTTAATACCCCAAAGGTTTTTACTTGTTATTATTAGTCGACCTTTGGCTTGGCTTAGGTCTGGCGGGGTGGTAGGAAAATAATATATAATTTAATCAGTGAATTTAAAATTAAGCTATATATAGTTACGGGTAGATTTTTAATTGTACTGATATGATTTAATAATGGTTGAGGGTGATTTTTGATATTGATACCTAGTTGTAAAATATAATTTTAAGAATCAATCATTTGTCAAGCTAATTTGGTGACAATTGTCATAATGGTCGTTTATGAAGCAAAATAAATTATTTTGACGGAAATTAGTTGGTTAGGGTGTCATAAAAATGTTGCAAACTTAAAATTTAAGTTTTTCACCTTAGCTTGGTGACAATTGTCATTTTTAAAGCTAGATAAATACTTTTAACGAAAATTGGTGGGTTTGGGTGTCATAAAATCATTACAAACTTAAAATTTAAGTTTGTCACCTGATCTTCGTGACAATTGTCATAATTGTCATTTTTAATGCTAGATAAAAAAAATTAACGAAAATTGGTGGGTTTGGGTGTCATAAAATCATTACAAACTTAAAATTTAAGTTTGTCACCTTAGCTTGATGACAATTGTCATAATTGTCAATTTTAGAGCTAGATAAAAAAATTTAACGAAAATTGGTGGGTTTGGGTGTCATAAAATCATTACAAACTTAAAATTTAAGTTTGTCACCTTAGCTTGATGACAATTGTCATAATTGTCATTTTTAATGTTAGATAAAAAATTTTAACGAAAATTGGTGGGTTTGGGTGTCATAAAATCATTACAAACTTAAAATTTAGGCTTGTCATCTCAACATCGTGACAATTGTCATAATTGTCATTTTTAATGCTAGATAAAAAAATTTAACGAAAATTGGTGGGTTTGGGTGTCATAAAATCATTACAAATTTAAAATTTAAGTTTGTCACTTCAACATCGTGACAATTGTCATAATTGTCAATTTTAGAGCTAGATAAATTTTTTTAACGAAAAATGGTGGGTTTGGGTGTCTTAAAATCATTACATGTCACCTCATCATCGTGACAATTGTCATAATTGTCATTTTTAATGCTAGATAAAAAAATTTAACGATAATTGGTGGGTTTGGGTGTCATAAAATCATTACAAACTTAAAATTTAAGTTTGTCACCTGATCTTCGTGACAATTGTCATAATTGTCAATTTTAGAGCTAGATAAATTTTTTAACGAAAATTAATGGGTTATTGTATCATAAAAATGTTCCACAAAATATTTTTAAAAATTAGTTGTCAATTTATTTTAGTGACCTTGGCTAAATAGAATAATTGCGCCAGAATACTTGTTAAGTTTAATTCATATTTTTTATCTTTGTTATTTATAGTAATAACTTAGTTTAAACGATTCTAAATTAATATATGGGTTTCAACCAGTAACTTTAACATTTATCAGTCGCGGTTGGTTATATTGCTTTGTCAAATTTAAAAGAGACTAGAGAAAAAAATATAGAAAATCGAAGCTAAAATATCCCTTTTAATTTAATATCTTTCTCGTTAATAACTTTTTTTCTATCAGTTTTTTAGAACCCCAACAAGTTTTATGATAGAGTGTCAATTTTTATATAATAAATTGCTTGGAATTAACAATTTTGTTGAAAATAACTGTGTCATAACTAGAGACCTGCACGGGCAGCCCGGGCCGGGCTCGGGCCCTAAATTTTGAAGCTTTGGAATTCCGGGCCGGGCCTAATTCATAAAATATAGGCCCGGCCCTAAATAATTTAGAAGTAGTAGCCTAAGTAGTTCTTTGTTCTGTTTAAAACAATATTTTTATTAAATGGTATACAAAAAATTACATACACGACTAAAAAAATATAAAAACGCGCTATAACTAAACGGATGGCATTGATCCGTGTATGGAAATCTTGTTGGATTTAACGATTTATTAATTAAAAGTTATTGATTCATTCATTTAGCGCTATTTTAATATACAAAGACAAACAATTGAGTATGGAACAAAAAAATCTACTCCTAATAGCTGAAAATATTCAGAAATAATTTTATAAAGTAAAGAAATTGACACCTACATAAAGTTAAAGATCAACGAGATAAAATAGATGGTGGAAAGTACACCTCTGGGAAATATTCGATTCGAGATTAGATTCGGATCGAATTCGAATCCTTCTGTCTGAATTTCGACTCTAATATTTACCTGGTGAGATTCAAAAATCCGAATTGAATCTTTAAAAAGGGATTCGAAAAATTATTTATACTTGGTTGATAGTTATTTAAATATACAAGACAAAAATAATTAAGCTGTTTTGATATTTCCGCAAATTAGTTATTTTCTCCGATCACTACATTTAAATTTTATAAGCATACACAAAATATAAAAATATCTTTTTACATACTATATGAGGTTCAACTTAAAAAAAAATCAAAATGTTTGCTAACATTTTATATTTTTATATTCAATCTTTGCATTTTTATGAATAAATTCATAATTAAAAAACTAGAAAAATAATCGAATGTTCGAATCGAATCATTATTTTAATATTTGCCGACTCTCAAATCGAATATTTTTTCAAATAAAATTTAAACTCGGAGATTTTTGATGCTTGTATTTTTTTACATCAAAATAGTTCTATTATCAATCTATAATTTTATTATGTGCGTTTTTAATAAATAATTTTACCAAAAAAGCGTGATTTAATTTTTAGCAATTTAAAATTCGGGGCCGGGCCGGGCCTACTTTCGAATCGGGCCTTAAAAACATCGATTTTGCAGGTCTCTAGTCATAACAACTCCAAAAGAAATATTCTAATCGAACCATAGGGCTACCTGAGACAGAAGCTAAAATTAATTTTATTCATTCAGCCATTAAATATCTTCAGTGTGATTTTTATAATCTTATAAATATGTCTAAGTCTATCTTGGCTACGTGCCAGATCCATAAATATGGATGGGGTAGCTAGTTAAAATGGGGGAAAAATAGGGATTGCATGTGCTGTGCGTGTGTGTGCCTTAGCGAAACAATGAAAATAACTTGTAAAATATGGTATGGTACGGCTAGGGAGGAAGTGGTGTGGGTGTGGTGCTGTCTGGCTATAGATACCCTAGGGAAATTCGCGCTTCTGTTCACAATGCCAATCGTCCATAATGCCAATGCTTTAGACCGCCAATGGCTTAACCAATCAAAATTAAGGGGTAGGGTTAGGGTTAGTGTTAGGGCTAGGGTTAGGGAATATTATAAGTACAATTAGTACACATGGATATAATATAATCATTATAATAGAATTAACTGTATAATGAGCTATTACTTAAAAATAATACAGTCATTGGCATTGTGGATGATTGGCATTATGAATGGGATTCGAAATTCGTTCATATATATGTATATTTAAATTTATTTAATATTTTAATTTTTAGATTCTCTGTGTCTTAATAAGTGACAAAATATAAGTTCAAAATCAAATTTAAGAGCAGTTGGCTCACTCATTTAAATTTTATAATAATATCTATAGGGAAATTTGTTCCATACTTTTCTAAATTAAATTTTTTGTAAATTCTTCTTTACTTGAGTTTGTTTATTATAACTTTAAACTAGTAGGAAAATATTTAGAGTTACACATACATAGATATTTTTATTAAAGATTATTCCAATCGCGTAAACATAACACTTCGTTTACAGAACACGAAGAAATCTGGTTTCTTTTTTTAGTAATGATATTAGAGGCGGCAGAAAAAAGTCTTTCGGCTGGAATAGAGGTCCCCTGTAAGGCCAAATATTTTCGTGCCAGGAATCCTAGCTGAGGGAATGTTTTTTGATTGAGTCGCCACCAATCTAGAATGTTTTGATCACCTAAATTATAATATTACAAAGTCAAAAATAAGTCTCACCATCTAATAATGTCTGCCTAAGGTATCTTTATATTCTTCATTTTATAAAATAATTAGGTAGTTATTTACTGATTAAGCAATTCTAAAGCCTTCACTGTCTAAGATTTTTGTCCCTGTCTAACTGGGTAAGAAATATTTCCAGCACTATTTGAATATAATGATTCAAAGTTATTTTCGTATTCTAGAGTAAGCCATTCATCTGGCATACTCTCCTTTTTCAGTCGAGGATCAAGGGTGACCCCGACATAATATTCGAACTGGTCAAAAAGACCCTCATAGGCTTGCAATTTTATCAACATATATTCTGCAGCTTGTTTTATTTTAGGGTTATAACCATCAAATTCCATCAAATATTTTTTATCTTATACAAATATATAACGCATAGCCCTATCGATGGATGGGTCTGTGTTGACATACTGTCTGTCATAACGTTAAATAACATTAAGAAATTTTCAATTTATTTTAAATTAGCAATTTCTTCCTCACTGCATAGACCCATCTGATAGCCAACCATCCTCAACTTTTAAATTGTTTATCGTGGTTATATGCTAGTAAAAATATATAATAATAAATAAAAAAATACACTTTTAACATCTTAAATGTACTATTCCACCGCGTTACTACATCTAAGGGAATAGTGATTTCGGCAACCTCCTTAAATCGTTGCATCAATTTCGGTGATGTATGAAGCTTTCTAACCCAGCGAGACACCTTTACGATATCATCTTTCAAAATAGATAACCCTTCTTTAACAAATAGGGTTAATAATATGTCCAAAACATCTTATATGGAAAAAGATAAATTAAAAAGGAGATTTTAGCTTCAATTTTCTATCTTTTTTTTCTCTGGTCACTTTTAACACTTCAGAGGTTGGGTCGAAAATGCTAAAACACGGATGGTATTTGGGATAATAATTACCCCAAACTTTAAATAGCTTAGATATTTTATAATATAAACTTGTCAAAATATGCAAGAATAATATTTCAACTCTTATATGTTCATTAATATATTAATTTGCCTATTTGATCAAGTGGTTTAAATTTTATGCCTATAATTAGAGCAAACTAATTTATTTTCTACGGCATTTTTAAAAGGCTCGGGGCCATTATTACCTTACCCACCCTATGAAGTGTTACATTTGACAATGCAATATAACCCCTATGACTGATAAATGTTACTAGGTTGAAACCCATATATTATTTTAAAATAGTTTAAAGTAAGTCATTACTATAAATAACGAAGATAAAAAATATGAATTAAACTTAACAAGTATTCTGGCGCAATTATTCTATTTAGCCAAGGTCACTATAATAAATTGACAACTAATTTTTAAAAATACTTTGTGGAACATTTTTATGATACAATAACCCACCAATTTTCGTTAAAAAATTTATCTAGCTCTAAAATTGGCAATTATGACAATTGTCACGAAGATCAGGTGACAAACTTAAATTTTAAGTTTGTAATCCCTTTATGACACCCAAACCCACCAATTTTCGTTAAAAAAATTTATCTAGCTCTAAAATTGACAATTATGACAATTGTCACGATGTTGAGGTGACAAACTTAAATTTTAAGTTTGTAATTAAGTTTGTAATGATTTTATGACACCCAAACCCACCAATTTTCGTTAAAATTTTTTTATCTAGCTCTAAAATTGACAATTATGACAATTGTCATGAAGCTAAGATGACAAAATTTTAAGTTTGTAATGATTTTATGACACCCAAACCCACCAATTTTCGTTAAATATTTTTATCTAGCATTAAAAATGACAATTATGACAATTGTCACGAAGATCAGGTGACAAACTTAAATTTTAAGTTTGTAATGATTTTACGACACTCAAACCCACCAATTTTCGTTAAAAGTATTTATCTAGCTTTAAAAATGACAATTGTCACCAAGCTATGGTGAAAAACTTAAATTTTAAGTTTGCAACATTTTTATGACACCCTAACCAACTAATTTTCGTTAAAACAATTTATTTTGCTTCATAAACGAGCATTATGACAATTGTCACCAAATTAGCTTGACAAATGATTTATTCCTAAAATTCTAATTTACAGCTAGGTATCAATATTAAAAACCACCCTCAACCATTGTTATAATCAAATCGGTACAATTAAAAAGCTACCATTAATTATAAAGCTGAATTTTAAAGTCACTTATAAAATTATATATATTATTTTTCCCCCACACCAAAACAGCTAAGCCAAACCATAGGTCGACTTATAATAACAAGTAAAAACCTTTGGTGTACTAACAACATTCTGACTAAACCTAAAGGTTGGCTAAACAAAATAGGCCAAAAGACCTTGAGAACCTTTACTCCAAGTATCGGCTAAACCTTAGCCATAACCTGGTCGAAAACCCTATGGTTTTTTTTGCAACACTAGCAGGCACCATAGCAAGATTGAGGCAATGGAAGCTAAATGAGATTAAATACTATATTATTTTGCTTTCGTGTATTATTTTGGCACTTTTATATTTTTATATAATATTTAAATACTTGTTATTAATAAATTAAATTAAAAAAAATTTGAAAAATATAACAAAATTAATGCCAAGAATTTAAAAATTTATCATATCGGTCCGGACAGTTCAGGCAGCTTTAATGACTCGCGGATGGCGAGGCGGATATTTACAAAGGCTCGAGAGGCTCTTGGCGGGCAATTTAGTTACAAAATTGGACAGTGCCGTGTTTGGGCATAAAACTTTTAAACTAATCTGACCCTGATTCCTATACCACTCTTTTAAACTACACCTCTTACTAACCCTCACACCTAATTTCCTATAGCTACTATTTGTCACACTTGGTCGTAACCTTTTTAGAGATTGGCTGAGGGGGGAGCTCACCTATTCAGGCCCAGACACAAATGGGAAATTTTTTTTGATACAAAAATATGGAAACCATAACCTTGCATAGCACGTCAAAGCTATGCTTGCCTTCTAGAGGCTAACACTGCAGAACCCCTTTTCAATGAGTCAATATCTATCCAGTGAACTGTTATTGCTATAAAAAGAGCTAAACATCAATTAAGGATATTATAAATTATATTAAATACCCATTAAAAGCTTTCCAAAAGTCTAAAAGTGTTCAGAAATAGGGTAATGGTAATATTTTAAGCATATATTTGAAATTCTCTTAGTTAGTGTTTGCCAACACATCACTTTGATGTTTGGTTGTAGCATCTTTAAAAAATATAAAAAAAAAATTGCATTTATAATGAAGGATAATAAAGTATAATATTGTAACTTTACTACAGGTAGAAGTGAGACTGTTTGGTTTGTGACTCCCTGTTGACTTATTGTCTTTGCTTTTTTCATATTTGTGTGGATGTATTCTCTAAAAATTAATCATCATGGTTCAATAGTTACCTTTATGTGCTTCCATAAATATGCAGTGGTATCATGTAATTTAATTTAAGCCTGCACAATTTGCCAGAAATATCATCTTCTTGGTTTCTTTTTTCTTTAAAGAAAAATAATTATCAAAAAAGAGCCAGGGAGTTTTCTCTTGCATTTCCACGTCTAAATAAAATAATACAAGCTAGAGAATTAAAAAAATATTATTATTTCAATAGTCTCATTAATATTATATTATACTACAAGTAATTTATCAAATGGCTTCATGATCAAAATTTAAATTTCGAGGTTGGGCAAAAATCATATAATATCACTAGTCAACAAATAATGGTCTTGTGTAAATAACCGGGAAACGGTCAACATATTCCGATAGAGTTTTTTGTGGTGAACACAAATATGTTTTTTGTTTTTTCCCTATACGTCAAGTTTTTTAGATATTTCGGTTCAAAGTTGCGAAAATGACCGTTTTTGACCCTTTTCGATGCTCAATAGAGCGATATTGAATGGCTAAAAAAAAAATTTTAAACCTCTAAGTGGTAGAACCAACTTAGGGTAAAACATTGAAAAATGATTTTTCCCTATTGTTTTTACTTTTTAATATATATCAAAAATGCAATTAGTTCTTATGCGAAATCGCGGCTTCCTTTGAGCCTTCCTCCCTCTCTATCTAATTGGCTTATATGCTTATATAACACTATACCCTTAGTGCATGTAAGTGATTAATGAGTGTGGTGGGTGCAAAAGTAGTTAATTAATACGAACTATTCCTACTACTACGCCTGTCATCCTCCCTCTCTACTAGAGGAATAGCTCGTATTACGCCACTACTCTTACACACCCACACCCCCACACCATCCATCAATCACTCACATGCACCAAGAGTATAGTGTTATAAACCTAATTAGATAGAGAGGGAGGGAGGGAGGCTTAAAGGATGCCGCTTCGCATAGGGACTAATTGAAATTCGATATATTGGAAAAAGTAAAAACAATAGGGGAAAAAATCATTATTCAATGTTTTACCCTAAGTTGGTTCTACCACTTAGAGGTTTAAAAAAAATTTTTAGCCATTCAATATCGCTCTATTGAGCATCGAAAAGGGTCAAAAACGGTCATTTTCGCAACTTTGAATCGAAATATCTAAAAAACTTGACGTATAGGAAAAAAACGAAAAACATATTTGTGTTCACCACAAAAAACTCTATCAGAATATGTTGACCGTTTCCCGGTTATTTTTTTTTGTAGACCAGTGTATTTTAAGTTGATAAAATCTGTTTTGCACATATATATAAAAAGGGCTATTTTTCAAAACAATTGAGAGGGATAATCAATTAAAATTCATTAAATGTTAATTTAAACGGCTGAAATAATTACAAAACATTATTTTTTTACCTTCAAATAGATAATATATAATTCTTAAATTAAAATTTTGAATTTATGCCAATTTTTTATATTTTTGGTTTTAAACTTAGCAGATATGAATACAAATTTGTACTAAAAATAGTTTATATAATATTTGTAATCTACTGATAGAATGGATTATATATTCGAAATTCAAATTTTATCCGCGAAGGAAATTTAAAGTTACAAATACTAATTAAACGTGTAATTTTATTATTTTATTAAGAAAAATTTAAATATATAAAAAGTAACTGTAACTTTAATTAAACAGTTACTGAAATAATATAACTAATTACAGTTACAGTTACCTGAAGTAAAAGTAACTGGTTACAATTACTTTACTGAAGAAAATTTTTTTTTTAGTTAAAAATCTTTATTAGATAAAATCTATATATATGAAAAATATAAAACACGATCAATAAATAAATAAAAAGCGTGACTACTCTTCATCTTCATCGAGGGCCAGAGGCCAGTTGTAAAATGCCTTATAATTGTATTTGGCAATTAAAATTCCTGAAGAAAAAGAACTCGTTCCAGGAGCTAGTTATATGTAACTCGTTACTTAACAGCTCTAACAATAATAAACAATATAAATTTTTGGGTTTCAATATTCGAATACAATCTTGCAGATAATTTCATATTTTTAAAAGTCGGCCTTGCACATATTTCAAACATGCTCATGGGACATCTTATATTATTTTTTATACTTAATTGTCTATTTAAGAAAATATATGATTTTTCTAAAGTATCTACTTAAGATTGAGTTGGCCCTTGAGAAAAACTTGCTGACAATTAATTAATTCGCATTATATGGACGTATTAAAGGTGGTCAGCTGTCGGCCAGGGATTTAAAATTGTACTTTGCTATAAAAATATCTATTTGTAGAATATTTAGAGGGCGGGCAGCGACAGCTGATATATTTGAAAAATTTAATGACGGCCGAACCAAAAGTCCCAGAGCACGAAGCAACGATAGGGGTAAAGATATTAGAGGGTAGGAAGGCCTGGCATTTTACCGTTTTACGGTCTTCAGCAAGGGTCAGAGCGTTGTAGTTCTGGTTAGAGGGGGCGAAAATGTCTATGCAAGTGAAATCTCATTTAAGGGGTAGGCCATTTTGTCAAGGAATCAGGGTTTTATCGCATCCTTCCTTTCAGCAAAGGGTCTGACGGCTCTCAAACGGACGAAATATTGGCTTTTTTAAGAGCGGCTGGGATAAGGCTATTCACCTTTTAGTGCCTTATATATTTAAATTTATTATAAAGGTAGTGTAGGGGGTGCCTTACATAAATGTCTACCTTCTGGGAGCAGTTGTGGCAGAAATATTCCGTTTCCTAGTCTAAGGGCGAGAATATGCTAGCTCAGGGTCCTCCAACCTCAACACAGAAAGTGAACTAGGATATGCTTCTAGCCACTGGTGACCCAATCCGTCAAAAACTAAAGATTTAAGAACTCGATAAGAGGTAATCAACGAAGCGCGAAACGAGGCCAAAGTCTCAATCCTTTTGTCTTGATGTTATGGGGAAGGGAGTCCCTGGGTTGACGTTGGCAGAACACATCTAGAGCTTGTACAAACGATGTATCCAGACTTGGTGTAATTAATCGGTCGATTAAAACATGGGCGGATTTATATTGAGAGATAAAGGCTGCTAATGAGATTGAGGTAGCTGGACGTATGCCTAAACCGCAGTTTTAGTAGGTAATGAGGCTTTGTTTGAGCCACGAAGAAGTGCATTTAATGTTAAGGAATGCTTCTTGGGTGTTTTTCATGCAGCTATCGTAGCTTTATAAAATCTCGGGCATAAAAAAGCTGATAAGGAACGGAAGCAGTGTTGAATTTTGGAGATATTAAAATAATTTTTGATGATAAATGCGTAATGTTTTACGAGGGTATTGATTTCCATCTTCGAGGTTAGGGTTAATAAGTGACTATGCAGAAACTCGAGCTAGATGAGTAAAACTCTTCATTTCAACTTTTAAAAAGGGTTTAAAAATGAGAAATAAGTCGGTATCCAGACACTGATATATATCGCATAGAAAAATTCAATTTCAGGTTTAGGACGGCTTCCTTCATAATCTCGGATTAAAAGTATGGCCTTAAAAATTTCTTCTGGAGGGTCGCATAAGGTGGCATCGTCTAGGTAGCAGACGTTTAGTGATTAAAATCATTGGTTAGAGAGCGATTCGATTAAATTTTTGATCCCTAGGCAAAACAAAACCTAGAGTATCACCCTGTTGAACACCTTCTTCCGATTCAATTAAAAAGTCCCCAAACTTTAGTTTTAATATACAACCGTAACTTAAACTGATGTAATTTAAAAACTTTGGGAACTCATCAACGAAGGAATTTATTATCGTTTCTCGGCATTGAAAGCATTGTCAAGGTCCAGTTTAACCAGGCAGTGATTAGAGGGAAATTGCTGTAGACTTATCCGCGCAGCGTGCCTGGCAGCCTCACAGCCCCCTTTAACCCCAAATCCTAATTGCTGAGTAATATGAATTAGAATAAACTAAAAATAAGCTAAATTTATTGTTGACTAAGGCAGCTAAATTTATTGTTGACTAAGTCCGGGGTGTGGAAACTAAAGAACAAAAGATAAATTATAAAGATAAGAATAAAAACATATGTTTTTTACCAACTCGGATTTGGCTTACAATATTAAAATATATAATTATAGCAATAATATAATCTGTAGAAAATGATATACAAATATACGTATTCACATATACGACAGTGAGGAATTAACTTGTCGCTTAAACTAGATTTGATTGTCTTACAAATGAGTTTTGATATAATACGTCGGAAAACACTGCCAATAGCAATGGTTCTTACCGAATTATCAGGGTTTTTGATAGCGATAAGTTTAGCGCCGAACAATATAGGGAGTATTTTGGTAGGAATATTTCCGTTGACAAATAAATTTCATAGGGACATTTTAGAGTTGAGTAAAATTTTAGCGTTCACGTTTTGGAGGTTAATCAAGTCTTGTAAATAAACGGGGCGGAAACCGTCAACCCCTGCTGCAGAGTCAATGGGGAAGGAATTGATGGCTTCCCGAATGTCGGAAGAGTCTAGTTTTATGGAAGAGGCTGAGGTAGGGAGTCGATCCGTTGATGAGGATGGGAGATGTTTCGATTTGAGTTGTTGGTGTGAATCAAGGGAGTAAGGAGCAATTGAGTCCTTGTCATAAAATATTCTTAGGGCACTTTTGGGGTAAAGTTATCAATTTTTTTAGAAATTTGTTTAGCAGTTTGCTTGGCTATAAAGGGGGGGGGAGTTGTGGATTGTTTATGCTGGGGGGATTTTTAAAAATATTATCAATATTGAAATTTAGAAAAGAATCTTTAATATGTTTGGACAGTACCTTGGGTCTTCTTACATATAAAGTGTGAAAGGTTAGTCTGAAAAATTTATCCGAGTTAGTGAGATATGTGGGAGATTTTGTTATGGAGGTTATAATATTGATTAGAAACTGTTGAGTAGCCGGCCGAGCACCCCTAGGGATTCTTAAAATGGTGTTGGGAAAGGTTAAGGCTAAGAATAAATCACTCCAAGAATAATCCAAAGGGGTGGTACTAATGGGGCTGCATAAGGATTGAGGATCTGAGTTGGACGTGCAAGGGATCATGAGGAGCATTCTCTATTATGAAGGCAAGAGGTGAAATAAGAGGGCTAGCAGGTGGGATTTTCTCAGAGGAGATACAACGAGCAGAAGGGTGACCATGTATTATAAAACAGTTTTTTTTGAGGCCAACAAGTTTTATACATGTAGAACAAAAGGATTAGTGAAAACCATATGAGGTATACCTTTAGGTAACTGAGCAACCAAAGTTTACATATCTATAATATTGCAAAAATAGAATACAACATCATATCTCATATTAAAGTTATTTCATATTTGTTGAATGAAGCAGTTGGTAAAATATTATTTTATATATAAAATTATATAGATATTGGATTTATATAAAGTGTTAAATGTAAATAAGTATGATTGGAATTCCTTAAATATTGGATATATTTAAACATAATTTGAATTTTAGAATGAGCTTGTTCAATAAAATATGAGTGGCCCTTAGGGCTTGTAAATAATTATTTATGAGCATTAACATAATATGAACATAAATGAGCTCTGACTGATAAAGTAGTAAGGAATACTAAAACATCTTCAAATTTCGCAACAAGACCATCCTGTCTGATGACATAACATTTTGAATAGTGAATCAAACAAACTACTCATATGAATTTGACTAAAATGTCTAAAGATTATTAGAGCACCCCAGGGATTTCTGTGCCTGCCGAACGACTTTTTCGAGAGCATCTCTCACTGTTTGAAAAGACAATATTTAATCATGAGTCTGCCAAGTTTTATAATTCAACTCAATTTTAATTTATTTCCAAATTATCTGGAAAAACTCAATGATATCAATATCAATAGGATTCTGATTAGTGTTGCGCATATATAAATAATTAAGAATATTAGTTAGTTTAAGATTTAATTTTAGATAAATTCCACTAATTTCGAATCTTTTGTGTATTTTATAAAGAAAAAATAATTACCTTAATTATTTTGTTTTAAAACTATCTTAACCTCTAAAATAAAAGAGGAAAATGTAATCCAAGCCTAATTTTTGTAACAAAGAATTGATAATTAATTTTTCTAAGCGTTTGACATACTTATCTATACTAACTTTATTCCTTTTTTTAAAGTTGCGAGCGTTAATAATACTAAAAAAGAATATAATCATAAAAACCAAATAACACTGGACAACAAATAATGGTCTTGTGTAAATAACAGGGAAACGGTCAACATATTCCGATAAAGTTTTTTGTGGTGAACACAAATATGTTTTTCGTTGCTTTCCTATACGTCAAGTTTTTTAGATATTTCGATTCAAAGTTGCGAAAATGACCGTTTTCGACCCTTTTCGACGCTTTAATAGAGCGATATTGAATGGCTAAAAAAAATTTTTTAAACCTCTAAGTGGTAGAACCAACTTAGGGTAAAACATTATAAAATGATTTTTTCCCCTATTGTTTTTACTTTTTAATATATATCAAAAATGCAATTAGTCCCTATGCGAAATCGCGGCTTCCTTTGAGCCTCCCTCCCTCTCTATCTAATTGGCTTATATGCTTATATAACACTATACCCTTAGTGCATGTAAGTGATTGATGAGTGTGGTGGGTGCAAGATTAGTGGGTTAATACGAACTATTCTTACTACTACGCCTGTCATCCTCCCTCTCTACTAGAGGAATAGCTCGTATTACGCCACTACTTTTACATACCCCCACCCCCACATCATCCATCAATCACTCACATGCACCAAGAGTATAGTGTTATAAACCCAATTAGATAGAGAGGGAGGGAGGGAGGCTCAAAAGATGCCGCTTCGCATAGGGACTAATTGAAATTTAATATATTGGAAAAAGTAAAAACAATAGGGGAAAAAATCATTTTTCAATGTTTTACACTAAGTTGGTTCTACCACTTAGAGGTTTAAAATTTTTTTTTTAGCTATTCAATATCGCTCTATTGAGCGTCAAAAAGGGTCAAAAACAGTCATTTTCGCAACTTTGAATCGAAATATCTAAAAAACTTGACGTATAGGAAAAAAATGAAAAACATATTTGTGATCACCACAAAAAACTCTATCGGAATATGTTGACCGTTTCCCGGTTATTTTTTTTTGTAGACCAGTGTAATTAGTATTCAAATTAAATGATAATTTTATAAAGCGTTTTGCACGCTTCATTTTTAAACTTACTTTAAAATATATTTTCTTTAATGAGTATTTAATTCTAAATAGAAATTGACGATCAAATTTAAATCATCCTCATGGTTTAATAAAGCGATTTTTAAAAAATACTTTTATATGATCATGACATAGCGAGCTTTATTAAAGCAAATATAGCTAGCATCACCAAAATTAAAATTCTGGCATGAGAATGGCATATCCGGGACACGGATGTGATTTTTGTTATTTCAGGCCGGGCTTGGACGAGCTTTATGGTAATAAAACGGGCTCAGGACGGGTCTAGCTATAAAAAGGCCTGGCTCCGCACTAGAATTTTTAATAATCTTTTTATTCTTGTATTTTAATATATAAGAAATGGTGTTTTTTATGGTGTTTTTCAATTTCTATTATTTTTAATTTTACAATATGATTTAATAAATATTAATTTATGTTCGTCATTTATGCATAGAATTTGTAATTTTAAGTTGACCCCAATAGTTTTCTATTTTTTAATTAGGGAATGGTAAAAAATTAACAAAACTAGGTAATTTTAGTTAAATAAAATTAACTTTGCTTTGAGTTTCAATTGTCATAAATGATTTTACGCAGCTTCAAATGTCACTATTGAAAATTTAACGGCGGTTGCCGGTTGGAAGAAACAAAAGCCTGTTTGAGACTGAATATTTAACATGATTAAAATTGAACATTCAACATATGGCATTTAAAAGTAGCAAAATATAAAAAAATCAGAAGGATCCAGGCTAGGCCTGTTCTTTGCAAAAAAAATGCGGGCCTATAATTTTAACGGACCCGTGCAAATGTTTCGGATTAGTGGGCCAATTAAGCCCAAAAGACCCCTGCAAATTTCTAGTTCAAACATTGACCCTGGTTGGCCTTTTCAGAAATTAGAAGGAGCTCTTTGAAAATTGCGTCTTTAGAAGAACGACTACGGGTGGAATTTGGTTACAAAATTTAAATTATTTAACTGTTAATATTTTTTCTTAGTACAAACATAAACATTTGATATAACTAATGAATTTTTTATCAAAAAAATATTTTAAAAATCAAATGTATATAGTTTCATTAATTTTTGTCTGATCAAAATTTGTTGATACAAAATTATAACCAACATCTCCTCCCCCTTGGGCAATCCTGCCTATGACTGTATATATAATTTTAACAATTTTTTAATAATATTATTTATCAAAAAATTTCTCCCCCCTTGAGGCAATCCTGCATACGCCACTGCATTAAACAGATTTTATTTTGTGCATTTATAGGTTTGCGTTATATTTATTAGGATCGACAAAGATCACGGTTATTGCCATATATCTATGCTTTTTAAAGTCAAAAAAATATTTCAAATCTTTGCTAAATGGCATGTATATTTAGTTTCTACTTTGCATTTAACCTTATTAATTTAATAAAAGCGCTAAGTTAATGTTATTGTAGAAATTCGTAGCAACAATCTCATTTAATAATGAAATAACAAATGATAATTTGCAATTAATTGACCTTGGTTTTACAAACAGATCATATTTGGCTTCATTATAAATTAGAGCGTGTTATGAATGACTTTGATTCTAATTTAAGTTATGGTCAAAATGGCCTGAAGACAAATTTTAATCATATAATCGAAAGGTGTTAAGCTTAGGTAATTTTTTGGCATTTTTATCGGGTTCTAAAAATGTATATATAGCTTATTTTGTAATAACAAATATTGCGTAAAAATGTTGCTTACCACGTTTATCTTACCAGTAGCCATTTGGATGGAATCGGGGGTTGGGTACAGCTCTAAGCTACCCTATATTCCTTCATAGGATACACCCCTAACTCCTTTTCCTTTATATACTTCTACTCAAAATACTACTGTCTATATCGCTCCTCCGCAATTATCAATTTCATCAACTACACCTCTATATACTACAACTCTGTCTCTTACACTTCCAAATAGTTTTACTCCAGCACCTACATATACATCAGATTCATATACTAATCCCTATACTAAAATTCTGTATACTTCATCTTTATCTACTACACCTCCATATACTTCTTCTACGCTAGATAGCACTCCTCCGTATACACCACCTCCTAGTACATCTCAATATACATTTTCAAACACTACAACAACACTTTTATTTCCTTCAACCCCTTATTCTAATCTTCCGTATAATTCATCTACATCAAATACACCTCCAATTACTTCTACTCTGTATATAAAATTTTCGTCCATTTCACCTCCATATACCTCAACTCTAGATACTATTCATCCATGTAAATCAAGCCCATCAACACCTCCTTTTCCATACACCACAACTACACTTAATAAATCTCTATATACTTCTACTCCATCCACTAACCCAACACATACAATACCTCCATATACCTTCACGCCCTATACTACCACCCCTCATCTCTATCTCCCTCGGTGTGTTATATATAAGATTTGTTTAATTATCTATTATATAATAAACATAGATAAAAGTTGTTTACTTTTAATGCTATGCAATTTAACTAGTTTTATAATAAACATAAATAAAAGTTGTTTACTTTTTAATTGCTATGCAATTTAACTAGTTTTGGGGTTAAAATCCCGGAGTTTTTTTGACTCTTATGATTGTTCTTGTTACTATCATTGATAATAAGAATTTTTGGCCGTCCGCTAGCTGCTGACCAATGAAAAAAATGACCATTGGCCAAAATGTGAATCGAAATTATTTTTTTCGTTTTTTTGACTATTATGATTGTTCCTGTTTCTACCATTGCTATTATGACTTTTTGGCCGTCCGCTGGCTGCTGACCAATGTTATATAATAAACATAAATAAAAGTTGTTTACTTTTAATTGCTATGCAATTTAACTAGTTTTTGGGTTAGAATCCCGGAGTTTTTTTGACTCTTATGATTGTTCTTGTTACTATCATTGATAATAGGACTTTTTGGCCGTCCGTTGGCTGCTGACCATTGAAAAAAATGACCATTGGCCAAAATGTGAATCCGAGTTTATTTTTTCGTTTTTTTTGACTATTATGATTGTTCCTGTTACTACCATTGCTATTATGACTTTTTGGCCGTCCGCTGGCTCCTGACCGATGGAAAAAATGACGATTGGCCAAAATGTGAATCGAAATTATTTTTTTCGTTTTTTTTGACTATTATGATTGTTCCTGTTCCTACCATTGCTATTATGACTTTTTGGCCGTCCGCTGGCTGCTGACCAATAGAATAAAATGACCATTGGCCAAAATGTGATTCGAAAACTTTTTTTTCGTTTTTTTGTGACTATAATGAATTTATATCCACTTTTACCGTGTCCTGGCTGCTGACCAATGGAAAAAAATGACCATTGGCCAAAATGTGATTCGAAAATTTTTTTTTCGTTTTTTTTACTCTTATGAATTTATATCCACTTTTACCGTGTGCTGTCTGCTGACCAATGAAAAAAAATGACCATTGGCCAAAGTGAGCATCAAAATTTTTTTTCCGTTTTTTTGGCTATCATTGACTTATAGAGTATCTGTTGGTACTGACCAATAGAGAAAAAGTGACCATTGGCCAAATTTTTGATTTTTTTAATTAAAAATTGTTCAAATTCAACAAAAAAATTCTCCCAACAATTCTGCAAATTCTTAACATTGTGTTGTTTTATAATATAATGTTTGTTAGACCCATAATCACTAAAGGCCATAAAAACTAATGTAATACGCAACTAGATGCAAACACTAAATCTAACCCTAACCCTTGCCTATATTACATTTTGCCTATATTACATTTTGCCTATAATGGAAAATTTGTATAAATAATTAATTAATCATTAGGCATTTAATACCCCCCTATAGGCATTCTCGCCCCTTCCCACCTTTCTCGCCCATAAATTGCATAGCAAATATGATACATTTATACGAAGTACAGATGAGTCGTCCCGCCTTCCCTTCCCCTCTTCCCTTCCCTTCTTCCCCCTCCCAAGAGGGCCGAAGGCCCGAGTTTTTTATATCACCCTTATACTTAAATTCATAGGCGTTTGCTTAAACCCCTTCTCCTTGGCAAAATTCATCCCACGATGTCAACGGAATACATTAGAGTTCATACTGCGTACGCGATGTTTATTAACACATATCTCTCTCCCTTCACCTACTCTCTTCTCTTTCTCCTACACTCCCGTCCCCTTCATGTGTGCTTGGATATGAGGGCAAGAGTGGAAAGGGAGAATGTGTTAGTAAGCAGCGCGTGTGTAGTATGTATTCTAACGTTTTCCTTTTTCTAAAGATAGTGAGACGAATTTTGATAAGGAGAAGGGGTTCACAAAAACGCGAATAAATTTAAATATAGAGGTGTAACAAAAAATAAATAAATGGATCTATAGATGAAATTTAAATCTACATGAATATATTACTATTTTCACTAAATATTAAAAATACCGTGGCGATATAGCCTCAAACGAGCTTAAAAAGGGCATTTTTGGCACCTTCAACCTCGTATATCTAAAAAACTGGTAATTGTGGGAAAACTAAAAACAGATTATTTTTAAGCGCAAAATTCTCACTCAGAATTATTGGTCTTATTGCAGGATGTAATCACAAAGGCAATATTTGTAGAGCTATGTAATTTATATATAAGCATCACAAGATAATTTTTTTTCTCGATATAATTAATAATTTTATTATCCTATCATGATGTAAAATAAAATAAAAGGATTATATTTAAGACGAATCATAATAATTATGAAATAAATTTCCAAGGTTTCGCCCTTTCGCCCATTATTAGCAGTTTTTCGGGCCCGCCACTTTGACCGGAACATATCCGGCCGCCCCAACAAATCCCCTATTCCCGCAAATCATAAATCGTATCCCGGAGATATCATTCATTCGGGATACGACAGGACAGAAACTTATTGATAAAAATTGTATTAACAATAACGAGATTGTTGACGGGAAGTTTTTAATGTATCAACACGATTTGTCGTTCATTAATAATATATTATCGTACGAACAAAAACTTCTTAAATAATTATTAAACATATCTGATTAATTTTCTTAATAAATAATTGTGAAAAAAAGTCAAACGCATAAATTAAACAATAAATATTTCTTTGACGATTCTGTATGCAGAAATATCAAATATTTATACTTATTTAAATATTTTTAAATAAGTTATGGAAATGTTAAAAGCAATTTAATTTAATTTAAGTCCTGCCTTAATTCACCTGGAACTATTTTTAAATCTTAATATATTATTTCTACTTAAGACCGGCAGAATTATCAAAAAATATAAATAACAATTTGATTATTTAAGATCTTTGATTATATCACCAGAAGAGAAATAAAATATTTTTTGTGATTCTCCTAACTTTATATAAAACACGTTCTAGCTTACAAAATTTGATTACATCGTTATATTAATTATTATTATTTCACTAATAGATATGCTTAAAGTGAAAGAAAATTAATTAAATATAGTTTTATTGCCTTCTTACCCGTCCTATTCTTTATTTTATAGATGATATATTGGGAGGAGGTACTTTTTATTGAAGGTAAATAATAAAGTGAGGGAAAAGAAAAGAGTTCCTAAGTCGTAAAGAAATAAGTAGTAAAAAAGTGTTTTACACATCTTTATATAATCGCGAATTCATTGAAATACATTAAAACAATTAACATTTAGTGATGAATCCGCGAGCTATATGTGATTATTCAATTAACGTCGCGAAGTAGTAAGGTAATGTAAATGAGTCAATTAAGTTTAAAAGTAGACATAAGTAATATTCCGCGGGCAATCAATTAAATAGTAATGGATGCAACAAGTATTCCGCTGCGTATAAACAGAGTGCATACCAAATTAACAAATTTTTGTTTGATGTAAGGGAGGTGTAAATGATGTTCGTACTACCAGTTTTTTTTCCTCCTACCTTGGTTGTTAGTGAGGTGGCTGAGGTGTGAGTTGTGTGTGTGTTGTTGTGGTGCTATCCAATATATTAATAAGATACATGCCGCGGGCAGAGGATCTATATTGGAATTGTAATCGGTCATCAACTAAACCGGTAAACGGTGGTGATAACATTGGTAGTAGGTGTTATTGTTTTGCCGAACGTAGTCTTTGCTCGTTGCAAGAGGCTATGTGGTGTTGATGTTGGGATGGGTTTTGTGAATAGGACCATGCCCACACCAGTGGTTGGGCGTTCGGCAGACGTTGTTGTTGTCTATGTAGAGGTGTAGTAGGACATGGTTTCGTCGTATAGATCAGGTAAATAGGCAGCCTGTTTCTCTCACAGCAGTCGGACACGTATTGCTCGAGGTTAGTTGAGAGGTTGAAGTTGGTTTTTGCAGCTCGATCGTGTCTTTACCATATTTGTATTGGATGCCGTATTCACAAAGAAGTGCCCAATATCTAAGTTTCATAATTTTAGCAAAAAAAATCAAGACGCCGTTACTTAAGGGCGTGTTCTGGGGGAGGTAAAAAAACGGCTTTTCCGAAATGCGGGGTCACCAATTATTAAGTAATAAATACTTTATTAAATATCCAATAAAAGTCAAACGTGTGAGAGAAAAGTAAGTAATAAAAAAAATGTTGTACACGTCTTTATATACTCGCGAATAATTGAAATACATTAAAACAATTAACAATTAGTGATGAATCCGCGAGCTATATGTGATTGGTCAATTAACGTCGCGAAGTAGTAAGGTAATGTAAATGAGTCAATTAAGTTTCAAAGTAGACATAAGTAATATTCCGCGAGCAATCAATTAAATAGTAATGGATGCAACAGATACATTTTAAATTTGCACAAACTATGGCAAAGGAGAATGGTGAAAGAAATTTTGATTTTTAATTTACGTATCGTAAAATATGCCATGATAGATGAATTAAACTTAGCTATTTAATCCCTAATCTTAATTAATAGATATTCATAACTTAATAATATTGATAAAAGTATACATTATTTAGTTGCATAAATGGTTTGGTTATTTAATAAATAAATTAGCCAAACAAAATCGGTTTATTAAATTTGTAAATTATAATTTTTCATCAGATACTATGTGCACGGTTGACCCTATTAAAAGTAACCTCGTGGAGCTAATAAAGCTCTAGCCTCCATGCTATAAATAATTTCATCATTTTAAAAACTTAACATGGACTTCATATCATCCTCTAAATTCCAAAATGAATTAAAAAGTTCTCCACATTCTAAGTTAGATAAAAACATTAAACAAGTTTTGGGAAAAAATAAAAATTATTATAATGAGGAAATTCAAATTTCTGAAGTCGTACCGATTGATTTATTTGTTAATGGTGCAGAAATCGGTGATGTGCCTATAAGTTATGTTGTGAAAAATATAATGCCATACGAACGTCCTGTAATAGGTATTTTTATGATTTGATTGGAGTTTATATTGTTTTAGGGATGTATGTCGATATCAATATAATGCCAGGGTTTAAGTATAAAGTCAGAAAATTAGCAGAAGACAATATGCAATCCGAGTTCTTGTTCAATGCAGAATCAAGATACTTGATAAGTTTAGGAACTGGGTACACAAAACGCTTTACATTTCAAGGTGCAACATTGAATAACAATAAGAATTATTTTTGGAGTGATAGTAATCAGCCACATGGTTTTGGATTTTCCTTAGAAGCCCTAACTATTGGCCAAACATACATAATTCATGCTCCTTCTCAATTTAACTATGCCAATGAAAACTCAATGCTGATTGCAACTTTAAATAATAGTTTGGAAAATGAATTATATAGTCCACCATATGAAAGAACTAATGAATTTAATTTTCAAAATTTGAAGTCCTTAAAATTATCTTCAAAAAATCAACTTGTATCTGATCATAATGTATCAAATAATATTGGGGAATCTATGTATGAATATTCATGCCATAATCCTATTGGACAAGCAATTATTACAACAGTTATTAATGATGGAGATTGTCAAGACATCAAAACAAATTTTTTGCTTCAAAAAGGTGTAGGAGGCTCAAAGAATTCTATTAAAATTGAAAAATGGGTGCCAGTTAAATTTTCATGTTTGATAAATTTTACCCATAACCCCATGAATAAGATTCCTCTGAAGAAATCAGAATTTACATTTAAAGGGGTGGCTATGATTGTTAAGGAAGGATCAAACAATGTTTTTGCAGACACTCGACAAATTCATAATATATTTATACCTAATTTTGGCAAATGTGTTTTAGTTCGTGCATAAATTAGTCACAATATATTCCACCATTTAATTTAGAATATTGTCAAGTTTTTAAAATATTTGTATTACTAGGTATAGTCATTATATTTTCAAATATTAATTTAATCAAGACATCATATGTTTCTTGCTCAATATCACCCTATTTTAATTGTGCAGTACATTGTTTTTATATCTATATTGCATGTTATTTAATCATTTTTTGTTTCCCATATATCAATAAAATAAAAAACTGGAAGATACTATTGTGTACTACTGTTTAATTAAGTGTACATTACTTCATACAGATTAAATGGATCTTAAACTGTACCCTAGCTCTAAATTACTACCACACTGACAACTTAGCTTAAACCTATTTTTATTGCAAAATTTTTGTTTCCTTAAATATAAGACTTTTTGTTAATAGCCTAAAGACTTGCTTCAGACCTGGCTTGTTAAAATAGTTTGTTTGCCAGTTTTTCTTACTAATCGGATGATGCAATAAAACAACTTTATATCCATTGAATTTGCAAAGTTTTTCTGGTTTAAAATATAAGGTATTGATTTTCAAAGTTTAAATGATACTTGCTAAATTATAGGTTAATTGATGAGTTATTATTATATTGACAATCCATCATGTAGCCTACAAACAAATTTTAAGCCTCTTTTTGCAACGTTATTTTAACAAATCGACAAAACAAAATTGAAAATAACCTTGTGTTTATCTTTATATCCATTTCAATATTTTATTATTTATGATGCCGTTTTTGTCTTAATTTAATATAAATTACGAAATTGTTATTTGATAATAATCATTTACAAAAATGGTTTTTAGTTGTTTAATACCTATTTGTTCAATTTTGGCAAGACACTTAATCATCTTAAATAGTATTTTTATCTCCCCCCTCCTTATTTATAATCGGTAAATATTACTAGTGTCTAGTTGAAGGATTATTGATTTTTGTTCTAAGTTGACATTTGCAACAAACATTAATAAGCAAGAAATTGCAGATAGGCCTTTTTGATAGTAAGGACATGGTATGTTTAATTTTCATGATTTTAAACTTAATATTTTACAAATTACAATGCTATACCTAAATTATAAATAAGTTTATTTATTTATTAAAAACTCATTCTTAAGTTATTTTATTTCCAAATTGTTTTGTTTGTCTGGGGGTAGCCAAGGAGCAAAGGCAGGGAAGGGCAGCTGCCCCCCCCCCTAAATCCAAAAATTTATTAAAATTATGGCAAAAATTTTAATAATGATCATCCCCCCCTCTAATTCCAATGCTGGCTACACATGTTTAATAAATAATTATTTTGTGCTGGAAAAATATATGTGCATGTTGCTAATCCAATATGTTGTTGAAACATTGTCCTTATTTTCGGCAATAAAAGTAAAATGTCCTTGTTGGCATTTGTCCAAATCGAATAAAAATGTTATTGATTTTCAAAGTAGTATCTGTATAAATTATTTCTGTTGTTTACTGTCAAGTTTTTCCCTCACCTAATTAGATATTTGATACAGTAAATTAGTTAATAAATTGGCACAGATAATAAAGAAGCAACTGATTCAAAAAAATTTACTCCTTGTGTAACATTACACCTGTGAAAATGCTAAATTCCATCTTCATAATGTACTAATTTTTTGATAGGTATTTTTAATTTTTAAATAAAGCATATTTTTAATCAATAGTTGAGTTCCCAAAACTCAACAGCTTTATTTATAAAATATATTACCTCAATAAAATTAATAAATTTTAAAAATCATTAGGTTATCCCTCTAACTTATATCTTGACTATGCTAAAATAAATTTTTCTACCTCACTTCTCTGTATAAGTATCTTTTTTATTATGTGGCCTAAATCTGTTTTTAAACCCCTTTAAGGGCTTGGAAATAGGTCAAGAATTTAGGAATTACTCTAAGCCTTTAAAAGGTTTTAATTGAAATATTCCCAAAAAGAGAAAGTGATTAGAATGTTTATAGAATTTGTTTCCAATAATGGTAATTTTGGATAGATAAAATGAGAGGGTGGAAATGGGTTTAGATATTTCGGTCGTCCAGCAACCATTATCAATAATTAAAAAAAGGGTAAATTACAAGTGAGGTGAATTACACGTGAACGCGTTCCTTCTTTTGATGAACGCGTTCAAATTTAACGTTCGTTCAATTTTAAAAACCCTTTTTTATTTTTATTTATTTGATAAATAATTTTTATCCGAATTTTGTAACAAAATAGACTTATATTTATAAATCAGCTGTTCTTTTTCCTATTACCTTTTCTGAAATACTTTTAACATACCATAACGTGCGAAAGAAGATAATATTAAAGTTTATAATTTGATATTATTAGTTATATTTCAATTATAGGTTAATATTATATCGTCGTCATCTTCAGATTCTGAATATTCAAAATCGGCAGATGAATTGACATTGCCATGGCCAAAATATGATAATTATTCATTTATAAAGGACCGAATCTAATAATTACTAAATGTAAAAAGGAATAAACTTGTTTTATTTAAAAAAGGGTTTGAAACCCCTAGAATTGATAATGAAAGAACTGTCGATTCTGAAATATTATTTTTTGACGAGGAAGTAGAGGGCGGATTGGAGGATGATATCTTATAGCAATTTTTTGAAGCGAAGGACATTAAATGTTTTTAAAGATTTGTTTATTAAGTATAATACTCAAATCCCATCTGCCCCTGTGGAGCGGGTTTTTAGTATAGCTAATCCTGTATTAACTGCCAAGCGTTCCTGCTTATCCGACGAAAATTTTGAAAAACAATCATTATTAAAAATTGATAAAAAAAGCTTTATATTCGCTCTATTATATTATATTTACAATTATATTATCAAAATAAACTTATTATTTTTTTATCATGGCTAATATATTGTGTTAAAAAATATAAGACCTTTATTTATATTAAATTTAATTTAAAAAAAATTTATCATAAAATTTTGAACGAACGTGAACGCGTTCATGAACGTGAACGCGTTTCTTTTTTTTGAAAACGAACGTGAACGTGAACGCGTTCGATTTTTATCAATGAACGTTGAACGCGTAAAAATGTTTACAGCACTATTAAATTGGCAATATTTTTTTTCAAATTAAATCTACGATTATGTTTATTTTAAAAAGATACCAATGCAGACCAAGTAATTTTATGCTAATTGAAAATTGTAATTTTAATTGGTGTTTTGATCTCGTCGCGGTCTCGAATGCAAAATCTCGTCTAGTCTCATCTTAAGTATTATTAAAAATATCTCCATTTCGCCTAACAAAAACTCTCGACTTTTGTAATTTTCTTTATACATTTTTTTCCTTATTTAAACAATATATCAAAATGGCAAACCATTTTTGTTTTTCAGTGGCGTAAATAAGGGGGGGGGCCTGTTTTTTATTAATGACTAAATTAAATGGGTTAAAATTTTATATTTTAGTTACATCAAAGACTTTAAGCCATTTATAAAAACCTAGAAACATAATATATACATCTAATTAAATTAAATTAAATTTTTGACAAAAGGCATTGTAAATAATTTTTTTGCTAGATTTCCCCCCCCCTTGTGAAAATCCTGGCTACGGGCCTGTTATTTTTCAAAAAAATTTAAAGGCATGTAATTAACATTTTGAACTAACTGGGTCCTTAGTTACATTAGTGAAAATATTTAAATAAAAACTTTGGGACAACGGTTTTAGCACTCTGATTAAACAGAGACCAGATTGCCCGGCCCGCTGCCCGAACCTGCCCGGCCGGGCCGGGCAAATGTCCTTAAATTTTATTTTTGGACTGACCCGGGCGGGCACGATGATAGGATTCGGGCAATTCGGGCTTAATAAAATTTTTTAGATAATGTAATATTTTGTTACTTTTTATTTGATATTTTTTTTTTGTATATGAAAATGCTAAAAGAGTTAAGAAACTTGATTTCGCCATCCGTCCCAGTTATAACCATAATTTTTGCCCCACTCTATTTCCACCAAGTCTCTACCCCTAGCTACGTTCATGGAAAGGATTGTTATATTTATGTAGCCCCTTTCATTGCTCGTAATTCACATGTGCCGTCTATACTTAATACAAAATGCCCAAATTGACGCATGCAAGTGTTAAATTTCATTCTAATATCATTTATTTGACAAATCTTATTTGGTTTAACAAAGCTTCCCCAATTCGCAGGAAATTAGATTTTGTCTAATAAAATATTGCTATGTTTGTTTTATTCAATATGCCATTAATTTAACGCTCATTTTCTAATTGTGGTTGAAAGAATTTGAGATCGCAAAATTTCGGGCCTAACAGGCAAATTTAATCTTTCGGGACGGGCATTTAGGGCAGCTCCAATGTTTCGGGCGGGCCCGGGCGGACACTTAGAAGGGTTCGGGGGGGGGGCAATGAGGTTAAAAATTAAACCGGGTCGGGTTCGGGCCTAAAATTCCAAACAAATCTGACCTCTGATCGTAAATAATTTATCGCATGTTTGATATATTTTTATAAAATGAAAGGTACGCGTGGATTTTTTTGAATCATGATTCCTATCATAAGTAATTGGTTGTGCATCTTACAACTTCTTTGTATTACCATCAATAAAAGCATGCACTTAGAAATGTTCAATCCCATTATTTAAGAGAGTTGGATAATTCATGGTCAATCGGATTGATAAAAAGAGTAGGAGGAAATGCTTTTTAATATTTTGGGCGGTGTGGGCCCAGAGAAAAAAAAAATGATGTTTTTAAAATTATAGCATACCGGGGGAAAAGGAAATAAAACTAATAATATGAACGTTAGTTCCTAGCAAGATGGAACAGAAGGGCAATGATGAAATATGGACTATTTTAACACAATTAAGCCCTGCACGAGGTTTTTAAAGCCCAGCTCGTACTCGGGCTCGGGTTGGGCTTGTTGGTCAACCCTACCCCCGAGTCGGGCCCGAGGCATATTCTAGCTAAAAGTTTTTTTAAACTGTTTACTAATTACTTTGTTAATTAGGCTATTTAAAGGAGACAAAATATTTTTATGTTCTATGAAAGGTGCGAGGGGGCATAATTTTCTATTTACATTTCAAAAAAGTTGGGGGAACTCAGATTTGGGTCGGGCCTGAGTAAAGTCGGGCTCGAGCCGGGCTCGGGTCTAGGAAATTTCATTTTGCAGGACGCTAAGTACAACACCTTTGAAGACAAGGCTTGTAGCAAACAGACTAAGACGGTATAGCCATGTAGAGAGACTAGATGATAGCGAAGTCTGAAAGAAAATTGAGAGGATAAAATTTGCTGGAGGAAGACTAATTATGAAATCACAAAACAAAAATTAATAATAATATGAAAACATACAAATAAATAAAGAGATGTTTAAATATATACTAATGAAAATTAATCTTAAAAGGACTGATCACCAGCACAGGTGACAAGGAGTCATAGATAAAACCATCATATAGAGAGAGACATGCTGTCAAAATGTGTAATTAATTTCTGCCTACACTTTTAGTATGGTTGAAAAGCTATTATATAACAAACACGTCGTTAAAATTATAAAATATGATTTTATCAAGTTTTTGTCGAGCTGTTTTATTAGGATATCAAATAGCATTATTAATTAATAGATGAACCCGGCAAACGTTGTTTTGCCACCCGGGTGTTAAATTATGTTGGAATTTTAGGGCATATATGTTGATAAAGCGGTTATTGAAGTAAAAATAAAGTTTGATGTCTATATGTTCTACTTCTATTGTTCTATTTCCGTATACAGTGCAACGCGTACGAATACTCGAAAACTACTGGACCGATTTGGCTCGAACAAATTTTAAAACATGCTCCGGAGTGTCAGGAATAAACTGTGAAATTTTGAGCCAAATCGGTCTGGTAGTTTTCCAAAATTGGTGGCGGCATACACACATAGTTTCATTTTTATATATAAGATAGTGGTGTCAGGCAATATAACTACACCAATAACTTCCTACTAATGCTTATGATATTCGATATCTAATCTGAACCTAAGATAACTTACGATTTTCACCGATATTTTTTGAAAATTTCTAGCGGGAAGTGTCGAGGGCAATAAAAAAAACTAAAATTACCATATAATTTCGTCCTATAAAATGGCACATTCTTATGAAGCATAAAATATCAAAATAAATAAAATAGGAAAAAATAGTATAACCCGCTCAAATAATTTCTCGCAATACACAATTGTTTTTGTGTAATTTGAATGTAAATTTTCCAAATATGGAAATGAACCTTTTTCTCACCCTGTCGTCTATACTTTACATTACATTCATCGATACCTGAAATCGGATTGTCAAAAAAAATATTGGTTTAATTAATTCTCTTTGTTAAAATATTGTATACAATTTAGTAAACCGCCTCTAAAATTCTTTGAATCATTTCCCCCATCGTATTTGGTTGTCGAGACTCTTCATACTTGTTTTTAATAAATTAGTATTTCCAAATAATATTTAAAACTTTTTTTATTTAAATTGGAGATAATTTGTTGTTTTTAATGTGTGAATTATAAGTGAGATTTGTTCAAATTTGTCTCCCCGACCCGACTTGGTATTTTTTAGCTCAATTTCCCGCCCACGCCCACCAGTACCTTTTTAAGTGTTTGCTCGACCAAGCCCGGATTATTAGGGTTGTCCGAACTGCCTGGTCCTAAATGTGGAGTTTTAAAATTTTTACCTGTAACTCTGTATATATATTAATAAAAAATATAAGAATTAAGATCAATAAATTTTATGCAGTCAAAAATGTGACAAACTAATATACTCTGAAACCTCATTGAGCTTGAATTTCCCGAATCTTGTTATGATGCCCGCCCAGGTCCACCCAAGAATCTAATTTTAAATTAGATCTCCGGCTCGCTGCCGGGCCGGGCTTTTATGGTCTCTGGTAGAAATCATTGAAGGGCTAATTATAAAAAAGTAAAAAATTTAAAATAGTTGTATTTATCAAATTAGTCTTATTAAGTCATTTAATCCATTTTGGTGTGTCTATTTAATTCCAATTTTACGTATAAATTATGGACCCTAACTAAATTAAAGAATAGTAAACGTACATTTATACCATAAACATTCATAATTTTAGTTTGTTTGTCAAACCTTCATAAATTTTCTATTATTTAACTATAATACCCTTCTATGCCTTTTAAAGGTTATGTTAAATTAATAGTACATAAACATAAATTCGCGGATGTCACGCTGCGATAATCGAAAATTTTAAGTTTGGTGTTCAATTATTTGGAGCTATAAAAAATTGTATATGTTATCGTCTATTGATAAAAAGTCGATAAAATTTTTGTGGCATAAGGGCATAGGAATGATAGTGTCATAATAAATTAAACCGTAACAAAATAACTATGCATGAATGCAATGAAGATTTAGACACATTAATATTTTTTAATAAAATTTAAAAACGTATATTAAATAGATACGCAATTATTACAAATATCATATTATTCAAAAAGCATATTAGCAATATAAGATTAATTAGGGGTCTTAATTTTAAGTTCATAAACACTTGCAATTATTAGGTATTCGTAAATCAATCATATATTACGTACAATTATTATATATACAGTGGCGTAAATGAGGGGGATGTGGTAAATTCCCCCCCCCCTGTTTTTTAAATAATAACTAAATTAAATGGGTTAAATTAATATAGTTTAGTTACATCAAAGACTTTAAGACACTTATAAAAAACCTAGAAACATAATATACATATCTAGTTTTTTTGATTTAATTTTTGACAAAATGCTTTGTAAAATTTCCTAATATGACTGTGAAAAGTGCTATGAAAAAAAACCTGTTTGAACATTTATTTCCCATGAAAACACCAGATCGCCCGAGGAAGTAGATAACTAAGCGATTATTATAATGTTCCTCATTCTATATAATATTAATACATTTATCATTTATCATATTTGTCTAAATATTTCTGCTAGAACCCATCACGGTTTGATAACTAAATTGCCTGCCAAGGCCAGCCAAAACCCTTTAATTGCCCGATTCACTAATGCTGTCCGAACAGCCGGGCCCAAAATGACGATTTTAAATTTCAAGAATTTTTTGTCTTATTTTCAACAATTTTTGATCAAATTCTAGAATTTTTATAAATAGAAAGGTGACAAAAAATGGTAAACTATATAAAAAATCACATTATTATGCCCGCCCAGGCCTCCTTAAAATCTTAATAACGGTAGCCTGCCCGACCCCGTAGTTGAGTGGGCCCAACAGCGAGCCCAACTTTTTGGTTGTTTAAAAAAGGTAATATTTTTGCCAGATTTACCCCCCCCCCCCCCCCTTGTGAAAATCTTGGCTATGCGCTTGTATTTATATAGAGTGTTACGCAAACAGTTAAATACGTAAAGGAATAAAACGCTGTCACTAGAAAAAACATATACTTTGAGGACTTACTAGACTTATTTGGAGTGCAATAGACATAATCTCTTCATTTTGTATAGAGCTTTCATTCACTATTTAATATACTTATAATGATTTATACTTCATCTGAAGATACTAAGTCCAATGGAGGGAAAGGTACAAATTTTTTGTCTTGTCTTATAATGCAATATAAATTAAATTTTACTCGAATGGGATTAACGGGCAGAGGAGGGGAAGGGACAAATTTTATTTAATATAAATTATAAATGCCTAACATCTATGCTTGTAAAAAATTTGATAACTTTGACCAACTGTAAGAATTAAATTAATAATTACCCTCAATGAGCAACGTGTTCATGGGGTAGCTTAAATTGGGCTTTCCTATAAACGCTTTCCCCTAATCATAGCTTAAATTAAGAGTTTTAATAAAAGCCTTGACATGGGAATTTTATAGTCCGGCATTAATGATATTCCTGCCTATTCTTTCTCTCTTTAATTTTGCGATACTTAACACTTCTAAGAACTAAAACGTCTTTTATATATGGATAATATGAGCCTACATAATGATTTAATATGCATTTATGCTCGCACTAGCATAAATATAAAAAGCTTTTGCCCACATACGTTTTGATTGGCAAAATAAGGCAGTACAATTCATGAGTTTAAGAATTTTCTTATAAATTCTTTCGTTGTGACTACCCATATACAATTCTAATGTCACTATGTAACAAGTTGTCCAAAATCATATGAAAATGTGAACATAAAATATAAGTGAGGCCCTTTAATGCTTCCATTTTTTAACATTACCTAGCATATTACATGCTATCAATGCAAAATAGCTTTCTGAACTGAAATGAATTTAAAGGATAATGTCTCACAAATCTATATAGTAAACTCAGCTCCGCCTTATATTATAAATTCAAACCCTCCAATGCATCAATTTTCATCTGACCATATGATGAATAATGGAAATTCCAATAATTTATTATTATATCCTCTTGTATCTCCATTGCCAGTTATGATGCAACATTCTAACAACAATTACATGACTCAACACAGTCCCTATGATCCCAGTTTAAATAATGTTGTTATTTATCCAAATAATGTTAACCAATTGATCCCAGTGGTTTTGTTAAATAATTCTAGTAATTTGATTCCAATGCATTACAATAATCAATTATTAGACAAGTTGAATATGCCCAATGACCAAATAACCTCTTTTATTAATGCTAAACCATCTGACTCTTTTACAAATATGAACTCTTCATATATTCCTTCCAAAATTTGTGAACATAGCAGTAATATTGCAAAGGATGAGGCATTAAGCTTTATTCAAAAATCACAGCATATTTTGCATAGAAAGGTCTCTCAACCAAATGAAATATCAACCCATTATACGTATGTTCCAATTCATAAACCTGAACATCATTCTCCTAAAAAAGAAACTTTAACTAAATTACCAAATTCAAATGTGTTATCTAAAATGTATGATTTGATGGAGAAAATTAAACCTCCTAATTATGTTAATAAAATTGATAGACATGACAGTTTATACAAAAAGATGAGCGTATATGAGAGTTGTGTTGGTGAACCCAAAGTGATATCAAATAGTTCAGCCTCGAGTATAAAAAAAGCAATCCCTATTTTGCCCCTACATAGGTGTATATATAATGAGAAATCAAACGACGAGCTGGGGGATATGGTTTTACCTAAAGGATGGAAAAGAATCACTGATGAAAATAATATTTATTATATAAGGTAGATTATACTTTTGCAAATAATACATTTTTTAGTCCCAATGGAACAAAATTATCAAGCATAAACGACGTTGAAACATATTTATTAACTGATGGAACATGTAAATGCGGACTAGTCTGTCCAATTTTTGTTGAGAAAACCTTCAATTTTAATATCTGCCCATCGTAATATGCAACTCTATATTGGTTTTAAAGTAAAGCTAAAAATTAATTATATCAAACTATTTTTTAGATTTACCCTAAAGCAATCTCTATGAGGCCCATCCTTTGAAGACATATCTCCGGTGAAAACTTACATAGTTAATTTGTAATTATTATTCTATTTATAAAGTATTTATTGTTGAAATTGTTACATATTTACCCATATGCTTGCATAAATCTTTTAATATTATGTTAAAACCATTTTCTCTGTTATTTATTCACCCTCTATTTAAATGATTGTTTTATAAAAAAGACAATAAAGTATTTATTCTTAAAAGTTGTTATATTGAATAAAATTTGTGAGTTGTATATTTTACTTTTAAGTTTAAAGTAGATTTTTATAATAATAAATATTTTAATGTTTTCACTAGCCTTTTACCACTCATGATGAATATTGCAATAAAATTATTATTTGAAACTATATTTTTTTTTATATATTATGCCAAATGTTATTTTTTATTTAATTTGGGAATTATCCAGATTATTTACATTAAATACTAAATAATGAATTAACAAAAATGAATTGAGAAAAAATATGTATAACATAATGTATATATCAAGCCTATTATATAATTGTTTGTTTGTAATCCTTATTTTTAGTCGAGCAGAAAATATTTTTTCTAGTTTGTATTAAGGTTTTCAAAAGAGGTTGGCTTTTGTTTGGTCCACCTTTGGTTCAACTAAAACTAACGGTCGACTCTAAAGGTCGACCAAACAAAACCCATAAGTGCATCATTTTACGAATTCACTTTCTAATGTACCGGACGCCCTAAATAATATGTGGAATTTTAAAAAAGTTTACATATCTTGTCTGAAAAATAAATTATATTAGCAGCTATATTCTTTTAATATTAATTTAAAAGTCAGTTTAAAATATCGACATAATACTTTTTATAGGCATTATATATCGGGAGAAATATTAAATGAAGCATGTGCAGTATCCCGAATTAGAATATTTTGACCGTGATTTTAAAACTTAATAAACGATTAGCATTAGGGTCAATAATGAAAAACATTATTTATTAGGGAACACTGGTCAGCAAATAATGGACTTAAGAGATCACCCGACAAACTTTGCAGATTCTGGTAGAGTTCTCCGCGATGAACATAAATATATTTTTACTTTTTCCCTTACACGTAAAGTTTTTAAAATATTCACTGTCAAAGTTGCTAAAAACAGTGGTTTTTGCGTTTTTCAAACGTCAGAACTTGCAAATTAATCGGTTAATTTTTGGTTTCTAATAAGCTCAAAACAGTTTAAAAAAACTATAGCCCGGGGTTACTATTATCTTTGTAATTATTTTTCAAAA
This sequence comes from Gordius sp. MW1, assembly GCA_964036665.1. Lineage (NCBI taxonomy): Eukaryota > Metazoa > Nematomorpha > Gordioida > Gordea > Gordiidae > Gordius > Gordius sp. MW1. The sequence continues at coordinate 26,277,680 of OZ038527.1, forward strand.
TACTAAAGCTATATCATTAAAAATTAAACCATATGTTTATTTTGTCATAAAATATAATTAAAAAAATTTGTTTAAATAAAAAAAATTATGGAGGAAAAAAGATTTATCTGGGCTATTAATAGCCTGACAACATTTTGTATTTCGGACACACATTTTTATGTTGCTTTTTTACATTAATTTAACCTTGATCTTATATAGGAATATTTACTCTACAAATATTGCCTAATTTTTATGTTTTTATTAGCATCATATTATGATAAATAATATTTTTTATAAAAAAAGGGAGCGGGTCTGAAGGGTTAGTGCTAGCCTTTACGTTCTGTTCCATTCGTTCATTTTGATTTATTCCGCCATAATTAGACAAAAGAAAACATACTTGCAAAAAGCATGGGCGTAGCCTGGGGGTGGCAAGGAGGGGCGGCCGCCCCCCTCTAAATCCAAATATTTTGTAAAATTTAATATGATTATAGGTAAGATTTCAAAATAATCATTTTGCCCTCCCTTAGTTATTATTGCCCCCCCCCTCTAGTTATAATTCTAGCTACGCCCATGGCAAAAAGCGAATAAAAGGCCTTTGACTGTAATTACATCAAGGACACCGTATTGTTATGCAAGGTTATTTAGATGATCTAAACATGATTTCTTTTCGTATTAAAAAGTTTTACTCTAAGTTCAAACAAAACCAGGATTTTTATGCAAGTCAGAAAACAAGACTAGTTTTGAATAAAGAGAGCTTGAATCCATTATAACAAACTATTCGATTAAAGGATCTAAATTATTTTCTGTGTTAACTCCTAAAAAGGTTACCATTATTACTGCCATAGGATATCATAATTTATCATCAAAAATAAGCCTTATTCCTTAAATTAATTAATTGATTGTTATTTATTTTAGAATAATTCTAAGAAGAGAGTCTAAAGTTGTAAGTCTCGAAAAGTACTGGGAGTAATAGAACGACCTCATGAAACGTGAAATGGGCAAGTGGACAAAGTAATGAAAACTAAGAATATTAATCATGACATGGCACTCATCCGGTCAAGACCGAAGAAAGTCATCAAAATAAACCATAACTGACAGGGTTTCTTTTAGGGGGGAGCCCGGGGGGTATTACCCCCCCCCCCGGGTAATTTCAAATACCCCCCCCCCCGGAGAGTTTTGATTGAAGGAAGCATGAACTCAAGTTCCATCATGAAGTCAAAAATTATATTAATAGGCTAAAATTGAAATTCAATAAATTATTTTAATTTGTCAATAAAAAAAATATAAAAATGGCGAAATTAAATTTTTTTACAAATCAGGTGGAAATCATTCATAGACATCATTTTTTAACATGTGAACCCTAATTTACAATCTTGAAAGTTACAAATTATCTTTAATTAAAAAATATCAAAGGTAAATAAACATAAATAAATGCTTTTAGAATTATTAAATCACTATCTTACTTATAAACTTAAAAAGAATTAATATTAATTTCTATTGTTTGTTTTTTATTGATATAATATGCTTATTATGAGTTGCAGATGTCTGGTAAATATAAAAGACTCTTTTACACTACTTTAGTAAAAAGGAAAAGCCCAATAAAAAAGATGGTAAATATGATTTTGGAATAATTTTAATTATGTATGGGTATTTGTGTTTATATAAAATAAGACATGAATATGTTTGTTTGTAATAGGTAGAGATGGGATTGAATTAAAAGAAACTCTTGTTTTATCCGTTACTATGGGAAATTATGGTAATTATTTTTTAAGCATTAGATATTTTAAAATATATAAGTTAAAGGCATATATTATTCTGCTTCCAGCAGTGAAATTCACATGAACTCTCAAAGAGGCAAGAAAGATTTTGGTTATAACATAGAAGTATTATATGTATTTTCATATTTTAGGTCAAGATGAAAATTGTGAATCCGCTAGAGTGGGGAAAACTGTCTCTTTTTTTTCTTATGATAAAAATGCTGGTAATTAAAATTATGCAAGTTGTTTTTATTTTATTAATATATATTGATAAAGATGAGTGTATTGGCAGCTCTACTAATAGCTCAGTCTCTGAAAGTGAAAAACATGGGCAAAATTTAAAACCTAAACCATCATATAAATTTATGATTTCATGGACATCTAAATACAAATGGCTAATTTTTGATGAAGCCTTAGGTGGGGCTTTATGCTCTGTCTGTTCTCTTTACAACATACTTTCTTAAAAGAACACTTGCCCGTTAAAATATTACATGTATTTATTTAATGATTATGCGTGTATGTATCTATTTTTATATCACTTATATCACTAATAAAAATCAGTAAATATTATAAAATGGTTTAGCAATTAAAAAAATTTTTACCCCCCCCCCCCCCGGAAGTTGAAAATACCCCCCGGAGCATTTTTTCTGAAAGAAACCCTGATTACTGATACTTTTAGGCCACAAGATTAGCCTATGAAATGGCTTCCAAATAAAAGTTCCCAAAGGAGAACTTAACAAAGCTACTGGTACCGATCGGTTTTCTGCATTTATAAAAAAAAAATTGATTCTCAGCTGTCCTCAATGACTCCTGAGGCAACTAGTATTGCCAGGGCTACCAGTTTTAAAGGACAACGTTAGCTCATTTTACGCAGAGGCTGATTGAACCTTCACGACGGTGGATGTTTTGCGAAATCTAACAGCCCCCCCCCCGACCTCATGTCTTCTACGGAGAGAAGGAAAGTGGAAAAACACAAATACCTCTACAGTTTCATTTTCACCCCAAGAGTGGCCATGACCCTCGGTAATTTAAGTCCCGAGACTAGCCAATTCTTTAAAGAAATATTACAATTTATTACCTCAACTACATACGACCCCAAAGAATTTTTCTATTAAGCAGAAAATCACCATGGAAATTGTAAAATCCATTACAACTTCGATCCAGGGCTTTACGCCTGCTCATGAACCTAATATATTTTAGCATTATCATCACAATGATTGAAAATAAACCTACATTAGCTTTAAAAAAATACAAACTTATTGGTAAATTTCTATCAGGTGACATATTTAATATGAAGGAAACAGGTATTTTTAAAGATTTATAAAGTTGATGCGTTCTTAGGTTTAAGTACAGAAAAAAGCCTGACATAGTGATTGCCAAAAGGGGGAAAAGCAAGTAGGGGCAATAATATATGGAGAAAATGGACCCATGTTGACGTTGACCATAACAGCGAATGCATTGGGGAACATTATTTTTTCACGGCGGTTTTGTTTGATCGACCTTTTTATTTTAACTAGGATTAACGGTTGACTCGGTTCTATTTTTCAAATTTCGACGAAGCTTAGAGTTCTTCTATGAATATCAGACGAAAAAAACCACAAATTAATAGATGGGCCCCCAGCCTCTGGCCCCCTGCTATAAATAAAAGGACTAAGAACTTGTCTATTCTAACTTTTAAATAGAAATATGTTTCAAGGCTTTACCCAAAAGCAAGTACATAGCATCGACGACTTTGGCATACATATTTTGCCTATCTTGGTGTTGTAGAGATTACTGAGTATTGTTTGGTTGACCTTTGGGTTTAGTGGACTAAATATAAAAAGATCAAAGGTTTGACCCAAAAAAATTGATCTATTTAAACTAGAAAAAATATTTAAAAAACCTTTGGTCAGTTTATGTTTAGTCCCCTAAAACCTAAGGTCGACCAAACAAAACCCAGCCGTTTTTATAACGCTAATCTGAATACGTCGCAAAAAATTTAGATCTTTTAGATTATCTAAAGCATCGGGTGCTTTCAGCGGGTTTTTTGGTAATTAAATTTTGTACTTTAAAATTTATAAAATTATTACATATTTATAAACAAGTATATTAAATATGGGAAATTATTAACAATTTTCTTAAGAAACCATTTTAAAAAACATTTAAGTGATTCGATTTGTGCAAAATGTGTTTTAAAATGTAATTTGCATAAAATTAAGTTTTTAACATAAAATATAGTTTTTTATTAAAGTGCAGTGACTATTCCAAACTATTTAATTATTGTAATATATAGACTTTAAGTGCTTAGGTTTTGCATTTGTGTGATCATGCATGCTTTTCGTTTCCTAAGGGCACAGCTGTTTAATTTGCATTTTTATAAGAGTAATCTAGCTATTTTCATAATCCACTTAACAATAGCGCGTTACTTTTGCAAAATGGCTATGCACTCTCAACCAAAGCTTTGTAAATCGGAAAACTATTTTATACAGGTCTTACCTGCCTTAGAAGATAATTTTATGTATATTATAACAGAAAAAAACACAAAGGATGCTTTTGTTGTTGATCCAGTAGATCCGGATTTAGTTTTAAAAACAGTTAAAGAGCTAGGTTCCAATTTATTAGGCATTCTTACAACTCATCATCATTGGTATTATAAATGTGAATTATCATTTAATACACTATTAAAGGGATCATGCTGGTGGTAATAAGAAAATGAAACAAGCCATGCCACAACTTGAAATATATGGTGGTGATGACAGAGTTGAAGGAATTACCAAAAAGTTGGGCAATGGTTCAAAACTTACATTAGGAAGTTTAGAAATCCAAAGCTTATTTACGCCATGTCACACTTCTGGTCATTTATGCTACTATATCATCGATCAAAATTCACCTGCTGTTTTCACTGGTATTTATTAAAAACTTATCATAATTAAATATTTTAAATAGAATATTTAATCTTTAAATTTTTTTGACTTAATTAAATTTGAATAATACTTAACTTAAATATTGTTTTAATAGTTATTTTCATGCAGTAAATGTCGATTATATAATCTAGCTGGCCTGGTGATTTTTATATTTGACACATTTATGTTTCAAATTCAACAAATTTTGCATTTTATTTTTGAACAAATATTTTCACTTAATTAGTTTTTAAATGAAATATCTTAACACTATATCTTCATAAATTAGCATAACAATTATTTGCTCATGAACTCGCCAATTAATAAAAATTAATTTTTAATATTATAAAAACAAAAAGTTAGGTCATACTAATATTATGAATTTGAATGTAAATAGATATTTATCATTGAGTATAATACCATTTAATGAAAACATATTTTTTAAAATTGTTTATGATTATAATTTTTTATTTTTTAATAAAGGTGATACATTATTTATTGGTGGTTGTGGTCGTTTTTTTGAAGGGACCGCCACTGAAATGTATAAGGCTTTGGTCGAAGTTCTTGCTGCATTGCCAGGAAAAACGGTATTTTACAGTTAATTTTGCGAATAGCAATTATCTAAAGCCTATATTTACTATTTTATCAGAGCGCAATGTGATTTTAAAATTGGATAAAGATAGCCACGCCTAGTTTTGTAAAAACGGCTGGGTTTTGTTTGGTCGACTATTAACTTAACTAAGACTAAGGGGCGACTTTGATCTGTTTTTCAAATTTTGACTATTCCTAGAGGTCCAATAAAATCAAAGGTAGACCAAACAAACCCAGCCGTTTTTACAATACTAGCCCCGCCTCGGGCCACTAAGTGAATATTGAAAGATAAACTAACTTTAGCACTGCCCTTTAATAGTTAGTTTTAAATTTTAATGAATTGAATGTTTCAATTTACAGACTGCATTTTTAATTTTCACAAGAACGGGGTGAATTATATATTGTGAGGAATGGCTTTTTTTTAAACTATTGACTTTAATAAATATTTGCTCTACTACATTCTAATTCAATGATCTATAAAAAGAGCACGGGCCGCCTGAAGCCCTGCCCGATCGGGTTTTGGGTAGGGCTCGAGCAGAATTCAATAGGAGAATTGGGCCTCGGGCCTGATGAGGCGGTCCGAGGCCCGAATTTAATTAAAGCCAACTTATCTTTTAGAAAATAAGATTTAAGTAACCTCGACTTGGTAGCAAATAATTATCTTCGCACAGCCTACATAATATAGCTTCCAAACTTCGACCTTTTCCCCTGTCTATTATAACATTAACTGTCCTGAATTGCCAATCTTTTTCTAGTATTTAAATATATTCATAGTATCTGTTAGAACTTTAGAAATAAAATAGATAAATTTTCACAGTTTTTTAATTGGAACTGTTAAAATTATTTTTAGTTTTAAATTATTAGCTTAATAATTGTAAGAGACTAGTATTTAAATATATTCATAGTATCTGTTAGAACTTTAGAAATAAAATAGATAAATTTTCACAGTTTTTTAATTGGAACTGTTAAAATTATTTTTAGTTTTAAATTATTAGCTTAATAATTGTAAGAGAGAAAATAAATTTTTTATTTCAAACTTATTAGTTGTAAATTAAGAGAGTAATGACAATTTAATAATTTTATATTAATATGGCAAAATAATTTTCAAAAATAAAAATTTTCAAAAGTTTCATTTAAAAAATCGGGTCGGGCTTAGATCGAGCCAGGAATAAAAAAGTCTTTCAGGCTCGGGCAAAATAAAAATTGAGACATCGGGCTCGGGTTGAGGAAATTTCATTTTGCAGGGCTCTTTCTATAAGGCAAAAAAATCGTTCAAGCAAACTAGAAAATATAATCTGATGATATAGTGAAATGCTATGAAATTTTTTTAAATACTTTTTGCCGTTTTTTTTATAAATGTGTTTAAAACACATGATAGGACGTATTTTGTGGTCACGAATACACGGTTAGTGATTTGAAGTATGGTGCGCACGTTGAACCCGATAACAAAGACATTGCTGGTCAATTGGAAATAGACGTGGCCAAGCGGGAAAAGAAAGAAGCTACGGTGCCCTCTACTATAGGTCTCGAAAAGTTAATTAATCCCTTCATGAGGGTCAATGAAGCATCTGTTTTAAAGCATTGCAAAACTCAAGATCCTATCTCTGCTATGGATTACTTGAGAAACGAAAAGAATAATTTTAAGGGCTAATTATTATGTTTAACATCTTGTAAACTTGGATTATTCTAAAAATAATCCCTTTCTAGCGCACAACATTTGTTTTTAACGATTTTTTAATCATGTGATATATATTAAATATTATCTGGGTACACAGGGACTTTTAGTTAATCTTTCTTTGTTTGATTGTTAGACATTAGTTATTTAGAAATAAAGTTGACATCCAGGATTTTATAAATTGTCGTTTGTTTTAAATGTATTATTACTCTATGCTATTTTCTTTTGGTTGCATAGCTTGAACGTTAAGATCATTTTGAAATAAATGCGGGCTGGACAAGTTGTGTAAAAAGGCTTTTTTGTATGTTCCTGTTAAAATTGTTTAGATGAATATAAAAAGAAATGCTTTTACTTAGTCTTACATTAAAGCAATAAATTTATATGAAGATTAAAATAGTATTTTTCCTTGAGTTTATAATCGTCTGCTTTTAAAACGCGTTTTTTCTAGAAATTACGACCGCCTATCTGTTATGAGTTGCCCAGAGTATTTATATTACAAATCAAAAGATTTTATATATGACAGTTATGTTTAGATTTGTAATACGTAAGGGATCTCAAAAAATGTGAAATTTTATTTGCTGCATTATGGTAAGCTTAAAGTAATGAATTGATAAAATGACCATTTTGATCATGTAGTACAATTTTATAGCATTAAATGAATGATTAAGAATTAACCTTAACATATTGGTTGACTTGAAGAATTGGAGTTAATTGGATATAATGCTTTTTTAGGGTAATAACTCAATTTAGCCTATAGACCACCATATTAATATTTAAAATTGAATAAAAAACATCTATCTTATTTTGCCAGTGGCATTTTTAAATAAATTTTTTAATGCTTAAAATATATGAGCTTTGGCGGTCTTTGTGAAAGGCAAATAGTTTAATTCATTTTTTAACTTATCAACCCCTAATTTGCTTTGATTTTAGGGTTATGTATATTTTTTAATAGCTTGTAAATTCTTATTTTAGTATTAATTGTTTATTTAAGGCTCTGGATTTTTTAAAATCATAAGCAGACGACTTTAAGTCTAATCAAAAATCGCCCTGCAAATTTTATTTGTAATCCTATAAAATTCGCTTTGTTTTTTACAGTTTTATCAATTGACTTAAAATCAAATTAAAAATATAATATCTTAAATAATTTATAAATTCCAAATATACTAACAATTTAACAAATAATAATATTAGGTAATTTATAATAATTACAAAAGATATTCGATACACCAAAAATGTTAAACAATTATAAAATACAAAAAGGCTTGAATAGGCGAAGTAATTCTGTAAAAGGCCCGTCATTTAGGCAGCGAGACGGCTTTAATAACTATCCAAAATATTAATAATGAAAATCATTTAAAGTCAATATATATATTATTGCATGAATAAAACTAGCCATTTATACCTATAGTATCGTCTAAAAATTTATTAGTGATGATAATACAATATTAATTCAATATTAATTGTGACCACTTCTAATTGTACACTTATTAATCGTAATAATATGTGTTTAATAATAATTATTTCTAATTACCTTCTTATTTAACTATTTTGAATGTATCTGTTGATTGGCGAAACATAATCAACCTCGGTTCCACATTCCAGTTTCAAAGGAACAAATTTTAGATTCAATTTATATCAATTAAAACCCAAATTTTAAACTAATTTTGCAATTCTATTAGATTTAAAAAATCGAAAGTAACATCAAAATGCCTGTATATTTTCCCACTAACGTACTGCAAAAGAATGCAAAGCACAGCATAGTTAAATATACAAAATGGGCTTAAAGGAACCTCATCTGAATTTTTCTATCGGGTTACGGGCGAGCAAACGGTGTTTCTATCGACCCCAGCATCCACATGATGACCCGGCTCGGGACCACTACAAGGCCTGAGGTTGGTCAGTTGAAATAGGGAAGTTGGTGGACTAAGGCCTTGGGGGTGGTGAAGGTCTTGTTCTTGCTGCAGGGTTTCCATTAGGGTGAGTCTCGTGGAAGAATTCTGTAGTTAAGTAAGTTAAGGTGTTATGGGTACTTGTACATTATATTTTTATGCATGGGCGTAGCCGGGGGGGGGGGCAGGGAAGGGCGGCTGCCCCTTTTTAAATACAATTTGTTGAGAATTGTTGAAATTATAGCTAAAATTAAAATGATCATTTTGCCCCTCCCTAAATCATTATTGCCCCCCTCTATTCCAATGTTGGTTAGACCCATGTTTTTATGTAATAGACTAGTTTTGTTATCTAGAGCATTAACGCTTTTGAGACGAGTTAACAGACTTAGTACCATTACCATCAAAAGAGTCTATCGCGAGAAACGTTTCCCTAGTGTAAGGTCCCTCTATTTTAATAATCGCCTTCCCTATGGTCTTAAGTCTTAGATAAAATTACCAAGGGGTGAGCGTTGTTGATTTTATTGTATCCACACTTTTGCGGTATTTTCTAGCTACATTTGATAAGCTTAAATTATATATGGCTGTACTGGACATGGGCATATAGTGAGAAGGGTGACGAATGGTGTAAGTCTCCAAAAGTACTGGACATGGAGGTACCGGAGAAGAGAGAAAGAGGACGACCTCGTGTCACGTGGAAAGGGTAAGTGGACAAAGTTATCAAAACAAAACGGTCAAGATGGAAGAAACTCATCAAAATAGACCCCACGACTGTGGGACTAAATAAATCCTAAAGAAAAAGGCTTTACATAACAGCACAGCACATAACGTTTTTTAACCTTAACAACTAGCTAACGCCCTTATAAAGGCACTCAAAATCTCTATGACAAAATAATATACTAGTGGTCGGTTTGCACCGGACCCACATTGAAAGTCCTCAAAAGAAATGGAAAAAGCCACTAATGGTATGGCTATTTTATGCACACCATAATATCACTCTAGCAGAACGCTCGGCGCGCCCGTTACAGCACGAGTTGTAGGAGAAAAGTTCAATCATTAAAATTTGCTGCCTCTTCAAAAAAAATAAATATTTTGCATCGTGAAAATTATACATTAAAATGTTAGGTTAAAATACTTGTTGATTGAGATCTAATAGTTTGTAATCTTCGTGATTCAAACAATTCGAATCATCTATTTTGTCCAGTGCACTTTGATGATCAGCTGTGTTTACGAATGAATGTATGTAAGTTGTCGTCTCAACGGGACATTGCATCTCCATATGTTGCTGCTCCTGACTCAAATAATGTTGGCCGGGAGGGGAGGAGGGACTATTGGGATTTAAACTCCGTAAAATTATCATTTGTTTAACCTGTTGTGCCCCATTCTCATCTTCCCCCATGTGTCCGTCACTGCGTGGGGCTGCAAAATGAAATATTGAATTTAAATAATACGATAAAACAAATGGTGAAAAATTAATATTACAACTAATAAAGATGATGAACGAAATTAAAAAGAGATTAAAGTAATGTTATTTAAGGAATGCATATATTGTTATATATCTACCCTTAAAAATCGTATTTTATATTCTAGCCTTTCCCATAAAAAACACTATTTGAATTAAAAGATCAACGAAACGCAAAATCTCACATTTGTAGTAATAGCATGTATTATATACTAGTGTTGTAAAAACGGCTGGGTTTTATTTAGTCGATCCTTCGTTTTAGTCGACTAAACTTAAACAGAGCAAAGGTTGGTTTTTCGGTCTGTTTATCTTAGTCGACCTCTAGGCTTAGTCGAAATTTAAAAAACAGACCATGCTAAACCAAAGGTAGACTAAACAAAACCCAGCCGTTCAAAACACCATTATATACAATGATTTGAAAATAAACCTTCATTAGGTAATAAAAAAATTTACACTTTTAAAAGTATAAAAAATAATGGGGGAAAAAATATGTATGAATAAAAACTTTGGTTTTGGATGTGTCTTATGGTAGCTGAAGAAAGCAATAATTCTCCGTCTTGACCAGTTTCAAAAATGAGGCGAGAATGATTATTGGCATCTTGATCATCCAAACTTCTAGCAGGCATGCTGTGACGTCGCGTCATTAATCCAGACGACAACGATTCTAACCGTGAAAAAAACATCAAAATTTAAAATTAATAGTAATATTTTATTAACTATATAAATATATTTAAGTAAGAGAATTTATATAAAAAATAAGCAAAGAGCACAATGGAAATCGTTAAATCCAACAAGATTTCCATACACGGATCAATGCCATCCGTTTAGTTTTAGCGCGTTTTTATATTTTTTAGTCGTGAATTTTATTTTTTATACCATTCATATCAATAAATAAAGTATCATAATTAAAAAAATTAATTATTATTTATTTGAAAATATAACTTGTCGTACTACTAATTGTGATTTATAGCTTTAAATTAATTTATAACTTTTATCTAAAACGGCCATAAATAGTGTGGGCTAAAAGGAATAAACGGGCTCAGGCCGATAATATACAACTTTGAAAGCAATACTAAGACTAACGGCGGACTTTTCAGATTTCTACTAAGCTTAGAGGTCGACTAAGAGAAACAAACCAAAAAGCCCTTGGTTTGCCTATGTTTAGTCGACTAAATACAAGGGTCGACCAACCAAAACCCAGCCGTTTTTACAACATTAGTGCTTACCGTTCGGGTAAGACAAAGACACTGGTGACCTCTGTAGGGATGAACAATAATAAAGGTCGTGCCCATTCGAGGTGGGAAGGCAATTGTCATCTTCTTTCCCAATATTCCTCCCATCTCCTAATTCCCTATTTTCCCTCATTTTATCCAACTCTTCCAGGCCAGGATCTGCCCCATTTTCCCCCATAACCTCCTGTTCTCTTTGCTGTTGCTGTTGGTAACAGGGTTGTCCCTCACCCGTTTCCATGTTTTCTTGCTTGATCAAGGCATGAGACAAATCCATGCTAAACCATGCAAAAAAACGATCTAAAAGTTAAAATTTAGCCCATGGGCGTAGCCGGAGGGGGGGGGGGAGTGCAGGAAGGGGCGCCTGCCCCCCTCTAAATCCAAAAAATTCTTTAAATTTAGTTAAATTATGGCTAAAATTTTAAAAAGATCATTTTGCCCCTCCCTAAATCATTATTGCCCCCCCCCTCTAATTCCAATGCTGGCTACGCCCATGATTCAGGCTGTTGATTATTAACATCGTCGTTAGCTTTATTAATATTTAATTCAAACGTAGGATTGTAAAAAGGGCTGGGTTTTGTGTTTGGTCGACCTCAACTAAGATTAACGGTCGACCCTGGCCTGTTTTTCGAATTTCGACTTGGCCTAAAGGTCGACTAAGAAAAACAGAGTCCATTCAACAATTGGTCTGTTTTTATTAGTAGACCACTAGGCTTAGTCGAAAATCGAAAAACAGAGGTCGACCAAACAAAAAACCCAGCCGTTTTTTGCAAAACTATTACTTGGCATAATTTAAAAAATAAAATTCGAAGAGCCCTGGGCACGGCACGAAGATGAAACAAAATTGCAAAGAAAATAATAAATATTAATTTTCAAAAAAAATGAATTTTAAACTATTTTTAAGTAAGTGATAAACATACACATTTTGTGTTAATATTCGTCTCTCCTCTTCTCCCATGTCAGTATCGCCCATCACTGATGAATGATATACGTTGCCACCATCCTATATTATAGCAGTAGAAAATTTATATAGTTTATAAAATAGTGAAAATACACGAATAAAATTTATAATAGTGTCGTAGAACGGTTGGGCTTTGTTTGGTCGACCTTTGATTTTAGTTTAGTCGACTAAACATAAACAAACCAAAAAATAAGTGGAGTCTGTTTATGCTTAGTCGACCTTCAGGCTTAGTCGAAATTTGAAAAACCGACCAAAGTTGACCGTTAGTCATAGTTGAGGCAAAGGTCGACCAAACAAAACCCAGCCGTTTATACAACACTAATTTATACTAATTGTGAATTACCATGAATAGTGGGGATCCTGACATATCTTCCAGCCTATTGCCAACTTTGTCATGTCTGCCGTTAGTAAAAACATAATTTTAATTTACATATAAGTCAACAAAATGTTTTTAAATCGTGATATTTTCATTCAGAAATATAAGTAAAACTCTATAAATCATAATAAACAGATAGCTTTAAAAAATGATCTTTTTCCTCTAACTAATTGAAATTCCTAATTTTGAAAAATCAGAAATAAAAATTTTATTGACGATAAATATATGATTCAAGAAAATTTTGAACTATACATGGAAAAACTATTTTGCCTTTTGCAAAATGTGTTATTTTCAAACATAAAAGCCCACATGTGTAGCGGGCCTGTTTTAAAATACTTAAAAAAATATTGCTCTCTAAAAAATATGGTCCATTTCTTATTTTAAGACCAATAATACTCGTGCATCTCATTGAAAAACGAGCCCAAATCTCATAATATTGTTAAAAAATACTTTCCACCGTTATATTGTAAAATGTAGCTAATTGTATTTTACCCAAGCATAGGGTTGGTCTGGTTGATATCTCCTGTATTATCCAGAGAAGTAGGAAGATCACTTTGAGGTTGACGCTTGGTGGTACCACTAATTATACTACCACCTCCCATACTTTGCGGTTTTTGAGATCGACGCCTGTAGCAACAAAATATTTAATTGCGTAAAACGGCTAAAACAAAAAGGGTTAGAGGTAGTGTTGCAAAAACGGCTGAGCTTTGTTTGGTCCACCATAAACGGACTCGGGGTCTTTGTTTTCCTTAGTCGACCCCTTAGCTTGGTCTTAATTTGCAAAACAAACCCCAGAGTCGACCGTAAATCTCAGTAAACGAAAAGTCGACCAAACAAAAAATAAAACCCTCGAAAAAAAGTCTTTTAAACGTGGCTAGTTATTGTCTTACAATCCTGTTCTGTTTTCCAAATTTCGGCTAAGCCTAAAGGTTGACTAAGAAAAACGGACCAAAAACCTTAGATCTGTTTACATTTAGTCGACCAAAAAAACCCAGCCGTTTTTACAAAACATCTATTTCAAGTAAAAGGTTGGAGAATAGTAAATAATATCCTCCACAACTTTAAGTATAATACAAAACATTCCTACCATGTTGTAAGAGAACTTTTAAGGCAAATTACAATGCTTACAAAGATTTATAATTAGTCTATTATCTGGGGAAGGGAAGAGAAGTGATTATAATTGTTGTTAAATTAAAAATGGCGCCGAGTTAGAAAGAGCACCTGTAATATTCGCTCTCGTCAACTGTCCACACGGCCCCCTTCACATTTTCCACTCGGACAAAGCACTTGTGCAAACTCAGGTTATGACGGACGGCATTTTTCCACGTCGCAGCGTTTTTGCGAAAGTAAACGAACGACGCTTGAAACCAATTGTAAATCTCGTTGAGCGTTAGCTGACGCTCACCCGACTCTATTATGGCTTGTCGAATGAGACTAGCGTACGTGAAGGGGGGTCTTATATCGTTGGTAGCGTAAAAATCCCGATTTTTAGTAAGCTCCAAATGCGATAGCGCTAAATGAAAATCTAGTTATTTAAAATCTTCATGTAGGGTTGTAAAAAGATATGTGATGGTTTTAGTTGAGCGACCACCTTTGGTTAAACTAGGACTAGTGTTGTAAAAACGGCTCGGTTGTGTTTAGTCGACATTTAGTTCAACTTAGACTAAAGGTTGATTCTGGCCTGCTTTTAACATTTAGACAGCCTAGGGGTTGACTAAGAAAAACAGATCAAAAAACCGATGGTGTGTTCAATTTTGGTCGACTTCAACCAAAGGTCGACCTGCCGTTTTTACAACACTAACAACAACAAGGCCGACTTAAGAAAAGCAAACCAAGTCATCTGATCTGTTCAATTTCGACTAAGCCTGAGGTCGGACGACTAATTAAAACCTAAGTTTGTACAACAGTAATATGTAATATATTCTAACATTTTCCCTTATCGGAACCCATTCTTTTTCTCGAGGCATTGGCAGAGACGGGTCCCGAATTGGGAGTTTGCGTCGTACCCTTAGAGGCGTTATTTAAGAAGTGACCAGCGGCTGAGTTCATCTGCAAGCCTAAAGCTTGTTGAGCGTCGAGCGTTGTAGTAGAAGCGGTGCCAGGACTTTGGGCGTTTAAAGAGCTTGGACTCGCTCTACCATTTAAGCTCCCAGGTGGTATGAGTAAGAGCGTCTGCGATGCAGCGCTCTCTTGATGCGATGCTACGAGTTGATCTCGAAGCTGTTGGATTTGAAGTTGAAGCGCGTTCGAAGCCGACGCTCGAGGGCTGAGTAAGAGCGCAGCTTGAGCTTGGGCCTGAGATTGCTGTTGCTGCTGCAAACCCAAGCTATTGAGTAGCGTCAAAACGCTCGCAGCTGCATTTAAATTCCCGGCACCAGGATTCAAAGCTGCAGCCGCTGCTGCCGCGGCGTATGATGCTAGCGAGTCAAAAGTGACGACGCTCGAAGTAGGGGCGTTGCCTTTGGGCGCGTAATTGAGTAGGGCTGAGGGTGATAGCGTTTCGACTTTAATAGCTGCAGACGCTCCGACTTGAGGTGTTAACGCTTGCGTCGAGGGCATTCTATACTGCTTGAGCGTCGAGGGTATTGAAGCGGTTTCTTTAATTTGTTGTTGTTGATCCAACAAAGGCTTCATGTGCAAATGAAACATCATGGCTTGCAATGTTTCTCGTTCCCTGGCCAGCTAAATACCACAATAATACAAATGGTTTTTAAATAAATTTTTTTAACATTATCAAAATTTTAAAAATTAATAAAACTTCGAAAACCCATAAATATGAAACATGCAAAAAAAACTTTAAACGAAAGGATTCAAGTGAAATCTTAGCGAGCGCAAATATAAAACTTTGAGCTTCTTTATATAAAGACTGCTTATAAACTTTAAATGAGTGTACCGTTTTTCGCCATTTTGAAATGTGCACAAATAAGGGAAGAACTTAAAGATTATAGCAATTTTGCTTGATTCAGTGTTTTTAGAAAGTTGTAAAAAAAAATCCATTAGTTAAACATTTTAAGATATATATCACTTACAAAATCCATAAAAAAAATAAAATTTTAATGCCACCTGCATTTTGTAAAATATTCGTATATTAACATTCGTTTTTTACTAAATAATCATTTTTTATCTTTGAACAATGGGGGGCACAAGCACAACACAAAGATATAGGAGATTGTCAAATTCAAAATGGTGGATTCAATGGTACACATTATACCCTATGAAGCAACGTATGACATGAGCAGTCTATGTAGTAGTGTTGTAAAAACGGCTGGGTTTCGTTTGATCGACGTTTGGTTCTACTAAGGCTAACGGTCGACTCTAGTCTGTTTTTCTAATTTCGACTAAGCCTAGAGGTTGACTAAGAATAACAGACCAAAAAAACCGGTCTGTTTATTTATAGTCGACTAAAACCACGGTCAAACAAACAAAACCCAGCCGTTTTTACAACGCTACTATGTAGTCTATGGGTATTGAAATAAAAAACAATTTAAACACCATTTTAGGGTACCTATCATGGTTTAGGCAGGGGCAAAATGATATTTTTTTAAATTTGAATTAAAATCATATATAAAATTTTTAGGATGTTTTTGGATTTAGAAGGGGGGGGGGGCAGTTGCCCCTCCTTGCCACCCCTTGGTGCTACCATTACCTGCTGTTCCAATTGATTGACCACTTGCATTTGAATGCGAGTTTGAGCCGTGCTCCTATCGTCCAGCTGATGCTCTTTGTTAACGTGTCGCAAAAAGTGTTGATAATCCGGACAACGGGCCTCGCAGCCCGGCCATTTGCAAAGACCGTGCCCGTAGAGTGGCCCAAAAAAACTGGGAGGGATGACGCCACCACTATTCAAAGATGCTATAGCCGGACTATGATTCTGTTCATTGAGGCCATAATTATCTTGGGTATTATAATTGCAAGTTGTGGTATTTGTAGTTGCGTTGTTGAATATGGGTGAAAATGTGGTGTTTTGATTATTATTATTATTACTACTACTGATGCTACAGTTATTAATGTTATTCATCATATTGTTGTTGTAGAGAGAGGTTGTAGCGTTGTTAAAATGAGCCGTTGAATTTCCGAACGTGAGGCATCCCGTGCTAGAGATCCCCCCGTTTTTGCGAGGTGATATGACTGCAAATAAGGAAATCATCATTTTTTTATATAAACGTTATTAACGACAAACATAATTAGCAAATTACTTTAATCAACTTAGGTTTAAAGTTAATATCTAAAAGTCAGCCCATAAAAAAATTTTGTTTTCATGGTTTAGGCCCAAAAAAATCCAACTTAAGTTTTGACTTTATCTAGTAATTACATATATTTTGACTATTTTACTAGTGTCATAAAAACGGCTGGATTTTGTTCAGTCGACCTTCTGGTTTTAGTAGACAAAACATAAACAAACCAAATATTTTTTGGTCATCATTTTTCTTATTCAACCACTAGGCTTAGTCGAAATTTAAAAAACAGACAAGTGTCGACCGTCGTGAGTCTTAGTTTAATCCAAGGTCGACCAAACAAAATCCAACAGTTTCTACAACACTAAATTTTACTATTTATTTCTAAGCCTATTTTCCCTGGTGTTTTACAGGAAGCCCTCTGGAAAGAGCCCTGAAAATTTATGCAGCCAAGGGGGGCAAGGCCCCCTTTGGCCAAAATTTAATCAATATTACACGATATATTTAACCATAAACTATTACTGTTATTAAGGGTGGGGGTAGGGGTGAGGGCAGACATAGTTGCATGTTGTGATAGGAATTGTTGTTGAATGGCTTGAGCCTGTTGAATGAGTTGTTGTTGTTGTAGGGCCAATTGTTGAAGTTGATGTTGCAATCTGCTAGGGTCAAAATCTTTGTCACAACTCGATTGATGTTGCAGCAATTGAGATTGTTGCAGGAGATTTAATTGGAGTTGTTCTTGAATCTGTTGAATCACTTGTTTGTATTGCTTACTAAACAGTTCCTGCATCTAAACAATACGTGTGTGTGTATTATATTAATATTGTGCCAAATTTTTTTGGCGTTTTTGCTAAGTTTTGTTTAATGCTTGTTTGCTTAAAATGAATCAATGTGCATAGCCCAGCCCGCAACCGCCCGACCCGTTTATGGTGGGCCTGGGGGACATCATAACAAGATTGGGGCAATTCGGACTCAATGATATTTTTAAAAGAAATATATTATTGTTTTCGCGCATTATTTTGTCTCTTTATAAAACCTGTTAATCCTTGTTCATACACAAAAAACGATTAAAATTAAAACTTTTGAAAAATATAACGAATAGTACTGCTAATAAATTTTAAAAACATCATTTCGGTCCGGGCAGTTCGGACAGCTCTGATATTAATTCGGGCATGACCGGGCGAATACTCAGAAAGGTTGGGCCCGAGCAGGCAGTTTAGTTATAAAATTAAGCCGGGCCGGGTTCGGGCAGAAAAGTTTAAACAAATCTTACCTCTGGTACACAGACATTTATTTGGATTTTAAGTTTTCAAATTTAATGCAAGAGGGGGGGGGGGGGGGGGGTTAGTTTAGTCTTAGTTCATATGTCTACAAAGCGACTAATTAACAGAGTCCTTAACCGGCTCAAGTTCAAAATATCAGCTCATAGGACACTGCCACGGCTTTTGTTTTGTTTTGAGAATCATTCAACAATTACTTTAGTTAAAATATCGTTTTTAACATATTGCTCCATGGGCGTAGCCAGGGGGTGGCAGCTTTCCCCTCTAAATCCAAAATTTCTTTAAAATTTAATTAAATTATGGCTAAAATTTCAAAAAATGGCCATTTTGCCCCTCCCTAAAGCATTATTGCCCCCCCCCCTCTAAATCCAATCCTGACTACGCCCATGTATTGTGTTCTATCTTAAACTTAATGCTAGGGAACTGCCATAATCTATATCGAAGTCGAGTTGCAATAAATCTTCAGCATTAAAGGGAGCTTAAATAATCTCAAATAAATTTATTGGATCGTATAGATGAGTGAGAGCAAAGGTTACATGGGCGTAGCAGCCAGCATTGGAATTAGAGGGGAGGGGAGCAATAATGATTAAGGGAGGGTCAATATGATCATTTTATGATCAGCCATAATTTTAATAAATTTCAACAAATTTTTGGATTTAGAGAGGGCAGCCGTCACTCCCCGCCCGCCCCCCTGGCTACGCCCATGCCCATGGGTTTTCTGTAATTCTTCCTTACGTGACTTTGTTGCATGTTAGTGAACTGTTGTATGAATTGTTGCAATTGTTCGGACGTTAATTGCTGGTGGTGATGCAAAAATTGTTGAAAGTCAGTTGCCTCCATGTTAGTAGTGTTACAATTTGGGGCGGTGGATTTAGGGGCAGTTGATAACATATTACTAGCCCCTGATAAATTATAAAATAAATATTTACAATTTTATATTTTTATTTATATGTATATATTTAGTTTGGAAAAAACTACATGAAATAAAAATAGGCCATTTTAGGGTCTCTCTATTCATTTATAATTATAACCACTAAAAAATTTTAAACATAATAATTTGAAACTATTCGTTATGATATAAAAGTATTCATTGATTTAACAACAATAATGTTGATCATTTGCAATTAGTAAATAAACTATTATACATAATTTATTTTAACCTATTGAACTTTTATTAACAGTTGCAAGCCATGTTTTGACTAAATGTGCATTACAAAATCTAAAAATGTCTACTTAGGCTAAACTTATTATTAGTTTAAAATGTTGAGGAGATACAATATTTTTACTTCTAAAGGGTAATATATAAAATAAGCATGGCTAAAAATTTAAGTTATTTTATAATTATAATAAAAAGAAACTTCCATAATTTTTTGGATAAGATGTAGGGGGGGGGGGGGGGGGGCAGTTACCTCCTCTGACCTCCTGGCTAAACCCTTAAAAATATTTAAAGAGTTCAATAATAATAAGTGGTAAACAAAATGTTAATTTTATCCAAAGGCTAAGCGTGTGAAAACAAGTGAAAGTGCCAATAAAATTTAAGAAATTGGCAATAACAATGCAAACCAGAAAAAACCAAACGATTTTAACGATAATTAATGCCTTGGAAAATATTCGATTTTTTATGAAATAAAATTTATAATCCTTAATTTAAAATAAAATGATTTTTTTAAAATTGAATTCATGTGAATAGTTTGGAAATAGTGCAAGGGGAATTTTGTGTTGTAAATAATGAGTCTATTAATCACGAGACTATATAACAATGGCTTTTAATTCATGCTTTAGTTCAGCTTCATAATACACTGCCCTGTGTTGAACAAAACACAAAAAGTAGTCTAACTAAACATATGGACAATAACATAATATTTATATTTAGAAGAATAATTTTATTAGATAAAGATATATGAAAATCATATTTTTAACCTGAAATTGCATTAATATATGCATGAATAATATAATCATTAATATATGTGTATGCAGTGATATAATTATGCAATCTTTATTAAAATGATATATATTAATGAAAATTTAAATTATTAAACTACCCTCTGAAGTCAATGATCCACACATAAAATAACTTTTTATATATTTTTTCATTTTGAAATTTAAAAACAATCTTATAAATCCAACTAAGTATTATTAATTATATTATATTAATATTGTCTGACTTTTCTCAAAACAGTTTAGTTATTTTAATAAAAAACAGCATAATTTCTTTCAAGGAATAACTAAATAAAAATTTTAATCAAATTGGGTTTGCAGAGCAAAATACGTCAACAAAAGTCAGAGTTCAAACTCAATTACAACTATATAAATATGTCCATTTAAAAGTAAATTAAAATATCAAAAATAAATATAGGACAAATGTAAAAAAAATCTCTCCTAGGGTAAGGCAAAAGGCTTGGTCTGCTTTATTATGTAAAAGAATGTGTCAAACTTGAACTAAGGAGCAACTAAAAAAATTTCAAAAATTTGTTGATGTTTTTTGACTCAAATGACCTAATTGCGCAATTATAGGTATTTCAAATTCACCCATCAAAAGCTAAAATTAAGAAACTATATTTAAACTATGAAGAAAATTTTAAAATAAAGTGTTTTTATAAGAGTAGTATGGATTCTTTATTATTTAAAGGTATAAATAATTTGTAAGAAGTTTTAAAGTCGTCTGCATTAATCAAATGAGATGTTATATATGGAAATAAAAAAAATTATGCTTCTAATTAATCTAACGTTTAACTTAGTAGAAATACAAAGGCAATCGTTTAATATAGTAACCAAAAAATATCTAGTATACAGATAAAAAATTAAAATAGTTTACTATTTTTTAAACAAAAAATTAATTTAGATGATGTTTGACAGAGTTAAAATAAACAACTCGACCTATTTCAAATTTGAACATAAGTTATTTTCTCTATTAAATACATCCTGCCCCAAACTAGTCTGTGTCGCGAAAAATAAAAAAAACCACATATTTGTTTTTAATTATTTTTAAAATAATTAAGTTTATTTTTTAGCAAATTACTTAAGAAATCCTGGGAATAATGGTGAGGTGAATTATTATGACACCTTTTGCCAACCTTAGAATAGCTTTTGGATATGAGGGGCATTTTCATTTTTCAAGGGGAGCAAGATGAACTTAATTTCGACGTCCAAACGGCTGATTTTAGAAACTTTGTCATGGATGCGTCGAAAGTTTAAAGAAAGAAACAGCTGATTCAAAGAGAGAAAACTTGGTCTTTTTAAGGGAATTAAAATAGAAAGGAGTCGTTTTGGTGAAAAGGTTGTATTTGTGTTGTTTGCTTTAAAGCGCGTCGCTAGAGCGTAAACAAAAGAGGGTGGTTACCTTTTATTGAATGAGGGGTAAAAAAGGTTAGCCTTTTTGCCTCACCCTAAGGAATTAGGTCTGGCTAAATAATCAAAAACCAGTGTATTTATTAAATATCGAATAAAATAAATCAAAATTATTTTAAACTAAATTTGCTTTAAATTGTACATAATGAAAGTTTTTGGACTAAAAAATGAATATAATGTAGAAATGAATAGGTGGGGAGGTATGTAAAATATTTGTTAAAATTTTGGCCCCAGGGATATATTAGGTTGAGGTCAGATTTTTTAAACTGCGGTCGCGTCATAAATAAACTGTACACTCTTTTCAGAAAAAAAAATCTGTGAGTAACAAAATATAAAAGTATTTTTTTCAAGTTTATTATTCAAACATATGGTAAAATTTCATTTTATTAAACAGCTGGACAATTAAAAGGCGTTCAGCTGTGTAAGCAAATAGGTACAGGCAATAGTGACGTCATATATACATTTTATTGTCTCAACTAAAAATGAGACTCGTTTTCATGGGCGTAGCCAGGATTGTATAAAGTGGGGGGGGGGGGAATAATAATTTAGGGAGGGGTGATAATTTTCAATAACTTAGCCATAATCATATTAAATTTAATGAATTTTTTGCATTAAGAGGGGGGCAGCCGCCCCTTACTAACCCCCTGGCTAATGCTCGTTTTGTTTGATGTCTCAAGTTGAGGAGGTCCTAGGAGCCACAAAAAGCACATTTTTAAATTTTACATCAATAACTGTATGAGGATAATTTGTATGAACATATTGAACAATCAAATATGGGTTAAACAGAAATTAAAAATTGCATAGCAATTAAAAAAAAAATTTATTTAATTAATAAAGGTATAAATTATAAAAAAAAATAATAAAAACACTAGAGCAATTTATTTTTCAAATAATTTTAAGATGTCAATCCTTAACAGCGCTTGGTGCAAAATAACAGAATTGTTTAGACAATTAATTAAAAAGTGTATAGATAAGGATAAATTTTAAACCATGTGATGACCAATTTCCCTATGTCTTTATCTAAGCCTATTTAATTTAAACCATGGCCAGTAAAAAGTAAGAATAACAAATATTTTTAGGCATTTAAATTATAATATTTATAAAGATATATAATAAATTCGTAGTGTCATAAAAGAAATACTTATTTTTAAATGCAATTTTACCTTATGATTTCACTTCGGCTATATATATACCTCGCGTGTTGTGTCTATTATTTTTGGTGTGAGCTGCTGACAAACCGTTAACGATGATGATATTTATAAATAAGGCAAGGCCCGAATACAATTGTTGTTGTTGGGGATGATACTACTATGATGGGAATCAAAATAATGTAATACAAACGCAACCACAAAAAAACAGAGTGTTGTTTTGTGTTGTGCAATATGTTTTTGTCCACAATTTTATGTCAGATCGAAATGGTGAGGAGAGGAGGAGGAGGAAAATAATCAATTTTTTGGTACACACGGTGTTGTAAATACAAATATAATGCGTGCGTATCAAAAAGAGAGATAGAGTGAGATGGAAAACAGAGAGAGGTAGGGGGGGGGGGGGAGGGGGGCAGATGCGTTTCGCTTCAGGCAAGGTTGTTTGTATTATTTGTATTGTGTGCTCTCCTCCTATATTTGCTTTGCCTCCTCTACCCGCCTCCCCCTCACTGCTTATATTTGCTGCTGCTAGGCGTCATTTGTATACTCACACAAACATACACAGATGGTGTGCTGTTTGCATTTCATTTTTATCGCTAGGGTAGGGTGCTTTAAATAATATTTACGACGACCTAGCTAGCAGAGCAATAAAGGGTAAGGGGAGGGGCGGTGGAGCGAATAAGAGATTTTGTGATATCGAATAAATAATAGCAGCTCCTTTTCCTTGGCATGGCTCAACCTTCAATTTCGATATATAAATATTGCTATTATTTACGTTCGTTTTGTTTGCTCTACCAACGGGGAGGGGGGGGGGGGGGCAAGGCAGTATTATTGAAATGGTTAGAATTTACCTTTGTTAGATGTGCACGCACCTGTATTAGTATTTAACTCGGTAATAAAAGCTAAAAATCATAATATTTGTTATCAATGTTTATAGTTTACTTTTGCGTGTTAATGCCAAAGTTGTGTATCACAGAAAAAACTGGCTTTGCCTAGCAATAAATTGTCTCGGGATTCGCACATAATTGATAAATTAATATCCTTTGACTGAATCGTCTGCTTAAATGTAGAACTATATTTTATCGCGGATGAATATGCGTATTTTTTAATCTTTTCTAGGTTTAAAAAAATCTAGCTTAGTTTGTAAAAATATTGGCGTTTTCGATCAAAAAGATCATTCCTTACGCCTCAATACAATTTGTTTATGCTATTTATGGGCGTAGCCAACTTTGGAATTAAAGGGGGGGGGGGGCAAAAGAATTTTAATAATTTTAACATAATTTGGATTTAGAGGGGGGCAGCTACCCCTTTCTGCCCCCTCTTGGCTACGCCCTTGATGCTATTTTAGAATTGAATGTTTTTTTTGATAAACAATATAGCTTAAATTAATCCGTGGGGTCTTGAGGACCCCGAGACACTTCAAAATGTTGTACAAAGTAAGTTAGTAATTTTTATGATTGCATATTTCATTCAGTAGCTTAATAAAAATTTTGTGTAGAAAATGCGAAATTTGGCTTGTTTTTATCGGACCTTTTTTGGAAATAAATAGTGTTTATGCGCCAGCCACAATATGAAATGAAAAAATTTTCAGTATTTTTTAAAATATATAAAGAAAACCATTTTTCTAAACCTATTTGTAAGGAATTTTTTTAAAAATACCCTTTTGATTTGGGATACTTTTTATCTTAGATCTTAGCGCGTTTATTTATTCACCTGGTGTTTAAAAGTGCTTATTTGCATACATTTTCCTCCGCACTTTGATATTTTAACATGTCTAATTTTAAAAAGTGAAATATTTTTGATAGTTCTTCGCCTGAAGATAGTGTATATAACGAATATAACAAAACTCGGGCCTTCGGCCCTCGTGGGAAGGGGGAGAAGGGAAGGGAAGAGGGGAAGGGGGGACGACTCATCTGTACTTCGTATAAATGTATCATATTTGCTATGCAATTTATGGGCGAGAAAGGTGGGAAGGGGCGAGAATGCCTATAGGGGGGTATTAAATGCCTAATGATTAATTAATTATTTATACAAATTTTCCATTATAGGCAAAATGTAATATAGGCAAAATGTAATATAGGCAAGGGTTAGGGTTAGATTTAGTGTTTGCATCTAGTTGCGTATTACATTAGTTTATGGCCTTTAGTGATTATGGGTCTAACAAACATTATATTATAAAACAACACAATGTTAAGAATTTGCAGAATTGTTGGGAGAAATTTTTTGTTGAATTTGAACAATTTTTAATTAAAAAAATCAAAAATTTGGCCAATGGTTCTCTATTGGTCAGTACCAACAAATACTCTATAAGTCAATGATAGCCAAAAAAAACGGAAAAAAAATTTTGATGCTCACTTTGGCCAATGGTCATTTTTTTCCATTGGTCAGCAGCCAGCACACGGTAAAAGTGGATATAAATTCATAAGAGTAAATAAAACGAAAAAAAAAATTTCGAATCACATTTTGGCCAATGGTCATTTTTTTCCATTGGTCAGCAGCCAGGACACGGTAAAAGTGGATATAAATTCATAATAGTCAAAAAAGAAACGAAAAAAAAGTTTTCGAATCACATTTTGGCCAATGATCATTTTATTCCATTGGTCAGCAGCCAGCGGACGGCCAAAAATTCTTATTATCAATGATAGTAACAAGAACAATCATAAGAGTGAAAAAAACTCCGGGATTCTAACCCCAAAACTAGTTAAATTGCATAGCAATTAAAAAAACAACTTTTATTTATGTTTATTTAATGATACTAATTTATTGTAAAGAAAATCACATATTTTGGGAAGGTGAGATAAACAAATTAAAAAGTTAAGAATCGTAAATATTAGGAAAACATTCGGTTATGGCTAATGAATTAAATCTACAGATGGTTATTCCGATTTATTATATAACTAGTTAAATTGCATAGCATTAAAAGTAAACAACTTTTATCTATGTTTATTATATAACAAAAACTAGTTAAATTGCATAGCAATTAAAAGTAAACAACTTTTATTTATGTTTATTATATAACTAGTTAATTTGCATAGCAATTAAAAGTAAACATTTATGTTTTAATTGCTATGCAATTTAACTAGTTTTTGGGTTAGAATCCCGGGTTTTTTTGACTCTTATGATTGTTCTTGTTACTATCATTGATAATAAGACTTTTTGGCCGTCCGTTGGCTGCTGACCACTGAAAAAAATGACCATTGGCCAAAATGTGAATCCGAGTTTATTTTTTCGTTTTTTTTGACTATAATGATTGTTCCTGTTACTACCATTGCTATTATGACTTTTTGGCCGTCCGCTGGCTCCTGACCGATGGAAAAAATGACCATTGGCCAAAATGTGAATCGAAAATATTTTTTTCGTTTTTTTTGACTATTATGATTGTTCCTGTTCCTACCATTGCTATTATCACTTTTTGGCCGTCCGCTGGCTGCTAACCAATGGAATAAAATGACCATTGGCCAAAATGTGATTCGAAAACTTTTTTTTCGTTTTTTTTGACTATTATGAATTTATATCCACTTTTACCGTGTCCTGGCTGCTGACCAATGGAAATGACCATTGGCCAAAATGTGATTTGAAAATTTTTTTTTCCGTTTTTTTTTACTCTTATGAATTTATATCCACTTTTACCGTGTCCTGGCTGCTGACCAATGGAAAAAATGACCATTGGCCAAAGTGAGCATCAAAATTATTTTTTCCATTTTTTTGGCTATCATTGACTTATAGAGTATCTGTTGGTACTGACCAATAGAGAAAAAGTGACCATTGGCCAAATTTTTGATTTTTTTAATTAAAAATTGTTCAAATTCAACAAAACATTTCTCCCAACAATTCTGCAAATTCTTAACATTGTGTTGTTTTATAATATAATGTTTGTTAGATCCATAATCAATAAAAACTAATGTAATACGCAACTAGATGCAAACACTAAATCTAACCCTAACCCTTGCCTATATTACATTTTGCCTATATCATTTTGCCTATAATGGAAAATTTGTATAAATAATTAATTAATCATTAGGCATTTAATACCCCCCTAAAGGCATTCTCGCCCCTTCCCACCTTTCTCGCCCATAAATTGCATAGCAAATATGATACATTTATACGAAGTACAGATGAGTCGTCCCCCCTTCCCTTCCCCTCTTCTTCTCCCCCTTCCCACGAGGGCCGAAGGCCCGAGTTATTATATAATAGATAATTTAACAAATCTTATATATAACACACCGAGGGAGATAGAGTGAGGGGTGGGGCACCTCTTATGCATTAATTTAAAAAATAACACAGCGAGGGAGATAGAGATGAGGGTGGGGCACCTCTTTCTCATGCATTAATTTAAAAAAGCGATAACCTAATATACCCAATGCAAATAGATAGGGAGGGTAACGGACAACGGACGGACACCAAAAAACGAGCCCATAAATTGCATAGCAATTAATAAATGATTAATATATAGTATTTAGAAGGTTTAAACTCTTCATCCCCTTTTTTTGCGATAAAACTTTTTTATCACTATTATGAAGTAAAACTGCAAGATGCCGAAATAATAATGACAAAAAATTATGTAATATATTTAAATTCTTTACCTTCGAATAAAATACAATGCAATGATATTTTTTCACTTTTTAAAATTTGCCCCCAATAGTGTTTCCAAATTTTATTTCATGTTCATGCGAAGGATCTTTCTCATTGCTAAAATGGATTAAAACTATCTTCGTTCTACAATTGGACAAGAAAGGTTATCTTCCTTAGCTTTATTGAGCTTAGAACATGACTTTTGTTATTGACCCGAATGATATTATAAATTCGTTTGCAACATCGGGTAAAAGGCGGAATGAACTACTATTAAAAGACTAATTTTAATAATTAATGAAAATTATCTGGGCTTTTAAAAACTTGTTTTAAACTTTTTCACACTTTCAAAATATTTAAAATATTATTAAATTTACGAAAATTCCATCCTGAATTCAATTTAATTGTCCATCTCACATGCTTATTGTTTAACATATCTTGCAT
The DNA here is from genome assembly GCA_964036665.1 of Gordius sp. MW1. Classification (NCBI taxonomy): domain Eukaryota; kingdom Metazoa; phylum Nematomorpha; class Gordioida; order Gordea; family Gordiidae; genus Gordius; species Gordius sp. MW1. The sequence continues at coordinate 26,305,436 of OZ038527.1, forward strand.
ATTTTTATGTACCACATGCACATATAAAGCCAATGATTTTCAGGAAAAATATTTTGTACAACATTTTTTCCCCTTTATTAGTGATGCCCCATCATTATTTTGAGCAGCACATATTGCTTTTAAATTTGTATTATAAAAAATTCCTGAATTTTATTGACAATTGTTAATGCATCAATCAAAACTGTTAAGAGATAAAAATCCTTAAAAAAATTATTCATGTGTGTCAAAGGATTCAACAAAATGTGCACAAACTTTAAGTTATTCTGTGCATCTCACATATCTTATTTCATCTAAAATCATTATTAAAGAAAAATTTGATTCATTTAATTTTGACAGAATATTTTTAAGGATCATTTTAGGCGTTAAATTTATTAGTTCATTTTAAATTTTTGGTGGTGTAAAGGGGGTTTGTGCAAATAAATTTATTATATCATCAGGGACAATATCTTTCAATACTCATTCTCGCATTTGCGAATTTTGATGATCTAATTATTTTCCTGATATAAATGCTGCCTGAAATGCTGCCAAGATTGCATATTTAAAATTAAAATTTGTTAGGGGAGACCGGGGCTAGTCGTAGCCTGGGGTAACTATTATCTTTGTAATTATTTTTCTAAATAATAATGATATCTAATTAAAATTTAAACCATATGTTATTTTTTCATAAGGTAATAAGTAAAAAAAATTTTGTTTATAAAAAATAAAATTTAAAATTTTTATAGAGGAAAAACGATTTTCGGGGCTATTAGTAGCGTTCTTGACAAAATTTTGTATTTTAGACATAAAATATTTTGGCTTTATATTTTGTACTAATTTAAGTTCTGTCTTATAAAAAGATATCTTTTATATAAAAACTGTGTAATAATCAAATTTTTATTTGCAATGTAACATATTAAATTGATAATCTATATATATAAAGTAAAGTGTATATATGTATGTATATATGTATATATGTATGTAAGGGCTAATCTCTGAAACTACCGGCCCGATTCGCGCGAAAATTTACCCCTAGGTTCCCAGGGCGGCCAGGGGTAAAATAGCTTTTTCAGATTTCTTAAATTCCTTTTAATTTTCGAGATATTGGGTTTTATGCGTTTTGACGTTCAATAAAATGTCAATCAAACGCACCTCCTCGCGTTCGTCGAAAATTTGAATATACAGACGGTTCTGTAGTAAAAGTGTATCACTTATAGTAGTTTGTAGTAAAACGTAATCTCTTCTTAACGGTGACAATATAAAATTTATGAATTAAATTTCTTAAACGTCATCTTTTCTTAACGGTGACAATATAAAATTTATGAATTAAATTTCTTAAACGCCATCTTTTCTTAACGGTGACAAGACTACATAAAATTTATGAATTAAATTTCTTAAACGTCATCTTTTCTTAACGGTGACAACAAAAAATTTATGAATTAACCTGAAATAAATAAAATTATAGATTATTTGAGAAAATATATAGGTGAAGAAGATGAATTCTCATTATCATTCAATGAGATATTAGAAAGATGAAAGTATATATAATTTAAATGTAATATAAAATAGTCCAACGTTCATTATTGTGAGTAAATGCTATTTATATATAAATGTCATTATTTATCGATCATTAATTTTTATTAAATGAGATATTTAAATGAGAATAAATTCTGAAACTACCGGCCCGATTCGCGCGAAACTTTACCCGTAGGTTCTCAGGGCGGCCAGGTGTAAAATAGCTTTTTCAGATTGCTAAAATTCCTTTTAGTTTTTAAAATATCGGACATTTCTCGGCCTTTTGGTTTTAAAAAAGGGCTAAATTCTGAAACTTCAGATCCGATTCGAGCGAAAATTTAGCCGTAGATGCCCAGATAGGCCAGGGGTAAAATAGCTTTTTCAGATTCCTAAAATACCTTTTTGTTTTAAAAATATCTGACATTTCCCGTCCAGTTTCATTTTTAGCAGCATATACAATAATGACGTCATACATACAAAGCTGAAGTCTTCTCGAATTAGATATTTAAAAGTATAATAAAAATGTTACAGTATACGGTTAAAACTATTGGGGTTTAACAGACTATTTAAATTAAATAAATAAAATTTAAATTATGCAGCTTTTGTCATTATTACACGTGGTCGATCATAGAAGCATATTTTTAATAATTATCCATCCTTCAATTAATTATTTTATTATATTAAAGAAAATTGTATTTCAAATAAATCAGCTAACTAGAAAAATAAAATAATGGTATTATTGTATAATAAGTAACAGCATTAATAAGCAATTTTTTCAAAAACATTTAATTTTAGTCGGATTTGATGACTAAAACAGAATTTGCATTTGGTTTGTCTTATTATATAAATATATACTAAAAATAGTGGGTTCATAAAATCATTCGGACCTTTCACATTATAAATTATTTCATATATGACCCCATTTTAGATAAGTCTTATTAATAGCTTATACTTAATTAACCACTTAAGGACTGAGCCAAAGCAACGCTTGGCCGGGCACAGCTAGTAGTTTATAAAAATAGGGGTCGGGGCGAATCGGGGAGGGTCTGGTGTTAGCCATTTTTCATTGTGTAGACAAATGTCAAGATTTAAAATACATTAATTTTATTTAATATAAATTTATCTTAGTGTAATTTGGGATCTTAATAGACTAATTAAAGATTTCTTACATTGCAGAATTTGTCTTTTATGGCTACCTAAATCGGATTGTCATCTTGACCCTTTTTTATTTGTATTATGTAAAATATAACCATATTATGCATTCTCAATGTTCTTTATGATAAAACATTTTTTTCATTGATTTGAATTAGCATACACCAATAGGAAGTGAAAACGGGACAATCTATCCTCCGAAAGGGGCGATGACTTGCCCCGGGCATTTTTTAAATTTTTAGGAATTTTGTTTTTTTTTAATTAAATTTGTAAGAAAACTATTAATCTTTCCAATCCGAATTTTTACTATAGTAAAAATAGACCTTAAAATTACGTTCCAACAAAAAAATCGAAAAGATAATTTTTAGTTTTTTTCAAACGCGATTCGATTTTTTATGGCTATTTAGTCCCAGGTCTCCCCTATATATAAGGCCAAGATTTTTTTTGGGTTGTGGCAATAAAATATTTTTATAAAAACTTTGGTGTATAGTTTTTTTTACTATTTGTATCAAAATGTCAAAGATTTTTTGTCAATATCCCCGTTCCACTTTGTGCCCTTACAATTCATTTATACAAAAACGTATTATACCATGTAAAATTTTCTATATATATAAACTAATTTATTGGTAAAGAGAATTACATATTTTGTGAAGGTGAGTATTGTTTCAACTACAATTTTATTTATTTTATGCCGTATTAACATGAGGGTCTGAGACATACCAGTGTGATGTTATTAGAAAATAAACAAAGTAGTAGCGAAATTTTAGTCCAAAGTTTAGGAGGGAAAAATTTTCAATTGCGATGGGCGTATCCAGGGTTTGGATTGGGGGTGGGCGGGGCGAATGTTTTAAGTTCAATTACGGGGGGGGGGGGCAAAACATAAATTGTTTCTTAATTTTATTTTTGTATTGAAATTTTTTTTGTCCCCCCCCCCTTTATCTACGCCCATGGTATGACCGCGCTCAGCCCCCCCCCCCCCCCCCCCCCCCAAGGCAAAAAGGCTAGCTATGTCACCGATGAATACTATTAAAACTTAGGAAGGAACAGGCTTAAAATATCATATTTTCATGCACTTTACTACTGTCTGTTTAAAAAAATTAAAGCTTTCCATCTAAAACAATTTAAATTTGAGACCAATTATGTGTAGGAAATGTCATTTTTCTACAAAATTTACTATTTTTATACCTTTGTAAATTTATGTTTTAAGATATCACATGTAGTTTTTTCATACTCTGGATTAAGAACAACAATAGAAAAGGGGTCAAAAATTTCAGTTTGGACCATTCTATTTTATTTTGTTTTTAGGTTTTTTTCCTGTCAAATTTTTTTAATTGATAGATTCAATTTGTCATATATGTGAATTCAGGAAAAACAATTTTTTAAATTTATTATATTATTTTTAATTATGTACCAATATCTACAGATTATATTATTGCTATAATTATATGTTTTAATATTGTAAACCAAACCTGAGTTCGTTGTAAAAACGTCTGGGTTTTGTTCCTTTGGTTTAACTAAGAAAGCCTAGAGGTTGACTACCAAAAAATATTTGGTCTATTTATGTTTAGTCGACTAAAACTAAGGTTAACGAAACAAAACCCAACCGTTTTTACAAGATTAATTAATATCTTTTATTAATCGTCCAGTGGCCTAGGAAGGGGGGGGGGTGGTTAAAAAAATATTGAATTATATAGGAAAACTCAATGATATTAATTGGGCCATGAGAGTAGCCAGCATTGGAATTAGAGGGGGACAATAATGTTTTAGGGAGGGGCAAAATTAACATTTTTCAAATTTTTAGCCATAATTTTAATAAATTTTAACAAATTTGGATGAGGGGGGCAGCCGCCACTCCTTGCCCCCTTCCCCCCCGGGCTACGCCCATGTAAAATTATCAGCTTACGGATAGAAAATAAATGCAGCAGGGTGGATGAGCTTTAAGGAACTAGACGAATTCTGGCCGGGCCTAGTTATAAGTAACCCGGGGTCCGCCTAGCAACAAAATTATTTAACTAGTGTTTTTTATTATTTTGTTTTAATGCATTAAAAATTGTGTGTTTTTATGACGTTTATCAAATTTTATAATTATTTAACTTATAGAATAATGATTTGTTGAAGATTAGTGTTTCTAAGTCATTTGTGATGTTTACATTAGTGTCTCTTGAAGTTTCCTTTTATGATAAGGATTAAAATCAACATAACTAGGTAAATTACTTAAAGTTAATTAATAAATTTTAATTTGTTAGTATTTTTGAAAAAGATAATAATAACCCCTCTTAAAAGTGCCGCAATAAAATTAAAAACATACATTAGCGTCATCTAGAGGCAATTTTAATTACATTTGCCTAAATTTATCCTTTTAGAAGCATGTGATTTAAAAATAATAACTAACATATAACATTTTCGTTCTTATTGGAGCTCAACAGTATGCCATAGTTAATTTTATAGTCGCATTATAATAGAGATATGTATATATAAGGCCAAATTAAATTTAAGCCACTTTTATGGTGGAAAAATTTTGGTCTATTATATTTAAAATTAATTAATAAATAGCGGTTTTTCAATATTTTTAATGAAGATATTTTATTTTGCGGCACTCCTATTAGGGGTTACAAAATTTAAACTTTTTATCTTCTAACCTACTAACATAATACTAAAAATATTAATCAAAAACCCCCTCCCTGCCTGCCTCCCCCTGTCTACGCTCATGATCTATCTACTTTTTCCCCGTGAAATAATAAAAGAAGCCAATTTTGTTGTGGTTCATTCAAATAGTAACATGGGGGAGAATTTTTGGGGGTCGTCCTAATTATTGATATAAAATCACTTGATCTAATAACCAAAATAAAAGATAATGAGAAAAAAGTTAAAAATATTAAGCCTGATTTGAAAAGTTTAAAATATAAAATACCAACCAAGTTATAGCTATTTGAAGTTTGGGGTCATCATGACCCCCTTTACCATCCGATCCCTTCTAATATAAGGTATCAAGTCAACGAACCAAGGGTCATATAACAAAATATCAGGATAACATCAGGATCCTGATATTTTTTTCTCGACTAATCAGGACGCGCTGTGCTTTACCGTTTATTTTAAATTTATGAAGTGAGAAATGTCAAACATCTCCAAGTAAGTCTTATTATATGATCTTTAAAGGTTTAATTATTTTATTTAAATATTCAAAACAAATCAAAAGTAATTAGTTATTTAAATCATTCATTTTTAAAAGTAAGTTACACTTATCATGTTTATATGATCTAATATATAGTTAATATGTTTTTTTAATTTTATAGAATGGCAGAATATTGTTGTAGTGACATTAAAGAGTACCTGGTAAATGGAACTATACCTGAAATCTTTACACGCAAACAGAGAACTTATTTTGTTAGGAAATCTAATGGTTACTATGTTAAGGGAAATTTTCTGTTTGTAAAAAGAACAGCAAAATTTTGCAACCAGAAAAGAGGTACTTAAAGTAAAACTTTTTTATTTTGTTAGAGAAGGATTTAAGGGTAGTTATGGATTCTGAGACAGATCCTTACTTTGTATCACAATGGTATGGAAGGAACTATTGTAGGCCAAAGCTTTGGGGTACATCTTGGTATAAACCGTACATGGACCAAGATTAATGAAAAGTACTGGTTATAATTTTATTTAAACTAAATAATATATTAAAAATAGGTATTGGTGACCTCATTTGAGTGGGGATTTTACTTTACATTTGATACAAATAAAATTGATTATTCTTGTTTCAATGTCTAATAATATTTGACAAACATGGTTTTAATATCTTTTTCCAATAAAGATATTATTTAATGGCTAAAAATATATATTTATTAAAAGAATCAATATCATTATTTATATTATAACAGCTTTATCAGTTGCAAAACAAAATTTAATAAGCTAAATTTATATAGATTTGGATCACTTATAAAAGATTAAAACCAAAAACATGACTCCTAAGATCATCAGGGATTATAAGATCCTTTATATATAATAATTATTTAAGTTCCCCACTGTTTTTATAATAGTTTAAAAAACTTAATACATATAAATTAATTGAATTTGTCATTATAATTTAGAGGTGAGGATGGTAGAGGGCAACATACAAGTTTGCAGTGACTGAGGAGCAGTAGTTGAGGCAGAGGCACTATCTATAAATATTAATATATAAAGATAAGAATGTTACTTTTTATAAAAGTTCAAATACAAACTTACAAATTCTAGAGGTGAGGATGTTAGAGAAATTTGGAGTGACTGAGGAGCAGTAGTTGAGGCAGAGGCACCATCTACACATACTATAAAAAATGTTCAAATATAAAATTACCAATTCTAGAGGTGAGGATGTTAGAGAAATTTGGAGTGACTGAGGAGCAGTAGTTGAGGCAGAGGCACCACTTACAAATATAATATAAAATGTAAATATATAAAGATAAAAATGTTACTTTTTAAAAATGTTCAAATACAAACTTACAAATTCTAGAGGTGAGGATGTTAGAGGGTAAAATAGAAATTTGGAGTGACTGAGGAGCAGTAGTTGAGGCAGAGGCACCATCTACACATACTATAAAAAACGTTCAAATATAAAATTACCAATACTAGAGGTGAGGATGGTAGAGGGCAACGTACAAGTTTTAGTGACTGAGGAGCTATAGTTGAGGCAGAGGCACCATCTATAAATATTATATAAATATTAATATGTAAAGATAAAAATGTTAATTCTATAAAAAATGGTAGATTGTAAACTTACAGATTCTAGAGGTGAGATTTCTAGAGGATAAAGTACAAGTTTGGAGTGACTGAGGAATTAACAAATGGTTCTAATTTAAGTTAAAAAGAGATTTTGCCAACACAAGATGTATCAATATTAATTAAGTCGTGCAAGATTTGCCATTACAACCAACTTTATCCTAAAACTCCTCTTTTGAGAATCTAGTACGTAGGCGATTATATAATAATATAATTCTATATAATACCATAAATATAATATAATTTAAATTTCTATTATATTATATCTATTATATTGTATTATAGAATCGTACATAAATCTGTAACTTAATTGGTTAACATACTTCATCTATATCATTAAAGATCTGCCATTATAATCTACTTTATTAATTATATTATTACATTAACCTTATAAAATTTGCATAAATTATACCATAACTTGAAATTATATAGTTTAGTTTTAAAATACATACTTATTTATTATTGATTTTAATATGTATCTTCATGCATTTCATGATCATATTTGTTATTTGACTATTTGTTCGTTGACACCAATTCCTAATATAATCCATCGTCACGATGAAACCGAAAAAGATGAATTTTTCTTACTCTAAGATATGGTTTATTTGCCATTTCCATTTAGATTTTAAGGTGAACACAACAAATGAATTTTCAAATGCCTATTGTTATATTATTAGGGCTAGTATATTTTCTTTTAATAAAACACATCCCCACCAATTTTTGTTGGGTTCATGGGCGTAGTCAGTATTTAAATTGAAGGGAAGGGGAGGGCAGATACCCCTTCTCACCCCACAATAAAAAGATAGAATATATTTAATCATTTTGGCTCCAATAATTAATATTTTAGACGATGAATAGCTTAGTACAAAGAGGATTTGTTTAATTAAGTCGACTTACATTAGAGAACTGCAGAGTCACTTTTTTTCAACACGAACCCGACCCGAAATTTTTTCAATATTTTCAACCCGAACCCGACCCAAAAGCATTTAAAATTTTTTAACCGAATCGCTTCCGAACGTGTTTCAAATTTTGGTATCCAGGGCCAGAGTAAGAAAAATTACGGTGTGCACTGGCGTAGCCAGGGGGTGGCAGGGACGGGCGGATGCCCCCCTCTAAATCCAAAAATTCTTAGATATTTTATCAAATTATGGCTAAAATTTAAAAAATGGTTCCTTAATCATTTTTGCCCCTCTTTAATTTCAATTTCGTGGCTACTCCCATGAGGGTGTTTAAAATTTAATCGACAAATTAAAGTGCGATTTATGAAACTAATTGATTCCACAGGTTTTAATTACTGAATTTATTTTAATGATTCATTATAGAGCTATATATATATGATAGCATACACCATACAGTATCTGGTCACATTCAATTTGAAATATAGAGTTTTGCAAATGAATCATTTAATAAATTTAAACATAATCTTATTAGTTTATGAATATATATTTATGTAGTTTAAATTAATAATGAACTACAACTTCACACTATTTAAATACAATTTAAAAATATTAGTTTCTTGATATATTCTACCTTTCACGAGTCAAATTTAAATTTGCGTCCAAATTAAAACAATCAGATTTAAAAAAGCGCGTTTTTATATTTTTTATTCGTGTATATCATAATTATAATTATTTGTTTCTGAATAAAACTTTTAGATCAATAAAAAACAAAAGGAATTTTAATTAACTAAATGAATCTTCAATTATACATTTCGATATTAATTAAAAACCAGGGGCTTCGCCCCTGGTGGGAGTGGGGGAAGGGGAGGAAGGGAAGAAAGAGTGAGGTGCAGGAGGGAAGGGGGAACAAAACGCATCTATACTCCGTATACACGTATCATATTTGCTATGCAATTTATGGGCGAGAAAGGTGGGAAGAGGCGAGAAAGCCTATGGGCGGGGCAATGGTCAAGCAGGGAGTCAGATAACACTCGTACAACGTTATAGTTGTTTTTTAAATATACTATTTTCATATTAATAATTTTCCTCAATAAATAAAGTATTAATAAATGTTTTATAACAGGTTTTACAAAAATTTAGCTTTTTAAATATTTTTATGAAAAAAAAACTAAGTTATCATTTTGCATTTTATACTTGTAAGGATCTGTAACCTTTCCATGCGGGGATTATTATTATAACTACCAATTTTATTATATAAAAGGTTGAATATCGATTTTGTAACGAATAGACGATACATCTTATATATAAAAATGAAACTATGTATATATGTGTGTACATATATGTATGCCGCTACCAATTTTGGAAAACTACCGGACCGATTTGACTCAAAATTTCACAGTTTATTCCCCACACTCTGGAGCGTGTTTTAAGGTTTGTTCGAGCCAAATCGGTTCAGTAGTTTTTGAGATATTTTGTTTTATACGTTTTGACGTTTAATCGAATGTCAATCAAACGCACCTTGCGTATGCGTATCTATCGTTTGTAGTGTGATAAATGTAGGCATGTGCTGTTTTTACGATTTGAAACATTGAGTATCAAAGTCCTTTTTTTGCTTATTTTTCACGTCAATTATTATTATCATAGGACGGTCGTGTCCCCTCCTGCGTGGCTAAATAAATTAAAAATCTAATTTTGTCATTTTTTGCGCGTTAAATAAGGAGAAAAATTATAATAATTTTAACAAAGTGCCAATAAATGTTGATATATCTCAGTTCTTCGGACATTATTAAGTTCAGAATTAAAAGTTTTATTCAGAAACAAATAATTATAATTATGATATTGTTTCTTAATTACAAAAAATTAAAAAAAAATTGCTTGAAGGGCCAGGGGGCCAAAGATTTTTCCCTTGGGGGGGGGGCCTTGGGCCACTCCGGAGCATGTTTTAAGATTTGTTCCAGCCAAATCGGTCCAGTAGTTTTCGAGTTTGTTTTATACGTTTTGACGTTTAATAAAATGTCAATCAAACGCAACCTCATGACGTACTGCGCGTAACTATCGTTTGTAGTGTGATAAATGTAGGCATGGCTGTTTTTACGATTTGAAACATTGAATATCACAAATAATTATAATTATGATATTGTTTAATTACAAAAAATTAAAAAAAATTGCTTGAAGGGCCAGGGGGCCAAAGATTTTTCCCTTAAGGGGGCCTTGGGCCAGACTATGACCTCAAAAAATACCATTTTGTAGGTCTCTAGCGATGGCTTTAAAAAAATGTACCCAAAATTTAATGATTAATTTTTGATTATAGGTAAATTTGACTCAAATAAATTTCCTTGGAAATGGGGCAAAGGTGCAGAATTTTGCACAACGCCACACTTTATCTTAAAAACATTTTTTTTATTTGTTATTTTTCGTTAAATAAACTATATGCGTATCCGTATCCGCCTTTTGTTCTTCAAAATTATTAAGTTCAGAATTAAAAGTTTTATTCAGGAACAAATAATTATAATTATGATATTGTTTCTTAATTACAAAAAATTAAAAAAAAATGCTTAAAGGGCCAGGGGGCCAAAGATTTTTCCCTTGGGGGGGGCACTCTTGGGTGGGCCTGGGCCTTGGACCCTCTTTAACTGTTTGTTTAAAAATCTTTGCATAATAAACACTTACCAATTATATTTGATATATTCTTAATCTATTGAAACTTATCTATAAGATGATAAATATTCTGCTAATACACCCGGGTAAATGGCAAAACAACGTTTGCCGGGTTCAGCTAGTATATATATATATAACATATGTTCTTTTTGTGTATCTTACAGTTCATATATAATTGTTTGTGTTCAACTAATAAAATTGGAATACTAATTACCTTCTTCATATCTTGCGAAACTGGAATATTAAATAACACTTTCAATTCGGGCCCTCAACTAAACAATTGGTGTCAGAAGTAAACAGGCCGTGGGAAATACGAAAAGAAAACAGTTCAAGGAACAAAAAATACGTTAAAACAATATACAACAATGGCGTTGATAAGTTATTGCTTTTATATTTGATTAGATTTGGATAACTTGGGATAGTCTTTTTTTATAATCATAAATTGAGTTAAGGAGTATTAAGTTTTAGTGACACTTAAATGATATGAATAATTACGTATTAATTATCTTTCTAGCACTAATATTTTATTTCATTGGTTCTTTTAAGGTTCTACGTATAGCATTGATAAAATTACTTTTGTCTTCATTGGTTTTTGAATAGCTTTTACTTTTTAAAATGTTTGGGTCAAAGCCCCCAACATTAAATATTAACATAATATTTAATTGTTTGCACGAAACATTATTTTAGTAATTTTGATTTTAGTAATATTGGTTTTATTTTGGCTTATAGATAATATAATGAAATTATTGGGGCTTTAGAGTTAAAAGAAGGGCTTAAATGTTTTGGGTGTAAGGAAATAGGACATATCCGAGGAAACTGCTCGAAAGAAGGACGAAGGGTAGGGCAAGCAAGACCCCGAGGTGGTAATAATTATATGAGTGAAAGACAGGTGTTGAGAGGGGAAGAACCGGGCACGAGCACCTGTAGCTGTAGGTGCAGGAGGGGAGAGAAAGGGTAGCAACCAGGGAGGGCTGCTAAACCTGTAAATAATCCTCTTAAAAAATTATCCAGTCCAGTCCATCCCTTAATAATTAGCCCAAAACCCCTTCCCCTACTCAATAGCCCAAAATCCCCTCCCCTAACAAAAAAGGAAAGGATTAAGGAAATAGCAATAAATAAAAGTAGTGATAGGGAAGCAGGAATCAATGGAATTTTTAATAATAGAAGTAGTGATAGAGTAATGGCAGCTGAGAAAGTCTTCGCGGAAAACTCTATTATTAAACAAGATAAATGTAAACTTGTACCAGAAAATCTAAAGGTACTAGAAGACGAAAGGGGAATAAGGAGGATAATAGATTAAGCATGGTAGGATTAAGGGGAGGAATGTATTTAAATAAAATTCCGTTAGCTTATTTATGGGTGGATAAGAAAAAGGTGGAATTTCTAATGGATACGGGTGCTACCATAACCCTAATAGGGGTAACAAAATTTAAAAAATTGTGGCCCCATAGACACTGGGAAAAACCGTATATTAAAATAAAACAAGTGGATGGGTAGGAAATTACGGTAATAGGTAAAGTAAAAGTAGAAATTATAATTAAGAATAATAAGTTAACCTTACCCCTCTATATCACGTCAGTGGAAATTAAACCCATATTAGGGTGGGAATGGCTTAAAGTTATAGGACTGCTAAACTTCTGGTTTGGCTTGTGTGAGAAAATCCAATGTAGTGGACCACAGGAAAAGGGTGAAAAAGATTTCGGTGGAGCAGGTAGAACCCCCTTAAGGATGCCATGTATGGCTTGGACTCTAAAGTCTACCTCTCTCGGAGCTGAAATAAATGGACTATCGGTAAAGTGAGTCGTGGGATCAACCGACATCTTCTACCGACACTCGTAATCTTATGAGTGGCGATGCAGTCCGGTCCCTGAATAGTTGGTCAGAAAGTCTACAGCGGATGCTGGAAAGGTTCAAGGCTATCTTTTTAGCCGAGCTTGGATGCCTAAGGGGATACGAATATGATATCCTACTGAAGCCAGAGCTACACCAAGGTTTTGGCCAGCGCGATGAATACCATTTGTTTGGCGGGAGAAAGTAGAAGCCATCTTGTTACAATGGGTAGAGCAAAGGATAATCGAGCCGGTGGAATATAGCGAATGGGCTACGCCACTGGTACCCCTAAAAAAGCCTGATGGCAGCTTGCGCCTTTGTGCGGACTACAGGGTTTCGCTTAACCCGTGGGTAGTAGAAATAAAGTACCAGAATCGAGGAATTCATGGCAAATCTCAAAGGTGCAAAATATTTTAGGAAGTTGGACTTTGCTAACGCTTACCTCCAAATCAAGTTAAGTAACCGCTCATCTAAGTTAACCACAATAAACACGTCCATAGGCTTGTCCGTGTTTAAAAGACTGCCTTTCGGACTCAGCCTAAGTGCGCCCGTGTTTCAGAAGACCATGGCGTCAATATTCCAAGGTCTTTCTGGTGTGTTTTACTACTTAGACGATGTTCTCGTAGTGGGAGCTACAATGAATGAGCACGATGATAACTTGTTAGCAGTGTTGGAACGAATCCAGGAACGAGGATTACGGGTAAAGCGTAGTTAATGTGCCATAGGAGTGATGGAACTAAAATATTTGGGACATCAATTGGGTAATGGAGTCGTTCGTCCTTTACAAAGCAAAGTGGATGCGATCCTTAAGATGCGACCACCTCAAAATAAGAAAGAGACACTATCCTTTCTGTGGTCGGTCAATTACTACAACAAGTTTATGCCACACATCGCGGAGATAGCGGCACCGTTATACTTGTTGACGACGAACAAAGTAAAATTTGTGTGGCGGAATAAAAAGCAGGAAGCGTTTGACGCGTTAAAGAAGACTTTAACGAAAGGTCCTGTGCTGACATGCTTTGTTCCCGATCTACCATTAGCCGCAGTGGATGCGTCACAGCTAGGTGTAGGCGGTGTGCTATTGCATGTAATCGGTCAGGAAGAACACTCAATCCTATACTTTTCACGAAAATTTTCGAAAGCAGAACTTAATTACTCAGTGATTGAAAAGGAAGCTTTGGCGGTAGTGAGTTTGACCCGTTGCCGTGAATACTTAATTGGTCGAAGTTTCGATATTTTTACCGACCATAAACCCCTGGTATCACTTTTTGCAAAAGACAATAGGGATCTATTGTTAAGTCTGAAGCTGCAAAAATGGTTATTAGCGCTGGGAAATTTCAATGCAACATTAAAATACCGCAAGGGTAAGTCAAATCACTTGCCAGACACATTATCAAGATTGGGAAACGATAATGATGGCCTAACATTCGAAGAGTTAGAAGGCGAAAACTTCGCAGAAGTAAACGTAATAACACAAAATTGCGGCGATGTCGATCTTGCAAAATTAACCCAAGAGGATTCAGACTTAATTTTGGTGTTAAATTACTTGACGGGGAAGAGTATGCTAGAAACGGTACCATCTACCTATCGAAGCTTGATAAACGAACTGGAGGTCAACAACAATGTGTTACTACGCAACGAAAATATAGTAATTCCGTCTGTTGCGACCTCAAGTACTCGAACTACTTCATGCAGGACATACGGGCATAGCCAAGTTGAAAGGTCTAGCGAAAAGACACGTCTGGTGGTTCAAGATATCACAAGATATACCCTGTTCGTGGGACAATGCGGGCAATGCGGAAAACTTGCCAGGACGCCAAGACACGACAGGAAGGCGAAATAGCCGTCCACGAAACAAGTTTGGGACAGAGTACACTTGGACTTCTTTGATTTTGAAGGAAAACGATATATTATCCTCGTAGATGCGCACTCTAGTTGGGTGGAATATAAACAAGTGAGCAAGTTATCTACGGAAGTAGTAAACAAATTCTTAAAAAATCTTGCAGGTGCCTATGGCCTACCCAAGACGATTGTATCCGAAAACGGCACCGCTTGTGCCAACGTCGAGTTCAAAGGATACGTAGTAATTGGGGAATACAACATTTACTTACACCTCCGTATCATCCGAGTACGAATGGACTCGCGGAAAGGCACGTCGCCGTAGTGAAACGATGGTTGAAGAACGCTAAGGTCGAGAAGGACGGGACTTGGCTTTATTTTTTATTTTTTTTTATTTTTTTTTTGTAAAAAGTTTATTTGTTAAAAATCCGTTGACAGTAATATAATATAAATACATGAAATATAAAAGACAAAATGCGTCAAAAAATAATACACTATTCTGATATATCATCATCGAGGGGATCTTCCAAAATTGGCCAAGAATCCGCGAACGATTTAAAATTGTACTTGGCTATAAGAATACCAAGTTTTTGTTTAAGTAAAAAGGATACCGAAGTTTAGACGGGGGAGAACGTCTTCCTACCTCTTTAAAAAAAGCTAAGGCCTGTTTGCCAAAGGTGCCTGAACACGAAGCAACCAATGGAATAAAAATGTTTGAGGATAATAAGGCTTTGTATTTATTTGTTTTCCGCCCCTCTGCGACAGCTAAAAAATCATTGTTGTAGTTAGAGGGGGCAAATAGGTCTATACATGTGAAGTCCCATTTAAGGTGAAGACCATTGCTCCATGGGAATAAAGAAGATCCATCAGGGCGCATGCGTCCCTCCAAGGAGGGGTCCGATGGCTCCAAGATGGATGGGATCTTTGCTCTCTTCAGAGCACTTTGAATTAAGGCATTGGCCTTATTGTGTCTAACATATTTGAATTTGTTTGCCAGGCAGTGTAAGGGATGCCTGGCTTGTTCGTCTACGAGTATGCTGCAATTTCGGCAAATAAATGGCTTCGAAAATCTAACCACTAGCCTGAGAGCTATGGAGTACTAAAGTTCCGAGTCTTCCAGCATCATCCCGGTGAGACAGCTACCACAACGTCGCACCAAGGTTTTTTTCTCGACAACCGGTTAGCGAGATATTCCTGGGCCGTTTACCACACACGCCAGTGGATACTATGTTACAGGCCGTACAATTGGGCACTACATCACAGGGCTATTCTAAATTTAAAATCGGTGATGCTGTGTGGGCGCGTAATTATATAGGGAAAGAAAAATGGCTAGAGGCTAAGATCCTATCTCAGAAAGGTACTAAAATGTACGAGATAGAAGTGCTAGCTTCTCCGGGTAGACACGTGCGACACGTGTAACAGTTATGCTCTAGATTAATATAGTAATCTTTTTATATTTAATCTAGATGGAATATAGAACAGAATGAATGATCGTAGAGGTGCGCTTGAGGCCGATAAACCACAAACGAAGGGGACGTTCGAGACCGATTGTTTTATAGGTCCGAGAGCGACGGCGAATGGAACCCTACGTTAGCGTGCGTAAAGGCATCCGCATGGAGGAAAGGGCGGCGGGTAGACAGAGACGGACAACACGTCAGGAGGCAGCTAGACCTAATTCGGGCAGGCAGAGCAACGCGGTACCCAGACATCGTGGCCAACCCCAGGGTTTAGCTGGACGAGTTGACCGAGTGCAACAACAAAATGTGGCCCCGCGTGCAGCCCTAACGACTACGACGCAACGCACCCTAAATCAGCAGATACGTCCCGAGACGAGGACGGAAGAAAGAAGAAGGTCGTCACGTTGTCCGCAGGCAGAACAGCCGGCAGCGATAAGGCAAACTAGAGCCTTTTGCAGGGGATGAAGCTGGCACCGAATGCCGATGTGTAGGTGAGAAATCCCGTCCAGGCAAGCAAGGCAGTAGAGGACGGTACCGCCGGTAGAATCGGTAGCGTCGGTGGTTTCGATAGAGCCGATAGAAACGTTGACGACGAGAGCCGGTACGTGTGGAAGAGGTTACAATAGACACCAGTCAGGTCGTGGTCGGCCCTGAGGAAGAGAGGACTTTATTAGGAAATACTCCAGGGCGGGACAGCACGGACCTGGTGGTACCTCAATTTGAAAGATCCGGTTATTTAGTTCAACCTCACCTGCGGTTTCGCCACGAAGAATTTCAGACACAACTTTCGTTATGTCAATGGTGCTATCGATGAGATTCAGGGAGATTTTGAGTTTAAGATTAGGGGCAATTTCCCATAAGCAGAGGCGACACTGGCACTAAGGGTGCCGTTGGTTGCGGGGATGAGGAACCTGATGGTTTCGGTCATTGGGATCCAGAAGGGGGGAAGGTTCGAAGAGGCAATTTATGGGGCTGATGGAATAATGAGAATATTGGGGATGAGGAATTTATCCGCTAATTTCAAGTGCGCGGACGTTGGCCTATTTGCCTTGATCGTTGGTACCAGAACCAGAGGGAGTCTTCCCAAGTGAAGGAGTAAGGTTTGATTAGGGATGACTCCAATTGCATCAGTCAACTTGGTATATTCAGCATCAGTAGTTATGTTAACAGCTGGTCTGAATTTGGGGATCGATATCTTAGACATCTCGGCCAGGAAGGTATTGAGAACTCCTTCGAAGTCAGAACTGAAATCGGGGCATTGTGGTTTTTTAGATGTGGAGACTTAGCGAGAGTAGAGTTCTTGAGTATTGTCTTTGCAAAGGAACCAGCTCTCCCTAGGTAATTAAGGTAATCAGCGTCGTTGTAGGTAGGCTTCTCAGATCTTCACCAGTATGAGAGCACAAGTACCTTCCTCCATGTGATACTTAGCCGGGTACGCCAAAACAGCTTCAACAACTACCTTCAAATCGGTAAAGTCAGCCACAGATGGGCAGTAAATTGCATAGATAAATTGAATCAATCGCTTCCCAATCTCATAAGCGATGAATAGCCGAGGAGTTCCTGCTGGGTTGCTCTTTGTCCTTAGCGAAACATCTTCTGTTCCGGCTACGTTTGCAGTCGGGGAGATAACTGGGTCAACTGGTGCCAAGCCACCGATTCCTAGGATAAGAAGGACACGCCTAGTTGATGTTCAATGTCCGATAGTATGAATGGTTTTAATGTAACTGCGGTAATCCCCTAAGGATGTGCTAAACCTAGCTTCGAATGTTTTCTTGATGGAGGTTGCAGATTCGGAGTTCACACCAGTGTGATGGTTTTCCTTCCAAAAGCAGACATTTGTGGCTACTATTAGATTGAGAACGTTAACCAAGAAGGCATATTCATTGCTTCATTGACAAGATCTTCGATTCCACGAACGTTAGAGGAGGTATCTACCCTCTCCTTATGGTACACCCAGTCGCCATCGGGAGTACCTCGAAAACGTGGATTCTCTCCTTCTGGTTTTCTGATATACCCGTCTCCGGGAAACTGGTCAATATCCTTGGGTTGGAACGTTTCATTAGTGACCGCTCGTTTCTTTATCGCAACCAGTCGCGATAGGGGAACGTCGTCTTCTAGGTCCTTTCTCTTGAGGAACGGTTCAAGGGATGATCCAGGGGCCTTGTCCTTGTAGGCTTCCGAGTCCTCCTCCATATCGTCCTCCTTGTCCTTACCAGCGCCCATCACACTGATAGTGCAAATAAATTTGGCTTGGTGAATAAATATGAGAAGCGCACTACAATGACTGAATAAGATTTTTACTAAAACTTAACGAATACGCTATGCCTTTTGTTTTGGTAAAACAAAAATTAAACCTTTTAGCTTGCTCTTTTCTTTTCCCTCTTCCAACAATATTCTAGGATATAATCATAGACTAGATAGACTGCTTAGGTTAGATAATAAACAATCCATTTATAGCTCACCCACAGACTAGATAAACTGCTCATCAACTTTGAATAAGTGGTTTTTCCGCCATTTTAAAATGTGCACAAATAAGGGAAGGATATCTAGATTATAGTAATTTTGGTTACTAAAGTGTTTTTAAAAACAAAATTTGAAAAAGAGATAAGATTTGACCGTTAGCCTTAGTTAAACCAAAGATCGACCAAACAAAACCCAACCGTTTTTACAACACAAATGCTAGGTCGTGGTAGTGAGAGTATCCATTCTAGCCAATATATTTGACAATAAGCACTAGGTTCGTTATATTGATTTAATGCTTAGATTTCCTCTATATTTGCTATATCTACTACATCTAGATAAATCGCTCAATTCTATCAAAACTCAATTACGAACAATGATGATTATCAGCTAAATTTTATCAATAAATTTTATTGAAACCTGCCTGAAGATGTTTATAAAGTCTATCTTTCAATCAGTTATACATGAATCAAATCGATGAAGGTTGTTTATAAATAACTAACGCTGTAATGCCGTCACTAATGAAGACTATTTTTATTTTACTAGAGCCACGCAAAATTTTCCTTCGGCCCGGGCCTGGCCCGAGCTCTATGTCTCAATTTTTATTTTCCTCGAACACGAAATAATTTTTTATTTTTGGCCCTACCCTAGCCTGACATGATTTTTCAAATAGAAACCTTTAAAAAATATTATTTTTGAAAATTATTTAACCATTAAAAAATGTAGATTGTTATTCTTCTTAATTTACAACTAAGATAAGTTCAAAATAAAAACTCCATTTTTATTCGCTACAATTTGATCAGCTAATAAAATCTAACTTTAAAAATTAAATTTTATTCAGTTCAAAATAAAAAGCTTTTTGAAATATTTACCTATTATATTTTTATAGTTTTAACAGCTACTATGAATACATTTAAATATTAAAATAATATTTAAAATTCAGGTGAATATATTATAATAGACAGGGAAAAAGTTTGGAAACTATATTATGTAAGCTGTACGGAGATAATTATTTAATATCGAGTTGAGTTTATTTAAATTATTTTATATTAGTTTTCTTAGGTTCAATACTGGCCGGGCCTGTCGGACCGCCTCATCAAGTCCGGCCCGAACAAGAGGCCCGATTATTTTATCAAATTTTGCCAGAGTTCGGCCGGAAACCCGATCGGACCGGGTTTGGGCCGGGCTTTGGGCTGCCCGTGCAGGGCTCTACATTTAACCTATAAGTGCATGGGGGCGTGGTAAAGGCCCTCGCGGGTTCAAATCCCCCTTTTAGCGCTTTCATTGAAAAAGATGTAAAATATATCACATCGTCAACACGGCTGTCAGACCTGCTAGCGTCACCCTCATCCAAATATCTAAAGAAGCCGACCACCCCACCTTATATGTGACAAACAACTATTGGAAATTTTATTTACATTTAACCTGTAGTTATAAATCGTACTTTATAAATGATATTTTCTTATTTTTTAGAATATAAGCCAAATGAAATTAGCGAATATCTAAATATAAATAAGGCCGGACACAACTAAATCCCGTTACGCCCATGTGAAGAGATCAATAATTCTAAGTATTTATACAATACCTTTTATTCAAATTAATCTTATTATATTACTAACGAATAAATAAACAAAATCATAATGATAAATTTGTTTATTTTGAGATAAGCAGATTTGTTGCCAATATTGCATGCATCCGAATTGCAACACGAAGTACAAGTTCTGTAGGTAATTCCAAAGCCATTCGTAATGCAGCCGAACATGCAATCAGTTTCACAGGACCTTGCTATTTTTGATATTACTCGATTTAAATCAACCCTCATTACCTAAAAATATAATTTTTATAATAAATATAATAATTTAAACTATCAAGAGGTAACTTTATATATATAAAAATGTAACTCCATTTTCTTTGTTCTCTAATAACTCCTAAAGTTCTTACTGATTACCATCAAATTTGGCCAGACCATTCATTACCTTAGGATTCTAGATGGTTTATATACTTTTTATCAACCTGCGACAGCTGTAACCCTGTTTTTTTACTCGACTACGCCCGTTTTTTTACAATATATAAGCCGGTGACAAATAAATATTCTCGATACCCTAAAACATCACCATTTTCTTAAATAAAATAACGCGCGCATTTGCAAACATTCTCATGTTTCGTTCTTTTTTCGTTTAAAAGTACAACAACATTATTTTAACGTTAAGATGATAAATGCAGTCAATAACCGACAAACTCAAAATGTAGTGCTATGAGCTATAATTCCTAAAGAATAATGCTTCGAGAGCACGAAAAAAATCATTTTTTAAATCGCCGCCAACTATTCCATTAATACATCGTAGATATGTATGCCAAAATTGTAGCGGATATCTGCTCTACATCCGTTTAAATCAGATCAAACTTCGCTCAGAAGATATGTTCACTTGCCAGATGCAGCTCTTAACCACGCTAATACAATTGACGTTAGGAAACTAACCATTTTGTCCATTTCATATGCATGAATACGCCCAAGATTCGATTGCGTATGTTCCTAACTACGGTCGTCCAGATCTATTCATAACATTTACTTGCAATCCTGCTTGGCGCAATGCACATGAGCTTTTATTTCATGGTTAATAATTAGTCGATAGGCATGGCATCGCAGCACGTGTTTTCCGCCAGAAACTTAAATCATTGATTAATCTAGGCTCTGTGCGTTGGTGGATCTAGTCTGTGGAATGGCAAAGAGAGGTTTACTGCATGTTCATACACTATGGCCACATAACTTGATCGCCTCCAAACGAAAGCGACGATGTAATATGGGCTGAAATACCTAATCAACTTGGTAATGATTTTTACAAAATTGTTACAAAAAATAAGGAACACGGCCTTTGCGGAACACTCAATTCAAAATCGCTGTGCGTGAGATATGGTAATGGCTCAAAGCTATATCCTCTAGGCTTGGTATGCAACACAATTACGCGCAGTAATGGATATTATTTGTACAAAAGAAGATCAACAAAAGATTGTGGTAACATGGTACTCATTCAACTTCGCCTCGAGGTGGTAACCGGTGGACTGTTCTATATTGTCCTCTGCTATCAAAATTATGCAAAGCACACATCAATGTTGAACATTTTAATTCGGTTAACAAAGGTAGTGGTATGACAGTTTTTACATTCAACCAGATATCAATGCGTATATAGCGAGTCTTCACAACGATGAATCGCTTAGGGCTGGAAGACATATAAGCAGCAATGAAGCTATATGACGTATTCTATCCTCTCCTATACATGTAGGCAGTCCTGCTATGGTTCCCTTAGCTGTACTTCTAGAAAATGGGCAAAGGGTTTATTTTATAAGTGCAAATGTCAACAAAATAGCTTTAAATTCCCCAGATACAATGATAACAGCGTACTTCAAGCTATGTCAACTTCTTGGTTTTGCGCAAAAGCTGCTCTATTGCGAAGTGCCTGCGTCTTGCACATGGAATTCGCGCAGCATGCGATAGGCTGACTATACACTATTCATTTCAATCTAGATAAATGTTTCTTTATCCGCATGACGTCCCTAGCCCAACGTGTTTCCAGCAGTTAAATGTGGTCGACGGCGTTGCACATTCAACTTTCCGCAGTGCATGCCAAGCCATGCATTTATTAGAGCATATCATTGGTATGAGGGAATTAGTGACGCGTGCTATAATTCACATCCAAAACAAATTCGTGTTTTATTGATCTCCTACTATCCATGTCCCATTAATTTATGGAATTTATATAAAGCAGACATGACAGAAGATATCATTTATCGGAATAGTCATGCACATCCTAATATTAACATGGATTAATTGCTAAAACACTACAACGAAGCATTGATTTATAATTGAAGATATATATACAATTGGGTATGCCTGCACCAAATCTATCTGCTGCTGCTCAATTCGATGTAGACTTACAACGTGAACAAAGTTGCAACTTGCAACTAACGTGATCTTTTGTCTTATGTGTGATTTAATATTCCAAAGCTAACGCTGCAACAAAAAGCCATTTACGATCAGATTTTGCTTGCTGTTAATATTTTTATCATATATAACTTTTTGCTTTCTCTATACTCGCGGAAATTTGCATTCTTTTCAGTTAATTCTAATTTTATCCAAATATACTAATCATTTTCTTTATAAAACACATATTTTCTAGAGATACGATAAATAAATAAAAAAGTTAAGAATTATAAATATCTGGAAAACATTCCGCTATGGCTAATGAATTATATTTACAGACCGATTTTTTGTCTTATAAAAACGATTTGCGATTATCAAGGGATAGTAAAGAGATTTGTTTCCCTATTTTCTTAATAATTTGTAAGGTTTGGGGGTCAAAGGTTGTTAGGATAGTTGTCGGACTGGGACAAAAAACGATAGTATTGTTAATTTCATATTAATTGAAAATTTCCGATACTCGGCTGAAGACTGGGAATCTTTATTGTGATAAAATGGGGCAAATACGTCAGTACATGTATAGTCCCATGCTAAATGTTTTTCCCCAAGCGCCTATAGTTGGGTCATCGGGTCGTTTGCTATCTTCACAGAGGCCTATGGGTTCAAGAATAGAGGGGATACAGCTTTGGTAAAATAGTTATGTAGGGTTTGTTAACCGCGGTATGTCAAAGATACCGGGCTTTGTTGCGATTACAATGTAGGCCATGATGGCCATACGATTTTAGGGAATTACTGCATAGTTAAGAAATGTGTTCAGCAACTATATTTAATCCTAATCTAAGGCCTACAGCCAGCGGATATCGTTGTTGGATAAGAGTGGACCGAGGTTAAGACTTAGGAAAGCATCGGGCCATTCGTGACCAGAGCGTGGAGCTAGGCTCCTAAGCGCTAGAAGTTCCTCTGCCGAAGCGCCATTAATAAGAGGCACTCGGACAGGGGGTCATTCCAACACTTTTGAGTGTTTACTTCAGGGGTGAGTAGAATTTAAAAGACTTTATGAAATCTGCTTTCTACTATCTCTTCATTTTATTACTGATTCTAGGCTATGACAATTCACTACTATACACGCTGTATACTAAAATTTATCTCTGTATTGTCAAACATTATCAATGACTTCTGTATATCAGTGGTTTATAAACACTTTTGTCACCCAATTATGCATATTATCGCTAAACATCGCTACCTAATATTTATTTAAAACTGTCATAAAGCTATTTAATTAATAATAAATATGCCTTTTAATAAGTTAGTATTTATTTACATAATAAAAAAAATATTTTTTCACATCATAAACTCTCTTTCAGCTGACCCAAATTCTTTCATATATCTACTATTGATAGGTACCAATTCTTAGCCAAATAAGAACTAAGCCAAAGCATCGCTTGGCCGGGCACAGCTAGTTTATATATGAAATGTGAGGCCGAGCCAAATTGTTTACATATAATCTGATAGGAAAGATAATAAGAATTTCTAACTTTATTTTTACTAAAGTAAATATATAGTTGAGTTGATGTCACATAGTTTAACATTGTCTTTTTTAGACCAAATTAAGATTTCATTTTTAGACAAGAATAAAAAATACCTATTAAATGGCTGAGAATTAGTAAAGGTTGAAGCTCATTATAAAAAAGCTAAAAGCATCTCAATTTTCTATATTTGTCGCTATTTAAAAAGAATTAATTTATTAACCTATAACCATAGACTAGATAGACTGCTCATGCCATATTGCATATGGTTAATTGTGTGTCAAATTTTCCTCCATTTTGAAGAGTGCAACTCGTGTATTTTAACCATGTAATTTTGCCCTAAAACAGTCAATTTACCTTCCTCACTAGTTTATAAATTAAAACGAACGTCAATAAATTAAAATTATACAAAATATTGATGGCGCTATATTATTAAACAAACTTTAATCGCATTTTTACATTTTTAATTTTTATGTATTTTTTAAATGATATTTATTTTAAAATGCTATTTTTGATATCTACCAAATTCAATATTTTTTTATTTACCTTTTTAAGTTTATTTAATTTGCGAAAATTACCAATTTCTCTATGATCACCACTTTACCATGTTTACATCAAAATGGTGGAAAAATGGGTACACAATTTGTGCGTTGTGAGCAATCTATCTAGTCTATGCCTATAACATATATGGCGTAGCCAGGATAGGTAGGGAGGGGCAAAGTCAATTGTTTGAAATTCATTTACCTGACAAGATGGAAGAAACTCATCAAAACAAACCCCATGACTGTGGGACCAAATACTTGATAAAGAAGATCAAAAATATTTCTATAAATAAAACTAATCTTCTAACTCCTTTTTAAACACTCTCATTATAATGTTTTAACACAATTTTGCCACAACTTGACGTATAACTATTACTTTAAAATTATTTTATAATTTTTATTTAAAAGTATTATTTTTACCTGACAATATTTATCACCTTCTCCACATATGACTAAATCATTATGACTAACATTAAGGAAGCAGGGATCTTCTAAATCTGAATCCTTGGTGAATTGTGCTTGACAAACGTAACAAGATAATTCAGGTGGTGTCAATGATGTAATTGTTGTAAAATTGAAAAAGTTTGTTTTTATTGTTTTTGACTGAGAAAAGAATATAATAAAAATATAAAAACTAGAGCCCGATAAAAATGAATTAAACATCATTGTAACATTTTGTCGATGTTTTATATTAAATTTTTGTTGCCAAAATTTTGAAAATTTTCAATCGATATATTTTTGTGATCGGAAATTGGAGGAAGTTTTAATGTTGGGCCGGTAAATTTATGGTAATGCATTGCATTTAAATACATTACTCTTCTAACTAGCTTATTGATATTTCATGCAATTTATGCTTTTAAGTGCCTTTATGTCCCCCATATATGACTAACCATATGAGCCACGAATTTTTATGATTTAAAACTTCCTCTTTGTTATTTATGATAGTAACTCACGAATTTTACTGGTAAAACCGCAAAAATTTTAGATTTCAACTTAGACTTAGGAGAATATCTTTAACAGAGCTGACTCCTTAAAGACATTTTTTTAAACCTTTTTACACAGGTAAGAATATTTCCGTTTACGCTACAATCAAAGAAGCAGGTTGCCAATAGCGTAAAATTAGATAAAATTATTTTTTACTTTGGTTCAAACAAATAATTTAATTTTAAACTATTGGTAATTTAAGAATTAAATAAAATGTGGATTGGCAAATTTCATTGAGTTTTCCATCTTATTATAAATTTATATTTTGATAATGTTACAATAACGGGTGATAATGATGACGAATATATAAGAAATTTGACTGCCATTTTAACAAAATTCAAGACTGCGGGGTAAAGAGCTAAGCTGGGCAAAGTTTCTTAGGATGTCAGGTAGATAAATATGGAAAACACCCGAGGGCAGATAAAGTGAAAGCAATATGAGAAGCGCTAACGCCAAAAGGACTTTCATGAATTACGAGCATTTTTGATATTTATAAATTATCCTGAAAATTTTTTACCGAGTTTTCATGGTGTGGGTTCACCTTTACATCGCTTAACTAGTTCAAAATGTCGCTGGCTTATAACTTCGGTAGAAAAAGCAATATTTGATAAAATAAAAGGAATATTGTCACGAGAAGATACTCTAATACCTTATTCACCTAAACTACCAATTATTCTAGAATGTTTTGCTTCAAATAAAGGATTAGGAGCAGTTGTATAACACAAACTTTCTAATGGTCAAGAAAAACCGATTGCATATGCCTCAAGGACACTTTTGAATGCGGAATTATGCGGCCATTGACAGGGAGGCAAGAACTCTGATATTTGGAGTCGATAAATTTTATCCTTACATATTCGGATACGTACCAATCTTAAAGATTGCTCGGGGAAAATTATAACTTATCTCACCACTGTAACAATTAATTAATTAGATGGGCGTAGAAATTGTCAGGCTACTATTATAATTTAGGATACAAACCGGGGTTATCAGCAGTACCAGAAACATGAATAACCAACCACGAAGATGATGAAAATGCTGCGTGTTTAAGATCCATAACCAGTGGCGTAGCTAGCCTTTTTGCCTTGGGGGGGCTGAGCTGGTCAAATAGGGGGGGGGGACAAAAAAATTTCCTACGCCCACCTTTAAAAATAAAAAATATTTATGTTTCCCCCCCCCCCCCCCCCCAATCCAAAACCTAAATAAGACCATGGGTCAAATGCAATTAAAAAAATTTTCCCTCATAAACTTTGGACAAACTTAAAATTCCTCTACTACTTTGTGTATTTTTTATATTAACATCACACTAATATGTCCCCTCATGTTTATAGGGCATAAAATAACTAAAATTTATTCATAAATAAAACAAAGTGATGTAGTTGATACAATATAGAAAATTTCATGTGGTATATTAAGTTTGAATTTTTAAGGGTAAAAGTGGAACGGGGATATTGACAAGAAATCGTTGACATTTTAAAAAATAATGCAAATAGTTAAAAAAAAATTATATAACAAAGTTTTTATAAAAATGATTGCCACAACCCCAAAAATCTTGGCCATATATATAACAATTTTTAATTTTACATATGCGATATTGGCAGCATTTTCAGGCAGCATTTATATCAGGGGAACAATGAGAGCATTTAAAAGCCTTTTTTAAGGCGATCCTCAAAAGGCGTAATTATAACATAAAATTAAAAAAAAATTAATTATGAAATTAAATTTCGTTCAAGAATGAGTATTTAGAAGTTATTGCCCCTGATATTATAGATATATTTGCACAACCCCCCCCCCCCCCTTACATCACCTAAAAATTAAAATGAACTAATAAATTTAACGGCTAAATTAACCTTAAAATTTAAAAATATTCTGTCACAATTAAATGAATCAAAATTTTATTTGATAATTTTAGATGAAATTAGAGATGTGAGATGCACAGAACAACTTAGCGTCCAAAGACAAACAGAATGAATTTTTTTAGGATTTTTATCCCTTGAAAGTTTTGATGCGTTAACAATTGTATAAAATTCAGCAATTGGTTATTAATATTAATTTATCAGACTTATGATGGGATATCACTAATAAAGGGAAAAGAATGGTGTACAAACAATTTTTTGGAAAACTATTGGCTTTATATGTGCATGTGGTACATAAAAATATGCAAGATATGTTAAACGATAAGCATGTGAGATGGACAATTAAATTGAAACCAGGATGGAATTTTCGTAAATTTAATAATATTTTAATATATTTTGAAAGGGTTAAAAAGCTTAAAACAAGTTTAAAAGCCCAGATAATTTTTCATTAAATATTAAAATTAGTCTTTTAATAGGGTGCCCTATCAACTCGCCGAAAAATAATGTCCCCCAGCTAAAAAAAGGTCCCCAAGCTTATTAACCCTAACCCATTCAACCAATCACAAACTTGGGGACCTTTTTTTAGCTGGGGGACATTATTTTCGGCGAGATTGTTTTCGGCGAGTTGCCGGGCCACCTTTTAATAGTAGTTCATTACGCCTTTTACTCGATGTTGCAAACGAATTTATAATATCATACCGGGGGAATAACATTTATAAAGTCATGTTCTAAGCTCAATAAAGCTAAGGAATCCGTTTTAGCCATGTTTTAGCAATGAGAACGATCTTACGCATGAACATGAAGTTATTGGGATAGTTAAAATTATTTTAATCAAAATAATAAAATTTGGAAACACTATTGGGGGCAAAATTTTAATAAGTGAAAAAATATCATTGCATTTTATTTTATTTGAAGATTATCGTATTCCTGGAAAATACGATTTAAATACTAAAAAGGTCTAAGAGAAGGGGAATCATCAACATAAATAAATTGGAAGATCTGAGGAAAGTTATTGGGAAATATTGGGTAAGGGGGATAGGAAAATTCGAGGGCCGGGGAAAACCTTTTCCCCGGTAATGGTATTGTATTATTTCTACACCTCACATGTCTATAAATTTTATTGATAACATCACAGAATCAACTAATTATCGAAATATAAAAATGTATTAATTATTGATATCAAAATTATCAAAGCAATCCGATAAGACGCGTATATCGAAAATCACTCACGCGTAAGAAATAACAAATACGTATAAGCATAAGCGCGTCGGGGGGGGGGAATATACGCGTACTAGAAATTAAATGTACAGGAATAGAGTTCTATGTACTACACATTAACTAGCATGTCCATGAAAGGCAGATGGTGTCGTAGACTACTACATTCTGAAGAACAAAAGAGAATAAGAGTACCTCGCGTATTATCCTATACGTGTTAGAAAGTTAGCGGCGTTGTATGGGGGGGGGGGTAAGTATCCTCGTATCGAGAGATACGATAAAGATAAAGAGTTATAATGTGTTACAAAATTTTTTGCCATTTTTATTTCGCCGTCTTCCAGTTTTAATTCATAATGGTTAATTATTTCTGATAAAAGATATTTATCGCAAAAAAAGGGGATGAAGGGTTTAACCATTCTAAGGACTTATATAAATTACAATTAATTTCCGAATCTTATGTTTAATTCTGCTATTATTCTATCGATGATAAAATAATATAAATCAATTTTGAAATCAATTAATGAATTAGTAGATTCAAAAGAGTGAAATGTGTCATACTTTTTTGGTTTTTTAATACGTTTAGAAGGTAATAAATCAAAAATTGCAGATAAATCTTTTGCCTTATTATAAAGAATTTGATAGTGGTCCTCATTTCTAATATCATTTAATGTTAATATTAGGCTATTAACCGTTGTAATTGCATTTATTAAACAAATATTTGGGATTTGAAACTCGTTCTGAACTTTTTGAGCAATTTCAAAAATATATTGAAATATTATTAAATTCAGAATTGGGTTATGTAAAAATTGCTTGCTATTGCTATTCATATTAATTAATAAAAGTAAAGTGGAAATTAATTATAAAAAACTTGGGGTTTAAATTAATATTAATTATTAAATTGTAATTATGTCAACTCAACAATTTGATACAATTTATTGTCTTATATAGTTATTTTTATTTGTAATATTATAATTAAGACTTTTACTCAGAAACAATAATGATAATCTTTATATTGTTTCTTAATTAAGAAAAAAAATAATGGCAAGGGGTCCGGGGGCCCAAGATTTTTCTCTTGGGTGGGCCCATGGGGCCCGGTTTTTCCCCCCTAGCTACGCCACTGTCCATAACTTTAGAAGATTTAAAGATTACGGAAAAGACGTTAGCTAATGAGATTCGTAAAGATTTAACTCTTTAGAAACTTTTAGTACAACTCGAACAAGGTTGAAGTGGAAACAGGAACGCTCTCACAAATGAATTAATTCCGTACTATAATAAGAAGGAGGAATTATCAATGGACGAGGATATCTTACAATGAAACGGACGTATCGTTGTTCCCAATAGTCTTCGCATGACTAAACTGAAATTACTACACAAGGGAGATCCAGGCATAAATGCATTGAAATTTTTAAGTAGGTATTATGTATGGTGGCCTAACATGGATCATGATATCGATAATTTTGTTAAATAATGTATTAGCTGCCAACGTCATATGGTTTATATTGCTGAAGTACTCTTATATTCTTGAAATGTTAGCGATACTCCCTGGGAAAGGTTACACATTGATTTGGCTGGCCCGATGCGTGGTCGTTACTGGTTGGTGGGGGGGAGATTCTTATTCTAAATGGATTGAAGTGACTTTATAAAAAACACATTTTACAATATACTAAAAAAAGCTTAAAGGATGGTTTGCTCGATTTGATACACCACGTCAAATTGTTAGCGACAACGGGCCACAATTTACATCACGAGTTTAGAATGTTTTGTGAAAGCTACAATATAAAATATATTTAGTACTCATTATCATCCCAAAACAAATGGTTGCGTTGAGCGTGGTATAATAACTTTGAAATGTCGATTTCTGGCCACGAAAGAAGTAATCAAGATGTAGAGAAATGTATGATCGAGGTCTTAACTACATATCGGAACACCAAACATAGAGCAACTAGGAGGTCAGCAGCCAAAACTATGCTCGGTAGATGAAACCGTAGCCTGTTAATTAGACTAGACCAAACCCTTGAACTAATCTAGAGACCAATAGAGAACAGCAAGATTGTTATCACGTTAAGGTTAGTACAAGATAGTTTTCAAATAACGAGCCAGTGGAGGTAAAGAATGAAATTAAAACTGGTTAAAGGGAAGGCAATGTATTACAACGAAATGGAATTATATATTGGAAAGTCAATGAAAACAAAGGAAACTCACGAACCAATCGAGAAAAAGAATTACCAAATCACGCAGAAGTGAGATTAATTTTACCAAATCAGGTTATCCAAGTATAAGACCCAATTGTGGAAGAAGAGGAAGAAACCGTAAATATCAAAAGAAGTTGATCATAATGTTGAGATTTTATCGTCGCAGGACGTTTTGAATATACCAGGAGAGATACAAACACCGCCGAAAGGGCACCGCTTAGATTAATCGAGGAAATGTAATGTCCAACGAAAGGGGACAAATACAGTATTTATATTGTCATATACTGTAACGAATATTATACACATACACACACATGTTAATTTAAAAAAAACGTAGTTATTAACACCTAACAAATGGCTTAGTATTCGAAAGGTTAAGAATATACCTGTAATTGTTACTAAAAGCATGGGCGTACCCATTGTTTGGGGAAACCTTGGATTTTAGAAATTGGTTATGACATTCCAAAATGTGTAAGGATTAATAAAGTCTACAAAGAGGTCAACACAATTACAATTTAAATATTTAATTAAAGATATTTAATAACAATCATGGAAAAATCAATAGCAATCCAGTTCATAGCAATCCAGTTCATCTAAAATTCCGATAATGAGAAGTATAAACATCAAACCAGATGTTAAATAATAATCCCCTGGTTACATCCCGTGAGGGTTTTTACCATGGGCGTTTATTCACGCGTTAATGTTCCCAATAACTATGTATAAAACGAGATAGTGAATAAGCGAAAAAAGCGACATATTGGAAAGCGAAATTTTCCGTAGGTAAGACTAGTAGTTAAAGGGTAAGCGTAGGAGGGCGTTACGAGGGAAACAAGCTAGTGATGTCCGGGGGGCAGTTTGGTCTTTATATACCGAAGGGGGCATGAGTTTCTTGTTATGGTTCTAGATTAATCACCTCTTTCGGGAATTCGCTTTCCTAAAAGTTTAGGTCAAACTCTTCATCTGTTGGTAGACCTTGTTGCAGCACGATCGATTTCGTTCACGTACGTTTAGGACTCAGTTGTGAGCGGCATCCATGAGTGGAATGGGACATATGCCGGGTTTCTGTTTGATGGAATTCAGTCTATGTTGAAATGGATGTTCATTAGGTGTTTAAGGCCTTATGTTTTCACAAAGGTGGCTATGACTTCTAAAAACGGGGGAATTTGAGCCTCTTTTTTTCAGTACGTAGTAGGCCGTTGCCTCTGTGACTATTTTCGGGTGGTCTTGACCTGCCAGGTATGAGCGGACGTAACCGTAGAGGGCTGGGACCGTTTCTTACAACGTGATGAGGGAAAGCTGCCTCCACTTCCACCCAAACAAGGCGGCAGCGTTTTCGAAGGTGGATGGGGCCCATTTTTGTCCATGACGCCCACGTGTGTTCTTGATGCGTCAACGTATATGGTAGTCGTGGGTTAAGGGGATAGTGTCATGTGTCAGATTTAAAGTAGCGGCTAGTTTGTCGGCTGCTAGTGTTCTGTCAAGCCAGGGGGGGTCGCTTCTAAGGCTGTAGTAACTAGTGAATATTTGAGACATCCCGGTATGATTATAGAAGAAGTAAATGAGAACCCCCAATGCTTCTAGCAACGTATTGTCCATTATGTTGTAGCGAGGGCGAGAGAAAGGACATCTGCCGCGATTTGGAGTCGGTTCGCCGTGGTTCTTTTACATTTGATGGACGAGACGTCTAGCTTGAGTTCCATGCCCAGGTATTCGATGCTAGCCCGTGGTCATGATCGAGAACTTTGAGACGTTGATAGTCAGCCCTCATTCTTTGGCAGTGGTTGCTAGTTGCTCTAGGTCTTTTTGGACGCTGTCAAAGTCCGGGCTGTAGATAAGCAAATCATCTAAATAGACGTTGTATTTAGATTTTAATTGATTTCTTTGCGAGGTCGCTAATGACCATTTGAAGTACAAAGGGGGAGAAAGATGCTCCCATGGGGAGCACGTTATATTGATACGCTTTACGTCTCCACGCGTATCCTAGGAACTTTTTGGTGGATTGGTGGATAGGTATTGAGAAGAAGGCGGCTTTTAAGTCGACTTTGGCAGGGGCTGCCAAGTGTTTAGCTGTGAGCGGGATGTTAGCTAGCTTCATTGGCTTCGGGAAGAAGTTCTTTGAGGCTATAGACAGATCCGTGATCACTATAGCGTCTCCATTAGGCTTAGCGAAATGGCTGAGTGGATCGCAAGGGATTTCGTTAGTGAAACGATATGCGCGCTTACCATCTCGGTGAAGTAAACGGGGGGCTCCTTAGAGTATCGTTTGCTTGGCGGTATGAGGAGGCCCTTATTTGCTTTGATTAGCAATTTGTTGAGTACAGCTTTATACCCACTGCTTGCTACCTTCTTGCTAAAGGGAAACATGAGGTCATGGTATAGCCTTGACGTTCGTATGTCTAAGGTTCCCGTTGGTTTACACGAAGTAGCAGCTTTAGCCCAACCGAATAGCACTTTGTGTGCTAGCAACATGGGTTGGATTGGTCCCGACCCTATGTCCCGGCCGAGGGAATTTCTGAGTCAGAGATCCTTTGTTCGGGTACGGACTGTAAGGGCGGTGGATTGGCTTTAGGCTAATACTTTTAAATTATTCCGGGTCGGGCCTATAATTTATAAATTAGGCCCGGTCCGGCCGGAAATTTGAAAGCCTCTAAAATTAAGGCCCAAGCCCGGCCTGGGCTTTTCTGCCGGGTCGGGGCTCGTGTCGCCCGTGCAGATTTTTACCGATAGACTGCTCAACAACCTTAAATAAGTGTACCGTTTTCCGCCATTTTGAAATGTGCACAAATAGGGAAGGACCTCTTGATTATAGTAATTTTGGTTAATTAAAGTGTTCTCAACCAAGAAGCGAGCGTTGGTCTTAGTAAAACCAAAGGTCGAACAAAACCGAGCCGTTTTTGCAACACGAATGCTCGTGGTAGTGAGAGTATGCATTCTAGCCTATATATTTGACAGTAAGCACTAAGTTATTTATATTGATCTAAAGCTTTAATTTCCTCTATATTTGCTATATCTACTACTACAAGTGTTATAAATTGTCAATTCTGCCAAAAATAATTATTTTTGTAATTATTAATGTAGCAAAGGATTATAGATATCAATTTTTATCCTACAAATTTGATTGAAATAGGCATAAAATGTTTATAAAGTCTATATTACAAGGAGTTGAATTTGAATTAAAATTTTAATGAACGTTTGTTTATTACGAGCTAACTAGTGTTGTAAAAACGGCTGAGATTTGTTTAGCCGACCTTTGATTTTAGTTGACTAAACATAAACAGACCAAAGATTTGACCAAAAACTTTGGCCTGTTTATGTGACTAAGAAATGGTCTGTTCATGTCTAGTCGACTTAAACCAAAAGTCGACCAAAACAGACCCAGCCATTTTTACACTAGAGCTATTCAAAAGATGTAAAACATCGTGAACACGGCTGTCAGACCTGGATAGCCGAGCGTCACCTATCATCCAACAGCTGTTGGGAATGTTAGTTACATTGACCGTTTTTTATATAAAAAATATCCCTTTATAAGATAAAACTCAAATTGGCCCAAAATATACAGCTGAAAAAATCTTATGTGCAAAAAAAAGTTAAGGCTACCAATAGCCCCGAAAATCGGTTTTTCTCTATCAAAATTTTAAATTTTGTATTTTCTAAACAAAATTTTTTCACTTATACCTTATGAAAAAATACACATATTGTTCAAATTTTAATTATTTAAAATTATTATAAAAAATTATTAAAAAGATTAAAGTAGCCCTGGGCTACGACTAGGCTCGGTCTCCCATACTTTATTTATTGATATTTTTTCATTTTTCGAATATAAGCTAAGTCAAATCGGCGTCTATTGCCTTTAAATAAAAAGGCCGGGCACAGCTGAATCGTTATTAATACGACGATACTAAATATGAAGAGATCAATAATCCAAACCAAAGCATTTATTCATACCTTTTATTCAAAATAATTATTATAACTATTATATAACTGACGAATATATATACAAAATACAAATGAAAAATTTGTTTATTTTGAGATGAGAAGATTTGTTGTTAATATTGCAGGCATCTGAATTGCAACACGAAGTGCAAGTTCTGTAGGTAATTCCAAAGCCATTTGTAATGCAGCCAAACATGCAATCAGTTTCACAAGACCTCGCTATTTTCGAGATTATTCGATTCAAATCAACCCTCTTTACCTAAAATTTATTAATATATTATTTTTTATTACAAATCTAATAATATATTTCAAACAATCAAAGAGTAAACAATGAATCTATATAAAATGTGAAACCGCGCAAAAATATTGAAATAAAATCTAATGGCCAAGACAATAAGATTTTTTGACTTTAAAATTTATAATTTTTATATAAAATATTATTTTTACCTGACAATATTTATCACCCTCTCCACATGTGACTAAATCATTATGACTAACATTGAGAAAACAAGGATCATCTAAATCTGAATCTTTATGGAATTCCGCTTGACAAACGTAACAAGATAATTCAGGTGGGGCTATTGATGTAATTGTTGTGAAATTGAAAAAGTTTGTTTTAATTGTTTTTGACAGAGAAAAGAATAAAATGAAAATATACAAGCTAGAGCTCGATAAAAATGAATTAAACATCATTGCAACATTGATTAAATTTTGTTGCCAAAATTTTGATGATTTTAAATCGATAAATTTTTGTGATCGGGAATTGGAGGAAGTTTAATGTTGGGCCGGTAAATTTATAATAATGCATTGTATTTAAATACATTACTCTTCTTACTAGTACCCTTGTATTGATATTTATCCAAGCCATTTGTGATGTTAAGTGCTTTTATACCCCCCAAATATGACTAAACCATGTAAGCTAACAGTTTTTTTTAATTTAAACCACTTTGTTACCAAAGATAATAACTCACTAGTTTTGCTGGTATAACGGTAAAAGTTTTAGATTTCAACTTAGGGCTTGTCTTAATATCATCGGATTCAGATTTAAATGGCGCAAATTTATCTTTATCCTATATCCGATTCAATTTCATGTATCAAACTCGGTTTTAATTAGTAATATTTTGTTTTTTTGTTAGTTAAAACGTTTTTTTTTTGCTTATTTCAACTCTTGAGATTAATCGCTGTTATATTATGCATCTGAAATGTCAATCTGCTGTGAATTCTAAGTTAAGACACGGCTATGTTATAACCCGTTCAACGATTTTTGCTGCGCAGCAAAATCCGATATTAAGATAAGCCCTGAAGGAGGATAATTTTATTAGAAACTGATTCCTTGAATACATTTTTTAATTAAATTTTTCTCTCTAACACGCAAGAATATTTCCGTTTACGATACAGTGAAAAAAGCAGGATGCTAATAGCGCGAGATTTGAAAAAATTGTTTTATACTTTGGGTCAAAAAAAATTTAATTTCCAATTATTTATTTAGAAACAGTATTGCTAATTTTCATCGAGTTTCCATGACTTGGGACAATTATACAAATATTATAATATACATGCCCTCATCCTAAAAATTTTATGGCAATACATATGCTAGGTAAATTTCATAACAACTCAATTTATTAAGCTTAATTTATAAATTAACACATTTCATAAATTTTTTATAATAATTTTTTTATTTTCAGAGAAAAATGTTTTCAAGCATTTGGATTTATTAATATTATAAGCAAAGGTCATTATTAATTTGCGAGGAATTATTTAGCCGTTATAAAGCGACAACCACAAGTTGCCAAAAAATTGATATAAAGGTAATCAGTCAGGCCCAAAAACAAAAATAGAATTTGGGCTCGGGCGAGGTCGAAAAAATTTAAGCTAACCAGCGGTCATCAGCCAGTCTATATGCGAAAGCCAAATTAAAGTCTTTTACAGAAGCATAAGCCCACGATAGTGTTGGAAAAACGGCTGGGTTTTGCTTGGTCGACTAAACATAAACAACCCAAAGCTTTTTTGATCCGTTTTTTTATTCGCATAAATATACCAAAAGTTTTTTGGTTTTTACAGCACTTGCCCACAGCCATTAAAAACCCTTATAAGTTACCCCAGCAATTATTGAAAATTTACAAGTTAAACAGGACGGACGGACAACCAAAAACGAGCCCATATATTGCATAGCAATTAAAATATATTTTAAATAGTATTAATAAAAAAACACAACAATTCATAAAATATTTAATTTCCGAGTAGAAACAAGTTAACATCCTTATGCCCTTCAAAATTCTAAAATTTTGCATAAAATTGAAATCCTAACTAGGCCTGTAGATAAGTTACAATCTAAATTAAACATAACATATAATTTAAGTTTACAAGAAACGCTGGTTTTTAATGATTTTTTTAATACTGAATCACCTGCATATAATTGCATGAAACGTATAATTTTTCGGGTAAGATGCATTTGAATGGAAGTTGGCCAGGCAAAATCGAGAATGCTTTTAATAATAACTATTACTTATTTCATAAACTTTTAACTCTGGCTAGGTTTTGTGTGGACGACCTCTAATTTTAGTCTACTTAACATAAACAGGCCAAAGGTTTTTCAATTTGATTTTCTTAGTTGACCTATAGGCTTAGTCGAAATTTGAAGAGTAGACCAGTAACGACCGTTGGCTTTAGTTTAACCAAACAAAACGCAGCCATTTTTACAACACTGCTTTCAACTTTTAGCATAAATTTTTACACATATATCAGGTGGAGTTAGTTAGATTCCTGAATCTACAATTAAAAAAAAATGATCTTTAAAAATTATTATTAACACTTATGTAAAATGATTTTTAAATTTAACCGTTCCCAAATGGGTCTTTTCATGGCTCCTCAATATTTCCAAAATTTTATAAAAGTTTGCTTAAAAATTAATTTTTTAGTCACATTAAAAGCATTCCATAGCCTCGTTTAAAAGTTAGTGTAAACATTTTAGCCAACTTCCACTCTCATTAGACTCGATGAAATGAAATTGTGCGCATTATATAATATAAATGGAGTTATGGAGATATAAAACGGATAGTTAATGATTAAAAATGACACGATTTGTGTATATATTAGATGTGTGGTGGTGACATGGTTTTAAAATATATTTATCCCCCTTCATTATAATTTTCAAATAAAATTTCGAAGAGAAAAATAAGTTGCTAAATTCAAAATGGCGGAGCAGTGCTGAAGGAATGAATCGAAGATGAACTAGAATGGGATGAGGAACAGGACGAAGATAAATTTTCGCACAGTCCGACCCCCTCGACCGATGAAAAAGAATCGGCACGACCGGGATTCGAACCCAAGGTGTCGTCGATGTAGGGTATGTTGTAGGACGAGTCCAAACCTCCAACCGACGGTGCTACGCGGAGAGCTGCATTATGACAACATTAGGGAAAACTTGATATATGATAGAGGGCAAAATGAACCCTTTAAAAATTAGGTTTTTTTAAAAGTATGATAATTTTATGGGCTTGGCTGGGATTTGATAAATCAATAAGTAAAAAAATTTTCTTATAAATGTCCTGAAAAATACATACTAGAAGACGACTGCTCGGTATTGACTTTTAGAACTTCGTTGTTAAAAGCATTGGTGGGCAACAGACTGTACAGACATTTGCAAGATTTAGACGCGTCCCGTAGCCCGCTATGTTTGTTTTGGACATTTTTGAAAGATTTACAAGTCAGCGGGTAGGACATGGAATACAGGGGGGTAGTTAGGTTTGTTTGACCACTGAAACCAACCTTAACGTTAGAATTCTTGGCCTAGTAAAAGCAACACGAGCATATAATTATAATTATACAAATGGCATAAAGTAGATAGACTGCTCATCAACTTTAAAGTGTACCGTTTTTTCCGCCGCCATTTTGAATTGTGCAGCAAAAATAAGGGAAGGACATATAGATTTTAGTAATTTGGGTTATCTAATAGTCTTTTTAAAACGTATTAAACGTTAAAAACAGCATTTGAAAATATAATTCATTTACAAAATTCATAAAAATAAAAATACTGTGATGATGCGATGTTAAAGCAGCTTATTGCCATCTACATGTTACTAAATAATCATTTAACAGCCTTCTTTTTTATAAATAAACTAATGAGAAGCAAAATTCACTTTTGATGTTTTATCAATGGGGTACAGTGCCGAAACAAGGGAGATTGTTTAAAAATGGTGGATTTAATGGTACACATTTTACCCTATGAAACATATGACATGAGCAGTCTATGTAGTAAAACTCACCCCACGCTAAAATTCAAAGTTCAACATTGTTATAACAATTTAAATCATAATAAAAAATTTTTCAGAAATATTTATCAGGTAAGAGGTATAAAAAAATCATTTAAAAATGGTCTAAAGATGTCTTTGTTTAAAAAATCGCAATTATATATTAATATCCCAAATTTCCGTCTTATATAACCATATAAGATCAAAATATAAACTTTATAAAACAATTAAAAAATTAGTTATTTTAAACTCTGAGCGATTGCATAATAATAATAATAACTGGGTCTCACTGTGGATAATTTTTGATGATCGGAAGAACGAGAAAGATTTTGGGGATTTTGGTTGATTTGTGAAGAGCTGGAATTTAATACGCGTTCCGAGAGAGACTTTTGCATTTCAGGGGCATCTTTCTGCTTGGGACTAATCGTTTCAAACAAATTATATAAAAAATTTGTTCATTAAATGCCAACGATATTTTTTTAGATTTTCCGGCTGAGCCTATGGCGAAGGCTAAACCATCTGACAAAAGATACAATCGTTTCGCGGTGTTGTAAAAACGGCCCCTAGATTTTGTATGGTCGACCTATGGTTTTAGTTGACTAAACATAAACAGACCACTGGTTTGACCATGAAACTCTTAATCTATTTATGCGACTCAGAAAAGGAGATTAAAAAACGTTTGGTCTGCTTTTGTTTAGTCGACCATACAACCCAGAACCGTTTTTACAAGATTTAGACCTTTAGTGAAAGGGGTTGGAATATAATTTATTGAGGGGAAATTATAACAATGGTAACGAATATATAAATTGCGAGTTTATGTAGCAATAGATAACGATAAACATTCAGATTAAAGTTAATTCTCTTCGTGTATTCTTTCTCTTATCACCTTGTGCGTATCACAACCAAATCACAATTTCAAGGTAAATAAATGTGTTTCCCTAAAGACCTGTGACTAGCGTTATTATCTATCGCGTCTTATAGACTTAAGCTGTAGAGAGGAGTAAAATAACCTTCAAAAAAATCTTTCTTGAGAAGCGCTCCCCTAGTGTAAGGCCATTAATTTTAATAATAGCCTCCCTTATGTCCTAAATCTTGGATAAAATTACTATGAGGCGAGCGGTGTTGATATTACAGCACCTTGACGTGCGCCCTCTTTCCGAGCTAAACTTCTCTGTGGAGAACATGGGCATATACTAAGATGGGAGACGAATGGTGTAAGTCTCGAAAAGTACTGGACATGGAGGTACCGGGGGGAAGAGAGGAAGAGGACGACCTCGTGTCACTGGAAAGGGCAGTAAGTGGACAAAGTTATGAAATCTAAGAAGATTAATCAAGACATGGCAGGCACTTACCCGATCAAGATGGAAGAAACTCATCAAAACAAACTCTACGACCGTGCCACCAAATACTTGATTAAGAAGAAGAAGAAGACTGTATAATAGCATACGGCGTGTTTTTGACCATAACAACTAGCTTAATATCAAATGGCACATCCGAGTTCAGGGGCGTAGCCAGGATTGGAATTAAAATGGATGCAATAATAATATAAGGAGGGGCAAAATAGAGGGGCAAAATAATAATTTTGCCAAATTTTAGCTATAATTATATCAAATTCCAAAGAATTTGGGGATTTAAAGGGGGGGGCAGCCGCCCCTCCCTGCCACCCCCTGGCTAAATGATACACTAGTGGTTGGTTTGCAGCCAATCACATTAAAAGTCATCAAAAAAGAAGAGACCACCAGTTATGGTTGACCCCTCGGCGCGCCCTTTACAACATTAACAGTGACAAAGTGAATCACTCCAAAGCAACATGGGCGTAGCCAAGGGAGGGGCAGCTGCCCCCCTCAAATTCCACAAATTTATTGATATTTATTATTATGGCTAAAATTCAAAAAATGATCATTTAGCCCCTCCCTAAATCATAAATCCCAATACTGGCTACGCCCACGCAAGGCAATGTGTCATATTTGCCCATCTCAAATGAATATAAGCCTCAAAGCCTAACTTCCATTTAAAAATTCATAAAACAATTTTCAATTTTCATTCGCAGCAAAACATCGAGGAAGGGGGAAGTTTCGGGCTGGGCCCAAATTTGAATACCTAGCTGGCTGAGATGTCTCTCCAAATTTTTCGAGCTCCCATTTGCGTTTGAAGTAAGCAACCTTTTCTGTATAATACAAAATAAAAGTATAAAAGAGGCGTCAATCAATTTGGTCATATATTATGTTGATAAGTAACAGCCGTATCCACACTAGTGTTGTAAAAACGGCTGGATTTTGTTTGGTCGACCCTTGGTTTCACCAAGACTAACAGGGTTGCTTTGGCCTGTTTTTCAAATTTCGACTAAGCCTAGAGGTCGAACTAAGAAAAACAGACCAAAAAGTTTTAGGTTTAGTCATGTATAGTCGACTAAAACCAAAAAATCGACTCAACAAAACCCAGCCGCGAGCAAAATATTAAGGTAACTTTAATCCCCACCTCTCATCTGTATAAAACATCAATGGCAACTTTAAACCAAATTTATCATCTTCTTTTGAGTAATGGTTTAATTTGTTAAAATAAATAGAATTCCTAACCCCACATATAACTATTAACCTATTCAGTATTATCTATAAATCTTAATTTGTATTTTAAAAAAAACATGCAAAAATCCGATATAAACCTTACATTAGCATTAGCACCAAGCAAATACAGTTTCAGCAAAAAATCTTTATTAAAATTCATGAATTTTCCCCGTTAATGTTACTTGAGGGAAATTTTGTTATAGTCACTACTGTTGTAAACACGGTTGGGTTTTGTTTGGATGACCTTTGGTTGTAGTCGACTAAACATAAACCGACCAAAAACCTATGGTCTGTTTATGTTAGTCGAATACAACCAAGACCAAACAAAACTAGCCCTTTTTACAACACTAATATTTACCATCCATAAGCGCTTGTCCTGGATTAGAAACTTCTTCGGGGATGAAGTCAGGTGGAAAACCCGATAATATTCTTAATTCTCGAAGCAATTGAGGAGCGGGCAAGGCTAAAAGTTGGTCTACTGTTTTGTTATGTGAGGGTCTGTTGAATGCCAACTTAGAACTACTAACCAAATTGAAAACGGGAGGTACTCTAGGAGGCAAAGATCCATTCAATGCTTCTATCAGGGGCACGGTCTCGAATCCTTTAGGTATAATACCCGCTGGTAAAGGAGCTATCCCGCCTTCCTACAAACATTCAATATATTTTTAAAGGTGGGGGGGGGGGGCAAGGAGGGGCGGCTACCCTCCTCTATATCCAATAATTTGTTGAAATTTATTAAAATTAAGGCTAAAAAAACGCAAATATTTATCATTTTGCCCCTCCCTAAATCATTATTACCCCCCCCCCCCCCCTTTTAATTTAAATGCAAGCTACGCTCATGCTGGGTTATGTTTAAGTGAGGTATTACTGGTTTAGAAGCTATAATTTCGAAAAGCTTCATTGCAATTTTTATAAATTTTTGGCTTTACAAAATAAATTAAATAGGCGAAATATAGTAAGGTACCAAAAGAGGCGACCTTAAACTATAATTACAACAGATTTATAATATAAATAAAAATATAGTCGTGGGTAGTGTTCAGTTTAACAACCTCGTTTGTGTGGTTTTTTTATTTTAAAATCTATGACTTTTGAAGCTAAGGTCAAAATAAAAAACGTTTCTTAACAAAATAAAATAAAAATCTTATTTTTTGAAGGCAATTTTTACAATTTCGTTTTGAAAGTGTCATTTAATCATGTTTAGACTTTTGGATTCCTAAGGGGCTTGCAGTATATAAAATGATCACGATAATTACCGATGATCTTTTGCCCCCAACCCTGGCTGGGGGACTATCCCTCGAGGAAGAGGGTAGTGGCGGAGCAACCGCCCCTTCCGGTTGTCGTGAGGGTGAGGCCTGATTTGGGGTGGGAGGAAGTGGGCGTTGCCTTTTTCGCCTAAGGACTTTGCATCTCAGCAAAGCTTTGAACGGAACTCTGCAGACCGGGCACGCACCCGCCTGATACCTGAATGGATATTAATAACACATTATAACTTCTGAAGCTACAAAAAACGTGAAAACTAAAAACATTTTTTCATTCTAAAAATGACATTTTTTGGCTAAAAAATGTTTAATGTTTAAGATTAAGAGTCAATATGTCATATAACCTAAAATAACTTCATTTTGTTACGGGTTCCTTAACACTAGAGACTTTTAAGAGTCAATATGTCATATAACCTAAAATAACTTCATTTTGTTACGGGTTCCTTAACACTAGAGACCAGCAAAGTCTCTTTTTTTCAACCCAAACCTGACTCCAAAGCAAAAAATTTCAACCCCAACCTGACCCGAAGACTTTTCAATTTCGGGTCCGAGTCGGGCTTCGGGTCACCCTTGAAGGTCTTTACTTAACACCCCCTTGATCACTTGTTAAAAAAGTGAGAGTGAGACTTCAAAACTTCAAAAGTCTACTAGATTAGATTTTTAAATAACTTTTTAAGCTTAATACACGAAATGACTACTTAGCTTTCCGCTACCTAATATTCCCATTAATTTCGATCGATTATCACTTTTCATATCCAAAGGAATCTTTTTTTCGTAGAATTAGCATTTAATATGTCGGCACAGAATTGAATATTAAATTTGATCGTTTTCTGCTAAGTACATAAATGAAAGTCTTTAGTTAGTTTGGAGCTGATTTCTCAACGTTAAACTTAACAAAAACCGGATATCAGATTTGCTAAAAAATTTGTGCCCGAACCCGCCCTGTTTTATTACCAAGCTACCCGCCCAGCCATGTCCGAAATATTAGAGCTACACAATGAGGTTATACAAATTTTTTAGAAACTAATATCGTTATATCTCGTAAAAAACTTAAATTTATTTGGATAAGAACTAGGATTAACAAAAATGATATAATCTAATCACATACAAAACGTTATATTATTTAAACATATCATAGAGCCCGAATCGCCGGAAGACAGTTGCCCGGGCCGGCTCGTGGGCCGGGCTCTGATTAAATCTCTCAATGTTGAGGGTTATTTTGAGTTTGCAATAACATCCAACGCGTTTTTTGTGGTCTTTTTTGCGAAAAATCACGGATAAAATGTCTTACGTATTACCTAATGTTGTAAAAACGGCTGGGGGGGGTTTTGTTTGGTCGACCTATGGGTTCAACTAAGACTGACGGTCGATTCTGGTCCGTTTTTCAAATTTCGACCAAGCCTAGAAGTCGACTAAGAAGATCAGACCAAACAAAACCCAGTCAACACTATACTATTACCTGAGAGCGTTTCCGCACGCGTGACATAGACAAAGATGACGACAGGGGAGTATTAGGGTGTCGCGCAAACTGCTTAGACAAACCACGCATTCCGCGTTACACCATACGAAAGCGTCTTCCTCCTCCTCCCCCTCTGCCTCCTCCTGACCCCCCACATCGGCACCGCCCACTGCAGGAAGCAGAAGATTTTAAAAATTTTGAGGTGAATATAAATCATTTCTATGGAGGGGATTTATAATTTTTTTAGAAATAATAGATAAAATGAATTGAAGGCACGAATTAAGTAATTTCTAATATATAAAAAGCATATTCGGGTTAAATTAAAGACAAATAAACGTTTAAATCGTTTGGTATTGTTTGCTCGATTTAGATACCTTAGTTGTTAAGGAATTAGAGGGCCGTATCTGGAATTAAATCAAGTTAGATGATAGACATTAATTGTATATTGTTTAAAATATACTAATTCTGATAAGCTTAAATTTGATATAAAGCCTATTAGACACACGTGTGTTAATGAGCTTAGCAGGGACAAACGTTTTTAAGCCACGATCACGTGATAAATCCTAACATCTGTTTCGAATGAATGAATGCCAACCTGGTTCTTCTTCCGAAGTCAGCATCCCATCAGCTGATGGCGAGGTTTCCGTTTCAGGCGTACTTTCTTCATTCATGATGAGATTCATCACGGTACGATCGCCGCCATCTTTTTCCTAAATTAACAATTAAGGAAT
The DNA here is from genome assembly GCA_964036665.1 of Gordius sp. MW1. Lineage (NCBI taxonomy): Eukaryota > Metazoa > Nematomorpha > Gordioida > Gordea > Gordiidae > Gordius > Gordius sp. MW1. Next base: position 26,350,395 of record OZ038527.1, read on the forward strand.
TATAGCTTCAATTTATTATTATGGGGTCTAAATGACCCCAACAAAAACTACCTAATAAAGAGATATTGTCACACTTTAACTTTAAAAATTACATTTAATTATAGTTTTGATACAAGTTATTATAATTTAGGGATCTGCAAAATCACTTTTTGTTAACCCAAACCCGACCCAAAAGCATTTTAGAAATATTCAACCCTAACAGACCCGAAGTCAAGTACGAGTCGGGTTTCGGGTCACCCAATAATTTCCAGGGAAATCAATTTTAAACTTTTATACACAAATTAAATTAAGTAAAAAAACTGATTGTAAGGGTATCCTCTATCATACTCTTATAGAACAACTAAGCTGCTTTACCTTAGTCACATCACATAAATTAAAAAACTACTTTTATTAACAAACGGCTAAAAAATTCGAAGAAAACTAACACTTTCCGCGGAGTGAAGGGGCTGAGGGCGGGGCTCAAACAGCTGATCGGGTTGTAGGGGTGAGGGTGGAAATACTTTTCTATTTTTATTTTCGATCCCGTACACCTCGTGGATGAGGTAGGATAGTCCGTCGGCTACCAGTTTTTGCTTCAAAGGTTTGAGCACGTGACCACCCGAACTACGATCTCGGCTCCGTTCGATCGAAGCCAGGGTCACGTGAACTTGCCGGTTTACATCTGGGCGTAAGATACACAAATTGAGCGCCACTTTATTTTTTTAAATTAAGGCAAAATCATTTCAACTTACCAGAGCTAGTCCCCAAGCTTAAAGTCCTATAAAGTCGTATTTTCTAACCCGACCCCACCCGAAAGCATTTTAAAGTTATCAACCAGTCCGATCGGGTCTGGCTTCTGGTCATGCGTGCAAATCTCTAATTTCATCAATGGTTTATAATAATTTTAACTAGGGATATAACTTTCAAAAGCTTTTGACCCTCTTAAAGTATAATTTTAAAAATTTAGGATATAAGGTTTATTTATGTAGTGTTCTTTCATGTTTATTAACATTTCACGAAACACGGGTTTAAGGCTCACATGTCATAACCATAGACTAGATCATAGGCGAAGCCAAGGAGTGGCAGGGAGGGGCAGCTGCCCCCCCTTTTAATTCTAAAAATCTTAAATTTTTTTATCTAATTATGGCTGAAATTTGCAAAAAATCTCATTTTGCCCCTCCCAAAATCATTATTGCCCTCCCCCCTCTAATTCCCATCCTGGCCGCACATGGACTAGATAAACTAACAAAATTCAAAATTTTAAACCTCCTAATACCTTAGAAAAGTTATTTATGGTTTGTTTTTTGAGATAGCAAATATTATAACATCCCTTTTTCTGCAGAATTTAAAACTTATGAATCCAGCACACCTGGCGAAATGCACAACTGGGAAAAAGTCAAAATAGTCGCAAATGTGCTTATTAATTGCTATGCAATTTATGGGCTCGTTTTTGGTTGTCCGTTGTCCTCCCTATCTATTTGCATTGGGTATATTAGGTTATCAATTTTTTAAATTAATGCATGAGAAATAGGTGCCCCACCCCTCATCTCTATCTCCCTCGCTTTCGGGCGGGGTCGGGTTTTAATTGCTACGTTAAATTAATGCATAAGTATTTCTATTCGTTTTTGAATTGGGTAACATTGATATTAATTGCTATAATTACCCTATGCCCTCCACTACAAGGGCCTATGCCTCTACTGATATGGGTCCCTGTGCCCCTACAAAAGCCTATGCCTCTATTAATGTGGGTTCGAACCCCGGCGAACGTTCTGAATTGCTGGTTCGATTCCCGGAGAGGGCGAATTTTTTTTTTATTTTTTAAATTAAATTAATATATTTTTCCTCTTACTACCATTGATAATATGACTTTTTGGCCGTCCGCTTGTTCTATTATTGTTTCATTTTATTATATAATAAACATAAATAAAAGTTGTTTACTTTTAATTGCTATGCAATTTAACTAGTTTTTGGGTTAGAATCCCGGAGTTTTTTTTGACTCTTATGATTGTTCTTGTTACTATCATTGATAATAAGACTTTTTGGCCGTCCGCTGGCTGCTGACCAATGAAAAAATGACCATTGGCCAAAATGTGAATCCGAGTTTATTTTTTCATTTTTTTTGACTATTATGATTGTTCCTGTTTACCATTGCTATTATGACTTTTTGGCCGTCCGCTGGCTCCTGACCGATGGAAAAAATGACCATTGGCCAAAATGTGAATCGAAATTATTTTTTTCGTTTTTTTTGACTATTATGATTGTTCCTGTTCCTACCATTGCTATTATGACTTTTTGGCCGTCCGCTGGCTGCTGACCAATGGAATAAAATGACCATTGGCCAAAATGTGATTCGAAAACTTTTTTTTCGTTTTTTTTGACTATTATGAATTTATATCTTTTACCGTGTCCTGGCTGCTGACCAATGGAAAAAAATGACCATTGGCCAAAATGTGATTCGAAAATTTTTTTTTCGTATTTTTTTACTCTTATGAATTTATATCCACTTTTACCGTGTGCTGGCTGCTGACCAATGGAAAAAATGACCATTGGCCAAAGTGAGCCTCAAAATTTTTTTTCCCGTTTTTTTGGCTATCATTGACTTATAGAGTATCTGTTGGTACTGACCAATAGAGAAAAAATGACCATTGGCCAAATTTTTGATTTTTTTAATTAAAAATTGTTCAAATTCAACAAAAAATTTCTCCCAACAATTCTGCAAATTCTTAACATTGTGATGTTTTATAATATAATGTTTGTTAGACCCATAATCACTAAAGGCCATAAAAACTAATGTAATACGCAACTAGATGCAAACACTAAATCTATCTTTAACCCTTGCCTATATTACATTTTGCCTATAAATGGAAAATTTGTATAAATAATTAATTAATCCTTAGGCATTTAATACCCCCCTATAGGCATTCTCGCCCCTTCCCACCTTTCTCGCCCATAAATTGCATAGCAAATATGATACATTTATACGAAGTACAGATGAGTCGTCCCCCCTTCCCTTCCCCTCTTCCCTTCCCTTCTCCTTCTTCCCACGAGGGCCGAAGGCACGAGTTCTATATACATATATATATGATTTTTATATACAATATATATCATACTTCTCTTTAGAATTGCAATATATAATAAAATTTAGCAAACCTACACAAAATTTGTGTGCTTAAATATACAATGGAAAACCTAAGAGTGACAATGATATTTAACTAGCAAGAGATCGTTGCAAAACAGAATTATTTATAATCCTTATCTTTGGATTATTTGTTGTCTAATATTAGTAAATTCGCCACATGTGCATTTCGCCAGGTGTGCAGGAGCGACAAAACCAAAAGACAAATCTGTTCGTTTCCCGAGGAGATCAGGGAATTACCGGAATCACGTGTTACGCAATAAACGACAACCGGGTACATAGGCGTTTGGGCCAAGGCGTCTTCGACTTGCGAAGGACTAGCCGGTGGACCGCGGGACAATCCCGTACCCCTTCGGGACGTCCACCATCGCATGATGGACCTCCCGGGGGAGGGGAAGGTATCGATCAGCTGCTCTATTTCGACTTCCACGTCCCGTTGTGACGAAGGACAGATGATCGAAGGATTAAACACGTGATCGGGTTGACGAAACAGCTGACCATCACCAGGGTCATAATAGTAAGTATCGGATTTTAAGTTACGTTCATCCAATGTATAACTGAGATATCAAAATACATGAATTACTATTTTTTATAATAAGTGATATTGCTAAATGTCATCATTTTACTAAACACTAATTTGATCTCTTGTTAATTTTTTTTGCTTAATTTAAACTACTTGTGGATAAAAAAGATTGAAATGCATAGATTAGGATAAAGTTGCTTTTGCTTGAAAAAGAATCATTGACTTATAAATAACAAATAATAAAACTAATCCTTAAAAAATACTATTGAATGCAAACTAAGAAAGTTTTCTTATGCCTTAATTGATCATTTTATAATATGCATTGGGTAATAAATTGTAAGCAAAAAATTATTTAATATAAATTTACAAAAAGCATAATTGTCTAACAAATTTACTAACTACAATTTTCCGGAAGAAAAATGCTCCGTTGCATAATAGTAAACAGTAATTGCAACCTTAACGTCAGCATCAAAAACAAATTCTATATTATAATTGGAAGTGTTTTCCTCTGAACTGAGCCTAAAAACATACAATATATTTCTAAGTTCATAATAAAAACTTGGTGAACTTCAATGTCTCTTTCCTAATGTGTATTAAACTTTTTAAAGTTCGAATTGGCTCAAACCACATAGGGGCTTTGTAAGGAAACTATTAGCCATATATTAAAAACTTAATATTGTTTACAAGGACAGGATTTCCACCTAAATATTTAAGGTCATTTAGATCTCCAAATAAAAAGGTTTCAGGATCAGATCTATTAAATTGATGCCCGCCCATAATAAAGTATGATGTAAAATAATTGCCTTAAAATAGATTAAGTAAGCATTAATCAACAATACTGTTTGTTTGTGATTTGTTTTTATCGCGGGAATTACTTTCACTGATATTATTAGTGAATGTTAATGGGTTTAAGATCCAATTAATCCCAAAACTTACCCAGTTACCCATCGATTATAAAATCAGCTGATAGGAGCAACCCAATAACTTTGCTACAATGGGACTCCATAAACTCAAAATTGGGTAAAAAGGCATTAGAAAAAGTTCGGGAAGCGCAGTAAATAGAAAACTATTTCATTGCTAGATAAAAACTGCTGCCTAATATAATACTCAGCTGCATAAACCAGACTCAACACTTTTACTTGTAGCATTTTGAGATTCGCAATTTATGCTCAAGATATTATAATCCAAAGATTTGTGCTAATTATAATTACATTATATTTTAGAAATTAATAAGTGCAAAGTTTATTACAGAGAAAGTTGGGGGCAAGAAACGCTATAATCTAATTTCTAAATAACTTGTGCTCGGAATTATAGGAAAACCGTTATCTTAATTAATTATTTATGACCGAGTAATGACCTAACAGGTTTAGGACAAAATTAAATGGCATACCCTAGGGCATCTAAAACCATTAGCAAATTGTATCCTGTGCATAGCTAAAGAATTTTTTTTTTATCTATATTAAGAACTTTACCTCATTGGCTGTTAAACTAACGTAATTATTTATAGAATATACCCAAAATGTTTCTAACTAGCCACCTTTAACAAATTTTAAAAAGCTTATAATCGAGTTCAAGCCATCTATATTGTAATTTTCTATATGTGTTAACTTGTAAAGTGTAGTGGAACACACATTTATATAATGATTCCATTTCGACATTTTTTTTAATGTTAAAATGCTTTTAATAGGTAAAATTGATACATGAAATATACAATATACCAGAGACCAGATTGCCCGGACCGTGGGCCGGGTTGGGCCGGACAACTCTCCTAAATTTTCATTTTCGGGCAGGCCTGGGCGGGCACGATGATTTGATTCGGGCAATTCAGGCTTAATAAAATTTTTTACATAATGTATTATATGGTTATTTTTTATTTGATTGAATAGAAAATGCTAGAAGAGTTAAGAAACTTGGTTTCGCCAGCCGTCCCCAAGTTATTTCTATAATTTTTGCCCGAACAACTCTATTTCCATCAAGTCCCTATTCCAAGCTACGTTCATAGAAAGGATTGAAATATTTATATTTATGTAAAGCCCTGCAAAATTGAATTTTATCGGCCCGAGCCCGACCCGAGCCCGAAACTTTTTTTTATTTTTTGCCCGAGCTTGACCCGAGCCCGATTTGTTTTTTTGACTCAGGCCCTAACTGAGCCCAAGCCCGGCCCGACTTTTGTAAAAATGTAAATTTGTACCAATTTTATTTCAAAAATTTATTTATAAATATATTACGATACTGAAAATTTCAGATACAGAAAAAATTATGTAGGGGTGGCGTTCTTGATTCAAGTTCAACATCAAATCCAAACCCCCCTCTTCCTTCCTTTTAATATTTGTATGTTGATAATACCCCTAATAATAAATCATACTCACTCTATTGTTCAAAATAGCTACCATTATTTTTGCTTTTAAGCTTAATCTACACACTCTATTGTTTTAAATATTTTATCATCACTCTACATAGACCCACACGGCTAACCAAGAAATTAATATGAGGTGGTGGGGGGGGGGTAGTAAAATTCTAAATATTTATTTGTAGGGGGATTATCTTGTATTGTAATTATATATTGGATTAATATTTATTCAAATTTTTTTTCGGGCTCGGGCCTCGGGTCGGGCTGGCCATCAGGCCCGACCCAACCCCGAGGCCCGATTAATGTTTTAAAATTTGCCCGAGCCCGGCCCGGGCCTCGGACGGCCCGTGCAGGGCTCTGTTCACATGTGCCGTCTGTAGTGGTCGTGATACGGAGAGAAATATACGCACGCAGAGTCAACCCTCATAATATTAACCATCCCATCCTATTATTTAGACTCGCGATAAATAGTTTTGGTTTTCGGTTATCATTAATGTTTTCCGTGAATAAACCAAAATGTTCCTTTCTTTATCGCTATAATATGGTGACCCCGTTCTTTTTTCCCTCCAACAATCTCACGAATTAATTAGTTATTGCTCGCAAACAATCATCTCTTTTCAAAATGGAAAATTCTACAGAGAAAGAGGGATGTGAAGCAACTATCCAACTGAAAATACCCACATTTTACCGCAGAAATGTTAGAATTTGGCTAGCTCAGGCAGAAGCCGTATTTCAGGCAAGAGGAATTACCTCTGAAAAATCAAAATTTGGTTATATTCTTGAGACATTACCTCCCGAAATCGCTGAGGAAGTGGAGGATTTAATCATTAATGTCCCACCTGATCAACCATTTCAGAAACTCAAACAAGCACTTATCAAGAGGGTAGGCGACTCCGATGAATCAAGATTGATGGAATTCCTAACGGCAGTGGATTTAGGGGATAGATCCCCATCTCAGCTTTTGCGATACATGAAGAGTTTAGTGGGAACATACGTTCTTGACCAAAAGATTCTAAAGGAACTCTGGCTCAATAAATTACCTTGTGAACTAATTCCCATATTAGTCTCGTTTACTGAAGATACTGCACTGGAGAAATTGGCGGAAACAGCCGACCGCATCGTACTGGCCAAAAAAACTAATTATGTTAATAACATTCATAACCAAAAAAAACACTCCACCGATGCATACCCTAAAGAACTAACAGATGTTTTATCTGCTCTAAATAGGACATTAGAAAAGATAGGTCAAATCAATTTATTAACCTCATTGCCCGCCCGAAACATTGAGCTGCCCGATATGCCAGGCCCGAAATATTAAATTTGTCTGTTAGGCCCGAAATTTTGCGATCTCAAACTCTTTCAACCACTATTAAAAAATAAGCATTAATTTAATGGCATATTGAATAAGACAAATATAGCAATATTTTATTATCCCGGACAAAATCTAATTTTACTATATTATTTAAAAGTCAAATGATTTTTCCAAATGAAACTTTTGATCTTTAATCGGATCATTGCCATCTAATTAGTTTTTAACGCGTTTTCTTTTGTAATATTTTATTTACCAATGTATTTTACCCATGTGATACATTTTTATATATTAAATATAAAATATATATCTTTAATTTTTATCTTATAGGTCAAAAAAGAATAGTATTTGGTACTTTCAAAATATACCCTATAAAAACTTCTTAATAAATAAAATTAGTTCAATTATTCAATCTGTGCTCTTAAAACTTACCTTTTTTTTTATAAAAAAACAATAATTTATCAATAGAAAATAAATGTAACTTATGGAAATATTTTTAATTTAAAAAAAAGAAAGGTATAGAAAATTATTACTGTAAAAATAAGCAATAGCTTAGAGACAGCAACGAGTGATAAGGGAATAATAAAGGCAAATTGGGGAAGCATTGTTCCAAATAAGATTTGTTAAAAAAATTCAATGATATTAGAATGAAATTTAACACTTGCATGCATTGTGTCAATTTGGGCATGACGCTTTTGTATTATGTATAGACGGCACATGTGAATTACGAACATTGAAAGGGCTACATAAATATAAATATTTCAATCCTTTCTATGAACGTAGCTTGGGATAGGGATTTGATGGAAATAGAGTGGTTCGGGCAAATTATAGAAATAACTTGGGGACGGATGGCGAAACCGTTTCTTAACTCTTTTAGCATTTTCATATTCAATCAAATAAAAAATAACCAAATAATACATTATGTAAAAAAATTCATTAAGCCCGAATTGCCCGAATCTTATCATCGTGCCCGCCCGGGTCCGCCCAAAAATAAAAATTTAGGACAGTTGCCCGGCCCGACCCGGCCCACGGGCCGGGCCGGGCAATCTGGTCTCTGATTGCTAAGTCGGATTTTGACTTATATTAGAAGCAGTAATTTATAGATTATTATAATTAATAAACATTTTTTTATCTTGAACTAAATTTAAAATTTAAGGAGTTTAAGTCAGGTGTGCTTCTAAAATTAATATCAAATTTATTAAAATTAGCTTAAGAGTATGTGTTAATTGCAGCTCTTAGCGCTACTAGTGAGGGCACTTCCAGTAGCAAGTCATCTTATAGAAGAGGACCAGATTAAAGCCCAATAAAAAAGTCGTTTTTTTTAAACGGCAATATTAAAGAATAAGATTGAATATGCTGTAGATTGATTACTTTATATACAACGTTTTTATTATAAAATTAAAAAGTTTTTAAACATTGCGCCTGCTTTTAATTAGTGTGGGCCTATGGGTGCAATGTCATGGTTGAATCTGCGCACAGGGTGCGGGCTGAAAAAAATATATATTTATGCCTTAATTTAAATTATAACACGTTAGTCTATATCATATCAAATATAGAGTAAGAAAACGATAAAATACCCACCAATCTTTGTTAAATGCTTTTGAAAGCCAACTTCAAACTAAAAGAAAACACTCAAATCATTCTAAATCAAAAAATCATTGCAAATTTATTTAATGCATGGACTTAATAAACGCTCTTGATTTTTTAATATCTTTGCCGCTTCGCATATGTCTCAACGCCTTAAACAATAAATACTATTTTTTTTTCATATTTTTACAAATAAGTATCAATTTATAGCAAATATCGTTTTTTTAACTTTGAAAATTGTAACAACACGGAGATAAAAGTGTACACATACATTTGATTTTCGTTGAAATTAGACCATGTGTACCAAGTAAAAAGTGCCTTTAAAGATTATTAGCGATAAAGATGATTTTAAGAAACCTATAAAATAATGGATAAGAGATTGCGCTTCCTTGACACATTAGCTACCTTTCTAAAAAAATTTTTGTTTCTTATTTAAAAATTCAATATAGTGAAAACAACATTTTTTAGCATTATAAGAATGGTGGACGCAAAGAACAATATAGTCTGTTAAATATATTTTGGCAAAAATAAAAATATCAGCTTAGTTGATTATTTAAATTCATGCTAATATAATATTAAATTAAAATGATAACCTTACTTATGATGCGCACATATATATATTTAATATAATTCGAATGATACAGCTTATTATCTTTTATAATACATCGAAAATATTGTTTTATGGGATTGGAATCAAGCAGGGCTCTGTGTTTACATTAATGATGTGAAAAGACATGGGTTTTGTTCAGTCGACCTTTGGTGTAAGTAAAGGCCGAATTAACGTGACAGACCAAAACCTTTTGGTCTATTTTTATTTAGTCAATCAGCATCAAAGGAAACTATACAAAACCTAGGTCTTATTACAGCATTAGTATACACTTACTATTTGTATTGTGCTGGGCTCTATAGAAAGAGAGGACTGCATGGGCCTAGCCAGGTTTTGGATTGGGGTAGGAGGGGGCATAACTTAATTTATTTTTATTTTTAAGGGTTTTTGTAATGATTTTTTTTGTCATCCCCCTCCACCTGGCTACGCCCTTGGAGGACTGACAACGTAAGGCTGTTCAAAAAGTTAAAATGACAAAACTTCAAGGGTAATCCATATTATAAGTATTTAATTAATTTACTAAGTAAAAAGATTGAGTATTAAAATATTGATACATAATGTTACGACTTGGTTTTGGTTAAGACTTTATTAAATGTATAACTTTAAATAATTATTCTGTTCAGACTGTTTTCAGTAATACAATTTTGTATATATATGTGATAGTGGGGTGATACATTTAAATAGTGGGGTGATAGTGGAATGAACGCGCTAAAGTAGAATTTGAATATTCTAGTGCAGTCTTATGCTGGCGCTCCGCATGATAGTGGGGTGATATAACATCTAATTTGAATACATAACACATAAGTCAAAAAATATAAATGAAAATTTTTTGTTAAAGCATTTTATTTATTCAATCTTATAATGTTCTTATATATAGATAGATCAATGAAAACACTACCGACGACGGTCCCAAGTCTGTGTGCAAAAAGTGGAGGGTTGGCGTGAGGTCAAAACCGGATATAAAAATCAACTTCAAAATCATGATAGTTTCAAGATTTTACAAGAGAAGGTTACGGCGTCCTCTACAAACGACACGCACTGCATACCCCGCCCGTGCAATGTGAAAAATACACTAGGGTTACTGCCAAACTCACAACGAAGGCGGTTAAGGAAATTAGTTGTAGAAAGAATGCGAATAACATGCTGGAATGTGGGAACGTTGACGGGGAAGAGCATCGAGGTCGCGCAAATGCTAAAAAGAAAGGTACACATCGCCTGCCTACAAGAGACGAGGTGGAACAGAACCAAAGCCCCCCGGAAGTTAGGAGAAGGCTACAAACTATTCAACAGTGGGTCATCAAATTGTAGTAATAGGGTCGGTATCGATCTAAGCGAATCGTTCAAGGACAAGGTAGTGGAAGTCGAGCGTTATTCCGACAGGATGTGGGTGAAGATTGCGGATCAAGGGGGCCTCCTAACCGTAATGTGCGCGTATGCTCCCCAAATTGGGTGTATGAAATCAGAGAAAGACATATTTTTCGATTGATATGGAAGAGGAAATACAAGGAATAGGACAATAAGAAAGGCTTATTATTGGGGCAGATTTCAACGCTCACGTAGGGAAAGATCGCCTCGGGTATGAACGCAATATGGAGGCTATGGGCATGGTCTGAAGAACAAAGAAGGGGAAAAACTTCTCCAAGTATCCCAAGCATATGACATGGCGATCGTTAACACCTATTTTTTTGTGACCTATAGAAGTGGGAAACATTTCAGTCAAATTGACTATTTGCTTATACGGCGAAAGGACTAATAGAGTATAAAGAATTGCAAAGTAATAACGGGAGAAGAAATCGCCAGGCAACATCGTTCCCTTGTTATGGATCTTGACAGAAGAGTATTTCCCGAAAGAAGAAAGGTATATGACTCGAATTCGATACGAAAGGCTAAAGGTACGTCGACAAACGAAGAATACTATCAAAAAGCCCCTCACTCTTGGGTGCAAGGAAGTTGCAAAGGACGTAGACGACGATTGGGAGACGCTATCTAAGGGCAATAAGGAAACAGCAATTCATGTTCTAGGACAGACCAAAGGAGGCAATGAATAGGGAACTATGGTGGTGGGATCAATCGGTTAAAGATTTCATTTAAAGAAAGAAAAATCTATATAGACGGTGGCATAAATCAAAAAAGTCGGAGGATTATCAAGAATATAGGGACGCAAAGAGGGCCGCAAAAAAGGCCGTTGCAAAAGCGAAGAATGCCGCGTACACCGAGATGGCAAACAAACTGGATCATAAAGGGGGCGATAGGCTTATGTACAAATTGGCCAAGATAAGGAAGAAAAAAAGTCACGATGTCGGAGTTCTTAAAATAGTCAAAAAGGAGAAGGGTCAAATCTTATTTAAGCTAAAAGAAGTGATGGAAAGGTGGAAAGGATATTTCAAAAAACTTATGAATATTGCAAATTACAAGGATTCCCTTCCCAAAATTGAGCCAATTATAAGTATGGTCGAACTCTTTCAGGATGATTAAGTTAGGACACAAATGAACAAGATGCAAAAAGGAAAAGCAAATGGCCCAGATGGAATACCTATGTAAGCATTGCTCGGATGCCGTGAAGAAAAAGTCACCACCGTGACGAACCTCCTTAACAAGATTGGTAGAAGAGCGAATTCCTAATCAATGGAGAGCAAGCACGATTATACCCTTATTTAAAGGCAAAGGAGACCCTCAAGACTGTGGCAATTACAGAGGTATCAAGCTAACTTGCCACTCCTTGATATGGAAAGGATCTTAGTAACAAGGCTGAAAAACGAGGTGGAAATATGTCTAATCAATTCGGATTTATGGCCGGCATATCCACAATTGACCTAATCTTCGCACTAATACAAATGATGGATAAGTATAAAGAGGAAAGACCTACCTATGGTTTTTATCGACTTGGAGAAAGCTTATGACACGGTCCCCCGCGATTTAATATGGTTGTGCCTGAGAAAACAAAATATCCCTGACGCATATATAAAGCCCATGAGAATATTAATAAAGCCTCAAATTTGTGCGTTAGGACGGAGACTTAAACTTTTTCGGGTTGAAATTGGATCATCAACAATCTGCTCTAAGTCCCTTTATTAAATATATGGATACGATATCGAGAGACATTCAAAAGCCATCCCCCTGGTGTATGCTATATGCCGATGATATAGTATTATGCGAAGAAATCAAGGAGAATATATTCGAGGAAGTCGGAAAATTCTTAAAGCGCTTAGCGGGATTTGGTTTAAAAGTCAATGATCGAAAACAGTATACATGGAAATGAACGTTATAAGAACGAACACCATCTTAGGAATCCAAAAGTAGACGTTTAAATCTCGATGATACATAAAGAGGGAGGTTGCGCAACAGATGTCAATGCTTGGAAATGATGGCTAAAATGGCGAAGTATATCCAGTTAAAAGTGCGACAAGAAAATGCCAATATGGTTAAAGAGCAAAGCTTAAAAATCCATCGTAAAACTGATGTTACTCAATGGAAGTGAAACATGGGCATTAACCACCACGGAAGAAAGCTATTAGAACCCACGGACATGAGAAGGATACGGTAAAGTTTGAGGTAACTCGACCATATGACGAATGACATTCTCATAACAAAAAAGGGTACTCAACGTATGGCGGACATTATTAACAAAAATCGGCTAAGGTTGTATGGGCATATACTAAGTAGAGCCCTGCAAAGTCAATTTTTTCAACCCGACTCGACCTCAAAAGTATTTAAATTTTTCAACTCAAACCCGAACCGAAAGCATATTAAATTTTTTAACCCGAACCCGACCCGAAAGCGTTTTAAATTGAACCGAACGCGACCCGACCCAACCTGAAAGTAAATAGGCTATTGGTGTAAAATTTATTTAGATGGTTTTAAATTGTAACATGAAGCATTATAAAAAAGCAGGTACTAATTTTAAAAAAATCTTTAATATAAAACACTTAAAGTATCTCTCTTAACAAGCCATTTATCTTCATTAGTGTTGCGATTATACTTTATGTTTCCACGACAACTGTTATTAATAAATTACATATTTATCTATATTCATATCCATATCATTTGAACCAAATTGCCATTTAATTATTTGTGTTTGTTTCCTTTTCATATTTTTATGAACTTAGAACCTGATTAATAAATCTATTACATTGGCGACGAGAAAAAGGAACATGTACATAAATAAATTGCCTTTAAGAAACAATTGAAAATGGATGAATCTAAGCAAAAATACATTTAGCCGAATTCAATCCAGAATTGCATTCATTGAAGATTATATATTCAATATGGAATTCATTTTAAAAATTAAAGGAATTGAATCTACAGCTTTAGTTTGATAGAGCTTGGGATTATTAAAGATAGACAATTATTATTTCCCACTTTGTTGAAAGATTTAAAATGGAAAGATATTGAAAAAATAATATATCAAAAATATCAACCCCCTCAAATAGTTTTTGCGCCTAGATTTGGAATATTACGACATAATGGGGAAACCATTTTAAAATTGGTAAGAAGAATCAAAACTTGTATCAGCAAGTGCAATTATAAATCTGACATTACTGAACGCCGTAGGGATCATTTTATATATGCAAAAAAATTGAAAAGATCGGAATATGAATTACGGAGCAAATTTCCAGACACTTTGGATGAAGACTGTAATCCTTAAACCGTTGATAGAGTGGTCAACATGGCAACTACCATGGAAATTGCTAAATTAAAACACATGAAGAGAAGGATGAAATGTTTTTAAGATTGAGCATCAAGCATGCTCTTATACTCAACAACACAGACCAACAAATTATATGGGAAAACATCAATTTGCTCAATGTCAAGAGAGCATCAAAAATTTAATTGCGCAGCATTTAATGCTATTTGCCACAAATGCGACAAAAAGGGACATTTGCCATATGCTGCCGCAGCACACTGAATCAAGGCATAGATTATAATTCTTCTCATTCTATCAAACGAATTGGGCAACATGCTAGCGAGCACGATTAAGTTGAATGGGCATACAATTCTTATGGATTATGATACTGGATCGCAAATCTTAAAATTAATGATAGAGTATGGCAACTGTTAGAACAGAAGTTACACGAGTGTGCGATCCCAAAGGCTTATGGTAATCAAATTGAAACATATATGGTAGCTAAATGGAGAATATCTCCCATTATCCCCCGGATGTCGTTCGGATGATACACTATTGGTTTGGTTGCTGTGTAAGTTCGGATTCCAAATAACAAAGGAAGTCAATATATATAAAATCGGTGAGAAACTCCGGCACAACGGATCCTCAGATAACCTTAATAAAGAATTTACATTGGTGTTTAATGATAGTCCTTCTCAAATAAAGGGATTTTCCTTAAAAACCATATTCCCAGATATGGCAAAACCAATCGCGATTCCGGCAAGAAGGGTTCCCTTTCCTTTGCGCAAGCCAGTCGAGCTTGAACTTAGCAGGTTGATTCAAGCAGGTTTTAGAGAAAAGGTGGATCCCTGTGTTAGCAAAATTACCGAGCACTCATATAGTGAATGCTACGAAAAAAAAGGTGAAATTATCATATGCGCGTATTTTAAGGTAACCTTAAATCCTTTAATTTGCAATGATCATCATATCATTCTAACTTTTGACAATGTCGCAGCTAATATTCGGGATGTATACTTATATACCAAAATCGACATGCGAGACGAATATTTGCAGCTACCAATAGCTGAAGAATGTGAGAAAAACTCCACTTATATGGATTTTTTAGGTACAAGCGGATGTCATTTGGGTTATCTCGTGCGCCTTTGATTTTTCAGAGAAACATGGAAAGTATATTGAGTGATTGCAATCAAACGGGAATTTATTTAGATGAAATAATTATTAGGGGAAAAAACTACCAGGATCATGTATACAACGTAAGAAAAGTGCTAAATAAACTGCAATCGGTGGGTATTAAAGCGAAATAGAAGGTCAAATTTTTAAAAGAATCTATTACCTTTTAAAGAAATTGCGATTTTTTAAAGGCTTAATTAACTAACACGAGAATTCCACATTTATTTGGTATAATGACCCATTACACAAATTGACAAGTGTATAAGCCAAATGGGGTTGGTCTCAAACGGAGGAGTCGTTTTTCAGATGGTCAAAGCTTTGTTATCAGAACAGTCGACCTTAGTTTCTTACTCTAATGAACTACCATTAATTCTTGAATGCGTTGCTACCGAAAATGGGTTTGGAGCTGTACTCTTTCAGTTAATAAGAAATAGCAAAAGACCAATCGCACAGGCGTCAAGAACGCTAGTTGATGGAGAGAATCAATATGCACCGATTGACAGAGAAGCAAAGGCCTTGGTTTTTGGTATAAAAAATTTCATACATACTTACTAGGCCGTAGGTTTGTCCTAAGGACGGACCATATACCTGTTGAAATAATATTTGGAGCCACACTAAATTTACCTAAGATAAGCAATAATTGGTTAGTTAGGTGGGCATGGAAGATATACGCTTATGACTATACTATCGAATACATTCCTGGCAAGGAGAATGTATGTGCTGACGCATTATCACACTTACCAGTGCCTGCGACTTATGCCTATGGGTCAATTTTTATAAAAGTAATTCAGCTAATCATATTCATCTCCTTTTCCAAGGTTTACACCTCACAGAAGAAGCTCTAATAATGGAATCACATAATAATACGAATCTAAGAATATTAAAAGATATATAGACAAAGGTTGGCCAACGGACAAAAATGGCGTTAGCAAGGAACTTTAGGTATTCTTCGATAGAAGGAATAAAATGGAACACGATAAGGGAGTCATTTACATTAACTGGTTGATAATTGTTCCATCGCGGCTAAGGCAACAAATTTTGTCTATATTTTACAGGGATCATCCATAAACTTAATGAAATTCAGCGCCAGGTCATACATTTATTGGCCACACCAGGATAAGGATATCGAAATGCATGTTTAGACATTGTTGGGTGCCAGAAAAGAAGCAATCGACCCGAAGTTCCCCTCTATTCTTGGAACATGACTGAAAACCCAAAGGAAAGGGTACATGTAGATTATGCGGGTCCGGTGGACAGATATTACTGGCTTGTTGCTGTAGACTCATATTTTAAATGGATTGAAACTGAGCATAATTGCTAAGTTACACGATTCAAGTTACATTAAAGAAATTGCGAGAGTGGTTTGCTAGGTGGAGAGTTGCGAAGCAAATGGTAACAGACAACGGGCCTCAGTTTTGAAGCGAGAAAATGCAATTATTTTGCGCCAAATATCATATTAAGCACATTAAAGCAACACCATATCCCCCAAAAACCAATGGCCTGGTCCAAAGAGCCATTAGGACCTTGAAATCACGTTAGCAGCTGCACGCAAATACAACAAAGATCCGGAAGATTGCATGATTTGTTTTTATCAGCTACCGCATCAACAAACATTCTTCTACCGGAAGATCGCCATCAAAAGCGCTAATTGAAAAAATATCAAAACCTCGTTGGGCTACAGCCTACTCAATATAAATTTATGGAACAAATGCTTGATGAACGGAAAAGAGACATGATGCGCATGCAATGAATAGAGAATTCACTGGTCAATTAGTTTGGGTAAAAAACGAAGTGAATAATGGTTGGAGAGCAGGGAAAATAATAAAACTTAAAGGTTCATGGCCGTACTTAGAAGACATACGAAAACATATTGATTAGTTGAAAGATCGTACAAATACCATTGATACTTATTGCCCTAAAAAACTGAAGACGATAGCTCTGACGATATCGCACGAACTCCGACATTAAACTTGGAAGATCAAGAAAGCCCGATCATCTTCATTAGATGATGTATATTTTTCTTCAAGAAATGCATTAACAGCTCTTAATAAATCACACATAGCCCTAATGGATTAGACTTAAAGAATTTTACATCTTAAAAGGTGGTGCCCAAATACAAAATGATAAAAAAGTTCCAAAAATAGTCAGATCATTTTATCGTAAGCAAGATATGTTGATCAAAGAATTTGAAGAACACATTTAATGCCCAAACTCATGAAGCTATGTTGGAACAGGAGGAAGCATCTAAAAACAGGGATCAATGTATAGCAAATATGACTTTTTATATCAATCTGGGCCTGATGATAATGAAAGCCGTAGCCTCTGCCTTGTCTGGATCATTAGCCATAGTTTCCAGCCTGGTTGATTCTTGTATAGATTTAGTATCCGGCATTATTGTCTGGTATAGCGGACGTGCTAGTCGAAAACCTAACATATACCATTACCCTCAAGGAAGAACGAGGTTGGAACCTATAGGCTTGGAATACTATCATCCATAATGGCTATATCTTCATTCCAAATTTTATTCACTTCCATCGGGCAAATGATTAAAGGCGACATGGATCCTAGGATTGATCTAGCTACTCCCATCATTACCCTCATCTAGTTACCAAATTGGTGTTATAGCTCGTTATGAGAAAGAAAAAAGTCCGAGAGCACAAGTATTAATGATGGATCAGAGAAACAATTTTTTTTAAACACGGTCGCTTTAGCCTGCGCCTACATAGGTTATACATACTGGAAGTACACAGATCCTATTGGGGCTCTTCTGATCGCCATTTACATAGCGTTGAGTTGGTGGTTGACAGGCTACAAGCAAATTCAATACTTGACGGGTCATACAGCTCAATCAAAATTTTTGCAACTTATAACTTGGATTTGCCTGAACCACGACGATAGAATTCTGAAAATTGACACCGTTTGGGCCTTCCGTTTCGGAAATAATTTTCTCGTGGAAGTTGATATCATGTTACCTAAACAGATGGCCCTCGAAGAGGCTCATGATATAGGGCAAAAATTACAAGTTAAATTGGAAGATTTACCCCAAATTGAACGTGCCTTCGTTCATTTGGATTACGAGACGGAGCACAAACCTACGCAAGAACACAAAATACCCTAAAAGTTTCGTATATTTTTGTCAAAAACTTAGATGTTATGAATCCAAGATCATACTATTTTTGCACGTCTCCCAAATCAAGTCGCACTAAAAGACCAAAATTCATGATCGTTATTCAATGGCCAAATAATCCAATGTTCTCGTATTGTTCAAGTCAACTTTTGATCATAATCAGTAATACTCTTGGACCAAGATAACGCTGTGTTTAAATCATGGTGGATGTGTAGATGCTTTATTTTGGTCATTGAAAACCGATCAAGGTTTTTAATCTTTAAGTCGACGAACACAACCAGATTCCAGACAAAATCTAACATCTCATCAAAAAAAATTAAGTCCATTTTTTGTTAAGCTTTCCTTCGAACGAAACCTAGGCTTGAGAGGGGGGTGTTCTTTAACGAAGAAGGCTGATTTATGATTTTGCCAAACTGTTTATTATATTGGCGATACAATAATTAATACACACGCACAATCTCTCGTTTAAAAGCCTCACCAAATCTCCCTTCACCCCTCCACCTAACTATTATTCCTCTAATATACTCATTCGATTCGCTTGATTAGTTAATAATTTTATCCAGCGCACCAATTGTTTTTAGTCACTAATCTAATTGAATTGTCTCAAGCAATTACCGTGCCTTCACTTTAATAATACGTTATTTAATCGTTGTTCATTGTATAACGGCGTGTTTTCAAACATTTGTTAAATATGTACCAAAATTACCGTGTGTCCTTTTTATAAAAAATGCTCGTGTGTGTATCAAATCTATAAATAAGTTTTTAGAAATAAATTATAAAGCCATGCGGCTGATGCTAATAGAAAACCCCCGGGTCGTTTAAAAGAATAAATTTAGGTTTTTTAGAAGGCGAAGGGAAATGTTACGATTATACTTTATGTTTCGACAACAATTGTTATTATAAAATAGATATTATTTATCTATGCTCATATACATATAATTTGTACAAAATTATCATTAAACGATTTGTGTAGTATTTCCTTTTAATATGTTTATGAACTTAGAACCTGATTAATAAATCTATTACAAGTAGGCACCATAAAAAATGCAGACATTCTTAAACTTTTGCTAAATTAAAATGAGTCCGTATTATCAAGCAATTTTTTAAGGCTAGTAATGGTTGTGGGTGGCAATATTGTGCGGAGATAAGAAAAGTTTTTTTTTTTTTTTTTTTTTTTTTTTTTTTTTTTTTTTTTTTTTTTTTTTTTTTTTTTTAAACCCAAGCCCTCCTGAAAGAATTGGGGCGCCGTATAGCTGCCAATACCCTTGACAAAAGGGAAACTTTTTTTTTAAAACAGAAAATCGGAATTATAATTTGTCATTTCAACGCGATCGCAATTTTTGAATGTTTACCTCGCATATAATTTTTATAGTATATATAGTTTCATTTAATAAAAGATATCATTAAAAAAAAAAAAAAAAATAAGAAAAGTTGATCCTTTTCTTTAAATAACTCTAATTTTTAAATTATGCGTGTAAAATAATGTTCTTAATCATTTTAATCATTCGTTTAATAAATAATTATGAGCGGTTAACAAATTGAGACATTAATATTTAAAAAATACAAATGAGAGTTCAGAAAATCGTTAATGAGTTTTGTGATATCAATTATCTGTTTATCATAATTTATAGCATGAATTAAGATATTTTAACTTTCAGAGTTCAAAATTGCGCAAATTCAAAAATCAGATGTAAATCAAAAGGAAATAACATAAATGAATAAATGAGATTAATTAATTATACATTTCGATTTATAAAACATTATATATAATGGCATTAATTAGAAAAATGACTATTATGCAATTTAAGATTCATAAACTTCAACCAGACCCGGACCCGACCCAAAAGCGTTAAAAAAATTTCAAGTCGAACCCGACTTGACCCGACACCGGGTCGGGGTTCGGCTCCGCTTTCGGGTCACCCGTGCAAAGCTTTACTAAGAAGGGGACGAAGGATGCAAATCAAAAAGTACTGGACATGGAGGTACCGGGGAAGAAGAGGACGACCTCGCGTCAGAAATGACAAGTCGACAAAGTTATAAAACCTAAGAAAATTAATCAAGACATGACACTTACCCGATCAAGATGAAAAAAACTCATCAAAACAAACCCCACGGTGTGGGACGTAATACAAGATAAAGAAGAAGAATTTAACATCTAACTAACCCTAATAAATAGGATATGGATATTTCTTTCAAAAATCGGCAAATTGGCATAGTTTTGAATCTATTAATAATAGCATTAACAAGTTGTGTAACTATAGTTTCATTTAATAAAAAATGTCTCTAAAAAAACTAATTAATTAATTTATAAAGTTGATCTCTAAAACTCCCTTTTATTACCTTATAGCTATTAGCTTTTCTAGGCTGTAAGATTTTAAAGTGTCTTTATTCTTCAAAAAATGGACACTATCAAAATAAAAATTAATGTATCTACACCTATTATAGTGGGCAATCATCTTTGTTGAAAAATTTTTCTAAAGCTTGTTATCATTTATCCGTATTCATTAAATATTCCTTAATTTTTAAGGAGAGGGAGCTTTCATACTTAAGCCCTAGTAATGTAAGCCATTGTAATTAAAATCCTAAACCGTTTTTAATTTAGTCTGAATCTATAGGCACGTCACGCTACTGAGGTAAGTGCATTATAATTAAACACCTAAAGACGATTTTTTTAATTTTTAATGCAATCTTCAGTTAGAGAAATGTTTGCCAAAGATCATATATAAACAATCCAAAACTTTCCAATATCGCTTTTAATGCACACATGATTACCTTTTTTCTAGTAAAGTAAAATATTTTGTAAAATGTGTTTGCATTTGGATTATTTGCATGAACATTGATACATCTAACACAAGTTTTTGAGGATTAACATTGACTTTAATTGGATGAACATATATTTATCGCAAGGTAAATAAATTAATATTGTATGTTTAAAGAGATTAATAGTTTAATGGACATCAATATTAAGTCGTATAAGTGCAGATGTAGTAATGAGGGCAACTAAGGTAAGATGTTTATAGAAGGAAAAGAATTATATAATAACAAAAAAGTTAGGAACAAGTCCTCTAATATGAAATTAATGTTAGTGTTAGTAATTACAAGATTCATGTAAAGTACTTTATAAGGAAAATGTATAAATACAACCATACAATAATTAGGCACTACAGTAAATGTTACATACACATTTTTTAAGAAAATTTGGATACTTGATATATTCAACAATTTGAATTTATTTATAAATATAATAATAAATCTACAGCGTTAAATTGTTTTAAAACTAATTATATCCGCTTATAAACAAACAAGTTTATTTGTGCATTTTAAAGATTTAGTGTAATGTTCATTTAAAAAACGTGTACATTTTGATAATGTTTATAGCTTCTTGTTTAAAAACTTTTGTAAACACGAAGGAAATGAGAGGGTTCAAGGTAAATATGAAATAAAAAAGTAAAGATATGATGTTGGCAAGTATTTTTTGTGTTAAAGGATCAGAGCTAAAAGTTTTGTTTGAAAAATTAAATGATAAAGTTTCAATTAAATAAATGGCAAATATAAATAATGAGTATTGAACTAAATCGTTTTCACGAGCCTTTCTGGTAGAAATTAGATTGCGACCAAGATTAGGTGGGACAGACTTATTAGCCTTTGACGTATTTGACTGCTGACTTAATCCGATATCATTTGACGTACAAGATGGTTGTGCGGTTCCCTTATTTTTCATGTTGGCAAAACTCTCTCTCTGTTTTCGCATATATCGAATTATAATTAAGTATATCACCAGGATTATACAGGAATTTGTGTATTGCCATATTAAATGGGATTTGAACAAAGCCGGTTTAAAATTATGATAATTTTGGAGGCACGTAGAATAAAAATTGTTATATATAATTCCACCAACACTATTTTGTAGGATTCGAACTATAACGCTTACAGTCCAAATGATCCCTATTTGTATGTATGTATATTTGCTCGATGTCACCTTTTTGCTAATGACGCTAAAGGGAAAACAAACGTTAAGGAAACGATTTAAAGCTAGTATCAATAAGTGTATGGAATGCGACATAAAAGTGATTTCCGTGAGCATACCCATAATAGTACAGAATAGAGGATTTTTAACAAAATTTAGCTCATAGTATTTGAAGACATAACTTATTCCTGTACTAAGACCTCCTATGACGTCCGTAAGAGCAATGTTGGATATTATAATCATGGCTGACTGTTGTCTAAGCTTATTAAGACTCCATATAAGCAGCAGTAAACAAGTATTTCCAACAGTGCCAATAATAGTTGAAATTATAACAATGCTTAAGAATATTCCGTTAATCCATAAGTAATCTTCCGGGTTTGCCATAAGTTATAGATCTATAGATATTTTGAAAATATCTTAAAATGTAACATTAATGACATAATATGTGAGAAACTTAACAAACCCATATATTGGTGTAGCTTATAAAGACATAAAAATATTTAATAAAATTAAAACCATGAAAAAGGTACTTATAGTGATATTATTTTGATGGACCTAAAAGTAAATGATTGATTTCAATATACATAATTTATGCATTAATGTCAGGATATAGATAGTCAACATTAATCCTCATACAAATGTTTTAGCCTTTCCAAATTAGTTACTCGTTGACAACCACAATATGTTTTCATTGCTATAAAAAAGCTTAATGTAAAAGTTATAAATCTTTTATAGCCCATCCTATATATAATAACGGCTTATGCGATCCTTAAGTATAGAGTATAAAAACTATATAATACCCACCAATATTTGTTGAATTCTTTTATAAGCCAACTTTCAAACTCAACGAAAGACACTTATATTATCCAAAAATAAGATTTTATTGCAAATTTAATTTATTTTAACAGCGTGGACTTTATAGATTATATAATATTTTCTCCGCCCATATGTCTCAAAAAACGACTTAAATAATAAATATTGTTACATTCAACAAAAAAATATCACTGTATATCAAACATGATTTTGTAATACGAAAATTTTTACAATTAGACACTTTCTAGTTTAATATTGAGTTGACTTTATAATTTTAATTTCTGACACTCTATCTACCTTCTCACGTACATAAAAATGTTAATAGTCTAAATGAAAATGCCTAACGTAGTATATCATGATGGATAGAGCATACAGCTCAATCTAATTTATAAGCAATGGTTGACAATAAACATTGCCACTTTTAAACTCAAACATGATATTTAGTAATGTGAAGTATTTTCTTTCTTGAATGAATACCTACTGTTATTTAATGTGACCTTCACAATGTCTTGTAAGTTGAAGGGGGTTAAAATACTAAATCAAAAAATAATTTTTATTGGATTGGGATTGAAATTTAAAAAGACATCGGAATAGGACTGATCTCGACCCGATGAAAAAGCACTACTACATACCATCATCATATCAACTTGTATCTTTTTATTAAGCTTTTGTATCATGCAAGACTAAACAATTAGAGGATTTATAATAAGTTGTTTAAATAGTTAAACATTTGAATTTCTAGGGATTGTTAAAATATTAAAGAAAAATTTCTTTTACTCATTTTTGTTCCGTTTTTTGTTTCCTTTAGGTTCGTTTAAAAATGTCTTAAACAAAATATAAATCTTGTTAATAAAATATATATAAAGGCCACCGCTTTTAATAAAAGACTCTTTTAATTGTCCCTCAATACTTTAAAGAATCAAATCGTACGTGGTGGCCATCTGAGTAGCAGATTTTATTCATCCACTCATTAATCAGAATAAGATAATTAATAATTTAAGATTATACTTAACTTAAAGGGCACTAAATAGCAAAAGTAACGGTCAGATGTTCGTAAATTTTACTCTAATTTAAAGCGAATATCGAAAGTACTAATTGACGATTGTAATCCAACCTAATAAGATGACTTATACAAAAAATTTATAAACCTTGTCATGTGTTTTATATTATATATGCCTTTTGAGTAATATTAGATATCACATAATAAAAATATGAAAAACACATAAAAATTGGTGAAGGTTCATAAATGACGACCCTTAAAGAAAGAAAACCATTATATTTCATACAAAACCCCGTTAATAATAGCCCGGTAGCATGGGCGTAGCCAGGTTTTGGATAAGGGGGGGGGGACAAAACGTTTAAAAGTTTAATTTGGTGGGGCAAAACGTAATTTTTTTTAATTTTTAAGGGTTTTGGTATTGAAAATTTCCCCGCCATTAAGGGGGGGGACAGCCGCCCCCCCCTTTCCCCTGCTCACCCTGGCTACGCCCATGCCCGGTAGTAATGTTAACTAGCGTGTGTTACAGACCTACACTGTTTAAATTAAACAGTGTACATCACATCACCATTAAAAGAGTCTAATATGAGAAGCGCGCTGTATGATCGCTTTTGTATAATGATCCCCTCCCCTAGGTTCATAATCTTTTATATAATTACTATGGGGCGAACTTTTTTGATTATATAGGACTTCCACATGTGCCCTATTTTAGTCGGGCAATCTCAGTATTTTACATTATTACTTATGGTATGGCTATATGCGGGCCCGTTACATTCCTATAGCACAGTCACTTATTAAGTTTTTATTTGAATTGACATGCTTTATTAGAAAAAAAGTATTAAATATATAGTGGAATTAATAAAAAGATACAAGAACAAAAACATTTATAAAAAAATGATTAAAATATATTATCCGTTTCTTCATCTTCATTAAGAATGGGCATTAAATCCATCAAAGAATAAAAATTGGATTTAGCGATCGCAATGGCAATTGATTGTCTCAGTAAAAAACTATTCGATATTTTTGACGGAGGCGCGGGTTTATTGAGTTCTTCAAAAAAATTTAATGCGCTCTTCTCAAACGTCCCTCAGCACGACGAGACGATAGGAATAAAAATGGAGGTTTCTGATAAAGCTGAGTATTTTAAGGATTTACGATGCTCTGCCGATCCTAGGGGGTCGTGAGTATCGTTGGAGGGGGCAAACAGGTCAATAAAGGTGTATTCCCATTTTATGAAAAGGCCTTTGTCCCATGGGATAAGTGACGAACAGCCAGGAGACGAGGGATCTGACGGTTCAAGGATGGAATTATCATCAATTTAAACTGGATTTTTACAGGCAGTTTTCGACTACCGCCTACCCTCCACTTCTTTTACACGGAACTGGGAATGTCATTATAATAAAGTTTTAATTATAAATTCCGATAAATATAATGATAGCATAAAAAGTAAGAAAGAATTATGATTACTGACCCATCTTAAATCTAAATGAAAAATCATGGAATAATTAAGTGAGAGTGTAGTGTAGGTTGCCTTGTTATTACCAATCTAAACGCCATTTATATTGTTAAATATATCTTAAGAAATTTATATTATGCCATCACATAATAACAGCGTCTAACAACAAAAAAAATATATAAGGTTAAGATATTTGTAACTACATTATAAATAATTGAAATAGAAAGTAACATTAGCGACATCTAATTTCACTTTTGATCCATAGATTTAATATTTATTCACTAAATTTATTGCAAAAATCAGCCCTTCGCCAATCTATTGTATAAATCATTCTTAATCCTGCATCATTTATATCGTTGTCAACCCAAACCCCGTTAGCCAAAGTTGCAGTCTATTTCGATAAGGTTGCTTCTAACCTGCGTCAAAGCTCAACAAACCTGAGATGCAATTAGAACCAATTAGAACCATATGAAGTAAATTCAATTAAAGGTCAAATTCAATTTTCTGAAGACTCAAATTCTTAGCTTTTTCAATTTTTGTTTTATAGATTGCTCATAAATATACCCATTATTATCGTAGTAGACTTCTAGATCAAAACGTTTTTACGATATATTTAAGAAACTATAAAGCGCAAAACTTAAGTACACTTTTAAAATAATACCTCCTTCTTCTTCTTTAATAAGTATTTGGTTCCACAGTCGTGGGGTTTGTTTTGCCGAGTTTCTTCGATCATGATCGGGTAAGTGTAAAGTCTTGATTAATCTTCTAAGTTTTAATAGTCCACTTGCCCTCCAAGTGACACGAGGTCGTCCTCTTCCTCTCTTCCCCGGTACCTCCATGGCCAGTACTTTTCGAATTAGATCATTCCTCTCCCTTCATAGTATAAGTCCATAAGGCCTTATCCGATTTTCGGTAATAATGTCCGTATTAGGTTGGATACCCATTTTTGCCATGAGAAAGTCATTCGTCATATGGTCGAGCTTAGTATATCAAAAGCGCCATGTATTCTTTTTTTTCGTGGTGTTTAATGCTTATGTTTCGATTCCATAGAGTTTTGCTCTTCAAGTTTTGGTATCTTACATTCTATTTTAAATATTAAATTCATTACCCATAGCTGGCTACAAGCTTCACTACCCAAATCGGTTGGTTAGGGATTCGTTTGCCTCAATATCTCTTGTCTCTTTCGTCTCAATC
Organism: Gordius sp. MW1; assembly: GCA_964036665.1. Classification (NCBI taxonomy): domain Eukaryota; kingdom Metazoa; phylum Nematomorpha; class Gordioida; order Gordea; family Gordiidae; genus Gordius; species Gordius sp. MW1. The sequence continues at coordinate 26,377,234 of OZ038527.1, forward strand.
TATAAATCCGTACAGGATATTATTTAATTTGCCCCGGTTAGAGAAGACCCGCTTTTACCCAGAACTTTAGCTAAATCCAATACTAATCCCTGAAAATCCTTGCCACAAACCTCGCGACAACGAGAATGGGATGCTTGATTTGTGTTGCGCTCCGCTGGCTATCCATTTCGAGTAGCGATGCCTGCCTGTTTCTAATATAAGGTCGTTTTTGTTTGATTTTACCCAAGATGTCTTTACGGAATCATGCAGGACGACTCGAAACTTCGTACCCAAAGCTTTCAGACTAGGGGTGATATTTTTGAAAGTCCAATTGCACTCGTAGACGAACCCTTTCGCTGCCTAGCAAACAATTTTAAATAAGTTCTAAAATATAAGGTTAAAATTTATGCGCTCTTAAAAGGCAAATCCCATCCATCTTAGAGTCATCGGGACTGCACTTGTATTGATCTATTTGTCCCCTCTAAAAACAACAATAATTTTTTAGTTGTTGCCAAGGGGTTAAACCCAATAAATACAAAGCTTTTTTATCCTCAAACATTTTATTCCATTGGTCGTTTCGTGTTCGGGTATGGTTGGTAAAAGGCTTTAGCTTTTTTACAAGAGTTAGGAAGATGTTCTCCCCGTCCAAACATTCTGTACTTTTTTTTACTAAAACAAAGCTTAGTATTCTCTAAGCCAAATATAATTTAAATCGTTGGCGGATACAACATTAGTATAGTTTTATTTGATATTTTGTTTTATATTTTATATTTTTTTATATTTGTGTCAACGGATTTTTTAAACTAATAAACCTTTGGTAAAAGTAATGTTGGGCGGCTTTAAATATTTTTATGTATTAGACTTAAAAGGTGTCTATTTTTAAGTTAAAATTTTTGGAGATTTCCATTAACTCCAAACACCCATCGCGGGTTATTTAAATATACAAAATTACACTTTATCATCGCTTTTGCACCAGCTAATTTCCAACTATTTGTAGACTCATTTAAAGATTCTAGAGAAATAGTGTGTTACCCTAACCATATTATTGTATCAAAAAAACCTTTTGCCGATCATAATCAAAAATTAGAAAAAGTTTTGGATATTCTAAAATAGGGGGTATCTAAATACCCCATCGCAAATCCATCCACACCTATACGTTCAAATGGTTCCAGAAACTTAAACCTTTTAATATTTATGGCAAAAGTTATGCCACATACTTTTATTCTCATTTAATATTTTTATGCAATTACTTTTTATCTCTATCCATAATTAATGTAAACCTTCTAATGACATCATTAATCATATTCATAATAAGCAATGTTCGCTACAAATTTAGCACATACTTTTATCCCTAATTTATATATCAATGCTCTTAATTTTTCTATACGCATAATTAATGCAATATTACTAATTCATTAATTTTACTTGTTATAAGCCATGTTCCCTTCAAATTCAATTACTTAGAATCTTACAATAAATAACCAGGGTCTGCAAAAGTCACTTTTTTAAACCCGAACCCAACCCGACCCCAAATTTTTTAAAAATTTAATACCCGAACCCGACCCGATAGCATTTTAAAATTTTTAGCCCAAACTCGACCCGAAGCAAAAGCATTTAAAAATTTTCAACCCGAACCCGACCCGACCCGAAAGCCTTTAAAATTTTTTAACAGAATTCCTTCAGAACGTGTTGTAATTTTGTTATGCAACGCAAGAGTAAGAAAAATTGCGGTGCCCATGGGCGTAAGAAAGTGGGGGGACGGGCGGCTGTCCCCTTCTTAATACAAATTTTTTTTTGATATTTTATCATATAATAGCTAAAATTAATAAATGATTATTTTGCCCTCCCTTAATCATTATTGCGCCCCTCTAATTACAATCCTGAGGCCCATGAGGGTTGTTAAAATTTATGAAATTAATTGATACCACAGATTTTGATTACTAAATTTATTTGAAGTTTTATTATAGAGATATATAAATATGATAGTATCTACAATATCGGGTCACATTGAATTTAAAATATATTCTTTTGCAAATGAATCATTTAATAAATTTAAACTTACTTTTATTTGTTTAATTAATATATATCTATGTAGTTAAATTAATAATGAACTACCACTTCACACTGTTAAAATACAATTTAAAGATATTATTTAGTTTATGTACTTTACCTTTCACGAGTCAAATTTAAATTTGCGTCCAAATTAAAACAATCAGATTTAAAAAAAGGAATTCTATCAACTGAATGATCTTAATTATACATTTCGATATTAATTAATAAATATTATATATAATAGCATTCATTTAAAAGAAATCTCCCGTGTATTTTGCACTGTAAGATTCATAACCTTTGACACGACACTTTAAATCCAACCCGACTCGACCCGAAAGCATTTTATAATTTTCAACCCGAAAAATATCGGCGAACTCTTTCAGAACATTTTTAAAATAAGGTAAATCGACTATCATTGCGAGTTGTAAATTGTACAAATCCAAATCGATATATAGCCTTTAAGATTTTAAAGCATTTTAAGGATCTAAAAGACATCTAAAATTAACATTAAAATCTTCCCCGATAATAGCTGTCTTAATCCGCGATTGTAGAAATCCATTGAAAGTTTCTTACCAAAGCCAATGTTCATTTCCAAATAATTTATGACCATAGGTCGATATGAAAACCTATCAGCGGTTTGGGAGTATGTGCAAGAAGCCCTGCAAAATGAAATTTAGCGTCTCAGTTTTTATTTTGCCCGAGCCCGGCCCGAACCCGAACGACTTTTTTATTTTTGGCCCGACCCGAGCCCGACTTTTCAAATATTATTTCACCATATAAATATATAATGCAAAATTGTTATTACTGTTAATTTACAACTAGGATAAGTTTGAAATTAAATTTTCATTTTCACTCTTTACAATTTATTCAGCTAATAATTTAAAACTGAAAATCTAATTTATCTAACAGGCCCAAATAGATAAGTTTTTAAAATATTTCCTTACTTTATTTCTAAAAGTATAAGATTTGCAATTTAGGTCTAAATATTATAATAGACAGGGGATAAAATGTATGGTGTACGAAAATAATTATTTAATATCAAGTTGAGTTAAATCATATTTTATAAAAGATTAATTTGTTTTAGTCAATTTAGGCCGGGTTCAAGCCTCGGGTGCCCAAGGCCCGATTGTTTTATTAAAATCTGTCATAAATGTAAAAAAGGAGAGTAAGTGATTTTTTAGCATAAGAAGTTGTTTATTTAATGGCCTAGAGAGATGAATTCTTTGACATTTATAATGTTTAATTACACTGGTCTACAAAAAAAATAAAAGGAAAATGGGCAACATATTCCGATAGAGTTTTTTGTGGTGAACACAAATATGCTTTTCGTTTTTTTCCTATACTTCAAGTTTTTTAGATATTTTGATTCAAAGTTGCGAAAATGACCGTTTTTGACCCTTTTCAGTGCTCAATAGAGCGATATTGAACGGCTAAATTTTTTTTTAAACCTTTTAAGTGGTAGAACCAACGTAGAGTGAAACATTGAAAAATAATTTTTTCCCCTATTGTTTTTAGTTTTTCCAATATATCGAATTTCAAGTAGTCCCTATGCGAAGCGGCATCCTTTGAGCCTCCCTCCCTCCCTCTCTATCTAATTGGGTTTATAACACTATACTTATACTTACCATTATTACTGTAATTCATTTCTGCCAAATATTACAAGTGGTCACATTTTAATACAAGTATAGTGTTATAAACCCAATTAGATAGAGAGGGAGGGAGGGAGGCTCAAAGGATGCCGCTTCGCATAGGGATTAATTGAAATTCGATATACTAGAAAAGGTAAACACAATAGGGGAAAAAATCATTTTCCAAGGTTTTACCCTAAGTTGGTTCTACCACTTAGAGGTTTAAAAAATGCCAGACTTCATCAACAAATCGTTGGAAAGTCTGTGCTGCGTTTTTTAGTCCGAACGGCATTCTTGTAAATTCGTACAGGCCGAAAGGTTTTGTGACTGCTGTTTTGCATACGTCCTTTGGCGCTACGGGGATGTGATGGTTACTCTTACGAGGTCCAGCTTGGAGAATATGCTTTTGTTGTGAAGATTGGCAGTAAAGTCGTGTATGTGTGGTATGGGATATCTGTCCGGTATTGTGACTTTATTCAGACCTCTGTGGTCTCCACAAGGTCTCCAATCACTTGTCTTTTTGGTGGCCAAATGCAAAGGGGCCGCCCAGTTGCTTTCTGATATGCTTTTGTTGTAAAGATTGGCAGTAAAGTCGTGTCTGTGTGGTATGATATCTGTCCGGTATTGTGACTTTATTCAGACCTCTGTATTCTCCACAAGGTCTCCAATCACCTGTCTTTTTGGCGGCCAAATGCAATGGGGCCCCCCAGTTGCTTTCTGATTTCCGAAGGATTCTCAATTCTAACATATATTCGAATTCTTTTTCGCGACGTTCAAAATTTCCGCAGTTAGTCTTCTTGGACGTGCGTACTGCGTTGGTCCTTTAGTTAATATGTGGTGGAGTACATCATGAGGTGGAATCTGACGGTTAAAGTTTAGAGGGGATATGAATGACGGGAACAGAATTGCATCGAATTTTGTGCTGTGATTGTTGAGTGCTACACGGATACCGAATGTCTGGTGTGGTAAGGATGTTCCTTTCGATGACAATTGGATGGTGCTGTCTATAAGTCGTTTATTGTTGATGTCCACAACTAACTTATAGTGGTGTAATAAGTCAGCTCCAATTATAGGGGTGTGTACGTTAGCGACTAAAAATACCCATTTAAATTCCTGTCATAAACCAAGGTCTGAACTCAATACGACTTGTCCGTATGTGTGAATGTTGGTTTGATTAGCCGCTTGTAGACTTGGGTCAGACGGGATCAATGGATGTTTGGGAGGGGGTATGATGATGCTAACTTCAACTCCTGTATCGACGAAGTATTTCCGTTGGGTGGACCGGTCAAATAGATAGAAGGCGGCTAAAAGTACGGCCGTTTCCCATAGTCGCCCATATGGGACGGCCTGTCAGTTTTTTAATTGGGGGTTGGTATTAAAAGAGCAAGGTTGGGTGCATTTTCTTGCTTCATTTTTGAACTTCTGATAGTACCAACATATGTCACTCGGGCGTTGTCTGGATGATGACCTAGATCTGGTTGACCGTCTCCATGTCGTCCTACTGCTGTTGGGATTGCCTATTAATTGATTTACTTTGAGTTCTAATTGTGATACAGCTTTGATAAATTCCGGCACTTCGTTTGTTTGAATATTGGGAATAGGTATATTGGGAAAGGTTGTTGGGAGTAGCTACTGATGCCAAGCTGCTGACTCTGAAAGTTTTATGAATCCTATCAGCAACGTCTGCGATACGATTGTGATTGATTATCTCCCATAGTAGCCAAATGCTTACCACGTGTTGGGGTAGCTTGTCCATCCAGAGGCTTTTAAGGATCTTTTCGTCCATCAGGTTATTACCTAAACGAGATTTTAAATACCTTAACAACTGTGAGGGGGTGCGATCGCCGAGGAATATCTCCTTGAATAAATTCCTAATACTCTTCTCATCACTGTCTCCCAATCTTTTTAGAATTGCCTCCTTCAGTTTGTCATATGGAGTAGATTCTGAAACCGCGAATATGAGATCTGCCACTTCCTCTGCGACTTCTGGGGGTAGTGACTCAACAAGGTAGGAATACTGTTCTACTGAGAGAATATGTTGCGTGTATGGAACACGGCTTCTACTTGCGACAGCCATATACGTACATTTTTAGAATAAAATTCAGGAATCCTTACGTGGACTGCGCTTTCTCTTACTTCATTGGAGTCTGGGGTTGTAATTGTTTCCATCACGTCGGTAGGTTACCAATGTAAAGATTGTTGTTTTCTTTATCTTTTATTATTGAATCAAAACACACAATATATAACACAAAAGTATAGTAACAACGAAATACAATATAAGCGAGGATAATCAGCAGGTTGGGTGAAATGTGAAATGAATATCCAAAAGTGTGAGTTGCGAATGTAGTGACTAAATGTACAGAGATGTGATGTGTTCGCGGATGTAGTGAATAAAAATGGAATATCCAGAGATGTGATGTGATTGCGGATGTAGTGGATAAAAAGTGGGATGGATGGATGATTCTCAAATTCACAATTCGATGTGTTTTTTCAATTGGTTACTTGATGTCGCCAATGTCTAAAACACCAAAGTAGTAAAGCTGGTGATATAAGTTAATATTAATGAATAAATGCGTTGAAATGTAAATTTTCATTCTTAAAGAGTGGTATATCTTAATGTGGAATTAGATAGATATTAAGGGATTAATTGATTGTTATATGAAGTTGTATAATGAATTCGCCTTGATATAGGTTTGATTGATTGTAAAAGTAGTTGGATTGCAGGGTTTAACGATAATATAAGCAAGGTTATGGGCGATCCTTGTATTAAACGTTAGTATTATACTTTGATTTTAATTTGGCAAACTAGAATTTGTCGTCCCGCTTTTGGCATTGTGGCAGCTATACCATTCCATTGATCCTCGCATGAAGTATTTTCCTTAAATTCAGCATGTTTAATTACTTGTTCCTGAATATGTTGAATATTATCCTTTAGTTTCCTTTTGTACCTTTTGCCCTTTAATATAAAGTCCATCACCAACAGCTTGTGTTGGCAGGCCAATATTTCACTCAGTATTACCTTAACATTTTGAACATAGTTTAAGTGCGCTCTGTTGACTAGAATGTAATCTATCTGAGTGGTACGGCTGCCGCTTTTGTACGTTATAAGATGTTACTGTCCCTTTTTGAAGAAGGTATTTCCTATTTCTAGGCCAAAAGCTTGAGCAATTTCTATAATCTCTGTACCTCCTTCATTTCTTAGACCATAACCCCGACCACCGTGATTTCTTTCAAATCCTCCCCTTGATTTGCTTACGTGTCCATTGAGGTCCGCTTCGATAATTATTAGTCCCTCTTTACCGAATTGGGATTGAACATCTTCAAGCTCCCTCCAAAAACACTCTTATTTCGCCTCAGAGCATCCACTTTGAGAGGTGTATGCTGATATAACGTTTATCGTAGTAGATTTATAACAAAGCTGTATCGCCATAATTCTGTCATTGATTCTTTTAACGTCGACGACATTTGGCTGAAATTCTTCCGATAGCACTATACCGACGCCATTCCGATGAGTATCTGTACCGTAAAAATATAATTTGAATCCGTCACCTATGTATTTTGCTTTTTGGCCCTTCCATTTGGTCTCTTATATACAAGCGATATCGATTTTTCTTCTCCTTAGAACGTCTGCCAATTCTCTGCTCTTGCTAGTCATTGTACAAACTTTATACTACGCAAACTAATGTCTTTAACCGCTTCCTTTTTTTGAGAGAGCGGTAGCCTTCGTTTATTTCCCACACATTCCAGGCGAAGAATGCGCGCGTCGCTTAAGGGGTACGCCCTAGCTTGGTTTTCATGCTGCTTCTTTGTTGTAGTATACATTTCGGTTTATATGGAATGAGAGAGTATTGATATCTCAGCCTTCCAAGCCTGACGGAACTATGTTAGATTTTGGCGCTTGACTACCTACTATTCTTTATGATGCCGTCATTTTGGTGAATTCAACTTTTCTTTAGACCACTCGTATTGATAAGCTTAATCTAGCACTTCCATTTCACTAGTACTCCCTCAAAAAGCCCAGAAATTTTAGTCTGACCCTTCACCAAGAACATTGCCAATAGGTTGACCCCACCAGTAACAAACACAAACATTGTGTTTAGCTATCAAAGGTATAACTTCTTGGATCACGAGAGTACACAAGCTCAACCACCACTACAAAGTATTTCTGGCTCGGTTGAGAGTTATTAATAACTAGTATGACATAATATCTCATCTAATAAAAAAAAACACATTTCTATTCCTGGGTTTCAAATTATATGGTACTTTTAACTCAAGCTGCAACGTTGATTCCTTACGTAACTTTGAAATATAATATTATCATCATATGACGTAACCTCTATCATCGGTGGAATTTAAATTTTTTGACAAAAAAGCCTTAAATAAATAAAGTTTTGTTTTATAGATTGCACATAAACATCATTCTATATCTTAGGTAAAAACGTAAAGGTCCGAGAATATATTATATTCAAAGAGCAAAACTCTACACTCTTATATACAAATGTTTAAATACAAATCAATTGTAAATAAATTTGCAAACCATGATCCAAATTGAGAAATTTCTGAAAAATGTTTTAACCTTTTTACAAACTGATTATATCAAATGAAACCTATTAATGCTTTCGTTTTAATAACAGTTATATACAGTGTATCGAGGAATTGCTAACTTCACGAATACATATTACACATTAACATAAGTGTTGAGAAAAGGAATGGTGAAGAAGGAAGCAACGATTTAGGAAGGTCACAGCTATAGATCAATTTGGAAGGAAGAATCACAGCTGACTTGACACGCGATACCTATTCAAATCAGGTCCGTAATACAACTTAATATTACATTACGAGAGATAACAAAATTTAAAATAATACATCAATCGGAACCACACACACGTACAATCTTTCAACCCTTAACACTCTCCCTTTTTTACTAGTAGCATTTAGAAAGTCTGGGGCTGTCGTATCCGCTATAGATATCAATGTTCTTGAAGCGAGGATCCAACGCTATCCTGATGTGTCGCTATCGGCCTAGCTTTAACGTACCGACTAGCGGGACTCTCCACCGGATATTTCGGTTTGACCACTTGTTTTCATGTCCCCCCATCGTCCAATTCTCCGTTTTTTCCTTACAGATCCACGTTGCGATGGTAACACGCTAGCTAAAAAATGGGCTGTCTGACAAAAACTCATGGCCTAAGGCACTCATCAGAGAGGTCAGTGGACGGTGGCATGAATAAATCTCGCCTATGTTAATGCCTCATGCTAGCACAGATATTGGTAGCAAGCAAAGCACACGAGATATTTTACCCTCTTTCTAAACTCTCGGGGTATTAACAAGATATTCGCATTACGAGATATATGCTAATTATTCGTGTGTTTATATATTCGCGATCGCGATGCATGAAAAAAATAATTTGATTTTTCCGAATTAATATCCCAAATAATCAGTAAATATTGATATATTAGTTTTCATTAATATGAACCACGGTATTTTCTAATTTGGGTTAAGGATTTAATATAGTTTAGCAGCCACATCGCAATCATGAAAGGGCATAATTATAAGCCCCCTGAATTGAATATAATACGCTTAGTCTTTGTGAAAGTGAGACAGTACATAAAAGGGGGTGGCATATATAGGAGTTTCTATTGCATTAAAATTCTAAACAAAACGTATTTTCATAAAACATTGGGCCACAGTTGAGGTTAGGACCTACACTGCAAGATTAAAGGAATAAATCAAGGACGACACTCCGGTTATTTTGCCACCAATGAGCTTTTAGGAGTAAGTAAGATCGGTAAAAAATTCCATTAATCGAAATAATTGGGGACAGTTTAAATGTATCAACAATAAATATAACTCATATTACCGAGGCTGTAGAATAGACAGCAACATATTTTAAGATCCTAACTGATGTAATTCCCACAACTATGGAATGTGTTAAAACCAAGGCTGTTCAATGTGGTAGCCAATGTTTGCACCCACATGTTTATTAAGACCAATATATGGGTTGCAGAAGGCATGATAATACAAAAGGACGCATATTATGGCCTAAAGAAGGTAAAGAGCCACCATAAACATCTCAACCAGCAATCTTTGGCCATCCATAATTGCAATTATAAGCCGGTAATTAAATCTATAGTCCGAAATTTCCTAGTGACCCCACAGGTTCTCCAAGGCTATAATGGAAATAAAAAATTCTGGCTTTGTTAAAAATCAATAATTTAACCTTATAAAGCACTAGGTGATCATTTAGTCGATCAAAAAATTTCCTAATGGTTCTTTGGTATTCTCCTAAATGCTTAATTTCCTGGTGCGTTATTTAATTAACCGTGCAAACCTATCTGTCAAAAAATTTTATCATGATACTTTCGGGATATTATTCGTGGTTAAACGCAATATTCTTTGGTATAATCATAATAACGACCTTATTAGGCACCTTCGGTAATACATTTATATTGTTCCTGGTATGGGGAACTAAAAATTTACGGTCACAATCGGCCATGATCATTATATCTAGCATAGCTCTAAGTGATACTTTAGGTGGCCTGTCTACTGGTATAAGTTATGTGATCAATTATACGAGACCTTTAATATTAAAAAACGTAATAAGTTGCACCATTTTTGGAATTCTCACAGAAATTGCGTTTATGACTCATTCCATGCAATTACTGGTGCTCGCTACCAATCGCCTACTGCTCGTTTGTTTTCCCTTTACTCCGGTCAAGGAACGAGTGACATCTCGGTGGGCAACTATATTTCAAATAAGCATGACGTGGTTGATAAGCATAGTAGCCCGTATCATTCAATGGAAAGTCGGCGGTATTGTATACAGCGACTTCTATTCTACCTGCCTAGTGGATTATCGCAATTTTAAAATGCCAATCTTTAAGGCCCATATTATATGGCAATATACTAATTCCTTTGCTACCTTGGTAATGTACGTTTTAATAATATGGATTATGCGGAAACAAAGAAGGGTCTTGGTTCAATGGTCGAGAAAAAGAACTGGGCAGAGCGTCCATTTATCAGCCAATCACTTAATTAGTAGGAATATAACTATATCTTCAATCACACAACAAAATACAAGTAAAGGATCTCAGAGGCCCCATAAGAAAGCTCGCGAAACAAGCGTTGCAATCTATTCCTTACTTATATTTAGCGTTTACTTTTTTGTAACTCTTACTTTCAATTTTTATTACAAAAGACTAAGTTCAAATCCTATAGCTCAACTGATTGGTTCACAATTTATAACTTTAGCTTTTTACTTTATATTCACCTTTAATCCCATTATATCTTTCGTGTTTACTAATATATTCAAAAAGGAAACTAAAATTTTTGTAAACAAATATAGTTGTCTAATGAGAAAACAATTTATTTTCCTGAAATATTTACTTGTAAACTACTTAAAATGAAATCTTTAACATATTTTGAATAACGATTTATCCCATTTGTATTTAATTATGTTATGCGTAATGTAATCGGCTTCTATGACGTTAATAAAAATATCCATTTTATATGAAAATTTATAAACATACTAGTTTATTCTACACACATTCAATATTACTTTCTTATTGTGGTCGTATAAATAAAGATTAAATGGTGTGGTTGCTTCAAGTTTTTATTTTTTCGAATGCCAATTTTAGCGCAACATTAAAGTTTATATTGTATACAATTCACTAAGTGGATTAGGACCTAAGTATAGAGCTTAAACAGAGCATGAACAGAGCATAAACCATGTGTCTATAAGCTTTTTAGTATTTAACGCTCGTCCTTACTATCATTTTAACCACCTTTTCAATCAAAAACAAATTTTTGCTATATTATGAGTTTTATCTCTGCGTGATCAGCTTAAATTATTTATGCATTTGCAAGAATTCAAGATCCCCATCTAATTAAGAAATTAAGTATGACAAATATTAATAAACAGCTTTATTCAAGAAATGTTTAAAATTTTGCGTTTTAAAATTAACCATGGTAAACAAATTTTTGATAGGTAAAGTCAACAATTTAAATTCTTTGTTGGATTTAATTAATTTATTGAATGTGAATTAAAAATCAATTAAGACAAAGTTCGAAAATAATTATTCTAACGGAAAAGACAATTAACATTTTTTATTATGAGAGCTAAGATACAATAACAAAACCATAATCAAAATTATTTATTTTATAATAGGAAATTGCTATGAGTTGTTTTTATATATCACTTATTAAGTTCACTGTTACGTTATATATAATTGATAAGGCATGGTTTTATCAGCGATTCATTAGGAAATTTATATTCTATGGCAAAAAACAGCATATTTCAAAATAGTGCAGTTGTTCAAAATTTATAATATGCCTCTATGATAATTCCATATTTCATTAATCATTTGGTGTATTTTCGTGTAAAATGAATAAGTTTGATAACACTAAATATAATTTATTTTGCATTTATTTAGAACATTAAAAATAGAAAACTCGGGCCTTCGGCCCTCGTGGGAAGGGGGAGAAGGGAAGGGGAGTAGGGGAAGTGAAGGGGGGACGACTCATCTATACTCCGTATAAACGTAGCATATTTGCTATGCAATTTATGGGCGAGAAAGGCAGGAAGGGGCGAGAATGCCTAAAGGGGGGTATTAAATGCAAAATAATTAGTTATAGACCCTTGTAGGGGAGGGCATAGGGTAATTATCAATGTTAACCAATTCAAAAACGAAAAAAAATTTCGATTTATTTGGCCAATGGTCATTTTTTCTATTGGTCAGTAGCCTGCGGACGATCAAAAAGTCATATTATCAATGATATTAACAAGAACAAAATATAAATTTAATTTTAAAAAAAAATAAAATTTTGCCCTCCCCCAAGCTTGAACCCGGGATATCCAGGTCACCCTGTTTACAAGCCGTGCGCTATAACCAGTCACACCATGCTGGTATTAAAATAGTAGAAGTTATTATGTTATTTATATAGATAATGAAATAATAAAGTTCTGTTTTATGTTTAGAAAATCAATATATTTCATCGGTCAGTAGCCAGCGGACGGTCAAAAAGTCAAATTATCAATGGTATTAACAAGAACATAATATTAATTTAATTTTAAAGAAAAAAAATTAAAATAAAAATTCCTTTTAGTTTTAAAAAAGGGCCAAATTCTGAAACTACCCGCTTGATTCGCTCGAAACTTTACCCGTAGGTGCCCAGGGCGGCCAGGGGTAAAATAGCCTTTTCAGATTCCTAAAATACCTTTTCGTTTTAAAAATATCGGACATTTCCCGGCCACACGTGCGGTGTAATATCTATAACACGTAGAAAATTTTACTAATTATATAAACTTACGCGCGCCATCTAATAAAGTACAATTCGTGTTTTAATAGTTTAATAGTAGATTGAATTTAATTAGAAAGAACGGGCTATGATTATACCTTTGAAGGAGGTTTCGAATTTTGTGTTAGTTTTTATCAATATGTTGTATCGTAAATTAGAATCTAATACCTATATTTTTTTAACTATTACTTTTTAGGTTTTCTATGAAATTACAATCTAATTAAATGAAATATATTAACCCAATAAAAAAATATGTATGCATTTATAAGGTTAAAAATATATATTACATAGTTGGCTGTCTGTTAGACCATCTATAATAAATTTTTAGGTTATATATAAAATTTGGCCAATGGTCATTTTTTTTCATTGGTCAGTACCAACAGATACTCTATAAGTCAATGATAGCCAAAAAAAACGGAAAAAAATTTTTGATGCTCACTTTGGCCAATGGTCCTTTTTTTCTATTGGTCAGCAGCCAGGACACGATAAAAGTGGATATAAATTCATAAGAGTCAAAAAAAACGAAAAAAAAATTTTTGAATCACATTTTGGCCAAAGGTCATTTTTTTCCATTGGTCAGCAGCCAAGACACGGTAAAAGTGGATATAAATTCATAATAGTCAAAAAAAAAACTAAAAAAAAATTTTCGAATAACATTTTGGCCAATGGTCATTTTTTTCCATTGGTCAGCAGCCAGGACACGGTAAAAGTGGATATAAATTCATAATAGTCAAAAAAAAACGAAAAAAAAAATTTTCGAATCACATTTTGGCCAATGGTCATTTTTTCCATTGTTCAGCAGCCAACGGACGGCCAAAAAGTCACAATAGCAATGGTAGTAACAGGAACAATCATAATAGTAAAAAAAACGAAAAAAATAATTTCGATACACATTTTGGCCAATGGTCATTTTTTTCCATTGGTCAGCAGCCAACGGACGGCCAAAAAGTCACAATAGCAATGGTAGTAACAGGAACAATCATAATACCCAAAAAAAACGAAAAAAATAATTTCGATACACATTTTGGCCAATGGTCATTTTTTTCATTGGTCAGTACCAACAGATACTCTATAAATCAATGATAGCCAAAAAAAATGGAAATTTTTTTTTTGATGCTCACTTTGGCCAATGGTCATTTTTTTCCATTGGTCAGCGGACGGCCAAAAAGTCATATTATCAATGGTATTAACAGGAACAATCATAAGAGTCAAAAAAACGGGAAAAAATATTTCGATTCACAATTTGGCCAATGGTCATTTTTTTCCAATGGTCAGCAGCCAGGACACGGTAAAAGTGGATATAAATTCATAAGAGTCAAAAAAAACGAAAAAAAAATTTTCGAATCACATTTTAGCCAATGGTCATTTTTTTCCATTGGTCAGCAGCCAGGACACGGTAAAAGTGGATATAAATTCATAATAGTCAAAAAAACAAAAAAAAATTTTTGAATCACATTTTGGCCAATGGTCATTTTTTTCCATTGGTCAGCAGCCAACGGACGGCCAAAAAGTCACAATAGCAATGGTAGTAACAGGAACAATCATAATAGTCAAAAAAAAACGAAAAAAATAATTTCGATACACATTTTGGCCAATGGTCATTTTTTTCCATTGGTCAGCAGCCAGCGGACGGCCAAAAAGTCTTATTATCAATGGTAGTAACAAGAACAATCATAAGAGTCAAAAAAAACTCCGGGATTCGAACCCACAAACTAGTTAAATTAATTAAAATTAAAAATAAACAGCGTGAGAAGACATTCGGTGCGTGACAAGACATTCGGTGCAAGACACCGAAGAGCGTGACAATATATAGATTCGGTGCAAGACATTAGGTAGCGTGACAAGACATCGGAAAATGGAAAGTGAGCCCATAATGAAACATAGACCCTTGTAGGGGAGGGCATAGGGTAATTATCAATGTTACCAATTCAAAAACGAAAAAAAAATTTCGATTTATAATTTGGCCAATGGTCATTTTTTTCATTGGTCAGTAGCCAGCGGACGGCCAAAAGGTCACATTATCAATGGTATTAACAAGAACAATATATTAATTTTTAAAAAATAAATAAAAATTTTGCCCTCTCCGGGATTCGAACCCACATTAGTAAAGGCATAGGGTTTGGTAGGGGCACAGGGACCCATATCAGTAAAGGCATAGGCTTTGGTAAGGGGCACAGGGACCCATATCAGTAGAGGCGTAGGCCCTTGTAGGAAAGGGCATAGGGTAATTATCAATGTTAACCTATTCAAAGACGAAAAAATACCATAAATTGCATATAGCAATTAAAAATTTCGCTTTATTTGGCCAATAGTCATTTTTTCATTGGTCAGTAGCCAGCGGACGGTCAAAAATTCATATTATCAATGGTATTAACAAGAACAAAATATTAATTTAATTTAAAAAAATTAAAAAAAAAATTCGTCCTCTCCCTGGCTTGAACCCAGGATATCCAGGTCACAAAGCTGGCGCCAATAACTTAGTGGACGACGGACGACGGACGACGGACAATTAA
Organism: Gordius sp. MW1; assembly: GCA_964036665.1. Classification (NCBI taxonomy): domain Eukaryota; kingdom Metazoa; phylum Nematomorpha; class Gordioida; order Gordea; family Gordiidae; genus Gordius; species Gordius sp. MW1. The sequence continues at coordinate 26,392,704 of OZ038527.1, forward strand.
AAACGAGCCCATAAATTGCATAGCAATTAATAAAAAATAACATTTGTCTCTAATAGCCAAGATGGAATATCAACGATTTATTTTATTTATTACAAAACTATTATTTACCTTATAATTGGCTTAGTTTTAATTTTATTAATATTAACGCGAAAAAAAGCGATAAAACTAATTAGTGAATTAATGAATCGTTAAAAATTTTCCTTTATAACCTTACTACCTATTAGCTTTTCAAGGCTGTGAATTTTTAAAGTGTCTTTATTCTTTAAACAATGAACACCATTAATATAAAAGCATTAATTCTAGCTACTAAGGTGGGCAATCAACTCTGTTAAAAAATATTGGAAAAATATTTTTCAAGCTTATATCATTTATCCGTTTTCATTAAATATTAATGACTTTATGAGGAATGAGGGAGAGTAATGTAATTGTAATTAAAATCTTTATATTATTAAACCCGTTTTAATTTAATTTTTTCTACCTCTGAATCTATACTTTAAGGCACGTCATGCTACTGATGTAATTTTTATTAAACACCTAAAGACGAATATTTAATTTATAATGCGATCTTCAGTTAGAGAAATGTTTGCCAAGGATTATATATAAAGAATCCCAAAACTTTCCAATATTGCCTACTTATAATGCACAATTTAGATTACTTTTTTTTCTAGTAAAGTAAAATATTTTGTAAAATGTGTTTGCATTTGGATTATTTGTATGAACATTGATACATCTAACACAAATTGGTTGAACTTATGTAATATATTATTATTGATGATATTGTATTCCTAGTGCATATATATATATTCTATATTCTTATTTCATTTTCTAGTCTACTATTATATAACCCCTACAAAAACCCATCCCTTAACATCTTATCTTCTTCCCTATACTCACACTTAATAACTAAAGCCTTTAATTTTTGTAAAAAATTTTCAACTGATTCATTTTCTCGCCTAGCCCTTAAAAAATTTAGCCTATAAAAAAAATAGAATTTTTGTTTCCGAATAACAACAACAATTGGTTTTTCAATTCGTCATAGGAACAATTATTTAATTTTTTAGGGTAGATTTTATATTTTAACCTTTTCAAATTGGGGAGGCCAAGGAATGTGATGAGATATTTTTTCTTGTTCACAGGCGCAACTTCTTTAATATCCATGGCATTTTCTAAACCATTAGCCAATCATCTATGTCCACTATCGGAGAATTCCTCTATTTTGACCAGCGCCATTTATAGTATTTATTAAAAGATTTCCTGATGGTAAAGATGGAAATAAAAAGTCAAAATTTAAAACTGTATTTGAATTGGCACTTAGCTTTGAGAGAGCCTCAAATGAAGTGGTAGATAAAGATATATTACATGAAAAAATTAATAAAATTACAAAAGTTCATGATAATAACAAAACAAATATGCAGACCTAGTATGTTTTAATTGCAAAATGAAAGGCCATTTAGCTAGATTTTGTTATTTTAACAAAAACAATGATTATTATAAATTCAAAAATTATAATAATAAATCAAATCGCAATTATACTAATAAAAGAAACAATATCAATTGCGTTTAAGTGTATAAATAAAGCATTGGTTAAAGTGGTAATAAATGATAAAAACTATAATTTTGAGTTTGACACTGCAGCTCAGGCTACTGTTATAGATAAGCAGACTTGGATGGAGATTGGTAAGCCTGAGTTAAGAAATTGTCCAAGTATAAAGTGTTATGGAAACTTTAGTGTCAAAACTTTGGGCAAGTGTTTAACAAAAGCTCAAATTTACAATATGTTTGGAAATCCCGTTGTTAGTAGTTAATGAAGGGGATTTAATATTGTGATTACCTGAAATTTTAGAATTTGGATTTGAATTACATAAAAACACTGTAAATAGACAACTTAAGTTAGAAAATTTGATCGAGCAGTTCCGTAAAAAGTGTTTTCAAAGAAATTAGGTGAAGTTAACAATTTTATTGTAAATTTGCACTTAAAAACCCCCTATAAGCCTATAAGTTTGCTACCACAATGAGTACCTTTTCCGATGAGGGAGGCTATCGAATATGAGATTAAAAGACTTTTGGAAGAGCAAGTAATAGAAAAAGTCGAACTTAACACTGGAACTCAGTGGTGTACACCTACTGTCAATCGATTTAAGAAAGACAAATCCATTGGAATATGCGGGGACTTTAAGGCCACGTTAAATGATTACCTATGTGATATTGGGGATACCCTGCCTACCTTTGAGGATGTAACATCTAAGCTTCTCGGAGGCAATAAATTCACATGTATCAACTTACGGGACGCTTTCTTACAATTAAAAATGTTTGAGCAAAGTGCAAAACTACTTACCATTTCTACACACGTAGGATTATTTCGTTATCGTAAGCTACCATTTGTAATAAAAGTGGCTCCATTGATTTTTCAAAGGTATATCACTGATCTATTAGCTTGAATTCCTAATACAGCCGTATTATTGATGATATTATCATAACGGGACTTAATGATGAAAACACATTTCAAATATTAAAGAAGTATTGAAACGATTTGGAGAGGTAGGAATTACCACAACATCAAACAAAATAAAATATCTTTATGACTGGGTTGTTTATTTAGGCCACAAAATTAGTTCTAAGGGTATTCAACCCACGGAGGAAAAATTTTTAGCTTTAAGATTGTAAAAGACCCACAAATAAATCTGAACTTAAAGGATTTTTAGGGCTATTAACATATTTAGGCAAATTTATACCTATGCTACAACCACAATGTGTTCCATTACACAACCTTTTAAATAAAGAGTCTAAATGGGAATGGGGTAAAGAGGAAGAAGATTGTTTTGATAAATTAAAAAACTTATCTAGTGAAGATAGCGTTGTTCCATATTCGTTACGGAAGCCGTTAGTTCTGTATACAGACGCTTGTGAAACAGGATTGGGAGCGGTGTTAAGGCACGTGGAGTCGGATGGACAAGAAAGGCCTATTGCCTATGCATCAAGAGTTTTAAGTCAAGCAGAAAAGGCATATTCCACTATTGACAAGGAAGCTTTGGGTATTATTTATGCTGTTAATAATACATTTATGGGAGGACATTCATATAGAAAACAGATCATCGACCGTTACAATACATTTTTGGTTGAGAGGGACACCATTATAATTGCAACTTGCGGAAAGATGGAATACTAAATTAATGGCCTATGACTTTAAAATTGAGGATATTTTTGGAAAGATTAATCAAATCGCAGATACATTAGCTCGACTACCTACCTTTGCAGAGTGTAATGAAGACATCCATATAAACATAATTGAAGATTTAAAGTTTTCCAGAGAAACGTTCGTGGATGAAACAAGAAAAGACCGAAGGTTGAATGATGTTATTGATTTGATTCGCTGTAATTGCAGCAAACCCATCAACGATGCAACTAAACTATTCGAAGATCATTTTACCCGAGAAAGATGAGTTATCTATTGAAAACGATTTAATGAATTGGCAAAATCGGTTAGTAGTTTCAGAAAAGTTAAAACTGGTTTTGTTAGAAATTTTACATACCGGACACCCGGGAATATCGAGAATGATTGATCTAGCAAAATTTTATTGTTGGTGGCCCACGATCAACGTGATATTGAAACTTTTGTCCAAAGATGTCAAGGTTGTCAACAAAATCGATCTAATACGTTAGAATCTCCCTTATATCAATGGCCTACAACAGAGGAACCAATGGATCGCGTCCCCATTGATTTGGCAGGACCCATAAACGGCAAATATTGGTTAGTTTTAGTTGATGGTTATTCAAAATGGTCGGAAGTAAAAATCATAAATTCCTTACATTCTGCCGGAATTATTAAAGCGTTGCGCGAATGATTTGCGCGATTGGGACTGCCAAGAGTTTTAGTAAGCGATAACGGTAGTCAATTCCTGGGAGCGGAATTCTCAATATTTATAAAAGCTAATGGTATTAGGCATATTTGGACATCTCCATATCACCCAAAATCTAACGGATTATGTGAAAGATTTACCTGGACACTAAAATCACGGTTTTACGCAGCCGCTAGGTCAAATCAAGACGATGATAAAACCTTGGCTGAAGTGCTCATGGCTTACAGATTGACACCTCACAATACTACAAGTGTAGCTCCTTGTGAATTAATGTTTAAAGAAGAATCCGGTCTTCTTTTGACCAACTGCGACGTTCTACCAAGGAAACGACTATCGACAATGTTTGGAACAAGTACTATTATGATAGAAAGGTTTCCGATCGCAATTTGCAGGAAGGGGATAAAGTTTGGGTAAAAAATGAAAAAGAAAAGGGTTGGCACGAGGGAATAATTGAACGTAAAAAATGATTGGTCCTACGATGTCTGGGCCGAAGGACGGATTAAACTTAAACACATAGATCATTTGCGGAAAGCCATAGACAACCTAAAGGAATCAATAGGGACCGAGGAAGAGGAACCAATTGCAGGATTTAAACAATACAATGTGCCGAGACCTCAACGACTTAGATTACCCCCAAAAAGATTCGACGATGAATAGTAATCTGGGGGACTTTGTAATATATTATTATTGATGATAATGTATTCCTAGTCCATATATATATATATATTTTATATTCTTATTGTTCATCTATCCGGTTAATAAATACTATACTATATTTATTGCATGGTAAATAAATTAATATTATATGTTTAAAAAGAAAATAGTTCATTGGACATCAACATAAGTCGTATAAGTGCAGATGTAGTAATGAGGGCAACTAAGATAAGATGTCTATAGTTGAAGGAAAAGAATTATTATAAAGAAAGTTAGGAACAAGTTCTCTTATCTGAAATTAATGTTAGAGTAAGTAATTACTATGTTAATGTTAAGTATTTATACGAAAAATGTTTAAATAAAAATCATAAAATAATTAGGCACTACAGTAATTGTTAAATACATATTATTTAATTAGGATATTTGATATTTTGAACAATTTGAATTTATTTATTAAAATATTAGTAGTTAATCAACATCTTTAGATATTTATTTGTCAGATGAATGCACATTTAAAAACTAATTAAGTCTGCCTATAAAAAACAAGTTATCGGATGCCTTTAAAGATTTAGAGTAAAGCCCCCCCTCCCTTGGGCTCCCCCCTGAAAGAAACCCTGGCGTTCATTTAAAAAACGTTCGTTTTTACAATGTTTATAGCTTCTTGTTTGAAAACCTTTGTAAACACGAAGAAACTGAGAGGGTTTAAACTAAATATGAAATAAAAAAGTAACGATATGATGTTGGTAAGTATTCTTTGTGTGAAAGGATCAGAACTAAAAGTTTTGTACGAGAAACTGAATGATAAGGTTTTAATTAAATAAATGATAAATATAAATATTGAGTATTTCACTAAATCTTTTTCACGAGCCCTTCTGGTAGAAGTTACAATGCGATTAATATTAGGAGCTATCAAGTTATTAGCCTCTGACATAAATTATTGTTGACGGAGGAATTAGTTATCATTTGAGTACAAGCAATTTGTGTAATTCTACCAGGTGTTATGTTTGCAAAAACCTCTCTCTGTTTTCGCATATATCGAATAATAATTAAGTACATCACGAGGATTATACATGAATTTGTGCATTGCCATATTAAATGGGCTTTAAACAAAGCCGGTTTAAAATTATGATAATTTTGAAGACAAGTAGAATAAAAATTGTAATAAATTATTCTACCCACACTCATTTGTAGGATTCAAATTATAACGCTTACAGTCCAAATGATCCCTAATTGTATGTATGTAAATTTGTTCGAAGTCACCCTTTTTCTAATGACGCTAAAGGGCAAACAAACATTAAGGAAGCGATTTGAAGCGAGTATCAGTAAGTGTATGGAATGCGACATAAAGGCGATTTCCAAAAATCTCGTATCTTTTCGTCTCGACATCAATATTCCCGTTTTGCATTTTTCAAATTCTCTTCTCGTCACGGTTTTTAGAGACGAGACGAGACCGAGTTTTTTCTCGGTTTTTCCGCATCACTACACATGGATTAGGATATCGAAATGCATGCTTAGATATTGTTGGGTGCCGAAAAAGCAATCAACCCGAAGTTCCCCTCTTGGAACGTGACTTAAAACCAGGGTACATGTAGATTATGCGGGTCCGGTGGACGGATAATATTGGCTTGTTGCTGTAGACTCGTATTCCAAATGGACTTAAACGGAGCATAATTGCGAAGTTCCACGATTCAAGTTACATTAAAGAAATTACGAGAGTAATTTAGAGTTGCGAAGCAAATGTTAACTGACACCGGGCTCAGTTTTGAAGGGAGGAAATGCAATTCTTTTCCTCTAAATACCATATTAAGCACATTGAAGCAACACCATATCACCCAAAAATTAATAGCCTCGTCTAAATAGCTATTAGGACCTTGAAATCACGCAGCTGCACGCGAATATAACACAGATCCGAAAGATTGTATGATTGTTCTCATCAGTTACCGCATCAACAAACATTCTTCTACCGGAAGATCGCCATCAAAAGCGCTTATCGAAGAAATATCACAACCTAGTTGAACTGGGTACATCCTACTCAAAATAAATTTATGGAGCAAAAGCTTGATGAACAGGAAAAGAGACATGGTGCCCATGGAATGAATAGAGAATTCACTGGTCAATTAGTTTGGGTCAAAACGAAGTGAATAATGGTTGGAGAGCAGGAAAATAATAAAACGCAATGGTTCCTGGTCGTACTTAGTGAAAACGCTAAAACATACGAAAATACATTGATCAGTTGAGATATCGTACAAATACCTGTTAGGGCTGGGAATCTCTATTTACTACAGGTTTCGAAGCGATACAATAATAGAAAGTGTGTAAATCGTGTATATCAAACGAATATATAAGTTACAACAAATTAACGGTAATTTGATTGACAACACATCGGCAAATAACGTATCCCCGGAGGCACTTTGCACTCCAATTACCTCTCTACAGTTCCCCTCTTTTCACAGACAAAATTCTTAAGGAATGCTGGCGTTTTCTGACTACGCTGAGGGTATCTAGGTTCTTCTCTAGGCGTTCCTGATTGGTTTTGAATTTGTTCCCTTGTGGCACTTGTTCCCCGGTTTTGTTTCCCTTAAAGCACTTGTTCTCGCTTCCCTTTCTGGTGAGATTCTTTGCGGCCACCCGTTCTCTTGTCCCAGTGTGGTCCAATCCAGGGTTTTCCGTTTCCTTACTTGATCTACGTCGGTGATGCTTTCTTCCCTGTGCCCATACATCGTAGGAACGACTACCGTGCTTGGCTTTTATCGTGTCTTCTACCCATTTGCTTGGTCCCAAAAACATGCGTGCCCAAACCAAGTCTCCTACGGTGAACATCCGCGGGTTCCCGGTCTCTAACCATTGTTGCGGTACGGTTTCCCTCAATACCTCCCATTCAGTTCGCATACGCCTTTTTAGCATCCCCTCTGCTGTGCTTTTATTGGTTGTGGGGTGTTTTGTAGATCTGTAGTTTTCCAAAACTCTACTTAGCCCTACTTCCGACTCGTTTCTAATTATGGCTTCTTTAATTAATCGTACATATCTATCTGCCAGACCGCTAGACGCAAAATGATAAGAGGCTGTCGATCGCTGATTAATCCCTCTCATCTTGCAAAAATTCTGTAACTCCTGCCCTTTGAATTGCGGGCCGTCATCTGATATTAACCATGGTGGATTTCCAAATCAAGCAAACGTTTCGGCAAGTTTTTTTATAATGGTGGTCGATGTAGTGTCTTCTAATTTAGACACCTCTACCCATTTCGAGCTATTGTCCACCATCACTAGGTATGACTTACCCTTGAGATGACCCATGATATCGATATGTACTTAAACTCACGGTCTATGGCTGGGTTGACAAACTATCAACGGTGCCTTCTTCGCCGCCGCGGCAGTGTAATGGCAATTCCGGCACCCTTTCGCTAAGCTCCATAAGTCATCGTCGAGAGTAGGCCACCATATATACTGCCCCGCCACTTCTTGCATTCGCTTGATACCCACGTGGCCCTTATGTAGTCTTTAAAGTACCACTCTTCGTAACTTAGCCGGAATTAATATACGCCACCCTTTTTAAACTATTATGTTTTTGGCTTCGTATAACTTTGGCAGGTGTTTTTCGTAGGAGCGTTTTAGACCATATGTGACCATTGTGTTTTGTTTACCTCTCATCCACTCTTTTAATTGACGTAGCCCCGGATCATCCAAGGTGTGTCTCACTACGTCCAATGATATAAATGGATTTGTCGAGTCTTTTAGCATTTCCTCGCTAACCTGATACGCGTGTTCGTTCGGTTTTCTGGACAAGTAATCTGCCGAATTTTCGGATCCCTTGTTGTACTCAGACTTGGTCGTGTAGCCTGACACCATGAGCGCCGACCTAGTTAGACGTGGTGACCATTGTTCTTTGCCCCTTTTGCTCTGATCATATATATATTCTAGGGGTCTATGATCCGTCATAATAGTTACGTTTCGTCCTTGTATATATTCATTGAACTTTTTTAGTCCAACCCACCGCAAGCGCCTCTCGTTCGATCGTCGAATACTGGCTTTCGCTATCGTTTAACGCTCTTGAAGCATAGGCAACCACTCTCCAATTCTTCCCTGGTGCTCGTTGCTGTAAGATGGCCCCTAACTCCGTACCACAGGCGTCTACGAACAAGCCAGTCTCCCAATCTCCATTAAAGTATGCCAGTATGGGGGCTTTCGTAAGCGCGGACTTGATGGCTTCGAATGCGCTTGGTTGTTCTCCATAACAGTGGTACATCACGTTTTTTTTATGAGTTTCTGAATCGGGTGTACAATTTTGGCGTAGTCCTTAATTAATTTAAGGAAGGATTTTACTTCGTTTTGTTTGTTAAATTTTTCCACTGCTTGACTAGTTCGGCTTTATTGTAGTTGATTTGAATCCCCTTGTTACTTATTACATATCCCAAAATTGTTACTTCCTTTGCCCATAAGATGCTCTTGGAAATGTTTGGCACGAACCCCCACTTTTGTAACGTTTCTAGGATTTTGAGTAACCGCTCGTTGTATTTCTTCCGTTTCCCCTGTAATTAATATATCATCGATGTATACCGCTACCCCCCCATGCCTCCTAGGATCCAATTGCCCGCACAACAGCGGCCCAGCTACGTCTGCTAACAATATAGACAGCTGTTTCTCATGTTACCCATTCGGACATCGGCTTGTACCTTGGCTACGATCTTTATTTCCCCATGGCCGCACGCGTGCACGGTCGGGACGAGCTCCTTGTTGCGTGGGATCTCCTTCGCCCATCTTCCTGTCGGTATTATCGATACCGTAGCGCCCGTATCGAAGATACATTAAAACAATTCGTTATTAATATATATATTTACTGCTAATACATCTAAAGCATGCTTTAACCTGGGAATCCAAACCGGCCCAGGCCACCCTTCTCGTCTCGCCACTACGCTCCACGCCTCTTTGGACCCGTTCTGCAAGGTGTTTAGCCCCCCATTTATCGTCTCGGCCGTTAACGCCAGCTCTCGTAGGCGGTCCCATTTAATGTCATTTTCTGCCCAGTCTCGCCTGTTAGCTTCTATCGCGCAATCCTATAATGAATTGGTCAACAATTCTGTTCTGCAATTCTTCGTTCCCGAAGTTGCAGCTGTTAGCTCCGGCCTTGAGTCTATTTGCGTACGCGTCGATCGTCTCTCCCTGGCCTTGTCGAACCTTTGAGAATTCATACCTCTTTGCCCTCTCGCATGAATTCCTCTAGAATAATTTTCTTACCCGATTTTTAGCATCTTTATACCTAATTCCTGTCAAATCTTGAGGTCTATCCTCTAATATTAATTCCATCAAGGCTGGTTAATAATAGAGCCGCTTTTTGCTCGTCTGTCTTAGGCTTATTGCTCCTTAGGAATAGCTCAAATTGTGTTATAAAAGCGTCGATGTTAGCCGTTATTTTATATTTCTGCATCTCCGCGTAGGTTTCACGTCGCCATTGTTAGGGCTGGGAATCTTTATTTACTACAGGTTTCGAAGCGATACAATAATAGAAAGTGAGTAAATCGTGTATATCAAACGAATATATAATTTACAACCAATCAACGGTAATTTGATTGACAACACATCGGTATATAACGTATCCTCGGAGGCACTTCACACTCCAATTACTCTACAATAACTATTGCCCAAAACTGAGGACGATAGCTCCGACGCATCGCACCGACCTCAAACGTGGAAGATTCAGAAAGCCCGACCATTGAATAAAACCTGCGAAAAATATAAAACCCCGGGTTGTTTAATAGAAGAAATTTATTCTTTTTAAAAGGCGAAAGGAAATGTTACGATTATTCTTTATGTTTCGACGACAATTGGTATTATTAAATACATATGTAATGAATATAGATATATACATACATATTTATCTATATTCATATACATATAATCAGTACCAAATTTCCATTAAACGGTATGTGTTGTATTTCTTTTTCATATGTTTATTAACTTAAAACCTGATTAATAAATCTATTACAAGTAGGCACCATAAAAAATGCAGACATTCTTAAACTTTTGCTAAATTTAAATGATTATATATTACCAAGAAATCTTAAAGGCTAATAAGTTATAACTAGAGTTGTTAAATTGCCAACTTGCTTCAAACTCCAGACGCGAGCACGCACACTGAGTTGCTTAATATACGCGTTTGCACAATATGTGCTCGCTTTTCGGTGCACTAGGCAGGTAAGTAGCATAAAAAAATGCTCGAGGGCCGAGCAGAAACTCGAGCAGATGGTAGCTGGAGTTGAAGCTAGTCAGCAATTTAACAACTCTAGTTGAATATTGTGCGGACATGAAGAGAGAAAATTTTATCATTTTTTTAAATAACTCTATTTTTTTGATCATGCGTGCAAAATGTTTTATATACATTTATATCATTCGTTTAATAAATAATCATGATAATTGTATTTTATTTTAGTGTATATGTTAGGTGGTAAACAAGTTAAGACAATATTTAAAAAATAATAATGAAGAATTGAAAATCGTTGATACGAATTCGGGTCGGCCTTCAAGTCACCACTGCAAGGCTCTACTAAGTAGGCAAACGAGGATGAAAATCGAAAGGTAATGGACATGGAGGTCCTGAGAGAGGGAGAGGAGGACGACCTCGCGTCTGAAAGGGCAGGTCGACAAAGTTATAAAACTTAAGCAGATTAATCAAGACATGCCACTTACCCGAAGATGGAAGAAACTAATTAAAACAAACCCCACGCCTGTTGGACCTAATACAAGATAAATGAGAAGAGTTAAACATCTAACTAACTAATAAATATGATATGGACATTTCTTTCCAAAAATTGGCAAATTGACATTGTTTTAAATTTATTATAACTAGCTGTGCCCGGCCAAGCGTTGCTTTGGCTTAGTCCTATTAACTAAAGAATTAGTATGAATTAATAGAACATTTATGAAAATTTTAATATGATTATAAATAAATATAGACTTATACATTTTATATATTTTTTTTTTTGTGTGTCTAAAAGTTTTATTCAGAAACAAATAATTATAATTATGATATACACGAATAAAAAATATAAAAACGCGCTATAACTAAACGGATGGCATTGATCCGTGTATGGAAATCGTGTTGGATTTAACGATTTCCATTGTGATCTTTTGCCTGATAAAAAAGTATTCTTTGGGATCGTGAGTAATGGAGGTTATATATTTTGAAATTTGTTTTAGGAATTGGCTGCCCTCGGGACCTAAGTTACCGAGGGTCGTAGCTACTACTGGTACGAAAATAATATTGTTTAGGTATTTGTATTTATCCTCCTTCTTTCTCTCACTAGAAGAGATGAGGTCGGGAGAGGCGTTAGATTTGGCGAATACGTCCACTGCAGTGAAGTCCCAGCAGGCGTATAGGCCACGAGCCCACGGGATGATTGTTACTCCATCGGGTCTTTTCCCGTCAGTGGAGCTTAGGCCAGTGGGTTCTATTGTATTGGGAAAGCCGGCTTTCTTCAAAGATTGTCCGATTATTTTATTTATTGTGGCATGACGGGGATGCCGCCCCTTGCTGTATTGGCAGTGTAGAGGATGATGGCCGTTTGCAAGAACGGGTTGGCGGCAGAGGTCGCAGTTGAATGGGGACACAATGTCACAGCCGAGGCGTAGGCCTACAGCTATTCGGAGTTCCTCGCCCGACAGGTGTAACCCTAGGTTTTGGCTTGGTAGGGCCTCGAGCCATTCGTAACCCCCGGAGGATGCCCAATTGAAGTGGAGATTTCCCAAAGATAGGTTGTTCGAAGTGAGGTAAGCTACGGAACGTGCTATCAGTGGAAAGTCCCAATCCTTTTGGGTGGTTCCATTCGGGTGAGTAGCGGAATCCAGTTTGAGGTCTTCCCACGCCTGAAGGGCGCTGTCGAGGTGCGGGTCTTGGGTTTGAGTAATTTGCTTGATTAACTCATCCGTTGATAAACGGGATGAAATGAACCCTGCTAGTGAGAGTAGATGGGGGGGGGGGGTCGGATGCCTATACCACCACTCTTGGAGGGAAGGGTGGCTTGGAGCCATTGGAGAGGGCTAAATTTAAGGTTTAGGCACCTTTCGACTAGCAATTGGATTTTTTTTTCCATCGCGTGGAGTAGGTTAACGGCTAGGAAGACGGGCGAAGCGCGTAATGCATAGTTAATTTTGGGTATTAGGAGGAAGTTTTTTAAGAGAAAAAAGGCATGGTGGGGAGTTAGACGCTCCAGGGTGTGGGATATGGAGTCGATGAAGTCAGAGAAATGCTCTAAGAATGTTTCAGTTGTTTTGACGCCTCCAATGGCAGCGAAGTAATGAAAGTCATCCTTGATTTGACTGGGAATGGGAGAGAGAGTTTGTCAATTGTGAGATCTTTGGTGAAGATCTCACATTTCGATGTGTTTAGGCTGAGTGATATATTGTCTGCGAAGCCATTGATGATCTGTGGGATTTGCCGGACTGCTTCGGCTGGGCCGACCAGAAATCCGTCACCAAGGTACCATAAATTGCATGAGAAGGCTCCTAGGGAGGAGAGTTTATCGATGATAGTTTGAATCGCCAAACAGAAAAGGGCCGGGCCCAAAGGATCTCCTTGTTGGATCCCTTGGGATGATTTGATTATTTGGTCCCCAAAGAGTAGATACGTTGGGTTCCCATAGCTATTTAACAGAAACTGATGTAATTCCGGAAATTGTTGTATGAACGGTTCAATAAAGGCTGCTCGGTTTACGCTGTTAAAGGCGTTTTTAAAATCAAGTTTCACCAGGAGGTCATTTGATGAAGAAGACTCAAGAAATGTTCGAGCTACATGGGAAGCAGCCTCGCATCCTCCTTTCACGCCAAAACCAAGTTGGTTTGGGAGGAGAGAAGCCGTTAAAGGTGAACGGATTCGAGAGGTTATTATTTTGGAAACCATGCGTCGGAGGACTGATCCAACAACAGTGGGTCGGATCGAACCATCTGGTTTTTTAAAAGCAATTAGTTTTCCACCAAATAGGAGAGGAACTATTTCAGAAGAAAAATGTCCCCGCCTTATTATGTTACAAAGGTTGGTTAAGTTGGCTAGAAGAGCATGTGAACCGCTAAGTTGAGGTTTGGTGAGGTCCTGAAGGTAAATTGGTCGTATACCATCGAGGCCCCCGGCTGAGTCATTTTTAAAAGACATAAGAGCTTCGGCTACTTCTTGGAGAGTGAAGTCCATGAGGGGAATATCTGAGACGTTTAGGAGGTTAGGGGGTAATGGATGACCTTCGGGGTGTTTTTGCTGGAGGAGGTCGAAGGTGGTATTGGTATTTGGCGCTATTGAGTCATCCGATTCCAGGATTTTAAGCGCTGAACGGATTTCCATGTTGTTGATTTTGTTGGCTATCCTTTTAGCTTTGTTGTCAACTGGGTGATGGTTGTGCTTCAAGGGTGGTTTTAAGGGATTAAGGAGATCAAATTCCAAGATTGATGCTTTAATGTCTTTTGAGAGGTGCTTTGTAGCAGGGTTTGAAATGGGGCAAAATTTTATCACGTCATGGATTTTACGAACCTACTATTTTTAGTATATATATAATAAGACAAATTAAATGCAAATTCTGTATTAGTCATCAAATCCGACTAAAATTAAATGTTTTTAAAAAAATTGCTGATTTTTAATATAATAAAATAATTAATTGAAGGATATATAATTATTAAAAATATGCTTCTATGATCGACTACGTGATAATAATGGCAAAAACTGCCTAATTTAAATTTTTTTCATTTAATTTAATTAGTTTGTTAACCCCAATAATTTTGGCCGTATACTGTAACATTTTTATTATACTTTTAAATATCTAATTCGAGAAAACTTGAGCCTTGTATGTATGACGTCATTATTGTATATGATAATATAAATAAAACTGGTCGGGAAATGTCCGATATTTTTAATACGAGAAGGTATTTTAGGAAATCTAAAAAGCCATTTTACCCCTGGCCGCCCTGGGCATCTACGGCTAAATTTTCGCGCAAATCGGGCAGGTAGTTTCAGAATTTAGCCCTTTATTAAAACTAAAAGGAATTTTAAGATTCTGCAAAAGCTATTTTACCCCTGGCCGCCCTGGGAACCTACGGGCAAAGTTTTGCGCGAATTGGGTCGGTAGTTTCAGAATTTAACCCTTACATACATACATACATACACTTTACTTTATTTACATAGATAGCATTAACGTGACAAATGTAGTATAAATAATTAATTAATTTATTAAGTTGATCTCTAAAACTTCTTTTCATTACCTTACTAGCGATTAACTTTTCTATGCTGTAAGGTTTCAAAGTGTCTTCATTCTTTAAACATTGGACATCATCAAAAGAAATGTATAATGTTTCTAACTACTCGGGTGGCAATCAACCCCGTTAAAAAATACTGGAAAAATATTTCTCAAGCTTGTTATCATTTATCCATTTTCATTAAATATTAATTACTTTATGAGGAAGGAGGAAGCCAGGGGCTTAGGCAGGATTTTATTTTAGGAGGGGTTTTCAAATTTTTCTTCAAACATCAAAAAAATTTATAGGAATTTTTTTCGCAATTTGATTAATGATCTATATACATAATGTTGCATCCATCTGAGTTTGTCCAACCAATTTAGTTTTTAGATTCTACTGAGGCTGGTGTAAAGAAGATGGGAACATAGAAAGATAATTTGGTATTAAAAAATTAACAACGCATTATGTCGGTGATGTCTCACTTTGTAATTGTCCCTACTGTTCTAAAAATTGAAAAAAAAACAAATTATCTAAGCCCATCAGAACTTCTCCATTTCAGAAGTCCCTAGCTACTATTAACACTTTTAAGCGTTCTTCGACAGGCGCAGGGCTCGATGGCCTGAGTCCATCCCACCAACTAGAAATATCAAATCCCGTAATAGACCGCTCAGGAGTTTTCTTGAGCTCTCTCACCACCCTCATTAACATCATAACGAAAGGCCAAATCGCCGAAATTGTAGCCCCACATTTCTTCGGCGCTACTCTAGTATCATTTTCAAAATCAGATGGCGGAATTCGACCTATAGCAATGAGGCCTTTTATGCAGACTCCGTTCCAAACCGATCATAAAACGCATCAAAAGTAAGGCTGTGGAAATCCTTGCTCCTACACAACTCTGATTGGTGTAAAAGGAGGAGGCGAAATTGCTTCACACTCGGTAAGAATTTTTCTTACCACCCGAACCCCCTCAGTGATCGCTAAAATTATTTCAAGAATGCTTTCAACTCCATTTATCGTTCCCACTTCCTTAATGAAACATACAAACATTTCTCTGAATACTCCGCATTTCTTGATGCATGCTATTTTCAATATTACAATTTCACAATCATATCATAGTGAGGTATTCAACAAGGCGACCCTTTAGAGCCGCTTCTGTGTTCCCTAGGCATCAAAACTTTAGTTGATAGCCTTGCAACAAAGTTTAATTTGACTTTAAACATTTGGTACCTTGACGATGGT
This sequence comes from Gordius sp. MW1, assembly GCA_964036665.1. Classification (NCBI taxonomy): domain Eukaryota; kingdom Metazoa; phylum Nematomorpha; class Gordioida; order Gordea; family Gordiidae; genus Gordius; species Gordius sp. MW1. Next base: position 26,408,660 of record OZ038527.1, read on the forward strand.
GCCATTAAAGGCTCCCCCGAAGTTGTTTTTGCCGCTTTGAGGTACCTGGAAAACGAATCAACTAAAATTGGATTAACGCTAAATCAAGCTAAAACCGAAATTTGTCCCCTTAATACACCTCTTTAGCAATCAGTACCAATTATCTAACAAATTAATAGACTTTTCCACTTTGACCCTGCTCGGATCCTTAATTGGAGGCTCTATTCCCATATTAAAATTGTTAGAAGAAACCAGTCGCAGACTAGCAGACATGAAAAGCCTATTCAAACACCTTCCTGCCCACCAAGCATTTTTTCTAGTAAAAAACTGCTACTCAATCCCTAAACTAATGCACAGCTTCCGGTCCTCTGCAGTGTTCTTACATCACGAGGCCTTGTCCAAGTTGGATGCAGAACTTAAGTCCTTAACCGAAGAAATAACCAATCTAGCCCTAGGCTCCACACACTGGCAACGGGCTTGCCTTCCAACAAAACTGGGTGGCTAGGCTTAGGCTCAATAGCCTCCGTATCTCTTTCCGCATTTATATCAAACCGCCTGCCCAATGAAAGCATCATTTCAACTTAGATCCCACTACCTAACAACTTATTCGACGTCGCCTTCCAACAATGGAAGGAATCTTTAACGTTTCTACTCAATTCAAACTCTCAAAAGTGTTGGATTGGCCCCCTGTCCGAGTGCCTCTTAAAGTCTCTAATTAATGGCGCTTCGGCAGAGGAACTTCCAGCGCTTAGGAGCTTAGCTTCACGCTCAGGTAACAAATGGCTCGAAGCTTTCCCAAGCCGTAACCTCGTATCACTCTTATCCAACAACGAATTCAGCTTTGCAGTAGGCCTAAGAGATGCAATATAGTTGCTGAACACACTTGTTCACTTTGCAATAATTCAGTAAAATCGAATGGCCATCATGGCCTACACTATCACCGCAACAAAGCCCGGAACCTTCGACATACCGCGGCTAACAAACTTATACAAAACTATTTTACCAAAGCTGGTTTCCCTTCTATTCTCGAACCCACAGGCCTCTGTGAAGACAACAAACGACTCGATGCCCCAACTTTCTCAGTTTAGCATGGGACTATACATGTACTGACGTATTTACCCCATCTAATCACAACAAAGATCCCTTGTCTTCAGCCGAGGCTCTGAAAATTTCAAAATACTCAGAAATTAACAATACTACTATAATTTTTTTGTCTCATTGCGACAACCACCCTAACAACCTTTGGCCCCCAAGCCTTACAACTTTTCAAAAAGATAGGGAAACAAATCTCATTACTATCCCATGAAAATCACGAATCGTTTTTTATACGACAGAAAATCGGCATAACTATCTGTAAATATAATTCATTAGCCCTAGCGGAATGTTTTCCCAATATTTACGATTCTTAATTTTTTAATTTATTTATCTCACCTTCAAAATATGTCATGCTCTTTATAAAAATAATAAATGATACGATAATAAATAATTACTTTTTAAACTAACCTGAAATTCCTCTATGAAATTATTTTTCAGTTGTTTCCGCTTTTCAACTGACAGCATTTAATGCCTATGATAGGTGTACATTAACATTTAAGGTTCTAAATTTGTTATTAATAACACCTGCTTAGGCCAATTTAGAGTCCTGTTAATTGTTTTTTATTGGGCTGAACTCAATCTAAGCTTGGTGCTTCTGTTATGCCCGTCCAAAAAATAATGTTTTTAAGCCCTAATAAATTTTAAACAAATTATGAATTCAGAATCTGAATTTATTTTGTGGCTTACAATAAATTTAATTGCTAAAAAGTGAGAAAAACATAAAAATTTCGATAAATGATTTGTTGAAAATTAAATTATTTTGCAATGATAAAAATAAATTTTCATTTCAATATCAAATTCTGGGCTTTGCAGTTAAAACAATTATTTAAAGTATAATTTGAGAAGCCCGATCAATTTAGTAGAATCCAAGATGCAGCAATCTTCTGAAACCTGATTGAGGCTTTAAATAGATCCAAAATTGATTTTTTTTAATTCTTAGTTGATAAAATTATCAATTTAACAATTTTTTAATAAAAATTCATTTATTTCATGGGCGTAGCCAGCATTGGAATTAGAGGGGCAATAATGAATAAGGGAGGGCAAAATAAACTTTTTTGAAATTTTAGCCGTAATTTAATATATTTCAACAAATTTTTGGATTTTAAAGGGGGCACCGGTCCCCCTCGCCCATGATTTATTAGAGTAAAACTGAGTATTACGCCGCTAGCGTACTTATTAAATTTTGTATTGCATTACATAAGTTTTGACAAAAATTTCCGGGGGGGGTGTTTCATCCCCAAAACCCTCCCCTTAAGTAGACCACTGGAGGGAGCTATCATACTTAAGCCCTAGTAATGTAAGCCATTGTAATAAAAATCATTATATTATTAAACCCGTTTTAAATTAGTTTTTATCTACCTCTGAATCTATATTTTAAGGCACGACATGCTACTGAGGTAATTATTATTAAACACCTAAGGATATTTATTTATAAAGCGAACTTTAGGTAGAGAAATTTTTGCCAAGGATTATATATTAACAATCCCAAAACTTTCCAATATCGCTTACTTTAAATGCACAAATGTAGATCACCCTTTTTATAGTAAAGTAAAATTTTTTATAAAATGTGTTTGCATTTGGATTATTTGTGTGAACATTGATACATCTAACACACGTTTTTGATAATTAAACATTGTTGAATGAACATATATTTATCGCACAGTGGCATGTTTAAAGAGATAAATGAATTAATGGATATCAATATTAAGTCGTATATAAGTGCAGAAAGATTAAGTAATGTGGGCAACTAAGACAAGGTGTATATAAGAGAAGAAATGGAATTATAATATAATAACAAAAAAGAAAGTTAGGGCTAAGTCCTCTGTTTGAAAATAATGTTAGATTAAGTAATTTCTATGTTCATGTAAATTAATTTATAAGAAAAACATATAAATAAAATCATACAATGTCTAGGTACTTTAATATATGTTTCATACACATTATTTATTAAAATTTGGATACTTGATATTTGAACAATTTGGTTTTATTTATTACAAAATTAGTAGTTAATCAACATCCTTAAATATTTTTTTTGTCAGAATGAACATTTAAAAACTAACTAAGTCCGCTTATAAAAAAACAAGTTTATTTGTGCCCTTTAATTATTTAGATTTACGTTCATTTAGAAAAAATGTGCATTTTTAGAATGTTTATTGCTTCTTGTTTGAAAACTTTTGTAAACACGAAGGAAATGATAGGATTGAAGGTAAATATGAAATAAAAAAGTAAGGATATTATATTGATAAGTATTTTTTGTGTTAGAGGATCAGAACTAAAAGTTTTGTTTGAAAAATTAAATGATAAAGTTTCATTTAAATAAATGACAAATATAAACAACGAGTATTGAACTAAATCGTTTTCGCGAGCCTTTCTGGTAGAAATTAGATTGCGACCAAGATTAGATGGGATACAGTTATTAGCCTGTGACGTATTTGATTGACTTAATCCGATATTATTTGACGTACAAGAAAGTTGTGCGGTTCCCTTAGTTTTCATGTTGGCAAAAAACTCTCTCTGTTTTCGCATATATCGAATTATAATTAAGTAAATCACCAGGATTATACAGGAATTTGTGTATTGCCATATTAAATGGGCTTTGAACAAAGCCGGTTCAAAATTATGATAATTTTGGAGACACGTAGAAAAAAAATTGTTATACATGATTCCACCAACACTATTTTGTAGGATTCGAACTACAACGCTTACAGTCCAAATGATTCCTATTTGTATGTATGTATATTTGTTCGAAGTCACCTTTTTGCTTATGACGTTAAAGGGAAAACAAACGGTAAGGAAACGATTCAAAGCTAATATCAATAAGTCTATGGAATGCGACATAAAAGCGATTTCCGTGAGCATACCAATAATAGTGCAGAATAGAGGATTTTTGACAAAATTTAGCTCAAAGTATTTTAAGACATAACTTATACCTGTACTAAGACCTCCTATGACGTCCGTAAGTGCAATGTTGGATATGATAATCATGGCTGATTGTTGTCTAAGCTTTTTAAGACTCCATATAAGCAGCAGTAAGCAAGTATTACCAAAAGTACCAATAATAGTTGAAATAATAATAATGCTTAAGAATATTCCGTTAATCCATAAGTAATCTTCCGGGTTTGCCATAAAGTTATAGACCTATAGATGTTTTGAAAATAACTTAAAATGTAACATTCATGACATAATATGTGCGAAGATTATTAAACCCATTAACTTAAAATGTAACATTCATGACATAATATGTGCGAAGATTTTTAAACCCATATATCATTTGTAATGACATAAGAATATTTAATAAAAGTAAAAACTTTGAAAAAGGTCTTTCATAGTGATATTATTTTGATGGACCTAAAAGTAAATGATTGATTTCAATATACATAATTTATGCATTGGTGTCAGAATATAGATAGTCAAGTCAACATTAATCCTCACACTAATGTTTTAGCCTTCCCAAATTAGTTACTCGTTGACAACCACAATATGTTTTAATTATTGCTATAAAAACGCTAAATGTAAAAGTAATAAATCTTTTTTGGCTTAACATATATATAATAACGGCTTATGCGATCCTTAAGTATAGAGTATAAAACTATATGATACCCACCAATATTTGTTAAATTCTTTCAAAAGCCAACTTTCAAACTCAACGAAAGACACTTTTATTATCCAAAAATAAGATTTTATTGCAAATTTAATTTATTTTAACAGCGTGGAGTTTATAGATTTTATAATATTTTCGCCGCCCTTATGTCTCAAAACGACTTTAGAAATAAATATTTTACATTCCACAAAAAAATATCACTGTATATCAAGTCAGTTTAATATAGGTTGACTTAATAACTTTAATTTCTGACAATCTATCTACCTTCTCACGTACATTAAATGGTTAATAGTCTAAATGAAAATGCCTAACGTAATACATTATGATGGATTGATTATTAGAGCATACAGCTCAATCTAATTTATAAGCAATGGTTGACAATAAACATTGCCACTTTTTAACTCAAATATGATATAGTTATGTGCGGTATTCTTGAATGAATACTTCCTACTATTATTTAATGTGACCTTCACCATCTATATTAAAATAGTAAATCAAAAAATAATATTTATTGGATTGGGATTGAAATTTAACATGAAAACATCAAAATAGGGCTGAGCTCGAGCCGATGAAAAAGCACTGCTACACACTATCATCATATCAACTTGTATCTTTTATTTAAGTTTTGTATTATGCAATTAAAAATTAGAGGATTCATTTTGTAAAGTTGTTTGAATAGTTTGTACAATTGAATTTCTTGGATTATTAAAATATAAATAAAAATTTTGCTTTATTTGTTTCAACGATTCATTGTTTTACTCATTTTTTTTACGTTTTTTTTTTCACTGGGTTCGTTTCAATGTTGATAAAAATATCTGAAGGCCGCCGCCTTTAATAAAAGACTCTTTTAATTGTCCCTCAATACTCTAAAGAATCTAATCAAACGTGGTTACCATCTGAGTAGCAGATTTTATTCATCTACTGATTAATCAGAAAAAGATAATTCATAATTATACTTAGCCTAAAGGCCACTATATAGCAAAAGAAACAGCCAGAAGTTCATAAATTTAACTCTGACTTAAAATGAATATCGAAATACTGATGTCTCCAACCTAATAATATGACTTATACATAAATGATTGAATAAAATATAATTTATATGCCTTGTCATGTGTTTTATATTATATATGCCTTTTGAGTAATATTAGTTATCATATAACAAAAGTATGAAAAACACATAAAATTGGAATAAGATTCATTAATGACGATCTTTAATGAAGGAAACCATGTTGTTACATTTCATGAAAAACCCCGTTAATAATAGCACGGTAGTGATGCTAACTAGCACGTCTTAGAGACCGAGCTGTTGAAAGGAGTTAACAGTTTACATCACCTTCAAAGAGTCATTGTGAGAAGCGCGCTTAAATGATTGCTCTTGTTTAATGATACTCTTCCCTAGGTTTCTAAATTTTAGATAAAATTTCTATGGGGCGAGCGTTTTTGATTTTATAGGACCGCCACATGTGCTCTATTTAGCTACATTCAACCTATCATTCTCAGTATTTTACATTATTACTTATAATATGGCTTTTATGCACACCATAATATAGCTCTAGCAGACCGCTGGGCGCCCCAGCGTTACATTCCTATAGCACAGTCACCTATTAAGTTCTATTGTCATCAATATAAACTTAATTTTTACAGCGAGTTTTTGACTTGACGCATACCCTCCACTTCTTCCACATGAAATTGAGACTGTCGTTATAAAAAAGTCTTAATTATAATCCGAGAAAAATTATGATTATGGACCATCTCAACTCTAGGTTTAATAAATGAACTAATTAAGTAAGAGTGTATGTTACCAATTAAATGCCATTCTTTAATTGAATATTAATATTTATCTTAAAAAATTTAAATTATGCCAATATCACATAATAAATACAATAAAAAAACATATATGGAAGAAATTTTTATAAATAGTTAAAATAAAAAATAACGTTAGAGCCATCTATAATATATTTCACCATTGACCTACCTATAAATGCAATAGTTATTTACTAAATTTTAATGACAAAATCAGCTCTTTTCCAATTTATTGTATTAGTAATTGTATAACCCTGCATCATTTATATCGTGTCAACCAAGTCCAATTAGCCAAAGTTTAGGCTCTAATTCGATAAGGTTGCAAGTTGCAACGAACCTCCGTTGAAGCTTGGCAAATATTATTCATACTGGTATATTTGAACCTTATGTTGTGACAAATTGACATTTTTAAAAATAAATTTTTAAAGGATAATAAATAACTTTACCTACGACGGTCCCAAGTCCGTGTGCAGTGGAGGGTTGGCGTCAGGTCGGAAGCCGGCTATCAAAACCAACTCCAAAATTATGATAGTTTAAAACAAGATTTTACGAGAAAAGGCTAGGGCGTCCTCCACAAACGAGCACTGCATACCCCGCCCTTGCAATGTGAAAAATACACTAGGGTCACTGCCCAACTCATAACGAAGGCGGTTAAGGAAATTAGTTAATGAAAGAATGCGAATAACGTGTTGGAATGTGGGAACGTTGACGGGGAAGAGCATCGAGGTCACACAAATGCTAAAAAGAAGAAAGGTACACATCGCCTGCCTACAAGAGACGAAGTGGAACAGAACGAAAGCTCGGAAATTAGGAGAAGGATACAAGCTTTTCTACAGTGGATCACCATATCGTAGAAACGGGGTCGGTATCGTTCTAAGCGATCGTTCAAAGACAAGGTGATGGAAGTCAAGCGTTGTTCCAACAGGCTAATGTGGGTGAAGATTGCAGATCAAGAGGGCCTCCTAACCGTTGTGTGCCCGTATGCTCCCCAAATTGGGTGTTCGGAATCAGAGAAAGACATGTTCTTCGATTTATTGGAAAAGGAAATACAAGGAATAGGACAGGATATTTTCAAAAGCGCGAAAATCATATTGACCTATAGAAGTGGGAAGCATTTTAGTCAAATGACTATTTGCGTATACGGCGAAAGGACTATGGAGTATCAAGGATTGCAAAGTAATACCGGGAGAAGAAATCGCCAGGCAACATCATGCCCTTGTTATGGATCTTGACAGAAGACTATTTCCGGAAAGAAGGTCTATGAACCTCGAATTCGATATGAAAGGCTAAAGGATACTTCAGCAAACAAAAAATACCATCAAAAAGCCTCCTCACTCTTGGGTGCAAGGAAGTTGCAAAGGGACGTAGACGACGATTGGGAAACGCTATCTAGGGACATTAAGGAAACAGCGATTCATGTTCTAGGACAGACCAAAGGAGGCAAAGCTATGAATAGGGAGCTATGATGGTGGGATCAATCGGTTAGGGATTTCATCGAAGGAAAAAAAAATCTATATAGACGGTGGCATAAATCAAAAAAGTCGGAGGATTATCAAGAGTATAATGACGCAAAGAAGACCGCAAAAAAGGCCGTTGCAATAGCGAAGAATGCCGCGTTAACCGAGATGGCAAACAAACAGGAAAACAAAGGGGGCGGCGATAGGCTATGTACAAATTGGCCAAAATAAGGGGAAAAAAAGACGCAATGTCGGAGTAAAATAGTCACAAACGAGGAGGGTCAAACCTTATTCAAGCCGAAAGAAGTGATGAAAATGGAAAGGATATTTTAAGAATTTATGAATATTGCAAATGACAAGAATTCCCTTCCCAAAATTGAGCCTAATATAAGTATGGTCGAACTCTTTCAGGAGGATAAAGTTAGTACACAAATGAACGATGCAAAAATTAAAAGCAAATGACCCAGATGGAATACCTATGGAAGCATTGCTCGGATGTCGTGAAGAAGACCACCATGACAAACTTTCTTATCAAGATATTGGTAGAAGAGCGCCTACTGAATGGAGAAACACTAGTGACGGGGGAAAACCGAGAAAATTTTCGGTCTTGAGACGAGAATTTGAAAAACTGACCCGAGATCGAGACGAGAAATTTAATGTCGAATGAGACGAAATTTTTTAGGCGAGATCTCGGGTTTTTATTGATCATTCGATTTTAGTAAATTGTTATTTTAATATGCCTGATTTGCATTTAAGGTATTAAATATAAATCAACACGATAGAAATATATATGATATTAAAATAACACCCAAGTGTAGTAAGTATGATATATTTTCGCAAAAAGTTTAAAATTTGGCAATTTCAGTTCAATTACCTAAGTATGGATGGCACTTAGGGTATGTGAATAATTTAATAATATCTCACATATATGTATCATTAAAATCATTGTTACAAAATTTAGACTTAGAATGAGTTCTGATGGAGTAGTAGATACTAAAGTATATTTGAACTTTGCAGTTTCTCATCCTGCATGATGCAATAATTATAAATTGGTGTTCAATTAGGTTGAATATTCATAAAAATTACGCTAAGGTGGCTCGAGCTTTTGGGCACCCTAGCGTCATTTGTGCCTGCCTAACGATTTCAAAAATAGAACTGAGTATTCGAAGACACCGTAATACATTAAATCATGAGTTTTCTAGAAGTTTTATGCTTCAAATAATAATATATCTAATAAGACATTATGTGAATACATTATTTTATCACATACAATACTTTTTACATTATAAACTGGGGTGGCAGGTACATTCGATACTATAATTTCTATAGTTGTGGCAATTTCGCATTATAAAATAAATACACACCAACTTATACTGTACTAGATGAATAACTATTTAATGGCAAAGTTAGTTCGAATTGGAAGTATTATTTAGAATCCTAATTTGATTATAATGATTTTTGTCCTAAAATAAAATACGTGCACTTTAATTTAAAGTTTAAAACCTTATGTTCTTGATCCTATAATAAAGCTGCTTTTATTTTACAACGTTTTAATACGTGCAACAAGTTATTTATTTTGTAAACAATAATATTACTTAAAAGTCACTCGCACTTTGTGGCTTATAACGCTATAGTAAACATGTAATATTCTTTATGGGTTATAATTATGATGGTAATATCAATGGGCTAGAACATTTGCCTTAAATATGTTAAGGTCAACTTTGAGGTTTTAGCCAGGGTTAATGTTGTGTCTCAATTTGCCTTAATTAGGGAACTAAGTCAAATATAGGTGTTATAAATTTCGTCTGTTTAAATTTAACAGACACAGTTAATTTGATATAAATGTTATAATTTGCTAGAACTATTAAATTTAATAAAGTCTTATCAGTTAGTATATTTATTATATAAAAGTTTCAGCCCCAAAACACTCACAAGAGTACTTGTTAAAATTTATATTCTAACAAATTTCTTTAACTTAAATTTAAAAAGTGCCAATAAACACCACTATTCAATTCTAAATTTAATGCACAGTAAGGCTATTTTATATATAACAAAAAGCGATCCTTCCCTACTATACTTCAAGTTTATTTATAATTTTTTAATTTGCACTCCATAGAAAATGTTATCTATTGTCAATGAGATGTCGTGTCGCGCTATATTATTAAAAAGTGTGTGTGTTAAGGTTTTTTTTTAAAAATATTAAGGTATACCACTTGGATTTTTGTAACATTTAGTTAATAATTTTAATAAAACAGGACAATTTTTTATTTTGTATAAATTTTTCTTAAATGTCGAGACGATACAAGAATTCTCGCCGAGACGAGACCGAAATTTTTCTAGACCGAGACGAGATCGAGATTTTCATACGCTCCCGAGACGAGACGAGATTTTGCTTTCGATACCGAGACGAGATCAAAACACTAGCAAGCACGATTATACACGTATATAAAGGCAAAGCTCAAGACTGTGGCAATTACAGAGGTTGTCGTATCAGGAGATACTCGTGTATTTAAATGCTCCCTCCTTCCCCCCTCCTCCCCTCCTCCCACCCTTCCCCCCCCCCCCCGCCTCCCCCCCCCTTCCTCATGTCCCCTTATACATTGGTTAAGGATTTCCCCCACCCCTTTTAAAACGGCGTATCTCAGGCATACTTAATAGATTCTCCCCCCCCCTTTCTTTATACATTAACTACAAGTTCGTTGATTGACATTTCTATGATTTCTAACGAGTAGAACATCTGCTGTATTTCCTGTACTGATTTTAATATAGTAGCGTAGTACTGAACCTTAATACTTTATATGTGGTACTCCTTTAAGTTTAATTTTACTACGCGTGTGTGACTCCCCCCCCCCCCCCAACGCGCTTATACGTGTTTGTTATTTCCATCAACACGCCATTGAATTTCATATATACACTTTGATATTTATCATTATATTATTCCTGGATTTTTACGTAGTTTAATAAAAATGTAGAGAAAACAACAAAAGTAAGTTTTCCTTTGGGGGGGGGGGAAGGTTTATCCTATTATCGGCCCAATATATTCCCTATCTTCCACAATTCTCCCAATTTATTCCTGATTTCCCTTTAAATCATTTTAAATCATGTGTCCGCGCACCTTTTCTTTTCCTTATTCCGCGTGGAACATGATAGAGGTATCAAGCTAACTTGCCACTCCTTGAAGCTTAAATAAAGTGCCACTCCTTGAAGCTTAAATAAAGGATCTTAACAAGGCTGAAAAACGAGGTGGAAATATCGGCTAATCAATTCGGATTTGTGCCGGCAAATCCACAATCGACCCAATCTTCGCACTAAGACAAACGATGGATTAGTATGGTGAAAAGAGGAAAGACCTACATATGGTCTTTATCGACTTGAAGAAAGCTATTTTAGTAAAATCTGCTCATACGACGAAAGGACTTATGGAGTATCAAGGATTGCAAAGTAATACCGGGAGAAGAAATCGCCAGGCAACATCGTCCCCTTGTTATGGATCTTAACATTCAAGTAAAGAAGAAAGGTATATGAACCTGGAATTCGATACGAAAGGCTAAACGTCGACGAACAAAATTTGCTATCAAAAAGCCTCTTCATTCTTAGGTTCAAGGAAGTTGCAAAGGGACATAGACCACAATTGGGAGATGCTAACTAAGGCCATAAAGAAAACAGCGATTCGAGGTCTAGCTAGTACAGACCAAAGGAGGCAAAGCCACAAATAGGGAACTATGCTGGTGGGATAAATCGGTTAGAATTGTTATCAAAAGAAAGAAAATTTAAATTGACCGTGGCAAAAACCAAAAAAGGCGGGAAATTATCAAAATTATAGGAAGGCAAAGAGAGCCGCAAAGAAGGACGATGCAATAGACAAGAATGCTGCCTACAACGAATTTGCAAACAACTCAAAAAAGAAGGCGACAGGATTATGTACAAATTGACCAAGATAAGGAAGAAGAAAGGTCGCGATGTTCGAGTCCTAAAATAAGTCAAAAACAAGAAGGCTGAAACCTTATTCAAGCCGAAGGATGTGATGGAAAGGATATTTCAAGGAATGAATATTGCAAATGACAAAGATCTCCTTCCTGATATTGATCCAAACAAATTATGGTAGAACACTTTCAGGAGGATGAAGTTAGAATGCAAAAAGAAAATGTTAATGGCCTTGATAGTATACCTATGGAAGCATTGCTCAGATGCAGTGTAGAAATATTCTCGCGTGGCTAACCTCTTTTGCAAGATATTTGTAGAAGAGCGAATTCCTAAACCATCGAGAAAGCACGATTATATTTTTGTTCAAAGGCAAATGAGACTTTCAGGGATGTGGTAATTACAGAGGTATCAAGCCAACTTGCCACTCTTTAAAGCTTATGGAAAGGATCTTGGCTAAAATACAAGGTGGTAATATTAGGTAACCTTTTCGAATTTATGTCGGCAATCCCACACTCGATTCAATCTTCACACTAATATGTGTGAAAAGAAGAAAGACATACTCATAAGCTTTGTCGTCTTGGAGAAAGCTTATGACACGGCCCCTCGGGATTTAATATGGTCGTACTTGAGAAAACAAAATTTCTGTCGCATATATAAGGCTTAAGAGAAATATTAATAAAGCCTCAAATTTGCGCGTTGGACATAGACTTAAACCTTTTCAAGTTCAAGTTAGATCATCAATAATCTGCCTTAAGTCCCTTTTTTTAAATATATGGACACGATATCCACAGACATTCAAAAGCCATTACCCTGGTGTACGCTATATGTTGATGATATAGTATTATGCAAAGAGACAAAGGAGAATGTACTCGAAGAAGTCAAAAAGTGGTCAAAGCGCTTAGCTGGATATGTTTTAAAGGTCAACGATCAAAAAACGGTGTACATGGAAATGAACGGTACAAGCACCCCATCGCTAGATTACCATCTAAAGTACCCAAAACTAGACAGGCTTACATACCTCGGCTCGATGCTACCTCAAGAGGGAGGTTGCGTAACAAAAGTCAATGCTCATATCTAAAAAGGATGGCTTAAATGGCGAAGTATATCCGGTGTAATGTGCCACAAAAAATGCCAATATGGTTGAAGAGCAAAGCTTACAAATCCATCGTAAGACCGGTGTTACTCTATGATTAAACATGGGCATTAAGCACCACGGAAGGAAAGTTATTGCAAGCCACAGAGATGAGAATGATACGGTGGAGCTTAGGGTATACTAAGCTCGACCATATGACGAATGTTTCTCATGACAAAAATGGGTATTCAACCTATGGCGGACATGATTAACGAAAATCGGCTAAGGTGGTATGGGCATATACTAAGAAGGGACACGGATCACCTAGTAGATCAAAAAGTACAGGAAATGGAGGTACCGTGGAAGAGAGTAAGAGGACGAACCCGTGTCACGTGTAAAGGGCAAGTCGATAAAGTTCTGAAAACTAAAGAGATTAGTCAAGACATGGCACCCAGGTCAAGATGGAAGTAGCTTATCAAAACAAACCCCACGAATATGGGATCAAATAACTGATAAAGAAGAAGAAGAATGGATCACAAATAATAATAATATATTAAGGCGATGTTTGTCGCTAACCTACATATGCGAATGACAAGGGGGATATATATAATTAATTGGAATTCATTAATTTGATTTGTTATAATGAAATCTTTTTACTTTTATTACATTTTTGACAACCACCAAATGCAATAAACATGTCAATTAATGCTATAAAGTAGTGTTCATTGGGCAATATACAAAGTTTGTAGAGAGGAGGGGGACGGCACCCTCCATATAAATATATGGGAAAAAACTTATTAGCTAAAAGTTGTACACTATTTTTGAAACAGCTATGACCATAAAACCACTAAGATTTTGATTATACTCAATCTAATATTTTAACATCAACATATATATAACAGCTTCAAATTAATCTAATGCCTAACCATCTTTTCCATTTATAAAATTTTCTAAGGCTAATGAACGTTTAATTTTTTTTAATCCCATAATACATGGAAGAATATTTATTCTATAATTGAAACCTCTTAAATCTTAGTAAATATAGTACGTCTAACCTTTAAAAAACTGAAATTTGGAGACAGTAGAAAAAAGTTTTAAATGGGTGAAAGCATATAAAGAATCAATTGCACAAATACTAAAAACTTAAATTCATCCGACATTTGGCCATAGTTGATGTAAGGACTTTATTGCAAGATTAAAGGCAAGGAGATACTCTTGTTACTTTACCACCAATACCTTTAGAAATAAGTAAGATCGGTACCCAATTATTCAAAATAATTGGGGTCAGTTAAACTTGTCATGGAAATCAATCCAGCATAACTACCCCACAACAAATATAACTCATCATATCGATGGTTTAGATTACGGGCTGTAACAGATTGGAAGATCCTAATTAAAGTATTCCCATTTGTTATGGAAGCTATGACTGTTCAATGTGGAGACAATGTTTGGACACATGCGTGAGGCCAATATATGGGTTGTAGAAGGTATGAACATACACAAAAGGACGCATATATAATGGCCTACATCAACATCTCAACCAGTTAAATCTATAGCCATACAAAGTTGCAAATAAAAAAAAAGTTTAATTGTTATCGTCATTGTACAGCCTTTTGTATTGTTTTACGATTAATCAAATTATAAACCCATTCAACTGCAATTAATTCATTCAAAAACTCATATTATTTTAAAAGGATTTATTTAATTACCACCAGCAGCAACAATTAAATATCATGAGGATGCATTAACCAATGCTAGTTATTCCAGATATACCTCACATTTGCCAATATATTTATTATCAAATACTTTGAAATATATTTTAATATCTCTTAACTACTATCAGAGGATGTTCACAAACATTTTATGATGCTTTCCATAAAAGGTAAGCAATATAACCTACAAGTTTTAATATGAACTTTGGTGAATCCTTTGAGCCATTTTTTTTCAATATCATACAATTAATAAAACATTTCCCAGATACTCTTTTATATTATTAAACTTGCAAAATTCTTATAAATCATACAGCTTTAAAATTTAAAATGATCCCAACTCTAGTATCAATTGTTCAACTTATCCTCTTATAAATCAAGTTTTTATCCCACATGTTAATCTCTAAACCCCTATGCCCAACTTGTAAGCGACGAATATGCCTTGATAAACACAATTTTTTTTGGATTCATGGCCCTGTGTCTTCAAGGTGCCCTTCTTCTGGCATTACCTCCAACCTGCTTACCAATTCACCCCTGGCTTCTAACTTTGAAGAGGCTCCCATATTGCCAATCCCTAGCCCTGTCATCCCCCCACCCTTACAATGCTCCCCACTAATTAAACAACCGCCTGACTTATCTTGGAGCAATTCTTTTTTAACAAATTCATTTCCTAATACCATCTCTAGAATCCCAAGAGGAGCCAGACCTTCCATTCAACAATCTCTGCTAAATTTATCACTTCTATTATCAAAAACCCTTATAACTTAACTAATTGGGACAAACTTTTTAAATTTCCATATCATATCCTTTATGTTAGGGAACCTAATGAACATAATTTATCAAGTCTCATCAAGGAATCCCTTCTGTGTTTTAATACTGATGTTCCCATTACATGCACAAGCAAAACAAAACCCTTTCCACTGAAATTCTCAATTAACCAAACTGCCAAGCACATCTCAAATAAAATCCATAATTTTAATCCAAAAAGTGCCCTTAGAGCTTTTTATGATAACAACTCAATAGCCCCTTGTTGCCCTGACTCTTATAGGGAGCTAAATCAAAAACACCCACCAGCATCCTTAGCCAGTAAATACCCCACATCTCCATCATCAATAGTGCTTGAGTCTTCAGACATCCGTGAAGCCCTTAACTCCTTTCCTTTGGACTCCGCAGCTGGACTTGACGGATGGCGCCCAGTATATCTACAAGATTTACTCAATTTAAATAATTTAAATACTGAACCTCTTTTAAATTATATTACTTCTTTTTGTAATATCATCGTTAATAGAAAATTTCCTCATGAAATCATCCCTATTTTATTCGGTGCAAAACTAATCGCCATTAAAAAACCGGATAACTCAGTTAGACCCATTGCTATTGGAAGCCTTTTTCGCCGTATTATATCTAAGATACTCTGCAAACTCATAAAACTTTCCTTGTCCGCTAAGCTCTGCCCTCATCAACTCGGCTTCGGAATTAAAGGCGGCTGTGAGGCAGCCAGCCATGCTGGCCGGATCACACTTCAAAATATTTCTACCGAGTCCTGCTTTGTCAAAGTAGATTTCGCCAATGCTTTTAACAGTATTCGAAGAGAAACCCTTATTAACACTTTTTTAGCTGAATTCCCACAATTTTTAAATTACATTTTATTAAGCTATGGTTCTACAACCAAGCTTCGATTCGGCGAATACGTCATTGAATCGTCCGAAGGCATCCAACAAGGAGATCCATTAGGCCCTCCCTTGTTTTGTTTGGCCATTCATAATTTAGTCGAGGCAATATCATCTCAGTGTACCTTCGATTTAAATGTTTGGTACCTCGATGACGCCACCCTATGTGGCCGACCGGAAGCGATTAGTAAAGCTATAGAAATTATCAACAATTTTGAACTTACTTTAAATCTTAAATTAAACACGAAAAAATGTGAAATCTATCAGGCCCCTAACACTATTGACTTTCCCTTTTTTAAAACTTTTTTAGTTTTAGATAGAGAAAACATATCCCTTTTGGGATCACCTATTGGCGGTGAAAAATCTCTTTTAAATTTTCTTCATAAAAACCTCGAAATTTTAAAATCTAAAATGGAACTTTTAAAATGCTTGCCTGCACATCATTCTTTTTACATAATCAAAAATTATTTTAACATTTCAAAGATTAATCATTGTTTTCGCTCATCTGGTGCATTTTTACACCCAGAAGTTTTAAAGTCGTACGAAGGCTTTTTAGAAACTTTATTAGAAAAAATTTAAAATTTAACACTAATAATTGGGTTCAGGCATCCCTTCCAACCAAATCTGGAGGATTGGGAATTCGTCCTCCCGGCGGCATATCGCTAGTTGCTTTTATTTCCTCTTTTAAGTCGGTCCAAAACTTAATTTTTAATCTCACAAAACATGATTCCGACCCTCTGCTAACTCAAGCCTTAGAGCTTTGGAATTTGAATGTCACACCCGAGACCGTTCAACCTCAAAGTACGAGACAAAAGGATTGGGATTCTGGACTCGTATAGCGCTCCGTTGATTACCTTTTATCGAGCAGCGACGATGCCAGCATTACAACCTTAGGTCCCTCGCTTTTGATGGTTCCGGTCACGAGTGGCTTGAAGCCTATCCCAGCAAACTTTTGGGAATGCTGCTTGAAGACTTTGAGCTATCATATTCCATAGCTTTAAGGTTGGGGATCAGCTACAGCAGAGAATTCAATTGTCGAAATTGTCTTTCCACTGTAGACGAATATGCTAGGCACCCTCTACACTGCCTAGCAAACAAATATAAATATGTTAGGCACACTAAAGCGAATTTATTAATTCAAGCTGCCCTCAAAAAGGCAAAAATCCCCTCATTTCTTGAGCCGTCAGATCCCTCTCTCGAGGGTAGGATGCGCCCTGACGGCTCTTCTCTAGTCCCCTGGCAAAATGGCCTATCCCTCAAATGGGATTTTACTTGTATTGACCTATTTGCCCCTTCCCATTTTAATTACGACCCTATCGCTACAGCAGAAGGGCGTAAAACTACCAAGTACTCTGCCCTTTTGGCATCCAATATTTTTATCCCTGTCGTTGCCTCGTGCTCCGGTTCCTTCGGTAAACAGGCAATGGGAGTTTTTAAAGAAGTCGGAAAACGCTCACCGAAATCTAAAATTTCTGCATCCTTTTTATTCAGGCAACAACTAGGGATTCTTGTTGTACGATACAACTTTAAATCCTTCGCCGACTCATGGCCCGTTTTAGAAGATAATGATATAGATCTTTGTATTTAACCAATATGTCTTTCTTTATTTATATACTTCGCTTATTTATGTAACCTTGTTTCGTGAAAATAAACTTTTTAACCAATAAAAAAAAAAATTTAAGTATAATTAAGATTACAATCCGAAATTTCCAAATTATAACCCCACATACCTAAGGTTTGTGGAAAACACTTTTAGATTAAAAATTCTGGCTTCGTAAAAAATCAATAATTTAATGTTATAAAGCACTAGTTGCTGATTCGTCAATCAAATAAAATTACCCTAAGGCTCTTTGGTATTTGCTATATCTTAATTTCCTGTTACATTATTCAATTTACCGTTCAAACCTATCTGTCAAATAATATCATCATGACTTTGGGATATTATTCGTGGTTAAATGCAATTTTCTTTGGTATAATTATATTAACTACTTTATTAGGTACCATCGGCAATACATTTATATTCTTTCTGGTATGGAGAAAAAATTTACGGTCACAATCGGCCATGATCATTATATCCAGCATAGTTCTAAGTGATACGTTAGGTGGCCTGTCTACTGGTATAAGTTATGTGATCAATTATATGCGACCTTTAATATTAAAAAACGTAATGAGTTGCATTATTTTTGGAATTCTTTCTGATATTGCATTTATGACTCACTCCGAGCAGTTACTGGTGCTCGCTATCAATCGTCTGCTTCTCGTTTGTTTTCCCTTTATTTCGGCCAAGGAACCAATAACATCTTGGTGGGCAACCATAGTTCAAAAAGGCATGACGTGGATGATAAGTATAGTAGTCCTATACTCAATGGATGGTTGGTGGTAGTGTGTATTCTATTCCACCTGCTTGGTGAATTATCACATTTATAAAATGCCAATCTTTAAGGCCCATATTATATGGCAATATACTAACTCTTTTGCCACTTTGGTAATGTACGTTTTAATATTCCGTAGTATGCGGAAACAAAGAAGGGTCTTAATTCATTGGTCGAGAAATATAACCGGGCAGAGCGCCCATTTATCAACCAATCACTCAGTTAAAAGGAATATAACCATATCTTCAATCACACAACCAAATACAAATAAAGGAGCTCAGAGGCCCTATAAAAAAGCTCGCGAAAAAAGCGTTGCAATCTATTCCTTGCTTGTTTACTTTTTTGTAACTCTTACTTTCAATTTTTACCACAAACAACTAAGTTCAAATCCAATAGCTCAACTGATTGGTTCACAATTTATAACCTTAGCCTTTTACTTTATCTTCCCGTTTAATTCCATTATATCTTTTGTGTTTACTAATATATTCAAAAATGAAACTAGAATTTTTATAAACAAATACAGTTTTCTAAAGATTATAAGGAAACAATTTATTTTCCTGAAATATCTATTTGTAAATAACATAAACTATATGAAGTTTTTAAAATATTTTAAATAATAATATAGCCCATTTGTCAATATCCTAACACTACCTACGACGGTCCCAAGTCCGTGTGCAAAAAGTGGAGGGTTGGCGTCAGGTCGGAAGCCGGCTAACTCCAAAATTATGATAGTTTCAAACAAGATTTTACAAGAAAGGGCTAGGGCGTCTTCCACAAACCACGCGCACTGCCCCCCCCCGTGCAATGTGAAAAATACACTAATGTCACTGCCCAACTCACAACGAAGGCGTTTAAGGAAATTATGTTGAAAGAATGCGAATAACGTGTTGGAATGTGGGAACGTTGACGGGGAAGCATCGAGGTCGCACATATGCGAAGAAGAAGAAAGGTACACATGGCCTGCCTACAAGAGACGAGATGAAACAGAACGAAAGTTAGGGAATTAGGAGAAGGATAAGCTCGACAGTGGGTCACCAAATCGTGAAAACGGGGTCGGTATCGTTCTAAGCGAATCGTTCAAGGACAAGGTGGTGGAAGTCAAGCGTTGTTCCGACAGGCTAATGTGGGCGAAGATTGCAGATCAAGGGGGTATCCTAACCGTTATGTGCGCGTATGATCCCCAAATTGGGTGTTTGGAATCTGAGAAAGCATATTCTTTAATTCATTGGAAAAGGAAATACAAGGATTTGTACAGGAAGAAAGGCTAATTATTGGGGCAGATTTGAACGCTCACGTAGGGAAAGATCGTTTCGGGTATGAACGCAATCATGGATGCTATGGGCATCTGAAGAACAAAGAAGGGGAAAAACTTCTCCAGTATCCCAAGCATATGACATGGCGATCGTTATATTTTCAAAAACGCTAAGATCATAGTGTGACCTATAGAAGTGGGAAGCATTGTAGTCAAATTGACTATTTGCTTATACGGCGAAAGGACTTATGGAATAAAAAGGATTGCAAAGTAATACCGGGAAAAGAAATCGCCAGGCAACATCGTCCCCTTGTTATGGATCTTGACAGAAGAGTATTTCTTGAAAGAAGAAAGGTCTATGAACCCCGAAGTCGATACGAAAGGCTAAAGGATACGTCGACGAACGAAGAATACCATCAAAAAGCCTCCTCACTCTTGGGTGCAAGGAAGTTGCATAGGAACGTAAACGACGATTGGGAGACGCTACCTAAGGACATTAAGGAAACAGCGATTCATGTTTTACAGACCAAAGGAAGCACAGCTATGAATAGGGAACTAAGGTGGTGGGATCAATCGGTTAAAGATTTCATCAAAAGAAAGAAAAATCTATGTAGACGGTGGCATAAATCAAAAATAGACGGAGGATTATAAAGAATATAGGGACGCAAAGAGGGCCTCAAAAAATGGCCGTTGCAAAAGCGAAGAATGCCACGTACATCGAGATGGTAAACAAACTGGACCATAAAGGGGGCGATAGGCTTATGTACAAATTGGCCAAGATAGGGGAGAAGAAAAGTCGGATGTCGGAGTTCTTAAAATAGTGAAAAACGAGAAGGGTCCCACCTTATTCAAGCCGAAAGAAGTAATGGTAAGGTGGAAAAAATATTTTAAGAAACTTAAGAATAATGCAAATGACATGGATTCCCTTCCCAAAATTGAGCCAAATATAAGTATGGTCGAACTCTTTCAGGAGGATGAATAGGACACAGATGAACAAAATGCAAAAGGGAAAAGCAAATGGCTCAGATGGAATACCTATGGAAGCATTGCTCGGATGTCGTGAAGAAGGAGTCACCACCATGACGAACCT
Organism: Gordius sp. MW1; assembly: GCA_964036665.1. Taxonomy (NCBI): domain Eukaryota; kingdom Metazoa; phylum Nematomorpha; class Gordioida; order Gordea; family Gordiidae; genus Gordius; species Gordius sp. MW1. The sequence continues at coordinate 26,429,684 of OZ038527.1, forward strand.
CCTCAACAAGATTTTGGTAGAAGAGCGAATTCCTAATCAATGGAGAGCAAGCACGATTATACCCTTATTTAAAGGCAAAGGAGACCCTCAAGACTATGACAATTACAGAGGTATAAAGCTAACTTGCCACTCCTTGATTATGGAAAGGATCTTAGTAACAAGGCTGAATAACGAGGTGGAAATATCGGCTAATCAATTCGAATTAGTGGCCGGCAAATCCACAATCGACCCAATCTTCGCACTAAGACATATGATGGATAAGTATGGTGAAAAGAGGAAAGACCTACATATGGTCTTTATCGACTTGGAGAAAGCTTATGACACGGTCCCCCCGCCATTTAATATGGTGGTGCCTGAGAAAGCAAAATATCTCTGACGCATATACACGGCTTATAAAAAATATGTATGAAGCTTCAAACTCTTGCGTAAGGACGACAGTTGGAGACTCTTACTCTTTTGGGGTAGAATTGGATTAATCAAGGATCTGCTTTAAGTCCCTTATCTAATATAATTATAGACACGATAACGAGGGACATTCAAAAGCCATCGCCATAGTGTATGCTATATGCCGATCATATAGTACTATGCGTGGAAACAAGGGAGAAAGTATTCGAAGAAGCCGAAAAGTGGTCAAAGCGCTTAGCTGGATATGGTTTAAAGGTCAACGATCGAAAAACGGTATACATGGAAATGAACGATACAAGCACCCCATCGCTGGATGACCATCTAAAGTACCCTAAAGTAAGGTTTACATACCTCGGCTCTATGCTACATCGAGAGGGAGGTTGCGGAACAGAAGTCAATGCCCGGATCCAAAAAGGATGGCTTAAATGGCGAAGTATATACGGTGTAATATGCGACAAAAAATGCCAATATGGTTGAAGAAAGTATACAAATCCATCGTAAGACAAGTATTACTCTATGGAAGTGAAAAATGGGCATTAAACACCACGGAAGGGAAGCTATTACAAGCCACAGAGATGAGAATGATACGGTGGAGCGGGGTATACCTCGACCATAAGACGGACTCTCTCATGACAAAAATGGGTATTCAACCTATGGCGGACATGATTAATGAAAATCGGCTAAGGTGGTATGGGCATATACTAACAAGGGACACGGATGACGTAAATGGAAAAGTACTGGACATGGAGATACCCCGGGATGAAAGGAAGAGGACGACCCCATGTCACGTGGAAAGGGCAAGTCGATAAAGTTATGAAAATAAAGAGATTAGTCAAGACATTGCACTTACCCGGTCAAGATGGAAGAAGCTTATCTAAACAAACTCCACAAATGTGGGACCAAATAACTGATAAAGAAGAAGAAGAAGAAGATTTGTTATCATATTATTGAGTAATGTAACGTCCTGTATGACGTTAATCAAAATACCCATATTATAGGGACAATTTTATAACCCATACAAGTTTATTCTACACACATTCAATATTTCGTTCCTATTGTGGTCGTATGAATAAAGATTAAATGATGTGGATGCTCAAAGTTTATATTTTTCCAAATGGCAATGATAACTGTAAAACGTTATAGCGCAACATAAAGGTTTATATTGTATAAAAATTTACTAAGTAGATTGGGACATAAGTATAGAGCTTTCTAGAGCATACACCATTTGTTTATATGCTTGCTATTCATTTAAGCTCGCCCTTTCTATCATTTTAACCACCTTTTTAATGAAAAAACGAATTCTATTAATATTATGATTTTTAATCTAAGAGTAATCTGCTCAGAATTCGTTAGTTATGCATGAATTTAAAATTCTCAACTACTTTTAAGCATAAAAAATAAAGTCTTACAAACATAAATAGCCCGATCAAAGAGATATGTTTAAATTTTGCTTTAAAATTAACTATAAGGTATTGAAGGGTCATATGATTAAACATTTATTTGACAAATGTACAAATCCTATACAAATTATAGTTTAAATTCTTTAGGCGATTTAATTAATTTATTTAATGTGAATTATAAAAATCACATAAAGACAAATTTTCGAAAAATAATTAATAACGGAAAAAATAATTAATATTAATTATTCTGAGAACTAAGATTCAATAACAATACTAATAATCAAAATTATTTATCTAACAGGAAATTGCTATAGATTGTTTTTTCAATATCTTACTTATTATTTATTGCTACGTTATACATGTTATATATGGCAAAAAATTACTGGTGTAGCACTAACATTCCACAAAAGTGTAGCTGTGCAGAATTTATAAGCTGTCTTTAAAATAATGACATAAATCTCATAGAATTTTAGCTTTCAATAATTATTTGGTAAAAATTTTGTGTTAAATGAATTTTGATAACTATTAAATATAATTAATTTTGTTTTAATTAAAAACAATAAAAATATAAAAAAGCTATCATTTGTCTCCAATAGCCAAAGATGGAATATAAAGGATATTATTTTATTTACTACAAAACTATAAATTACCTTATAATTGGCATAGTTCTAAGTTTATTAATATGAACATTAACGTAAAAAAAGTAGAGTAACTAATTAGTTATTTAGGAAATTGATCTCTAAAAATTTCCCTTTTTAATCTTACAAACTTTTAACTTCTCAAGGCTGTAAGTTTTTAAAGTGTATTCATTCTTCAAAAAATGGACACTATCAAAATAAAGGCACTAATGTTTCTAATACTACTAAGGTGAGCAATCAACTTTGTTAAAAAATTTTGGAAAATATTTTAAAGCTTGTTATCGTTTTTACGTTTTCAGTAAATATTAATAACTTTATGAGAAGGGAGAGAGCTTTTAACCTCTAAGCCTAGTAATGTAAGCCATTGTTATTAAAATCGTTATATTTTAGATCCGTGTTAATTTGGTTTTTATCTACTTCTAAATCTATATTTTTAGGCACGCCACGCTATAGAGGTAAGTGCATTATAACCAAACATCTAAAAACTAATATTTATTTTATAATGAGATCATCAGTTAGAGAAATACTTGCCAAGGATTATATAAAAACAATCGAGCTTTCCAATACAGCTCCTTTTAATGCACAAATCACAGATTAATTTTTTTGGTAGGGTAAAACATTTTGCAAATCTTAATGTGTTTGCATTTAGGTTATTTTTATGAACATGAATACATCTAACACAAGTTTTAAAGGATTAATCATTGACTTTAGCTTGATGAACATAAATTTATCTTGCGTTAAACAAATTAATATTGTATGTTTAAAGAGTCTATGGTTTAAAGAGACAAATAGTTTAATGGACATCAATATTGAGTCGTATTAGTGCAGATGTAGTAATGAGGGCAACTAAGGTAAGATGTCTATAATAAAAGGAAAAGAATTATAATATAATAACTATAAAAGAAAGTTAGGAACAAGTCCGATATAAAATTAACGTTAAAGTAAAATGTAAGAATACATTCATACAATAATTAGACACTTTAAAAAATGTTACATACACATTATTTATTAAAATTGGATATTAGATATTTTGAAAAATTTGGGTTTATATATTAAAAATTAGTAGATCAACATCGTTAAATATATGTTTTTGTCAGATGAAAGTATTCGTTTTCGCTTATAAAAAAACAAGTTATCTGATGCCTTTAAAAATTTAGAAGAACGTTCATTTGGAAAACATGTGCATTTTTATAATGTTTAAAGCTTCTTGTTTGAAAACTTTTGTAAACACGAAGGAAATGAGAGGGTTTAAAGTAAATATGAAATAAAAAAGTAACGATATGATGTTGGTAAGTATTTTTTGTGTTGAAGGATCTGAGCTAAAGGTTTTGTTTGAAAAATTAAATGATAAAGTTTCAATTAAATAAATGAAAAATATTAACAACGAGTATAGGGCTAAATCGTTTTCACGAGCCTTTTTGGTAGAAATTAGATTGCGACCAAGATTAGGTAGTACAGACTTATTAGCCTGTGAGGTATTTGATTGCTGAGGGAATAATTTGTTATCATTTGAAGTACAAGTAATATGTGTAATTCCACTAGGTGTCATGTTTGCAAAAACCTCCCTCTGTTTTCGCATATATCGAATTATAATTAAGTACATCACAAAGATAATACAGGAATTTGTGTATTGCCATATTAAATGGGCTTTGAACAAAGCCGGTTTAAAATTATGATAGTTTTGAAGACACGTAGAAAAAAAATTGTTATAAATGATTCCACCCACACTATTTTGTAGGATTCGGACTATAACGCTTACAGTCCAAATGATCCCTATTTGTATGTATGTATATTTGTTCGAAGTCACCTTTTTGCTTATGACTATAAAGGGAAAGCAAACGTTAAGGAAACGATTTAAAGCTAATATTAATAAGTGTATGGAATGCGACATAAAAGCGATTTCCGTGAGCATACCCATAATATTACAGAACAGAGGATTTTTGACAAAATTTAGCTCAAAGTATTTTAAGACATAACTTATACCTGTACTAAGGCCTCCTATGACGTCCGTAAGAGCAATGTTGGATATGATAATCATGGCTGATGTTTGTCTAAGCTTTTTAAGACTCCATATAAGCAGCAGTAAACAAGTATTACCCACAGTACCAACAACAGTTGAAATTATAATAATGCTTAAGAATATTCCGTTAATCCATAAATAATATTCCGGGTTTGCCATCAAAAAATATTTTGAAAATAGCTAAAATGAAATGACATAATATGTGCGAAGATTAATAAACCCATATATTGGTATGGCATAGATTTATAAAGACATAAAAATATTTAATAATATTAAAAATATAAAAAGGTCTTTTATAGTGATATAATTTTGATGGACCTAAAAGTAATTTAATGATTTCAAAATACATAATTTATGCATTGGTGTCAGAATATAGATAGACACCATTAATCCCCATACCAATGTTTTAGCCTCTTTCAAATTAGTTTATATTTAACAAGCATAATATATTTTATTATTGCTATAAAAAAATTAATGTAAAAGCAATAAATCTTTTGTGGTCCAACATATATATAATAACGGCTCATGCAATCCTTAACTAAAATATCCGTCTATAACAAATAGTATAGAGTTAAAAAACTATATGATACCCACCAATATTTGTTAAGTTCTTTCAAAAGCCAACTTAGAAACTAAACGAAAGGCACTCATATTATCCCAAAATAAGATTTTATTGTAAATTTTTTAACAGCGTGGTCTTTATAGATTTTATAATACCAACGCCGCCTCCCGTATGTCTCAAAAAACGACTTAAGAAATAAATATTTTTACATATTTCAACCAAAAATTATCTCTGTATACCAAGAATCATTTTTTTAGATGCGAAATTTTCAAAATTAGACACTTTCTCAGTATTTTTATAATATATGGTTGACTTAACAGTTTCTGACATTCAATCTATCTACCATCTCATGTATATTAAAATGTTAATAGTCTGAACGATTATGTCTATCGTTATCTATAATGTTGGATTATTAGGGCATACATCTCAATCTAATAAATATATGCAATGGTTGTCATAAAGCATTGCCACTTGTTTACTCAAACATGATATTTAGTTGTGCGGGCTTGACTTAATTTACTACCTTTTCAAAATGGTAAATCATAAAATAATTTTTATTGGATTGGGATTCAAATTTAGAAAGAGAACATAGGGATATGGCTGAGCTATAGCGGATGAAAAAGCACGGCTACCCACCATCTTTATATGAACTAGTATCTTTAATTTAGGTTTTGTACTATGAAAGTATATACAACTAGAGGATAGATAATGTTAGGTTATTTAAAAAGCTAAAAAATTGAATTTTGATAAACAATAAATAAAAAATTTCGCTTTACTTAGTTTAATAATTGATTACTTAAACTCATTGTTCCGTTCTGGGTTTGTTTAAAAATAACTTTAACTAAAATTAAATCAATGTTGATAACAAAATAAAAAGGTCGCCATATAAAAGACTCTCTTAATTATCCCTTAAAATTTTAAAAATCAAATCAAACGGGACGGGCTTTTGAGTAGAATTTTAGTCACCCACTGATTATGTAAAATAATATAATTTATGATTATACTTAGTCTAAAGGGCACAATATAGTAAAAGTAACGATCAGAAGTTCATAATTTTGACTCTCACTATAATTCAATATAAATAATATTAATAAACGATTGAAATCAAACCTAAATCGTTGCATAAAACGTGAATTAAAAAGCGTGTCACTTTGGGTAATATGAGATACCATATAGCAAAAATATGAAAAGCACACAAATTAAAATTCATATATGACAACCCTTAAAGAAAGAAGTCCATGTAGTTACATTTCATACAAAACCCCGTTAATAACAGCACGGTAGTAATGTTAACTAGCACGACTTATTAGACCTACGCTGTTTAATGGAGTAAACAGTGTACATCTGAGAAAGGCGCTTAATGTATAATCGCCTTTTTTTAGTGATCCCCCACCCCCTGGGTTCCTAAATCTAAAATAAAATTACTATGGGGCTAGGTTTTTTGATTTTATAGGACCGCGACATGTGACCTATTTTCTAGCTATAATCAACCTAGCATTCTCAGTATTTTACATTATTACTTATATCTCTATTGCGGACCGCTGGACGCCCCCTTACTTTCCTACAGGACGGTCACCAAATAAAAGGAATTTCATCAATTTAAACTAATTTTTACAGCCAGTTTTTGACTTGACGCCTACCATTCACTTCCACGCGAAACTGGGAATGTCGTTATAATAAAGTTTTAATTATAAATCCCGATGATCACAAAAAACAAGAAGAAATTATAATAGTCGACCCATACATGGACTAATCAAGTGAGAGTGTAGGTTGCCATGTTTCATCAATATGTTAATATTAATGTTTATCTTAAAATTTATATTATGCCAATATCACATAATAATAGCGTCTAACAAAAAACAACATATAAGGTGAAGATATTTGAAACTACATTCTAAATAGTTAAAATAAAAAGTAATAGCGCCATCTATAATTTATTTCATCTTTGACCTATAAACGTAATAAAATCAGCTCTTCGCCAACCTATTGTATTATTAATTGTTCAACCCTGCATCATTTATATCGTTGTCAACCCGAAAACAGCTTGCCAAAGTTTCAGCTCTAATTCGATAATGTTGCTTCTAAAAGCTTGAGAAGTATTAATCAGAATACTGGTATATTTTAACCTTATGGTATTGTGACAAATTGGACATCCTTTAAAAATAAAATCTTTAATGGATAATAAAATTTATTAAGGCGACGAATTATATTATCGCTAACCTACATATGCGAATGACAAGATAATTAATTGGAATTCATTAATTTGATTAGTCATAATGAAAATTTTATTACATTTTTGACAACGACTAGATGTAGATGCAATGAAATGTCAATAAATCCTATAACGTAATGTTAATTAGGCAATATCACAGAGAAGAGTGGGACGGCACCCTTCATATATATGGAAGAAAACTTATTAACTAAAATTATTTTACACTATTTTCGAAACAACTGTGATAACTCCAAAAACTACTAAGTATTAATTACTTTAAAAGGAACGAGGGAGCCAATACGGAGGATTTTACTTTGGGAGGGGTTTGAAATTTTTTTTCCCGTTATCGAATAAATTTATAAGAAATTTTTTTTTGCAATTTGATTGAATATCTATATACATAATGTAGCATCCATGTGAGTTTGTCCAGCCATATTTAGATTATTCTATTGAGGCTGGTGTAAAGAAGATGAGAACATAGAAAGCTAATTTGGTAAAAAAAAATTGTAAAACAACACATTATGTTGATGTGAAATCTCACTTTGTATTTTCCTTTTTTTGTTCTAATAAGAACAAAAAAACAAATTATCGCGATAATATTTATTCACTTTTAAAACTAACGTGAAATTCCTCTATAAAATTATTTTTCAGTTGTTTCCCCGTTTCAACTTGACAGCATCTAATGCCAATGATAGGTGTAGATTTACGTTTGAGATTCTAAATTTGTTTTTAATAACACCTGCTTAGGCAAATTTAGAGTCCTGCTAATTGCTTTTCCTTGGGCTGAGCTCAATACAAGCTTGGTGTTTTTCCCGTCCAAAAAATAATGTTTTTAAGCCCTAATAAATTTTAAACAAATTATGAATTCACAATCTGAAATTATTTTGTAGCATGCAATAAATTTAATTGCTAATAAGTGAGAAAAACATAAAAATTTCGATAAATGATTTGTTGAAAATTAAATTATTTTGCAACGATGGAGTCATTAATTTTTCAATTCAATATTAAATTATAGGCTTTGCAGTTAAAAAAATTATTTAAAATATAATTTGAGAAGCCCGATCATTTTAGTAGAATCCAAGATGCAGGAATCTTCCCAAGCCCGATTGAGGCTTAAAATAGAGGTAAAATTGTTTTTTTAATTTTATTTGATACAAATATTAATTTAATAATATTTGAAAAATCATTTATTTCATGGGCGTTGCCAGCATTGGAATTAGAGGGGGCAATAATGATTAAGGGAGGGCAAAAATTTTTTTTTGAAATTTTAGCCAAAATTTTAATATATTTTAACAAATTTTTAGATTTTGAAGGGGGCAGCCGCCCTGCTCCGCCCCCCCCCCTTGGCTACGTCCATGATTTATTAAAGTAAAATTGAGTATTATGCCGCTATCGTAATTATTGAATTTTGTATTGCATTTCATAAATTTTAACAAAAATCTCTGCGGGATGGGGGAAGGTTTCAACCCAAAAACCCTCTCCTTGCGTACGCCACTGGAGGGAGCTATCATACTTAAGCCTTAGTAATTTAAACCATTGTAATTTAAATCTTTATATTATTAAACCCGTTTTTATTTGGTTTTTATCTACCTCTGAATCTATATTTTAAAGCACGCCATGCTACTGAGGTAATTATAATTAAACACCTAAAGACGAATATTTAATATAATGCGATCTTCAGTTAGCGAAATGTTGCCAAGGATTATATATAAACATACCCAAAACTTTTCAATACTGCCTACTTATATTGCACAAATTTAGATTACCTTTTTTCTAGCAAAGTAAAATCTTATATATAAAAATGAAACTATGTGTGTACACATGCCGCCACCAATTTTGGAAAACTACCAGACCGATTTGGCTCAAAATTTACAGTTTATTCCTGACACTCAGGAGCATGTTTTAAGATTTGTTCGAGCCAAATCGGTCCAGTAGTTTTTGAGTATTCGTACACGTTGCACTGTATACGGAAATAGAACAAACATATAGACATCAAACTTTATTTTTACTTCAATAACCGCTTTATCATCATATATGCCCTAAAATTCCAACATAATTTAATACACCCGGGTAAATGGCAAAACAACGTTTGCCGGGTTCATCAGTATTTTATAAAATGTGTTTGCATTTGGATTATTTGTATGAACATTGATACAACTAACACGAGTTTTTGAGGATTAAACTTTAATTGGATGAACATATAATTATCGCAAGGTAAATAAATTAATATTGCATGTTTAAAGTGATAAATAGATTAATGGATATCAATATTAAGTCGTATATAAGTGCAGATATAGTAATAATGGCAACTAAGATAAGGTGTATATAAGAGAAGGAAAAGAATTATAATATAATAACAAAAAAGAAAGTTAGGAATAAGTCCTATGTATAAAATTAATGTTAGACTAAGTAATTTCTATGTTCTTATAAAGTAATTTATAAGAAAAATATATAAATAAAATCATATAATGTCTAGGTACTTTAATAAACGTCACATACATATTTTATGAAAATTCGGATACTTAATAATTTCAACAATTTGGATTTATTTATAAAAAATAGAACTAGTTAATCAACGTTAAATATTTATTTGCAAAAGTAAAATGTACGTTAAACTAATTATGTCCTCTTATAAAAAAACAAGTTATAGGATGCCTTTAAATATTTAGAGTAACGTTCATTTGGAAAACGTGTGCATTTTTATAATGTTTACATCTTCTTGTTTGAAAACCTTTGTAAACACGAAGGAAATGATAGGATTGAAGTTAATTATGAAGAAAAAAGCAATGATATGATGTAGGTAAGTATTCTTTGTGTTAAAGGATCAGAACTGAAATTATTTGAAAAATAAAGGATAAAGTTTCAATTAAATAAATGACAAATATTAACAACGAATATTGGGCTAAATCGTTTTCACAAGCCTTTCTGGTAGAAATTAGATTGCGACCAAGATTAGGTGGCACAGATTTATTAGATGCCCTGAAGTTTGCTGCGGCATGACGGTCGAACGAAAACGAGTTTGGATTGACAATGGCGAAGGAAGGGGCATAGGTAGGGCATTCATGTGATATTATGAAGTAGTTAGCGCTTCCAGTGCTTCGAGGTGAACCCTGGGATTGGGCAGTCGCGGCCCTCTAAATAGAGGTGGAGGATATCGGTTGCATATTTCGTGACTGTGTTGGACATGATTTTGGCAGATCCGTCGAGCTTCAACATCATCTCCAGGTATTCTATCGTTTGAATAGGAATCGAGGATCATTTAGTCGCGTTGACTCTTTGGACATCGTTGCAAGTTCTTCCAGGTCCAACTAAACGTTGGAGTAATCGCCAAAGACAAGCAAATCATCGAGGTAGACATTGTACCTGGACTAATCACTGCCTTCTTAGGGTGCGTCTTAAAATAAGATTTTGCATAGATGCAAAAAACGAATACACGTTAAAATATAGTTCTGTCTTAATACGCGCTTCACTGCATTTTTAATCTTTGCTTCTTCATTTCAATTGCGATACACCAGATGCAAGCTATTGAGTAAGATTTTATTGTAACCATATTTGTAAACATAATTAGACTAGAACAAACAAAAGGGTTTATTAAAAGCGTTGAAAGTCAAAAAATAATTTGGGATGATGCCCAAGAACTTCACATGAACAAAATAGAGGTAGCAAAAGCATGGCATGTAGTGGCCAATGATTGCAACTAGCCAGGTAATTAATAACAATAATATTATAATTTTAATAGTGGATCAATGCAAAGCAAAATCGATAACCTTAAGGGATAGTTTTAGAAGAGAGAAGAATAAGATTAAACATGCTAGATCAGGATCTGGTGCCCTACCACCAAAATGGCACTACTACTACTAAGATTTGATATTTATAGAAAAGGTGTTGAGCAAACTGATACGTGTCAACGCAATTGGTTTATTAGATAAAGAATGAACGCAATTTCAGAATATTCAAATTGTATGGTTATTGATAAAACACGAACGAAAATTACAATTCGATGTTACAAACAGAAATAGTACAATCATAACATCTCTTCCCGCTTAATTATTTACATCCTCACATCTCTTCAATCAATCTACGTGGAGGTTTCTTGATTCTATCCTTCCTTCTTAGAAAAACATTTTCGTTCTCCGGTGTATCCATTTCAACTGGCATTAATTCCTCTTTTACGGACTGTTTAAATTCCACATTTTCGCTCTCCGGTGTATCCATTTCAGCTGGCATTAATTCCTCTTGTACTGACTGTTCAAACACCAGTGAGGCTGATCTCGACATTGTTGATCATGCGTTTCGTCCACCTCTTCTTGACATTCGTCCACTGGTATCGATGCCGCTGAACTTAGTGTCTGTTGATCTTAATTTGTCCGCATGCTTCCGTAAATTTATTATTACTTTATACATCGTACGACAACAAGCCTTTTCTAGCTAATACTTTACCTTTTCGGATCACCAGTTTCGGAATTCCTTGAATGAGCCGTCCTATCGTGGTGGTTGGTTTGTTTTTCAATCTAACGTTCTAAATTAGTTCGAGGATTCGGTCGAGACCAATCTAGCATAGTCCGGTTCCTTCGACCAAGTTGCATATTCGACGGCGACCTACCTGTTGACCTATGTTCGAACAATCTGTATGTAGATAGAATCTCATTTATACAATCCTCAGGATCCTTGATGTCTTCTCTGGTTGTCAAGTAACGGCTTTTTAATGTTCTAAGGCATCTTTCAGCACATCCATTGGTTTTGGGATGATACGGGGTTGTCAAAACATGTACTATATTATAATCCTTACCAAAATTTTCAAATTCGTCGGATGTTAATTGGGGTCCGTTATCACTGACTCTTTGGCGCGGAATACCGAATCGAGCAAACCTTTTAGTTTCTTTATCACAATTTTTGAATACGAATTTTTAAGGAGTTCCACTTCAATCCCTTTTGAGTAAGAATCAATTCCAACCAATCGTAAGTAGGAATCCATTGGACTTGCTAGGTCTATATGCATCTTTCCCATGGTGTGTTTGTAACGTTCCAAGAATATAACGGAACTTCCGGCATATTAACGCGATTTCTTTGGCAACTGCCACAACTATTGACAAATTTCTTAATATCCTCGTCCAAACTCGGCCAATAAACGTAATATCTACTAATAGATTTCATACCATTTATTTTGGGGTGCCCTCTATGTAAAATATTTAATACTGGCTTACGCAGAATATTAGGTATTATCATTCGTCCGTTCCACTGTATAGTACCTTTATCGGAGCATAATTCACTCTTCTTATTATAATACGGTATCAAATTCGGTCAATGTAGTTTTATTTACTCCCCAACCCTGATCTATATAAATCAATACTTTCTTTAGCGTGCTGTCCTTGTGCGTTTCTCCAGCGAGGGTTTTCAGAAATATGGAAGTCCTGTAGTGTAATTGATCTCAAACACGCAAATTTTTTTCGTCCTCCATTGCGTCCTCGACAACTTCGGGCAAAGGTAATCTTGATAAGGCATCTGCTAAGCAGTTGTCTTTCCCGGGTTTATATTCCAATTTAAAATCATAAGCCGCCAGCTTCCAAGCCCATCTTAGTATGCAAATTTTGGACATATTATAATTTTCGCCGAATATCCGCTGCAATGGTTTGTGGTCAGTCCGCAAGATAAATTCCCTTCCAAATATATAAGCGTGAAATCTTTCACAGCCAAACAGCAATGCTCTCGCTTCTTTATCATTTGAGGCGTAGTTTTTCTCTGACAACGTCCTTGAGGCGTAAGCAATTGGTTTTTCCAAACCATTCGAAAACCTGTGCATACACTGCTCCAAATCCATCATTAGATCGCAATCAAGCACTAAAGGTAGTTCAATTGAATAAGGAATCACTGTGTCTTCCTGAGTTAAGCATGTTTTAACTTTTTTATAAACTCCGTCCACTGTGGAAGTCCATGTCCATTTATATTTTAAACGCGTCAATCGATGTAACGGAGCGCATATGCTATGAAGGTGTGAAATAAACTTCTCATAATAATTTACCAAACCAAAGAAGGCCCTTAGTTGGTGTACATTTTGTGGAATTGGCGCCACTTGTATTGCCCGAATTTTTTCTGGCATCAGATGTATACCATATTGATCTATACGAAATCCCAAGAAATTCACAGAGTCTTTTAAAAATTTTCCCTTCGCTAATTTTGCTTTCAATCCGGCCCTATTCATTTTTGCTAGAACATCTGTCAAATTTCTTAAGTGCTCCTCATCATCCTCTCCCGTTACGATTAGGTCGTCTAAATAGACTCCCGTCTTTTTACAATCCTTAAGCAGACCATCCATAAATCTCTAGAATAAAATTGGTGCTGTAGCGAGTCCGAACGGCAACCGTTTGTAACGATAATAACCGACATGTGTGTTGATTATCAGAAAATTTTGTGATTGTTCTTCAACCCCATTTGCAGGTATGCATCCTTCAGGTCGATTGTCATAAACCATTTTCCTCCGAATAATTTTTCCACAATATCATCGAATGTTGGCAGAATGTGATAGTCGTTAAGGAGAAAGGGGGTTCCAGGCCTTTCGATGGTTCCACCATTTCGATTACATCGGCCGCAACTAGCCTATCAAGTTCCTTTTCTATGGAACCTCTTAAGGGAAACGGCACCCGACGAGCCGGTAGAATCTTCCCTGTAGCCGAAGATTGAATGTTAATTCGAACTGGAGTGCAATTTATGACTCCAGGTTTGTTGTCAAAAATTTCTGCGAATTTCTTGATCAAATTGTCTATTTTCGTGCTCGAGTTCCTATTGCTATTAGATGCTACTTGTTGAACATTATATATTTTTACACACCTGGGAATCTCTAAACCGAATTTTAATATCCATGGCAACCCAAATAAAGGAGCATCCGATGCTTTCGTAACAATAACAGGAAGTATGTGACTGTTATGTCCAAGTCCCACTTTGATATCTGTCTCGCCTAAAACATCTAATTTTTGGTGGCCACATACCGTGAAATTATCTGTTGGCCTCAGTTGCGGCTTTCTAATCCGCTTCCATATAACTTTATTTATGACCGATACCTGGGCACCGGTGTCATATTCCAAACGAAATGCCACATTATTTAAATTGGCGTCGATAGTCGCTCTTTTTCGATCAATTTTTTTTATGTGGTTGATGGAATTTATTTCGCCAAATTCAGGTTCTAAATCATCAGACACTTTATTTATCCTTTTATTTCTGCAAGCTCTAAAGGAACGACCAACTTTTTTACAATTGAAACATGTTGCCATAGTCGCTGTACATTTATTCCGAGCATACGATCTCCCACGTCGATAATATCTCGAAGAACTATTCGCCTCCTGGTGCTTTCTATTGACACTTGTCACCTTACGAGACTATCTTTGATTTTATTAATATTCGCAAATACTTTGACGAGTCTCCAAAATTTCATCAAAACTGGCCTCTAAGATATTTTTTGGAAATAAAATTTTTTTAACCTGAATAACGTTGGCGATTCCAAAGTATGCTAAGAATAATTTTTTTAAAATACGCTTCAGTTCTCCCCCCTCGGCATGAGTTCCTTTAGCCAACAATGTATACTTTACATTGTCGAAATATTCTTACACTGGAATCTCCGGGGAGAAGGATGTAGAACGATTTTTGATATATCGACTTCGTTGTCAGTAACCGATGGTTGTTGAAAGATTTTTGATATATCGACCGTTGTCAGTATCCGTTTCATTTTTAATAGCATAATTAATCCTTGAATAATAAGTTTCTCGTCGCCAATGATACGTGTCAACGCAATTGGTTTATTAGATAAAGAATGAACGCAATTCTAGAATATTCAAATCATATGGTTATTGGTAAAACACGAACGATAATTACAATTCGATGTTACAAACATAAATAGTACAATCATAACACAAACACCTACTTCCAGTTCCTTAGATGATGTATCCATGTCAATGGAAGATAGCAGCAATAAAGAAAACTCTCATAAAAGAAAGAGTTGTATTCTTACAGATCAAATAAACAGGTAGCTAAATTTATAGACTAAATTTATTAATTAATTTATTAGGTTAATTACTGTAGAGAAATTAAAGCTAACAATGGACCCAGAGAAAGCTTTTCTGGATTCCTTGTTACCTGACTTTAGGTTTATAAGCGAGCCTAATAAATTTGTATTCAAAATAAATATATTCCAATATTTGAATAATTTGAAAATGAATTGATAAGTTAATGTATATTACCAATAAAATTTTGTCAAGTTGATATTGTAGACAATAAAATGTTTTCAATATTTACTATTCACAATCCTAAACAATAACAATATATTAAGTTGATATTGTAGACAATAAACAAGTCAAAAAAATGTAATTAATCCCATGGTAATGGGTATAAATTGAAATAATGGCAGAATAATTCTCTAATGTCTCGAGCACTTTGATATGATGGGTTGTTCTCAGGTGAAAACTGTGTAGTCTCAATTTGGTGATCATTCAAGTTATTTTCCTGAACAGGCAAGTCCTTATTTATACGTATATTATGCAAAATACAAATAGTCTGGATTATCTTTTCAATCTTTTTTGGCTTATTCTTTATAGGACTATTGAGGATCCCAAACTTTTTAGCCATAATTCCAAAGGTACACTCAACAGTATTCCTGGCCCTTGCTAGTCTTTTGTTGAACATACTTTTTTCTTCGTTGAGTGAAGAGCTTAGATAAGGTTTCATGACAAACTAGGAAAGCTAAAAAGCTTCATCAGCTATAAATACAAATGGGGCTTTTATATGACTATCAGTTAAGAAAGTGTCAGGGGGTAAAAAGTTTTTATCTTCTTGTATCCTCCTATACAGGGAACTCTGTTTCCAAACCCCTCCATCACTTTGACATCCTAAGGCTCCTACATCAATATAAGTGAATTTATATTTTGCATCAGAGACAGCCATCAATATAATTGAGTGAAATCCCTTATAATTGTAATATCGGCTACCAGCTTTTGCTGGTTTCATAATCCTTATATGTTTCCCATCTATTGCCCTTAGGCAATTAGGAAAGTTCCATATATTATCATAATCTTTTGCTATCTAAATAATAATTTATTTTATATTGAATAATGTCTACTTTTGTCCAACTTTCATTATTGGGGATATGTAAATGTATATGAATCTTTATTAAATTTTTAATAATTGCTTCAGTAACCTCATCTAAAATATAAGCTATGGCACTTCTTGATATTCTGAATAAAAAAGCTAATTGCCTATAGCATTCACCTATCAAGTATCTAAATTGCAAATTTAGGTTAAATTATTATTATAATATTACCTTAATGTTACCATCAACCTTTGAGCTGGACATATTCATAAAACTTTATCATTTGCATGATTAATATCCTTTTCTATATAACTTAAGATATAATAAGGTGTTTTGTCTCATCCTTGTGCATTCAAAAAATTTGTCATCCTTTACAATATTCTTCATTATATTATTATACTCCCCAAAATCATGTCTTTGTTCATATAGGACATGTTTTTTCTTTCTAATAGTTTTTTTAAAGAGAGTAAAAGAATTAATAAAGAAATTGTATCCATAATACGTGAAGCGCGTATTTGGACAGAAAAAAATGGCGGGGTTGAAGTTGCATCGTATTTTAAGACGGGCCCTTAGATAATTCGGAGACCACCATCTGGAGTACATATGAAGAGAAAGATCTACTATTGAAAGAACATTGTAGGGGTGATTCGTGCCCAAAATTCAATGAGACAAAATATAATGGTTACAGTCCAAAATGCCACACTCAATATCACGGAAAATTAAATCTCAAATGGGGAGGGAATTTGATGTGCATCTAATCCTAACCCTAACCTAAAACGCTGACCTAAAACACTACCCTGAACCTTAACCCTGTCCCTTAAAATTTTATAGTGCAGCAATAATTGTTAAATGCATACGCATGCGCATTATTAAAATGCGCAGCTATCTGATTGGTCTGTTAAATGCATACGCATGCGCATTATAAGATCTTGAAAAATAGCTTGAAACCGTTTCAAGCTATTTGTATTTTGTCCCATTGTATTTTGGGAAAATACCGTAGAGGTATAGTTTGCGTTTTCAACCGTATCCCATATATTTTTTGGTAGAGTGAATGGGTATCAATCTTGGCTGCGAAGCGGGCATTGGCTAGTTGCTTAACCGTTACCGGGATGGTCGCTGGATTTAGTGGGTGCGGTTCAAAATTGAGAGATGCATCCGAGAGATCGGTGATGACTTGATTTTTATAATATCTTTGCCGCTTCCCATAGCCTTAAACATTAAATATAATTTTTTTGCAAATAAGTATCAGTTTATAACCGTTTTTTTAACGTTGGAAATTTTTAACAATCATCTTTTACAATATTTTTACGATATTGAACTAATATAAAAAGTAACTGACATATCTATCATATCTGTGAGAGAAAAGCGTACACATACATTTTCTTTAATTTTCGTTTTGAAATTAAACCATGAGTATGAAGTAAAAATTCCTTTAATGACTATTAGCGGTAAAGTTGATCAAAAAACCTATAGAATAATGGAGAGATTTCGCTTTATGGTCACATTTTAGCTATCTCTATAAAAAAAAACTTCAATTCCTAACTAAAAATTTAATCTAGCGAAAACAAAATTAAAAATGCCGGACGCAAAGAACCATATAATCTGTTATATATATTTTGGAAAAAATAAAAATATCTTATGTGTTATTTAAATTCGTACGAATAAAATATTAAATTAAAATGACGACATTACTTTTAATGCGCCCATAAATATATTTAACATAATTCGAATGATCTAGCTTACTAACTTTTATAATAAATTAAAAATACTATTTCATCGGATTGGAATCCAAAGCAGGGCTCTCTGTTTACATTAATGATGTGAAAAGACCTGGGATTTGTTCAGTCGACCTTTGTTCAACTAAGACAAAGTTCAAATTAACAAGACAGAACAAAAGTTTCTATTTAGTCGACCAACACTAAAGGAAACTAAACAAAACCTAGGTCTTATTACAACATTAGTACACACTAACTATTTATAATGTGCTCGGCTATATAGAAAGAGATGTCTGATAACTTAAGGTTTTTCAAAAAGTTAAAATGACAAAACTTCAAAGGTAATCCATATTATAAATATTTAATTAATTAACTATGTTTAAAAATTGAGTATCTAAATAGTGATACATAAGTCAAAAAATAAATATGAAATTTTGAGTAATAGCATTTCTTTTAACTTAAATAAAATATCATTTATTATTTTTATAAAGAAAATTACATATTTTGTGAAGGTGAGATAAATAAATGCAAAAATTAAGAATCGTAAATATTAGAAAAACATACATTACGCTATGGCTAATGAATTACATTTACGGATAGTTAAGCCGATTTTCTGTCGTATAAAAAACGATTTGCGATTATCTTGGGATAGTAATGAGATTTGTTTCCCTATTTTTTTAAAAAGTTGTAAGGCTTGGGGGCCAAAGGTTGTTAGGGGGATGTCGCAATGGGACAACAATTTATAGTAGTATTGTTCATTTCTGAGTATTTTGAAATTTTTAGAGCCTCGGCTGAAGACAAGGGATCTCTGTTGTGATTATATGGGGCAAATACGTCAGTACATGTATAGTCCCATGCGAAACTGAGTCCTTTTTTCCAAGCGCCTAAAGTTTGGCCATCGGGTCGTTTATTGTCTTCACAGAGGCCTGTGGGTTCGAGAATAGAGGGGAAACCAGCTTTGGTGAAATAGTTTTCTATAAGTTTGTTAACCGCGGTATGTCGAAGGTACCGGGCTTTGTTGCGGTTACAGTGATGGCCATGATGGCCATTCGATTTTACGGAATTATTGCAAAGTGAACAAGTGTGTTCAGCAACTATATTGCATCCTAGTCTTAGGCCTACTGCGAAGCGGAATTCGTTGCTGGATAAGATAGACCGAGGTTACGGCTTGGGAAAGCTTCAAGCCATTCGTGACCTGAGCGTAAAGCTAAGCTCTTAAGCGCTGAAAGTTCCTCTGCCGAAGCGCCATTAATAAGAGACTTCAAGAGAGACTCGGACAGGGAGCAATCCAACACTTTTGAGAGTTTACTTCAGGGAATTAAGTGGGGACGTTAAAAAATTCCTGCCATTGTTGGAAGGCGACGTCGAGTAAGTTGTCAGGTTGTGGGGTTAATGTTGAAATGATGCTTTCATTGGACAGGAGGCTTGATATAAATGCGGAAAGAGATACGAAGGCTATTGAGCCTAAGCCTAGCCCCCCCCTTCCCCATTTGTTGGAAGGGAAGCTTGTTGCCAGTGTGTGGAGCCTAGGGTTAGATTGGTTATTTTTTCGGTCAAAGACTTAAGTTCTGCATCAAACTTGGACAAGGCCTCGTGATGTAAGAACGCTGCAGAGGACCGGAAGCTGTGCATTAGTTTAGGGATTGAATGTCTTTTGCTAAAAAAAATTCTCGATGGGCAGGAAGGTGTTTAAATAGGCTTTTCATGTCTGCTAGTCTGCGACTGGTTTCATCTAATAATTTTAATATGGGAATATAGCCTCCAATTGGGGATACGAGCAGGGTCAAAAAGGAAGGGTCTATTAATTTGTAAGATAATTGGTCTTGATTGCTAATAAGAGGTGTATTAAGGGGACAAATTTCGGTTTTAGTTTGATTTAGCGTTAATCCGATTTTTATTGATTTGTTTTTCAGGTATCTTAAAGTGGCAAAAACATCTTCGGGGGAGCCTTGGATGGTACCATCGTCAAGGCACCTGTGTTTAAAGTCAAATTGAACTTTGTTACAAGGCTATCAACTAAAGTTTTGATGCCTAGGAAAAACAGAAGCGGTCCAAGGGGGTCGCCTTGTTAAAAACCGTCACTGATTTGATGATATAATTGTGAAATTGTAATATTAAAACTGGAGAATAGCATGCATCAAGAAATGCGACGTATTCAGGGAGATGTTTGTATGTTTCATTAAGGAACGGGGAACGATAAATGGAGTTGAAAGCATTCTTAAAATCAATTTTAGTGATCACTGAGGGGGTTGGGGTGGTAAGAAAAATTCTTACCGAGTGTGAAGCAATTTCGCATCCTCCTTTTACACTAAATCCGAGTTGTGTAGGAGCAAGGATTTCCACAGCTTTACCTTTGATGCGTTTTATGATCAGTTTGGAACAGAGTCTGCGTAAAACATACCCCATTGCTAAAGGTCGAATTCCGCCATCCGATTTTTAAAATGATACTAGAGTAGCGCCGAAGAAATGTGGGGCTACAATTTCGACAATTTGGCCTTTTGTTATGATGTTAATGAGGGTGGTGAGAGAGCTCAAGAAAACTCCTGAGCGGTCTATTAAGGGATTTGATAGTTATAGAAGGTGGGCTAGACGCAGGACATAGAGCCCTGCGTCTGTCAAAGAACACTTAAAAGTGTTAATAGTAGCTAGGACTTCTGAAGTGGAGAAGTTCTGATGGACTTACTGGATTGGATTGGGTAAAGGCAGGTTTGGCCTTATAGGATGCTTAGCTATTAGTGATTCTAGGGTGTCTTTGTTGTCTGGGGATATTTTATTATCAGAGAAAGCAATGCGGATTGCACTTTGAATGTCGCAATTATTGATTTTTGCTGAGACTATATTTGCCCTATGTTTAAGGGACGCAAGAGTTTGCACTTCCTGGGTTTCATAAGTTATTGGTTCACTGAATTCTTGCCACTTTTTAAGATTTGTTTTTACCCAACTTGTAAGAGATCCAGTATATGATTTGGGTGGTATTGGGAGAACACAAGATGCACAATAAAAGAAATTTTGCAAATCTTCTTAATTGTTTACATTTTTGGTGAGTATCAAAATGGCCTCAGAAAGTGTCTGCGATACTAGGTATCTGGCACCTTTAGGAATACTTTTTATTATTTTATTAAAGGGAAGGCCTCGAAAATTTGTTAATGCGATGTCTAAGGGGGTGTCTGACTTAGGGATGGCTATCAGTTCCAAATTTTAGGTTTAGAGGTTTCCCCTGGCTTTCCTGACCCTTTGCATCGTGCTTTATAAGATCCATGCGTGTGAATAAGTCCTGATTGTGTAAGGGAGACGTTTCTAAGGCATATATGACAGGTTGTAATAAAGTTTGGTTTTGTAAGTTTAGTCATGATCTGAGTTCTAGGCAGGATTTTAAGGGTCATTTTAAAATGGTGTTTGTTATTTGATGCGATGGATTGGATATATACCAAAAAGGAATTAATTGCACTTTATTATTAAATCATTTTAATAAATATATAGCCGCCATTGTTGTTCGAGATTATTTAATCTACCTTAAGGATGTTCTTACCTATAGATAGATCAAAGAGATTAAGAAATTTATTCATAATAGTCGACGCCTTATGAACTTAAATAACATCGTCAACTTTAAAAAAGACACGTTTACATGTTCTAGAAAACTTTTGAGAATCAAATTAACCGGACATTTAAATAGCAGAGTATAGTCATCCACTGATTAAATTAAAAAAAATAAGTTATGGTTTAGGATTATAGTTACCTAAAAAGCACAAATAAAAAAAATTTGACATTGCTTCTTTCTGTGTACTTTAGATGGTCATCGAGGAGGATTCATTTTTATGTATACTATTTTTCGATCGTTGACCTTTAAACCATATCCAGCTAAGCACTTTGACCACTTTTCCAGTTATTGGCATATAGTATACACCATGGCTATTGCCTTTGAATGTCTCTCCTTATCGTGCCCCTAATTATATTATAGACTTAACTCAGATCCTTACTGTAATCAAATTTCAACCCGAAAAGGGTAAGAGTCTCCAAATGTGGTCCTAACGCACGAATTTGAGGTGTAAATATTTTCATAAGGAATATATACACGTCAGGGATATTACCATATTAAAGAGCGGACCATGCCATAGACTATTTCAAAGTCGATAGTGACCAATTGTAGGTCTTGGATCAATCGTGGATTTGCCGGTCACAAATCCGAATTGGTTAGATGATACTTCGTTTTTAAGCCTTGTTACTAAGATCCTTTCTATAAGTCTCAAAGAATGGCAAGTTAGCTTTATACATCTAAAATTGCCACAGTCCTGAAGGTTTCCTTTGCCTTTGAATAAGAGTATAATCGTGCTTGCCCTCCAAATTAGGGATTCGCTCTTCTACCAATATCTTGAAAGAGATTCGTCATGGTCATGACTTCTTCATCATGGCGCCCGACCCATGCTTCTATAGGAATTTCGTAAGGGTCATTAGCATTTCATTTTTGATCTTGTTCATTTGTAACTTAACTTCCTCCTTCTGAAGATTTTAACCATGCTTATGTTTGCCTCAATTACGGGAAGGGAATTTTTGTCATTTGCAATATTCAAAAGTTCCTTGAAATATCCTTTCCACCTTTCGATCACTTCCTTCCCCTTGAATAGATCTTTCTTTCTTTCGATGAAATCCTAAACCGATTAATCCCACCCTCATAGTTCCTACTCATAGCTTTGCCTTCTTTAGTGTGTCCTAGAACCCAAATCGCTGTTTCATTTATGCCCTTATTTAACGTCTCCCAATTGTCTTCTACGTTTCTTTGCAATTTTCTTGCACCCAAGAGTTAGGACGAATTTTGATCATATTTGTCGTTCGTCGATATATACTTTAGCATTTCCTTTCGAATTCAAGATTCATAAACCCTTCTTCTTTCAGGGTATACTATTCTTTCAAGATTCATCACTAGTGGACGAAATTGCCTTGTATATCCTCTTCCGGTATTACTTTGCAATCCTTGAAACTCTATAAGTCTCTTCGGCGTATGAGCAGATAATCAATTTGAATAAAATGCTTCTGTCTTCTATTAGTCACAATAAAATAGGTGTAACGATGCCCATGTCATGCTAATCGAGGGAAGGTATATTTAAATCTATTTTTTTATTTACTAGTAATTCTCGCCATGCCCCTTTCACGTATCCTCTTCTCTTCCCTGGCAGCACCTTTATATATACAAATTTCAGTTTACATCATTCCCTGTGATGGTATTTTTAGGCTTAATGTGAACCAGTATTCTATGTTATATAGTTTAGGATAAGTTCATAATGTTGCAGGTTGGAGTAAAGATTTTATGCCTTTAATATTCTCTTAATAAAATGCTGAAAAAGTGGCTAAAAAGGCCTCAAACTTCAAATATCTATTAGATTTGTTGATTGTAAAAGAGCTTTGATAGTATTGTATACATTACAATTTAGCCTTGTTCAGTTCAGGGAATATACAATACACAACCAAATTTTATATCCACAAGACCAAGATCACAAAAAATAATATGTATGCAGTATTCGCGAGACGAAGACCATCATAAAAATATGCGAATGCTTCACTACATAAAAACAAATGTGTGTGTGTGTTGTCTCCCTCATCTTTCCTTCATCCTTCCCTTTTTCCTTTAATCACTTCATACGTCTATATACTTCGGTCATATTGTTTTTACTTTCTTCGATAACCACAACATCTCCTTTTTTACTTTTTCAGCTTTTTTTCTTTTTCTTTTCCTTTTGACTCTCCCACTATCCCTGGCTTTGATTTATGCCTTTTCCACCGATGGCTATCACTAGCCGTACCACCAACATTCCCAAACCCGCTTACTCATGCCTTTATAACGTTACATACAACGATTAAACCCGCTTACATCATGTCTTTATAACGGTACATACAATGGTTATATAAGTAACACATATACCCAACACAACATCAAACCATTACACACAATCTCGATGTAAACATTGTAAAACAAAAATTTGGTACAATATAATCACTAATAATGTACACACACAATGGCTACTACATATATCAATGGCTACTACATCTATCTATATATATAAAGTAAAGTGTATATATGTAAGAGCTAAATTAAGAAACTACCGGTCCGATTCGCGCGAAAATTTACCCCTAGGTTCCCAAGGCGGCCAGGGGTAAAATAGCTTTTTCAGAATCCTAAAATTCCTTTTAATTTTCGAGATATTGGGTTTTATGCGTTTTGACGTTCAATAAAATGTCAATCAAACGCACCTCCTCTTCGTTGAAAATTTGAATATACAGACAGTTCTGTAGTAAAAGTGTATCACTTATAGTAGTTTGTAAAACGTAATCTTTTCTTAACGGTGACAACATTAAATTTCTTAAACGTCATCTTTTCTTAACGGTGACAATATAAAATTTATGAATTAAATTTCTTAAACGTCATCTTTTCTTAACGGTGACAAGACAACATAAAATTTATGAATTAAATTTCTTAAACGTCATCTTTTCTTAACGGTGACAACATAAAATTTATGAATTAACCTGAAATAAATAAAATTATAGATTATTTGAGAAAATATATAGGTGAAGAAGATGAATTTTTCTCATTATCATTAAATGAGATATTTTAAAGAAAGATGAAAGTATATATAATTTAAATGTAATATAAAATACTCCAACGTTGATTATTCTGAGTAAATGCTATTTATATATAAATGTCATTATTTATCTATCATTAATTTTTATTAAATGAGATATTTAAATGAGAATAAATTCTGAAACTACCGGCCCGATTCGCGCGAAACTTTACCCGTAGGTTCTCAGGGCGGCCAGGTGTAAAATAGCTTTTTCAGATTGCTAAAATTCCTTTTAGTTTTAAAAATATCGGACATTTCTCGGCTTTTTGGTTTAAAAAAAGGGCTAAATTCTGAAACTTCAGATCCGATTCGAGCGAAAATTTAGCCGTAGATGCCCAGATAGGCCAGGGGTAAAATAGCTTTTTCAGATACCTAAAATACCTTTTTGTTTTAAAAATATCTGACATTTCCCGTCCAGTTTCATTTATAGCAGCATATACAATAATGACGTCATACATACAAAGCTGAAGTTTTCTCGAATTAGATATTTAAAAGTATAATAAAAATGTTACAGTATACGGTTAAAATTATTGGGGTTTAACAGACTATTTAAATTAAATAAATAAAATTTAAATTATGCGTTTTTGTCATTATTATCACGTGGTCGATCATAGAAGCATATTTTTAATAAATATCCATCCTTCAATTAATTATTTTATTATATTAAAGAAAATTGTATTTCAAATAAATCAGCTAACTAGAAAAATAAAATAATGGTATTATTGTATAATAAGTAACAGCATTAATAAGCAATTTTTTCAAAAACATTTAATTTTAGTCGGATTTGATGACTAAAACAGAATTTGCATTTGGTTTGTCTTATTATATAAATATATACTATAAATAGTGGGTTCATAAAATCATTCGGACCTTTCACATTACAAATTATTTCATATATGACCCCAAAGTCTTATTAATAGCTTATACTTATTTAACCACTTAAGGACTGAGCCAAAGCAACGCTTGGCCGGGCACAGCTAGTTTACTATAAATCAATAGCTACTACATATACTACAAATCAATGGCTACTACATATACTATAAATCAATGGCTAACACTTATACTATAAATCCGTAGACATACGTAGAATACAATTATTTAAAAACATAATAAAAATATAAAGTTTACAAACATTTTTTAGTTAACTACACAAAAATCAGAGATATACGATAAAATTTTATATTCCAAAGCAATACACAATTAATTTCGAAAACGCAATACAATTTATCCCCAAACACAATCCATTTCCACGACACACAGGAGCAATACAATTTCTCCACTTCCTCTCCCCGTTTATTTTTTTAATTGCTATGCAATTTATGGGCTCGTTTTTGGTTGTCCGTTGTCCGTTGATGTCCGTCTCTATCTATTTGCATTGGGTATATTAGGTTATCGATTTTTTAAATTAATGCATGAGAAAGAGGTGCCCCACCCCTCATCTCTACCTCCCTCGCTGTGTTATTTTTTAAATTAATGCATAAGAGGTGGCCCACCCCTCATCTCTATCTACCTCGCTTTCGGGCGGGGTCGGGTTTTAATTGCTATGTTAAATTAATGCATAAGTATATCTATTCGTTTTTGGATTGGGTAACATTGATATTAATTGCTATAATTACCCTATGCCCTCCACTACAAGGGCCTATGCCTCTACTGATATGGGTGCCTGTGCCCCTACAAAAGCCTATGCCTCTATTAATGTGGGTTCGAACCCCGGCGAACGTCCTGAATTGCTGGTTTGATTCCCGGAGAGGGCAAATTTTTTTTTTTTTTTTTAATTAAATTAATATATTTTTCCTGTTACTACCATTGATAATATGACTTTTTGGCCGTCCGCTTGTTCTAATATTGTTTCATTTTATTATATAATAAACATAAATAAAAGTTGTTTACTTTTAATTGCTATGCAATTTAACTAGTTTTTGGGTTAGAATCCCGGAGTTTTTTTTGACTCTTATGATTGTTCTTGTTATTATCATTGATAATAAGACTTTTTGGCCGTCCGCTGGCTGCTGACCAATGAAAAAATATGACCATTGGCCAAAATGTGAATCCGAGTTTATTTTTTCGTTTTTTTTTGACTATTATGATTGTTCCTGTTACTACCATTGCTATTATGACTTTTTGGCCGTCCGCTGGCTCCTGACCGATGGAAAAAATGACCATAGGCCAAAATGTGAATCAAAATTATTTTTTTCTTTTTTTTTTGACTATTATGATTGTTCCTGTTCTTACCATTGCTATTATGACTTTTTGGCCGTCCGCTGGCTGCTGAACAATGGAATAAAATGACCATTGGCCAAAATGTGATTCGAAAATTTTTTTTTCGTTTTTTTTACTCTTATGAATTTATATCCATTTTTACCGTGTGCTGGCTGCTGACCAATGGAAAAAAATAATTATTGGCCAAAGTGAGCATCACATTTTTTTTCCGTTTTTTTGGCTATCATTGACTTATAGAGTATCTGTTGGTACTGACCAATGGAGAAAAAATGACCATTCGCCAAATTTTTGATTTTTTTAATTAAAAATTGTTCAAATTCAACAAAAAATTTCTCCCAACAATTCTGCAAATTCTTAACATTGTGATGTTTTATAATATAATGTTTGTTAGACCCATAATCACTAAAGGCCGTAAAAACTAATGTAATACGCAACTAGATGCAAACATTAAATCTAACCCTAACCCTTGCCTATATTACATTTTGCCTATAAATGGAAAATTTGTATGAATAATTAATTAATCATTAGGCATTTAATACCCCCCTATAGGCATTCTCGCCCCTTCCCACCTTTCTCGCCCATAAATTGCATAGCAAATATGATACATTTATACGAAATATAGATGAGTCGTCCCCCCTTCCCTTCCCCCCTTCCCTTCCCCCCTTCCCTTCTCCCCTCCCCCTTCCCACGAGGGCCGAAGGCCCGAGTATTTTTTTTTAATTGCTATGCAATTTATGGGCTCGTTTTTGGTTGTCCGTTGATGTCCGTTGATGTCCGTTGATGTCCGTCCGTTTACCCTCCAATGTATATATTTAATTAAATTAATATTTTGTTCTTGTTAATACCATTGATAATATGACTTTTTGACCGTCCGCAGGCTACTGACCATTGAAAAAAATGACCATTGGCCAAATAAATCGAATTTTTTTTTCGTTTTTGAATAGGTTAACATTGATAATTACCCTATGCCCTCCACTACAAGGGCCTATGCATCTACTGATATGGGTCCCTGTGCCCCTATTTAATTAAATGCTATGCAATTTATGGGCTCGCTTTCCATTTTAGTTGCTATGCAATTTATGGGCTCACTTTCCATTTTGTTTGTCCGCCTATTCGGCGTGCTACACCGAATGTCTTGTGCTACACCGAATGTCTTGTCACGCACCGAATGTCTTGTTTTGTTTACTTTTAATTTTTGTTAATTTAACTAGTTTTTGGGTTCGAATACCGGAGTTTTTTTTGACTCTTATGATTGTTCTTGTTATTACCATTGATAATAAGACTTTATGGCCGTCCGTTGGGTGCTGACCAATGAAAAAAATGACCATTGGCCAAAATGTGAATCCAAGTTTTTTTTTCGTTGTTTTTTTTGACTATTATGATTGTTCCTGTTACTACCATTGCTATTATGACTTTTTGGCCGTCCGTTGTCTGCTGACCAATGGAATGAAATGACCATTGGCCAAAATGTGATTCGAAAACTTTTTTTTTGTTTTTTTTGACTATTATGAATTTATATCCACTTTTACCCTGTCCTGGCTGCTGACCAATGAAAAAAAATGACCATTGGCTAAATTGTAATTCGAAATTTTTTTTTCTCGTTTTTTTTTACTCTTATGAATTTATATCCACTTTTACCGTGTGCTGGCTGCTGACTAATGGAAAAAAATGACCATTGGCCAAAGTGAGCATCAAAATTTTTTTTCCGTTTTTTTGGCTATCATTGACTTATAGAGTATCTGTTGGTACTGACCAATGAAAAAAAATGACCATTGGCCAAATTTTATATATAACATAAAATTTATTATAGATGGTCTAACAGACAGCCAACTATGTAATATACATTTTTAACCTTATAAATGCATTTATATTTTTTTATTGGGTTAATATATTTCATTTAATTAGATTGTTATTTCATAGAAAACCTAAAAAGTAATAGTTAAAAAAAATATAGGTATTAGATTCTAATTTACGATACAATATATTGATAGAAACTAACACAAAATTCGAAACCTCCTTCAAAGGTATAATCATAGCCCGTTCTTTCTTATTAAATTCAATCTACTATTAAACTATTAAAACACGAATTGTACTTTATTAGATGGCGCGCGTTGGTTTAAATAATTAATTATCTACGTTTTATAGATATTACACCGCACGTGTGGCCGGGAAAAGTCCGATATTTTTAAAACGAAAAAGTATTTTAGGAATCTGAAAAGGCTATTTTACCCCTGGCCGCCCTGGGCACCTACGGGTAAAGTTTCGAGCGAATCGGGCGGGTAGTTTCAGAATTAAGCCCTTTTTTAAAACTAAAAGGAATTTTTATTTTAATTTTTTTCTTTAAAATTAAATTAATATTATGTTCTTGTTAATACCATTGATAATTTGACAATTTGACAGTCCGCTGGCCACTGACCGATGAAATATATTGATTTTCTAAACATATAACAGAACTTTATTATTTCATTATCTATATAAATAACATAATAACTTCTACTATTTTAATACCAGCATGGTGTGACGGGTTATAGCGCACGGCTTGTAAACAGGGTGACCTGGATATCCCGGGTTCAAGGTCGGGAGAGGGCAAATTTTTTTTTTTTTAATTAATTTAATATTTTGTTCTTGTTAATATCATTGATAATATGACTTTTTGATCGTCCGCAGGCTACTGACCAATGAAAAAAATGGCCATTGGCCAAATAAATCGAAATTTTTTTTTCGTTTTTGAATTGGTTAACATTGATAATTACCCTATGCCCTCCCCTACAAGGGTCTATAACTAATTATTTTGCATTTAATACCCCCCTATAGGCATTCTCGCCCCTTCCTACCTTTCTCGCCCATAAATTGCATAGCAAATATGCTACGTTTATACGGAGTATAGATGAGTCGCCCCCCCCTTCCCTTCCCCTACTCCCCTTCCCACGAGGGCCGAAGGCCCGAGTGTTTATTTATTTTTATTTATTTTTTCTATTTTTTTTATTTCTTTTTTTTGAGAGGGGGGTTTTAAACATACGTAAAATACAATTATTTAAAAACATAATAGAAATATAATATATATACAATTAAAACGTATAAAGTTTACAAACATTTTATAGATAACTACACAAAAATCAGAGATATACAATACAATTTTATATTCCAAAGCAATACACAATTAATTTCGCAAACGCAAAACAATTTATCCACAAACACAATCCATTTCCAAAACAAACAGGAGCAATACAATTTCTCCACTTCCTCTCCCCGTTTTTTTTATTTTTATTTTATTTTTTTATTTTTTTTTATTTTTTTTTTTGGAAGAGGGGTTGTAGACATTAGTGGAATACGATTATCATATAAACATTCAATTCCATACATATATTCATTACATTATAAATAATTCGCATATAAAATATTTCACTCCAGACAACGCTACGCCCCGACATACCATATCCCATTTTGATATGTATACAATATCTTGCCAATTGTCTTTTTTTTTTGTATTTTTTTTATATATATATATTATTTTTTTTATATATAAATAATTGAGGATAAAATACAATTAAGTACTAGAACATAAAGCAGGGTAGATGTATAGAGGTAGGATAGTGTTAGAATAGCAAAATATATCTAGATGTTAATAGTTAAGCAGCACGTAAGATACATGTTAGATATAGTGTTAACATAGCAAGCGTTAGACTAAAAATTAGCTATTAAATGGCCCATCATAACGTTTCATTAAACCAATATTTACAGACCTTCCTTTCTTCTTTTTAGCTGATTCATGTGCCGCACCACTAAATTCCCACTGTTATCCTCGACCATCTACTTAAAGTTACTATCTGCCTTTCGCACTATCCCTTTCGTCCACTTTATACCGCCGTCAAACATCTGCACCCACACCAAATCTTCTTTTTTGAACTTTTTTTCTTGGCTAACTCTCCTACATTCTCATTTTTTATTAAGTCTAGCCAACACCTGCCCCTCTCACCCAAGAATTTTTCACTGGGGGACTTCTCCACTTCCTTCCGTGTGCTATTTTACATAACTGCATCTTCCATAATTCTCCTCCACCAGCCTCTCTCTTTATAAACCAACTCTTTACTACGCCTATCATTCTTTCCGCCTGGCCATTGTGGGTAATATGGAGCCGTCACTTCATGTCTCACTCCCTGTGCCAGGAAGAAATTTTTTAACTCTTACTTATAAAAGCCGGACCACCATCCGACACTATCATCAGAGGCAAGCCATATTTTCCGAACAAGCCTTTCATTATGCCAATCACCACCCTCCCCTACATCTTACTAACTTTAAAGAATTTAACCCACTTGGAATAAGCGTCTACCACTAATAGATATGCCTTACCCCATTCAAAGAAATCCACATGTATTCTTTCCCAACCCTTGCGGCCAATTTCCACTTACCCTTCTTCCCACCACGAGGCATATCACTTACAGCATTACATGCCTCACATGCTCTGGCCAGGTCCTCAATATCCCGGCTCATTTCTGGGCACCACCTATATTCCCTCGCCCATTGTTTTATCTTAACAATCCCTTGATGTCCCGCATGTAAAACCCTTAATGTTTTCTCTTTTAAAATCTCAGATTATTACTCTTGCCCCTCCCATTAAACAACCCTCCACCAAGTGCAACTCTTTACTCACCCTCCTAAACGCTCTCCACTCATAACTCCATTCTTTGTTCCATTGCACACACTCACAAACCTGTTGCAAAACATCATCTCCAACCATGCTATTTTTTATCCGATCCCAAGACACGGGCCCACTTTCCTCTACCATTAGCGCGGCCACTCTCACATACTCATTGGCCAGCCCTTCCAAATGGTGACAACTATCATCTGCTTTTTCAACCTCCTTTTTAGGTACCCATCTAGACAGAATATCTGGCAGATAGTTAATCTTGCCGGCCATATATTCGATTGTAACACTAAACCCGCCCATTAATATCAACTATAGGATATCCAATAAGATAAACACTTTATTGGATAAGACAAAAAGTAACTGTTGGTAATTACAATAACACGTTTAAATAGACATTCAATTTAAGAACAATAAACAATCAATTACCATTGTATTGCAATTCAAACGCTCAAGGTCATTGCCAATTAGGTAGATAGTATTTGCATACATTACATTACTCCCCCATTTAAAGTTGCCCTCCATCGTATCGATCAGGTGGTTTGGATACCCTTTTGTGTTCTAGAATGTTTCGCTCTGACACCGCACCTTGGTCGATCGTTGTTCTTTCCCGTAACTGATCTCCGTGTTTCCTTCTTGTATTTCCGTCTATATTAACGTCATACGTAGTCAAACTTGTTCGTGCTTCTACAAGTCCTTCCCTCCATCCCGGACTTGTGTCATTATGTACCCACACCTGCTGCTCGGGTTCGAAGAATCTTTCTTGGGTCCATCGGTTTTTATAGTACTTTTGTTTCCAGATCGATTCTTCAACCTTGTCGCAAGTCGTTCTTCTGAGCTGGTCTAGCGTCGTACGAATCCTGCGATTGAACATCGCCTCAGCCGGGCTAATACCTGTAGTCACGTTTTGACTACTACGCATGCTCATTAATACTTGTAGTAAGTTTAACGAGTCATTAACCCCCGACTTTTTATTCGCATAGAACTTACTTTTAATAGTTCTAATATATCTCTCGGCTAAACCATTAGATTTGGGGTGGTAGGGCGGTCCCGTAAATTGAACTATGCCATTGTTTTTACAAAAAATTTTAAACCGTAGATTTAAATTGCGGACCATTGTCACTGACAATATATCTAGGCAACCCAAAACGCGCAAAAATAGTCCTTAAATTTTGAATAATTTTTGTTGAGTTTATCTCGCCCAGCACCATTACTTCGGGCCATTTGGTAAAAGCATCAATGCAAACTAACCAATACTTCTTATTGATGGGTCCCGCTAAGTCTATGTGAACCCGTTCCCAAGGCTTGTTAGGAACGTTCCAAGCGTATAGGGGTACCTCTTTAATGTTTGGTCGTTCTTCTTGACAATATTTACATGTATTTACGTATTTTTCTATGTCTAAGTCAATATTACTCCAGTAAACATAATATCTCCCTAATGACTTCATAGCCACGATTCCCGGATGACCATCATGTAAAATTTTAAGAATATCTGGCCTTAATTTTTCCGGAATTATAAGTCGATCTTTATAAAATAAAAGATTATTTTCGAAAGAAATGTAATTTCTTAATTGCAGGTATTTTCGTACGTTATCGTTATTTGAAGAGCCTTGCCATCTATTTTTAAATTGCTCTATAACTTCTTTAAGTACATTATCTTTTATTGTTTCCTCTACAATATTTTTTGTATTCAAAGTCAAATCATCGATTAGTTGTAATTTAATTCTTCGTATATCATTATCTATGTTTAAATTATGAGGTGAATCCTTTAGGCATAAACGAGAAAGTGCGTCAGCACACTGATTAGATTTCCCAGGAATGTATTTTATATCATAATCATATTGAAGTAATTTAATTGCCCATCTTAGTAACCTATTATTCGTTATTTTACTAAGATCCCGGGTTGTCCCAAAAATATTTTTAAGAGGGTGGTGGTCTGTCTGAATTGTAAATTTACGACCATAAATATACTGATGGAATTTGTTTATCGCATAAATTACTGCCGATGCCTCTCTGTCGATGACAGAGTAATTTTTCTCAGCGGGATTTAGGGAACGAGAGGCGTAGGCAATAGGTTTTTCTTGGCCTGAGGAAAACTTATGCGCTATAACTGCTCCTAGACCTAAATCTGACGCGTCGATTGAAATTATGATAGGCAATTCTTTTTGATATGGCACTATAGTTTTTCTGTTAGAAATTATAGTTTTAACTTTTTCAAAAGTTAATTTTTCTAAGTCGCCCCATACCCATTTTGTATTTATGGAAGTTAATTTGTATAAAGGAGCGCAATTTATCTGAAGTTTGGGGATAAAAGTTTCTAAATAGTTTACCAACCCAAGGAAAGAACGAAGTTCCTTTTTGTTTTCTGGTGTTTTAAAACTTTTAATCTTTAGAACCTTATCCTCACTCGCTGTTATACCTTCACTATTAATAATATGTCCTAAGTATTTGACAGACTTTTTAAATAGTTGCATTTTTGTTTGAGATGTTGTTAAACCAACAGTTTGAAAAAGATTTAACACTGTTACTAATTTGTTTAAAAGGATCCTTTTCGTTTTTACCGCTAATTATAACATCGTCCATAAAGACGCTCACCCCGGGTATGTTATTAACCAATTGTCTCATAAACCTATGAAAGATAATCGGCGCTGTTGTGAGCCCAAACGTAATCTCTTATAACGAAAATATCCTACATGCGTTGATATGTTTAAATATTTCCTTGATTTCTCATCAAGTTCAAGCTGTAAAAAGGCATCCCTGAGATCAATGATAGAAAAAATTTTACCTCCGGCTATTCTTTCGGCCACGTCACTAAAAGTCGGTAAAATATCCTGATCTTTAGCCAAGTGTTGATTTATGGTTAAACGAAAATCACCACATATACGCACCTGCCCTGTTTTCTTCTTAACATTTACCGTTGGCGTAGCCCATTTAATCGGCGTTAAAGTAGGATTAACTTTTTCAATGACGTCTTCGTTAAGTAGACGTTGTAGTTCATCTTCTACAGCTTGTCGTAGTGGAAACGGTACTCTTCTTGCTGCAAACATTTTTGGCATCGCATCATCATTGATTTCCAGTGTCACTTTGAAGTCTTCTACTTTTCCTAATTTATCGGAAAAGACATGGGGAAATTGTTTAAGAATTGCATGTACATTTGAAGGTATTTCAATAATAGAATTTAGGCAAACCAGCTTTGGTAAAGTTAAGTTAAATTTGGAGATAAAAGGCATACCAAAATTGCTGAACCTTTACCTTGGATGACATAAATATCTAAGTACTTTGTCACTTTGTCACACCACCAACGTCCACCTTCACTTTGGTTTTACCGAGTGTTGAAATAGCCGTTCTACCATAGCCGTATATCTTCGGAGCTTGGTAAAGTTTAGGCTTGCCGATTCGAGACCACGTTATTTCATCAATGACGCTACATGCAGCACCCGTATCGAAGATCATTTCATAGGGTATATCGTTAATTCGTACGTTAATGTGAGCTTTGGTGTGTCGATCGGAGTCATGGTTGATGGCTGATAACGTATTCATCACCATTCTACAATTTTTAGCTATATGGCCTGGTTTCCCACAACGATAACATTTAGGGGGTGGCTTTTTCCTAAAGGTGCTAAATTTAGGAAAATGTACATCTCTATTGTTGAAGTTATTAAACGACTGCTTAACCTTGTTTACTTCAACAGCCCTCGATGTTTCGTGTTCTACCGAATCTAACGCCAATGCTAGATTAACTGTTTCTTCGAAACTTATGTTACCACTCGGATACTTAGCTCTTAACTCAATGTTAAGCCTTGGTAAGTTACATCCTAGGACAAATATATCCTTTAATACCTCGTCTAGATTATTTTCAAATTTACAGTTTTTCAAAAGAAATTTCAAACGAATACTAAATTCAATAATACTTTCGTTATTTCTAATTGCCTTATAAAATTGTTCTCTATGATGATAAATAGAAAACTTATTGGCGAATATACTCCTAAGGGCATTAATTATCTCATCGTAATTAGTCTTGTCTACTAATTTTGGATATAAAAAGTCCCTTAATTTTGTTAAAGTGTTAAGGCCTACGTAAGTGAGTAACAATGTTTTTCGCCTTTCTCCCGTGATGTCTCTCAACTTGAATAAGAGCTCGATATTAAATAAATAGTCATCAATAGAATTACTTGGATCATAAAGAATTGAATCCTTCAATTCCTTTGAGTAATCGCAAGAAAAATTGTTCTCCGGTTTGATGGCCATCTGAAAATAATATGGATAATCTTTTTATTTCAGTTGAACGAGGTAGGGAGCGTCTTCTAAACGAGGTTGAGTTTAAGGTCCAAGGGTTCTAAGGCCTCGTCGCCATTATAGGATATCCAATAAGATAAACACTTTATTGAATAAGACAAAAAGTAACTGTTGGTAATTACAATAACACGTTTAAATAGACATTCAATTTAAGAACAATAAACAATCAATTAACATTGTATTGCAATTCAAACGCTCAAGGTCATTGCCAATTAGGTAGATAGTATTTGCATACATTACATCAACCATCTTTGTAGCCGAGGGGACAATAATACTTCATTATTCCCTTTATTAAATAAGTCCCGCAGCGGCTTATGATCCGTATAAAAGGTAAATGGGCGACCTATTAGATATTCCCGGCATCTTACTACCCCATATACCATGGCTA
This sequence comes from Gordius sp. MW1, assembly GCA_964036665.1. NCBI lineage: Eukaryota > Metazoa > Nematomorpha > Gordioida > Gordea > Gordiidae > Gordius > Gordius sp. MW1. The sequence continues at coordinate 26,465,869 of OZ038527.1, forward strand.
ATGCCTCCTTTTCAATGACCGAATACCGCAACTCACAATCCCTTAACTTCCGAGAAAAATATATAATTGGTTTTTCTATCCCTTTATCCACCTGCAACAGTACCCCGCCCACTCCCAACATTGAGGCATCAACCGCTAACCTCGTCTCCCTTTCATTATCAAAACAAATCAGGACGGGCAAAGCTACGAGACATTGTTTCAGTTGCTCAAAACACTTTGACACCTCTCATCCCAAACAAACGCTGCTCTTTTTCGTATTAAACCCTATAAAGGTGCCGACAATTGGGCAAAATTTATAATAAACTTACTATAGTAATTAAATACTCCCAAAAACTATGCAGCTCTTTTTTTGTACCAGGTTCCCACAATTTTTGAATCACTTCAACCTTGTCCCTCACCGGGGTTATAGTATCCCCCTTTAATACATGGCCTAAATATACGACTTCCTCCGTAGCAAACTTACTCTTCTCCCAACTTACTACCATACCGCTTTCCTTAATATGCCTTAATACCTCACCACTGTTCAGTTCAGGGAATATACAATACACAATCCAAATTTATAATATCCACAAGACCAAGATCACAAAAATAATATGTATGCAGTATTCGCGAGACGAAGACCATCATAAAAATATGCGAATGCTTCACTACATAAAAACAAATGTGTGTGTCTGTTGTCTTCCCTCATCTTTCCTTCATCCTTCCCTTTTTTCTTTAATCACTTCATACGTCTATATACTTCGGTCATATTGTTTTTACTTTCTTCTCCACACCCGCCTTTGTGTCGATAACCACAACAGCCTTCTAACCTAATTTTCCTTAGTAATTTCGTCGATTATAACTTTTCATTAATACAAGGGTCCTCAATGCACAATGAAATATTTATGCAACCAATATTAAATTTGGAGGTACAGATTTGAATACTAAATTTTGATCGTTTTCTGCTAAGATTAATTATATGAAGGTCTTATGTTTAGAACCGTGCTTTTATCCTTATTATTTGGAACTGGTTTATAGCAAGCTATCAGTTTTATTGAGTTCAAAATTAAACTCAACCTTACACTTCTTTGGCTAAACTTTGGTTATTTTGTCATAGAAATTAACAAATATTTGGGTTAGTTTTTATAATCATCAAAAAACTATGTATTGCCTAAGAGCATTTCCGCATGCGGGACATAAACAATGACGTCAGGGCAGAATTAAGGTATTGCGCAAACTGCTAAGGCAAACCACGCATTCTGCGACACCAAACAAAAGATTAAGTTCTTTCACCTGCTTCTCCTGACCACCAGATCAGCACTGCCCACTTCCGGCACGCCCATTACCTCAAACTTCCTGCTTTGATGACGTACGAGAAGATAAAATTTAAGGTGAATAAAAACTAAAGATTTTTAAAGGAAATAAATAAATTGAGGTTAGAAGATGAAGAAATTTTGTTATATAGAAAGCGCAAAATATTAACTGTCCCTAAATCTTCTTTGTAAATATAAACTTTAAACATTGACTGCCTCAGTTATATAAGTAAAATTCATACTAAGATTGTTATGTGAGCCAGAGCGATTGCTCGTCGAGCTAATATAATGGACGTTTTTAACAATGTTTTAATTTTTACTCAACTTTAGTTTTGTTATTTACTTAAGTACGGAGGGACCGACTGCCGCTCTTCACACAGTTAAAACCAATGGTTTATTGTTAAAAACATGAGAAGGGTAGGAAAATAGCATAACGCGAAGGTTGCAGCCATTGTGATGGCAAACGTATTTAGATTCTATTCCAAGGAATTAACAAGCAATTTGGGAAAGATAGCGCAACATAAAGACAGTTGGTAAAATAAACTATAAGATGTACCATATGAGGGTCAAAGGAACAGATCTTGTAATCAAATCATAATAGGAACTTTGAACAGATAGTTGAGTTTCTTAACGCTATCTAAAAGTTGGCTGTGTGTCGAAGGCTCATGTCAGATGACACTGCTCATAGAGATCAGATGGTATCATGAATAAATCTCGCTTATCATGTTGGCGTATAATCTTAATGCCTCTTGTTAGCACATATTGGGTTTCTTATACAAAACGCGTTTTTTTAAATTTGAGTTAAAGATTTAATATAGTTTAATAGCACGTCGCAACAATGAAAGGGCATAATTGAAAGCCCCTTGAATCTTAGTAAATATAGTACGTTTAACCTTTGAGAAACTGAGATTTGGAGACAGTAGAAAAAAGTACCAAATGGTGAAGGCATATAAAGAATCAATTGCACAAGTATACAAAACTTAAATTCATCCGACATTTGGCCATAGTTGATGTTAGGACTTTATTGCAAGATTGAAGGCAAGGAGGTACTCTTGACACTTTACCACCAATGGGCCTTTAGGAATAAATAAGATCGGTATCCAATTTTTCAAAATAAATGTGGTCAGTTTAAATTTATTATAAAAATCAATCAAGCATATAACTACTCCGCAACAAATATAACTTTAGATAACGGACTATAACAGATTCGAAGATCCTAATTAAAGTAATTCTCGCAACTCTTAAATGTGTTAAGGACGCCATGACTGTTCAATGTGGAGACAATGTTTGGACCCGCATGTTTAGAGACTCTGGTCACGAGCTGGAATGTATTTTAAACAAGTTCTCTAGGCTTTTACTCTCAAACCCCGATATTACTTATGCGATCGCCTTAAGACCGGGGATCTTAATTTGCATGCAATCGACTTGTAAAAATTGTAAGAAACAAATTGATGTTTGGGCCCATCACCACTTAATATATTCCGTTTCATTCGCCATCAAAGATCAACCTTTTGATTCAAACCGCTTTACTAAAAGCCGGCTCCCCTTCTATTCTCGAACCATCAGAACCCACTCTTGAGGGTAAAATGCGCCCGATGGAACATCCACAGTTTCATAGGATGATGGTAAGTTTCTATCTTGTGACTTTACCTGCATCGACGTATTTGCATCCTCTAACAATAACGCTGACTTATTTAGCGGAAGCACGCAAAACTCATAAATACCGTGATGTAATTCCTTCAAAATATTCTATCCCTATCGTGGCTTCCTGTTCCGCCACTTTGGCAAACAGGCATTAACCATCTTTAAATTGATAGGAAAGAGATCTTCCGAAGGAATATTCAGCAAGTTGTCTATTGCGCCAAAAAATAGGAATTTTAATAGCCAAATACAATTATAAGGCATTTTCCGACACCTGCCCTCGATGAAGATGAATAGTAGTCACGCTTTTTATTTATTCATTGATCGTGTTTTATATTTTTCATGTATATAGATTTTACCTAATAAAGATTTTTAAAAAAAAAATATATATATATATATATGGGTTGTAGAAGGTATGATCAAACACAAAAAGACGCATAGATTATGACGTACCATCAATATCTCAACCAATTAAAATCTTTAGCCATCCATAATTGCAATTTAAGACGATAATTAAATTTACAATCCGAAATTTCCATAATGTAACCCCACATACTTAAGAGATTTGTGGAAAACACTTTTTAGATGGAAAATTCTGGCTTCGTTAAAAATCAATAATTTAATTATATAAAGCACTAGTTGTTGATTCAGTCAATCAAATAAAATTTCCCAACGGCTCTTTGGTATTCTCCTATATCTTTATTTTCTGTTACATTATTTAATTGACCTGGCAAACCTATCTGTCAAATAATAAAAATCATCATGATTTCGGTATATTATTCGTGGTTAAATGCAATATTATTTAGTATAATTATAATAACTACCTTATTTGGTACCATCGGCAATACATTTATAATGTTTCTGGTATGGAGAACTAACAATTTAAGGTCACAATCGGCCATGATCATTATATCCAGCATAGCCCTAAGTGATACTTTAGGTGGCCTGTCTACTGGTATAAGTTATGTGATCAATTATACGCGACCTTTAATATTAAAAAACGTAATGAGTTGCACCTTTTTTGGAATTCTTACCGAAATTGCATTTATGACTCATTCCATGCAATTACTGGTGCTCGCTATCAATCGCCTGCTCCTCGTTTGTTTTCCTTTTACTCCGGCCAAGGAACGAATAACATCTTGGTGGGCAACCATAGTTCAAATATGCATGATGTGGATGATAAGTATAGTAGCCCGTATAATTCAATGGAAGGTTGGTGGTATTGTATACAGCGACTTCTATTTGACCTGCTTAGTGGATTATCACGATTTTAAAATGCCAATCTTTAAGGCCCATATTATATGGCAATATTCTAACTCTTTTGCCACTTTAATAATGTACGTTTTAATAATACGTGGTATGCGGAAACAAAGAAGGGTCTTGGTTCAATGGTCGAGAAATAGGGCCGGGCAGAGTAGCGCCCTTTTATCAACCAACCACTCAGTCAGAAGGAATATTAACATATCTTCAATCACACAACCAAATACAAATAATGGAGCTCAGAGGCCCTATAAAAAAGCTCGCGAAACAAGCGTTGCAATCTATTCCTTGCTTATATTTAGCGTTTACTCTTTTGTAACTCTTACCTTCAATTTTTATCATAAAAGGCTAAGTTCCAATCCCATAGCTCAACTGATTGGTTCACAATTTATAACTTTAGCCTTTTACTTTATCTTCACGTTTAATCCCATTATATCTTTTGTGTTTACTAATCTATTTAAAAAGGAAACTAGAATCTTTATAAACAAATACAGTTGTCTAAAGATTATAAGGAAACAGTTTATTTTTTTGAAATATCTACTTTTAAATTACTTAAACTATATGAAGTCTTTAGAATATTTTAAGTAACAATATAGCCCATTTGTTAACATCATATTATTGCGAAATGTAATCGATTTGTATGACGCATAAAAATTTCGATATTATATGGACATTTTAACTTTGCATTCATACAATTTAGTCTACACACATTCAACATTTCGTTCTTATTGTGGTCATATAAATAAAAATTAGATGGTGTGGATGCTTTAAGTTTATATTTTTCTAAATGTCAATGATAATTGTAAAACGTTTTTAGTGCACCTTAAAGTTTATAATGTATAAAAATTAACTAAGGTAATTAGGACCTAAGTATAGAGCTTAAATAGAGCAAACACCATTTGTTTATATGCTTGCTAATATTTAAAGCTCGCCCTTTCTATCATTTTAACCACCTTTTTATTGAAAAAACGAATGTTTTATAATAATATTATGATTTTTAATCTCAAGTAATCAACGTAGAATATATTAATGCATTTGCGAGAATTTAGAATTCTCAATTACATTTAAGCATAAAAGTAAAGTCACATAAAATTAATAAATAGCCCGATCAAAGAGATATGTTTAAAACTTGCATAATTTAACTATAAAGCATTAAAGGGACGAATGATTAAATTTTAATTTGACAAATATACGAATCTAGTACAAATTTTAACATAGTTTAAATTCTTTAGGCGATTTAATTAATTTATTTAATATGAATTGAAAAATTCCACTGAGACAAATTATCGGAAAAATAATTGTTATAACGGAACAAACAATAAATATTACTTATTCTGAGAATTAAGATACAATAACAATACTTTAGAAAATTTTTACCTTCATATTCAATCTTCATGGATTTATTATCGGGACCCGATAATAAATCTATGAAAAATAACAATACTATTGATCAAGATTATTTATCTTATAACAGGAACTTGCTATGGATTGTTCTTTCAATATATTACTTATTATGTTTACTGCTACATTGTTCATATTATATTTTATGGCAAAAAATAGCTGGTGTAGAACTAACATATTCCACAAAAGTGCAGCTGTTTAAAATTTATAAGCTGTCTTTATAATAATGACATAAATCCCCATAAAATTTTAGCTTTCAATAATTATTTGGTAAATATTTTCGTGTTAAATAAATTTTTATTCAATTGATTAAAAAATAAAAACATATTAAATATAAAAGATATTATTTTATTTACACAAAACTTTAAAATACCTTATATTTCCAGAGTTTTAAGTATGTTAATATGAACATTAACATGAAAAAAGTAGAATAACTAATTAGTTAATTTAGGAAATTGATCTCTAACACTTTTTAATCTTACAAACATTTAACTTTTCAAGGCTGTAAGTTTTAAAGTGTCTTCCTTCTTCAAAAAATGGACACTATCAAAATAAAGGCATTAATGTTTCTAAAACTACTAAGGTGAGCAATGAACTTAAAAAATATTGGAAAATATTTTGGAAGCTTGTTATCGTTTTTATGTGTTCATTAAATATTAATAACTTTATGAGGATGGAGGGAGCTTTTAAGCTCTAAACCTAGTAATGTAAACCATTGTATTAATTAAAATCGTTATATTTTTAGATCCCTTTTAATTTGGTTTTTATCTACATGTAAATCTATATGAGGTAAGTACATTATAATTGAACACCTAAAACTAATAATTATTTTATAATGCGATTATCAGTTAGATAAATTTGTGCCAAGGATTATATACAAACAATCCCAAAGCTTTCCAATACTGCTCCTTTTAACGCACAAATCATAAATTACTTTTTTCCGGTAGGGTAAAACATTTTAAATCTTAATGTGTTGCATTTCGGTTATTTGTATGAACATGAATACATCTAACACAAGTTTTGAAGGATTAATCATTGACTTTAGCTTGATGAACATAAATTTATCCCACGGTACATAAATTAATATTGTATGTTTAAAGAGACAAATAGTTTAATGGACATTAATATTGAGTCGTATTAGGGCAGATGTAGTAATGAGGGCAACTATGATAAGATGTCTATAATAGAAGGAAAAGAATTATAATATAATAGCAATAAAAGAAAGTTAGGAACAAGTCCTCTGATATAAAATTATTGTTAGAGTAAAATGGAAGAATACATCATACAATTAAACACTTTAAAAGATGTTACATACACACTATTTTTGAAAATTTGGATACTTGATATTTTGAACAATTTGGTTAAAATATTATTAGATCAACATCGTTAAATATTTATTTGTCACATGGAATGCACATCTAAAAAGTAATTTGTGCCTTTTAAAGATTTAGAGTAACGTTCATTTTAAAAACGTATGAGTTTTTAAAATGCTTATGGCTTCTTGTTTAAAAACCTTTGTAAACACGAAGGAAATGATAGGATTGAAGGTAAATATGAAATAAAAAAGTAAGGATATGATGTTGGTAAGTATTCTTTGTGTTAAAGGATTAGAACTAAAAGCTTTGTTTGAGAAATTAAATGATAAAGTTTCAATTAAATAAATGACAAATATAAACAACGAGTATTGGGCTAAATCGTTTTCACGAGCCTTTCTGGTAGAAATTAGATTGCGACCAAGATTAGATGGGACAGAGTTATTAGCCTGTGATGTATTTGATTGTTGACTGAAAGATCTGTTATCATTAGAAGTACAAGCAATGTGTGCGGCGGTTCCACTAGTTGTCATGTTGGCAAAAAACTCTCTCTGTTTACGCATAGATCGAATTATAATTAAGTATATAACTAGGATTATACAGGAATTTGTGTATTGCCATATTAAATGGGCTTTGAATAAAGCCGGTTTAAAATTCTGATAATTTTGAAGACAAGTAGAATAAAAATTGTTATAAATAATTCCACTCATACAATTTTGTAAGATACGAACTATAACGCTCACAGTCCAAATAATCCCTATTTGTATGTAGGTGGATTTGTGCGATGTCACCTTTCTCCTAATGACGCCAAAGGGAAAACAAACGTTAAGTAAGCGATTTAAAGCTAATATCAATAAGTGTATGGAGTGCGACATGAAAGCGATTTCCGTGAGCATACCCATAATAGTGCAGCACAGAGGATTTTTAACAAAATTTAGCTGATGGTATTTGAAGACATATCCTATACCTGTACTAAGACCTCCTAAGACGTCACTTAGAGCAATGTTTGAAATGATAATCATGGCTGATTGTTGTCTAAGTTTTTTAATACACCATATAAGCAGCAGTAAGCAAGTGTTACCCACAGTACCAATAATAGTTGAAATTATAATAATGCCTAAAAATATTCCATTAATCCATAAGTAATCATCCGATTTTGACATAAAGTATTAGACTTATAAGAATATTAGGATTTAAGATTTAACTTTAAGACATAATATATGCAAAGAGAGCAAATGATAAGGGGGTAGCATTTTATTAAACATTAAAATATATACTAAAGTTAGAAACCTGAAAATGGTCTTTTATAGCTGTAAAAATATTAATGGACCCAAAAATACATTATTTTTTAAAATTTATAATTTATACATTGGTGTCAGAATACGGATTGTCAACATAAATCCTCATACCAATGTTTTAGTCTTTACAAATTAGTTACTATTTGACAAGCACAATATATTTTTATTATTGCTATAAAAGGTAAATGTAAAAGCAATAAATCCTTTTTGGCCATATATATTATAACGACGTATGTAATCCTTAACTACAATTTAGAATTATATCCGTTAATAACAAAAAGTATAACGAAAAAAACTATATGCTACCTACCAATTTTTGTTAAATTCTTTGTAAAGCCAATTACAAAACTAAACGAAGGCACTCATATTATCCCAAAATAAAAATTTATTGCAAATTTTATTTATTTTAACACCATGGACTTAATAGATTTTATAATACCCTCGCAGCTTCCAGTATGTCTCAACAAACGCCTTAGCAATAAATTTTTTTACTTATTTCAACAAAAAAATTATCACCAAACATCATTTTTTTTTAAAACTTGAAATTTTTTTTAATAATTAAACGCTTTCTCACTATTCTATAATGTTGAGTCGGCTTAAAAAGTGTAATTCAGACATTCATCTATCTCCTATCAAAATAGTTTAAATGAATATGCCTAACTTAAATATATAATAATTGGATTAATAGAGCATACAGCTCAGCCGCATCTTTGAGCAATGGTTGGCAATAAGCATTGCCACTTTTTTACTCAAACATGATATTAAGTTGTGTCCGAGTTTTTCTTAATTGAATGGACACGTCCTAATATTATAGAAAGTGATTTTCACAATATCTTATAAGTATTTTTTTTTTGGGGGGGGGGGCTTGACTTAACCTACCATCTTTATTAAAATAGTATATCAGAATTTTTATTGGATTGTGATTCAAATTTAGAAAGAGAACATGGGAATAGGGCTGATATCTTGCCGATGAAAAAGCACGGCTACACACCACCATCAAGTCACTTAGTATCTTTTATGGTTTTTGTATTATGCAAGTATATACAATCCAGAGGTTTGATGTTGAAAAAGCTAGAACAATTATATTTCTAGTATTATTAGAAAAATGTATATAAAAAGTTTCGCTATACTTAGTTCAATGATTGATTATTTATACTCATTTTCTTTCCGTTCTTTATTACATCTATTTTCGTTTAAAAATGTCTTAAATTAAAAATAAATTAATGTTGAAAAACAATATATCTATATATAAAGCAGCCGCCTTATGAACTTAAGTTTGCATCTTATCATTTTATAAAAGACTCATTTAATTGTCCTTCAGAACTTTAATGAATGAGATCAAACGGGGTGGTCATTTGAGTAGCAGATTTTCCGATTAAAAAATATAATTTATGATTCATGATTAGACTTAGTCTAAAGGGGATAATATAGTGAAAGTGACGCTCAGAAGTTCAATAATCAATTTGACTTTGACGTAAAATGAATTTTAAATATACTAATAAACGATTAAAACAAACCTAATAATATGACTTATTCGTAAATCGTGAGTGATTTATAAGTCTGTTATGTGTTTTATATTATATATGGCTTTTGGGTTAGATACCTTATAGCAAAAATATGAAAAACACACAAAATTAGAATAATATTTATAAATGACGATTCTTAATGACAGAAAACCATGTTGTTACATTTCCTACAAATGATGTTAACAAGCGCGTCTTATTAGACCTAGACTGTTGAAAGGAGTAAACAGCTCGGTACCATAACCATCAAAAGAGTCTATCGTGAGAAGTACGCTTGATGTATGGTCCGATCCTAAATCTTAGATAAAATTACTATGGGGCTAGCCTTGTTGATTTTATAGCATAGCCACATGTGCCGTAATTTCTTGCTACACTCAACCTGGCAATATCAGTACTACATTATTAGTAACACACTGTTGTTGATTATACATATTAGCTGTACATGAGAGACTACATCACAAAAGAATTTACTAGTGGTAGGCTGACACCATACCCACGTTGAAAGTCCTCAAAAAAAGGGACTAGCACTTATGGTATGGCTATATGCACACTAGTGTTGTTAAAAGGGCTGGGTTTTGTTTGGTCGATCTTTGTTTTTAGTCAACTAGAGATAAATAGACCAAAGGTCTTCTGGTCAAACTTTTGGTCAATTTATGCGACTAAGGAAAATAAACCAAAAAATCTTTGGTTTGTTGATGTTTAGTCAACTTAAACCAATAGTCGACCAATTGAAACCCAGCCGTTTTTACAACACTAATGCACACCATAATATCTGTACTCGGCGACCCCTTTACGTTCCCAAGGCACGGTCACCTATTAATATGTATTATCATCATAGCGAGTTTTTTACTTGACGCCTACCCCCAACTTTTTCCACAAGGGATTGGGACTGTCGTTAGAGTCAGTTATAAATCCCAATAGATATAAAGATAGCATAAAAAGCAAGAAACAATTTATGATTATCGACCCATTTAATGACGCCATGTTTTAGCATCTTTACCAATCTAATCGTCCTTCATTTTGTTGAATATTAATATTTATCTTAAAAAATTTATATTATGCGAATATGACATTATAAAAGATTGTAACAACAACAAAAATTTATGGAAGGTGGAGAAATTTAAAATTACATTGTAAATAGTTGAAATTAAATATGACATTAGCGCCATATAATATATTTTATCTTTGACCTATCAATATAATAGTTATTTACTGAATTTTAATGCAATCAGCTCTACACAAATTAATTGTATTATTACTTGTTCAACCCTGCATCAGTTATATCGTTGTCAACCCAAACCCAGTTAGCCAAAGTTTAAGCTCTATTTCGATAAGGTTGCTACGAACTTGCATTAAAGCTTGCCAATTATTAATAAGAATACTGGTATATTTTAACCTTATGGTATTCTGACAAGTTTGACATCTTTAGAAAAAAAGATTTGTAATGGATAATAAATATAAAAATTTATTACGGCGATGTATCATTTTATCGCTAACCTACATATGCGAATGACAAGGTATGCCATATAATTAATAGGAATTCATTAATTTGTCATGGTAAATTTTTTTTTTTAGTTTTATTACATTTTTGGCAACCACGATGCAATGAAACATGTCAATTAATGCTTTAACTTAGTTATTGGGGAATATAACAAAATTTACAGAGAGGAAGGGATGGCACCCTCTTTATACACGGAAAAAAACTCATTAGCTAGAATTATTTTGCACTATTTTTGAAACAGCTGCGACTATAACTTCAAAAATCACTTAGCTTTTTATTACTATAAATTCTTTTTTAAGCTTTTTTTAAATAAAACATAAAAAATTTATTTAACAGCTTTAAACTAATCTATTGCAACGTTTAGGTTTTTTTTTATTTTCATAACTACATGAAAAATTATTTAGACTATTAATCTATTTTGACTAAATATCTTGTTAAAAGAATTATAATATAAAAAAAGGAGATTTTTCTTAAAACTCGGCAACAATTAATCAACTTTTTGAAAAATAGCTAGCATTTGAATTACCCGATTTTATATTAATAAAATTTAAATTAAAGGCATGACTTATTATTAAAAAATATGACAAATAATTTCTCTCTCTTGCTAATAAAGAAAACTCATTTATATTCTTCGATCTCATTAACTCAAAATTGTGCTACCTAAACTTTCTCAGAACTCTGAGATTTTTTTGTAGAACCATATGATAAATTCAATAAAAGAACGGATTTAATTTTTTGAATTCTAGTTTAAGGTCCTTTTTGTTTGATGGCTCAGGCGAACAAGATGTATTCCTAGATGATGCTGGAGCTCTTAGACTAGGGGTGAAATTTTCGAAGCCTTTTATTTGTCAAAATTGCAATACACTCGTAGACGAACAAGCCAGGCATCCCTTACACTGCCTAACAAACAAATGTAAATACGTTAGACACAATAAGGCTAATAATTTAAAGCGCTCTTAAAAGGGCAAAGATTCCATCCATTTTAGAGCCATCGGGCTCCTTTGGGACGTATGCGCCCTGATCGGTCATCTTTAGTCCGATGGAGAATTGGCCTTCACCTTAAATGGGACTTAAGTTGTTTTTACTTATTTGCCCACTCTAGCAAACAATGATAACACAGGTCTGCAAAAAAAATATCATGCAAACGGACTCATAATTTTGATAGAAAATTTTGCGCTGAAAAGTAATATGTTTTTAGTTTTTTCCTACATCTACCAGTTTTTTAGATAAACGAGGTTGAAGGTGAAGGTGCCAAAAATGCCCATCTTAAGCCTTTTTAGGGCTATATTGCCACGGCATTTTTGTAATATATTCATGTAGATTAAAATTTTAGCTATAGGTCCATTAATTTAATTTTTTTGTTTTACCTATATATTTAAATTTATTCGCATTTACGTGAACTCCTTTCCCTTATTAAAATTCGCCCCACTATGTCTGGAAAAAGGAGTACATTAGAGTTCATACTACACACGCGATGTTTACTAACACATCTCTCTCTCCCTTCACCTACCCTCCTCATTTCTCATCTACTTCCGCCTCCTTCATGTGTGCCTGGATAAATATGGGGGCGGAAGTGGAAGAGATGGAGAAAGGGAGAGATTGATGTAGTAAACAGCGCGTGTGTAGTATGAGCTCTAATGAACTCCTTTTTCCAGACATAGTGGGACGAATTTTGACAAGGAGAAGGGGTTTACGCAAACGCGTATAAATTTGAGTATAAGGGAGATATAGAAAAAAAATGAAAAATGGACCTAAAGGTGAAACTTTAATCTACATGAATATATTACTATTTTTCGCTAAATATTAAAAATGCCGTGGCAATATAGCCTCAAAAAGGCTTAAAGTGAGCATTTTTGGCACCTTCAACCTCGTTTATATAAAAAACTGGTAATTGTCGAAAAAAACGAATATCATATTATTTTTCAGCGTAAAATTCTCTATCAGCAGAATTATTGGTCTGATTGCAGGATGTAATCACAAAGCCAATATTTGTAGAGCTGTGTAATTTAGCCGTTGCTGAGTGACGAAAAACCATTAAATACAATGCCCCTTTACCCTTAAACCATTTTACTCCATTGGTCGTTTCGTGTTCGTGCACCTATGGCAAACAAGCCTTAGCTTTTTTAAAGAGTTAGGAAGCGGTCCCCCGCCTAAACATTCGCTACCCTTTTTACTTAAACAAAGACTTGATATTCTTAAGACTAAATATAAAACATGCGCGGATACAATTTTGGAAGTTCATCTTCATGACTTCATATTATAATAGTTTATTTTTATTATTTGATGCACATTTTGTTTAATATATTGTATGTAATTATTTTATATAATTAACAACCGATTTTTATAAACAAATAAACCTTTGGTAAAAAATTAATGTTAGGCGGCTTTAAATATTTTATTATTTTACACTAAAAAAATGCCTATTTTTAAATTAATTTTTTTAAAGATTCCCAAAATCCTTTAACTATAAACACCCAATGCGGTTTATTTAAATATTAAAAATTATCCTTTGCCATCGCTTTTGCACCAGCTTTTTTCCAACGATTTGTGAACCCATTATTTGAAGATTTTCGTGGAATAGTATGTTACCTTGACAATATTTTTGTAGCGGAAAAGTCTTTTGACGACCTTAATCAAAAATTATAGAAAGTATTTGATATTCTGGAAAAAGCGGATATTAAATTAAAACTAGAAAAATGTAAATTTTTACAAAAAAAGTGGAAACCTTAGGTCATATCATTAGTCAAGATGAGATTTTTATGACTGACAAAAATACGCAGACAATAATAACAGCACCTTCCCCCACTAATGTCAAGGACAATCTTTTTTCGGATTACATATTATTCAAAATTTATTGAAAAAAATTCTACTATGGCACAACCATTATACATTTAAAAAGTCAATAACTTGGAAGTGGTGCCAAGATTGTTCGACTGCTACCTAAACTATTAATAATGCGATTGTCCAAGCACCTATCTTAAAGGATTTTGATTCTGAGTTACCTTTAGTACTTTAGACGTATGCTTCGTCAGGACTTGGTACAGTAGTAGCAGATGAAATTAAAGGCACCCGATTGCTTTTGTTTCTCGCACCCTCAGCGCCGCCGAATAGAATTATAGTCAAATGGAAAAAGAAGGTTCAGCTCAGAGGTGTGCACGGATCAAATTTTTTTAATCCGATCCGATCTGAGAGGATTTTGAAAAATTTATATCCCATCCGATCCGATCCGAGTTTTTTAAAATCTAAATCCGATCCGAAATTTTTAAATTAAAATTTTACGAACGGAAGTTTTTATTGATGATTTAATTCAAAATACATAAAAATTAGGTATATCAATTTTAATAGACCTGAAATAAATATAAAATTTTATTTGACTAGTTTTATATTATCATATAAAAATAATAAAGAATCTAAATTTTCTGGTTTAATTCGCGTTCTTTTTACTTCTAATGTTCTTCCAGCCACCGAGAAATTTCTTTCTAAAGTGGTAGAGGTAGCAGGTATAGCTAAAACTTTATTTGCCAGCTTATAAAGCCTTGGCAGGACTGTCTGATATAAAACCCACCATTTCAGCAAATCTTTTTTTGAATCATATTTGCAATCTTCATTCTTTAACGAAAGGTAAATTGAGATTTCATCGGTGGCTTTATCTTCTTCCTGCTCATCTTCCCATTGATTAACTATTTTAAACTATAAATTAAATAATTTATTTTATGTAAAAAATATATTTACATATTTAAATGCATGTTAATTACTTTTTTGTCTTTTTTTTGAGGCTGGCTATCACTACTACTTGCCGCATAATTTTCAATCTCAGTTGCAGAATCTACCAAAAAATCCTTAGACGCTAGTGTGGATCTTATTTCATTAATTACGCCTTCTCGCTCATTTGGGGGGAGCATCCTGAGTTGGCGATAATTTGGGCATAAAAATATGGCAATTTTATGTTGTTGAGTGATTAGAAATTTTGACTTGAGGGTGGTACAAATATCTTTTTTAAGATTATTAATTTCATGATGTTCTTCAAAATCATCAGTTTGCTCGTGGTCTGATTGTGAAAGATCAGTGAGTAATTGGTAATATTGAATCAATATATTGTGAAAGGTTAGGTGTTTTTCAGCTTCCAGAACTAAAGAAGCCGTTTTAAACGGCCGGAGTATTTCTATTAGTTTGGTCAGCAAATTTTTATCAATCACATCTATCTTCTCTGGCATATCTATAGAAGTTAGATATGTGGTCAGTTCCTTATACTCCTTCAATATGCTCTCAAACATGTCGAGTCAGGAGTTCCATCTTGTTTCTATTGCTTGATGCAATGTATGATTTAAATATTTATTTTTGCCACTTTGCTTCATATATGTCGTTAGCTTTTTGCATGCTTCTATCAAGTCATTAACCTGAGGGTAATGGAATGTAAAATCATTTTTATTGTATACGTTTCGTAGTACTGTATTCAGTAAATGGGACGTGCAATTCATTCGCTTATTTTGCAAGGCTTTGACCATGTTAGAGCCCTGATCGGTAACGTAAGTTATCAATCTCATGTATTCCGTAGGGATGTGAAGTTTTCAAAATTTACAGATATTTCTCTTAAAATTCCCCTGTTTTTTTTCAACATCTATTTTTGAAGTGAAAAGAATATGCTTATGTAGGATTCCGAGGGATATATAATGTAAAGAAAATGTTAAGTAGTTTATTTTAATAAAGTCATCTGTCCAGAGGTCGAGAGTGGCTGAACATGATTTTGCTTTTAAATGGGGGAGTAACTTTAATATTAATGCTTCTCTACTTACTGCAAGTTTTGCTGTATTCTTACTTAAGGTAGTCCTATCTGAAGGTAATTCATCAACGTTTATATGACCATGAATGGCACCAATATTCAGAGCTCCTTGGAGCATTGCTCTAAATCCTTCCCCGTTAACGATTAAAAACGGTGGAATATCTTTTGAAATAAAATAAATTAGATGCTTTTCAAAAAAAAATTTTAATTTTATGATTTCAGCAAGAGGTTTGGTAACAAATTTGTCAATTGCATTTTTAGCTGAAGTTTTTGGAATACATTTATGATGCAAAAGATGGAAACTACCTCGAATGGAATTGTATGTGTAGATATGATGACATTTCTTGCAGATAACATAACCGATGTATGTATCATTTTCATTTAGAAGGCAAAGTAACACCAAATTTGACTTTTTCTGTCTTCTTTTTTAATTTGTTGAAGCATATTTCTTTTACATTTTATTATTATTTCTTCCATGACGGTTTTTAATATGATAAACAATATTGTTGTATTTGCTAGCTGTTACGAATCCCAATGATTCTTTCCAACACACCCCCCCCCCTCCCCCATTATTTTTTCCCCTCAAGTCAGCATTACTCACACCATCTCGTCAACGACAATACCCCTGCACAATGGAGATTGCTTCTAAGAAGGCAAACTACATCATTCACGATTACCCGGAATCAAGAGGGAAAGGAGCTACGCGTGTTCTTTAAGGAAAGGGGAGATTGTAATTGATGATTTTCGGAGTTGAGTTGAGTTGAGTTGAGATAGAAAGAGATGCGTGTGCTAAAAAGGAAACGGGAGATGTTGATTTATCATTGACACTAGCTCCTTTCTCGGCAAACAAGAAAGTCTAGCTAGAAAAAAACGCTAGGGAAATACTGACAAATATATTAGGGTATATTGAGCATCAAAAATGGTAAAGTTAAAAAAGAATGCAAAGATAATTATGAGGAGATATACTAAAAATTATTAATTTAAGTAATTAGAACTTATTATTGTTTATTTTAAATTAAAAATCCGATCCGATTCGACTAAAATAAAATGTTGATCCGATCCTATCCGACTTCTAAAATTAAAATGTTTGTCCGATGTCGGATCGGATTGATCCGTGCACACCTCAAGTTCAGCCATAATTTTAATTTCCACACATTAAAGAACTATATGTATGGCCACCAATTTACATTAATAATCAATAGCCCTTAATATCATTAATTAAGCCATATAAAAATGTACAGCAGGCCGTGGCGAGACTCCAGAGATTTGCCTTAATTACGACACCCTACCGGTATAACATGATATATAAAACTGGTATAGAGAACGTGTAGGCTGATATGTTATTTAAACTTTCAATAGAATTCTAAGAAACACCAAATCAGGGGGAAGAAATATACAGCATCTACATAGGACCCTTTACACATTTTCCTATCAATTTGATTTAAATAGCGAGATATACTTGCCAAGATTCTATCTTGGAGGCAAGTATACAATTATATTATCGACGGCTGGATTGCTACTATCTCCACGTCAAAAGGAATGACGATACTAAATGGCTGCATATTTTGGGGATACCGATATTAAACAAAGATTAATAAAAGATATTTCAAATCTTATCCACCTAGGACATCAGGGATGAGCCGGTGTAGGGTGTCAGCATTGAGCTGCTAACACTAAACAGCCCTTTTGATCGGGTGGAAGCATGATTAATTGTTTTTTTGCATGCTCTCCCTTAAATGAGACTGGGTAGAGGCGTGTTAGAGGAGATATTTTGAAATTTTAGCTCGTGTTAACACCAGCATTCATCGTGTTAACACCAGCATTCATCGTGTTATTACTGAGACATTGTTCTTAAATAAACAATTATTCATTCCTCACACTTAGAGATGTTAAAATTCTTTTATGCTACATGCTCAACCCTGGTAATAGGCACTTATCTCCTACCATTCCCAGCTAGCATAAGGAGCAGATGCTGCTTAATAACCCGGTAACTAGCACCAGCAGATTGAAGCTGCTGATGGGTGCTGGTTGAGTAGGATATAAACTAGCTGGGCATCGAGCAGAGTTGCTTGATATTAACCGTGGTATCGAGCATGGTTGTTTGAAACTAAACATGGTTTTCAGCAGATTTTATTATAGCGTACTCGCTGAGTAGGCAATTGGCATTTAATGCTAATACAAACACAATTTTTATATTTATACATAATTGCTTATCAATATTATTTGAATTTTAATTGCTATGCAATTTATGGGCTCGTTTTTGGTTGTCCGTTGTCCGTCCGTTGTCCGTTGTCCTCCCTATCTATTTGCATTGGGTATATTAGGTTATCGCTTTTTAATTGCTATGCATGAGAAAGAGGTGCCCCACCCCTCATCTCTATCTCATGCATAAGAGGTGCCCCACCCCTCATCTCTCTCTCCCTCGGTGTGTTATATATAAGATTTGTTAAATTATCTATTATATAATAAACATAAATAAAAGTTGTTTACTTTTAATTGCTATGCAATTTAACTAGTTATATAATAAACATAAATAAAAGTTGTTTACTTTTAATTGCTATGCAGTTTAACTAGTTTTTGTTATATAATAAACATAGATAAAAGTTGTTTACTTTTAATGCTATGCAATTTAACTAGTTATATAATAAACATAAATAAAAGTTGTTTACTTTTAATTGCTATGCAATTTAACTAGTTTTGGGGTTAGAATCCCCGAGTTTTTTTGACTCTTATGATTGTTCTTGTTACTATCATTGATAATAAGAATTTTTGGCCGTCCGCTGGCTGCTGACCAATGAAAAAAATGACCATTGGCCAAAATGTGAATCGAAATTATTTTTTTCGTTTTTTTTTGACTATTATGAATTTATATCCACTTTTACCGTGTCCTGGCTGCTGACCAATGGAAAAAAATGACCATTGGCCAAAATGTGATTCGAAAATTTTTTTTTCGTTTTTTTTTACTCTTATGAATTTATATCCACTTTTACCGTGTGCTGGCTGCTGACCAATGGAAAAAAATGACCATTGGCCAAAGTGAGCATCAAAATTTTTTTTCCGTTTTTTTATGGCTATCATTGACTTATAGAGTATCTGATGGTACTGACCAATAGAGAAAAAGTGACCATTGGCCAAATTTTTGATTTTTTTAATTAAAAATTGTTCAAATTCAACAAAAAATTTCTCCCAACAATTCTGCAAATTCTTAACATTGTGTTGTTTTATAATATAAAGTTTGTTAGACCCATAATCACTAAAGGCCATAAAAACTAATGTAATACGCAACTAGAAGCAAACACTAAATCTAACCCTAACCCTTGCCTATATTACATTTTGCCTATAATGGAAAATTTGTATAAATAATTAATTAATCATTAGGCATTTAATACCCCCCTATAGGCATTCTCGCCCCTTCCCACCTTTCTCGCCCATAAATTGCATAGCAAATATGATACATTTAAACGAAGTACAGATGAGTCGTCCCCCCTTCCCTTCCCCTCTTCCCTTCCCTTCCCCTCTTCCCTTCCCTTCCCCTCTTCCCTTCCCTTCCCCTCTTCCCTTCCCTTCCCCTCTTCCCTTCCCTTCTCCCCCTTCCCACGAGGGCCGAAGGCCCGAGTTTTTTAATAATAGATCAATACATTGAGAATTGAGATGTTATGATGTTATATATAATAAAAAATATTTATTTTGCGGTTTACATTAGTCATATTTGTCATAATTTTCATTTTTAAAGCTAGAGAGAAAATTCAAACGCAAATTGGTAGGTTAGGGTGTCATAAAGATAGTACAAATTAAAAAAATAGTTGCAGTTTTACTATAGTGACAATTGTCATAATTGTCATTTTTAAAGCTAGAGAAAAAATTTAAACGAAAATTGGTAGGTTAGGGTGTCATAAAGTTATTACAAATTAAAATACTAGTTTTGCGGTTTTACTATGATGACAATTGTCATAATTGGCATTTTTAAAGCTAGAGAAAAAATTCAAACGCAAATTGGTAGGTTAGGGTGTCATATAGTTAGTAAAAATTAAAAAAATAGTTTTGCGGTTTTACTATGGTGACAATTATCATAATCGTCATTTTTAAAGCTAGAGAGAAAATTCAAACGAAAATTGGTAGGTTAGGGTGTCATAAAGATAGTAAAAATTAAAAAAATAGTTTTGCGGTTTTACTATGGTGACAATTGTCATAATTGGCATTTTTAAAGCTAGAGAAAAAATTCAAACGAAAATTGGTAGGTTAGGGTGTCATAAAGATAGTACAAATTAAAAAAATAGTTTTGCGGTTTTACTATAGTGACAATTGTCATAATTAACATTTTTAAAGCTAGAGAAAAAATTCAAACGAAAATTGGTAGGTTAGGGTGTCATAAAGATAGTACAAATTAAAAAAATAGTTTTGCGGTTTTACTATGGTGACAATTGTCATTTTTAAAGCTAGAGAAAAAATTCAAACGCAAATTGGTAGGTTAGGGTGTCATATAGTTAGTAAAAATTAAAAAAATAGTTTTGCGGTTTTACTATGGTGACAATTGTCATAATCGTCATTTTTAAAGCTAGAGAGAAAATGCAAACGCAAATTGGTAGGTTAGGGTGTCATATAGTTAGTAAAAATTAAAAAAATAGTTTTGCGGTTTTACTATGGTGACAATTGTCATATTTGGCATTTTTAAAGCTAGAGAAAAAATTCAAACGAAAATTGGTAGGTTAGGGTGTCATAAAGATAGTAAAAATTAAAAAAATAGTTTTGCGGTTTTACTATGGTGACAATTGTCATAATTGGCATTTTTAAAGCTAGAGAAAAAATTCAAACGAAAATTGGTAGGTTAGGGTGTCATAAAGATAGTACAAATTAAAAAAATAGTTTTGCGGTTTTACTATAGTGACAATTGTCATAATTAACATTTTTAAAGCTAGAGAAAAAATTCAAACGAAAATTGGTAGGTTAGGGTGTCATAAAGATAGTACAAATTAAAAAAATAGATTTGCGGTTTTACTATGGTGACAATTGTCATAATTGTCATTTTTAAAGCTAGAGATAAAATTCAAACGCAAATTGGTAGGTTAGGGTGTCATATAGTGAGTAAAAATAAAAAAATAGTTTTGCGGTTTTACTATGGTGACAATTGTCATAATTGTCATTTTTAAAGCTAGAGAGAAAATTCAAACGCAAATTGGTAGGTTAGGGTGTCATATAGTTAGTAAAAATTAAAAAAATAGTTTTGCGGTTTTACTATGGTGACAATTGTCATAATTAACATTTTTAAAGCTAGAGAAAAAATTCAAACGAAAATTGGTAGGTTAGGGTGTCATAAAGATAGTACGAATTAAAAAAATAGTTTTGCGGTTTTACTATGGTGACCATTGTCATATTTGGCATTTTTAAAGCTAGAGAAAAAATTCAAACGAAAATTGGTAGGTTAGGGTGTCATAAAGATAGTAAAAATTAAAAAAATAGTTTTGCGGTTTTACTATGGTGACAATTGTCATAATTGGCATTTTTAAAGCTAGAGAAAAAATTCAAACGAAAATTGGTAGGTTAGGGTGTCATAAAGATAGTACAAATTAAAAAAATAGTTTTGCGGTTTTACTATAGAGACAATTGTCATAATTAACATTTTTAAAGCTAGAGAAAAAATTCAAACGAAAATTGGTAGGTTAGGGTGTCATAAAGATAGTACAAATTAAAAAAATAGTTTTGCCGTTTTACTATGGTGACAATTGTCATAATTGGCATTTTTAAAGCTAGAGAAAAAATTCAAACGAAAATTGGTAGGTTAGGGTGTCATAAAGATAGTAAAAATTAAAAAAATAGTTTTGCGGTTTTACTATGGTGACAATTGTCATTTTTAAAGCTAGAGAAAAAATTCAAACGAAAATTGGTAGGTTATGGTGTCATAAAGATAGTACAAATTAAAAAAAATAGTTTTGCGGTTTTACTATGGTGACAATTGTCATTTTTAGAGCTAGAGAGAAAATTCAAACGAAAATTGGTAGATTAGGGTGTCATATATATTATAGTTAGTACAAATTAAAAAAATTATTTTGCGGTTTTACCCAAACGAAAAAAAATACATACATTTTTTCCAGTAGAAATAAAACTTACGCGAGAGCATTCGTGGGGTCTACAGGACCCCTGTGGCCAAAAAGATGCTATATTTTAAAAAGTAGTGGGCCTAAACTTATAAAATTTTCCTAAAACTTAGTTCTTGCTAAAATATTAGGCTACTGAAAAGGCCAGATCAATTCGTTTTGAAATGCGTTTTTTATTCAAGTTTGTAACTATCGTGGGGTCTGTGAGACCCCACTTGTGCCTTCGAGGGTTAAGTAGTGTAAAACGTTGAGACAGATTCAATACTTCATTTTTATAAATAAATTTTGTCCTATATTTTAGTGAGATCGTTTTTGAGAAAATCACGTAAGAATTAACTTCCTCTTCATTTAAAAAATTTAAATTAAAATGATATCCTGATTTAATTGTGTTCATTTAAATTGTTATGCTTTGTAGTGTAGCTATAGCTAATAGTGTAAAAAAACTATACCCTTATATTTGATTTATTCCTTGCAATTGCAATTGCAACTGGTACGCCGGGTAGTATAATAAAATAATACCAATTTTGCAATCTAGCCTCCCAGATCTCATGTATGATGATTGTCTCTCTCCTCTCCCTCCCCTCCCCTTTGCAATTGCAACTGGTACGCCGGGTAGTATAATAAAATAATAATAATTTTGCAATCTAGCTAGCCTCCCAGTCCCAGATGTCATGTGTGTGCCTGTGCATATTGTATCTCTCCCTCCCCTCCCCTATCATAAAATATTTGAGTGTGTAGTAAAAAATAAATCTTACTCCAACTCCAACTCCAAGGCACGCTTGCCTAAAATCATATTAAACTTTATTCAAAATTTTATTATGAGTTCTCAAGAAAATTCTCTTTCTCAGGATCAGGAATGCGAAGACACGGTAATGATAAAATATTTTTTATATATTATTATAGCAATTAATTAATACCTTATTTAAAAAATTTAGGGTGTCCATCAACCAGGACCCTCAAGTACGCGAGAAAAAAGTCTTATCCATTCTAAATTTCTTAAAACTCCTACCAAGGGTCACCGAAAATGTCAACTTTGTTTGCGAAAATATTCAAAAGGGACTTCTATAAGTAATTTAATTTAAAATAACAATATTATAAGCTTATTTTTTGGTTATAAAATCTGATACCTTTGGACTTATTTAAGTTTTATTTTATAATCTTATAAAGGTATAGAAAAAGTTCTAGTGATTTAAATTATTAAATATAATAATAACTTTTATATAATCGGATTATTTTTTTATTTAAGCAAACTTAAAGAATCATTATAAAGTCTAACATCCTGATATCCAAATAGTGTGTAATATTTCCGAAAAAAATTTATTCCCGGTACCAAAAAAATCACAACCCATGAAAATGATTGCTTAAATAAGCTTATTTTAAAAGCTATAATCGACAACTACCTACCAATATCCCTTTTTGAAAGCGATTCTTTCAAAGATTCATATTTTTACTTAAATAATTCATCCAAATTATGGACCCGGCAAAACGCCACGAAAAGCTTAGAGGCATCCTATGAAAAGGGAAAGAATGACATTATTCTACAGTTAAATGGCGTTGGTAGCCAAATTGGTATAAGCACTGATATATGGACCGGTGCAAATTCGTGCACATTTTGTGCTATTACAATTCATTACATAGACTGCAATTGGTCTATAAATAGTTATATTTTAGATTTTATTGATTTCCCCCATCCCCCATTCGTCGGCTGATATATTGGATGCCATATATAATTCCTTAAACGACCATAATCTCAGAAAAGATTTTATCCATAACCCACGACAATGGAGCAAATGTCGTTAAAGCTGGGAACGAGATGAAGAAATTATTTAAATCAAATCATCGGAGAGATGTGTATACTATTCGATGTCTAGCACACATCGTTAATATATTGTTCAAGCTGGCTTGCAGCACTTGTCCGAACCACTGCAAAAGGTGAAAACATTTGTGCGAAAATTGCACAATTCTCCCAAATTTTTACAGAGCTTTAAAAAGGCAACTGGTAGGGTTATACCGCTTGATGTTTCCACGCGGTGGAACAGCACTTATCTTATGCTTAGTATGATGAACAAGGTAAATTATGAAATACGAATAAGATAATATATTTTTATAGCACATATCTGAAATGAATTCAACATGTAATCCTAGTGAGGGCTTACACATCAATAACGAAGACTTGGAGATTCTGATCAATATAGAAAAATTTTTAATGCCCTTTTATAATATCACCAATATTGTAGGATCAGAAAAGAAAACATCAATTGGGATGGCTTTTATTTATATGAAAAATATCGCCCAAAAAATCGACGATAAAATAGGTGATGGCATACTCAACGAAGCCTGCATGGCCATGCGCGCCAAATATAAGAAGTATATGGCAAAGTTTCAGACTTTTAACTTTTATGCCGCAGCCTATTTAGACCCCAGGGTGAAAAAGCACTTAATGCCCTCTTCCATGAATACTTCAGGTATTATATTGTAAAAAGGAAATTATTTTTTAAAGAATTATGCACGATTTATACGGTTGCATGCAACATATATATCCAACACCACATTTACATTTGAGGAGCCTGATGATTCTACAGATTATAGCATGGCTATTTAAAATGAATTGCGGAGGTATATATATTTTTTTCATCTTTATCTAATGTATAATCTTAAATTAAATTTAGTGAAACTCTTTCATCAAGGACCGATCTCGATGAATTAGAGGATTATGAAAAGGAAGCCCCTATTATGACAAATACAGTTTTAGAATGGTGGAGAATTCATGGGGCGCGATATCCCGGGCTGAACAAAATGGCTAGGGATTTTTTGGCTCAGCCAACTACCTCTGTGCTTTCCGAACGAATATTCTCCATTGCGGGGAACATATTAAGGGATAGAAGAAATCGATTAGCTCCATCAACACTTAAATATAATATATGCCTTAAATCGTGGGAATTTACCGGTGTTGAAGATTAATCATTTACAATAATTTTTACCATTTAAAATAATTGATGCTTTGTCAATAAACTATAAATAACGGTGGAGTACGAATTTTTTTACTACACACTTAAATATTTTATGATAGGGTAGGGCGGGGGAGGCTAGATTGCAAAATTTTTACTATTTTATTATACTAAAGCTAGCAATCAATAACAAAATAGTGGCGTAGGGAAGGAAGGACTCTCTTTACGGGTTAGAAGTAATTAAAAATTCTCAATACGTAGCAAATTTTTTTAAAACAGTTTTGAAGTCTTTCCAATATCAATAACTCAAAATAATAGGTAAATTTTAGGTTTAATTTGATTTGTAACTAAGGCATAAATTAAATTTTAGGTTTAATTTGATTTGTAACTAAGGCATAAATTGCTTAACAATTTAAGATATAATTTTAATTTAAAATTTCTTAAATGAAGAGGAAGTTAATTCTTACGTGATTTTCTCAAAAACGATCTCAACAACTAAAATATAGGACAAAATTTAATTATAAAAATGAAGTATTGAATCTGTCTCAACGTTTTACACTACTTAACCCTCGAAGGCACAAGTGGGGTCTCACAGACCCCACGATAGTTACAAACTTGAATAAAAAACGCATTTCAAAACGAATTGATCTGGCTTTTTCAGTAGCCTAATATTTTAACAAGAACTAAGTTTTCGCGTAAGTTTTTTTCTATTGGAAAAAATGTATGTATTTTTTTTCGTTTGGGTAAAACCGCAAAATAATTTTTTTATTTGTACTAACTATAATATATAGACACCCTTATCTACCAATTTTCGTTTGAATTTTCTCTCTAGCTCTAAAAATGACAATTGTCACCATAGTAAAACCGCAAAACTATTTTTTTAATTTGTACTATCTTTATGACACCATAACCTACCAATTTTCGTTTGAATTTTTTCTCTAGCTTTAAAAATGCCAATTATGACAATTGTCACCATAGTAAAACCGCAAAACTATTTTTTTAATTTTTACTATCTTTATGACACCCTAACCTACCAATTTTCGTTTGAATTTTTTCTCTAGCTCTAAAAATGCCAAATATGACAATTGTCACCATAGTAAAACCGCAAAACTATATTTGTAATTTTTACTAACTACATGACACCCTAACCTACCAATTTGCGTTTGAATTTTCTCTCTAGCTTTAAAAATGACAATTATGACAATTGTCACCATAGTAAAACCGCAAAACTATTTTTTTAATTTTTACTCACTATATGACACCCTAACCTACCAATTTGCGTTTGAATTTTATCTCTAGCTTTAAAAATGACAATTATGAGAATTGTCACCATAGTAAAACCGCAAAACTATTTTTTTAATTTTTACTCACTATATGACACCCTAACCTACCAATTTGCGTTTGAATTTTTTCTCTAGCTTTAGAAATGACAATTATGACAATTGTCACCATAGTAAAACCACAAAACTAGTTTTTTAATTTGTACTAACTTTATGACACCATAACCTACCAATTTTCGTTTAAATTTTTTCTCTAGCTTTAAAAAGGACAATTATGACAATTGTCACCATAGTAAAACCGCAAAACTAGTTTTTTAATTTGTAATAACTTTATGACACCCTAACCTACCAATTTTCGTTTAAATTTTTTCTCTAGCTTTAAAAATGACAATTATGACAATTGTCACCATAGTAAAACCGCAAAACTAGTTTTTTAATTTGTAATAACTTTATGACACCCTAACCTACCAATTTTCGTTTAAATTTTTTCTCTAGCTTTAAAAATGACAATTATGACAACTGTCACTATAGTAAAACCCTAAAACTATTTTTTTAATTTGTACTATCTTTATGACACCCCTACCAATTTGCGTTTGAATTTTCTCTCTAGCTTTAAAAATGACACAAATATGACTAATGTAAACCGCAAAATAAATATTTTTTATTTTATTATATATAACATCATAACATCTCAATTCTCAATGTATTGATCTATTATTAAAAATTCAAATAATATTGATAAGCAATTTTATGTATAAATATGAAAATTGTGTTTGTATTAGCATTAAATGCCAATTGCTTACTCAGCGAGTACGCTATAAAAAATCTGCTGAAAACCATGTTTAGTTTCAAACAACCATGCTCGATACCAGGGTATATATCAAGCAACTCTGCTCGATGCCCAGCTAGTTTATATCCTACTCAACCAGCACCCATCAGCAGCTTCAATCTGCTGGTGGTAGGTACCGGGTTATTAAGCAGCATCTGCTCCTTATGCTAGCTGGGAATGGTAGGAGATAAGTGCCTATATCCAGGGTTGAGCAGTATACAAGCACAACCATTTCGAGCATTTTAACATCTCTACTCACACTAAACTTTAACTACCCCAAAAACACTATAAATTTCTTTTTTCCTATTAGTAATTTGTCTAATATTAATATAATTTAAATTCAAAATAATTTTTATTGACATATCAAATATATTTTTTATTTTATTTATTTTTTTTTCTTTGGGGGGGGGGGGGGGTGTCCCACTAAAATAAATAAACCTTTTTACTATTAAGAGTTTGTCTCTTGTATAATTTAGATTCAATTATTATGTAAGAGAGTAATTTAAACTTAACTGATATGAGTTGTCGGCCTGGTAACGCAATAGTTTTACCAGGGCTTTTGTTTCTAAAAAAGATGCGGGGGCACATAAGAAAACATTAAACGCGGTAAGAAAAATGGGAAAGCCAATTTAACGGTAAAGAAGGAGTAAATAAACTGCAAAGGTAAAGTGAGAGGGCAAAATGAGCCACGTGCGAAAATCGAGCGAATGAGTGGATGGCAAAACGGGCGGGGTATGACACGGTCACGTGACGGGTAATTTTTAACTCTATAGTTATTATCGACGACGTAATCCCCCTTTACCATGTGCCGGACTGCCGAATCTATGCGGATGCGTCTGGTTCATACACCGGACTAGCCTGGGGTAACGAGCAATTTTTGGTCACCCTTCAAGACGCAGACCAAGCCATCGGCATGGAATGGTATGACGACTCGACAGCCTTCTTCGTACTGGGAAAAGGAGGTTTCAACTCACCTGCCGTCAAGCAAATAATTGGGAGTTTTGTAGCGGCATACGACGTGTCTCACCTACTCAAGCTTCACTTCATCCTGAGATGAACTCCTACCGAGAGCAACCTAGCCGATCACCCATTCATTGGATGGTCCCACAACAATACAAAGTGCCAAGCCAAATATCGGAATCGATCCCCCGAGGGATGCCCTTACCAACTCGTGAGATAGAAGACTCCGACATCGACTTAGGTTTCTGAGAAAGCGAATTACCGGAAAAGACGATCAAAAAAGAGCAGAGCTAAAATCACTTGTCACGTGACCGTGCCTATATAACCCGCGCGCTTCGCCATCTACGCATCGCTCGTTTTTCGCACCTGGCTCATCTTGCCCTCTTACTTTACCTTTGCGATTTATTTACTCCTCCTTTACCGTTAAATTCACTTATCCACTATTCTAACCGCGTTATTGTATCGCCATACGTTTTACATGTTTTCTTATGTACCTCCGCACCTTATTGAAAAATAAATGTTCCCGGTGAAACAGGGGAATCTGGGAGAAGGTATTAACCCTTCTCTCAGATTTTAATCATAATAATCCATCTTCATAAGATAATTCATCCCTTAGGTTATAAAATCCTTTTAGATCTAACCGACAATAATTGATATCCAACCGCCATTATCGCCAGAATCAATTAATGACATAGAGGGTCAACTTTGATTAGTTTTTTAATATTTCTTGGTCCAATGTTAAATCATTTAACATTATACCCCGACATTATTTATGTTCAATTTAGGGTCCGGAAGCTAGATAATTCATCTGCGCATTAGTTACTTTTTCCAACTCAATATTTGATTTCATAATGATATTCATTTAAAAACAAAGCCCAGCGAATCAACCTATTATTAACCACTTTAGGTAAAGCGTGTTTACAAATAATCTCTCTAACGGTTAGTGATCCGTCATTATGAATTTTCGGCCGCGAAGATATTGGTCAAACTTTTCAACACCAAACACATTTGCTCTTGAATAACGCTTTTCGGCTGCGCTTAGGGTACGTGAAGCATATGCGATAGGCTTTTAGGCTCCGCCCGGAAATACATGAGCTAGGACCGCTCCTAATCCCGACTCAGAAGTGTCAACTGATAGAATTAGAGGTAGACTTGTTGAATATGGAACAATCGTATCAGAGGCTGATAACAAATTTTTAACTTCATTAAAAATATGGTTTTCTCTCTGCGTTCAACGCCATTCTATGATAGAACCTGATAGGGAATGTAGTTCCGTGCGTTCGTGCAATCGCGGCATAAACCTTTCATGATAGTTGACTAGCTCCCAAAATGCACGCAATTCCTTTTATTCATCGCCGTCTTAAAATTTTTTATTGCTTCGACCCTTTCATCCGTTAGGTGAATACCAGATGCGTCAATTTTATGTCCCAAATAGGTGACAGATTCTTAAAAAAGCTTTACTTTTTCCCTTCTTGCTTTTATTCCTGCACGTTGAATTTTTTGTAGTTCTTCGTTCAACTTCTACAAATGTTTTTCTTCAGTTGTACCAGTAATAATAATATCATCTAATAAAACACCTGCTTGAGGTATGCCTTCTAATAACTTCTTCATGTACCGCTGAAATAAGTTGAGTGCGATAGACAATTCAAATGGAAGTCTTTTTTATGTATAATAGCCTACATGTGTAGTTATCATAAGGTACTGTCTTGATTCTTCCGCCACTTTCATTTGTAAATAGGCATCGCGTAAATCTATAATAGTATACCTTTCTCCTCCTGCAATGTTCATTTCATCGAATGTTGGTAATAGATAATTGTTTAGACATAGGTAAGGATTAATGTTACACGAAAGTCACCACATATTTTAATAGAACCATTTGATTTAATGACATATACTAATGGTGTGTTGACTATTAATTTGGGTTTTTTGAAGGATTTACAGGTTCAATAATATCTTCGTCATCGTTTAATCATCTTCCACTTTCTATCGTAGTCTCCATGCAGAATAAGCTACGAGTACGTCCTCCTTTAGGGAAATATTTACCTCATAATCTTTGATGCAACCTGTGCCATCTCTAAAGACATCTAAATATTTTTCTACCAATGGCTTTTCTAAATTTGTAGGTTTCGCGTGTATGGTATTAATTTTGATTTGAGAGGGAAGTTTTAGGTCAAAAGCTTGCATCCAGTTTAAAAAATATAGGTTCTTCTTCAGCAATTGTAACGACAGCTGGAAACTTCAAAATTTTATAATTAAACTTTACTTGGAGTAATGTTTCACTACAAATTGACACTGGATTATTTTCAAAGCTTTGATTATTGGACATGGAAGTAATATTAGTGTTTTTAGAATTTGATACATTGATCACTGACACACACGATCCTGTGTCATACAGCATGGCAAATTTATTGTTGTTGATCTTAACATTTATATAGGGTTTTTGTTGATTTAAATTGTTTATAAATTATCCCAATTGCATTAATTATTTGATTTTTTTTATTTGTGGTTTTGCAAAATGTCCTTTCTTTTTACATCTATGGCAAATTTTGTTAAAGGCATAACAATTGTAGGATTGATGGCAACTGCAACATTTACTTCAATTTTTAATGAAATCGTGTTTGTTTGAGACCCATATATTTTTTTTGATGGTGTAATTTGTTCAATTCATTAGATGGATTAACCTCCTTATTAGCTAGTTGTATATATTCAGCTAAGTTGTACAAATCATAAGACACCACTTTTCCTGATCCTAACATCTATTTTAAGGTTATATTCTGTAATCTATGTAAAAATTGGTCTTTCAAACGTTCATCTAATTGTTTAAAATTACTGCATTCAGCTGATGCTTTTAATCTAGTTACTCATTCAATAAGTGATTCATCATCCTTTTTTGTACATCTCATAAAATGTAATCTAGTCTGAAAGTCTTTTAGGGTGGAATACCTTTTTTTATCAATTTGATCAAATCATCTTTTTCGAGTGAGGATATATTCTCTGGATACACAAAATTTATCAATAATTCAATATTCTTTTATCCCATGTAACCTGAGGTTATTTTAGTTCTTGTTTCTTTGGGCACATGTTTCGACTCAAATATGTTCTCTAGTTTAAACAAATATGTTATAATATTTTCCACTACCTTATAACCAGGTATTCTTATGTTGTCCATTTCACCGCGCCATTATAATAGCGTCAGGTAAATAGAACTAAATGATATTATCAATAACGTGTATAAACACGGATTATATAATACTACATATATCCCTATCTTTTTTAGCATGTGTCTCAAAAATGATAACAGACCTATAAAGTTTTCGCTCTTAATAGAGCTGGTATGCCATAGTTGACTTTCTAGTCACATCCTACGACGGTCAAGTCCCTGTGAAAAAAGTGAAGGGTTGGCGTCAGGTCGGAAACCGGCTATAGAAGCCAACGACAAAATTATGATAGTTTTAAACAAAATTCTACAACAGAATGCTAGGGGCCTTTACAAACGACGGGCACTGCATACCCTGCCCGTGCAATGGTAAAAATACATTAAGGTTACTACCCAACTCACAACGAAGGCGGTTAAGGAAATTAGTTGTGGAAAGAATGCGAATAGCGTGTTGGAATGTGGAAACGTTAATGGGAAAGAGCATCGAGGTCGCACAAATGCTTAAAAGAAGAAAGGTACACATAGCTCAGGAGTTAGGAAGGAAATAGACAACTCTACAGTGGATCACCAAATCGAGCAAATGGGGTCGGCATCGTTCTAAGCGAATTATTCAAAAACAAGGTGGTTAAAGTCAAGCGTTATTCAGACAGGCTAATGTGAAAGATTGCAGATCAAGGGAGCCTCCTAACCGTTATGTGCGCGAAGGCTACCCAAATTGGGTGTATGGAATCAGAGAGACATACTCTTTGATTCATTGAAAGGGAAATACAAGGAATAGGACAGGAATAAGGCTAATTATTGGGGCGGATTTCAATGCTCACCTAGGGAAAGATTGCCTTAAGTATGAACGCAATCATGGAGGCTATGGACATGGTTTGAAGAACAAAGAAGGGGAAAAACTTCTCCAATCCCAAGCATATTACATAGCGATTAACACCTATTTTAAAAACGTCAAATTGACCATCTGCTCAGACAGCCAAAGGACTTATGAAGTATCAAGTATTGCAAAATAATAGCTGGGGAAGAAATCGTTGGACAACATCGTCCCCTTGGTACGGATCTTGACAGAAAAGTATTTCCAAAAATAGAAATGTCTATGAACCTCGAATTTGATACTAAAGACTAAAGGATATGGAGGAACAAAAAATATCATCTTTTCTATTTTTAAAACATGATCATGATGAAATCTTTATATATTTGTGCAGGATGGGATTTAAGATATAAGGAATATGAATAAATATTTGGGCGATTTGCAAGGAAAGATAGGGGGATATATCGGGCCGTAAAAAGATAAACTATATTGGGCCGTAAAGGGATAAACCTTGTCCCCCCCCCAAAGGGGGACTCACATTTAATTCTTTCTTTAGATCCTTAATATATATTTTATTGATAATCAAATCCGAGAATTAAAATAATAATTAAATCACACAAAAATTAAATGAATCGAAACGCGTTATCAAGTTCAATGATGCGTATTCAAGTTGATCAATGGGGAAGAAATAACAAATACGTATAAGCGCGTGTGGCGGGGGGGGGGGGGTAAAGTAACACACGTACAGAAATTAAATAGAAAGTAAAAGTATCACTATGAACTTAAGGTTACAGGAAAAGGGGTTACTCAGTGAGTATGCCTCTGATAGGCAGATGTTATAAGATCAAAAGATCCGACAATGTTAAGAAATCTAACAATAAATGTTGTAATTAATCGAATGAGATACACTGTTTTACGAGGGGTTGGGGGAACATGGGGGTTAAATTATACTCGTATCAAGGGATACGATATCATCAAAAAGCCTCCTCACTTTTGGGTGCAAGGAAGTCGCAAAGGGACATAGACGACGATTAGGAGACGCTAACTAAGGACATAAAGGAAACACCGATTCGAGTTCAAGGATAGACCAAATAAGACAAAACTATGATAGGGAACTATGGTGATGAAATCAATCATTTAGAGATTTCATCAAAAGAAAGAAAAATCTATACAGGCGGTAGCATATATCAAAAAAGTCGGAGGATTATTAAAAGTATAGGGAGGCAAAGAGAGCCACGAAAAAGGCCGTTGCAATAGCAAAGAATGGCGCGTAAACCAAGATGTCAAACAAACTCGACCATATAGGGAGCGATAGGCTTATGTACAAATTGGCCAAGATAAGGGAGAAGAGAAGTCGCGATGTCGGAGTTTATAAATAAACGATAAGGATAAAACCTTCTTTAAGCCGAAGGAAGTGATAAAAAGGTGAAAAGTATTTTTTAAAAATTAATGAGTATTACGATCGATAAAGATTTCTTTTCCGATTTGAGCCAAACATAAATATTAAACTCTTTCAGGAGGATGAGTAAGGATACAAATAAATTTTCTGGAATAAAGATTTATTGAGCTAAGGGGAATTTTGTCCGGCCAGGATGGTTACGATTTTATTTAAGAAGTCTTCTATTTAAATTCCCATCATTCTGGTTTGGAGTATTATATTTTAAAAAGAAAAAGAAGTTATATAATTCGTAGAGGGGCGGGGGAGATTATAGATTATTTATTCTTAAATCATACTAGTTTTTATGATTTTTCTAACGGAGTACACGCAGATGGATGCGCCTCTGGTTCATACTAGTTATTTCTTGCCTTAATTTTCAACCATGAATAACTCAAAAAAGCAATAAAAATAGTTAATCAGTAAATAGGAGAAAGGGTGAAATTTAACAAAATTTACGACGCGAGTGTGTGTGTGTGGGATATTATATAGTGTTGGGTGAAAGGTTCTATCGTGATGAATGAAAGAGAATCACATCTCCAATCGCGCGGGGGGGGGGAAATACACCACATCTCCTTATTTATCGAGAAGTAAAGACTTAATTTCTTTAAGTTCCGATAAAGGTCTATCAGGAGTGAGTTGTAATCAATGTTGTTACACGCAACTTCTTTTTATTTAGAGGTCGAGGCGGCGATTTACTTTATCTTTTATAATCAGTCTATGGGTGGTACGGCCTACTATTTGATCATTTGTTTAGCCTACATAATTTTCAAAATTTTTATAAAATTTAGCCAAAACTAATATAATTTTTCGCCTGTCATCTAGTGACAGCTTTATGCTTTTGCCCACGGATGGACTGATTTATGTGTAAATCACCGATATTCATGGCTAGCGGACGTATAGTCCAAGCTCTATAAAGTACCGAGCAATAGCATAAAAATATACGTAATTAATTTATACTAAATTATTACAAATTTATTAGTTTCTTTTAGGCTGTACCATTATACTTTTATTTTACCTTTACACTTTAAATTGCTATATTTACTGTTAATATAATAGATACAATTCTTTCTCGCGCCGCCCCTCCATAATTTTGGGTTATGCGTTTAAAAATATTCATCGATCATGCGCAGACCGCCTATCGGCAGCAGTTGCGTTTACATGAGGAAACTCATTAAAACAAACCCCATGACTATAGGGCCAAATAACTGATAAAAAAGAAGATTTTAAGCGAGATAGGTGTAAATTAGATTCAACCCATTCTTATGGTCTTTATGGCATAACCCTGATAGTTATGGTAGATAATAATTATTTTGCTATATTGTATTTGAAATTGATAAATTACAGTTTTGTTAATATTTTAAAGAATATAATAATAATATCATTTAGGAGTGCCGCAATTAAGATTGCCTATAGATGGCGCTAATTAGAGTAAACTTCTAAATTAATTGTGGCACTCTTAAATGGTGTTATTATTCTCTTCTTCAAAATAAAGTCACTTGAAACTATATTTTCACGGAATTACCTAATATCCAGGTCTAGATAATAGCCCTCTGTTCACAAGCAATTTAAAAATCATTGCACCGCTGATAATATTCCCAACGCATTTTTAAGCTTCTGCGTTTCAATTAAGAAGCTGAACGTTTTTTCTGAACGTTTATAAATCCTTGAACAAAGCCAAGGATTTCAAAAATGATAAATTATATAATTTTTATTTTCCTATATGAATACCATTCACCCATCAACTGGCTTAACGCCTGCCGACCTTTTAATTAAATTACACCCTATTGGCTCGTTAAATTCTCTTATGCCACAGGTGTCTGGTCTTGATAGAGATGAGTTGCCACTCACAAAAGGAGATTTACAATTGGAGAGAAAGTGTGGGTTAGGAATTTACATCTTGTGAAAGCTTAGGTGGAATGGTGAAAATTATTAAAACTTAGGACCGGTGTCTTACATGGCGGAGATGACTTCTCTTCTTCTTTATCAGTTATTTGGTCCCATAGCCGTGGCCGTGGGGTTTGTTTTAATAAGTTTTTTACATCTAGACCTGGTGAGTGCCATGTTTTGACTAATCTCTTTTGTTTTCATTACTTTATCCGACATGCTCTTTCCACGTGACACGGAATCGTCCTCTTCCTCTCTTCACCGGTACCTCCATGTCCAGTACTTTTCGATTTAAGTCATTCGTGTCCCTTCTTAGTATATGTCCATACCACCTTAGCCGATTTTCGTTAATCATGTCCGCCATAGGTTGAATACCCATTTTTGTCATGAGAAAGTCATTCGTCATATGGTCGAGCTTAGTATACCCCATGCTCCACCGTATCAATCTCATCTCCGTGGCTTGTAATAGCCTTCCTTCCGTGGTGTTTAATGCCCATGTTTCACTTCCATAGATTAACACTGGTCTTACGATGGATTTGTAAGCTTTGCTCTTCAACCATTTGTCGCACATTACGCAGTATATACTTCGTCATTGAAGCCATCCTTTTTAGATCCCATTGACTTCTGTTGCGCAACCTCCCTCTTGATGTAGCATCGGGCCGAGGTATGTAAACCTGTCTACTTTTGGGTACTTTAGATGGTCATCCAGCGATGGGGTGCTTGTACCGTTCATTTCCATGTATACCGTTTTTCGATCGTTGACCTTTAAAACCATATCCAGCTAAGCGCTTCGATCACGTTTCGGCTTCTTCGAATACTTTCTCCCTTGTTTCCTCGCATAGTACTATATCATCGGCATATAGCATACACCATGGCAATAGATTTTGAATGTCCCTCGTTATCGTGTCTATAATTATATAGAATAAAAAAGGGACTTAAAGCAGATCCTTGATGTAATCCAATTTTAACCCGAAACGATTTAGAGTCTCTAACTGTCGCCCTAACGCAAGAGTTTGAGGCTTCATAAATAATTTTCATAAGCCGTATATATGCGTCAGGGATATTTTGTTTTCTCAGGCACCACCATATTAAATCGCGGGGGACCGTGTCATAAGCTTTCTCCAATTCAATAAAGACCATTAGGTCTTTCCTCTTTTCACCATACTTATCCATCATTTGTCTTAGTGCGAAGATTGGGTCGATTATGGATTTGCCGGCCACAAATCCGAATTGATTAGCTGATATTTCCACCTCGTTTTTCAGCCTTGTTACTCAGATCTTTATAAGCTTAAGGAGTGGCAAGTTAGCTTGATACCTCTGTAATTGCCACAGTCTTGAGGGTCTCCTTTGCCTTTAAATAAGGGTGTAATCGTGCTTGCTCTCCATTGATTAGGAATTCGCTCTTCCACGAATCTTGTTAAGGAGGTTCGTCATGGTGGTGACTTTTTCTTCAGGGCATTCGAGCAATGCTTCCATAGGTATTCCATCTGGGCCATTTGCTTTTCCTTTTTGCATCTTGTTCATTTGTGTCCTAATTTCACCTGAAAGAATTCGACCATACTTAAATTTGGCTCAATTTTGGGAAGGGAATCCTTGTAATTTGCAATATTCATAAGTTTTTTGAAATATCCTTTCCACCTTTCCATCACTTCTTTTAGCTTAAATAAGATTTGACTCTTCTCGTTTTTGACTATTTTAAGAACTCCGACATCGTGACTTATCTTCTTCCTTATCTTGGCCAATTTGTACATAAGCCTATCGCCCCCTTTATGATCCAGTTTGTTTGCCATCTCGGTGTACGCGGCATTCTTCGCTTTTGCAACGGCCTTTTTTGCGGCCCTCTTTGCGTCCCTATATTCTTGATAATCCTCCGACTTTTTTGATTTATGCCAC
This sequence comes from Gordius sp. MW1, assembly GCA_964036665.1. Taxonomy (NCBI): domain Eukaryota; kingdom Metazoa; phylum Nematomorpha; class Gordioida; order Gordea; family Gordiidae; genus Gordius; species Gordius sp. MW1. The sequence goes on from OZ038527.1 coordinate 26,503,170, forward strand.
CGTTTATATAGATTTTTCTTTCTATCGATGAAATCTTTAACCGATTGATCCCACCACCATAGTTCCCTATTCAAAGCTTTGCTCCTTTGGTCTGTCCTAGAACATGAATCGCTGTTTCCTTAATGTCCTTAGATAGCGTCTCCCAATCGTCGTCTACGTCCCTTTGCAACTTCCTTGCACCCAAGAGTAAGGGGCTTTTTGATGGTATTCTTCGTTCGTCGAAGTATCCTTTAGCCTTTCGTATCGAATTCGGGGTTCATAGATCTTTCTTCTTTCGGGAAATACTCTTCTGTCAAGATCCATAACAAGGGGACGATGTTGCATGGCGATTTCCTCTCTCGGTATTACTTTGCAATCCTTGATACTCCATAAGTCCTTTCGCCGTATAAGCAAATAGTCAATTTGACTACAATGCTTCCCACTTCTATAGGTCACAATATTATCTTCGCGTTTTTGAAAATAGGTGTTAACGATCGCCATGTCATATGCTTGGGATACTTGGAAAAGTTTTTCCTCTTCTTTGTTCTTCAGACCATGCCCATAGCCTCCATGATTGCGTTCATACCTGAGGCGATCTTTCCCTACGTTAGCATTGAAATCTGCCCCCATAATTAGCCTTTCTTCCGGTCAGATTCCTTTTATTTTTTTTCCAATGAATCGAAAAATATGCCTTTCTCTGATTCCAAACACCCAATTTGGGGAGCATACGCGCGCATGACGGTTAGGAGGCTCCCTTGATCTGCAATCTTCATCCACATTAGCCTGTCGGAACAACGCTTGACTTCCAGCACCTTGTCCTTGAACGATTCGCTTCGAACGATACCGACCCCGTTTCTACGATTTGGTTACCCACTGTAGAAAAGCTTGTAACCTTCTCCTAGTTCCCGAGCTTTCGTTCCGTTCCACCTTGTTACTTGTAGGCAAGCGATGTGTACCTATCTTCTTTTTAGCATTTGTGCGACCTCGATGCTCTTCCCCGTCAACGATTCTAACACGTTATTCACATTCTTTCAACAACTAATTTCCTTAACCGCCTTCGGAGTTGGGCAGTGACCCTAGTGTATTTTTCACATTGCACGGGTGGGGTATGCAGGCGTGTCGTTTGTGAAGGACGCCCTAGCCTTTTTTTGTAAAATGTTGTTTGAAACTATCATAACTTTGAAGTTGGTTTTTATAGCCGGCTTTTGACCTGACGCCAACCCTATTTGTGTGTTTTTAATTTTGTTAATCAATAATACACAAGTAGCTTAATCTACTAATATATTCAAGAATTCTAAAACTTTGCTAGCATTATTTTGTTAATATGTGCAACAAGATGGCGTCCTATTTCTTAATTTCACACATCCCCTGTTTTCAGATTAAAAACTTATTAGTAGTTAATGAACTAGTTAAAAGTTTTCATTTCCTAAAGCACTATACTTTTTTTGAAAGAGGAATTGAACTTGATAATTTTGAAAATGGGTACGTGGAACTGGTACTAGAGACTTTTGAGGCAGAGGATAGGCCAAAATATCTAGTTCCTTTTTTTTAAAGCAAATTCAAATTTGATGGAAGGGAAAATTTTCATTTGAATCAAAAGAAAAGTACTAATTAGTGTGATTTAACAGGATATATAAAAAGAATTAATAGTAATTAATTTAAAATAAATTTTATACCCTTAATCATTTTGAGAACAATTGGGTTTTTCATATTGACGCTAAGATAAATTTTTTTGAAAAGTCATACTATTAAACAAAGAATTTTAAGATTATATACATCAGTGGCGTAGGCAAGATTGCTTATTAGTGGAGAGGGGGTTAATTTTGTGTCAAAATGCCTGGATAAATCCAAAAATAATTAAAATTATATATTAATTATAAACGATGGGGTAAAAGGTGTGAGAAGAAGCCGAAAAGTGATCAAAGCGCTTAGCTGGATATAGTTTAAAGGTGAACGATTGAAAAACGGTATACATGGAAATCGTTACAGGAAGCCCATTGCTGGACGACCATCTAAAGTACCCAAAAGTAGACAGGTTTACATACCTCGGCTCGATGATACCTCAAGAGGGAGGTTGCACAACTCTATGCCCGGATCCAAAAAGGATGGTTTAAATGGCGAAGTATACCGGTGTATGACCCCCTCAAAACTAGCCTTGTGAAAGGTATCCAAAAGTTCGTTTACTCGCTGACTACTATAATGTCAACCTTAGCCTTTCTATAATTTAACTTAAATTGTCTATTGCATTGCCTTGCCTGACCGACCTCCACAAAACGATCGAACTAAACGTGCCTTTATCGCATGGGCATGGCCTTTGAATTAGGGGGGGGGGCGAAAATTGTTTGAGTTTAACTAGGGGGGGGGGGACAAAATATTAATTTTTTGGTTTTAAGCGTTAATTTTTTTTTTGCCATTTGGGGGGGGGGGGGGGACCCGCCTCCTGGCTACGCTCATGCTTCATTGAATCTATCTCCAACTTTCCTAACCAGATACCCCCATATCCGTTAGTTTTCTCATCCCTTCTACCCCCAAGAGAATTTCTAATCAACTAGACCCGACTCCTCACCTTTTATCAGTAAGTTTAGCTGATAAGTCTAATCATTAATTTTTTTAATTTACGTATTAAAGTTCTTGGAGATATTTTTGTAGTGCGCCTTAATAATGTTTGTATCTTAAATTCTCCTGTAACATTTGTTGTCAACTTATTTTTGACTAGCATAAATATATTTGTTGTTTACCGCACATGCCTCACTTACCTTATATTGATTTGAATTTATTTTACCTTAATTCGGTTCCCCCGTATAATCCCGAAAACGCAGAATCCCGAATTTCGAAACTACGTTTTTCCGCCAATTTCAACATATGGGAAATCTGGAAAACTCTTTAACTATTGCAAATCAAGATAACAAAGAGAATATAAGTAAGCTTTATTATGAAAGTATACACATATTGTTATAGGTTTTAAAAAATCTAATAGAAAAAATGATATAGTCACTTTCAAAAAGTTTTACTATATCAAGATCAAAGCAAGTAAGATGGGACAAGTATACTATAAGAGCAGGCACTACAGTATATGTAAATGCCCAGGAAGAGCTGTCCTTAGATATAATAATTTTATGATAACATCAGAACATTCCCAAAATTGTATACAAAAACAAAATCTCCAAAGTAAGAAACTTAAAAGTTTTTTAATACAAATTTAGCTTTGAATAAAAAACAACAAGTGTTATGGTTATAGAAAATATCTCTACACCCATAGAAAATCAAGAAATAAGATATGTCTATAATTTTTTGAGATTTTTTTAAGATTCTAGTCAAGGTGCAATTTTATTAAACTCAGTGGATATAATACCAAGTAATGTCATATGATTGATTATCATAGACATTAACTGTTAGTTACTATTAACTATTAAATTTATTGTAAATAGATTCTAAGAATAATGCCTTAAATGTTATGGAACCTTTTAAGGTAGCTATTTCCATTTTTCACAAGCAATAATTGGAAAATATAAGAAGTTGGGTCTTACTAGAGACTATATTAAAGATCAAACAATTCGTACAATTATAACAAATTAACCCTAACCCTAACCCCGGGCATAACCACCAACAGCCACTTGGAAGGTTATCACAGTGCCTTAAAAAAGATAGTGAACAACCACATCCTAATATCTATAGTTTTATACAAATGATAAAGGAATATCAGAGGAATACTGAAACAAAAATAATACAAATCAGCAATGGAAATATATTGTTTAAAGTTAAAAGGAAAATGGAAACAAAGGCTAAAAAAGTGATACACCTACAAACTCTTTATAAAAATAATGAAATTGATTGTTATGAATTTTTAGATACTATATGTATTTATATAAAAATATGAACAAAAAACATGTAATAAAAGCAATAAGATTAGTACTAGCAACAATTGAATTTATTTATTTTTGCAAGGCTCTTTATAATGTTCAACATGTAAATAATTCACAATATGCGGATAAGAAAAAATACATCTTTTTTAAAATAATGATTCCAACAACTTCAACTAATGATTTTATATTTTTAAATCTTGAAATAATTTATTTCCTTTTAATGTGTAACATATTAGCATCAGTTATTTCTTGAAGAGCTAACAAGTTATCAATAATTTTCTCTTAATACAACAATTTATATGATTATTATATAAGGTTACTTGTGGAATGAATTTCATATTTTCTTATCTTGAAATAATTTATTTTCCTTAGTTAATGTGTAACATATTAGCATCAGTTATTTCTTGAAGGGCTAACAAGTTATCAATAATTTTCTCTTAATACAACAATTTATATGATTATTATATAAGTACTTGTGAGATGAATTGAAAAATATTATATGGTCATTTCAAATCGTAGCTATAGCCTTATCGTAGTTTCGGGATTATGCGGTTTCGGGGATATGCGGAGTTCCCCTTAATTCTGCATCACTATAAATTGCTAAATCTTGGACAAGCAGTCCCTTTTATTACTTTATCAACATCTATAAATAGACTGTCAATTATTAGTAAATTTAGCAATTATAATACTCCGGACAGCCACAGCTCAGATTATATTGATGGTTTTAAAGTGACGAGTGTAAAACCGCAAGACGCTACTATATGTGCGTAATTCATTCATATTAACGGCTGATAAATTGTATGGTGTCATAGTTATGAATTGGCCTGGAAATTGGCTATTTGGTGCCCCTAAACCAACTAATCATAGCCAAAATCAAAAGACTCGCCAAATCGATTATTTAAAACACGCTTTTCCTGAGTATGCTTAATTAGATTTAGCATGATAGCTTTTGTTCTAGCATTAAAGAAAATATTAAGGAACAAGAGTATTTGGTGCCATTGCATTTAGCGCATAGCCCTCAAATCGCTTTAAATATGTAATAAAATTAAGAATTTAAAAACTTATTTCTAGTTATCTGCCATCTGATTATCCAATTGAAAAACCCATAATTAAGATAGAACCTGCTGTCAGGCATCCTTGGGTTAATGATAACATGATAGTAACTAATTCTCCAGCAATAAATAAAGTATTACAAAATTTTAATTTTGCAATACAACAAATTTAAGTACAACTCTCATTCAGAATTATTATCTATTGTCAAAGAAATATTAAATGAATTTAAAACAAACCCACCAATCTCACTTTTACCAGAAAGGTACTGTCATCACTTAAAAATAAATCAAATTTATTTTAATACAGGTCTGTTTTATCAGATGTTTCAATCTCATCTAATTTGCCTTATTCTCTCACTCCATACAGCAAAGGTTATGGTTATTATCCCAGTTTAACAAATGAACAAAATTGGAATAATTTTAATCAACAGTCTTTATCTCCCTATTATAATAACAATACAAACAATAATGATAATAATTCAGGAAAACCACAAACTTGTGTATAATTAGCTTTTAATTAACTACTATTTTACTCAATATTATTATATTTAGCCAGCCATATCCCTCCCATCTTTGAACAACACTATCGCCAAAACTTACACAATGCCAGAGATACCAGATGCATTTCCTAAGCTGTCTGATTTCACGTATATATTTCATTTATTTTAGCAAATTACTTAATTTTTTAATATTAGACATTTTATATAACGATTATAATTTCATTGTTTATTGTGTTTTAGGTTGATAAATATTAAATTTGGTTATAAAAATTAATGATAAATGACTGCTAGAACGGGTGGTTTTTAAAACAATAAGATGCTGATTTGATTATTACTTTTCTTGTTTCTATGACTGTTTATCAACTAGGCTGGTGGTCAGTCCTTTCAGCATTAATACTTATATGTCTCTACTTTTACATAGATCCTTATTTATCTTATGCATTTTCATATTGTACCCTATTTTATGAATACAATATATTATTCAAAAAATTTTTGTTTGAACATATTCTTATAAGACAAAAAAAACTATATGTGTATGTAAGCTCAAAGATTTTACATATATTATTAACCTATTTGATTTAAATGCAATGCTTATAGGTGCAAAACATTATTTCAACATTAAAAATTTGAGTGCTTGAATTGTTTTGTAGGTTGGAACAATTGAAAGAACTTAACGACAATGAAGGTAAGCTAGTTGATGAGGTTATCAGTAAGTTGCCTCAAATCGAAAAATTGACCAAAGATCGAGAAAAATTACTTCAAAATATCGAAAATCTTGCAAGTATTTCACTCTCACTTGAATATTTTTTTTTTTATCTATATTGGTTTATGCACATTTAGGAATAAATTTATCGAAAAAATCTGATATGGAAAATAAGAAAATGGACCTACTTACCAAGGTTAGAATGTTACTTATACCAGAGTAGCCCTGATTTGCCATATAAAACTAAGTCATAAATTTTTTGTTTATAATTTAAAAATACACCCAACGTTATTTTTTCAGGCTTCCATAGATGAAAAATAAATACAAATGTGCATAAAAAACCAAACGATAATTTAACTTTGTCATTTAATCATTTCGATTTAATCGTAATAAAAGGCTACAAATTATAACATAAAAATTACTAATGAGTCCTCCCTTTTTTTAATTTTTTTCAAGAAATTTAACAATGTGCAAACGCAACGCTTTGTAAAGGCATCTAGCATGCATATAATATATATATATACATATTAGCTTTTATTTTTTCCCAATTGCTATTATCAAAACGTTAAGATTGGGTGTTTTTTGTTTGAATTGCATATATGTTATATAAAGATTTCTTTTGATTGATTTCTTTGATTATTAAGTTATATATAGTTTTTCTTACAAATTTGTCATAAATTGTTATAAATGCAATTTGTGTTATTTATGGGAATTAAATAAATAAATGCGGGTATTACAAATCGTTTGGTAATCGTTTAACAGATAGACGCTACTAACGCTAAAAAGGAAGAATTAAATTCAGTCATATCAAATTTGAAAGAAATTTCGGAGAGATATGAACCATCATCCCTTTGTTTAAATCTCAAAGTAGCTGCTAGTCAAGCTGAAGAAGAATCTGAAGCAATATTTGATTCCTTTTTAGAAGGTAAATCGGCGGACTTAATTTATTACTTGATCATTAAATGCAATCGAAGTTTATTTTTAATAGTTTACAAATTTTATTTTACAAAATTAATACTACATTATGTTAAATATAAGTAAATTAATAAGAGGATTGTTGTTATAAGTATTATTTATGACTGTGTGCGAATTAGCATTTCTTACAAAATTGTGATGGTAAACTCTGAATTGGCAGAGCTTTACGCCTTGTTTTGAAATCAATGAGATTATAAAGCGCATGTTTATATTTTTGTGATCGTATCATTTTATTTATAAATGTCGAATTACCATTTTTCTTATAATTTTAAACAACATAAAGAAGGGCAATCTTATCTTATGCTTTATTTTAACAATTAAACATTTTTTCCTTAGTTGAAAAAACCAATAGATTTCAAGCCTAAAATATATAAGTAAACTGTTATAGAATTGAAAGAAACCTTTATTTTAGAGTTTTTTTAAAACATTTTTTATTAAAATTTTTAGGAACAATTATTAGTAAGACTTTACATAGCGCTAAAAATGCTGATAGCAATTTTTATAGACGTCCAATAACCACGTACCTCAACTTTTTCGTTATTAAAATGCAAAAACCAAAGTTTACCGTCGTGTAAATGGTGATTCATTCTTTTAAAAGCCAGGTGCTAGGTGATACAAAACTCTTAGCGTGCAAGTGGCAATGTTTTTTATTTGAAAATTTAGTTCCTGGTAGGCGTCTGGGAAGCATAAACTCCCCCCCCCCCCATCTTTTATATATAAAAAAGTGCTTTTGTATCTAATATGTTAAACTATTATTTAAAGTTTTAATTTTGACCCATTTTTAGCTAGGTTCGATGCTATTTAGACATTTTGGTTTAAATAGAATTGCTTTTTCAATTATTTGCATTTTGGCCCAGCGCCTGCTACCTTAGCGTTGTCTCTTTGGCTAGACTGCATCTTTTTATCTGGACAAAAAACGATAGCTAAAATTACGATCTTGGCAAAAAAAAATTACTTAGCATTTCGCAACATATATTATATTTTAAATGGTTCGTTTTGTTAGGTAAATTGGAGACTGAAGAGTTTGTGCAAAAGTTTTTGGACAAACGTCAGGTTAGTATTCAATTTTAATTCTAAAAGCTTAAATTTATTTTAAAAAAGTTTAGATATGGGCGTAGCCATGATTGGAATTAGAAGGGGACAATAATGATTTAGGAGGGGCAAAATGATCTCAGCAATAATTATAATAAATTTTAACAATTTTTTGGATTTAGAGGGGGCAGCTGCCCCTCCCTGCCCCCCCCCCACTTGGCTACGCCCATGAATTTAGCTATGGATATTAATCTTGCCTATTTATTTAGTTATTTCATTTGCGGAGGATCAAAGAAGAAAAGCTACAATCGATGTCAACCAATTGATGATCATTCTGTGCCCCTTAAATACATTGATATTTCGGTACAACTTGATATAGGCTAGCGAACGCAGCAGATCGAGCTCATCATTTTTCAATTATCGCCCTATTCATATTATAATGTCATCTATTTCCGATACCAATATCGTTTATAAATGTCGTTCTTATAAGTTATAAAAGTGGACGAGAATCTTATGGATTAGTTTTTTTAATACTTGAAAAGTCGGCCATCTTAAAATATGCAAGATTACTGCTTTGGTATGATTTTAGTTTTTTTGATTTTTATAGTACAAGGATATTATTCATTTTATTGATTTTAGTTGATGACTCGGAAATGTTAACCTTGAGAGTAATAGCTAGTAGTAGGTACAAAAAAAATTCATATTAAAAATTTTTTAAATTACATATCTTTATAATAAAATAAGAAATTGTTAGCAAAAAAAATAACAATAATATTTATAAAATTTGTGGAACAATGGCCAAAAGTTTGAGAAAGCTTTCTCTGCTATCGAATCGGTTTGTTGACGCATGAAACATGTTAGAATGATATTATGAAATTGGAATAACAAGTGGTAAAGCATTCAAGGGCATTGCTTATTTCAAATCTTTCACTCTTTAGGCGTATTTAAAAATTTTGTATTTGCCCAAGCACACCTCTATAAGGGCTTGGATTTTGCTGCGCAGCAAAAATTGTCGTACGGGTTATATCATAGCCGTGTCTTAACTTCGAATTTACAGCAGATTTAAATTTCAGTCGCTTAACATAACAGCGATTTGTAAGATACAAAAAATTTTCTAAGTTTATATGTTGTATGTTTTTTAAATTTTTAGGCATCAGCAAAGTTTAGATTTAATCTCAAGAGTTGAAATAAACAAAAAACGTTTTTAAATATCAAAAAACAAAATATTTATAATTACAACCGAGTTAGACCTATGAAATTGAATTAGACAAAAATAAATTTGCGCGATTTGAATTTGAATCCGATATAAGAGAAGCCCTAAGAAGGGTGTATTATGCGTATAGTAGAGACGAGACCTGCACTGGTGACCCGAAACCCGACTGAAAATTTTTAAATGTCTTTGTATTCGGGGTTAAAATCTTAAAATGCTTTTGGGTCGGGATCGGGTTGCAATAAGTAACTTTGCTGTTCTCTAGCGTAATGGGCAACGGATAATGTTCCAATTGCTAGGTTGCACAGTTCTACATAGACTATACAAAGTTCTTTATCCCCGGTAGCTTGTTGTCCGAATATAGAGGAAGATACTAGGTCTTACCGGGCGTACCTAGGAGTGTCGAAGCTGCAATTACACTCCTGCAGCTTTCAAAAGATGGCCATAAACATGTGCAAATGAGCTTAAAGCAGTGGATTCATGTGCATACTAACGTCTTAGGCCCTATTAGGATTGTCATTCTTCTGTTGGTAGATAACGGTTGTATTTTAGGTAGAGAGGATTGCTAAGTCCCTTTTTTCAACCCGATTCGACCTTAAAACATTTCAAATTTTTCAACTCGAACCCGACTCGACCGCTAATAAATTGGATCCTACCCGAAAATAGTTAATGTATCAGCCTCAACATACTAATTGAAGCTTAAATTTGTAATACTAAAATTATCTGAACTACACTATATCTTTGTGAATTAATATCGTTTGATTCAAAATTTCTGGTCATTCTGTTTTGTACAAAGTTTGACTGCCACTAGTTTTTAAATAAACGTAAGATAAAATACAATTATAGATAATCAAACGTACTAATTTTTCAGTTTCCTTGCTTAAGTTCAAGATGTGAAAATTTAGGACACTAATTTTTAAATTATTTAAGATATAGTGCATATATTGGCTTTTTTGTTGTAGACTTTCAAAACAATATACATGACAAAGTTGTAGTTATAGCTTATTAAATAAGCGACCCAACAAATACTACAATATATCTTATTATTTATATTTTTCCTTATATTCTTCCTTATCCATCAATTCTGTTAACTAATGTTGTAAAAATGCCTGTGGTTTGTTTCGTCGATCTTTGGTTTTAGTCGACTATACATAAACAGACCACCTGTGGTTTGTTTATGCGACTAAGAAACATAGACCAAAAAATCTTGGGTCAGTTTTTGTTTAGTCGGTTAAAATCAAAGGGCGACCAAACAAGACCCAGGCGTTTTTGCGACACTATTGTGAACCATTAATTAGGTCAATTCTCATCATCTTAATCGTTTTTGCACATGTTTATCAAAATAAACATTTTAAGGATAAAAATTTAACAACCCTCTTTTAAGATAGATTTCCTATGCCTTATAAAACGTGACTGGGTAATGTAGGCTAACCATTAACTTGGAAACAAAATACTTGTAATCTAATAATTGTTCAAAATTTACTACATTTTTCGACAAATGACTTTGCATAATATTGTTCTTTTATCGCTGATCATAGTTAGAGGAAAATGAACTTATCACGCCTTCTGCATAAGCATTGTCTGAGGGTTGTCGGAAGCAAACTGAAGAAAGGTATGTGTCATATAGTTAGGCGTAACCAGGTTTTAATTTAGAGGGAATAAGTTTGAAAAATAATTAAGATGGGAGATTAAATGATATTATTTTTAAATTTTAACCTTTTCGCAATATATTTAAAATCATTCGATATGTGTGGCAATCACCCTTATCTGCACCTCTACTGGCTAAGCCCCCCCCCCCCCTATGTTACCTTATAATTGAAGCTATTGACTTTCAAACCCATTACCAACAATAATTAAACATTATTTTTAAATTTACACTCAAAATGTTTAGCATTGTCTCCAAATTAGTCGGGAACATAGCTATTGAAAAGTAGTACTTTCAGCTTGCATTAGGCTCATATGCGGAAAAACTGAGAAACATGAGATGAGAAATTGAAAAACGACCCGAGATCGAGACGAGAATTGTGATGTCGAGAAGAGACAATACGAGTTTTTTTTTGGCTAGATCTCGGCTGAATTTTTTTAAAGATTATAAAATTTTAGTAAATTTATCTGTGTATTTTTATTATGTATGATCTACATTAATATATTAGATTTAAATCAATATTGTTGGAATATATTTAATATTAAAAAAACACCCAAATGTAGTAAATAAAATTTTGGTAGTTTGAATTCATTGCTATATGAGTGGCTCTTAGGGTATGTGAATAATTTAATAATATATCTATAACATATTTGTATCCATCGCTATATATTACAAATTTTAGACTTAGAATCAGTTCAGTTCTGATGGTGTAGTAAATATTGCTAAAGTATTTTTAAATTTCGCAATTTCTCATCCGGCCTGATCTGGTAATATTATATTGGTGATTACTCTTTTTTAAGTTAAGGTAGTACGAGATTTTTGAGCACTAAGGAGACATCTCCTGCCAAACGATTATTTTCAAAAATAAATTTGAATGACACCTTAATAAATTAAATATTGAAAGTTTTTATGCCTTAACTGATAGCATACCTCCTAAATCTTCGAACCTTAAAAACACAGTATGTTATTCATTTATTACTTTTCACATTACAAACTGGGGTTGGCAGGTGCCTTCGAGTTTATTAAGTTTTCTTTTTATAAATAATTATATTATTAAAATGTTACACTCGCACTTTGTGTTTATAATATAACGTTATAATAATCATGCAATAAACTCTATGGACTATAATTGATGATAATACTATCAATGGACTAAAAAGCTTGAGTTAAATTAAATAAATAAAGGGTGTAATGAGACTTTAGACGTGAAAGGGTCTCAATTAACCCAAATTTTTAACAAGTCTAAACTTATAAATTAAGTCCATTTATATTTGACAAACATATTAAATGGTATAATTTGTTCAAACCAAAAGTTTAATTTTATATACTTTAAGTTTATTTATAGTCTTTTTGTTTAATTTGCACTTTCTATGGAAAATGTTATTTTTATTAATCAATTCATGACTTTATATTGTCAATGACATGTCGCAATAGATCTTTATCAAGTTTGTGTTTGTGCATTATATAATAGTTTAAAAATTAAAATGGTTTGCCATTATGATTTTTTTAAAGTTTCTAACTTATTTTATAATTTTATTAAATCAAGAGAAAATTTTATCTATAATTTTTTTAAAAAGTCGAGACAAGTCAAGAATTCTCGACAAGACCGAGATTCTCATAATCACACCCGAGACGAGATTTTGCTGTCAGGACCGAGACGAGATCGAAACACTACTCATATTCGCTGATGTTTGGCGTTACCTATTAATCGGGTGTCCCTTTTCTGCTTCCCCGCGTTAAGTGAAAGATGTTTTTTTGTCTTGTCCTTAAACAGTATAATAAAGATCATGACAAATGTGAAGATTTCGTATAAATTGCCCCATTTTAAGATAATAGCGTGCGGTCTAACAAAACAAGTCTGTGAGCACTTACCACATCTTCCGCTATGTTTGTTCGTATTTGTTGTATCCAGAATGGATCGGTAAAGTGGGATAATTTTAAGTTAGTTTATTGATATATATCTAAATATAATATTAAATGGTACAATTTTATAATAATGATTTTTAAAAAAACATTATATGAGTAATATGTCTTCATCTTCCTCTTTTAGAAGAGACCAGGAATCCAAAAAAGATTTGAAATTAAATTTTGCAATTAAGATAGCTATCGATTGTTTCAATAAAAATGCGGGGGAATATTTAGAGGGAGGGGATCGCCTGCCTATTTCTTTGAATAAAGCCAACGCCATGTTTCCATAGGATCCTAAACCACTTCGGCCAAAAGAATAATGTCCAAAATTCTTAAAACCTATCAAAACACTTAATAAATTTGCGCCTGTACGACATAACATATAAACTTCGGGGTTAATCATATTATTGCTCGAATTATAAATTTTAATATTTCGTTTTCAATTAAGACCAACAATCAATTTACCGTTTATTTCAAATTTTACTAATTCACTTTTCAATTTGTCAATTGTGCAATCTCCTCTTGTTGGAACATTTATTCTGATTATGCCTGGTACCCCTCAAGCTAGGCAGACAGCTTGTCCAAGTATATTTATTGTTTATTATATTTTTAGCATCATCTGTATATGTCGTTAGAGCAGCAATACAAAATGTGCAATGTTCTCGAATTCTGCCTGGAAACCTTCTAAGCTAGGCAGACAGTTTGCCCAAGTATATTCATAGTTCATTTTTTATTATATTTATGCCATCATCTGTAAATGTTATTGGAGCAGCAATTCAAAGTGAGCAATGTCTTCGAATTCTGCCTAGAACCTTCCAAGCTAAGCAGTCAGCTTGCCCAAGTAAATTCATAGTTCATTATTTATAATATTATGGCATCATCTGTAAATGTTGTTGGAGCAGCAATACAAAATGTTCAATGTTCTCGCTGCCTAAAACCTTCCAAGCTAGGCAGACAGCTTGCCCAAGTAAATTCATAGTTCATTGTTTATAATATTTTAGCATCATCTGTAAATGTTGTTGGAGCAGCAATTCAAAGTGTGCAATGTCTTAGAATTCTGCCTACCTTCCAAGCTAGGCAGTCAGCTTGCAATAAATTCATTGTTTATAATATTATAGCATCATCTGTATATGTCATTGGTATAGCAATACAAAATGGGCAATCTTCACAAATTCTGCCTAGAACCCCCCAAGCTAAGCAGACAGCTTGTCCAAGTAAATTTATAGTTCATTGTATATAATATTATAGCATCATCTGTATGTCGTTGGTAAAGCAATACAAAATGTGCAATCTCCACAAATTCTGCCTAGTGAATCTGAGGAATAAATCATAAACACAAATACTTATGAATAATTTTTTAAATCTATTTCTTACATATTTTGTAGAATAGTGAATCCAAATTATGTAATTATTTACGTGCTAGGTTATTATCAGGTCAAGCTTAATTTTACCAAAAAAATAGCTTAGACTTGTTAATAACTTTAAAAGGACTCTATAAAATTTAAATCTAAAAGTGCTTATATGATTTTAAATTATAATACTGTGGGGTTTCTCACACCCCCTAAATACTTTTAAAGGTTAATAAATACAATTATTCTCCTTTATAATTTTTGATTTTTATCATGCCACTTATCTTTTATTTAGAATAATTTTTGTGGACCCATATATTGTTTTGTATTAAACGCCACTCTTTAGTTCTGTAATTCATTATTTATTTTTATTACCCACTAAAAGGTTAAAAAACGATATAGCATTACAATTTATTATATGTTTCCACAAACTTACGTTTATGCACTTAATATAGGTATTAATATGGCAATAGACGTTATGTTAAATTGGAAAACTATATATTGTTACAATTTATTATATGCTTGCATATATTTTAACTAATCACAAAGTCACCTTTATTCACTTATAATAGAGGTATTAGTACGGCTATAGACGTTATGTTAAATTAGAAAATTATATATTGTTACAATTTATTATATGCTTTCATATATATATTAACTGATCACAAAGTTAACCTTATTCCTATATAATATAGGTATTAGTATGACTAAAGACGTTATGTTAATTTAGAAAACTATATATTGTTCGATTTATTATATGCTTGCATAGATTCATTAACTAATCACAAAGTTACGTTTATCCATTTATAATATAGGTTTTATTTTGGCTATAGAAGTTTTTATGTTAGCGCATTTATTAGAAAACTATATGGTATTACAATATATGTTATCTTATACATATTATGTAACATACTTTTGTGTATTTATTAATTTAAACATATTTTAATATATATAATTATTTTAATTTATATTTTCCATTATTTTATTTATTTACGATTTTATCTAGTTTGTAAATGTGTTAGTTATTATGTACATTATTGCTTATGAGTCCGAATCCAGCGAGGGCCATGGGGTCATAATTAAGATAAGAGGGGGCAAATAGGTCTATGCATGTAAAATCTCACTTTAGGCCATATAAAGCTGCTAGGAGAGACGTGGCTAATGTATAATTACAAATGGTGGGAAGAACAATTAAAACCAAGAACAAAGATTGACCTGGTGAGAAATGAAAAACAAAGGGTTTTTAGAAGCTAAGACACCCACCGAAAAGTGAAAGACTAAGAGAAGATGAATAAACAAATAGACGCATGAAGATACTTCACTCGATTTAATTGATCACTTACACCAAAAATTTTATATTGAAGCAATGGAATAACCCGATACATATTCGGACATAGTCAGTACTTCTTGTTATCTCTCACCTCTCGTTTAAACGGTCTTCTGTGTTGCATAGCGTGATGTCAATTTTTTAACTAGCTGGTCGATTAATCATGGCTATAAGGCAAATAAATAGAACCTTCGTTTATTGTTAGTCAAATTGCTTCTAAAGCCAGACGATATTAGCTATCAATTGAAAGTCACAATTTTTGATAATTATTAACAAAACGTCTGTACTTCACGATCTAACTAAAAATATTATAAGTGAAGATGTATTGGTTGAATTATCTTTTACGCAGCTCAATCAATTGAGGTGCGCTCGTTTTTGAATTAGTGATATTATGATTTAAAATATATGTACGGAGCCTAAAATTACTTAATTTTGATTTTTTTAAATTGATTTAATCATTTTTATGAATCTTTCATCATTTTTAACAAATTATAATCAATATAGCAAACGAATTAATTTATGCGCTATTGGTAAAGTAAGCTGATAATTTTCATATTATCGGCATCATTAAATTATTAAGTTCGGTTTAATTCGCATCATATTTGATGCAATTCTTTTTTTTAAGATGAATTTAGCTCCTTCAATTAAAACCTTTCAATGTTGTTTATGTATATCATGAGTTATAAAGAAGTATAAGTTCTAATGGAACGTTTGAAAACTAACATTGCAAACAAAGAATATGGTAAGGGCTTAAACACATTCGAAATGTAATTATTTTAGATTATTATAAAAATTTATCTGATGGGTATCATGATTCTTCTCCACCATTATTTGCAAGCCATCTCACATACACTGATCCATCTCATAAAGATCGTGAAATTAAGTGGGATTATCCTGTAATATATGAAACATCCTACATTTTATTTTTAGAAAATCTAATAATTTTAAAGATTTTTTATTTGGATACTTTATTTAGAGGCATATCTATATAACATATGTGTGTCTTGAAATACATTATTGTATTGCTATTAAATAGCTTAATA
This sequence comes from Gordius sp. MW1, assembly GCA_964036665.1. NCBI lineage: Eukaryota > Metazoa > Nematomorpha > Gordioida > Gordea > Gordiidae > Gordius > Gordius sp. MW1. The sequence continues at coordinate 26,519,756 of OZ038527.1, forward strand.
TATATATCTGTCCACTGTATATGTCTACTTTAACATGTTTTATTTTAGGCTCAAATTGTTGGTCAAAAGATCTCTTCACTCAATATCCATCTATGCTTAGAATGTCAAAACCCCATACTCACCTATGGAAGATTGGTAAGCTGTTGTTAATTTTATTTAACTACACTGCAATGATATCTAAAATGCTCAAATCATTTATATCTCTAGATGCCTTGTCGACATGTGCTTTGCTTTGATTGTGTGAACAAGTTAATTAAGCACTCATGCACACGGTAATATAAAAATGCTTACCTATAAAAAATCCAAACCTTTAAACTTAAAACTAACTTAAATTTTTATTGCATAGATGTAAAGAAAAGGTACAAAGGATTGAAAAGATTTACTTCAACCAAATGCATTTGTGTATTCAAAATGTGACCCCAAAACCTGGTCAAACCCCTGATTTATGTTTTAAAGGCTATCTAACCCTCGAAGATCTCAAAGCGCATATACAGTTCAGGCACCAACAACCTGCTAGCCTTAATAAGCCATTGTTGAGGGACCTTAAAGTCAATACAACCCTTCACGTAAGTGCCATGTCATCAGTATCACCTACTTCCCAACAGAACCCAACGCTCAACAATACATCTACACACATCTCTGCATCTGCAGCTTCTTACCAATCTTGGAAGAAAGCTACTCTATCTACGATTGGTAGTGAATTGCCGAGACCTCAAACTAAAAGATCTGTTAATATGCAATATGTTCACAGGCAAAATTTCAGTAATGCCACACTTCAACAATCATCTGTAACAACAACTAATAGTAGTATACCAGCCTTATTGTCACTAACGTTTACCCCTCCGCATGAATACCAACAACAGGCCTCTTCGTCCCACAATTACCCGTACAATCAAATGCCCTCAACTTTACATTCTACTATAGAAGAGCCTTCCGGAGTTAGTAAACGCAAGAGAAAATCCCCCACACCCACAAATAACTCTGATGAATTGAACAGTAGCAATAAGTTTCATAAGAGAGCCAGCCTACATGCCAGTCTTACTTTAGCTTCCCCCAGTGCTTCTCCCAAGACCATCCACTCTGCAGTATCCCAAAGGCCTCTACCAACTAACAATTTCACATTATTAAATAAGGTGGTAGAAGGACTACCTTATAAGGCTTTTAGTAATAAGAAAGTATCCGGGACAGATGCTATGTCTTCAGCAAATAATCCCTCACTTGTCAGCACTACCGAAGTTTCAGGGTCTCGGAAAGTTGCCAGAGTTAAATCTTGTTCAACTCTCCCTAGCCCCACACCATCAATCATCAAGGCTCAAGACCAGCCTAAAATGACTAACTATCGAAGAGAAACGCTCCCACAAATTAAAATATCTAAGACTTCTGTTACTAGCAATAGTAATTCATCTAATCGACCTTCGGCCACGTTGATATCGTCGTCCGCTTACATAGCGTTACTAGAGCCACCCCCGCCTCCACCCATATTGCCCACTACTCAGTGCGAGATTAACCTTCATAAAACACACATCCCACCACCACCTCCGGTGGATAAGTCCAACCTCCATCAAAATATGGCGACGGCGCCTAGCCAAGCACCTATATCAGATCTCGTGTCAAGTCCTGAGCAACAGTCCGACCTTAAGAACGGTTCAAATTTCACCTCTGTGGCCATGAAGCAACTTATATCTTGCCTACCACCTCCCCCTCCCCCACCCATCATAAATTATGTGGGTGAAAATGAGGTAAAAAATCAAATAGCGTTGGAAGAATCGCTCGTCAACGCAGGCACTTCATACTACAAAGATGTCGATCCTGCTGCCCTATTGCTTTTGAATCTCTCGGCGGCAGCTTGTGGACCCATAACATTGGATGAGAAGGATAAGGAAATGCAATCTTATTCAGTGGCCCTCACGAACACGGAATGTATAGTCAGTATTCCCGTTATTATCAATTCGCCGTTTACCGTACCTCCCCTCACTGCCATCATTGATAACGGTTGTAACGCTGACTCGGCGGCAACGCCTCTAGATGATGATAATAGTAAGGAAGAAATTTTGGAAATTGTCAACAATGACTCCCCTCAAGCACCTTACGTCACGACCTTGGTGAGGGAAATTTCTGAAAAGTCTGAACAAAACACCCCCTACTTCCCAATCAGCGTCGTGTCAGTTACGAGCAGTAGTAGTGAGATTCCAAGAGGCCCTAGTCACCATCTCGCTACGGTAGAATCTGTGGAAGCTGTGAGCGTCGCTCCTGATATTGAGTCGTTAAGGAAAGGTGACGTTCACTTTAATCAGCAAACCAGCACCCATCATCAAGGTATAATGAGTAACGGCGCCTACCCAATTGATAAGGGTGCTCCGCTATCTCTAGACTCTCAGCATCCCGCTTATCCTCCTCCCACCTTCGATAAATATCACGCGGCGGCCCTGGCTTACTCTCCCTTTCAAATGTACCCACCATATCATTCACCCTATCAAGCCGCCGCCTACTCGCAATATTTGCTATCCAAAAAAGCGTTTGATTATAGCAATAACGGCCTTGCGCCTCCTCTATATTATCAGCCCGCTGGCGGTTTGGCCCCTCACAACGGGTGCAACCGTAAAACACCACCAGACCTCCCCTTCTGCACTGTAGAAAATTTTGGAAGAACGGCGATTACACATAACAGCAACGTGCCACACTTTAGTGAAGGACAGGGGTACCAACCTCTCGATTTTCGCGAGACCATGGGCGACTCCAGCCATTCAACCTCTAATGACGAAATCCAAAGCTCCATGGATACCTTAGTTTACAATCCTCCGAGATTTCTGCCCTCGTTCCCACCCAACTTACCACAACTTCACCCCCATCACAACAAATATTCCCCCTACTCGTCGCTATTGCAGCAGCAACACCACCACCAAGGCTCTCCTTTCGCCATACCTCAATACCTATTCGACAAGTATATGGCTTCTCACGGAGCCGCACCACCACATCCGTTATCCGCTTCTCCACTCCCTACTTCTGAACCTCTTGCCTACCAGCACCACCTCCCACCTCATCTCTACCCTGGGTTCCCTCACGCAGCGGCCTATTATAGATTTCCTCACATGACACCACCCTCTCACGTCATGGGGCTGGGCGAGTTGCCGCCTCCGTCATACGCCGAGCAACTTAACATGATGGCTTTAGCCAACCAACCAAATAGACATCCTCCACCCTAACAAATTTTATGTTGGTTTTTGTAAAATCACGATGACTACGTTACTTGCTTAAGACGGTTTTTGCCAAGAATGCTTAAAATTTTGGCCTCTTGCTATTTAGACCTCTCATATCGTTCTCAAGAGTTTGTGATGTGTTTCCCGCCCTAATTATATTGCACACACACACATTCATATAAAGTATAATTTAATTCATAGATGGAAAAATTGACCATTGTAGATTTTTATATTACAGTATTGTGAAAGTATATTGACGAAAAAACCTATATATTTTGCCTGTTGTCCAAAGTTTTACCATAAGAGTATTTTTTGTTTATTAAATTTTAAATTTGCCTCATTTAGTATATTAATTACACTAGTGATTATGCTTTTAATTTTAATATGTCATGCTTTCAAAATAATTGGGTTCAAAGTTGCAAAAATAGACGTTTTTGCTCCTTTTTCAAAGATGTCGACTACGATGGCAAATCGATCAAACACAGATTAAATCTTAAAAGCAACTCAAAAAATATGCTTAGTCTATTTTATTGTCGTGCTCAGAGCTGTTAATCGCACTTAAAAAAACCGGTGCGGCACTCGCACCCGCACCAATTTTAACAGAGGTGCGCGCACTCGCACCCATAATTTTTTACACTATCTAAATTTTAAATATATTAAAATGTTCAATTAAAAACTTTTATTATGCCGATTTATTATAATTATGAAAATAATAAAGATACAGAAAAAACAATTAAAATAGCATTTTATTGACATTCATCATTAAAAGCATTTCGAGGTGACTATCTGTCAGGCTACCTCGTCTGTCGCTTAAAATCGCCTTAGCTTTGCTGAAGAGGCGTTCCACGGGGGCACTCGAAGGAATCGGAGTATTATACCTTATATATAATTTTTTAACGAAGAAAATTGTTTAAAAAATATGCTTAGTAACAAGACAAATTATAATAATTTATTTATAATATTTGATGTACAATTCAATTATAAAGCAAAGTATTTTAGCATGAAAGAGCAACCATAAAAATTAATATTTAAAAATATATTTTGTAACAAAATTATTATGTGATTAAACTTACGATAGCAATGAGAAGTTTAAAAGTGTTGGAAATGAAATATCAAGATAGTAACGGCGTGAATTTTCTTTCTGATCTCAGTATAACAAAGAAAGAAAATTCATCGAAAGCGTTCTAATCGACCGCCTCAAGCCCCAAATCAATGATCAACCAGGACAATTCAGAAATTACAAACACATACACCCACACCTTCCTCTATAACTACCTGTTATCACTATACACACCCTATTACCCTTTTGTCTTTCCCCTATTGTTTCGTAACCGCCTTATTTTGTAATTGCCATCCTTTACACTATTCTTATAGTTGCTATTGCTTCATTTTTATAATCCCCTTTTGTATTTTACCTTATCCTTTATCTTAAAGTTGTTTACCCCATCTTTATCTTAAATTTGTTTATCCCACTATTTCAATAAGTGTTAACTCTCTTGTTCCAACCGGTGTTCGCTATTATTCACCCTCCTATTTCAACTAGTTTTCATTATTTTTGTTTATAAATTAAAACTTGTCGACACCTTCTCGTTCATTGGTAATTCACATCACTTGTAAGTTACCTTTTTTTTCTCTCTTTTTTTCCCTTTTTTTTTTTTTTTTTTTTTTATTGATAATGGTCGCTGGACGACCGAAATATCTAAACCCATTTCCACCCTCGCATTTTATCAATCCTAAACTACCATTATTGGAAACTAACTTTATAAAAGAAATATTACAATATTGGTAATTATTTATCCTAATTACCTGTCTGTTTTTGTTTTTCTAAATATACTTCAACTTCTATTGCAATATTAATTATGATACACCAAAACGTTTTAAGCAATAATTGATAAAGTAAATAGGCGAATAATATAAAATATGGCGGATATAATAATTAATTATATTGTCTATCGATATTAATTAAATTTCCCGCCTTGTTATCTCCTCCACCAGGAACATAAATGTATGTATCTTTGATGTTGTTTCACTACAATGTTAATTTGTGAGATATGCTATGCGCGATATATAAGATAATGTCAAATATATTAATTGTAAAATTCATAATGTGCGCAAAATAAGAGCGCAAATTCGCACGCGCAACGAGTGAATAAGGTGCGCGCACCCGCACTCGCTCTTGGTTTTAAAAAAGTGCGCACACTAGCACGTCGCACCGCAAACCCGGTGTGCGTGTGCGCGCTCCTTAACAGCTCTGGTCGTGCTAGCCTTCCTCATACATTGGCTGATATTCTTATAAATTATTAATACTTTTTAATTTTATATAAAGGTGGTGAAAAGGAAAAAATCGACCAACTTAGTGTCTTTTTCCCTCATTCCTAAGCACCTATCAATAATTAAGCAAAAATAGCCTTGCGCAGTATGAATAAAAGAAGGGTAGAATGGAGAGTGAGAGAAGTTTAGATAGAGATGGTGAAACATAAATCATATTAGCTTGAAAACACATCCACCTTATATATTTATTTACCATAGATTTGAAAGCTAATTATGGTACATGTTTTCTTAAATGCTTTATGTCCGAATTTGTTCAATTTTTCAGTATATATCTATAATAAGCAGCAAGATAAATTATTACATATCACTGAACCCATTTATTTTAAATAGTTCATGTATAGAATAAGAATTTATGTGGTCAGCCTTAGGAACTTCCGTTAAACGTTTTTTTAAATATTTTTTTAATAGACCTAAAATATCCTAGCGAAAGATTGATACCAAAGGCTATGGTTTTAAAATGGAGTTTACAACCGCATCTATGCATAAGATTTGTTCCTAACATCGATTTTTACGCATTATTATATTACGGTCGACAAACGAATTGTACAATTTTTATTTAATTCCGCGACATAGACTCTTTAAAGTGTGATTATTACTAATGAAACTGGTGAAAATAGCATGTGTCATCTTAGTATTAATTCACTTGGCTCTCATTTCTTATAATATCTTCAGTTTACATATTAAGAGCATCTATTGGTTTAAGCCCATAATTTTTGTGAATCCCTTTTATTAGTGTTGGATAAATTCGTAATTAATCAATATTGCTTTTTATTCTATTCTTTATTTTGTGGGAATTATTCATATCTGTTAGGTTAAAATGAATGTTTAGGCAATTATAAATTGTACCATTGGTCATAACCAAAGCATTTGAGAACTTTATCCCACTTGTGCTAGTATTGCTAGCAATACCATAATCATAAGAACACAAAATAATTGTAAATCGACAAAAGGAGAAGTAGTAAGTGTTGTAAATCAAACGCTGGTCTCATATTTATCAATACTAGTGAAAAATTTTGTTATATTAGTCATTGATTTAATTTATCATTAGATAACCTTTTATTGATAATCCTTAATTAGGTATAAGCGAATAGAAATAAAAGATCTGCATGTAAAATTGTAGGCAATTGTGCGTTTTAAAGGCACAGATGATTTTAGGAGAGGCAATAAATTTAGCAATATTTTCGACAGAATTGGGGAATAGAGAGGGACTGGTAATCTAGTAATGTAGTGATTAATATTTTGAAAGGAAAGTGAAAAAGTTGTTTATTTTTACCCACAATCACTCGATATAAAAGAGCAAATAAAAATTATTGGATTAGCTGATGCTTTTGTTAAATTTATATGCTCTTTTGGAAGAGAACAAGATTGTAAATTTATCACAACCCCTAATATTTGCCAAATTCTGTACAAAGCTGAGGAGGAATATTGGATATTTTTAGTAAAATAATCTAATATTATAATTATTTGTTAGAAAATAGTTTTTGAATTTGGCAAAATATCAAAAATTAGAGATAACTTGAGAGCAGTATTGAAAAAATCTTGTTGTACATTTAAAGTATTTTTAGTCATAATAATATTTTTGCATAATATTTATATAATTGAAGATCTTTCAAAAATTTTTAGCCTGTTATTTGCATATTTTTAATTAGCTACTCCATGGAAACTTTAGTATTAAAGATGATGACAAGCATCCAATCTTTAATAAACATATATACCCATTTTTTAATCAGGTAATTATATTAATTGCCTTAGTTAATAATATATTAACCCAACTAGTTTGTGCAAAGCTTTACCACATTTAATTTTAAACCCCGTGCCTTATTAGTCGAAGGCTTAAAATATAGAGATTATGAGTCTCTTCTGCCATGCAGAGAGCCCTTGGAAAGACTATCATTTTTGGAACTTCAGACAGACCTTGCAACTTTAGAAGCCATATATAGTGGTCAAGGCTTAATTCATTCGTTGCTGACCTGCAGAGATAAATCTATCATATGGAGTAGTATAGATGAGTCTACACAGACTGCAATTTCCGATGTGACTACTTTGGTTGATTGTTTAATTAAGGCTTCTAATACCATAGTGCCCACCATTTCACCCCCAAAAACACCTCATTCAAAAGGAGTACACAATCCTGAGTATTTTGGAAGGTTAAACAATTTATATGTGTTTAGACACTAAGAATCTTGACTTTAACAATGATAATATACTAATAATTTATTATTTTTAAAAAATACATTTTTTGAAGGTGAATAAAAAAGTTAAGAATTATAAATACTTGGAAAACATTCCAATATTGCTCACTAACTATTAAGTAATCCAATTATATTGTTTGACTACATTTCCTTTTGTGGGGTGGCAAAATGATAATTAATTATTTGAGGAGACAAAATGATTTAGAAGATACATAGGCGTAGCCAGGGGGGGGGGGGGTAGGGAGGGGTGGCTTACCCCCTCTAAATCCAAAAAATTGTTGAAAGTTATTAGAATTAATTTCAAAAATGATCACTTTGCCCCCCTTCAAATTCCAATGCTGGCTACCCTATGTACGAACGCTATATAGATGAAATATTTTATTGAATTAAAATGAATTTTTTATCAATTGATATAGATTTGGGTATAATAAAACTAATTTAAACAACTCGTAAACCGCTAATGTTTTTTAAGGTTTTTGCCATTAAGGTTAACTTTTGACCTAATAAATCAAAACAAATCAGCTGATGGCCGAACGCTAGAAATTCACCTATCGACCTTACGGCATCCAACTGTGCTCTTGGCATATCAAATATTTTCCCATTGCCTGGGCCTCATCTTCGATAAACACCGTTTAGACAGGGTGTTGGCTTTGGAAGGAGAGGACTTTTTTGCATCACTTGGCGTCAGATTGGAAGAGAGATTGGGTAAAGAGTATTTGCAGCAGAAACGAAATTCTCTCTATCATCCCGCACCTTCACCAGGGTAAGCTCCTCCTTTAAAAATCGTTTATTTTTATACGATTCTCAGTTAAATGTTCGATTTCAAGAATTTTTGCACCAAAAATAACATCAAAAATATCATGCATTTTTTAGGTTGGATGGTGGAAGCAAAGGCTCTATGCATTGTTTGATTGTTAACGAAAGTCATGACACCTATAGACTTTCGTCTTCCTCCTCCACCCCGACCGATAAAAACAATCATTTCGATCATCAGCTGATCCTTTCGCGACTCGATCGCGACATACAAAGGTAACAGCTAGAGAAAGTTAATACAACAAGTTTGTACTATCGATTTTGATTTTAGATTCATGCATTAATCTCTTATAATTAGAGCCCTGCAAAATTGAATTTTATCGGCCCGAGCCCGAAACCTTTTTTTATTTTTTGCCCGAGCCCGATTTGTTTTTTTCACTCAGGCCCGACCCGAGCCCGGCCCGACTTTTGTAAAAATGTAAATTTGTACCAATTTTATTTCAAAAATTTATTTATAAATATATTACGTATCGCGAATATTATGTGATTTAAAATATGAATAATTATGGTAAATAATACTAACTCTATTGTTCAAAATAGCTACTATTATTTTTGCTTTTAAACTTAATCTACACACTGTTGTTTTAAATATTTCATCATCCCTCATAGTCAAAGTCATACATAGCATAGATAGACCCACACGGCTAACCAAGAAATTAATATGAGGTGTTAGTAAAATTCTAAATATTTATTTGTAGGGGGATTATCTTGTATTGTAATTATATTTTGGATTAATATTTATTCAAATTTTTTTTCGGGCTCGGGCCTCGGGTCGGGCTGGCCCATCAGGCCCGACCCAAGCCCGTAGCCCGATCAATGTTTTAAAATTTGCCCGAGCCCGGCCCGAAAGCCCGTCGGGCTGGGCCGGGCCTCGGACGGCCCGTGCAGGGCTCTACTTATAATGTAATGATATAGGCAATATTATTGGTAATTCGTTTTTTTTAATTTTAATGTCAAATAATAAATTGACGAAATAGAGATGGGTTTAGTCAGAAATAACTGTACTAATAATTTGAAAATATAGTCGGAACATTTTTTTGTCCCATTTACACCTCTAACAACTTTTGGCCTTCAAGCCTTAACTATTTTTTAATTAACAGGGGAAAAAATTTCTTTGCTAACTCTTGATAATCCCGAATCATTTTTGATAGGACAGAATATCGCCATTACTATCTGTTAGTGTTGTATAAATGATTGGGTTTTGTGGTCGATCTTAGGTTAAATTAACACTAACGGTCGACCCTGGTCTATTTTTCAAATTTCGACTAAGCCTAGTAGTCGACTAAGAAAAATAGGCCAAAGTCTGTTTATGCTTAGTCGACTAAAACCAAAGGCCGACCCAACGAAACTCAGCCAGTTTTACAACACTACTATTTGTAGATTTAATTCACTTGCAATATCTCTAAATGTTTTCCAAATAAAAAAATGTGTAACTTATTCATTCGTTTTTAATAAACGAGTGTAATAAAATCTTGCCTGTACATTAATACTACAGGTTGCCCCCAGGCTCGGATATAACAATAAAATTCAATAGAGGCAAAACCAAAACTGAACCTCATTATTGGTTCCTAGCTCGTTCGGCCTGGCCCATCCGCTCTTCGATCGTGATTAGCAAGCGATGCAATGAAGTGGGGCAAAACGTGGCTTCGGCAGACGTTATCAGGCGAGAAGCCTTCCAACACCTCGCTCAATTATAAAAACGTTTTTGTGGGCAGTAATGTTGTAAAAAGGGCTGCGTTTCGTTTGGTCGACCTTTGATTTTAGTCGACTAAACATAGGCAGACCAACGGCTTTTTGCTCTATATATGCGACAAACAGACGAAATAATCTTTGGTTTGTTAATGTTTAGTCGACTAAAACCAAAGTTCGACCAAACAAAACCCAGCCGTTTTTACAACACTAGTGGGCAGAGGCATATTATTTTCTTCATTCAATGCCGAAAAACCGCTCGACTGCCGTTTTAAGCTCAATTTTTAACTTGTTGTGTCATATACGTATTTATGTTCTCTCATCTATATCGCATCGATTTAACTACGGCTACAAAATTTTTAGTTTTTCTTTCGCTCTTATATATATTTGAACATCCGTGTTAAAATAAAGCCCTCTCAGGCAACTCCAAATCTTGATTACATAATTTTGTGAAATCGATGATAAAATTTTTGGTATTTTAGTTGTCGCCCTTTACAGCTACACCAAAAAAATCTCTAGCCCTCCACTTTCAAAATTGAGGGAGGTCCTTTGTTATAAATGCATATGGGGAATGTGATTGTGTGTGTATGCGACTTAATTGTTTTTTTATAAATACGATGATGGGTAATATACATATGTATTACAGTTTAAAATACAAGAAATTCGGATAAAATTTGAGATGTTAAAATTGACGAAAAACGTGGTCGATTAATGAAACATACATGCGTAAATGATAGAATAATTGTATCATATTACAATTAGAGATTCTCCTTTGGCTACAACAATATATTTGATTAGTGATAAATCTATACATTTGAGCAATGATGTCGCGATTATAAATTAAGTGTAAATAAGAAGCCCCCCCCTCGCCCAGAGATTCCTTTGGTTTACCATTGATCCAGTCAAAATTCTTTCTTCAGGGGGGAGGCATAACATGCTACTTTCTTGAGGATAAGCATCGCGACAACGTTGACGACCATTAATTTGTGACTCAAAAAGTCGAGGCTATCCCAGCAGGCCAAGGTATGCTTGAGCCCACCGCCTTGGATGTCTGGGCCGTTGTGGGCTAAGCCAAACGGTACCCCTAAGTAAGTGAGATGGAAGATTGCCAAGGCGGAAAAGGCGTAATTTATTGCCTTCACTATCCACGATGTATCCTAAAATAATAAATTTGCAGTTAAATTGACAAATAATGAAGTCAATCCCATTTGATAATGAGAGGCGAAATTCGGAGAAAATTTATATCAAAGTAATATATAAGCTTGTGTTGGAGAGAGGTAATTTTTTTACCTGTTTCGATCTTGGATCTCTTTGATGTAAAAGTATCTACCAGATGGGCATAAACCCGTATTTTTTAAAGAATTTTTTTGGATTAGGGATGGGGGAGGGGCAAACAATTTGAAGTATAATACTAATTTCACTGGCCAACAAATAATGGACTTAAAGAAAATTTGCAAAATGTTGGCAGGTTCTGGTAGAGTTTTTTTTTGGCGAACACAAATACATTTTTAATTTTTTCCTTCTAAGTCAAGTTTTCGAAATATTTGCTGTCAAAGTTGCTAAAAACATTGATTCTAGCGTTTTTTAAACGTCAATCACTTTCAAATTTGTATAATTTTAGTTTAAGGGACTCGGTCCAGGCTTAGATATACGGAAGGCAAGCTAAAGGTACGTTACAAAATCAATTAGATTTTTATTTGTGTTTAAAAAAGTATAAACTAGGTGATTTATAATGTTCCAATTTATAATTACATTTAATGTTTATTAATTAACAAAGATTTAATGGATTCCCTCTTCTCAATAAATTAAATTTAATAAAAACTAAAAATTTACCGATTAATTTGCAAGTTATTGACGTTTAAAAAAGTCGCAGTTTTTAGCAACTTTGACGGCAATTATTTCGAAAACTTGACGTATAGGAGGAAAAAATTAAAAATATATTCGCGCTTACCATTGAACCGTAATAAAAAATAGTCAAAACTAAGGTTGGTAAAATTTTGTCAAGATCTGCATTACCTTGTATTTGTGTTGGCAGCAATCTTTGCAAGGTTTAGCCCCTACGCAAGCGTTGAGACATTGACACAAGGCCTTTCGCGTTTCGAATTCCACATAAGTGTAGAGACCCAACGAGAGCAATATTGCGGATATACGAAAATTAAGGCCCTGCAAAAAGGCAAACAGCATTTAAAATCCAATTTTATAAATCCAATTTTTGGGCTTCTTTTCAAGTGACTTACATGAAGGAGTGAACTGACCAAATAGGTTAGCAAGATTCCGGTGAAGGTGCCAACGTAGAGACGAGATTTTTCGAACACGCCTAAAAATATAAGTGTTTTAGTCGACTTAACATGAACATACCAAAGATTTTTTGGTCTGTTTTTCTTAGTCGAACTCTACGCTTAGACGAAATTTGAAAAACAGCCAAAGATTGACTTTGAATCAAAGATCGACTACAAAACCCAAACCTTTTTACAACACTAGACAAAATATAAAAAAGAACGGTTTTATTTAGACATATATCATAATTTATACACCAAAATAATTAGCTTTTCAATCAAAACAGAGATGAAATCCCACATTTGTTTAAGCCAAAACATGGTTAAAAAGGAATAGGCAAGGGGCCTAAAGTTTCAAAACGAAAATTAAGTTTAAAAAAAGTTACGAGACATATTAAGTTTGTTACGAAATAGCTAAAATTGTGTGGGAATTTAGTTGAAACATGGGTCGTCGTAAATAGTGTTGTAATAACGTTTCTTAGTAGACACCAACTTAACATAAAGAGACTAGACTAAAATCAAAGGTCGACCAAACAAAAAACGCGGCCGTTCTTACAACACAACTCATAAAAACGATATATGGGTGTTTTTACAAGATTTTAGCCAGGCACTCATGGGTATGTTCCAGTAGTAGCAAACGTCTACGAGAGAACGAGGAAATTCAATTTTCCTAAATTGGGTAACCGTGCAAGGCTGAGTCACTCTAAAATATTAAGAAGAGGAATTAAGGTTGAAAAAAACTGGATATTTTTCTATGGCCTTAGTCTTTCACTAGCATGGGCGTAGCCAAGGGGGGGGCCCTCTTAATCCAAAAAATTGTTAAAATTTAATAAAATTATGGCTAAAATTTAAAAAAATGATCAATTTGCCCCCCCCCCCAACATTATTGTCCCCCCCCTCTAATTCCAATGCTGGCTACGCCCATGTGTACTGCTACCTTTTGGTCAGGCTCATATAAAACTAAATAGACTGCTCATGTGTGTTATCATTTTCGAGTCACATGCTAAAGGGATAGGGATAATTTGGTCAGACTAGTCTCTAATTTAATAATTGTGTCCTGGAAGAAGGGATGTTAATTAGAGTTATTTTTATTATTTGATTCACGGTTACCACCCGTCTTAAATTGGGCCATCTTTACATAAACCCCAACCGGAATCGTATATGAATCCTTATTTCAACATTATATTAAAACGTTAGTTGAGATTACAGTTTTTCTTCCAATTTTAAATGGGCAGAAATAAGTAAAGGCTATATAGATTTATTATTTTGGTTAATTAAAATGTTTTTGAAACGTAATGAACAATATATTGAACTAATTAGACGTTAACAGTATTTAAAAATCTATTTGATTCACACAATTCATAAAAATAATTAATACTGCTATGATTTGATGTTAAAGCAACTTACCGGCATTTTGAATTTATTAACTAGTTATTTACCAACATTCATTCTCATTTATTAATCAATGAGGAAGGTAATTTCACTTTTTCTGTTTGAACAATGGGTGACATTACACAAAGACATGGGACATTGACAAATTCTAAATGGAGGATTTAATAATACACATTTGACCATATGAAACGTATGACATGAGCAGTCTGTGTAGTCTATGGACATAACTTGCCAAGTTAGATGATTATAATTTTGGTAGAAAATAAATTCATTTGCGAAATCAAGTTTAATTGCTTAGCACCAGTTAATTTACCGACAAAAACCTCCTAGTGTTTAAAAAACTTAAAATTGCGTTTAAAATAAGGATATATGCCATTGTAAAAGGCTTTTACAACTTAAAATTAGCGAAATAAAAATAAAAAACTATTATTGACACCTGGTTTTGGCCTCCAAAATAATTTGCGAATATTTATTTAAGAAAAGATATAGCTTAAAGAATGGTTAGAAACTCTTACTCAGGCACGGGGGGCATTATGAGTTTGATGTTGACGAGAACTTGAGAGAAGTGGCATATAAAATAATGTCCAGCCCTAAAGGAAAAGGCCTGAAGGTAAGCGCTCGTCCACCTACATAAATTGGTGTGACACTCTCAAAGATGATACAAAACCAAACTTGAGCTGGTTAAATTAATGTAACTTTTTGAAAAAATATCGACTAGTGTTGCAAAAACGGCTGCGTTTTGTTTGGCGTACTTTTGGTTTTAGTCGACTAAATTTAAGCGGAGCAAAGGCTTTTTGGCCTCCTTTTTTTTAATCGACCTCAGGGCTTAGCCAAAATTTGAAAAACAAAACAAAACTCAGCCGTTTTTACACAACGGCTCTCTATTCGGTTTCTCGAGCTTTTTTGGGGGATTTAAGACCTTATTATTATGATTACAACGCCCATGATGATTTTGATAGTGATACTTGTCTCTCATTTTCAAAACCACTTTTTAGAATAGAATATAAAGTGATTTCCTATTAAATTGGGAAATTTGACTATAATATAAGAGGGAATACATAAAACATCAATGGTCCAATCAAAGCATGTGTTATAATAAATCTATTATTGATATTTTAAAACAAAGGATATACTCCATTTGCAAATGGGAATGTATATTTATATACTATGTAAGGAACTATAAAATAAATTTCCCCAGTTGCTATAGCTACGCTCAAGATAACAATTATGTAATCTATGCTTTAGTGTTGTAAAAATGGCTGGATTTTGTTTGGTCAACCATTTAGTCAACTCTTGGTCTGCATATTGGTTTAAAACCAAGATCTATACATCATTGTCGTCTATAATAGGTTAAGAGTCGGCAAAGGATTTAACGTTGTATCGTTCAATAATAATCCCAAGTCGTGGCCCGAGTAAAAAAGGAGTGAAAAATTTTAGATTTTGGAGAATGTTTTCCAATTTCTTTAAAAAATATATGGCCTGTTTTCTGGAGGAGCCAGAGCACGTGGAACAACGGCTATAAAAATATTGGATGCCAAAAGGGCAGAATGACTTTTACGGATTTTTTCGAACCCTCTACCTTAAATATCAAAAAGAATTATTTTTCGATCTCAAAACTTTTCAGATTTTTTCCATCCAACACACCCCGTGAACGTTTTCGATTTTAGAGGTGAATTTCATGACAAAAATTTAATTGTCAGAGTAAAAACAAAATTTCAGAAAATTTTGACCCATAAATAGAATATTTTTTATGCATTTATCCTTATTTGAACCCATAAAAAAATCAAAACTGTATGTAATGTGTTGCATAATGGAGTTATTTTCGCAATCAGAACTTCCGACCAGACCTCTTTTTAAATTTTTGTTTTGTGTGACCTTAATTAGGCTGTAGCGAGACAGTTATGGATTTTTACTTTTTATGCAGGAAAGGGAGGTCTAAAGTGTGTAAAACTATCATTTCCAAACAACTTGAGCACGAGAAAAAGAGTAAGGCCAATAGGAGCGGCTCGAGAAATAAGTTAAAAACCGCTTTCACACGAAGCTGCCCGATATCACATTTTCTATGATGATCCTTGGTAAAAAATGTAAAAAAAATAAAATCTTAATTCATTTATATATATATAATATAGATTCCTGAAAAAGGCAAACTATTTTTATGTGACCAAAAGGTTATATACAAGATTTTGATAGTGATAAAAACCACTTATTAGTAATAGAATATAGAGTTTTTTCAGACTAAATTGGGAAATATGACAATAATATAAGAAAATAGAGAGTTTTATACTAAATCTATTATTGATATTTGAAAAAAAAGAATATATACTCCATTTGCAAATGGGAATGTAAATTTATTATATACTACATAAGGAACTATAAATTTCCCCAGTTGCTATAGCTACGCTTAAGATAACAATTATGTAATCTATGCTCTAGTTGTAAAAATGGCTGGATTTTGTTTGGTCAACCATTTAGTAAACTCTTGGTCTGTTTTTTAGTGTGCCTCTAAGCTTAGTTGGAATTTGAAAAACAGATTAGAGTCAACCGTTAATCTTAATACCCTACCACATATTTAATAGACAAATATTCATGTATATTTCTGAATTGCCAAATTAAAAATGTAGTATATTAACTTAAACTAAAAAACTCACCCCTTTCTTATATAAGTTTTTTCTATCTTTTACAAAACCTTGTTTATAATCCATGTATGACTGCCATGGACCAAATATTATAGTTGAGGGATCTAATAAATAGCTTAATATTTTGCAGGTGGTATCAGAATCTTTAACTTTTTCATTTTCTTCTATTTTTTGGGGGTCTGAATCATGATCAATAATTTTTTGGCTTTTAACATTAAATGCCAAAAATATAGATTTCATAATAATAATCATAAAAGTTCCTAAATATATAATTGATTTTTTAACAAATTATAAAATACCTCTAAATTTATCCCATGATTCTGTAGTAAATATTGCAAACTGCCTATATTTAAAACATTAATAAAAAATAGTAATAATTAATATTCATATATTTGTGATAAAAGTTAATAAGTTTACCCCCATAAGATATATAGTAATGAAATATAACATAAAGGTTTCCAATTGCATGAAAATCTCTTGGTTATTAAGACTGAGACAATAAGTGTGTATGCAAGGATGTATAAAAGTTCAGAGGCAAAATATATATACAAGAGATAGAGGCCAAACATAGCTGAAAGTTGATAAACATATTTTTGTCTAACTAAAATCAGATATACATCATAATAATTCTCATCACTTTTACAAGAAAGGGCTGCTAAAATTAAACAAAAAGTTATTTGTAGACATAAATTCCAGTATGTTTGAAATAAAGAATTTAATATGCAGCTATAGATAATTTGTATAATTTTTAGCATAGATTTATTTTCTAAAAACAAATTATAAAGCATTTTTTAAGCATACCATCGAAATAATAACCAACATCATGCTTAATATGATCGAAAGCATCTAGGTAATATTCAAAATCGTCATTCATAATTTGAAAAAATTCAAGAAATTTAAATATTTTTAAGATGTCTATTGATGACAGAGGTACTACTTGATATGAATAAATGTCGGCATTTGAGCAAGTGAACTGCGTCCCCCCCCCTGAATGACAAAAAAAAATTCTATGCAAAACTCTAAAAAATTAAAAAAATTTATCCCACCCCCCTTATTGAACTTAAAGATATTTCGCCTCCTTCCTGTAATCCAAAACCTGGCTACTCCCATGACTGCATTTATCATGTCTTAATTTCACAGCTGAGGTGAGTAACGGCATATTCTTATTTTAGCCATAACTTCACAACTTATCCTATCCCTTTACGGTTTCTTTAATAACATTCATGGGGGTAGCCAGGGGGGCGGGGGGGGGGGACCGCTCCCCGCCCTGAATGACAAAAAAAATTTCAATGCAAAAACACTTAAAAATTAAAAAAATTTAAGCTTTGCTCCTCCCTAATTAAACTTTTAAACGTTTTGCCCCCTCTAATCGAAAACCTGGCTACGCCTATGATAGCATTATTTTTTTAACCTTCAAATTCTAAGTTGACATACTGATCTTTCAAAATTTCGCTTCCTTTAACATCATAACACATGAACTTTGTTTTCTATGAATTTATTTTTGTTGTCTAATGGCAACAGTTATTTTAACTTATTTGCTTTAGTCTTTTACTTTAAATGTGGGTTAATTATTGTCATGTTGAATGGCTTAGCCTAAAAGTTTACCCGTTCATTATTTCTTTGTTAATTTGTATAACTTCCCTAAGCCATTGAAGTCTACATCAATAATTAGGTTTTCTACCTGTATTTTTTGTAACTCATTTTCTGAGTTTTAGTTCAATCAACCTGATATTTTGTAGCCAAGCGATGTCTACCTAAATTCATGTTAACACTTGCCCCACCAAACTTTCCATCAGCTTAGATTCCACCAAGCTATTAGCCTTCAAACACTTAAATATTCCTATTTGAAATGAGTGGGCGATAAGCTTGGTTCATTTTCTGCATTGCACGGCTGGAAGATGCATTGCCCTTCGTTTGAGGAGGACCATTTAACTTTCTACTTGAGATTTTTGAGATTTATTTTATTGAAGTGGGTTCATACAACCAATTTCCAACCTGACCCAACCTTCCACTTTTTTACGCATATACTTGGGACCGTAGTTAAACCTGAGGGGGAAAACTACATATTAATTATGATTTGTCCGTAGCCTTTATAGTAAATTGATTTATTTTCATAATTAGGTGATTAATATAAATTATTAAGCTGCTATTGTATTGAGGCTTTGACCAATATTGCGCGAGTAAAGGTAAAACTCCTCAATAAATATTATTTCTTTCAGTCAAAATTAACAAATACCTACAATTTTATCTTTCCTATTCCATGGAATTTGTAATAGTAATACTATTTTTAAATTAGGTATGGCGATTGATTATGCTTAACTATCAGATGTACCCATTAATTTGCTATCTTCTAAGGAGCAACTATATACTATATCAAATTTATGCAAACATTTATTTGGGTCTAAAAGATTTAAAGCATGTTAAGCTTAAGTTGATAATTAATTAATATTATTATATTATAGGCTTGAGATACCCAAATAAAAATTTAAATTAGGTAAAGATACTTCTCTTGTTGAGGGGGGAAAGGGCAGGTCTTAGGAGAACAAAGGAGGCAAATGGGGTCTGCCTTTTTAAGGCCTCCCCTTAATTAGGCCAATAAGTCATAAATGAGATTATAAAGATGAATCATAAGAGTTATATTGTAAAGAACTTAAAATTTACTCATGTTAAAAACGAATAATGCTAAATAAAAAAGGTAATTTTAATGACGTTGCACTATGCGATAGTGAAATTTATGTCGATTTTCAAGTATATCTTGTATTAGGTAAACTAATACCTGAGCCTCCAAATCGACTAGTTATGTATAATTAAAAGCCACTTTTAAGGCCTTTGCTCCAATATTCGGCTACTTGTATTGTCAAAGTATTTAAGAAAATCATATAGATTTCTAGATTGAGGCAAAAGTTTAATAATGTATGGGTAATTGTACTTTTCTATCAAGGCGCAAATTACTACTTTTCATTTAACTAAAAAATATATTTAAGGTGTATTTTTATGACATTTATAATTTCATCCATATAAAGCAAAATACTTTTGGCCGATTTCTAAATTATCATAGCATCAAAATATTTTAACATTGCTATGCGAAAAGCATTTTCCTATGAAAACCGATATTTTGCAATTTATAAGTTTTATCATTTTTGTTCCTGTTAAATGTGTAAGATGTTGGGTTTTTCTTCTTTATATATAATTTTGATCTCAATGAGTTCGAATCTTGTGTCACTTGAGAATCTGAACTTTGCCATAATTCTCAATGACAATCCTCAGAGCCTCGTGTATCGAGGTAAACTGGAGCCGGCTATTGATATTGGAATTAAATATTTTAATTATCTAAATGGCCCTAGGGGCTATAACCTATTAAAACACGTGATTGTTTATCCGGAAAGACGTGACTCCCATACAAAGTCTAAATTTTATCCAGAGTTAGGAAACACCAAAGGAATTAAAGGCAATAAGTCTGAAAAAAACACTCTTCTCCCTTTTCAAATGGAAGCTTTGGTGAAAGAGAAACAATCGGTTGTACAACCCTACAATGCTACTGTTGTCACGAATAGCGGCTTCGACTATAATGATGGTTATGAGAAGCAAGATAATTCTATAACCAACCTAAGAATCAGTTTAAAGAGCAAAGAGCAACCGCGATTCTTTCAAGGTTGGAATGGACATAGTCAAGATTTGCAAATCACCTATGTATGTGATCCATCATATGCGGTGGGTCGTTTTGCTGATCTACGGCATCGCGTAGACTTATCCTTCATTCTTGGTCCACCATGTAGTCATGATATGAGAGTAATAGCTCCAGTGGCAGCTTATTACGGATTACCAATTTGCACGGGTTATTCGGATTTCGATGAAATCGACTTAGGCAAACATCCAACAATGACTCGCCTCTCCTTTTCCATCAAAGGTCACGTCTTAGTGGTTCACAAATTACTCAAGGCTTATGATCATCGGGAGGCCCTCGTGATTTGCGATGTGAGATGGGACAGAGCTAAGGAGCTGTCTATACACCTGAATGAACGCTTCAAAACTGATCATTACTTTGCCGAATTCCGGACCCTCTATTTTGACGGAGCAGAAGATTCTTCCTTTAAGCCCGAAGTCTATCTCAACAAGGCCAAGAGTTCTACGAAAGGTATTGACATTTAGAGTGATACACAGTTTAATATTTATCAATGGTAATGAGTATATAAATTGGGTTATCTATTTAGTGCGCTGCAATGCTGCATAGGAGATTATTTGTAGACAGACTGCATCATAACCTAATACTTTACTGTTAACTTAGTGGTTGCTAGAAAGGTTTGCTATATTTGGCAAAGTTGCACTGAGCTTCGAATAATATGCTTAACGTGGCCATGATAGATAACTACGCAAAGTTATTGCCCTTGCACCCAAAAATTATTTAAGAGTGTACTCCTTTACAAATCATACATTAATATATTTATTTATGTGGATAGCAATTATAATAATGTCGGATGCGATCAGGATGAGATCTTTGCTCATCACTGCAGACAGAATGGGATTGGGCAATGGTCACTTCCTTTTTATAGCCATCGAACTCTACCCTGGCTACCCCTTGCCAGAAACACCATGGGCTCATGGTAGCATTATATAATTTAATAATTGCAGGCTTTTTTTTAAAGAATCTGGTAGAAGCCTTTTTGCTTTTGTATTTGCATATCGTTGTTCCTTTCACTTGTACATTAATCTAATTAGTGAATTTTAAATATTACACAAGTATTCCAATAACTTAACTAAAACTTATTTCCTATATTTAATTCTAATTTCTCTAAAGATATACTAATTTTTTATTGGAATAATGAATAAATCGAAGTCTATGACTTCCACAATATTCGTTTTTTAGCATATGAAAACTGGTAAAATTTTAAGTGTGCTTTTGCTGCCAGGTGATAAATTAGATAGCGTAGCCAAGAGGGCCTATAACACCTTGGTGATAATTGGACTTAAACAACCAACGGGTGATAGATGGAATCAATTCAGTCGGGAAGTTAAAAAATTAGCACTTGCCAACTACGACTTCCTTTACAGCGGACCCGTAAGCAATAACCTAAAACGACCTTTGTGGTATATAATATGGGCGTAGCCAAAATTAGATTTTGTGAAAGGGGGAGGCGATAATGATTTAGGGAGGGGCAAAATGATAATTTTTTTAGTTTTAGCCATTATTATATCAAATTTTGACAAAATTTTGATTAAGAGGGGGGCAACCGCCCCCCTACCACCCCCTGCCTACGCCCATGGTATATAAACTTAGTTATAGGCGTCGCCAGAGGGAAAAAAGAAATGTGGCCCCTCTTTTACATAAATATCTAATCTAACTATAATTTATACGTTCACAAATTATGACTTCTACTCTCTTTGTAGCTGGCATTGGAATTAGAAGGGGGCAATAATGATTTAGGGAGGGGCAAAATGAACATTTTTTGAAATTTTAGCCATACTTTTAAAAAATTTATACAAATTTATAGATTTAGAGGGTGGCAGCCGCCTCTCCCTGCCCCCCTTGCCTACGCCTAGAACCCTGCAAAATGAAATTTCTTCGGCCCGAGCCCGACGTCTCAATTTTTATTTTGCCCGAGCCCGACCCGAGCCCGAAAGACCTTTTAATTCTTGGCCCGACTTGAGCCCGACCCGATTTTTTAAATGAAACTGTTGATAATTTTTATTTTTGAAAATTATTTTACCATTTAAATATAAATAATTAATTTGTTATTACTCTCTTTACAACTAGGATAAGTTTGAAATTAAAATCCAATTTTATTTCTTACAATTTACTAAGCTAATAATTTAAAACTAAAAATCTAACGTTATAAAATATATTTTAACAGTTCAAAATAAAAATTTGAAATAATTATCTATTTTTTTAAGTTTTAGCAGTTCTATTATATTTTAATAAGAATAAGATTTGCAATTCAGGTCAAAATATTTAAATAGACGGGGAAAAAGCTAAAGTTTGGAAGCTATATTATGCGCGCTGTTGGAAGATAATTATTTGCTATCATCTTAAGTTTATTTAAACCTATTTTATAAATAATAAGTTCGCTATAATTAAATTCGGACGGGGTTCGGGCCTCGGATTGGGCCGCCTCATCAGGCCCGACACGAGTCGGGGCCCGATTCTTTAAAAATTCTTCCCGAGCCCGGCCCGAAACCCGATCAAGCCGGGTCGGGCTCGGGTCAGGCTTGAGGCGGCCCGTGCAGGACTCTAGCTACGCCCATGCCCTCACATTGCTAAACTTTTTGCTCCCTTCCTTCTATATCAATGAAACAAAATTTTTATCTTATTTTCTCCTTATTTAACTGCAAGGACACTAAAGCTAAAATATATGAGTTAAGGTTGGGTGCCGTAATTAAGTCATCTCAAAATTGTGTATATTTATTTTAAAACTCAACAATTTACATTCTAAATGGGAAAGAATTTAATTATTAAACGATCTTTGACAATTAGCTTAATTATCCATTTTAAATCAAACTATTTTTATATGGCGTGGGACTAGAATAGTTTTGACTGATTTTTTATATTCTGTTTCTATGAATCGTGCAAATTATGTTGTTTAATATTTAACTTGCTTATATACTGTACTGTATAATACTTAATCAAAAAAATAATTATAATAAGTATTACATTTCCTAGATTGAGCATTTAATAAAACCCTAGCATCAATTAGTACCTTATTCAGTCTATGGTTACAATGACGATTGCTATAATAATTAGCTAAAGGCTACTAATTACAATTAAAAAACAAAGATATAGCTTAAAAGAAGAAAGGGTTGGACAGCTGGCATTCATCTTCCCAAAAAATTTAATTAAATTTTAGTTAAAATTCAAATTTCTTTTTAAATTTCCAACCTATTTTCTCCTGCCCTCAACAAATTTTGGCTACATCTATGGATTTCAAATGTGTTTAAAAAACGGCTGGGTTTTCTTTTGTCGACTCATGGTTTTAGTCCACTAAACATAAACAAACTGGTCTGTTTATGAGACTAAGAAAAATAGACCACAAAACTTTTGGTCTGTTTATGTTTAGTCGACTGAAACCAATGGTCGACCAAAGAAAACCAGCCGTTTTTACAACATTAGACTTTCGGCTGGTTAAGCCATTTTCTAAATCACTTTTTAATATTTCAAAAATCTACTGTGCTTAATTAAAGGTGAATTACTTTATCGGAGCCTTTTACGATTGTGTCATAATGTACGCCAAGGCGTTCAATCAGTTTAATTCCACCAACAATGTAACACACGATCGTCACGTCGTACAGATTTCACCTGACAAGTTCTGGAACTCTAGTTTTGTGGGTAAAATCAAATATGATAAAGCTTTTACATGTAACCGAAAACTAATAAAATGCCTTATATTAATATTTATATGTAATAAAGATTCAAATTTTATATAAGAATTGTAACTATCGTTTATGTTTTCGCTAGCCTTGAGGCTAGTTTAATGTATTATTTTTAAATTTTTAGTAAGAGTGTTTCATTTATACGTTAATAGTGTATTACTACACCTTTATAACAGTTAATAATTTTTACTTTTGTAAAATACCATACTTTAAATCTATCTAGCTATTTTAACCTGTGGGCAAGTTGTGTCTATAATGATATAAACAGTTGAGATTATTATAGAGGCAAATATCATTATATTACAAGTCTTCATAAATTCTAAGTTTAAAAAACGCTATCAATTTTCAAAATTTCACCAAAAAATATAGCAAATTATGTTACAAAGTTATGCAGAATACATTACAAATATCTGATTGAATAATTGGTTTTAGGAGTTACGGGTACAGTTAGATTGGATGAATTTGGTGACCGTTTAGCCGATCTCGCTATCTATGGTATGATCAATAGGTACAGCGGTATTTTCGATATCATAGCAACCTTTAAAGGCCACGCGCATATGATTCAATTTGAGAAAAGCATCGATTGGATCATGGGCGCTCCTCCGACCCCACATTTGATTTGCACAACCTTTAAACGCGACTCTAACGTTACATATTACAGAAGTTGTCATCACAAGGGCGATCCCATCCCTTTTAGACGTTCCCATAATTTCAAGATACTCATGGCTATTTTAGCCTTCGTTCTTACAGCTTGCATAGCCATCCTTTCTATCTACATCTATCGCAAGTGCGTCCATATTGTATTGGATAATTTCCATATGCATACATAAGCATGGGCGTAGCCAGCATTGGAATTAGAGGGGGGGGGGTAATAATGATGTAGGGGGGGGGGGCAAAATGATCATTTTTTGAAAATTTAGCCATAATTTTAATAAATATCAACAAATTTTTGGATTTAGAGGGGGACAATTGCCCCTCCCTGCCCCCCTGGCTACGCCCATGTGCATAAAATTAATGTAGGGAGGGTTACCATAGTTGATTATTATAAGTTAGCTGGTTTACCTGCAGAATCTTATGCTTTGAGTGATTCCTTGGAAGTTTGGCTATAGGTTTTAAAAGTTAAAGGCGTAGTAAAAAGTTTAGTAAGGGGTTTATAGTGTTTTCCTTATAGTTTAAATAAGAATATTAAAAAATTCAGTATTGAGAGAGGGGGGAGGGCGAGAGCCCTATAATAGTGTGTTTTTAATATAGGCGGCATTTAATGGTATAATGAAAAGTTTTTTTAATAAAGTTCTTAATTTATTAAGGCATATTTAAGGTATTTATACATGGGCGTAGCCAAGGGGGGGGGGGGCAGGGAGGGGCGGCTGCCCCCCTCTAAATCTAAAAAATTGTTGAAATTCATTAAAATTATAGCTAAAATTTCAAAAAATGTTTATTTTGCCCCTCCCTAAGTATTCTTAAATCATTATTGCCCCCCCCCCTTTAATTCCAAAGCTGGCTACGCCCATGTACATAGAATTATACCTTATTTCAACATGTTTTATAAACTTATCTAGGAAACAGGACAGAGAAAGGTATATGAGATTACAAATGTGGAAGATAGATATAAAAGATCTCTTTTCTGGATCTCATTTACGTTCATCTTCATCAATGGTAAAATTATACTAATTTTTTAAAATCAAAGTTTGCGTATAATTAAGATAACAAACATTTTCGAACATTTTTTGTTGTGCATTTTGAGAATTATATAAAGCACTTTTAATTACTTTATTTATAATTAAAAAAATTGTTAATCATTTTAAACAAACCTTTATTTTATTTTTCATCCTCTAGACATTTAACTCGCAAAACGTTTCTAGAAAGTATGGCGTCCACAAAAATGTCTTTGTCCACCTGAAGTATATATCCAAACCTCAATTGGACGTTCTGTCAGGGAAGTTAATGAACGAAATTAGTCAAATCCATAAAATAAATCACGAAAATTTGGGCCAATTCGTAGGCTTATGTCAAACGAAGCATGACATTATCATAGTGTCCGAATTAGTGTCTAAAATGAGTTTGTTAGATTTACTGGCCAAAGAAAAACTAGAGATTGATCAAGTTTTGCAATTCTCCATTATAAACGACATCTTGAAGGTAAAATATTTAAGACATCAACATTCATGGGCTTAGCCAGGGGGGGGGGGGGGGGCGGGGAAGGGCGGCTGCCTTCCTACTAAATCCAAACGCTTGTTTAAATTTACTAAAATTATGGCTAAAATTTCAAAAAAATGATCATTTTGCCTCTTTCTACATCATTATTGCCCCTTTAATTCCGATTCTGGCTACGCCCATGTCAACAATATTGTATTACATAGAAATAACGTAAATAAAGACGAGCAAAGGGAAATGACATTAATCCATACAATAAGTTAAAAAAATACTTTATAGTCTTTTCACTTGTCTCCTATTTTGTTGAGACATACATGTTTTAAATGATATCGCAGTAAAGGGAGCTATATATTAATTAAAGAGAAGCAATAATGTTTTAGTGAGAAGCAAAATACAGATTCTTAGGTAGCCATCCTTTTATTTGAGAATTTTTTGGACTTAAAAGGGACATTTTCCCTCGCCTACGTTCAAGAATTCAAATAGTTATAACTACAATTTACACTTATTAGAAGTCCTAATTTGATGTATCAACATTTCACAGCCTATTGATAAAAGACTATTACTAACAATAAACTTATATAATTTATGATACTATAGGGTAGTATCCAATATATCAAGTAGTGGTATAATAACGGCTGCGTTTTGTCGACCTTTGGTTTTAGGCGACTAGACATAAACAGACAACGGTTTGACCAAGAAATTTTTGGTATATTTATGCGACTAAGAAAAATAGACCAAAAAACGTTTGGGTTCGCGTATGTTTAGTCGACTAAAACCAAATGTCGACGACCAAACAAAACGCACCCTACCACCCATCAAATAAATTAATGAGAAATTATGATATTGTAAAGAGCGAAAGCCTTAATTTTGTTTCCTTTTTTATTTTAATGGCTTTAGGGTATGATATACCTACACGATAGTAAAATCAAATTTCACGGAAGGCTTCGATCGTCGCACGTACTGATAGACAATCGTTTCTCAGCTAAAATCACGTCTTTCGGTCTCACGACTTTATACGAACAAGCTATAAGGAATGATTACATCAGGGATCTCGAATATAAACTAACTTTACCTTGGATTGCACCGGAATGCTTAAGGCAAGAGCAACCCGTTATAGTAACTAGTCAATGTGCTGATGTTTACAGTTTCGCAATTCTACTCACAGAGCTAGTTACCAAGAAACCACCATACTACTACAATTACTTGGATTACCTAAATTCCGAATCCATAGGTTCAGTTGGTAATGATAAAGTTGGACCGGATGAATCACCTTTCAAAATTTTCATGCGTAAGCAGGCGGGCATTAACAGTTCTTACTTGCATTTCGTGGTGCGAGCCATGCGCAAAGTTAAGGATGCCCAGCGACCGGCTTACAGACCGCTACTAGGCCCGAGTCAAACGCTCAAAAAGTTTTACAATCAAGCACCCGACCTGCCCGCCCATCATAAATCGGAAGATAAGAACGGTAGTTTAGATATGGGTAAGAAAAGTGCTGGTAGCAATAATAGTAACGGGGCGAACAAAAAGTTGAAAGTGCTGATAGAGATGTGCTGGGATGAAGATCCTGTGACTAGAGCTACCTTTACTCACGTTTACGACGTGTTCCGAGGCTTGTCGAAAAATATTAACTTTGGTAACATGATCGAAATCTTATTGGAACGGATGGAAGATTACACAAAGGCCTTGGAGGGTATGGTATGGCAAAAAACGAAAGATTTGGTACAAGAAAAGGAACGCGTTGATCAATTTCTCTTTCAAATTTTACCCAGGTTTAAATTGATGTATGTTATAAACCAAAGTTTTCTACACAGATATAGATAGGCCGTAGTTTTTAAAACATAATCCATGTCTTTGTACAATTTATTAAAAGTGTTTTGTTTAATATCAATTTAAAGTCGCGAAATTAGCTTATCACAGCTCTTACCTATATTTTATTTTAATATGAGTTAGTCACATGCCCTATCTTATTCTGAAAACAATTTTTTAAGATAATTAAATATTCTATATTTCAATTAACAATTAACAGAGATACTTATAAGAAGCTCTATAGCATGTCAAAAATTTTAAATAATATAATGATAGAAAACTAATATTATTATTAAAAAAGGGGACACAACCTTACAAAATTTGGATAATTTATGCGGCATATTATATATATATAATTGTAAAATTTACAAAATTATATGAAGTAAGTTAATAAAGTGTAAGCATATCACATTGAATTTGGTTAAATATAACTGAAGCCATATTTTAACAAAGCCACCTTAATTAGTTTTAAGTTTAAAAAAATTTCTAATAGCTGATTGTCACACGAAGGTGGTCAGCTTCTTTAGATTTAAGGGTGATGCTCGGATATCTCTGACAGCCGTGTTGACGATATGACATGAGCTTAGATAGGTTTTGGATTAGGGGGGGGGGCAAAAAACGTTTAAAAGTTCAATTAGAGGGGGCAAAACATAAATTATTTTTAATTTTCAAAGATTTTGCATTGAAAATTTTTTTTTTCCGTAAATTTGGGAGGGACAGCCCCCCCCTGGCTACGCCCATGCGATATAATATAAAGTGGATCTTTTTTGAAAAAATGCTGAAAGCGGGATTTGAACCCGCGAGCTCTTGTTCATAAACTAGCATATACCTACTACGCCCCCATTCATATAATAATTATAATCATTTATCTTCGAAATTATTCATATTATTATATATTAAATCACTTATATTTAAATGAATGATTGGCATCTATTATAGGACCAACATCTCATACTTTTTATTTCTTATAGACCTGTGGCTGAGGATCTGAAGGCAGGAGTAAAAGTTGAGCCAGAGGAGTTTAGGAATGTCACAATATACATGAGTGACATCGTGAAATTTACCGTCATTTCATCAACTAGTACTGCCTTGGAAATCGTGGATTTCCTCAACGACGTTTATTGCTGTTTCGATAGTCTAGTCGAAAAACTAGATGCTTATAAAGTATATACATATTTTGTAATTTTTAATGAATAAATTATATGTGTGCACTTTTTATTTGTAAAACTTAAATAGATGCATAATATAATAATTTATAGAAAAAATTACATTCACGACTAAAAAAAACGGATGGCATTGATCCGTGTATGGAAATCGTGTTGGATTTAACGATTTCCATTGTGATCTTTTGCCTGATAAAAAAGTACTCTTTCAAATCTAAAGAGACGTTGGAGATCGCTTTTCCAATTTGTTTCAGGAGAGCGAGAGCTTCGGCGCCTAAATTTCCAATTGTGGTTGCCACTACGGGAATGAATATTTAATATTTACACACCCGATTACATAACACTTTTTTGATTGGCAACTTTTTATATCAAACGGTTTAGTGGACGAAAACCGAAGGTCGATTAACAAAACCCGTGCAGTTTTTACTACACTAATTGGAGGGATCGTATTGATGTTAATTTAAAGGGTGCTCAATAAACAGTTTAAAAATGCTGCAAAATAATTGCTTATTTATGTTGATTTGCTATTGCTTGAAGGGGTCAAAATGACAATTTTCAGAATCTTTAACTAAGGTTTCTTAATAAAATAAAGAAAAAGTTGACACCACGGGTTGGACAGCTTACTTCAACATCATTTAATACTTATAATTAAAGTAAATTTAAAATTATTATAGTATTTAACAAATGCATAAATCAAAATTGATTTTCACATACATCTGTCCGGTTAGCAAACAATGTTGGTTGGCTTTTATATGATTCACTTTATAACATCTCTCAAGTTTCAAACAATGTCCAAATTTTCAACTATACCCTACCGAATTCATATGAGGCGGGAGTAGTGTTGTAAAAACGGCTGGGTTTTGTTTGGTCGACCTTTTTAGTCGACTAATAAAACCATAGACTGTCGAACAGCTGATTTTTACTATTAAAATCATTCAGACACCATTATTGCTGCCATCTTGAAGGAGAAACTCAACCACAGGTATATTTATACTTCTCCACCATATAATATTTAAGAAAATAAATGCTTAATTTATAAATTAAAAAAAAATAAGTAAAATAAAACAAAAAACTATGTTAACTTCTATTGTTTGGCTACAATTTCCCACGAAATGGCGGTTTCTATACTTGCTGAAAAATTATCAGCTGTTCGGCAGTCTATGGTTTTGTGCGACTAAGAAAAAAAGACAGAAAGAGCTGTGGTCTGGTTATGTTTAGTCGACTAAAACCAATGGTCGGCTAATCAGCCGTTTTTACCAGACTAGGGCGGGGTAGTTGAAAAAACCGAATTTATGTTTAAATATGACACACTATAAAATTAAAAGGTTGAGACGATTGGGGACGCTTACATGGTGGTTTCGGGGTTACCTAAAAGAAATGGGAACAAGCATTTCAGAGAAATTGCTAGGTTTGCCTTGAGTGCTGTTAAGAGTGTTTCTCAATTCAAAATACGTCACAAACCAGATGAAAAACTAAAAATTCGTATCGGCGTACATACAGGTTTAACATTGATCAAAATCGATATTCAATCAATATTATGTTTGATTGAATTTTTTTTATAAAAAAAACTACTTTTATTGACTTTTGAATGTTTTTGATTTATATTTTGCCTCAATCTTTTTATCTGTCAGGAAAAATAGGATTTAAATATTAATATTTTTAAATTTTGGGCTTATGAACTAGTGTTGTAAAAAGGGCTGGGTTTTGTTTAGTCGCTCTTTGGTTTAAGAAAAGGTTTTTGGTTTGTTTTACTTAATCGACCTAGAGGTCGATCGAAATTTAAAAAACAGACCAAAATAAACCCTTAGTTTTGGTTAAGGTAAAGGTCGACCAAACAAAACCAGTTGTTTTTACAACGCTAATTTGCAATAACTAGTTGTTAGGATCTGAGCGAGAATTTGAATTATTTTTTTATCAACAGATACCTATAAAAACTACTGGCAAAAATCTAAAAAGTCATTATGAAAGTATTACATAACCATAAATAATTGTTATAATAGTAAAAACTAAAATATTTTGCCTAAATTTATAATAAATCATGGTAAATATAAAATTTGATTTTTTGAAAAAATGGTATATTTGACAAAAAATTAAATTTTAAAGTAAAATATAGACAAAAAATAAAATTTTTATTCGTGTATTATATAAAAGGATCATGTGCAGCAGGTATAGTTGGTGTCAAAATGCCAAGATATTGCCTTTTCGGAGCAACCGTCAATACAGCATCTAAAATGGAATCTAGTGGGGAAGGTAACTTTTATTTTTCCTGATAATATACTAAACTTTTTATGAATAACTATAACTTTTTAGATTAAATTAATTTTTTTTTAATTTTAAAATAATTATTAAAATTAAAAAAATGTAAGCGAGTTAGGTTTAACGTTCGGAAATAATATTGCCAAATATTCCCTAACAAAACACAAAATAGAAACGTGGTAATTTTTGTCCTTTTTACATTTAATATTAAATAATAAATCTAAAAAATTAATTGTAAAATATCGATTTTTCAAATGAAATATTTTAAACAGATTTATCTTGTCTTAAAAACCTCATTTCTAACTTTAAATTACTAAAATTTTAGTAATTTGCATAAAATAGTCTCAGGTTACAACCATGGACCAGATAGACGGTTACAACCATAGACCAGATAGACTGCGCATCAACTTTTAACAAGTGTACCGTTTTTCCGCCATTTTAAAATGTGTACAAATAAGGGAGGGGCATATAGAACATTGTAATATTGGTTAATTAAATTTTACGTAATGAAAAAAACTAAACTAATTAAACTATAAAAACATAATTTTAAAATATATGTCGTTACAAGATTCATAAAAATAATGTAATACTGAAGCAATTTAGTGCCTTCAACATTTTATTGAATAATCATTTATTAGCATTCTTGTTTACTTATTAACTAATAAGGAAGGTAAATTCACGTATTCTATTTTAACTATGGGTGACACTGCAGAAAGAGATGAGATAGTTAAATTCAAAATGGTGCATTTAATGGTAGACATTTGGTATAAGAAACATATAACATGAGCAGTCTATGTAGTCTCAGGGTTACAACCTACCCCGGAGGTTGAAATTTCCAAATTTTCCTTATAAATATAATCTATAATTTTTCCATCTATTTAAGCTATGCGAATACACATAAGCGAAACGACAAAGGCCGGTTTAGATGATTTTCCGGAATTTAAGACAGAAGAAAGGGGTACCATAGAGATTGAGGTATATTTATTTGTTAATGTTGCAATTTGAAAACTAGAGACCTGCATGGGTCACCAGACCTCGGGTCGGGTTCGGGTTGAAGCATTTTAAAATGCTTTCGGGTAGGGTTCGGCTTGAAAAAATTGACTCTGTAGGTCTCTAGTGAAAACTATTTAAACTTTATTTTTACTCGTTATTACTTAATAATTTTACTATTAAAATTTTAAAAAATTTATATTCTAGGGCAAAGGTACTTTAAAGACATATTGGCTAGTGGAAAATATGAATCCAAAATAAAAACCTTGCTAATCACTGTCATCGCGAAAAAATGTTCGTTAAAATAGGCAGAAACGTATTTCATTTATATAATAACCAAATAAATGTGTATAATCTAATATAATTATTCTATTTATTTATGAAAAACAATTTGTTATCATATTGATGACTTATAGAATCATATTATCCTTCAATTTTTGGCAAAGGGTTAGTTTGATTTAGATATATTTTAATTTCGAAAACTAAAATGTAGAAAGTTTTAAAACTATAATTTTTTAGAGACACAAATATTTCATTAGTATAGTGAATTTAAAATAGACTTAAGATTAAAAACAAGTTTCTGAAGTATTTGTTAGCTATTCATTAAAATTTGTTGAAATTTATATAAATACAGAGAAGATACAATTGAGTATATTTAAAAACTAATGGTCCAAATAATTTGTTTATACCTAAAGGAGTGTTGTAAAAACGGCTGGATTATGCTTGGTCGACCTTAGATTTCGACTAAGCCTAGAGACCGATTATGAAAAACAGACCAAAAAACCGTTGGCCTATTTATGTTTAGTTGAATAAAACCAACAAAACCCAGCCTTTTTACAACAATAACAAAAAGGAACAATATTTGTAAATTTTTCTTCCCGAACTCGCTCGGGTCCAAGTAACACCTAGACTGCCCACCCACACCCTTCAAAGTGCCCGCCCGGCCATGCCCGAATTATTAATGCTGCCCGGCCGAAATGCTGTTTTTTAAAATTTATAGCAGTATAACATTGTTACATTTCCAAAATTGGTAGATTTAATATCCGTTTTTTTTGTCTGATTGACAAATATTATAAAATCAAATAAAAAGGTGAATGATAAATTTTTTACAAAATTTCATTGAGCTAGTGTTGTAAAAACGGCTGGGTTTTGTTTGGTCGACCTTGTGTTTTAGTCGACTAAGCACAAACAAAGGTTTTTAATTTGTTTTTCATAGTCGACCTCTAAGCTTAGTCGAAATTTGAAAAACAGACCGGAGTTGACCGTTAGTATTAGTTATACCAAAGTCGACCAAACAAAACCCAACCGTTTTTACGACACTACATTGAGCCCCAATCTTGTTATGGTGACCGCTTAAAAATCTAAATTTACGACAGATGAGGGCAGCGGGTAGGCTTGGTCTCTGATTTCAATATTATACAATAAATAAAACACTTTTAAAAATATACAAAGATAATATTGCTTTTATTTCCTTGAATAACTAATATATACATACATGAATGAAACAGTATCACAAAAGTGTCTCAAAATAATCATAAATATTAAATTTCTATAGATTTTTCACCCACATCTATGTCTTCACACTTACAGACTCTTTCATTAAAAAACCCAATCTTTTAAGAATTGTTTTGATAAAATATATGGCATTTCTAAGCTAGACGTAATAATGCACTACGATATAAAATAAATGCTAGGGGATAAAAATTAATATATATAACATCATCGAGGCATTTCCATATTAAATTCATTTTTTCTCCTTTTCTAGATCATTTTCTTTCCTCTTTTGGGCCCTTCGATCGGTTGCAAATGTAAATTCTTTGCATTTGGTCACTATAAATACAAAATATACAATAAGTCTCAAGAATGTTAAAAATGATTTTCAAATATATAATGTATAATTTTTAGTACCTGTAAACGTTTTCTTCAATGCTTTCTCAGGCTTAGCTGGTGATTTTTTGTTGGATGTAGAGGGAACGCTAGTCTAAACAAGATAAAAACTTTCAAAAAACCAATATAAATTGATCGTATATTTGTTGATAAATTCCTAATTGTTAAAACAATCGATAGTGCCAATAATAAAATAACAACAAAACTAATTAAACAAAAATTAATATTTACCATCTATATCTTTTTAACCCCACAATAAAGCTTTTTTGTGAAACTAAGCAAGTATTTATAGGGAGGACCGCAGTTCCATCTAACAAAAACAGTTAAAATACCCCAAATAAATCTCAAAATTTAATATAATGTCCGATCTTAATTATTATAATAAAAAACAAAAACTTTTTATTACACTTTGAAATGTAGTATAGAAAAAAGGAACTATTTAAATGCTCAGTTAGAAATTAAAAATGCGCAGTATGTTATTAATGTGCCCAGTAAAAAATTCAAAATTGCTCATTAAATTAGTTTAAAACGTTTAGCTTTAATTTTATAATTTGCGATATTAATATATTTTGCGCTTATATTTCATAAATACCATTTTAATTGCTATTAAATTATTTATTTGTTAATACATCAACAAAACTAAATAGTACTATGAGTACCAGTGGCGTAGCTAGCCTTTTTGCCTTGGGGCGGGGCTGAGCTGGTCAAGCCATGGGGGGGGGGGGACAAAAAAGTTTAACTACAAAAACCCTAAAAAATAAAAAAAAATATGTTTTGCCACCCCCCCCCCCCTAATCCAACTGGATACGACCATGGTTCAAACGCAAATGAATATTTTTCCCTCATAAACGTTGGACAAACTTGAAATTTCGCTACTAATTTGTGTATTTTTTCTAATAAGGTCACACTGGTCTGTCTTAGACCCGCAAACAATGAGAGCATTTAAAAGCCTTTTTTCGTACTAGCATAAAATATAATAAAAATTAATTATGAATAAAATTCGGTCGAGAATAAGTAATTAGAAGTTATTCCCCTGATGATATTATAGAATATATTTGCAGAACACCCCCCCCCCCTTTACACCACCTAAAAATTAAAATGAACTAATAAATTGAACGGCTAGATGAACCTTAAAAATTTCTGTCAAAATTAAATGAATCAAAATTATACTTAATAATTTTAGATGAAATTAGAGGTGTGAGATGCACAGAACAACTTAGCGTTTGTGTACATTTTGTTAAATCCAATGGCACACCAAAAGGAATTTTTTGGTGATGATTTTTATCCCTTGAAAGTTTTGATGCGTTAAGAATTATCTATAAAATTTTGGTTATTAATATTAATTTATCAAACTTTTGATGGGATATCACTAATAAAGGGGAAAAAAGTGTACAAACTATTTTATGGAAAACTATTGGTTTTATATGTGCATGTGGTACATAAAAATATGCAAGATATGTTAAACAATAAGCATGTGAGATGGACAATTAAATTGAATCCAGGATGGAATTTTCGTGAATTTAATAATATTTTAATATTATTTGAAAGTGTTAAAAAGTTTAAAAACAAGTTTAAAAGCTTAGATAATTTTTCATTAAATCTAAAAATTAGTCTTTTAATAGTAATTCATTACGCCTTTTACTCGATGTTACAAACGAATTCATAATATCATCCGGGGGAATAACATTTATAAAGTCATGTTCTAAGCTCAATAAAGCTAAGGAAGATAACCTATCTTGTCCAATGGTGGAACGAAGACAGTTTTAGCAATGAGAAAGATCCTTCGCATCAACATGAAGTTATTGGGATAGTTAAAATTATTTTAATCAAAATAATAAAATTTGGAAACACTATTGAGGGCAAAATTTTAAGAAGTGAAAAAATATTATTGCATTTTATTTTATTCGAAGTAAAGAATTATATTATATAACATACTTTTTTGCCATTATTATTTCGGCATCTTGCAGTTTTAATTCATAAGGGTTAATTACTTATGATAAAAGAGATTTATGGCATAAATTAATTTTGAAATCAATTAATGAATTGGTAGATTCAAAAGAGTAAAAAGTGTCATACTTTTTTTGGTTTTTTAACACGCTTAGAAGGTACTAAATCAAAAATTGAAGCAAATATTTAAGCTTTATATTATAATTAAAAGTTATATTAAAAAACAAATAATTATGATATTTTTTCTTAATTAAGATAAAATAAAAAAATAGCTGGGCCCAGTTTTTGCTCTTAAAGGGGGGGGGGGCCGGGCCCCCTGGCCCCCCCCCCTTGCTACGCCACTGATGAGTACATGATTAACACTAATATTGTCAAAAAGCTAATGTTTTTCTTGGTCAACGTTTGGGCTTAGTCGAAATTTGAAAAACAGAAATAGACCAAAGGTTATGAACTGAACAAATGAATTAATTACTGAGCAAATAAATAAAATACTGAACATATTATTCTACTGAGCATTTACTGAACGAAAATCGAATTAAATACGGAGCACAATAATTTATTCTCTAAAAGAATGACCTGATTTAGTGTGCTATTTTTCTTTTCGAGTCGTTCATCTACGTGGGATTTGAAAGGCTTGGCCCTAATAGGTGCTTTAATGGGGCGTTCTTTGCCTTCATAAATTTTCTTCAAAGCGTTAGGAATGGGTTTAGCTTTAAAATTACGAGCCTAAGCAACAAATGAATGTTCAAAATTAAAGTGGTTGATACGAATAAAAATATGAATTGAATTATCAAGTAGCCATAGGGACAAAGGCCACCCCTCTTATTAATTCTAAAATTTCTTAAATATTTAATATAAATATGTTCTGAATTTCAAAAAATACATTTACCCCTTAGTAATTTGTACCATATCCATGTTATTAACACCAGTTTTTAGTTCTTAGAATATAATAAATAATTCTTAATTTGTATATGATAATTAGTATGGTGAGAGGGTCTTGATAAGTTTTTTACTCTACTTAAATACAAATAACAGCAATTAAGGCTAAAGTTTTTGGTTAGACACAGTTTTTGACTGATGAATTGTTAATTCAAAACTTTTCAGCTTTATTAAAGAAGTCATTAATGCAGCTCTAAATATGTAATAACCCACTATACTCTTACATATATACAATAAAAAACTAAACGAGTAAAACAAACTTTGAATAGTGGTTATATTGGAAACTCAAGCCCTATAAATCATTTTGGAGTTTTGATATATGCATTAGATATAGCTCAGAACATACTTGAATACTTTAGAAGATTTTTACCCTTATAATCAATATTCTTCATAGATTTATTATAGGGAATGTTTCCCAATAATAAATTATGAAGAATACTTGAATAAAATGATATTTAAGTAAATACATATTGGCTTAAGCTTAATCAGTGTAAAATCAAATTGTGTTAATAATAGTGATTACCAATTTTTCTTGCTCAAACTTATCTTTGATTGCCTTTTCTTTTTTCTCTTTTATTAGTTTATCTTTTGTCTCAAAACTAAAAGGCAAAGTAGTAGTTATTTTTTGTTTTTTTTTATAAGTGCTTGTATTATTTTTCTTTGCACCCATATTGTTTGCCATTGTTGTCTAAAGATATAAGATTAATATATTTAAGTCAAAAATTTAATGTATAAATGAATTACATTTGTAACATTTTTTAATGATTCCACATTGCGAATTCTTGTGGTAGTGTGAAGTTTAGGACTTTTAGGTTGAGTACAGGATTTTAAAATTGCTATCTTTTTTTGTAACCTTAAAGAATTTCTTTTAGGTGGCTTAGAAACAATGGTGTCATTATTTCTATTATATAAATAAATTGTTGTAATGTGAATATATTCTTTAAGCTTTAGAGGTTTAATAATAGTTAACATGTTAATTATTCTTATACTTGGAGGCTTTAGATATAGTACTGTGCCTTTTAATAGATCTTCTTTGGCTATTTTTATTTTCTTTATCAAGTGATTGTGCTATAAGGAAAATTTGTATATAATAATGATAGGCTTACTGTCGATTATGGGGTTTTTGCTTGTCTCAGCTTTTTTATCTATAATAATAATTTAAAAATTCATTATATACAATCTTTACCAAACCATTCATCTCCTGAGCCTTCATTAGGTTTGTTAAAATCATAAAATTGGGGTGCATCAAAGTCCCAGTTTGACATAATATCTGGATAATATTTTTGAATTTACCACCAAATAACGGCCGATAGAAGCGGTGGGGCAAAATCTAAACTCGTACACGATCTTGCGCACGAAACACACATGTTTATATACAAAAAGATTGAATTATTGCATTCAGAAGTTATAACAGCATTAACCAACATAATAATAGACAATTACTGCAATTTTAAAGCGTGGTAAAATGATTGGGTTATATTAATACACATCAGATCTATTTATTAATAAATCTATTTTCAAATATCTCTTTTTTGTATTAAATGCGAAAAGAAAATTAGGAATTTTAGCTAACACATATACTCACTATATATCGATGACGAGGGAGGATGATATAGGCAGCTGCAACACCGGATAAAATCTCTAAATGCTAGAGCCTATTTAATTTTAGCAAGGCTGATCAATAAATTGCGATAACCGAATAACAACCTCCCTTATTATTAATTACCGAGATTTAAAATACTCAAATTATATTATTAAGTTATAGTTAAACAAGAGTGCAACCAATTATTAAGCAATAGTTAAACACAAATACACACTTTATTATATTTAACAAAAATGGAGGAAAAAGTTTTGGTAGTCACAATAATTTTATAATATATGAATTCAAATTCTCTTTAATATACAGATATTCGCGGGGTGAAAGGGGCCTAACGGTAATAATATTTCCCTTTCATCACACCGCCACGCACTAATATTGCAATTCTGCGCTATTGTGTGTAATACAGGGAAGAAAAAAAAGACACTAAAATTCACAATAAACTTAGAGCGATAAAAGATAGAAAATGAAAGACGCAAAGACATAAGAAATAGAGAAATAGTTGGCTCAATGCCAGCAACATAAAGGCGACCAGCTGCTGGAGTGAAACTACGACACTAATAAAAAAAACAACAATTGAATTTATTTAAAAAACAAATTTTACTTGTACTTAAAAGCGGCAATATTTTTCTTGGTATTTGTAACACGCGTAATATATACTAACACATCTCTCTTTCTCCCTTCAACGACTCGGAGTGGAGGAAGGAGAAAGGGGAGAGAGATGTGTTAGTAAACATCGCGTGTGTAGGATGTACTCTAAACTCCGCTGAATTTTGATAAGGGGGAGGGGTTTACTTAACCCTTCGTAGGTTGGGTCAAAAATGCTAACACGGATGGTATTTAGGGTTATAATTACCCCAAACTTTAATAGCTATAACTTAGATGTTTTATAATATAAATTTGTCAAAATTTGCAAGAATAATATTTCAACTCTTAGACATTCATTAATAAATCAATTTGGCTATTTGATCAAGTGGTTTAAATTTTATACCTATAATTAGAGCAACCCCCATAATATTCCCTTAATGACCATTTTGGCTCATACCAAAAAAAAATATTTTATTTTATGGTTTAATCAATAAGATGAAACTATAAATGTGGAAAATTTGGTATAAAATAACCTAAAAACAAAAAAATAGACAATTAAACTTAGGCAATTTTTGGCCTTTTATTTTTTAAGTCAAAAAAAGTTACTATTGGTCTTAACTCAAATTGTTTTAAATTTAAATGCTATTTTAGAAATTTATTATACATATACATAATAAAAGTTAAGTGGAAAATATTTCATTGAAAAATTTCATATAAGAAATTTTATGAGGCAATAAAAATAGTTACATATACATTTTATATATATATTTATATAGTCACAAATTTGCTAAATCTCACTCTTAACTATTTCATCTGTAATAAGTTATTTAAAACAATCAAAAGAAGTTTTGGCTGCCCATCCATTACAAATTCTATTTTCATGTTCTAACATTTTTATTATGACATTTTTTGTGGCACTTAGTACTGTCTTTTTCTTTAAAATATATCATATAAAAAAGCTTCTAAGTTATTCCTATAAAAGTAACTATTTTTGTTAGACATATCAATTAACTCTTCTTTTTCTTAATCTAGTGTTAACTTACTCTCAGATTAATGTAAATGTAATCATCAGAATCATCAAGAATTACTTGATAAAATGTTATAACTGTTATTGTATACCATCTTCAGACGAAGAACTATCAAAAATACAGCACTTTTTAAGATTAGTCATATTAAATGATCAAAAAATGCGGGAAAAAGCACACAAATAAGCACTTTAAATTACCAGGAGGAAAAAGTAACACGTTAAAATCAGAGTATAAAATTTGAATATCTGAAATAAAAAGAAATATACACAAAAATTTCTTCACAAATGTGTTTACAATAATGGGTTTTAATAATATATTTTAAAAAAAAATATTGAAATTTTTTTTATTTTATGGAAGATGGAATCGTGGAAGACCCCGGGCATCTAAAACACTCTATATTAATTTTTTAAAAACTATTGGATAAAAACTAGCCTAATTTTGAAGAGATATTCTAAGTTTTTGTTAAGCTATTGAAAAAGAAATTGATTCACTAATTTATTTTGAACAGCATTTTTTGGCTTGGGGTCATTAGCCCCACCCGAACTACGAAGTGTTAAACGCTAAAGAAG
Source organism: Gordius sp. MW1 (assembly GCA_964036665.1). NCBI lineage: Eukaryota > Metazoa > Nematomorpha > Gordioida > Gordea > Gordiidae > Gordius > Gordius sp. MW1. The sequence continues at coordinate 26,560,568 of OZ038527.1, forward strand.
TGAAGCAAAAAAAAATTATAGACCTATAGATGACACTTTAATCTACAAGAAAACATAAATATTTATCGGTATAAATTAAAAATGCCGTGGCCATATAGCCTCAAAAAAGGTAAAAATGAATTTTGCACCTTCAACCTTGTTTATCTAAAAAACTGTAGGTTTTGGAAAAACAAATAAAAACAGATTATTATTCAGCGCAAAATTCTCTATCAGAATTATATCTCCGATTGCAGGATAGTTTTTTTGTAGACCTGTGTTATTTGTTAGTGAAAAATACTAATGAATTTATTTATTTATGAACAACCGAGAAATAATAATTATATTATAAACGCGCGTAGGTATCGCGCAACAAAAAAAACAAAAAACTATAAACTACATTTTTCAGGAACTGAACATTTTTTTATATAATATTCGTATAACTGCTTCTAAATTAATAACATAGGTAAAAATCAAATTCTTCATGAATTTACCGCATATATCACTTTTCACACTAAACTATCGCGAAGTGTTTAAGGAGTCATAATCTATTAATAAAACATGTCCTTTAATTCAAATATAAACCCCTACACCTGTCAAAACATATTAACAGCGGAACAATATGTCTTAAGTTGGCTTAAAGAGCACTTAAATAATATGACCATGTTGTACAACACTAAGACACGAACTTAAGTTTTTAATGAACCCCATTGTCTATACAAGCAAACCAAGGCATAAACATCAAATATATAGCAAAAATCACCATTATTTAACGCCTTTACCAACACTATTAGCAGGTAATTTAATTTGTTTATTGATCATAATCAACGTAATTACATATAAAATCCCCCAAAAAAATATCCACAAGAAGCGCATCAAAGACTAAATAATACAATTAATAATATATGATCTAAATCTGCTTGTTTTCGGTGACATCTTTAAATAGCTTGGAGGAACGATTTGCTAAGGAGAGTAAAGTGTTAGAAGCTGACTTAGCCATAGATTTAGCCGCTTTTTCTGTATGAGCAAGTCCAGTGGCGTAAAGCCTACTCGATATAAGTTCCTTGTTTTCGGCCGAGTTTTGCGGTGTCAAGCAATTCTTCAAGTAAGTTGCTCTTTCGTTAAGCCCGGCTGCCCTGAGCTGATTTACCACGGATTGAATGGACGTTTCTCTGTGATATGTCGAGCCTTTGTTGTGAGTAGAGGCTGTGATATAAAATTTGTTATGTTCAAACAACTTTTTCCGTTCAAACAATACATAAATGTTATGATTCATCTTTCAATAGACTTTAACGGCGTTTGCCATGATTTATATTATAAAAAGGAGGGGGGGGGGGGAACTTCTAGTTTATAAAAAATTGAATTTGGAAGGAGGGAAAGGTGGCCCCTCCTTAAGTCTTCCTGGATATGCCCATATTTGGGTAAATTTATTTAACGACTTCTTCCATTTAAAGACTTCATAATTTCAATGGGCTCGATGGGTGCTTTGAAAGAAATGTCCGGCCTGGCACGATACCGGCGGACACGCTGATAAGATTCGGGCAATTCGGGCATAATTAAATTATAATCATAGTTTATTTTCTTGTTACTTTTTTATTAGATTGTTTATGGCGAATGATGCCACCCCCAAGTTAAATCTTTGCCCGACTCCATTTCTTAGCTACGTTTATGGGAAGGATTGAAATATTTATATTTATGTAGCCCTTTCATTGTTCGCAATACGCATGTGTGCCGTCGAGACTTAAAACAAAGGCGTCATGCCATTTTCACACAATGCATGCACATATAGGTGTTTAATTCTAATTCATTTAATTTTTTAACAAATAAAATTTGGTTCAATTTGTCTTATTAATTACCTAATCTACGCTTACTTATTTCTAATTTCTATAATCATTAATTTCCATATCATTCTTTTTTGACCCATTTCATTTGCCCTTTATATTCCCTTATCTACGCTATTACTTATTTTTATAATACATAATTTATTCACAACCATTCTTTTTTTGCTTCATATAAAATCTTCTCCATTATATTCTATAACAAAGTAAGTATTACTAATCGAAATAATTTTTATTAACCTAAATGCATTAGCAATTAATATTTTAAAATTGTGTGACAATTTTTTAATAGTGGTTGAAAGATTTTAGGATTGCATAAATTCGGGTCTAACGGGCAAATTTAATTGATCGGGCCGGGCAGCTCGGTTTGGGCATGGCCGAGCGGACACTTAGAAGGCGTCAGGCGGACAATTTAGTTCAAACTTTGGACCGGGCCGGGTTCGGGCAATAAATTCAAAACAAATCTGACCTCTGGTGCTTTTGGCACTGCCGGAGAAATTTATGATACCGACATCTGATAAAGTTAACAAATTATACGTCGGATACAGGCGCGCAGGATTTTCTCAGGGGGAATTTATTCATAATGTAACAAAAATAAACTTCGCGTACATAATATGCGAAACATCAAGGCGCCATATAACCAGCTTTGGAAAAATCTCTTCTCTTTATTCATCAGAGCATTTACCATCGCTTTTATACCTTAAAAAGGGACATGGACCTTATGCAAGTTATTCAACTGGCAGAAAATATTATCATTTAGGTAAAATTAAATAATGGCGGAAACAAAAGCAAAATTATATGAGTTTGATCTGAAAAAATTCTCTAGTTGCTAATAAGCAAAATTATTCAGTCACTCAATGTTTACTTGACATTAGTACAGCTAAACGAATGGTGTTTAGAAAAAAAACAAGTTTTTCATAATTTACAATCAATGGTGGACAATTATAATGGTGGGGTGCAAGCTTTTAGTCGAAAATTAAATTCGAAAAATTGAATGTATACATTATGTTTCCAGGCTTTTATAAGTGTCTCAAAATCTTTTATGCAACTAAACTATAATGTTTTAGCCCATTTAATCTAATTATTAATCAAAGAAATTTCCAAATTTTGGTCAAGGGGGTAGAAAAGTCCCGCTTCCTCTTGGCTACACGCCTGGTGAGATATAATATAATATAGACAATCTCACCTAATAAAACCAATACTTAAACGTGAACAATTAGTATAAATTAATAATGCAGTATACTAGTAAACAGCTAGTGATAATTAAGTAAGGGCGCAGGCCGACATCTTTGAGGAGATACACAAATAAAAGGCGTTTTATCTTGTTACATTTCTTACATTCAATTGCAAAAATCTATTTAAGTTAATATCACATAACAAAAACCCATCTCATGTTGGGTAAAGATAATGCAACACTACATTGTAATTTGTTGAAATATTTTTTTTGTTATTGCTAAAAACTAATATTGCCGTATCTATATTTGATAATTTATTTAAATGTACAAGAACTATCACCAAAAATGGCGTGCTAAGTTACTTATAAAGTTTTAATAATTTTATACAATTTATGGGCTCGTTATTGGTTGTCCGTCCTGTCCTGTCCAACTTGTAATGTTTTAATAATTGCTGTGTAAACGCATAAGGGTTTTTTATGGCTGTGGACTTATGCTTCTGGAAAAGTCTTTTACTTTGCTTTCACATATAAACTAGCTAATGACCGCTGGTTGGCCTTACCTTTATAACGGATAATTATTATACTTATCGTATTTTAGCATTCCTTTTCCGCGACTCTGGCATGTAATATTAGTGATAAATTTTACCCCGAGATAATGTTGTTAATGCAAAATTACTTGAATCATCATCGAGATCGAGACGGGGGTTAGATAGGTAATCTAAAAGCACTTCGAAATCCTGGTGAGAGCATATTCTAGCGAAGGCAGGCACCAAGTTTTTGTCGATAATTAGTTGGGCAATGTCGAAATTTAGGAAGCGGACCTCGTTGGTAGGCCCTCGTCTATCATAGTATATCTTTCTCATGATAGCATTGACCCCTGAAGCTGCCAAATAGCAAATACTAGTGTTGTATAAACGACTGGTTTTCGTTTGGTCGATCTTTGGTTTTAGTCGACTAAACATGAACAGGCCAGGGTTTTTGGTCTGTTTTTCTTAGTCGAACTCTAGGCTTAGTCGAAATGTGAAAAACAGACCAAAAGCGATCGTTAATCTTAGTAAAACTAAAGGTCGACCAAACAAAACACAGCCGTTTTTACAACACTACAAAATACATTACCTGCAAATCTTATATAGCTTTTTTACTCAGTTATTAAACAAAAATTTTTAAACATTTCTCCTATCAAATTAATTGAGATAAGAGGGGGGGGGGGAGCACAATGATAATACTTGAATTGTATTGTAAACATATAAAAAAGGTGGAAAAATTAAATATCTAAATTTCCAACACTCAATTTACGATGCCTTCCATAAGATGCGAGATCGTAACCAGAATTTAGATAAGGGGGGGGGGGGGGGTGGAGCTGGAGATATAACTATAATATTTGCGATACTAAAATTGTATAGTATATAAAAAAAGGTTTTGAAAGAAATAAACACCTCCATAAGAAGCAATTTCTGCATTAGAGGCTGCTTCGTTTTTTCCTCGATTTTGCAGTATTTCCAAGGCGTAAGCGTGGAGGTCTGGTGCTGGGGTGCTCAAACCCAGCCAAATGGCCAACCTGGGGTTCGGACCCCGGGCTGTGGTCGTTCTGAGGCAAAAGACTTGAAGATCTTTAACGAGGAAAGCATCTATGGCACCTAGGTCGTACATCTGACCCACTAAACGCACCAAACTTTGCTGATTTTTAGTGCAAACCTCTTGGGGACACTGGCCCGAGCAAGTTGCCTCCACGCACATTTTGATCAAATTTACCAAAGCTTTACCATATTCGACAGTCCTGCAAAAATGATATAAAAGATGTGAAAGTTCACAATATTCCGCTGAAGGTTTCTTTTCAAAATTTACTTTATTACAAGTAGAGAACTGCAAAGTTACTTCTTTCAACCCGAACCCGACCCAAAAGCATTTCAAAATTTTAAACCCGAACCCGACCCAATGTCGGGTCGGGCAGGTCACCCGCGCAAGTCTCTAATTTCTGGGGTAATAATTATTTTATGGGAGACTTTTGCTCTCCCCCCCCCCCCCCCCCCCCTAATGCTGAGTTTTAATTTTCCTCAATAGATTCAGGTGCAATGGGTAATGTAAAATTGCTTTTAGATGCTTGATGACAGAAATAACTTGAAGAACTTCAAAAATAATATTAGCTATTTTAGACAATTAACATAGGTTTCACTTTTTATGAACAATTCAATATCAACATGGACGTAGCCAGGGGAAGAGCAGGGAGGGGCGCCTGCCTCCCTCTAAATCCCAAAATTTGGTGAAATTTATTAAAATTATGGCTAAAATTTTGAAAAATGATCATTTTGCCCCTATATAAATTATTATTGCCTCCCCCTAATTCTAATGCTGGCTACGCCCATGAATATCAATTTTAAATATCCCAATATCAAAACATCTAGCCATAACTATACAATAACTAAGGTCCTGAGCGTAGCCATAAGCCCAAAATTTCTGTTATAATATGAAATCCAAAAATTTCCCGCATTTACTCCCACGAAAGCAACCTTAACGTGCGATGATATTGTAGAGCGCCCCAATGAGTGCTATAAAAACGACTGAGTTTTGTTTGGTCGACTGTCTGTTTTTCAAATTTCGACTAAGCCTAGTGGTCGACTAAGAAAAGTAGACCAAAAAAGCGTTGGTCCGTTTATGTTTACTCGACTAAAACCAAAGGCCGACCAAACAAAACCCAGCCATGCCAAAATAATCGGCCAAAATTATTCAAAAATAACACTGACTGCCTCAGAATACTAATAAAAAAATCAGATCAGACTAAAACTACTTATCGTAGAGTACCCATAAATGTTTATCCATTCCAATGCTAAGTTGGCGAAAGAATAAAACGTGGCGAAAGCTTTTCCATCTCCGATCATTTTGCAAACTTCGCTCGATTCAGACAAGGATTGCACCAGGAATTGCAATAAATCTTTTCTAATCTCGGGATCCATTATGGTTTGGGATGAAACGTTAAATTTGTGATCGGGCGAAAAAGTAATACAAATTTGAGCACAGTGAGCATTGACCCTTTCCACAGTTGTATGCGCGATGCCCAACAAAATTTGTTGAAGTTTAAGGGCTGTGAGGTAAAATGATAGTACTAAAGCATCCCCTTCTTCGGCACCAACATCCAATAAACGCTAAAATTTATATAAAAAAAATTAAATATTATTAAAATAATAATAAAAAATTTAATTTTATATCGTAAATTTAATAAAACTAACTTGACGCATAATTTCTAGCCCTCTTATCCTCACACTCAAATCTATCTTCTCGCTTAATGCAAATTTTGTGAGGAAAAGAAAATTAAAATCTTCGCTAGATGGCGCAAATTCAAGAGTATTTGCCAAGGATGTTTCCCAATCTACTCGATATTTCTTCAAGTACGTTTTTTGATGCCTATACAGCATTATCATATCAACAATTAAGCATGGCGAAAATTATGATAAATTAATTACAAATCATATAATAAGGCCATAAACTAGCAAAACCCAAATTTTTTAGAAAAAATTATTAAGATTTATTAAAAATCATAGACTACATAGACTGCTTATGTCATAGGTTTCATGTGGCAATATGTGTACCATTAAATGGTGCCCTATCAACTCGCCGAAAACAATCTTGCTGAATTCACTCTGGAACATTAACAACCATCTCCCCATTATCATAAAAAAGGCCCTAACTTGAGTATCTTTTAACATAATTATCATTTTTATTATTAAAAATACCTAAACTATAACTTTAATCCGAAATTGAAAAATTAATATGCTTTTTTGTTGGGGGACATTTTTTAATTGGGGGACATTTTTTAACTTTGGGACATTCAATTCGGCAAGATGGTTTTCGGCAAGTTGACGAGCCACCCTAATAAATCCATCATTCTTTTTCAACTATTTCCCATGTCTTTCTGCAGTGTACCCCATTGTTAAAATACAAAAAGTCAATTTACCTTCCTCATTAGTCAATAAATAAAAAAGAAGGTTAACAAATGATTATTTTATAAAATGCAGATGGCACTTTAACATCACATGATCACAGTATTTTTGTTTTTTATTATCATAAGTAAATGATATACATTCTAAAATGTTGTTTTAATGTTTAACTAGTTCAATATTTTTTATTTAGTTTTAAAAACACTTACCAAAATTACTATAATGTATATGTCCTTCCCTTTTTTGTGCACATTTCAAAATGGCGGAAAAAAGCTACACTTGTTTATAGTTAATGAGCAGTCTATCTAGTCTACTCAAAATCTAACAAATATGCATATATATACCTTAAAGAATCGATAATTTCTTCCATAATTTTGGTGCATATATCTTCGAAGATGAAAGGTTCTGTACTATCGACCCAAGGGGATCGCGCATCTATATCACCGCGTATTTCTAGCATTTGTTCATTCGCGAATTCCAAAAAGGCATTAAACAATGTTTCTTCAACTCCGTTGACAATCATATCAGCTAATATGTTACCGACCTAACTCCAAAAAACAATTTTTATTTAAATTCGTTTAAAAAATTATTTGTAGGGAGACAACTAAAAAAAAGATCTAAATCGTTATCATTCAAAAGGGGCCAAGAGTCTGCAAAAGTCTTAAAGTTATATATCGGATTATGAAAATCCCAAGTTGTTGTCTGATTAAAGGATGAGTAGAGTATCTAGATTTCGGGGAAGGTTTTGCTATTTATGTTAATAAAAATTATGGCTTGTTAACCGAAAGTAATAGAGTATGGTAATAACGGGAATAAAAATATCTCAACACTAAAAATTTGATCAGATTCATATTATTAAGACAGTTATAAATATAATTACATCCTCAATTTTCATCTACTAACTATTGGAATGATGTTAGACAATATTGAAACATTTTAATTTTTGATTTAAAATCTATTTGTCTTAGGCTTGTCTTCATATCGGATTTTGCTGCGCAGCGAAAATCGTCGTACGGATTATATTACCCGTGTCTTAATTTCGAATTCACAGCAGCAGATTTGCATTTCAGACGCCTAACATAACAGCGATTTTGTAAGATGCAAAATTTTTCCTAAGTTTAAATGTTTTATGTTTTTTAAATTTTTAGGTATCAGCAAAGTTTAGATTTAGTCTCAAGAGTTGAAATAAACAAAAAAAAACGCTTTTAACTATCAAAAAATAAAATATTAAAAATTATAATCGAGTTTGACCCATGAATTGAATTGGATATTTAGACAAAGACAAATTCGCGCGATTTGAATCTGATTCCGGTAGTAAGACAAGTCCCTATTCTAAAATGCTATTGAGATATTTACAGGTTCGTAAAGACCTCGGGAAAGATCGTAAAGTGTTTCGTAAGCTGGTATGCCCTTAACTAGAGAAGTTTTTAAACACATTAATATGTTGGCATCTAAGGACTCCAGGTGGCGTTTCAATTTATCCATACTCTGTATAATGGCGTCGTAAGTATGATCTTCAGGTCCCCTGTCGTCATATATGTACATTTTATTTAATAACATTTAATCTAAATATAATTATTAAATTTGATAAAGAGCGTTTATTAAATTTCACACCTTTAGGATATAACAGATTGAAAATGTTGTCTTAAAGTATATATTAGTTCTTTCGAGTAATACATATAACTTTTTGACCTAAGTTATCAGTAAAATGTTTAAATTTCACTTCTGGTTGTCGATTTTATAAGAATTAAAGTTAAAAGCCATAAGATAAATAAAGTGTCTAAAATATTGCAAGATGTACTTCATGTTATTTGTAGCGTCAAATTGACAAATATATAAAAAGAAACTCGGGCCTTCGGCCCTCGTGGGAAGGGGGAGAAGGGAAGGGAAGAGGGGAAGGGAAGGGGGGACGACTCATCTGTACTTCGTATAAATGTATCATATTTGCTATGCAATTTATGGGCGAGAAAGGTGGGAAGGGGCGAGAATGCCTATGGGGGTATTAAATGCCTAATGATTAATTAATTATTTATACAAATTTTCCATTATAGGCAAAATGATATAGGCAAAATGTAATATAGGCAAGGGTTAGGGTTAGATTTAGTGTTTGCATCTAGTTGTGTATTACATTAGTTTTTATTGATTATGGGTCTAACAAACATTATATTATAAAACAACACAATGTTAAGAATTTGCAGAATTGTTGGGAGAAATGTTTAATTTGAACAATTTTTAATTAAAAAAATTAAAAATTTGGCCAATGGTCACTTTTTCTCTATTGGTCAGTACCAACAGATACTCTATAAGTCAATGATAGCCAAAAAATGGAAAAAAAACTTTTGATGCTCACTTTGGCCAATGGTCATTTTTTTCCATTGGTCAGCAGCCAGGACACGGTAAAAGTGGATATAAATTCATAAGAGTAAAAAAAAACGAAAAAAAAATTTCCAAATCACATTTTGGCCAATGGTCCTTTTTTTCCATTGGCTAGCAGCCAGGACACGGTAAAAGTGGATATAAATTCATAATAGTCAAAAAAAACGAAAAAAAAGTTTTCGAATCACATTTTGGCCAATGGTCATTTTATTCCATTGGTCAGCAGCCAGCGGACGGCCAAAAAGTGATAATAGCAATGGTAGGAACAGGAACAATCATAATAGTCAAAAAAAAAACGAAAAAAATATTTTCGATTCACATTTTGGCCAATGGTCATTTTTCCATCGGTCAGGAGCCAGCGGACGGCCAAAAAGTCATAATAGCAATGGTAGTAACAGGAACAATCATAATAGTCAAAAAAAAACGAAAAAATAAACTCGGATTCACATTTTGGCCAATGGTCATTTTAAAGTCTTATTATCAATGATAGTAACAAGAACAATCATAAAAAACCCGGGATTCTAACCCAAAAACTAGTTAAATTGCATAGCAATTAAAAGTAAACAACTTTTATTTATGTTTATTATATAACGGCCAAAAAGTCATAATAGCAATGGTAGAAACAGGAACAATCATAATTGTCAAAAAAAACGAAAAAAATAATTTCGATTCACATTTTGGCCAATGGTCATTTTTTTCATTGGTCAGCAGCCAGCGGACGGCCAAAAATTCTTATTATCAATGATAGTAACAAGAGCAATCATAAGAGTCAAAAAAACTCGGGATTCTAACCCCAAAACTAGTTAAATTGCATAGCAATTAAAAAGTAAACAACTTTTATTTATGTTTATTATATAACTAGTTAAATTGCATAGCATTAAAAGTAAACAACTTTTATCTATGTTTATTATATAATAGATAATTTAACAAATCTTATATATAACACACCGAGGGAGATAGAGATGAGGGGTGGGGCACCTCTTTCTCATGCATTAATTTAAAAAAGCGATAACCTAATATACCCAATGCAAATAGATAGGGAGGGTAACGGACAACGGACGGACGGACACCAAAAAACGAGCCCATAAATTGCATAGCAATTAATAATTATTATCTAGCATAATTGTGAGGATAATTCCTTAACCCCCATAAGAATGGGTTTAATCTAATTTGGCCTTATTTATACCCTCGCTTATGTGACCTGAAAATTAACTATGACATACTGATGAGCTCCAATAAGAACGAAAATGTTATATGCCTGTTATCATTTTCCACATGCTAAAAAAGATAGGGATATATATAGTCAAATTAGTCTCTAACCAAAATTGCCTCTAGATGGGGCTTAACATTTAAGTTAATTGAGGCACTTATGAATGGGGTTATTATTATCTTCTTCAAAATAGTTCTATTTTTAATTGCTATGCAACTTATGGGCTCGTTTTTTGGTTGTCCGTTGTCCGTCCGTTGTCTACCCTCCCTATCTATTTGCATTGGGTATATTAGGTTATCGATTTTTTAAATTAATGTATGAGAAAGAGGTGCCCCACCCCTCATCTCTATCTCCCTCGCTGTGTTATTTTTTAAATTAATGCATAAGAGGTGCCCCACCCCTCATCTCTATCTCCCTCGCTTTCGGGCGGGGTCGGGTTTTAATTGCTACGCAATTAATTAATGCATAAGTATATCTATTCGTTTTTGAATTGGGTAACATTGATATTAATTGCTATAATTACTCTATGCCCTCCACTACAAGGGTTTGGGTTAGAATCTCGGAGTTTTTTTAGACTCTTATGATTGTTCTTGTTACTACCATTGATAATAAGACTTTTTGGCCGTCTGCTGGCTGCTGACCAATGAAAAAAATGACCATTGGCCAAAATGTGAATCCGAGTTTATTTTTTCGTTTTTTTTGACTATTATGATTGTTCCTGTTACTACCATTGCTATTATGACTTTTTGGCCGTCTGCTGGCTGCTGACCAATGAAAAAAATGACCATTGGCCAAAATGTGAATCCAAGTTTATTTTTTCGTTTTTTTTGACTATTATGATTGTTCCTGTTACTACCATTGCTATTATGACTTTTTGGCCGTCTGCTGACCAATGAAAAAAATGACCATTGGCCAAAATGTGAATCGAAGTTTATTTTTTCGTTTTTTTTTTGATTATTATGATTGTTCCTGTTACTACCATTGCTATTATGACTTTTTGGCCGTCCGCTGGCTGCTGACCGATGGAAAAAATGACCATTGGCCAAAATGTGATTCCAAGTTTTTTTTTCGTTTTAGTTTTGACTATTACGATTGTTCTTGTTACTATCATTGATAATAAGACTTTTTGGCCGTCCACTGGCTGCTGACCATTGAAAAAAATGATTGGCCAAAATGTGAATCCGAGTTTATTTTTTCGTTTTTTTTTTTGACTATTATGATTATTCCTGTTACTACCATTGCTATTATGACTTTTTGGCCGTCCGCTGGCTCCTGACCGATGGAAAAAATGACCATTGGCCAAAATGTGAATCGAAATTATTTTTTTCTTTTTTTTTTACTATTATGATTGTTCCTGTTCCTACCATTGCTATTATGACTTTTTGGCCGTCCGCTGGCTGCTGACCAATGGAATAAAATGACCATTGGCCAAAATGTGATTCGAAAATTTTTTTTTCGTTTTTTTTTGACTATTATGAATTTATATCTACTTTTACCGTGTCCTGGCTGCTGACCAATGGAATAAAATGACCATTGGCCAAAATGTGATTTGAAAATTTTTTTTTCGTTTTTTTTACTCTTATGAATTTATATCCATTTTTACCGTGTGCTGGCTGCTGACCGATGGAAAAAAATGACCATTGGCCAAAGTGAGCATCAAATTTTTTTCCCCGTTTTTTTGGCTATCATTGACTTATAGAGTATCTGTTGGTACTGACCAATGGAGAAAAAATGACCATTCGCCAAATTTTTGATTTTTTTAATTAAAAATTGTTCAAATTCAACAAAAAATTTCTCCCAACAATTCTGCAAATTCTTAACATTGTGATGTTTTATAATAAAATGTTTGTTAGACCCATAATCACCAAAGGCCGTAAAAACTAATGTAATACGCAACTAGATGCAAACACTAAATCTAACCCTAACCCTTGCCTATATTACATTTTGCCTATATTACATTTTGCCTATAAATGGAAAATTTGTATAAATAATTAATTAATCATTAGGCATTTAATACCCCCCTATAGGCATTCTCGCCCCTTCCCACCTTTCTCGCCCATAAATTGCATAGCAAATATGATACATTTATACGAAGTAAAGATGAGTCGTCCCCCCTTCCCTTCTCCCCTCCCCCTTCCCACGAGGGCCGAAGGCCCGAGTTTTTTATTATACTATCGATATAAATGAATAATACACGTTAAAACGTACTGTCCGAATCCCGAGATGAAATCTTTCAGGGTTTGGCAACAGACTAGACGCGCCTCTAAACTCATGACAAGCGGAGTTTGGGGGTTAAACAAGATGCTTTCTTCTAAGAATCTCTTTAGCTCAGCCGGCTCGAGCTGGGGTAGGTAGATAAAGCATGGTTTAAGGCACAACAATGCACTTTCAGGGTCTAGCAATCCGCTTTTATTAGGGGGAGTGTCCATTTCTTTCCCCACTTCGGCCCAAAACAATTGCTCAGCTCGGGCTAGGTAGAGCAAACTAGGCCCAATTTTCAGATTTTTAGGACCGCTCAGTACTTCCTTCAAGTAAGACTCTTCAGAACTAACTTGCTCCACGATTTGTGATTCCAGTAGTTTCGCAATCCGTTCAATGTCTTTGTCATTACGTTTAGCGATAACAGATTTCAGGTTGGTTATCGCGGCCCTATAACAAAGATCATCGCCGCTACTAGTGGACGAGGGTTCGACGTTTAGAAAGAGAGAGCCATAATCTAGGCCCGGACAAAGCTCACTAATAAAACCCAGCCGAGCAATGTGTTTATTCAATAGATTAATCAGGTTTGGACATCTTTGAGAAATTATAAATTTTAACGCCGTCATGAGGGTACCGAGGCGTTTGTAATCGTCACCGGCTATTAGAGGTAAGGTATTTCGAACTATTCTATTGGCCATATCTATTATATCACCCCCTCGGTCACCACACATTTCCAGCATGGGAGGTATCAAGTCGATTCGAATTCTTCTCAAATTATCCTCCACGTTACTCGACCTGTTATAATACGCACGGCGTTTAAATTAATTCTTATGGCATCATTGAATAAAAGATGAAAAATAACAAAAAAATTTGTTCAAAACTTAATAATGAATAAAAATTTAAAATATTTCAAATAATATATATATAAATTACTCGTTATCCGTTAGCAGAAACTCCAAATGGTTTATGTAAATTTCCAATGGTTTTACATCGAATTGCTGAGCAATCTTTAAAGTATCGACAAACACTTCGGGCTTTGAGGTCAAAGCCAGCCCGTTTAACGTATCAGCTCTATACTCTCCGGACGTTATGAATTGATCTACGTTTATGTCTAATAAATTTTTAAAATTAATAAAATATTTAATATCAGCTAATATTTAACTTTAAATCTAGATGCTTTTTACAATATAAGAAAGACTTGGCATTCTTATTATCAAATACAACTTTGAATGAATTCTTGGTGACTTTAGGATGGCGATTATTTTGTATTTTAGTTTTCGCAAATAAAGTTTTTATGCATATTTTTATTATGGATATCAATAATAATAATTCAATTTGCTTTTTAAATATAATTACATCGTTATTTATAACAGATAATACTACAAATATTATAATAAAATTTATCACTTTCATCTTCGCAAAATTATTATTTATTTAGAAATAATAAATGAATTTCAATATTACTAAAAATAAAAATGTTTTGCCTTTATTCATCGATGAAATAGCCAAGGCATTTCTGTAATGGATTAAGCGATCGTAGCATTTGGAAAGGAGCTCAAACAATACTTTCAAACGATTTTTGTTTTCCTCGGGGATATTTTTGGCGTAAGCAAACGATAATTCACAATTTTCCAATACAGAACGGGCCAATATCATTTGTTCGAATGGAGTATGATGTGTTTTGTAGATTTTAACCGTTATATTGATGCTGAGGGAATAAACTAAAGTTTCAACGATTAACGATTTCAATATATTCCTAGAAGATGGATCGAAATTGGAGGTGGCCGCTGTCATAACATCACTCAAATCCAATTCTTTCAAAGATTCAGCCTAAAAAATATTTTTAGAGGTTGTTATAGACATGAGAGCAGCCAGGGGGGGGGGCAGAGAGGGGCGGCTGCCCCCTCTATATATATCCAAAAAATTTGTTAAAATTCATTTAAATTATGGCTAAAATTTTAAAAAATAATCATTTTGCCACTCCTTAAATCATTATTGCCCCCCTCTAATTCCAAAGCTGATTACGCCCATGCTACACAAGTTTACATTTCATATTTATAATTTGTTATTAAAATAAAAAGACTTTTGGGATAGATGAATTACCGTAAATATGTGTTGGAGGAGATGGAGAAGCAATAAATTCAAGTGAGCTATTTTATTGCCATAACACGAGTCGTAAGATCTCGAAAGGAGCAAAATTACGATTTTTTCATTGATCGTCCTTTGCAAAGTTCCGTCTTGAACAACGCTAGCACACGATGACAATTTGGATAAGGCCGCTAATAATTCTGTAAAGAGTCTTGAACACGGACCAGGATTTAAACGTTCTTGAGCATAGCTTTCGTAGAAACCACATTTAATGGGCAATAATATCCCATCTCCACCATTTACGACGAGTTGTCTGTATTCATTATTCATGATGGTAACCAAGGTAGCCAGGTTTTGCTACAACATTTACCGGTGAAACGCCAAGAAAAAATCAATTAAAAAATTGTATTAATTTCAAGACACGTTAAAAAACTAAGTCTGGCTTAGACGAGATATTTCTTATTAGTATATTATTATTATTATTATTTTAAGTATTTAAATATGAAAAACACCTGATACAACTTTTATTTTCAAATAATGCCATTTCGCTATTATAAAATAATGAGAAAAAGGCCAACGATTTTAACAAATTTTGCAATTATTTATAATAATTTGTTTTACTATCAAAATATAATTAAATTTATATATAGTAATAGATAACAAACACTTAAATTACCTTTATATCAGTACTTGAAGATTTGCCATCTTTAATGTTACCAACCATTTCAGCTACATACAATAAAAAAAATTTTAAGCGTTTTAAAAATAATTATTTATAGAATTGCTTAAATAGCGAGCGGAATACATAAAGTTTATATAATAACCCTTTAACTCTTTCCCAAAGGCTTTCGTAAAAACACTTTAAAAACAGTGATACTGATCAATTTTTAATTTATTACTGAGCAATTAAAAACATCCTTTAAAAAGCAAGGAAACAAATCAAATGTCATACCTTCGAGCCTAGTTTTTTCGTTCAAGACCATTGCGATACGGTCGGGTGGACATGTGGCCAAGGCGAATGCGATGAAGCGGTCAAAATAGTGGTCCTCGTCCGTCTTGTCCACACCTATGCTTTGGCACAATTCTAAAGCGGTAGACCAAAAATCGAAAGCGGAACTTGAAGCAACATCGCCATTGTCGTGAAGATGATCTGAGGAGTCGTATAACTTCAGCATTTGCGAGCCGTACTTGAGGGCAAGCCTGTGGTCGTGCGAGGATAAGGCTTTGGAGCATAGGTAATTATACAGCCGACACTTGGAGCGTGATTTAGAGGAAGTTGCTCCTTGATGTGGTGAGTAACGGGGTTCCAGCAAGCTAAACAATTTCTCCAGCGGGCCAACCGATTTGTAGAGATGCGGCGAGGGAAGGATCAAAAAGGTATTCACCATTTCTAAACGTGCATAAAGTGCGTACTAGTGTTGTAAAAAAGGTGGGGGGGGGGGTTTGTTTGGTCGACCTTCGGTTTAACTAAGACTAATTGATCGACTCAGGTCTGTCTTTGTCAAATTTGGACTAAGCCTAGAGGTCGACTAAGAAAAATAGACCAAAAACCTAGCCAAAAGTTGATTAAACAAAACCCAAGCTTCTGACCAAAATGGCTGGAAGGTGGTCACATTTTTCTGCCCGAAACCGTTCGGGTCCGAATTTTTAGCTAGCCCGGCCAAGCCGAAATCATTAGAGCTGACCAGCCCGAAATGATGATTTTATCTTTTTACCACTAATTTTGCTATAAACACGTAAATAATTGTTAAATCAATATCTCAATTTTTTCGTTTAGATGAGAACTAAAGTTAATAAATAATATACAATCAAATCAAAAAAGTGCCAAAGTAATATACGAAAACAAAATAATACACTATATAAAAAAATCTTAAGGCGCCCTAATTGCCCGAATCTTGTTGTGGTGCCTACCCGGGCCCCACCCGCTAGTCTGATGCCCTATCAAAAAAAGAGGTTTTTTATGGAATTCACCTCTAAAATCAAAAACCTTCATGAGGGACGCAACGATAAAACTTTATTTTCTCTCAAATTGAGAGTTCTCGATGCTTACAAACTCTTATCAGAATTTAAACGAGGATAAGAGGCTTCGCAAATTTATTGACTTTTATATATTTTTCAAAGTCCTGCACCGGGCAGCTTTAATAATTCGCGAAAGGCGGGGCGGTGCTTAGAGCTTGTTTCACTAAAACTAAACACACGCCTAGGACAGGCCGAACTTTTCAAGTCTGTGATAGTTAATAAAAATAGTTTCATCTAACCGATGAAATCTTTTTCACAAGCTAGTCGCAATTGAAGTGGTACACAATCCTTCCTCATCTCCTGTATTATGGCCAAAGCTTCTAAAAAATCCACCTCGGCCTCGAAATTATCATCAAGTTCTGGAGCATCATCCACAACGACTATTGGCTTGAACAATTGCACGCACAACCTAAGAAGGCATAGCCATAGCATATGAAATAATGATTACAAATCAAATATTTAGCCAGTTTCGCAATTGACCATTATAAAGCCATAACCTAGACAAATTGCCAAAAGGAGTTTATATATAAACGTAATCAGTCGGGCCCATAAACAATCTTCAAATTTAGGCTCGGGCGAGGTCGAAAAAAGTAAAGCCAACCAGCGGTCATTAGCTAGTTTGCGAAAGCAAAATAAAAATCTTTTACAGGAGCATAAGTCCACAGCCTTAAAAACCCGTATAAGTTTCCCCAGATTGAAAGATTACGAGTTGGACAGGATGAAAAACCAAAACGAGTCCATAAATTGCGTATGAATTAATAAGTTTACGTTTTGTCGGAAATAAATATTCAATCCTCCCCTCTCTCTCTCTTATATTTACGCGTAACGATTGGTGTTTTACAAAGGGCTGGGTTCTGTTGAGTCGACCTCAAGGCCTAGTCGAAATTTGAAAGACATACCAGAGTCGACCGTTTCTTAGTTGAAGGTTGGCCAAACAAAACCCAGCCGTTTTTACGACACTAGAAAATAAAAAATCATGGTTTTTGTAAAACCTTACACATTATTATTTTGTTTACGCATTTTTCCTTTTATATATATATTAAAGTAAAGGAAGGAAAGTATTGTTTAATTTTATATACTTCGCGTATTGGATATAGAGAGAGGCAACTAAGAGAATTTATAGTCGTTTCAGCCGTAATTATAATAAATTTTGAAGAATTTTCATAGTTAGAAAGGGGCAGCCGCCCTTCCCTGCCCCCCCCCCTGGCTACGCCCATGAATTACCGAGCCCAATAGAGTTGAACATCGAGGGTATCGACGGCAGAATTAACGTATTCCCCAATAACGTCAACCAAAACAGATCGCAAATCCCTTTTCAGAGTGCTGCTGGAATCATCGTCGTGGAAATCTTTCAAGTGCCATTTTAAAAGAGCTAGGCCGTGTTGGATCAAAATTTGGTCTGAAGAGGCGAGCATGTATCTCAACAGAGATTCCAAACAAGGTGGCAAAGAATGACTAGCTGCACTATGCCCGAAAGATAGCTTTTGTAAATCCAACACATCTAAAGGTCAAATAATGTATGGCAAAATTTGAGGTTAGTGGTCGATCGAAAAAGGTAAATTAATGATTCAACATGTTTTATATATCATTTGGGTGTTTTTTGGGAACGCACTTATGATAGCCTAGGGTTGTAAAAACGGATGGGTTTTGTTTGGTCGACCTTCGGTTTAACTTGTCGACTAAGAAAAACAGACCAAAAACTTTTGGTTTCTTTATGTTAAGTCGACTAAAACTAAAGGCCGACATTACAAAACCCAGCCGTTTTTAACATAACTAGGTATGGTGAAAAACTTGATATGTTTAAGTGTCTAAAGTTATTATACCGTTATAAATGATTTGCCAATGGTTTAGGGAATGGGCTAGGGGGAAAGAACGCGCTCTATGCGACACTTTACATATGATTTCTCTCAATTCTTGCGGATTTTCATTCAATTCTCTAAGCTTGGCAACCGTTACATCTAGTCCATACTTATGTAGTATCTCTATCGACCTTTCATGAATAACAAAATTCATTATCAAATATATAGATACTAATGGCATACTTCATATGATCGCGGATGGTTCTTATCATTCGTCGCAACTCGTTAATGTGGGAAGTAGTAGGGAAGTGTTTGTAAGACAAAGTGCGGGTCGCGAGACTGCTAGAAATTTTGTCCCCTTTAAGCATTTCATCGGATGTGGCACCATGGCTTTCGCGGTCCAAATACTTTTCCAACAATTTTAGGGAACTTTCAATTTTTTTGGACGTATCTTGACGACAACACAGCGTTAGGGCGATCAATAAATTGCTAGCGAAATCGTAAAAAAGTTGATTTTCAGGCTCAGTAGTATCCTGAGAAATGGGTTTAATTCCGTTAATAGAGGTAGGGGCAAAAACGCGTTCTTCCAGCAATAGAGCTCCATCCTTCAGTAATTCCTCAGAAAACTAATATTTCAAATTTAAAAACAATTTAGACCTTTTTAATGTAGCGAGAGATGAACATGATTATCATGGACGTAGCCAAGGAGGGGGGGGGGCCCTCTAAATCCTAAATTGTTGAAATTTATTAGAATTATGGCTAAAATTTGAAAAATGATCATTTTGCCCCTCCTTAAATCATTATTGGCCCCCTCTAATCCCAATGCTGGCTACTCCCATGATGATTATACTTCTATGTGTGAGAAAGACATTAGATTAACTAATTTACTATTAATTGGCTAGCGATAGACTTCGAATTAATATGCAATTTATGGGATCGTTTTTGGTTGTCTGTCCTGTCTAACTTGTAATTTTTCAATAATTGCTGTGAAAACTTATGAGTTTATGGCTGTGGACTTATGCTCCTGTAAAAGACTTTTATTTCGCTTTCACAGATAGACTAGCTAATGACCGCTGGTTAGCTTTAATTTATTTTAGCAATATATCGAAGTTCCTCATTAAACTTTATAAATAATCGCTTAATTAGAAAGAGTTGTGATTTTTAGATCAAAAAATTTTTTGTTTTGGTAGCAATTTTTATTCCATAGGCTTAGCAAGTGTACTATGTAAATACTAGATTAAGGAGGGCGAAATGATATTTTTTAAACATTTTAAGTCTGATTCTTTCAAAAATTAAAGATTTTTAGATGTAGCGGGTATGGATAATAAAATCTGACAATAATATTACCATAATTTTCTCTGATACCCATGCTCTAATCATAGACTAGATAGAACCATTTTTCCGCCATGTGCACAAGTTTTGGAAAGGCATATAGATTAAAGTAAATTGGGTTATTTTTAGCGTTTTTAAACGTGACAAAAAAATATTGAACTAGATAAACATTAAAAACATCATTTTGAAAGATATATCATTTACAAAATTCATAAAAATAATAATGCGATTTTAAAGTAATTTAGTGCCATCTGAATTTTATCAAAAATCATTTATCAACATTATTTTTTATTTATTAACTAATGAGTAAGTTAAATTATTCACTTTTTGTGTTTTAACTCTGGGATACACTGCAGAAAGGCATGGGAATTCAAAATGGCGGATTTAATGGTACACATTTTACCATATGAAAAATAGGGCATGAGCCGTCTATTTAGTCTGTGGATATAATATAACGAGAAAAGTCAAGGATATCGCTTTCAAAAATATTTCACCATTCGTAGCGAGGCTAAATGACCCGTATTTCCAAGGGATAATAAAAAGGCGTTTAGCAGGGTAGATTTATAGCCGGGTCGGGCTTCGACTTCAGCTTTCAAGTGTTGATCTCGATCCAATAACTCGAGAATTTTGGTGAAATTTTTGCGAAAATTTAGCTTGACACCACCGTTATTCCCTTCCCCCGACCCCTTGCCTCCCCCTTCGTCCCCAATCTTGGCTGCCATATTCAAAATGGCGTCGTGTGATAGGCGAGAGATCGCTGGCAAATTCAACCAATCACTGGTTTGCGTGATCGATGCATGGGCTAGCGAATCGCATTCTATTTGACAATCGTATACCAGAGTTTCCAATATACGAAATTTTACCAAGAATGGATTCAAACCCTGTAATGGTAAAATATTAAAAGATATTAATTTTTAAAAACAAACGTTTAATATATACTGATCATGCACATGGGCGTAGCCAGCTGTGAGATTAGAGGGGGGCAATAATGATTTATAAAGGGGCGAAATTATGATTTTCTAAAATTCTAGCCATAATTTTTATATATTTTAAAAAAAATTTGGATTTAAAGGGGGGCAGCCGCCCTTCCCTGCCCCCCTCTTGGTCACGCCCATGATCATACAGGTTTCAAAGCAATAATTAATCTGTTTGAAATAGAATGGAAAACTATAATAAAACTATTGTTTTACATTATAATTTAATACATAATCAAGTATTTATGCAAGACCACCTGGTGCGCCCATGCAAAAATAAACTTCAAAAATTAGAGTATGATTTACAAAAATTATGACACTTTCAGGCCGGGCAACTGTCTTAAGTTTTACTTTTCGGACGGGCCCGGGCGGGCACGCTGATAAGATTCGGGCAATTCGGGCATGCCAAAAATTTTATCAAATTGATTTTCCTCGAAAAAAGAAAAATTCGCTTATAAACAATTTTGGGCCATAATAAATTTGACTAGATTTTTTTCTATCGCTTAAATCCTTATCGTACGTTTATATAATGTCCTAAATCCTAATTTTACCTTCTTCAGAATTAAATTTTGTTTTATTTCGAATAAATTAGTTTAATTGGTTTATCTCAAGATCAAAAATTTTTAATTTTCATATTATATTATAAAAGAATAAAATGACGTATCAAAAAACATATATTAAAATAAATATATTTATTTATATATTAAGATAAATAGATTTATAATGTAAAATTTCTTTTAACTGATAAATGACAAAATTTATTATTTTAACTAATGGCGTAAATGACGGGGGGGGGAACGGGAAATTCCCTCCCCACAGATTTTTTATAAAAAAATTATTTTAGATCTAAAGTTTATATTTTATAGTTGTGCAACGTAACTGACCAAGTTAATTATTTATAATGACTTTCTTTATGTTTTATACCAGATTTTATAATTTTAATGTTGAAATAAAAATGTTATAAAATATGCCATTATTTAATGCTTATTTTGTAATAGTGGTTAAAAAATTTTGGGATTGGATAATTTCTAGTCTAACGGGCAAATTTTATTAATAAGGCCGGGCAGCTCTAATGGTTTGGGCATGGCTGAGCGGACACTTATAAGGGTTCAGGCGGGGAATTTAGTTAAAAATTAACACCGGGCCGGGTTTGGGCAGAAAAATTTTAACAAATCCGACCTCTGTTTGCGACCTCACAAATTCGGGACTAACGGGCAAATTTAATATTTCGGGCCGGGCAATTCGGGCAGCTTTAACGATTCGGGCGGGCCCGGGCGGACACTTAGATGGGTTCGGGCGGGCTCGGGCGGGCAGATTAATTATAAAATCGGGCCGGGCCGGGTTCGAGCAGAAAAATTCTAACAAATCTGACCTCTGGTTGTAATAACGGCTGGGTTTAGTTTGGTCGACCTTCGGTTTTAGTCGACTAAACATGAACAGACTAAAGGTTTTTTGGTCGGTATTTCTTAGTCGACGACCTGTAGGCTTAGTCGAAATTTGAAAAAACAAACCAGAAGTGACCGGCCTTAGTAGAACCAAAGGTGGATTAAACTAAACCCAGCCCTTTTTACATCACTATTATACACCTTCGATACTAGGATATTAAATTTCAATAGCTTTGCAGTATTACCTTCAAGCAATTATCCATCCCATACTCCAAAACTTGTGTGGAGTAGTCTACGAGCCGAGTTCTTTCTTCTATCGCCAGTGCCCTGGCCCTGAGATAGCTTTCCAGCGTTTGGGCACTAATAGGATATCCGCTACACGAAAACATTCATTTATTTATTATTAAAAGCCGGGGGGGGGGGGGCAAGTAGGGTGGGGGGCAGGGAGCCCTCTGAATAAAGAAATTGATTAAAATATTGAAATTATAGCTCTAAATCATTATTTCCCCCTTCTAATTCCAATGCTAACTAGGCCCATGTGAGCTACCGAAAACTTCAACGGAAACAAAGGCTTATTATATAACATTAATTTTACAATATTTTTTTTATAAATTTATATGGGTTTAAATTTAAAAAAATCGAGATTAAAATAGCTTATTTCTTGCCTGAATCGTTTAAGTTCCTCATTAGGACCTTCGTACAAAACAGATGGATCATCCAGGTCTCGCAATTCAACCCCCTTAACATCGCCTTCAATGTCGATCTCTTTTATCGTGGGATTTACAATAATGTTTCCATCCGTGTCACTACGCAATAAATAAATAAATAAATAAATAATTAAAATAAATAAATAAATAAAAATTTGTAGGAAAATATTTAGCTAGTTTCGCAATTTTATCCGTTATAAAGCAACAACATAGACAAGTTGCTAAAATTCATAAATAATGGTAATAATTAGTTGGGCACAAAGACAATGATGGAATTTGAACTCGGGCGAGGTCAAAAAGGGTAAAGCCAATCAGCGGTCATTCACTAGTCTATTTGCGAAAGCAAAATAAAGTCCACAACCATCAAAACCCCGTATAAGTTTCGACAGCAATTATTAAAAAATTACAAGTTGGACAGGACAGGACGGACGAACAACCAAAAACGAGCCCATAAATGCCTAACAATTAATAATTAATTAATAAATAAATTACAAGTGACATTGGGGTAGTAGTGGTAAATATAGCCCGGGTTCTAGGCTTTCGGGTAGATTGTACAGCAAGGGTAACCAATGTTGAAGCATGGGCGGACCTATGGCTTGGGCTAAAACTGCCAGGGCTTTGGGTTCTCCCGCTCGGCTATAGTGTAGGGCCAGTTGGAAAGCATTGAGCCTCAAGAACTTGCAGAAAAATGCGGGCTCATACGTTATTTTGTGAGATCTACACACTTCCAAGATCCGCTAAACACATAAAATGCGAGGAAAAATACGGTTATATTTTCTTTGAAATAGCGCTGTTGATTTTAGCATTAAAATTTATTTCAGTAACAGAGTCCGCCATTTTGAATGGGGTTTTTCAACATACGCAATTGTACAATTAAAAATTGCAAAGGTTACTGCAGGAAGGCTATAATTTGAACATCAAAAGATTATTGTACTATTAATGTTGTGAAAACCGGCTGCGTTTTGTTTTGGTTTTAGTCGACTACACATAAACAGACCAAAGAGTTGACCAAAAAACTTTTGGTCTACAACACTATGTATTATATAAGCGTAAGTTCAGCATTCAGTTATTGAACGAAATGAAGAGTGTTCCGCGGGATAACAAGTACATCAAACATGGCGGTCTCCATCCTTACTTAATATTTATCTAAAGTTTATCCTATAATTAGTCTAATTACAAATTTTTTCCTTATAACTTGGGCTGTAATATTTTAGATATATGTGGAGTTGTTATTGCTCGCGTGAGCAATGCTCACTATGTGCTTTGCTCAAGCACGCACTCTCACCTATTTAGTATGTTCGTAAGCAAAATGAGTGCTCTCTGGCACTAAGCAGAACAGTTGCATATAAAAACGCTCGAGCGGCGAGTCGAGAGCAGATTGCCCGAGCAGTAAACTAGAGCAGATAGCAGATTTATTGGAAGCAATGGCTATTTCAAAAACTCTAGATATTTGTCTAGTTATGAGGTAGTAATAGTAACACGTTAAATAAATGGCTAGA
The DNA here is from genome assembly GCA_964036665.1 of Gordius sp. MW1. Taxonomy (NCBI): domain Eukaryota; kingdom Metazoa; phylum Nematomorpha; class Gordioida; order Gordea; family Gordiidae; genus Gordius; species Gordius sp. MW1. The sequence goes on from OZ038527.1 coordinate 26,585,076, forward strand.
GGATGCTATAAAACCGTAGTAGTTGAGGAAATATATTATTTAAGGTGAGATTAATTAGTTTTTAGAAATGATCAAATTACTTTGTAGCAGTCAAGTCTGGAGAGGTATCGTTCAAAAATATCACTAAAACCTCGTATTTTCCTATCCTTGAGTTGGCTGGAATGGCTATATTCATTTGAAAAAATAAAATTTAATTTTAATTAAATAATAATAATAAATAATAATAATTATAATTAAGGTATTTACCCAATTTTATTGGTTTCAGCTTGACCATATAGTAAAAGGCCTTCGGCGTCTGACAACGTTGGGGGTGCACATTCCAGAATTTGTGTAATGACCCAGTGGCGATCGTTTATTTTATCCTAAAGGGGTCAAAACGCAAATATTGTTAAGACCAAATGTGCTACTACATTATACAAATTAGTTTCCAATTTCCATAAACTATAAATAATTTGTCAAAATAAGGCAGAAAAAATAAAATTATTAATTTTATAAAATGGTCGACACATTTGAATGACGGGAAAATGCGTTTAAAACTGTAGAATATGTAAAGAGAAAATATATCCCACGTATAAATATGGATTTAAAACTAAACTGCCTTCAAATAAATAGACTTTGAAAAATGTGATAAAAATAAAATAAACCAAATAAAGGCGAATATTGTTGATGTTTTTATCGCTGTTCTGCCATTGAACTTGATATACACGATCAGTGTTTAGGTTGTATTTCTCAGCTAAAGCCAATGCTTCCACAAATTCTCCATCTCCTATCTAAATTCATAAAATATTTTAAATATTTCCACTTTTAATAAATTTTTACTTTTATTAAAGAGTAATTTCAATAGGGGGTTGTAAAAAACCTTTATAAAAAGTTTTACAGTTTTATTATTGAAACAAAGCAAATATATTCGATAGTAATAAATACATGGGCGTAGCAGAAGGGGGGGGGGCAGGGAGGGGCGGCTGCCCCCCTCTAAATGCAAAAATTTGTTAATATTTATTAAAGTTATGGCTACATTTTCAACAAATGTTCATCCCAAATCATTATAGCCCCCCCCCTCTTATTCCAATGCTGGCTAGTGGCTACGCTCATGAATAAATAATCATTATCTATACAAAAAAAATGTATGTTTCATTAATAATTTAGGCTAAAAGGTTCAAAAAAATTGATAATTTAGCAAATCATGCTATATTTCAAGCTTTTATTACCTAGAATAGTGTTGTAAATACGGTATCGATTAAGCTTAGAGGTCGACTGAGCATAAATAGACCAAAACTACTTTCTGTTTATGTTTAGTCGATTAAAACCATGTCGACCAAACAAAACCCAGCCGTTTTTACAACACTAACCTCGAAGCAATAAGGCAAGAAAATTGAAATTCGACCTTTTTATCATAGAGCTGCTCCGGGGTGGTAGCTTCAACTAGGAACAACGTATGTGTGGTACATTGACTTTTTCTAAATTTATCAAATATATGTGTATTTATTAAAAAAAAACAAAAAAAATATTTTGGATGCATATGAATTTTAAACTACTAATGCGTTCAAAATAAAATTTTTAACATAAAAAATGAGTTAAGCTTAGTTACACACATTCCTATACCACTTACAAAAAGCCTGTATTGACTAAAAAAAATTACAATATTTTTCTTAACTTTTTTTATTTATTTCCATCATCTTCACAAAATATGTTTATTTAAAAATAATAAATGAGTGATTAATTAAAGAAAAAAATCAAATATATTCAAAAAATGTGATTTTTGTGGTTTTTTAGATTAAATTTTTTTAAAATATACGTAATTGTTTACTTTTGCATTTCATTTTGAGACCACGAGCTCGAATTTCCAACCCAACCCGTGGGCAAAAATTTTAAAAGTTGCCAATTTATATTGAAAGTCAATACTAACCACTGCCCCAATTTGAGGTCTAAACTTCGCATAAGCGACCCAGAGGCCGGGTTTACTCGTTGAATTTCGCTTTGATTCACCTTTTTCCATTCAACTTCACACTGTTCGATTTCAATTAATGCATGAAACATAAAAATTAATGCAATAATAAAATTTAAATTTTATCCCTCGTTAAGAATACTTTTAAGAGATTTGTTTGCAGGAGCATTAGAGGGAGTTAAAAACAAATTATAATTATTATAATAATGTTTCGTCCTATTCAAGGACATCATTGGATTAAAACAAAATTGAATTGATAAATAAAATAAAAAAGCAATAATAAAAGTGTTTGAAAACAAAACATAATGTGTATAAAGCTAATCAGTTGGGCACAACAACAAATAATGAAATTTGGGCTCAGGTGATCGAAAAAATTTAATCCAACCAGCGGTCATTAGCTAGTCTATTTGCGAAAGCGAAATAAAAGCCTTTTACACAAGCATAATTCCACAGCCATTAAAAACCAGTATAAGTTTCCAGGGCTTGAAACATTAAGAAGTTGGACAGGACAGCGAGCGCATAAATTTCATAGCAATTAATAGACATAATTAAAATACCCCTAGCACGGCCATCATGCCATAGCTCAATCGAGCTAGAGAAATGCCAGGACATGGTAGTACGGCTATCGTATTGTTATGCTCATTTCCATTATGATCACCGAGCTTTTCCATTTTTAAATCACCATTCCCATATGAAATAACCAATTTCTCTTGGTCCCACCAACATACATCTTCGAATGGGCCATCTTGCCACTATAATATAAAGATCACAATCGTTAAATACAACATGATTTCCATACAGGGATCAATGCTACCCGTTTAGTTTTAGCGCGTTGATATAGTTTTTTAGTCGCGAATGTAATTTTTTTATAATCTATTTAATTATAAATAAATATGCCTTTTCCCCATACAATACACCAAATTGAATAAGCTTATAAAGTTGTAACACACAAAATGTATAGGGCTTTTAAGAAATTATCAATTTAACTTTTTTTGCAGAATTCTATAATTTTACCATATTTAGTGCCTTAAATGACCTGTTAGAAAAACTTGAATGCCCTAATTTAGCTATAGAAGAAAGCATTATCATGCGAATATACTTTTGGTCGATGCTATTAATACCTCTGAGTGATATTTTAAACAACCTTCTTCCTAATGAAATTCTGTCATTCATTTTATATATGAAAAAGTTTTTTTTTCAATTAAAATGCATTCATTAGGGAAAAATGATCCATAAAATATACGATAAACGAGCACAGAATAATATAAATAAAAAAGAATTCATCAGATTGGTCATCAGAGTCATGGGCGTATAGCCAGCATTGGATTAGGGGGGGGGGCAATAATGATCTAAGGAGGGGCAAATGATCATTTTTCAAATTTTAGTTATAATTTAAATAAATTTTAACAAATTTTTGGATTTAAAGGGGGGGAGGCAGGCCCATGTGTCAAAGAATTATATATATTTTTCTATTAAAACGCCCATTTGACATAAAATAAAGCTGAGTGAATATTTGGCTTTAGGGGATATTTTTTTATCGATTTAAAAAATGCCAATTCTTTCTCGCCTAAAAGAATGCAACTAATGGAATAAAAATTTTAGATTGAGCAATAACACTGAATTTAAGCGTTATACGATCTTCCGCACAAAAAAGTGGACAAAATTATATGCAAGACATTACAATAAAATCAGGGGTTTAGTCAGGGGGGCAGGGAGGGGCGACTGCCCCTGCCCCCCTCTAAATCCAAAATTTGTTAAAATTTATTAAAATTATGGCCTAAATTTCGAAAATTTTTCATTTTGCCCCTCCCTAAATCATTATTGCCCCCCCCCCTATTCCAATGCTGGCTACGCCCATGAATAAAATATTAAAAAATTAATGGTTGGGAAAGAGGAACAACCAAAAACGAGCCCATATATTGTGGAGCAATTAATAATTTTAAGCTTTACACAGGAAGCATGGGCGTAGCCAGCATTGAGATTAGAGGGGGGCAATAATGATTTAAATGAACATTTTTTGAAATTAAGCCATAATTTCAATAAATTTAAACAAATTTTTGGATTTATAGGGGGCGGCCGCCCCTCCCTCTTCCCCCCCCCCCTTGGCTACGCCTATTACTTCTGACAAGATATTTAACTTCCAAACTCTGGAAATTGCAAACTGATTGTTAGAGTCCTTAGAAATTTTAAGAAATAACGAAATATTTACTTATCGCTACAATTAGGTTTGCTGACAAATTATCTAAATTCCAAAACTTTTATTATTGTTTCTTGACAAAAATTTCAAAAGCAATTTTAAATATGTAAAAGCATCCAATATTTCAATGGACGAACAACCCCTGGTGGGATATTATGATTGATTATAAAAGAAAATCAAAAGACTTTTATATAGGAAATATGGGTAGCAGCAATTAGGTTAGGGTACATTATGACTTTTAATATTTATAAGCTTCCCTCCTATCTATTATTATAAAAGTTAAAACACTTGGTTTTATTCATATGCATTAGAAACCAAAAACAAAACTAACCCCTCGATTATTCCAATTTTTAGAGTCTCCGCCAGATGGCGCTATACACTTTTGAATTTTTAAGGATGGTATTGTCCTAATGCATAATTTATCCCATTCTAAGCTAGCCATGTGATTGCATTCCTCGAGGGATAGTGTCATAAGTAGAATAGGTCCGCCATCTTGTCCCTTACCGTCCCCGTACCACCGCCAAATCAGCTGTTCCATAGGATTACCAATCGACGCTTTTCTCGGCGTCGGCTAAAATTTATTTAATTTCGTTTTTTACAAATAATGCATCCCATTTACGTTGTGAATTATTAAAAAGTAACTTTAATACAAGACAACTTATAATTAGTAAAAACGCAACTTTTAATCCAAATGATTATGAAAATATTTTTAAAAAAAATTTAATTGACTTTATGTTATCTATTATCTTAAAAAATCAATCAATAATCGAAATTAATAACAAGATATACAAATTAAACTACTACAATTCTGCCCCAGTTTAACAGTAATATAGCAGAAGTCAATTCTAAGCCATGACAATTATAATTTTTGTGACAAAAAAACAAAAGTTAGTGTAAAAAGGACTGGGTTTTCTTTAATCGACCTTTGTTTCAACTAAGACTTAGGGTCGACTCCTTGAAAAACAGACCAGACCAAAAAACCTATGGCCTGTTTTAATATGTATAGTCGACTAAAACCAAAGTTCGACCATACAAAACCCAGCCATTTTACAACACTAACCTATTTATATTTTTTTCTAAAAATTTGTTAAACACGAACGGGAAAATGTGCCTTGACATCCAATATATCAATTTGCTGTAGGGAAGGTTGCCCATCGCACGTAACTTTCTTCCACACAGATATACCTTGGTTGGCATCGGTTTGATAACCTATAAGTAGAAGCAATGAACATTTCCAAGTAAATGATTCCCAAGTTTGGTTTAATTTTTGTAATTTATTTTTTTTAGTAATTATTAAGATATGATGGCTAATTTGATATTTTATTCAATTAAAAACTTTAATTTTTTATTATATCTAGACTTAAAATAGATGATTTTAAAAAATATATTTTTAAATCCAACCTTAGTATTTAAGAACATTACCAATTAATTTTGGCCAATTTTTCATGTAGTTCATTAAAACATAGTAATTATGGCTAATTCATTGTAAAATAAAAGATAAAAAAAATAATTTTGAAGAAGTTCTATAACACATTGAAAGTAGATGTAATTTGGATGTAAAAAACAATTTTAAAATATATAAACTCTCACGTTTTTCTCATTCAACTAAATCAAACTTGGCAAAAAAAGTCTGGATTAGCTTTTAAAAATAATTTATTTAGAATTAATGTAGTGTAAAACATCAAACGTTTTTCACCAATAAAAATATTTTTTGATAAATAAATAATCATGCTCACAATACAAACATATATTAATAATAAATGTTGTTTACTTCCGATTAATAGTATCTCACGGTTGTAATCATATGTTGCAGAAAATATTGGATGTTCAAATTTGAATGCAAAGTTAGGTTTAAATGAAATGGCAGGCAACCTAAAAAGGATATAAAGTTATTTATGTATATATATAAATATTTTGATCAATAAGGCTAAACATCATTGAAAAAATATATTATTAACAAGTTTGAATCTAAAATTAAATGGTAAAGTTAAAAAATTTTTATCTTACGTAATAATTATTGAAAAGAGGTTTCCATTAAACGTAATAATCCACAGTTCAAAAATACTAAAAAAATGAACAAAAATAACAATCAATATGCCAATACTTTTGATCTATATAATTTTCCTCCAAATTAGAAGATTTTGAAATTTTGGCAGGATCTTTTGTATTTAAAAATATCATTTCTACTACACAATCAGTTATTGTATTACTCAATCTAACTTCATCACCAAAAAGATCAACCTAATAAATTTATAATAAATATAGAACAAAAATCATAATGATGTATTTGAACATAAATAATTCCCATTAACAAATTTATAATTGTAGCATATATTACATCAATTTCAAAAGAACAAATTTCAGATCCATCTAAACCATAAACATAAAATGAGTTTTGTATTGACGTTGACAAAATCAATATTCTTTCCTCTGGGTTAAGTTGATGTTCATTATATTGTGCAGGGCATATAGCTATTTTATAATAAATTTTTCTTTCTTCATTTATCATATTAGGTACTAAAATATTAATTATTTTGTTTTAATAAAATCTAATTAATATGCTATAAATACATTCTATTTCGGCAAGGGAAGTTGTAAATTTGTCATTCAAAGATCTGTTAAAATTATACATAATGTATTGTATTTATGTATGACAAACCAAGATTACACATGTATAATAATTGTAATATAGGGTGTACCTTATATCAATCTTTGTATTTTGCAAGATAAAAAGCAACTTAGATGAACTGAAAATATAATAAGAAATAACATATTTATTTAATAAACCTATCAAATGCCAATGACCACTTTCTTTCTTTTATGATTCTGGTAATATTTAAATTTGTTTTTGGGATACTAAAATGTAAAACATTATTAAAACTTAAAGATTACTTAATAATTAAATTTCTGGGATTATATTGCTGCCATAGCCTCCATAAAATATCTAAAACTCTTACATGTAACTACAATTTAAATACCGGTGGCGTACAATGGTAATATAAGATCTGCCTACATAAAAATATTAGATAAATTTATTTATTTGTACGGATTTTATATTTTTCCAAGCCTTAAATGGGGTGACTTGATACAACGTGCACTTTTGTTTTTTATTTTCCATATCCATATGAAAAACAACTGTTTTATAAAATCGTCAATATGTTTTTATTCAATAACACTACGATACCTGGATTTAGATCTAATATACATTATTTTTAGGCTAATAATATTAGTAGAATTAACCATATAAACTGGAAATAATTTTCTAAACGGCTTAAAAAGTTCTACACTTGCCAAAACAAAATAAATCTTTATGGACCTCTTTTAATAATAAATTTTAATACTTTATTAATTTTATTCATATGCTGATAATTAAATTTAATTTAAATAAAACACTAACTAAATTAAATATTCTAGTAGATTTTATGGTTAATGGGTAAAGAATGGGATGCCTTTTTTTACTAATTTTATATTATAGCATTATGTGCAAGGACGTAACCAGGGAAGGGCAAGGGCGGTGCCCTATCAACTCGCCGAAAACCATTTTGCCGAATCAACACTGGGACATTTCCGACCATCTCTCCATTATCATAAAGAAGGCCCTAAATTGAGTATCTTTTGTAATAATTATAAATTTAACTAAAAAATATACCTAAATTTTAACTTTAATCCGAAATTGAATGATTAATATGCTTTATTGTTGGGTGACTCTAATTGGGGACATTTTTCAACATTGGGACATTCAATTCGGCAAGTTGACGGGCCACCGGCCAAGGCCACCCCCTCCCAAGAACCAAGCAATTATTTAATTTAACTCTAGTTAAAAAATGGCATTATAATTACTCTATTTATCCGTTTTTGAAAAAGTAATTCTTGTAATTAAGCTAACCTACTTTTTTATAATTAATTTTCGCTTTATTGTTTATTAGCATGCAAAGAAATAACAAGCAATTTCAACTTAACTTATTTTCAAAGCCCCTATCTCCAAACAATAACTTAAATCAAATATGTGTGGTATATTCTTTGGAATTAAGGCAATACCAAGATTCTATTTATCGTATCCGGAGATACGAAGATGAAGATATCTCCCCACACACCCCCCCCCCATCTCATCTTATTCAAAAATTAAAGTTAAGAGTTCAACACGCGGTACAACTCTTTTGATCTTACACGTTGTACACTCATAGCGTAGACCATTATTCTTTTACATTTAATTTCTAGTACGCGTATGTTACCCCCCCCCGACGCACTTATACGTTTGTGTTATTTATTTCTTCCCATATATGATTGTTTATCAACATGAATACGGATGAGTGATTTGTAATAAGGAGATTGATACATTAATATGATTTTTCTTGTAATAAAATAGATTGGCGAAATGTAGAGCGGCAAAGTTATCTTTATTTAGTGGCTTTAAGCCAGGCCATCCCCCAATATTTATCTTTTTACGGCCCAATATTCCTTTAAATTCCCCCAATTAATTCCTAATAATTCTTCCTTCAAATATTTGTAAATCGTGTTCCGCCCGGAATCTTTTTTTATTTATTCCGCGCCGCAGGAACACGATATTTGGTGTCAGATATTCTACTCACGCCCGAAGGAGGAAACCAGGAATTATTCTACAAAACGAAAAAGAAAATAATTTTTACAGAAAAATTAATTTGGAATTCAAATTGCCGCCCCCCCCCCCCTTTCTTCTGAATAGAATGGATAAAATTATTCCAGGAAACATCGCATTTGCCATGAACAACCGTCACAGCGCAGGGACATTGGATAAAATTATTCCAGGAACATCCCGTTTGCCATGAACAATCGTCACAGCGCAGGGATATTGGATAAAATTATTCCAAACTCGTTTGCCATGAACAACCGTCACAGCGCGAAATACATTAAGTCTTCGACTTTTCAATAAAAGGGAGAGGTATCGTATCCGGAGATACGAAGATGAAGATATCTCCCCACACACCCCCCCCCCCATCTCATCTTATTCAAAAATTAAAGTTAAGAGTTCAACACGCGGTACAACTCTTTTGATCTTACACGTTGTACACTCATAGCGTAGACCATTATTCTTTTACATTTAATTTCTAGTACGCGTATGTTACCCCCCCCCCCGACGCGCTTATACGTTTGTGTTATTTATTTCTTCCCATATATGATTGTTTATCAACATGAATACGGATGAGTGATTTGTAATAAGGAGATTGATACATTAATATGATTTTTCTTGTAATAAAATAGATTGGCGAGAGCGGTAAAATTATCTTTATTTAGTGGCTTTAAGCCAGGCCATCCCCCAATATTTATCTTTTTACGGCCCAATATTCCTTTAAATTCCCCCAATTAATTCCTAATAATTCTTCTTCAAATATTTGTAAATCGTGTTCCGCTCGGAATCCTTTTTTATTTATTCCTTCTCGCAGGAACTCGATACTATTTAAAACCATCGATTATTATTTTTACGATTTGTACCATTTTACAATAATGGCAAATTTTCTTTTTAATATACCATTTTCAGGCTTTTGCAATTTTTTTGTCGGGCTGCTCGGCCTGGCCGGGGCCTTGTAGGAGTTTAAGAACTCTACCCATGGTCCGGGCTTGGATGAGCTTTTGTTTTAAAAAACCCGCGGGATAGGCCTAGTGCTGTAATATATCTTAACGGACTCGGGGTCAGGCCTGCTACAAAATTTTTCGATTTTTTTGTGATGTTGTATATTAATTAATAATAATTGTTTAATGTTTATAAAATTAATAATAAAAATTACATTTCCCATTTATAATTTATCAATATTTCAAACTGAACGCGCATTTCATATTGATGAGTGTTAATTAGAGACTATTTACAGACGTGGCTACTTTAATCATACCCTTTAAAATCTTTAAGTTAAGTATATTCACATGATTATTCCTAACATTTGTAACAATCATGTATATATTATTTAATAATATCTCAAACAAATCAACATAACAAAATAAAATTAATGAGGCCCGGGCTTAGCTCGGTCTTTATAAAAAAAATTATCAAGCCGCGGCCTATCATTTATTAACATAGTAGGCTCGAACCTGGCCAGGGCCTGTAGACCCGTTGCAAATCTCTAATTTCTCTTCTCTAGCTCATAGTGTAAGTCGAGGGTAAACGAAAATAGAAGGTCTAAGATATTAATATAATATTGGTATTGATTTAAAAAAGTACGAGTTCAAGCATATTTCGAGAGAAAACTTACACAATTGAATATCTGACTATGAGTTAGAGAAACGGCTTTGGAAGAAAACATTTTCAATAGCAGTTGTGACCTAAGAGTTCGGCCACCGACGGAAAAATGCTAGAACAGGCATCAACAAATATTAGAAAGTTTCCACATAACTTCTCAATAAAAATAGCAACTACTTTGCGATCTTTATACAAATTTAATAAAAAATTATCATTTAGGATATGGTAACACTTTATTCACTACATTTTGAATATTCTATCATACCGCTCTTTTAACTTCCCTTATTATACATTTGAATATATAGAATCGCTCTATTCACAACCCTCATTATAATTTGAATTCACAAAAGACATTGAAAGATATTTGAATACCTTACAATTTACAAAGGTTATTCATATTAATACTTATTTTATCTGAACACAAGTGTAAATAAAGACGAATACACAGCGAAATATATTCATTTCATTTATTGGTTTTAATAAATTATGTTGTTTGCCTCTACTTAAGCCCTTGTCTATTAGAATATTATATTTATTAATAATCACAGGGACGACTACAGCCAAGGATATATCCTGCATCAATTGGCCATTTTTTACCTTAAAGTTCAACATACTTTAAATTCCTATTATACAAATTATCTATATATATAAATGTAGCTCGATTATCTTTGGCCGCTAAGATTTTGAAAAGTTCCTGGCCGATTGTTACGAAATTTGGCCACTAGGATTTATACATACATTTTGTACAGCTTGATAAGCGGGAACCATGTTTTTAAAAAATAAAACTACCTTCTAGCTGACGCTAAATCAAAACGTTTTTCCCTAATTATTTTTCGTTACAGTAACACTCATTGCCCTGAAAGTTTTTGCCTATTTTTTTGCCATTTGTTCCTCGTACTCGCAATTTTTGCCATTATATAAGTGTAAATAAGAAGTTGAATTTAAAACCATCACCATTTTGTTAATAAAAAAACAACGCGCGCTTTTACCAATTTTCTCCCCTTTCGAGGTTTTTTCAAGCACGGATCTGATACCACATGTCAGTTCACAAGGGGGGGGGGAGGGGTTTTAGAAATTTATAAATCAATAAGCCCTTTTATATTAACATTACCTTGAATACCAATCATATATATTTACATTATATAACATTATGATTTTTTTATCTTTAAGTCTTTACATATGATCCCAATTTTATAGCAAATATCCTACTATTACGTACTAATTATTATTCTGGTTGAGGACTATAGGTCTGCATGAGTCGGGCCAGCCCGTGGCCAATAGGTCCAAGTTTGGCGAACTGTGTAGGGGCTAAAATAAGACTGTTTAAAAGGGCAGGCCGGGCTTGGGCTTATATAAGAAAAAATAGGATTTTATTTTGCTCACTTTCAAATAATGAATATAAAAACTAAGAAATGCATGTAGTACTATAGGAAAATAAAATTTGGTTTAGGATTTTAAATTATAACATAGTTAGTAATTTATAGAGAATTATGATTTAGTGAGGTTAGTCGTCTTATGAAAGAGAAAAGGACCAAATTAAAGCCCCAATAAAATAAAGGTCTTTTATTTTTAAAACACAATTTTAATTGTAATTTTGTTTGTGACGAGTAACTTTATATACAATGTTTTTAGTATACTAATAGAAATTTTGAAACAATGTGGGACTGTTCTTAATTAATGCGGGAATGGTGCCGCGCAATTTCATAGTTAAATATGCTGGCTAAGTGCGAGCCGAAAAAATATATTTAAGCTGGTGTGAGCCGCCTTAACTCAATATTTTGGCCTTTGCAGATCTCTATAGAGGACTATGTCAAAGCAACGCCTGGTAGGGCCCAGCTAGTTTTTAATATGAAGCATGCTCTATGATAAATCCACACAAAATAGCAATTTACCATTAATTCAATTTTTTTTATATATTATTTTTGCATAAGGAATTAATAGTAAAACAAAAGTAAGCAATATAAACAGTAAGGTGGTATATGAGCATAAAATTAAATTTATCATCACTTCTTTGCTTTGCCAATTTTTAACAGTATATCTAAACAGTAACTAATCGTTAATTGACTTAATCGTAAATATAATTTCTTTAATAGCTCGCGGTACATAAATATTAAATTCACTTATTCAAACTAACTTCTCAGCACCATTATAAAGCGATTGTTTGCGCTTACTTACTCACTGACTCGCTTACTCTCTTATATCCATTACATTAAATAAAGTTTAATGCGTCCGTCGCGGGTTTTAGCTTGCACTTTAGGAATAGCACAAATTGGGTTATAATTACTTCAATGTTATTATCAAGCTTATACTTCTGCAGACGCTACTGTTGTGGTGTGCTATAATATTATAATCAACGTTGAGAAGGGGTATAGATAAAACCGAAAGATGATTAACGTACCTACAGAAACGAAGATATAGGATGGAACCAATTAACGGTAATTTAATTGTCACTCAAGGCATTAGGTGGCCCGTCAACTTGCTGAAAATCATCTCGCCGAATTTAATGTCCCCCAGTTAAAAATGGTCCGGGGAACTTTTTTAATTGGGGGACATTAAATCGGCGAGATGGTCTTCGGCGAGTTGATAGGGCATCGAGGCATTACTACTAACAATCTACAATTCTGTAATTTAGATATCGCCCGAGGCACGCACTCCTATGACCTCTCTACACATAACTATACAGAATTATATTAAATTAGCTAGTAATCACAGATATGATCAATCTTGTGTATGGTATAGAATGCTTTAAACTTACTGATGAATAGTCTAATATTGCTTATACTAATGAAATACTTTAAACTTTTTATTCGTTCTCGTATATTTTTATTCTAATAATATTGCATTTAAATATTAAATCTAATCATTTAGTTCTAATAAACTAATTGCGATGTATTGTAAAATATATATCAGACTGAGTAAAGTTACGTACGTTTTTATATTTCATCACTTGATTTATAAGGGGTTATGTGATTGAATAAATTCACATACGAATATCGCAATCATAAAAATGGGCTCTTTTAATTTTACTAACAATACTATTAGATGGTTATTTTTTTAGTTTTCAGAACAATTTTGTATTACTTCCTTGTTCTCAAATCATTTAATTGATTAATATGTTAGCTTGTTAGTAAAACAAATAGACTTCAAATAAATTTATCCCATTTATTATATTTAAATACAATAACCAAAGCAATATTCCATATTTTATATTAATTTGTTTATATTAGTTCAATGATATTAAATATTTAAAAAAAACCACGGTTATTATCTAAATAAATATATAAGTTGTCATTAACAAAATATTTAATGCATTAAAACTATATTGATCTTACCCTCTTCTATCTATAATTTTTAAACATATAATCTGTTTATTTATATTAAAAGCTATAGCCAGTGACGTATTCAGCATCCTGTTTAAAATAATTTATAATAAAAAAAACTTATATTTTTGGTGCCCTATCAACTCGCCGTAAACCAGCTTGCCGAATTCATCCTGGGACATTAAGGACCAATCTCCTCATTATCATAAAGAAGGCAATATAGTGCCTACATTAGTCTAGATAGACTGCTCATCAGCGCGCAAAATGTGTACCCTTTTTCCACCATTTTAATGTTAACATGGTAGAGTAGCGATCATATAGAAATTAGTAATTTTCGCAAATTAAATAATCTTAAAAAGGTAAATAAAAAAATATTGAATTGGGTAGATATCAAAAACACCATTTTAAAAGGGATATAGGCTAAATCCCGAAAAGGCACAATCCCGAAGCTACAATAATGCTACTGCTACGATTTTCAAATTTCCATATGTTTTTTAATTTTAAAGTTTTATCCATAATCAAGAGCAAGATTTGGGTGCCCCTTTACAATTTACTTATGTAAGAATCACATTTAATTAACCTCTGCACCAAGTAACATAATATAGCTTTATTTACAGATCACTGATGAGTATTAATATTTAGTGACAAGGTATAAATTAAAGGATGCCATTAATAATAATCGTTTGGAATCAATATCTAAGGTAATTTTAACGTATTTAAAATCAGGGAATCATTAATCCTATTAGGTATACAATAATGTTTGGGTATTATGTACTCAAGAGCTATATTTGGGTGGAACCTTTACAATTTACTTATGTAATAATCACATTTATATTGTTAAATTTATACAATTTAGTACACTAATCTCTTCAAATATTAATTATAAATTTATGCAATAAACCATTTAGTACACCCTTTACAATTTACTTATGTAATAATCTCATTTAAGTTGTTTAATTTATACAATTTAGTACACTAATGTCTTCAAATATTAATTATAAATTTATGCAATAAACCATTTAGTACACTATATCTACAAACAATGCAGTCTTAATAGAGTTTATTGATTTACATATTAATATAATTACAAATGGAATCTAAAAATTCAAAACAATCTATTTCATCTCTTTTATAATGTAATTGTAAACACCTAATTCTTTGGGCTTTAGCTTCCAGCTTTCTTTGAACTTGATATAAAATATTGCCATTGTTTATTTGTATAATTTTTGTTTCCATATTCCTTTGGTGTTCTTTTAAAGTTTGGATAAAACTATAAATATTTGGATGTGGCTGCTTTACTAATTTCTTCATGGCATTATGAAATCCTTCCAGATGGTTATTAGTACTCATACCAGGAGCTTCATACTTTTGCCATAAATTATATGGAAATTTTGCATTATCATCCACCCAAACATTTTTAACGTATCTCAAAAATCTTTTCAAATTGACATTATTGAGATTTTTTGAGGAAGTCATACATTTGTTATAAACTATATCAACATCTGTTTTCCTGAGATATGGTGTATTGCATATTTCCTTGATAACTGTTCTGATTGTTTTGTCTTCAATGTATAGTTTAGCAAGGCCCAATTTCTTAGCTTTGCCAATTACAGCCTGGGAGAAGTGGAAGTAGCAACCTAGTAAGAATTTATTTTACTACATAATGTATAAATTTTACCTTGAATTATAATGTCAGGGAATATGATTTTTAGGGCTTTAATGGAAGCCATCTCAAAATCCACTTGCCAAAACATAGGATTAAATGTAAGTCCTATAGAACTGCACACTTGTCTAAGGCTTGTAAGAAATTTTACGTATGTCTTTGAAAATTTATTGGGGAGAATACCATAAATTGTTGGTATCATGTGGTTCTTATAAACAACATGAATAGTGTACACCTAAAATGTGTGAATATAAAGTTTAGTTTATGTACTTGATAAAAAAGGTCAGGGGTTATATAGAAGGTTCCATCTGAATAAACTTTGTTGGCATCACACATAATCTTCAAAAATTTAGGTGTTCCAAATATAAACAAGCTATTGTCCAAATTTTCTAATAAAAAGGGAGTTCCATTCTTCAGATAGTGGCAGTCTAGGGGCAATATTATCTCTTCAATAGTTCTTGGAATTTTGGGTCTATTTTTATGCAATGTTCTCTTCATTGTTCGTTTCATTGACTTAAAAGATGGTAGAGCATGTGGATATTGCCATATATCTTCCACTTCTTCACGTCTTTGGTAAAGTACATCATTGTATACCTAATTGGATTAATGATTCCCTGATTTTAAATATGTTAAAATTACCTTTGATATTGATTCCAAAGGATTATTATTAATGGCCTCCTTTAATTTATACTTTGTCACTAAATATTGAATCTCATCAGTTTCAGGTTCATGGTTATGATTGTTTTTTAATTTAGCTATATTTTTACAATATATTAATCTGCAAGGACATTTTGAATTTCTGCATCTATAGTAAGTTGTAATTTTTGTAGTTTTGTCAACGACATATAGATAATCATTGAGCCTCAAGATTGTTTTTCCTTTTTGGGATGGGATAAATTGTATATCTAAAATATTTGGGGGTTATACTAATTAAAACTAAACAAATCTACTTTGTGAATTTTCAGCTAGCGCAGGGGTTGGTTCATCATCACCCTGTTTAGGGGTCTCCTTTGTTGGCATCACACATAATCTTCAAAAATTTAGGTGTTCCAAATATAAACAAGCTATTGTCCAAATTTTCTAATAAAAAGGGAGTTCCATTCTTCAGATAGTGGCAGTCTAGGGGCAATATTATCTCTTCAATAGTTCTTGGAATTTTGGGTCTATTTTTATGCAATGTTCTCTTCATTGTTCGTTTCATTGACTTAAAAGATGGTAGAGCATGTGGATATTGCCATATATCTTCCACTTCTTCACGTCTTTGGTAAAGTACATCATTGTATACCTAATTGGATTAATGATTCCCTGATTTTAAATATGTTAAAATTACCTTTGATATTGATTCCAAAGGATTATTATTAATGGCCTCCTTTAATTTATACTTTGTCACTAAATATTGAATCTCATCAGTTTCAGGTTCATGGTTATGATTGTTTTTTAATTTAGCTATATTTTTACAATATATTAATCTGCAAGGACATTTTGAATTTCTGCATCTATAGTAAGTTGTAATTTTTGTAGTTTTGTCAACGACATATAGATAATCATTGAGCCTCAAGATTGTTTTTCCTTTTTGGGATGGGATAAATTGTATATCTAAAATATTTGGGGGTTATACTAATTAAAACTAAACAAATCTACTTTGTGAATTTTCAGCTAGCGCAGGGGTTGGTTCATCATCACCCTGTTTAGGGGTCTCCTCATTAGCATCTAGTAACAATTCTCAGTAATAAAATTTCAACTTCTTAAGAATAATTTATAAAATGTTTTTACTTTGTTGATCCCTTATAATTGTAGAGATGTTTTTAACAAGTGTGGTATTTGTTCCATTTAGTTTTTCATTTGATGCTAAATTTTATAAATAAAGCTATATTATGTTACTTGGTGCAGGGATTGGTTGATCATTACCCTGTGTAGGGGTCTTATCATTAGGTTCTAGTAAGCAATTATCAGTAATAACTCGACTTAGTTTTTCATTTGATGCTAAAATTTTATAAGTAAAGCTGTATTATGTTACCTTGAATACAATTTTCAGAATGCTCAGTTGTGACTTTGAAATTACTATTCTTCAGTATACCCCAGCTTTACTTATAAAATTTTAGCATCAAATGAAAAACTAAGTCGAGTTATTACTGATAATTGCTTACTAGAACCTAATGATAAGACCCCTACACAGGGTAATGATCAACCAATCCCTGCACCAAGTAACATAATATAGCTTTATTTATAAAATTTAGCATCAAATGAAAAACTAAATGGAACAAATACCACACTTGTTAAAAACATCTCTACAATTATAAGGGATCAACAAAGTAAAAACATTTTATAAATTATTCTTAAGAAGTTGAAATTTTATTACTGAGAATTGTTACTAGATGCTAATGAGGAGACCCCTAAACAGGGTGATGATGAACCAACCCCTGCGCTAGCTGAAAATTCACAAAGTAGATTTGTTTAGTTTTAATTAGTATAACCCCCAAATATTTTAGATATACAATTTATCCCATCCCAAAAAGGAAAAACAATCTTGAGGCTCAATGATTATCTATATGTCGTTGACAAAACTACAAAAATTACAACTTACTATAGATGCAGAAATTCAAAATGTCCTTGCAGATTAATATATTGTAAAAATATAGCTAAATTAAAAAACAATCATAACCATGAACCTGAAACTGATGAGATTCAATATTTAGTGACAAAGTATAAATTAAAGGAGGCCATTAATAATAATCCTTTGGAATCAATATCAAAGGTAATTTTAACATATTTAAAATCAGGGAATCATTAATCCAATTAGGTATACAATGATGTACTTTACCAAAGACGTGAAGAAGTGGAAGATATATGGCAATATCCACATGCTCTACCATCTTTTAAGTCAATGAAACGAACAATGAAGAGAACATTGCATAAAAATAGACCCAAAATTCCAAGAACTATTGAAGAGATAATATTGCCCCTAGACTGCCACTATCTGAAGAATGGAACTCCCTTTTTATTAGAAAATTTGGACAATAGCTTGTTTATATTTGGAACACCTAAATTTTTGAAGATTATGTGTGATGCCAACAAAGTTTATTCAGATGGAACCTTCTATATAACCCCTGACCTTTTTTATCAAGTACATAAACTAAACTTTATATTCACACATTTTAGGTGTACACTATTCATGTTGTTTATAAGAACCACATGATACCAACAATTTATGGTATTCTCCCCAATAAATTTTCAAAGACATACGTAAAATTTCTTACAAGCCTTAGACAAGTGTGCAGTTCTATAGGACTTACATTTAATCCTATGTTTTGGCAAGTGGATTTTGAGATGGCTTCCATTAAAGCCCTAAAAATCATATTCCCTGACATTATAATTCAAGGTAAAATTTATACATTATGTAGTAAAATAAATTCTTACTAGGTTGCTACTTCCACTTCTCCCAGGCTGTAATTGGCAAAGCTAAGAAATTGGGCCTTGCTAAACTATACATTGAAGACAAAACAATCAGAACAGTTATCAAGGAAATATGCAATACACCATATCTCAGGAAAACAGATGTTGATATAGTTTATAACAAATGTATGACTTCCTCAAAAAATCTCAATAATGTCAATTTGAAAAGATTTTTGAGATACGTTAAAAATGTTTGGGTGGATGATAATGCAAAATTTCCATATAATTTATGGCAAAAGTATGAAGCTCCTGGTATGAGTACTAATAACCATCTGGAAGGATTTCATAATGCCATGAAGAAATTAGTAAAGCAGCCACATCCAAATATTTATAGTTTTATCCAAACTTTAAAAGAACACCAAAGGAATATGGAAACAAAAATTATACAAATAAACAATGGCAATATTTTATATCAAGTTCAAAGAAAGCTGGAAGCTAAAGCCCAAAGAATTAGGTGTTTACAATTACATTATAAAAGAGATGAAATAGATTGTTTTGAATTTTTAGATTCCATTTGTAATTATATTAATATGTAAATCAATAAACTCTATTAAGACTGCATTGTTTGTAGATATAGTGTACTAAATGGTTTATTGCATAAATTTATAATTAATATTTGAAGACATTAGTGTACTAAATTGTATAAATTAAACAACTTAAATGAGATTATTACATAAGTAAATTGTAAAGGGTGTACTAAATGGTTTATTGCATAAATTTATAATTAATATTTGAAGAGATTAGTGTACTAAATTGTATAAATTTAACAATATAAATGTGATTATTACATAAGTAAATTGTAAAGGTTCCACCCAAATATAGCTCTTGAGTACATAATACCCAAACATTATTGTATACCTAATAGGATTAATGATTCCCTGATTTTAAATACGTTAAAATTACCTTAGATATTGATTCCAAACGATTATTATTAATGGCATCCTTTAATTTATACCTTGTCACTAAATATTAATACTCATCAGTGATCTGTAAATAAAGCTATATTATGTTACTTGGTGCAGAGGTTAATTAAATGTGATTCTTACATAAGTAAATTGTAAAGGGGCACCCAAATCTTGCTCTTGATTATGGATAAAACTTTAAAATTAAAAAACATATGGAAATTTGAAAATCGTAGCAGTAGCATTATTGTAGCTTCGGGATTGTGCCTTTTCGGGATTTAGCCTATATCCCCATTTCCTGCACTTGTAATACACCTGTCCAAGTTTTCCATCTTTAATTTTGGTATAATCCAAGTCTTTATGGGTCAGAATCAAATTTTTTCTACTCGACTTTTTAAATTCTAAAGATAATTTATAAATATTTAGATATTAAGCTTACTTATACTTTCTGTATTATCTTGATTTGTTCTCTCAACCAAATATTCATTAAAAGCTTGACTATATGATTGCATATTTTTTACCATATGTTAATTGCCGTAAAAGTGTAGCATTAAAATTCGGGATTGTGCGCTTTCGGGATTTAGCCTAGGAACCTTTTAAAATAAATATCATTTACACAACACATTAAAATTAAAAATGTATTGATGAAAGTTTTTTTTAATAATATAGCGTCATCTATATTTTGTATAATATTAATTTATTGACGTTCGTTGAAATTTATAAACTAGTGAGGAAGATAAATTGACTGTTATATGGCAAAATTACATAATTAATATACACCCGTTGCACTCTTCAAAATGGAGGAAAATTCGACACACATTATACCATACGAAACATATGGCATGAGCAGTCTATCTAGTCTATGAGTGCTTTTTATAATATATATGATTTGATTTCAAAAAACTTAAGTTTCGATTTTAATCTAAATGATTAATAAGCTTTTTTGCTGGTCGACATTTTCAAATTAGGGGGGGGGGGCATTTTGAGATGATGTTCGGTATTTTGACGGGCCATCATATTTATTTTTTAGATTGAATATCTAAAATCAGTTGCAATCGATTGATAAAATATGTTATTGCATATTTTTTCTGTCTAGTTCTTTGTAATTAAAAAATGGATCGCTTTTACTCATTTAAATGTTAGTGAATTATAGCATACACAGTTTAAATAGTTACATGATTGTTCAAAGTTTAAGGTTAAAGGTTTATAAAGATGACATTTTATAGCATATTTAACCAAAGTCTTCAAATTTTTTAAACACCATCGCAAATTTGGTAGTATTAAAAAAATCAACGAAGAAATTTTAATTAAAGATCTGCAACTGGCCGTTTTTGGGAGGTCGACTTACCCGTACCCGTTTTGAAAATTTTTAGGCCCGCCCAAGTCTATTCGTATTTTTTTGTGACTTCAGGCCCGCCCGTATCTAAAACCTTCAAGCCCGCTCTATCAGGAGAATTTCTTGATTAGTAACATCAAATGTCGTGTGTGTTCAACATCAAAATATTATACCCATAGTATTAGTCTATGATTATAATCTAATTTTATTGTCTAAAAATGGGGTGGTAGTAAAAACTTTCTCGAAGGTTATTCTATAAAATCACATACGTGGTAAGCAATATCGCATGTCAATAGTTAGACACACAGTCCTTAATTTTTATTTGAAAATGATAAAAATCAATTAAAATGCAATAAAGTCCTAAAATACTAAATCTAAAAGTTAGGATTGTATACTTAAATTTTGAAATGCAGTAATAACAATTAGTTTAAAACAGAGAAGCAATTTTATAAGTTATGTAAAAGTAGTCATATAATAGGAAATAAAATAAAATAATAGCGAATTGTTTAATATTAATATAGCATGAAATGCAAAATGAAAGGGTGTGATATGTAAGAATATACTGAAATAAGTGTCATAAATATATATAAACACCATTTCCATTTTAATATATGGATTAAGACAATCTCATTAAAAAATTTCTGTTTTATATATTAAAGATACATATAAAAAATAATCTCCAAAATCCCGTTTGGTGTAAACTTATAATATATATTTCATAGCTGTTTACAGATTTTTTACCCGTTCTAACGTCTATGGTTCTAACCCGTTATTATGAACTTATTTTGCCTACCCGAGCTCAGTTCGTTCTAATTCCTTATTTTCAAAGCCCGTCCGTATCCACCCCACGGGCCAGGGCAGCCCGTGCAGATCTCTAATTTGAATACGATATGCCATTGATGTCAGTTCAGCCTGGAAGAAGGTTGGCGTAAATATTGCATAGCAATTAATGCAAATATTGAGTCAAATGTGCATTAACAAACATCTCTAAAATGGGGCCTTTTAAATATAAGATTGCAATATATCTTGACATATTAGTAGTAACTCGGGCCTTCGGCCCTCGTGGGAAGGGGGGAATGGGAGTAGGGGAAGGGGGGAAGGAAAGGGGGAACTTCTATACTCCGTATAAACGTAGCATATTTGCTATGCAATTTATGGGCGAAAAAAATGGGAAGGGGCGAGAATGCCTGTAGGGGGGTATTAAATGCAAAATAATTAGTTAATTAGTTATAAGCCCTTGTAGGAGAGGCCATGGGGTAATTATCAATGTTAACCAATTCAAAAACGAAAAAAAAATTCGATTTATTTGGCCAATGGTCATTTTTTCCAATGGTCAGTAGCCAGCGGACGACCAAAAAGCCATATTATCAATGGTATTAACAAGAACAAAATATTAATTTAATTTAAAAAAAATAACTTTGCCCTCTCCGGGATTCGAACCCACATTAGTAAAGGCATAGGCTTTTGTAGGGGCACAGGGACCCCAGTAGAGGCATAGGCCCTGGTAGTGGAGGGCATAGGGTAATATCAATGTTAACCAATTAAAAACGAAAAAAAAATTTCGATTTATACTTTAGCCAATGGTCATTTTTTTTAATGGTCAGTAGCCTGCTGACGGTCAAAAAGTCATATTATCAATGTTATTAACAAGAACAAAATATTAATTGAATTTAAAAAAAAATAAAAATTTTGCCCTCTCAGGGATACGAACACACATCAATAGAGGCATCTGTTTACTAGCCGTGCGCTATAACCCGTCACACCATGCTGGTATTAAAATAGTAGAAGTTTTTATGTTATTTATACAGATAATGAAATAATAAAGTTGTGCTAATACCGTTTTCCTTTATAAAAATAAAAATTTGGGGCTAGGTGTGAGATACTTCTAAAAGCATAAAAAGGATTTATTATTTAATTAAAATTGGCCAAGATATTACTACGATATTATATTTATTTTAGTTTATAAAACTAATTATCTATTAGAGCAAGATTTTTATAAATTATATTTTATGCAAAATCCGATTAAACAACAATTGTTTTGCTTTCAAGTTGCGTTTTACAATAATTATATACTTTATACTCAAGCAATTTATTTACTTAAATTAAGTAATAAAAGTAACACATGTCGATAACGAGAGAGAGATGAGATTCGAACCCACATTAGTAAAGGCATAGGCTTTTGTAGGGGCACAGGGACCCACATTAGTAAAGGTATAGGCTTTTGTAGAAGCATAGGGACCCATATTAGTAGAGGCGTAGGCCCTTGTAGGAAAGGGCATAGGGTATTTATCAATGTTAACCTAATATACCCAATTCAAAGACGAAAAAATAAAATTTCGATTTATTTGGCCAATGGTCATTTTTTTCATTGGTCAGTAGCCAGCGGGCGGTCAAAAATTCATATTATCAATCTTATTAACAAGAACAATATATTAATTTAATTTAAAAAAAATAAATCGTCCTCTCCTTGGCTTGAACTCAAGACCTCCAGGTCATAAAGCTGGCGCCAATAACTTGGAGGGTAACCGACGGACAACGGACGGACAACAAAAAACGAGCCCATAAATTGCATAGCAATTAATAAACGTAAAAGTAACAAAGAGTCAAAAAAATATAATAGCATGTGTGCTTATAAAAATGATATTTTTTGTAAAATAATTTTCATTTTATCTTAACCTCAACACAAGCTAAATAATCTACTATTGCTTAAATTTAAACAAAAATATAGATTATAACAAAATGTTAAACATATGCCCAAAATAGGTCATAAATACGTTACTAGTCTTTTACTACGTTATTAATATCACATTAAATTTATATTATCATTTATTCTTTTAACTTTATTATTAATTTATCATAATTCATAATAATTATTTTTATGGTGTATTTCCCTTCATGTATGCCGCAAACTAAATTTATAACCTAATCAAGATTTAAATGACATCTTAACTATGGGGATACAATTATTATAGAACTTTTCTTTGATAGGCGTTACTTCAAATCCATCTTTTTTTTAGGTTTAAGGGTTTTTTGCGAAAAAATAACCAAACAGAATTAAATGGCGAAGTACGTCTTAGTTGGTTCAATATCAACATAAATAAAAAGGTTAGTAAATATGCTATATATGTAATGCAAATTTAAAGATTTTAATTAAATAAAAGAATGGATTACTTCATTCGTCATCTATAAATTGAATAGCATAAGTAATATTGATCCTAAATCAATTGATAACATTATTAAAAATAATGCTTACCATCATCATCTCCTAATTTTTAATTGTTATTAATATAGATCAATCGTTAATATTTTAATTACAATTAGTATTATTTTAACATAGGGTATTGTGTAAATTTAAAATACCATCACGGTCATCTAAATAAATATGTGAAAATATTTGAAATTATAGAAATATGCGTAATATACAATTACCCAAATCATTATCATCGTCTCCTAGGTAAGCTTTAAATCAGTAATTTTTTTATTTAAATATAAGGTAATACGAGTAGATAATTAAAATACCATCATTAGGCACCATTGTTATTTAATTTGTTGTGCTTGGAAAAAACTTAAGTGTTGAAACAAAGTTTCAAAGTATGCTCATGAATGTTTTATTATTGTATTTTGAAGTTTTAGGTTTTATGTAACATTTTGAGTCGCTGAAAACATGGGTTTGGTCATGAACAAACTGCGCAAAGAGAGAAGTCTTGATAAATAATTCGTATAAATATTTAATTAATTAACATAATCGGTGGTTAAATGTCATCAATTAGAAATTTTTAGTGATTTTTATAAGTTGTGATGTAAAAGCTTTTATTTATAATTTATAATGTAAATTAATTGTGTGGTATATTTGTCTGGCTCATTACCTTTTTCAAGATAAGCCATGGTTAAAGCAATCATGAAAAGCAGGATTAACAAATGAAAGATTTTCATTTTTTATACTTTCCCTTTATCAAATCTCTGGAAACATAAAAAGAATATTATCTATTCTTTTTTTATATTTATTTAATTATTTTTTAAATGTAAGCTGTAACAATTGTATATACATTATGATCGCACTATAAAAAGTGATTAATTAACGATGACAATAGCTATTTTAAATTCATTATATGCATTAATTTCACGCATAAATTTAGTTTAGTTCTTTAAATTTATATAATACTAATCATGACTTACGGTTTAAAATTACGGGAACTTGGCAGGTAAGTGTTTTACTACATATTTAGGTTTATAGATAGCCTATAATTTGCTTAATAGGTTTATAATTTGGCAAGCTACATAGATAGTAGTAATTATTGGCATGTAATATAAAAATATAACCTAAAATCCCAATTATGTGTTGTGCTTATATATGTGACTTTCGTACAAAAATATCAAACAAATTGAAAATTTTAAATCTGTGAGCATGGTTTAGACTTTTTCATGGATACCATTTTCCAGAAAAAGACTACTTTAAAAAAATAGAATTATAGTTAGTTTTTCATATGCGTGGAGTTTGTAATTTTTTAATCATCTCGCAATTTGTCTGAAACAGTAGTTTATGAAATTCTGGTTAAACAATAATAATTCATTGAAAAAATAACGGGGAATATGTACATAATACATATTACCATTGGTTGTTATGTAAATCCCATAAACCTATTTGCTCCATACAAATAGGTTTGTATATTAATGACGGTTATAAAAACATCTAGTGTAGTGTTTTAATACCACGCTTATTATAGGGATGAGTGATAAAATATAGCGTTTCCAAATCTGGCTTTCATTTTTATAATTATATAAGAGATGCATAAGCTTATCGATACTATTGTTCCCTTCACGTTGCTGATGCTATTCATTCTTATAGGAATGGCGGGTAAAAGGAATGATCATATGGCGCTTAGCACTTAGCTAGACTATAATTCTATATACTCATCATTCTAGTCTAGATGTTAGCTAATAGCTCTTTCTTATTAGATAGTTAACCATAATAAACTTATAATATGCAAACTTTCTTACAAATTAAAACTTTTCATTAAATGATCCTAATCAAAGATGGCATTTGCACTTCAAGCAAAGCACTTAATTGATGCCAGCTCATTAATTTAATATATTTTAGCATGCAACGTACATAATTATTTGGAAATAAACTTCTATCGATTAAAAAAAAATTTGCACTTATATTTAAATACTTTTCTGCATAGCTAAAAAATTTAAATTTAAGATTAACATCTTAGGGCTTGTCTTAATATTAAATTCAGATTCAAATCGCGCGAATTTATTTATATCAGTTTCAATTCATGCGTCAAACTCTGTTGTGATCAATAATATTTTGTTTTTTGATACTTAAAAAACGTTTTTTTTGTTCAACTCTTGAGATTAACATTAAATCTAAACTTATGCTTAAAAATTTAAAAACATACAACATTTAAGCTTAGGAAAAAGTTTGCATCTTACAAAATCGCTGCTATGTTATGCGTCTGAAATGTAAATCTGCAGTGAATTCGAAGTTAAGACATGGCTAAGTTATAACCCTTATGATGATTTTTGCTGCGCAGCAAAATCCGATATTAAGACAAGCCCTTACATTTAAAGGCCGCTTCAATTATTTGCATCAAACACTATCTAAAATTGACATATTACGGTTTACATTTTTCTCTGAATCAATAATTATAGTTTTAAATTAAATATTCTTTATAGTTTTGGAGCAAGGTAATCATAGTGTATATTGTATTTAATTCGAACTCACTACTACTTGAAATGTGTGCATTCAATCTTGGCATGTGTCAAGATTAAATGTACTCAGATCTGATTTTAGCGAATTCTATTATATGATCTTTATTTATACATTTAATACTCTTTATTATAGTAACATTGTTCCATGATAACGACGGTATATCATAAAACTCCTCTACAATAATAAATTTTCTATTAGAACCTTCAGTATAATGTCATGGATGGGATGTTCTTCAATAAATGCATTGGGGATTATAAATACATTGTTGGATTTAAAATATTTCTCAAATATGTTCAGCTACTATTGAAAAATGTTTGAACTTGAGGGTTTAATAAAAGAGATACTTATAAAGCAACTTTCTAATATAATAGAGATATGAGTTATAAAAGATGAAACTTGAAAAAACTATTACATCGTATGAAACATATATATAAAGGGGCAATAGCTTTAAGATTAATAACAAAACTTGAGTTTCAAGCACCGCTTTAATACATTATCCGAATCTAAATTACTTTTACGCTAAATATTGTAAACGAACCACAAATTAAGTCAGATGGCATATAAAAGCATATGCAAGTGTGTTGTGAATAGGATTGTTTTTAGTTTTGCTCACTACCAATTAACTCTTTTATTATACAAAAACTTTTACGGCTAAATGTAAAATATTTTTTTAATGCATAAAACTAGACAATTAATAAATTAGGTTAAACTTGCTTTTTAAAAGATAGTTTATGGCAAAATGGCTGTAAAGCCAAATAAAAACTTAAACTTTATAAATGAATATAAATCGCAACATTTTTTGAACTTTTATACCATATCATACACGTTATATTTATTTTAAAACGAATTCTACAATTACATTAAAAGGTTTTTCATTGTGGTTAAGTCTAAAGTTCCAAAGTTATACCACATTAAATGTTAAAATTTATTAAATAAAGATGTAATATTACTTATAAATTTCAAAACAATATCTTAATTTTCATATATTTTCATTAAAAAATCAGCTATGTTATTAAGAATTTTAATGCACAAGTTAAAAAAGCAAAATTTAATATAAAGACTAGAAAGTAGATAAATGCCCCCAGACCGAAAGTGTCTTAATTTTACCCGCCCCATCGACTATGCGTAAGATTCATTTTACTATATAAAGCCCTTCAGGCCCGATATAAAAAAATGCTTATATGTTTAAAAAAAATTATACATGTTTTTTTATTAAAACAATTATGAATCAATTTGATGATTATGATTTGAAATTAGTCATTTATTAAGTCTTACATGGGCCGCTTAAATAAAAATAAGACGTGTAATGGTCTTTATGTTTTAGGGTTTTCAATTTGAACTAATTTAAATAATGTTTTTTGAAAAATAGAAATTGTTTGATAATAACTTTTATTTTTTAATAGAATAAGGCTAATTATACAGGTTTTAAAGGCAAAAATCCCATAATCTGGCAATTAGTTATACTTTTTTTTTAGCTTGTTTATAGGTTTTTTCAAATCCTCTAGATTTAGATGACGAAAAAGATGTAAAAATGGCAATCTTGACGTTTTTTGAAGGTAAATTCCCTTTTTAATTCTATATTCATATGATCTATGGACCATTGAATAATCTACATAACAAAAAGTTAAAAAATAGAAGAAAAGATAATCTAGGAAAATTATTAGTTTAAATTAAAGTATCTAAATTCTACACTGATATTTCTCTTAATTAAGTTTTTCCCGATAAATATTGTAATAATATTGGTCATATCTCATAATACATAATTTTAACTTCGGCGAGACTTAAAAGTTACCACAAAATATAAGTAAAGTCAAAAATCAACGAGATTTTTACAGAAACGATTTTTCCTTAAACATAAGTAGGCTAATCTAGAAAATGATTATCTGCACCTGCAAGCGGCATTTCACAGATCATCAAATATACTAAGCAGGAAAGGAAAGAGGGAGAGAATGAGAAATTGTGGTCTAGTGCAGTGATTCTTAACCTGGGGGTCGCGACCGCCTAGGGGGCCGCGAGAAGTTTGCCGGGGGGCCGCCAATTTTTTTTAGAATAAAATGAAAATATTCAGAAAAGCTTTAGAAAAAATACTCACCAGGGGATTCGAACTCGTTGCCTTCTGTTTGTTTACATTTACAAGACGTTCGCTATAACCACTCACACCCTGCTACTATTAAAATAAGCTGTGAAACTTATTATTTATAATGAAAATAATTTTTTGAATGGTAGATTTTTTTTGCTGTTTCATAATTTATTCATTTTTTAATCTTTAAAATAATTATCTTCATTTAATTTTACAATTCAACAAATTTAACTTCTAAATTTTAAAAATAAAGCGAACTTCTCACCACCGACTTTGGATCGCAAAATAGTGCATTATTTCTTATATTGTTTGTTTATTTTAAATAGTTATTATATTCTATATTATGAGCAAAAAGCAGAAAGAAACATTGGAAAAATTTTTTAATCTAAATTCGCGGACCAGGAACTTCAAATATTAGTGAAAGTTCCGATGATGATACAGTGAAAAATGAAACGGAAAAAACCAATAGATTGTCCTAAAACTAAAGGTATAAACCAAAGTAACGATAAAATTAGAAAATACTATCGTGATTATATTAAATATGGGTTTGTAGCATAGAAGTTCGAGGAACTACAAAACCACAATGTGTTATAATGTAGTGTAGTTCTCTCTAAATAGATAATATAACAAATATAAATTATTATGAAAAAATGGGGGGCCGCAAACAAATTATAAAATATTTGGGGGGCCGCGTGTATAAAAAGGTTAAGAACCACTGGTCTAGTGCATTGAACCCACAACATTTCAATACTATAATATTACTAGCTGACCCGGCAAACGTTGTTTTGCCATATTAAAAATATTAAAAAAAAAAATTAAAAAATTTAAATAAGAAAATTTAAAACTACCAAAAAAAAATTTAAAAACTCAACTAAACGAAAAATAACAAATAATTGATATTTTTAAGGGTGGTTAAAAACACAAAATTTTACCTCAATAATGTTCGAATTCAAATTTTCATGAAGCAAATTTTTTTTAAGTCAAATTTACCTATAATCAAAAAAAATATCGCGCCTGGCCTTTATGATAAAATATAAACAAAAGGCGGATACGGATACGCCTATAGGTTATTTAACGAAAAATAACAAATAATTGATATCTTTAAGGGTGGTTAAAAACACAAAATTTTACCTCAATAATGTTCGAATTTAAATTTTCATGAAGCAAATTTTTTAAGTCAAATTTACCTATAATCATGGGCGTAGCCAGGTTTTGGATTAGGGGGTAGCCAGGTTTTGGATTAGGGGGGGGGGCAAAACGTTTAAAAGTTCAATTAGAGGGGGGCAAAACATAAATTTTTAAAAATTTTCAATGTTTTTGCATTGAAAAAAATTTGGTTTCGCAAATTAGGGGGGGGGGGGGGCAGCCGAGGATTTCAATACAAAAACCCTTAAAAATTAAAAAAAAATTATGTTTTGCGCCACCCCCTAATTAGCCAGGCAGGCGGGGGCAGGGCGCGGCTGCCCCCCCCCCCCCCTATTTGAACTTAACTCCATTAATACAGATGCTTATTAGCGAATTTACACAAAAATAAAAGATCACTGTGGAAATCGTCAAATCTAACACGATTTCCATACACGGATCAATGCCATCCAATTAGATTTTAACGCGTTTTCTTTTTAATATTTTATTTACCAATGTATTTTACCCATGTGATTATTAGAATAAACTACTATTTGTTTAAAAAAAAATTGTTTTGGTAAAATAAAATTTAAATTACGGTTGCATGAAAATTTTTGGATAGTCGAGACCTTTTTTTTTTTTGCTCTCAGGAAAATTGTTGGGTAGTCAAGACCTTTTTTTTTAATCTGCCCCCCCCCTAATTCAAAACCTAGCTACGCCCATGGATATATCAACATTTATTGGCACTTTGTTAAAAGTATTTTCATTTTTCTCCTTGTTTAACGTGCAAAAAATGACAAAATTAGATTTTTTAATTTATTTAGCCACGCAGGAGGGGGGGGGGGACACGACCGTCCTATAATAATACGCCCTTCGGGCGTAACTGGGGGCTTCGCCCCCAGACCTCCTTGGGGGCTTCGCCCCCAAACCCCCTGCTGGGGGCTCCGCCCCCAGTCCCCCGTTGGGGGCTCTGCCCCCAAACCCCCATCTCCTGGGGGCTCCGCCCCCAGACCCCCGGAGAAGGGGGAGAAGGGAAGGGGGGGAAGGGAAGAGGGGACGACTCATCTATTCTACGTATAAATGTAGCTTATTTGCTATGCAATTTATGGGCGAGAAAGGTGAGAAGGGGCGAGAATGCCTATGGGGGGGGGGGGGGGTATTAAATGCAAAAGAATTGGACTGACGGGCATAGGTAGGTATCAATGTTAGCCAAAAAAACGTAAAATTTTATTTTGATTTACAATTTGACGAAGCGGGAAAATATAAATGAGTTAAGTGTATAAATATCGGCTGGATAAAGTATATAAATATCATCTTTATTTTTTATTTTTTAATTAATGAAATTAGGTTAAACATTTTAGGTTAGGAGGGTGAAGGGGCTAAAATGTAACTCTTGGAGGAAGCTTTATTGAAATTTTTTGTCATTTAGTGGGGGGGGGACTAGTTTTGCCTGGGTTTTGCTTGGTCGACCTTTAGTTCAAATAAGAAAACCCCCCTAAATGACGAAAATAAAATTTTTCAATGAAAAAACCCGTAAAAATTAAAAATTGTAGGTTTGGCCCCCCCCCTGATTGAAATTTTAAACGTTTCGCCTCCCCCCCAAACCAAAACCTGGCTACGTCCATGTCCCTGCCTGATCAATTAAATTTCATTTTTGATAAACATATTTTTACGATAAAATGTTTTTTAAAAGTGTACTGAATTATAGAGTTAGACGTCATTTATAATAGGTTCATATGGAAAACATAACATTATACAAAGACATTTAAAATATATTAAAAATGTATTTAAAAAGGAGAGATTAATGTTTATTAAATGAAAGATTAAATTATTGAAGGAGAGATTAATGTTTATTAAATGATAAAAGAGAGGTTAAATAACAGAGATTAGATAAGGTATATACATAAGAAGTGGGGTCAGCATAAGGAGGCTGGATTATTACCAAAAGTTCCGAGAAGATTGAATACATTAAAATATAAAGCTAGAAAAAATGCAACCATTTCATTTTTAAGTTAAACTGATTGAACCAAAACAAAATCTAGTGGAACGTTATTGTAAGTAAAGGAAACCTTTAAATTAGTATGCCCTAATTCGCAGTTAATTAAATTAAAGATTAATTTTCTAATTTAAAAATAAATAGCCCTATAAATATTTGAGTGATATAAACAGCTGACTTGGCGCTCTAAGTGTATTTGCCTGAAGTGAGGGGGAATAGAAGAGTAACTACCTCCTTCCCCCCCTTTCCCTCCGTTAAAACTAAACGCGCACACTATCCCCCCTTTCCCTCCGTTAATTTGCCAAAAGCATATAAAAATCAATAATAATAAAAAGGGGTTGAGGGATGATCTCCTCCACTCCCGCCCCCTAATAATACCAACTCAGCGGTGGAAGGGTAAGATAGGGAGGGGTAGGGGTTTAACGTATAATCAATATTGGTTTTAGCAGTAAACAAGCCGAAGTCATTCGGGTGCGTGACACGAACAGCGTGACCGAACAGCGTGACAAAACAAATTGGAAAGTGAGCCCATAAATTGCATAGCAATTAATAATAATTGAAGCAAAAAATGGCTTTGATAGTGCGTAAAAAGTTTTCATTTACCGCAACACATGCCTACTGCATTTATCACCAGACTACCTACATGATAGTAGATAGATAAGATACGCAGCAGTACGTGATGAGGGCAGGGCGTTTGACTGACGTTCGATACCGCGTCAAAACGCATAAAACCCAATATCTCAAAAACTACTCAACCGATTTGGCTGGAACATTTATTAAAACACGCTCCGGAGTGGCGGGAATAAACTGTGAAATTTTGAGCCAAATCGGTCTGGTAGTACTCCAAAAAAGGTGGCGCCATACATATATATATACACACATACATAGTTTCATTTTTATACTATAATATTATTTCTTTTGCTTTTCTATACTTATAAATAGATTCGTGTTAATCTGAACCCCTTGCCCTTATCAATCAACATTCGAATCCAGGCCATAAGGCGAAAATCCTAAAAGGGGAAAATAAAATAGTATATAATAATTACGTTAGATATAACCCTAACCCTGACCCTAACCTATTATTGGATTTCGCCTTATGGCCAGGAGCGCAACATTATTTTAACCTTTTTAGGGGTATACGGCGTAGGCTTATATAGTATTTGTGGTGTGTTTACCATCAATTCACTCTCTCTCTCTCCTTCTCCACTCCCGCAAGCGAAATAAGTGGCCCTTTCGATTAAGTTTAATATGATTATATTTTATAAAACAACCTTGATAGTTAATTAAAGACACAAATTTAATGATCAAAAATGTTATGGAGGCATGGTTGTGATATATTGGCTAATCATTTTTAAAAATTCATGAAGTTAATTTTCGTGGATGGACCGATGCTTTTTAATATAGAGAAACATTTTAAGCGACATTTATTAAGGCAAACAAAAATGACTAAGGCACCTAATTATAAAAAAAAGAATTATGGCATGAATATGTTCGCATAAATCAAGAAAAATGTTGCATTTAAATGTTACAGGAACTAGAAGGGGGCAAATGCTTTAGGGAGAGGCGAAATGATATTTTTTAAATTTAAGTCATAATTATATTCAATCATGAAGAATTTCTAAATTTAGAGAGGGGCAGCTGCCCCTACCTGCCACCCCGTGGCTAGGCATATGCAATTAGTAGATAAATATAGGAATATTAAACACTCAGTTTTATCAATAATAATTCCTAACATGACATTCACAACATCTTAAAGTTTTTTAGGTATTGTGCCAGCTCAATATCATTCGGTGCTTAAAAATTGACGCTTTTTAGAGGTGTTCATGTATGGTTTGAGACTCCATTCGGATTCAGAAATTGCAGCGGTATCAAGCGTACCCAATTTGATTTCGTACACTAAAGTTTGTCGTAAAAAGTTATATAAACATAATGCATTTTTAAATTCATCTCTCATATATCCAAGTTATTATAGAAAAAGTAAAGTCTTGCACGGTTAATTTTCAAAAAAAATTAGGCCTTAAGCAACTTTGTAAGAAATGTCATATTTATCTAGATCAGAACAATCTTTATTTTATCGTGAATATAATCGTTATTTCGAAAAGATCACGTAAATGTGGTATAATTAAGGGAATCACGATTTTCTAAATTCTTCAGTAACACGCCTTTAAAACCTATAAAGCATTTTAATTGTTATGCAATTTATGGGTTCGCTTTTGGTTGTGCGTCCATCCGTCCTGTCCAACTTGTAATTTTTAAACAACTGCCGTCGAGACTTATACGGTTTTTAATGGCTGCGGACTTTTGCCTCTGTAAAAGACTTTTATTTTACTTTCGCAAATAGACTAGCTAATGACCGCTGATTGGCTTTAAATTTTTGATCGAGAGATCGATATAGGTAAAAGTAATTAAAATTAATAACGTCACTAACATTCCCTATTATTATTGTGGTCGTCAAATTCAAACGATAAAATAGTCGAGCCAAAAGCGGGTTAGCAAGACCCTCTCAAAAAATGATGAGAGACAATCGAATTAACGCATTTAAAAACCATTTATAACCATAGCTTAGCTAAGGTGTATATGTAGGTAAACTAGTTTTGTCCAAACGGCTGGGTTTTGCTTGGTTAACTTGTCGACTCAAGTCTGTTTTCAAATTTTGACTAAGCCTAGAGGTCGACCAAGAAAAACACAAAAAATTTTTGGTCCGTGTATGTTTGGTCGACTAAACCTAAAGGTCGACCAAACAAAATCCAACCCTTTTTACGATACTAACATGCACATATAATGAGGCTAATTGAAAAAAGCGCACAATCTGACACCTACATTTCATTTCGAATCGCGGTCCGACCTCGTTCAATTGCACAACGCCTTCGTTCCTCGTGTAAACGTGATGTCTAAAAGGCAGTTCCCAAAAAACCAAACAAAATCAATAAAAATAACACATCATAAAATTATATTTCCCCAGGAATTCAACAATATACTAGCATTAGGTAAAAAGCAAGACAAACTCAATAACAAAGTAGAGGGGAAAGGACTGCAGGTAGTGTTGTAAAAACGGCTGTGCTTCGTTTGGTCGATCTTTAAGTGGCATAAAATGTTTAGTCAACTAAAACCAAAGATCGACCAAATCAACCATACTACAAATTAGGTGAAAACGAGACAAACTTAATAAGGCCTGAAGGTATTGTCGTAAAAAAGGCTAGGTTTTGTTTGATTGACCTTCGGTTTTGGTCGACTAAACGTAAACAGGCCTCCGTTTATGCGACTAAGACCAAGAAAACCCAGCAGCCGTTTTTACGAAACACTACCTGAAGGAAATGTAGTCGTTTTGGTTGTAGAAAGTAACGATTCTTTTGCTATCTTCCTTGGGTACGGGGAATAAATGTTTCAAGATGGTTGTCACACGCTTGCCCAAGACACTTTTAAAATTGTGAAATATGAGGTGAGGATAGGCCTCCGACATGGGGGCCATGTTAGGAATATCGTGTCTCATAACCACGTTTGACAAGTTGAAGTATGCCGTGGGACCGAAGGGCAAGTGACATATTTGTACGTTATCTGATGAAAATAACAAACACAATAAAATTTATGATAGTGAAACATGATCATAAAACTAAAGCTAGTAGATTTACTTTTTAAATAAGATTTAAAGTATAAAACTTTTAATGACTAGATCTAATTTGAAAGATCAAAGTGTAACAAGTTGTTGAAATGCAATCAAACATATGAGGCAGTCATGTGCCGTTGTAATAGCATTGTAAAAAGGGCTATGTTTTGTTTGGTCGACCTTTGATTTATGTTGACTAAACACAGGCAGACCATAGGTTTGACCAAAAAGTCTTTGACCTGTTTATGCTAACAAAAATAGATTAAAAAACCTTTAGTATGTTTATGTTTAGTCAACCAAACTAAAGGTCAACCAAACAAAACCCAGCCCTTCCTACAACACTACTTTGTAATGTCGTATTGTTAAAACATGTTATAGTATAGATGGTGTGAAAAGGCACCAGTATTACATAATCTTATATATGTTTGATAATTTGCAAATGAGCTTTGCTATAAAAGTGAGATGATACCTGGTTGTCCACGGGTTTCGTGAACTAATATGAAGTCTGTCACTTGGTTTTCCTTGCAGGCATCCAACAAATTTTTCAGCTCGTAATGGCCTCGATTTATTCGTTGAGAATTGGGGAACAAAAGTTTTAGTTCCTTTGTGCATAACACCAAAATATAATTATGTTTTGGCTACTTCATTTAATTCCACATGAAAAATGAATTTTAATAGGATATTATATGTAAAATGTTTAAAAATTGATAAAAAATTAGAAAATCACTCACATAAACTAAGTAACTTCTGAATATTTGGAGAATTTTTATAGGATATTTAAATTAAATAATGACATTAAATTACAACTAATATTACTTTGGTAAATTGTTTTAGCTTGGAGCTAGGATCTCTTGAAGTAGTTATGACAATCTTTGGGTCCTCAACTCCTGCAAACCTATACTCATCGTCAATATCTACACCTTTACAAATAATAAATATATTAGAAGCAGACATTAAAATGGCATAGGGCAAATTTAATTAATACAAAATATTCATTGATTTGAAGGATAAAATACCAACTAGACTTAGTATTATAGCTATGCTGAATATTATTAATTTTAAAACTATATGCAAAATAAGATTTTATATGATTTTGCTTATGACACTGGAAAATATTTATATTTTAAATCTTCTAAAGAAATTTTATTTGCTCTTCATGTCATTTTGATTTTTATCACAAGCTAATGAAATTGTAATTCTTAACATAATTGTTATGCTCATCATTTATAATTAAATGATAGCCCCTTTTCTCCAAATCTAGTCTTTTAAAATTTATACTATCTACTAATTGTTTAAACCAACTTATGGAACAGAGATAATAGGAGGAATAAACATTAATTTCATTTTGATTGTGAGTATGTATATAAATATAAATGTTGTTGAATATAAAATTCCGCCCTAACAATCTTAAATATAAACTTATAATTAATTTATATAGGATATTAAGAGATTTATCTTAAAAATAGATTAAACGCTAAAAAAATTAATATAATGCGAATATTTGCATGGTTAAAACTTGTTATCATATTTGACCATGTAATCTCTTTGAATTACAAAGTAGTTTTAAAACAAAACATTAATGAGCTTTTTAACATTTAAAAGTGTGATCAATTTTATTCTATATAATATTTATTAAAAGCCCTTCAAATTTCATATATATTATAAAAAATATTAAATAATCCACTATCAATCAAGGAATGATTCCTCTTATCTAATAGCTATATTATGATTATCATGGGTATAGCCAGAGGGGGGGGGGGAGGCAGGGAGGGGTGGCTGCCCCCTCTAAATCCAAAAATTTGTTGAAATTTATAAAAACTTATGGCCAAAATTTCATAAAATGATCATTTTGCCCCTCCCAAATTCCTTATTGCCCCTCTCTTATTCCAATGCTGGCTAAACCCATGATAATTATCCTATATAGCCAAACATATGTTTTAAATATATATAATTATTAACAATATTAGAAATAAAAAATCAGAAGAAAATATATTTGCATAAATGTAATTTATTTTACATTTAAGGCTATAAATGTTTAGTAAAATTCACCAGTTAGATCCAACTTCACTTAAAAGTCTACTCTACGAATACTCATGCAAGTATATATAAATGTACTTATATAAAATAAAAATATTAAACATTCATACAAAGTTGCAACATTTAAGTGTTGGAATATTTCAATTTAAATACTTAAAATTATACATTCTAAAAATATTGACTATTAGAGTGTATATGTAAAGTTTATATATATTAAAACAATAACAGTAATTTCAATATTTTGATATGCCTACTTTTAATGTTTTCATTTTCCCATTGCAAAGACTTTTCTAAATAGAGAGCTTGATTTTTGATGTCTGAATCAATAACATGATTTTCTTCGATGCATGTCTTAAGCTTTGCTTTCTTTTCTTTAATTGATTGTATTTTGTTATCTATTGATTTTCGATAAAGATACTCCCTTCTTAGTCTTATATTCCGCCTAAACTTTATCAAAAATAAATTTTAAAATATCTAGATTACATACCATTTTAAATAATTTAAAATTGATTACAAATGGACTTCGACATTAAGTCCGTTTAAACTCGTTAAAAATATAAAGGGTCCTGTTATTACAAATACCATCAAAATGTTGCAGGTATTTCATTCTTATCCCTGGCAAAACTCTGATTAGAAGAGTAACAACCGATTTCAAGCTTATGTGTACTGTCGAGCCTTCTTAAACTTCCTAAGGGGAAATTAGGCGATGAGACACTCTAATTGATGAAATAATATAAAAAACAAAAGTGGTTCTTTCAAGTAATATTAAATACTAATTAAATAAGGTGGTAGTTAAGCTAATTATTAACACTGCCCAACCATGACCATGTCTGAGCTTGGTCCTAACTTAAAATCAAATAATTAACAAAATATTATATTGCCCAAAAGCAAAAGACTCCAAAGATTAATGGCATAATTCGCCGTATCTTTCTAAGACATTTTTTGATTTGACAGGTTTTAAAGCATTTGTAAAATTTAATAGTTTAACAACGTTCTATTTTGACATTGATCAAATAACCTATAAGGGTAACCGCTGAATCTGATGGTACATTCAAGCTTTCTTATAGTAGTCCGTAAAACCAAAAAATATTATAATTAAATGACTTGCTATAGGGCCTTTGATTATGAACTAACTAATGCTTGTATGGGCCTGAGTTGCGTAAAGGAATTATTCATCAGTTTAGATAATATATATGTTATTTCACGAAAATCTATATGTCAAAGGTTTTGCATAAGACCTAATCGTACTTAAAAGGAAGATCCTATAATATATAATAACTTGAGTTGAATTCAATTTTAGAGTTTAATTAAATTAATATTTTTTACAATATAAAAATTCGCAAAAAGCTGGTGATTTTGTTACCGGGGGATATTGCTGCACTTGATTTGAAGTGGTTATTTCATTTATTAGAAGAGATACTTTAGTAATCGAGTTTATTGGTAGTGTAAAGTATATGCAAAAAAATGAATAATGATCCTGTTAGTTTTAAAGGTTGTGCTTACGTAGCTGCGCGAGCCCATTATCATTTGAATAATCAGGCGATGGTTGAATACAAGCGAGGGGCTATTAAAATAAAAATAACGTGATGGTTAAATACAAGCGACGGGCTATTAAAATAAAAATAACGTGATGGTTAAGTACAAGCGAGGGGCTATTAAATAAAGTAACGTGTTAGAACTCGCCTAGACGGGGTCAAGGGAAAGTAGCGTGCGAAAGAAGGTTTTTGATTCCAATTAGCGCGTTTAATTTAATTTGTAGCCTCTACAGATTCACAAATTTTAAACTCAAATAAAATTAAGAAAAGTGGATTTCCTTTAAACATAAACTACATATTTGAGACAAAAAAAAATTCGGCAATCATAAGCTACAAGTGAATACATATGCTATATTTAAAGTGTTCTACTAAAAATATTTTGAAAATCTATATATATAAAGTAAAGTGTATGTATGTATGTATGTATGTATGTATGTATGTATGTATGTATGTATGTATGTATGTATGTATGTATGTATGTATGTATGTATGTATGTATGTATGTATGTATGTATGTATGTATGTATGTATGTATGTATGTATGTATGTATGTATGTATGTATGTATGTATGTATGTATGTATGTATGTATGTATGTATGTATGTATGTATGTATGTATGTATGTATGTATGTATGTATGTATGTATGTATGTATGTATGTATGTATGTATGTATGTATGTATGTATGTATGTATGTATGTATGTATGTATGTATGTATGTATGTATGTATGTATGTATGTATGTATGTATGTATGTATGTATGTATGTATGTATGTATGTATGTATGTATGTATGTATGTATGTATGTATGTATGTATGTATGTATGTATGTATGTATGTATGTATGTATGTATGTATGTATGTATGTATGTATGTATGTATGTATGTATGTATGTATGTATGTATGTATGTATGTATGTATGTATGTATGTATGTATGTATGTATGTATGTATGTATGTATGTATGTATGTATGTATGTATGTATGTATGTATGTATGTATGTATGTATGTATGTATGTATGTATGTATGTATGTATGTATGTATGTATGTATGTATGTATGTATGTATGTATGTATGTATGTATGTATGTATGTATGTATGTATGTATGTATGTATGTATGTATGTATGTATGTATGTATGTATGTATGTATGTATGTATGTATGTATGTATGTATGTATGTATGTATGTATGTATGTATGTATGTATGTATGTATGTATGTATGTATGTATGTATGTATGTATGTATGTATGTATGTATGTATGTATGTATGTATGTATGTATGTATGTATGTATGTATGTATGTATGTATGTATGTATGTATGTATGTATGTATGTATGTATGTATGTATGTATGTATGTATGTATGTATGTATGTATGTATGTATGTATGTATGTATGTATGTATGTATGTATGTATGTATGTATGTATGTATGTATGTATGTATGTATGTATGTATGTATGTATGTATGTATGTATGTATGTATGTATGTATGTATGTATGTATGTATGTATGTATGTATGTATGTATGTATGTATGTATGTATGTATGTATGTATGTATGTATGTATGTATGTATGTATGTATGTATGTATGTATGTATGTATGTATGTATGTATGTATGTATGTATGTATGTATGTATGTATGTATGTATGTATGTATGTATGTATGTATGTATGTATGTATGTATGTATGTATGTATGTATGTATGTATGTATGTATGTATGTATGTATGTATGTATGTATGTATGTATGTATGTATGTATGTATGTATGTATGTATGTATGTATGTATGTATGTATGTATGTATGTATGTATGTATGTATGTATGTATGTATGTATGTATGTATGTATGTATGTATGTATGTATGTATGTATGTATGTATGTATGTATGTATGTATGTATGTATGTATGTATGTATGTATGTATGTATGTATGTATGTATGTATGTATGTATGTATGTATGTATGTATGTATGTATGTATGTATGTATGTATGTATGTATGTATGTATGTATGTATGTATGTATGTATGTATGTATGTATGTATGTATGTATGTATGTATGTATGTATGTATGTATGTATGTATGTATGTATGTATGTATGTATGTATGTATGTATGTATGTATGTATGTATGTATGTATGTATGTATGTATGTATGTATGTATGTATGTAAGTGTGTATGTATGTGGGGGCTAAATTCTGAAACTACCGGCCCGATTCGCGCGATACCTTACCCGTAGGTTCGGCCAGGGGTAAAAAAGCTTTTTCAGATTCCTAAAATACCTTTTCGTTTCAAAAAAATCGAACATTTTGTTTTAAAAAAGGGCTAAACTCTGAAACTACCGGCCCGATTCGCGCGAAAATTTAGCCGTAGATGCCCAGGGCGGCCAGGGGTAAAATAGCTTTTTCAGAATCCTAAAATTCTTTTTAGTTTTAAAAATATCGGACATTTCCCGTCCAGTTTTATTTATAGCATCATATACAATAGTGACGTCATACATACAAGGTTGAAGTTTTCTCGAATTAGATATTTAGAAATATAATAAAAATGTTACAGTATACGGTCAAAATTATTTTAAATTAAATAAATAAAATTTAAATTATGCAATTTTTGCCATTATTATCACGTGGTCGATCTTTCATATTCCTAAAATACCTTTTCGTTTTAAAAATATCGGACATTTCGTTTTAAAAAAGGGTTAAACTCTAAAACTACCATCCCGATTCGCGCGAAAATTTAGCCGTAGTGCCCAGGGCGGCCAGGGGTAAAATAGCTTTTTCAGATTCCTAAAATACCTTTTCGTTTTAAAAATATCGAACATTTCCCGGCCAGTTTCATTTATAGCATCATATACAATAATGACGTCATACATACAAGGCTGAAGTTTTCTCGAATTTTATTATATTAGAGAAAATTGTATTTTTAGCAAAACAACGTTTGCCGGGTCAGCTAATTTTATATAAAAGTAGGAAATTAATTTCTTATATACTTCTATCCAGCATTGGAATTAGAGGAGGGCAATAATGAGAGGGACAATATGATCCTTTTTTGAAATTTTAGCCATAGTCGTAATAAATTCTAACAAATCTTAGAGGGGGCCGCCGACCCTCCTTGCCCCCCCCCTCTCTTGCCTACGCCCATGCTTATAAACATTCATTGTATTTTACTGGCGTCGTCTTTAATATATTGTGATTAATTCAGGTGAGAAATGCCGAGGTAGTGTATGACGTTCTGACCTGGGGAAAAATATGATTTGTATTTCATAATATTATTAACTATGCAAATCTAGGGTAAAACCCGAAACATATACTTAAGATTAAAAAATCAGAAAAATTGGTATTTTAGTTTACTTAATTTTTGCATCTAATAGCTTTGATATTAAAAACATTAGGAAACTAAGCCGGTAATATTTGATCTATTTCATTTCATTAGTAATGTCTAACATCGAAACTCTCAACGGCATTTAATAAAACATAAATTTAAAAAATTAAAAACATGCTTTTGTTATATAAATATTTGTCATATCCACAGTGTTTTAAATTTAGAGCCATCACTTGGTTATTAAAGCAATTAAGACAAATGCCTTCCCAGCCTTAATAGATTTAATGAAAATTGTTATAGAAATACGATCTCATTATAGTTTAGTAATATTTAGCTATAATGGCTTTTGCTAATTTAATTTGCTTTGTTGAATTTGTAACCAGTTATTAAACCTATTTCCAATATTTTGTAGGAGACAGCCCATGTTAAAACTTAGTTAAACTATCCATGGGCGTACCCAGCTTTGGAATTATAGGGGGGGGGGCAATAATGATTTAGGGAGGGGCAAAATGACATTCTTTGAAATTTTCGCCATAATTTTAATAAATTTCAAGAAATATTTGAATTTAAAGGGGGGCAGTCGCCCCTCCTTGCCCCCCCCCCCTTGGCTACGCCCATGTAACCATCAAAGAGGTTTCTAGTCATACAGATGGCTCTAAACTAATAGCCCTTCTCGCTTGTCACGTTAATGACTTGCCCAAGCATGTTTTGACATCCCTGACAACACCTATACTCTCTTCTATGTATCAAAAAAATTTATAATAGCTATTTGTCATAGAAGGTGGTCAGCTTCTTTAGATATTTGGATGAGGGGTGGCGCTCGGCTATCCAAGCCTGACAGCCGTGTTGACGATGTATACTATTTTAGATCTTTTGAGAGAAAGTGCCGAAAGCGGGATTTGAACACGCGAGCTCGAGTTTAAAGACAAAGCCTATACCAGCCTCCATGCCCCCCTCTCTTCTATGTATTAATAATATATAACAAAATCATTCGTTAACTTCAACAATGTAGAGCATAAAATTATCTTTTTTATAAAATCATTTATAATGATTTCCTATGGCAGGAGTATCAAATCATTTCTTTTAAAGAAAAATTGGTAAAAAATCAAATTTTAAAAAAGGGGACGGGGCAAGGGGCTGAGGGAAGCTACTAAAATTTTAGTTTTCTGTTTAATATAATAGAATTTAGGTGGGAACCAGCTGCCAATGTCCAACTCTTCCCGGCTACACCCATGAGTTAGATTGACTCGACGTCTAGAGATTACCTTGTTTGCATTAATCTTGATAACAAACGAATGTCTTCAAGTTTGTGGAGGACATAGGTGTCTTTAAATGTTTAGAATACAATATGATTTAGACAAAACCATTAATTTTAAATA